>OX336394.1:226182961-228582961 GCA_946902985.2 Meconema thalassinum
AAGAAATACTAGCGTTCTGTATGACGCCGATATTACGAGCACAGAAGCGATGTTAGCCCAATACCAACTCCGATGGGTGGATCTCGTGATAGGCCTACACATGCCAAATCATCGCATTCCAAATCAAGTACAGTACTATACTCTGAACTTCGTGAGGGCGTTCGGTGCTATGGAGGTCAGAGAAAGAATTACGGTACACACATTGCCTCAAATCCACCATGAAAAAATGTAACATCAATGATGGTAACTGGGAAATGCACGTGCTGGATCGTCCAACATGGAGAAGCACCATTTATCAAGGGATTGGTGGTTAGGCAGTGCAGAGACGTAGCACTGCAGCAGAACTGCGCACGAGGAGAAAACAGCGTGAGATCTTGAGCCGGAATAGCCATGTGCCAGGTGGCTGCTCAATATTTATTTATTTATTTATTTATTTATTTATTTATGTTGTGAACATTACAGGAAGCCCCAATTACATTGCTCACTACTAGAATTAGATAATATACAACAATATATAAATAGAAATACAAAAGATACATAAAGAGAAGATATAGATAGAGGATACACGTGATAAATAAGAAGAAGAAGAAGAAGAAGAAGGAAAGAAGGGTTAGGTATGAGAAGGAAATGGGCAGAATACAGGACATCTTGCAGTTTATCAAAGTACGCTGCAAACTGGTTTTCTGACATACTGAAAATTTCTAAGTCAAGATGATGAACTTTATTATAGTGGGATAAAATTTTGTTAATCCGCGAGTTTGGGTGTTATCACTGCTGTAGAGTGTGTAGCTAATGAATTGGACTGATCAGTCATCTGAGGAAACATTAGTAGGAATACGGTATACACATTCATACTCGCTCGTGAGTGAATGCCATATAACAGAGGCAGCAGCAGCATTGAGCATTACACAATTTACATCCTTTCTCTTTTTCCCTTCATTTTCTCACCAACATTTGACTACAACTGTGATGAGACTCACCATTTTCAGGGTGAAGAGCACGGACGCAAACAAACGGGTGTGTCTGTCGAACCTTCTCTCCAAATACTGAAACGGAAAATGAAGTATTATGCTGATGATTGTTGTTTTAAGGGGCGTAACATCTAAGTCATCTGTCCCTAATTGTATGGATTACCCTGGAAATTATACTACTACTACCACTTGCCATTGACATGCATACATTTACTTGCACAATAGAACAACTGACGTATGGAAATATTCGAAACCATTATTTTTCAGTGTTCGCTTGGTAAGAGTAACAGAGAGGAGGATCATAGAGAGATATTTATCTTTATATTCTGAAATTTCAATATGGCTGCTGTGATATATATTCACTGAGATAAGTCAATCATTAACGCTGATGTGGTTTCTTATTTACCATAAGTTTCTTACAATTCTTCTACTCCAGGAAAATACCAGGGTGGTACATAAATTAAAGACATGCTGAACTCCTTCACCGTTCCTAGTTTCAATCTACTAGTACGCGCACTAATACAACCATCAGGTTAGAAAACAAATTCCACACAACCCCAACTACACGAGCTTATATTTCCACGATGTCGAAAAGCCCCTACATCAGTCGACAGCAATAAGCATATAAGATATTCATCACTTAACAATGTACCTCATAAATGGAGATGAGTTTCATCTCATGCAGCGTGGGTAGGAAGACCAGGGTTATGACCAGGCCTCCAAATATCACGTTAAAAGAGCCATACACGAGCTGCATCCCGTTGAGATACGTGTCCGTGCCTATTCCAATGAGTGCCGTGCTGGAGATCAACCTGTAAATACAGGATATCTCATCACATCACAATCACAATACCAAATTTTTGTGAATTTTCCCTTCTTTTTAATTTAACTCTTATGATTAGTTGGTTGGTTGGTTCCTCAGTTTAGGGGCTGCGACAACGTGGTCATGTAGCCCCGTGTTTTTGGGTGTGTGTAGAATCTGTCTGATAACCGGTGTTAAATGTGATGGCTGTATTAGTGTGTGTATCTGTTTTGTAATTCAAGTAAAGACTGCAACATTGAATTTTTCAAATAGTTCCTACATTTGCCGCCAAACGCCACCGTCAACGACTACTAGGCCTAGTTCAGAACTAGACTACTAGACGCCACCGCAGTCGGCTCTTGGCAACGAACGTAGAAAAATAAGAGCGTTGTTTACATTCCTAACCTAAAAAATTTAGCTTCACACAGGTGAGTGGAAGGTTCTTTAAAATGCCATAAATCTATGACATGGGACTGACGGCTTTACTTCCCCTCCGAAGGAAGGCATACTGAGGGATTTTAATGCTCTTAAAAATCCGACGGATTCGGCCGGGTTTGAACCCGCTATCTTGGTATGATTAGTTGAACTTTATATATATATAATCTTGAGTATTTTATGTACATATTATGCAATGTATTATTATTATACATTTTGTAATGTTTGAGCTTGAGCCCTCTTCTCTTTGTGATCTTCATAAAACAAGTCATTAAACAGTGTAGAAGAAGAACCAAAAGAATTAAGGTTGGCAACTGGAGACCAATATATGTCCAATCCTTGGTCTATGCAGATGACAATCTGATTTTGGCTGGGAAGGAGCAGGATCTCCAACAAGCCCTTACTGAATGGGCTTATGCCTTCCAGGACCGTGGGATGGCAGTGAACGCGAGCAAAAACAAGGTAATGCAGGTCACCAAGATCAAGTGGAACAACGAGGATATTGAGCAAGTAGAACAAATTGAATACCTGGGCACCATCATCAGAGAGGATGGAAAATTAGATGCAAAGATAAACAACAGAATTAGAAAAGCTAATCAATTTTACTATGGTATAAACAACACAATCATAGGGAAGAAAGAAATTACCAGAAACACAAAATTGCGGGTATGTCTACCTGCCAACCCTCCTGTATGGTGCAGAGAGTTGGGAAGTGGATAAAAAACTGGAGAGTCGTTTCGTCGCCGCTGAGATGAGATACTTGCGGAAAGTTGCCGGGAAAACTCGAAAAGACCATATTAGAAATACCACAGTGAGAGATGAGCTTCTGCAGGACCCAATAATGGATGTCATTGAGAGGAGAGGATTGGGCTGGATTGGTCACCTAGAAAGAACGGAAGATGAAAGGAAAGCGAATGAGGTGTGGCGAGTCAGACCTACAGGAATAAGAACAAGAGGAAGGCCACGGATTGAATGGGAGGAGTACATCTTGGGACTGATCAGGAAGCGATCTTGGGTGATGTTCAGAGAATGGCGCACGACAGAAGAAACTTTCATAAATGACTGAAAAGTCCCGACACCTAACGGTACAATTGGAAAGAAGAAGAGGAAGAAGAAGAAGAAGAAGACGAAGAAGAAGAAGAAGAAGAAGAATAAGGAGAAGAGTAATGTTTAACATTAATTGTGATCATGCTATGCCATATTGGCCAGTCTCCAGTAATTGGAATTTTATTCTGTTGGAGGCAATATATACATTTTTTTTAAATACATAGCATCACATCACTATTGTGTCCACTGGCAGGGCAGAGCAAAGTTATAAGAACACCATACCAGAAGCTTGACTCGCGTGAGGAGCCCTAGCTCCTGTTAAAAGTCTTAGGTAACCTTTCCCCAATTCAGGATTTTAAGATAATGGCCTAATTATTCAAGGGAGAACATACAGCTTAAAGAGCCACAACAATACCGATCAGATGATTAGGTTAGTCGTAATTTGATTTAAGCTTTGGACATTTAGGTGGCTGCCATTACGTTTCTTTCAAGATAGCGGCGCCTTCTTTGCTAGTACTACCTCTGTACCAAATTTCGTTCAAATTGGTTTCACCATGTTTGAATTGTTAGGGGGGACAGACATACCAAATCCCACACACACACACATACACACACACACAGACAGACACACAATTTTTAGCCCGGTGTGTATATCCCATAATTCTACTTTCATTTATTGCAAAAATCGAAAGTAGGCTAAAAATTAGAAATTCAAGTTCTTTGAGTCAATCAACACTGGAAAATTTAAATGACATATCTCCACAATTTTAACACTTTGGAATGTAGAGATTTGAAGCAACTCTTTCAGAGTTGGCTAAACAAAATTGTCATTTGTAGCTCTTCAGTCGGTCGACGCGATTATACCCTATGAAAGGGCGAGGTGCAAGATATACACACTGTATGTAAATATGTTGATTTGTCGCTCGGCCTGTCACTACAGTACTGTAGCGGCCGAGTGACAAGTCAACACCTGTGCGGCGATAACCTACTGAGTAAGTAAACATTGCAAATGGAATTGTCTAGTGCATGCTATTCTTTTGGTTTATTTTATTGACTTAGTACTACATTGTGCTTCTAAATAGTACACACGTGTACATAATAAAATTACGTAATTCATAAACCTTCAAGACAAAACACACCTAATATATGAAGCGTATGCGGGAACAAAAGTTTGTTACATTTTGTGTAATTTGAGATATTGACGGATCAAACATCTACGATGTTTTCTGAATACGTATTTGCAAGTTGTTCTCATCTCAAAAGATTGCTTTAGTATTCCCGAAATTGTGATGGGAAATGCACTTTACAAATAACGAAAAAAGTCTATGTTACATCGCTTCTCGCTCGAACTGTGGTGTGTTGGTTTAAGGAACAAATATCTATGTTACGTCTTACTGCGTAGCCCTGTCCCACGGACAAGTGACCTTTATTGCTGTTTTTCTCAATAAGTAAGAAATGAAACATGGACGTTTGTTCCCGCATACGATTCGTATGTTGTTGTTTGAGTCTTCAGTCTTTTGACTGGTTTGATGCAGCTCCCCATGACTCCCTGTCCTGAGCTAATCGTATCATATCTACATAGCTACCACACCCTACGTCCTAGGCAATCTGTTTAGCATGTTCTATCCTTTGTCTACCCCTACAGTCCTTGTCCTCGACCCTTCCTTCTATAACTAAGCTTGTAATTCCTGGGTGTCTTAGTATGTGCCCTACCAACCTATCTCTTCTCTTCATTTGCTGTCGCCAGAAATATCTCTCCTCTCCCACTAGTCTTAATACCTCTTTGTTTGTAAACCTATCTACCCATCTGATCTTCATCATTCTCCTGTAACACCACATTTCAAACTCTTCAATTCTCAACTTTTCTGCTGCACCAATATTCCAAGTTTCACTTCCATAGAGCGCCACGCTCCAGACAAAGGCCTTCAAAAAAGACTTCCTAACACCTAAATCTATATTCGATGCCAACAGATTCCTTTTCTGTATAAATGCTTTCCTTGCCTGAGCTAACCTACATTTTATATCCTCTTTGCTTCGTCCATCACTGGTTATTTTGCTTCCTAAGTAACTGAAGTCTCCTACTTCCTTTAGTTTTTCAACTCCCAATTCTTTCCTCAAGACGGAGTCCATACCATTCAAAAACTCATTCAAATCCTCAGGCGTGTCGGCCAAGATGACGATGTCATAGGCAAATCTCAGAGTTGAAATTATTTCTCCTTGAATCTTCACTCCCACTTTAAATGTGTCTACAATTTCCTTCGTTGCTTGTTCAATGTAAATATTGAAAAGTACGGGTGATGTATAACTTGATTCAATTGTGGAATCGTAAAAAATACACCAAACACAAGGTACTACAGTAGCGTAATTATTTTAGTGCAAATTGTAAACCTCAACACGGTGATCAGGATCTGATGATGGCCAATTGAGTGTCGAAACACGTAATTCTTTTATCTTAATCAAAGAAAAGGAAAACCGAAGTTAAATATTGATTCAATAACTTTGCTCGTAATTATAATAGTTTTGAATTATTTTAGGAAATAATTACTGAAGATGTCCACAATGTGGTCGACACTGGTATAATGTACTTTATTTTCATTATTTATTGCCTAAGATGTATTAAATTTAATAAATAGTTATGGTATTCTATTTCCAAATAAGGAAACTCTCTAAATATGATTGATATCATATCAATATGAAACTTACGTGGCAATAAGTGACATGGTAGTTGGAAATATCTTCATATTTCTTCCTCCCATGAGATAATCTTCTGCTGTGACCTGTTTGGCGAAAATTCCGTAGTAGATACCTATTCCAATACATATCATTAACATAAGCACAAACACTACATAATCTGCCGCTCCAAATTGTCTAAGTGCGTGAGCAAGTTCTTCAGAGCCAGGAGGGTTCATGGCTAACTGAATGATCTTATTACATGAAGTTTTTTAGGAAGATTTACGAACGGAGAGCGACGCTAAAAATATATGTTAAAGAGGTGAGACATTATGCTTGAACTGATAGCACTGGTTAACAACGTTTCTCGCCACTCCGGGATTAAGACTATTCTAGCTTGGCAACTTTCAGCGAGTTAGGCTACGGTTTTGATAACCTTGAACGAGGCGATACGCAGCATTTCAGCCTGGACAGCGTCAGAACAAATACTTTTATTCTTGTTCCGTAACAGGTATCAATGACAAAGTATACGGTAGTCAGATAACTCGAAAAACACGATAGGCCTATCGTAGGTTTCTTGAAGATAAAAATTTCTTGTATATGCTAAAGCTGATGACAATTACCCCTAGAAATCTTACGTTGAATGATTAAAAATAACTCACTTGGTATGACAGAACTTACCAGCAAATAGATGGTATATTGGCTTTCACGGCCAGTGAATTAAAACTCAGCTGAATTTGAATTCACTGGCCGTGAACGCCAATATACCATCTTTTTGGAAGCCTTCATAGGGAGGATAAGGCTGCTTGAGCTTTTAGTTCTCGCACTAAAGTGGTGCAGTTGCACTTCATATAAAGGGAGGTAGCGCGCAATTCGCTACTCCTGTAGGGGTCCGGGTGGAGACACCTAGAGCCCGCTGATGAGCCTGCTTGGTGCCCTAGGCGAAACCACTCACAAGACATGGCACAAACATAAAATAATTACTGAGTTTTACCAGAAAATCTTTTACGTTTTTGGCCGTATCTGTTCTACGGTTTTGCCTGAGTACACCAGATCAGGCTCATCAGTGGGCTCTTGGTACACCTTGCCCGCTGAGGTAATGCATCTTGCACATCGTTGAGCTACTTTTCTGAGGGAACCAAGAAGTCCCGTAGTTTATTTCCTACCTAGTGCAAGATGTGCTACAATTAATATTGCAACTTTCAGCCGGTCGACACAAAATCGTTCCAATTACTGTAATATGTGAAAAATAACCTGAAGTAAATTACATGTGAATAGCATTTATATACACCCTCTGTCTGAAAAGTTCGGTGAATGGGTCTATATTACGAACGGATTGTTGGCTTACCTGAAACAGCCGTTACAATCCTTCGAAGTAATCTTCGTGGATGGTTATGCACTTCTTAGAACGACTGTACAAGTCCTGGCATAGTCTTCCTGAGGGATAGCCTTCAGTTGGGTCGTCACATTACGTTGGAAGTCCGAAAACCCCTGGCCCTTCAGGGCCTTTCGGCTACCCTAAGACCCCGGTACTTCATATTTTGACGCTTGTCTTCGAGGTCGTACCTCAGGCACCAGGTCCCGTCACCCGTGACGACGGTTTTCAGCACCATTCCATTCCACAGAAAATTCACCCTTCTCACTGCCCCGTCGAACAGATGTGCACGTTAGCTTGCATAAATTCACTCTTCTCACTGCCGCCCGTGTATCAGGTGTGCAAAGCAGTTTGCATAAATTCGCGCTTCTCTCTTGCCTTCAATTTCGAGTTTTGACGACCCAAACTGAAGGCTATTCCTGAAGCAGACTACGCCAGGAGTTCACAGGACTTATTCAGTCGTTCTCAGAAGTGCATAGCCATCCACGGGGAATACTTCGAAGGATAGTAACGGCTGTTTCAGGTAAACCAATAATCCGTTCGTAATATAGACGCATTCACCGAACTTTTCAGACAGATGGTGTATTATTCCGGACTATTGACGGAGAAGAAGAAAATTAAGAGTTGACATGTTACGCTCGTTAGGCGAGCATCATGAGATCCAAATATGCAAGACAAATTGCTCCACCAAACACTACCAAACCTATAGTGACACCCACAGACATTATCTGCCCTCCAAAAGCAAAATACAAGAATACCCGCCAAATAACTTAGTGAAAATGAACATCCACAGCCTGCTTCCTGTCGACCGACCGGGTCAGGGAATGGAATGAATGAAGCCCCCATCTAGTGGCGATGATATGAACTGTGCCGGCTGCCGAAGCCTGTCGTACCCCCTGGGGAAATGATTAAACGAATGGTAATTATTATGTTAATATTAAAGCATTAAGCACCCAAAAAAGAAACTATTTATTTTAAAGTTGCAAAACTTAGAAATGATGATCCCATCAACAACAGTAAAGAACATATAGCCTACTCACTGCTAAATGCATGCGTACAGTTATAACTAGAGACGGGAATTTGCCTATTTGCCTATTTTATTCCTGTGTTTAGAAACGTAGGCTTTCGAGATATAAATCCGTTTTAGGTTCTTTTAGGCTAGATTTCGTTGGTTTAATTGTGCCTATAAATGCCTATTTCAAGGGTGTGTGCCTATTTGAAGTATAATTGCCTATTTGATGCCTTTTGACTATTTTAAAGTGCATTATATTGCAGCTGGTGTGCTCGACAGAATTATATTCTCATTTCTCAATATGTTTTAACCCCACGAACAAGAATGGGAATTCTCGGAAGTCACCAGAAATAGCGCCTGGGATCTCGATATTAAGCCTCCAAACTTAACAACCCTTCGTTATGTATTTCGCTTTTCTTTATATTGAAAATATATCCGTTAATATGTGTGTGAATTAATATCATCAACTTTATGCTGATTGAATAACAAAAGAACTAACTTAGTGCCATGTTTTGAGTTTTTTCAATCTCGATATTAAGCCTCCAAAGTTAAAAACCCTTCGTTTCAGGTATCGTCCCCTTCAAAAGCGGCGTTAGGTTGGTGCTGCAACCTAACTGTGAATTAATATACAGTATATCCTGTACGCGTCTGAGTGTTGAATGGGCAGGCAGTTTAAAGCAGCCAGGAGGGATGCGATCCAGCTGGCAGTTAAAATGCCGCGGCGATCACAGTGGGTTGGTGCTGTAACCTATCTTGTGTTGAATGGACAGGCAGTTTAGAGCAGCCAGGAGGGATGCGATCCAGCTGGGAGTGAAAATGCAGCGGCGATCAGTGCGTTGGTGCTGTAACCTATTTTGTGTTGAATGGACAGGCAGTTTAAAGCAGCTTGGAGGGATGCGATCTAGCTGGCAGTGGGTGTAGCACGGCCTCTTACCAAGATAGATGGAAACTTGGTGGTCCCGTCTCTAGCTACTGTTGCTATGGAGATGGCCGGCCTTGATATTACTTCATCAGTTTATTTTCTGGTTTTATTAGCCTTTGCTTGATTGCAAAAAGGCCGAAATGAGAAGAATGAGAGACTATCGAAAATGCATGTAGCCAGCCGTTCCTTCTGGGTCCTTAACTATGTGTATGCAAAATTTGGTTGAGATTGGTGGAACGGTGTAAATTTGTATACTGAACAAATCCACCCACCCACCCACATACATACATACATACATACATACATACATAGTCTACATACAGACTTTCACTTTTATATATAAGATAAGTTGCTTAGTGTTAATTCTTTTTATAGTAATTAAATATGTTATTAAATTACAAGAAATTTTTTCATGCCTATTTTGTTGCCTATTTTACACGTTAGTGCCTATTTACATGCCTATTTTGGCTACTTTAAGAGCCTATATGCCTGTCTATTTTAACTGTTTTTAGTGCCTATAATTCTCGTCTCTAGTTATAACTCTTTGTCCTTTTCAAGGAGTATGATTGAATGTTGGTTGTAGTAGCTTGTTGAAATACAACGTGCAATACGGATATTATACGATGCTTGATTGAATCCTCACCTAAATTATATATATACACACACTAATACAACCATCACAATAACACAGGTTATCAGTAAAAATTCAACACTCACCCAAGTACACGGGTTTAAATGACCATGATGTCCATACATCTCAAATGAAGCAACAATAACAGCTTCCTACCCAAATCCTTCCTCGTATAAAGTACTCACACTAGTAAGCCTACAGACATCACTGTGACACCGGTTATCGGACAACTTATACACACACACCCAAGTACACGGGGCTACAAGACCATGATGCCGAAGGACTCTAAAGAATCAACAACAACAATAGACTCTTCCGCAGATCAAGGACAACGAATTTAACCGCTGTAGTCGATTGTTGAAATATGTGGTATACCTAGGTATATACAATATTTTCGATTGCAAATACACACTATATTGGCTTAACATTATAACGTGTGAGTAGTTATAAATCAATAGATACAATACCGGGTGAGTTAGCCGTGGACGTTACGGCTTGACTGCTGGCAGTCGCTCACATCCGGGAGGCGAGGAGTTTCGAATCCCCCCACCGGCAACCTTGAAGATGGTCTTCTGTGGTTTCCCATCTTCCTTCCAGGAAAATGCTGGGGTTGGTCCCTAACTATTGGCCACAGCCGCTACCTTCCAACTCCTCGCTCTTACATTCCTCCCCAACGGTACTTGTAGCTCACCCATTGGGTGTCCGCCTCGAAGCAGCTACCAAAACTGGCGAGCCGAACATGCTGGGACACTCCCGGCTCAAAAAGCCATACGCTAAAAAAATACAATAAAAAGTTAAGTAAAAACATTTGCATCTTGCTTTGATTTCATCCACGAACACCTAGACTATGAGTCTAGGACGCTATCACTTCGCTACACACGACCAGTACTAACAATAGGATGCCAACTGATTTAGTATAACTACATTACATATTACGTCTTGGAATGAACGATTCCATTAGCGTTTTCTGCCGTTTTTATAAACCATTTGATACTAAATATCTATAATTTTATTCAGTGCATTCCTAATAAGATATAGCCTATAAGAAATTACTGAAATATAGACTAGCGAGCAAACAATAGCCTCCATTTTGACCCAACGGCACGGCACGGCACGGCCCAGCACAATATGGCACGGACAGCCTGAACTGTTAGTCACAGCTACGGTTACATATTCCATTATAAAATGCTAATAATCTACAGGTCACCTCCTTGAGAACAGTTTAAACCTCCCTATGTATGATGAGCAGATTTGGTGGGGCCAGGCTTTGTGGAATCGTAAGTTACGGTTAGGCTATAGTATTTGAATGATTCATACATCCGCCATCTTGAACACATTTGGCTGACAACCTTGTAGTTTAGGCAAAAGGCGCTTCCGACATTAAGGTATATAGTTACAATATTTGCTAGAGATCGGATAATTAGGTTAGTTGTAATTTGATTTGAGCTGAGAACATTTGGTTGGGCGCAATTTATTGTTCGTTATGATGGCGGCGATATACAACATGACAACATGACATGGTATGTCCCTTGCTAGTGCTTCCTCTGTGCCAAAGGTGGTTCGACCTTCCAGTTTGATCAAGGGACGCTTTCCAGAAGAAGGTATGTCATTCCAAAATTTGATAGAGATCAGATGATTAGATTAGTCGTAATTTGATTTAAGCCTTGAACATTTGGGTGGCCACCATTGCATTTCAATCAAAATGGCGGCGATATAAAACATGACTCTGAGGTGACCTCTGTACCAAATTTGGTTCAATTTGGTTTCGTCGTGTTTCAATTGATAGGGGGGCACACATACACACACACACACACACAGACAGACTAACAACTTTTGGCCCGTGTAGATCTCATAAGTATTCTTTCATTTCTTGCAAAAATCGAAAGTAGGCCAAAAACAATCTTCCTCCCCCAAACTAATCTAGGAAGGTGTAGTTGCTATTGCTGTGATACACTTAAGCAGTATGCCCTAAAACTACCGTAGAATTGTAAACCAATATGCAACAAGAAGTTCCGTGACGAACTAAAGAGCCTACTTTTCATGCCAATGATTATTCTACAGTATATGAACCTATCTAGAATAATGACGAAATTAAGTTGGTAATATCGAAATGTCTAATTAGTTCTAAATATTCTTGGTATAATGTAGCCTAATAGAGCACTACAGTTGGCAGCCTTGGTGACTGAATATATTCTTAGTTCCATCTCTTAAGGTACATAATACAAAATTTGGTTGAAGTCCAATGGACGTTGCATGCAGTTAGACGCGTAAAAGCATTTTGGCAACAATGCGTGTGCTGGTTAGAAATAATCGGAAATGTTATGATATCTTGTTGTGCCAATTTTGGATGAAATCCATTTGTTAGTATAGAAGTTACGTGTATTTTAAAATTGGACCTATCAGCAAGCATAGAATCATGTTGGCAGCACTGACTTATATTAATTACTCCAAATTAATCTAGAGTGTCAGGTGCTATACTTGTGCAAAACATAGAGCTGTTGGCTTGCATACTTTTTGATATATTGATATTAGGGTAAAAATATATAGACAGCATTTATTAACAGTTGGCAGCCCTAATTGCTCTTATGAATACTTATAGTCATATATGTTACGTTACACATAGCACATACGAACTTTGGTTGAAATCCAACTGATTGTATAGAAGTTACATGTATTTAAAAATAGGTCATATCAGCAGGCTCAGAATCATGTTGGTAGAACTGAAGTATATAAATTACTCCAAATTAATCTAAAATGTCAGGAACTATACGTGTGCATAGTTTAAAAGCTGTCGGCTTGCATATTTTCAGATATGTTGGTATTTGGATAAAACATGAGAGAGCAATTATTAACAGTTGGCAGCCCTGGTGGCTCTTAAGAATATGCTCAGTCATATCTGTTTATGTGCACATATTACATACAAAATTTGGTTGAAATCCAATTGATAGTGTAGAAGTTATATGCATTTAAAAATTGGACCTATCAGAAGGCTTAAAATTATTTTGGCAACACTGCCAAATTTGTCCTCCAGGAAATTAAACTGAAATAGTATTATCTACATGTGTGCCAATTTTGGAAGAGCTCCTATGCATACCTTCCAAGATATCCAACATGGAGCTCAAATTTCTAGTGCGTTTTTTCGGCAGTTGGTAGCACTGCCATCATTTTCAAATACGGGCTTGAGATATTCCGGTATACATCTTTACTCATACTAAATTTGGTTTCGATTGCTGCAGGCGTTTAGGAGTTGATAGGGGGGGGGGGGGTGACACACACACAGCCAGACAGACAGACAGACACACATTTTCCCGGATCGATCTCATAATTCTACTTTTTCCTCATTTATGCAAAATGTGAAAAGTAGGCTAAAAATCAATTACAATTACTATGTTGGGATGATGGTAAAAGAAGATATAACCACAACATACAACATACCAAAGCGGTGGTCCGGGTAGGGTGTATCAAGGTCCCGCTGATTAACCTGACTTGGTGTACTTAGGCTAAGCCCCGCAACAGACATGACGAAAAGCTAGGGACTTTATTGGGGTGTAAACATTTGGCCGTAAAAGTAAATGTCTTGATGAAACATATGAATTTGAAGTTGACCAAGCTAGCGCCAAAATTAGGGATTATACTGTATCATCTTCTCTATTTACAAAGTAAGATTTTCGCCTTTTTTATATTTTAGGAAAATTATGAAAAAGTAGACTTAAGAGATGACCCGGGCAGATGTGTGTGTATAAATATGTCCTTCTGTAGGTGTGTGTGTCCCTATCAATTCCTAAACGGCTCCATCTATCGAAACCAAACTTGTAATGAGTGAACATATGCACCAGGACATCTCTAGACCATATTTGGGGAAATGACGCCAGTGCTAACAACTGCTAAAAATTAACAATTGCAATTTTTGCTCTAAGTAGTATATCACAAGAGGTATGCATGGGAACCGTTCCAAAATTGGCACACATACAAAACATAATATTTCAAATTAAGTTTCAGGAGTTCACAGCTGTCAGTTCTACCAACTTGATTCTACGAGTCCTGATAGGTTCAATGTTTAACTGCACGTAACTTCCTTACTAACGAATGGATTTCATCCGAATGTTTCTTATGGGCAATGTATGATTTACAACTTCTACCTGTGCTTATTTTACGATCACCAGGACTAACCAACTGTGTATTAATGATCTCAAGACTTTTGAATCTCGAAGTCTATATCTCGGAATATGTGGATGGAAAAACTTCAAACTTAGCTAAGAGTAAGTCCATGATGTTCTAGATAAATTTAGAGCAAATCGTCATATTGCTACCATCGTCATTCTATGAATGCGTATAATGTTGAACTACATGCGATTGCCGTACTAATTTATGGATTTATACCTACTTTTTCACGTTCAATGTATATCTTCCCAGACATAAGTATGCCTATTTATGGAGCCCACAGAATTAACAACAGCCTAGAACATTTGAGCCCTAGACTCAATATTGTAGAATCTGTATAAATAATTTAAAACACTATACATTATAATGTCTGAATATTGGAGATGAATTTCGAGCAGTGTTACCAAATAATACTACGTACGTAGGCTATATGTGTAGTTCTACTGCATGTTTAACTGCTTAATCACTTCAATAATATTCAGTGGATTTCTACCCAATTTATTTTATACAGTGTATACCAAACGAGGTATTTAGGCTCATTTTCAGTCCTACTAACTACCTAATAACTCTCCCAGGGCATATGAGCCGTAGACTCTTCATATTTCCGAGTCCACGTAAGTAAACAATTTCGAATGAGCTGCACTGATCTACTAGGCAAATCTCATAATTCAAATCTTGATCAAATCTTATAATGAGAGTGCCACCAGCATTCTAAACAAGGCCTTATTAGAGGAATAAGGATTGATTCTTAAATTTTATGAAAAGTACGTTCTTCGTTTTGCAACGGAACTTCAAATTGTATATTGAAATGTTTATTTTAATGTTGAAAACATATTTTTTAAATGAAACTAAGAGCACTTAGACTATTGGGGTCCAGTTTAGCAACAACGTAAAGTGAAGCTATTTTGACATTTGAGTCAAAAAGTTGACTGACAAGTCAAGCACACCAACAGTTAGTGTCAAAGTGTCAAAATGCGTGTTTTGAAAAGCTCTATCAAATTTCATAATACAAATTAAAAATGTACTTACTGCTTAAATTATATTTTAAAAATGGAACTTGTTCTACCGATTTAAATGAATTTCAAGTTTGATTGTTTTAATGTATTCCTTGATTCTCTATTTTCAATTTGTAGAAAGCAGATCTTTCTCAAAATGCAAGTAGATATTTCGATTTTGTTTTGACCATGTATCGGTCAACACTAGCGCTCGTAGTGATAGATTCAGTGAACTACTTGCGACAAAGAATGTGGTCTAACGCTGAGTGTCAATGACTTGTCAGTTCAGTGTGTGTCACCATGCCACCAACACGTAAGAGGCGTTTGGTTAATACACAAAATATTCAAACGAGGTATAATAAAATTAAAATACAGAAAGTTGTAAGATTCAGCGAAGAACCTTGAACGGGTCGGCAACATTGAAATCATTGAACAAATAACAACAAACTTTAACGAAATTCTGACTGGTAGTAATGGTTGGGGTCGACATTGGTGTTAAGCTCACAAGGAAACACAATCAATCTCTTGTAAAACATAACTCTGGCTTGGACACATTTCCAGCACATTTGATACCCATGCAATTCATATAATTTTCCTTTTCTTTTCCTTTCAACAGGGGTTGGTATTTTATAGTAGGATTGGTGGTTGTTTAACACACAAGGAAACTTTATTTAATTTAACTATTGTATTCTCTGTAAGAGTCTTACATATCTTTTCAAAACATTATCCACTTCTTCATTTATCTCACTTATCACATCCACAACCTTCCTTCTCATTCCCTTTTATCCAAAACAAGCCCAACCCATACATAATAAAAACTAAGAAGACTAAAAACAACACACAATCATAAAGAGAATAACGCCTACTCAATGGGCAAAGCCGCCTGTTACCTCATTGCTAGGTCACCACAGAGAATCCAGTAGGCACAAAGCACTAGACTCCCTGTAGTGCCCCAGCAAGAGGTGGCCATATTTCTAACCTCAATACATAATTTTAACCGCACAAGGCGAAAACCCGAGGGTTACAAAACAAATAAAATTACTTTAAAGAAACGCAAACCTCGCAAACAGAAGACGAAAACAGACGACACCCGTACGGTTTCGTTCAAAAAATACATGGACACCAAGCATTAGGCCACATCCTTTGTCGTATGTAGTTCGTATGTTGTCAAAAAAAACATTTGAATTCAGTAGGCCGTGTTAATAATGTCAACATTAATCTCGGGAATTACCGCCCACCCCAAGTTCCTCATTTCTCTACTAGAAAGCGCTATAGTGTTCAAGGAGCTTAGATATCTACTAGTAACCTCCATGACTTTCATAGTGATGAAATTTGACATGCAAGATACCGTTTGGGGGTCAAATAACATAGCTTGCACCTGGCACCCCAGGCCATACGATGTTGTTATTATTACTAAATATATCGCTACGAGTTTTAGTGTCGTTACATGGGCAAATCAAAATCGAAATATCTACTATCGTTTTGACTGACAAGTCATGCACACCAATGGATAGACCACATCCTTTGTCGTATGTAGTTCACTAAATTGATCTACGTTTTATTATTTGATTTCTTTTCTGTTATCGCAAAATCTTAATTCACAAGTCATGTTTCCAACACTAAGTTCCCAGCCTAAATGGCTCGCTTGAAATGTGAATTTTGTTTCTAAACTTTGTGTTTATCCCGAACGAGGATTATAATGAACATACTATATTCGGTTTAATTTCTATCCATTTGTTGGTAGTTATGTTCCGTTGTTGTTGTTGATTCATTGTATTCTTATCACTTTTTTATTACTTTAGTATTATTATTTTATTATTAAAGTTTAAATTTTATCTTTAGCCTAATTTCGATTTTTGCAAAAAATGAAAGTAGACTTATTAAATGTACACAGGGCTAAAAATTGTGCGTCTGTCTGTGTGTGTGTGAGTGTGTGTTCTCTGAATGTCTGCCCCCCCTCACCCCTATCAATTCAAACACGGTGCAACCGAATTGAACGAAATTTGGCACAGAGGTAGAACTGTCAAAGGGCGGCACCTCAATGTCATGTTTTATATCGCCGCCATCTTTACCAAAACTTAATGGCGGCCACTCAAACGTTCAAAACGTAAAATCAAATAACGACTAACCAAATCATCCGATCTATACGAAATTTGGTAACAACATACCTTCATACAGGACGCGTCTTGTGACCAAACTACAAGGTCATCCGCTGTACCCATTCAGAATGGCTCCGTGCGAATTATGCAAACTTTATAATCCATATCATGGGACCCATCAGTTCGATTTATCGAGCCGAGAATCGTTTTAACTGTTCTAAAGGAAGAGGCACGTTCGAAATTAAAAGTTTATTTTGTATTACTATAATGCAGAAGTGATTTTAAAAAGCTGAGCCGTCTCAGTTACAAGGCAAGATGGCAGCGGATATCTTGTGCCTGATCTATATTTCACTAATTTGAGTATTGCATGCAATATAGCGTACTGATAGAAAATAAATAAACTTTGTATGAAATTCTTTATATATAAATAATATTCTCCACCGATTAAATCGTTTAGTCTAAATCATTATTTGCTAATACGTTCTACTGTATGTAACTCATTTGATATCGGACGGTGTTTGTTGGCACGTATAGCTCTGTGGTATAGCGTTGACCTATCACTCTTATGGCTATGGTTCCGACCCCATCAGAGTTAGTTTTTTTTTTTGCTAGAAATATTTTATATTTATTGTTTAGTAATGACTCAGACGTTTTAAATTTAAACGTTATATTGTGCATATTACGATGGAAAATATATATTTAATTAAAACAAAATTCACCAGCATATTTGCTCGAGACATCTAGCTGCAAAAAAGTGAATTATCATGGCCAACTGGCGGCGAACTGCACGCCGGCCTACAGATTAACTTACAGACTTTATTGAAAAGTTTATTTTATGGGCACTAGAATGCACTCGCCCTGTTAGGATTATCTTGTTCGATACTTCTCCACTAGATGTCACGACTGGTCTACGTGGGACTCCATTGATTAGTATACCATTGGCATTCTATGCGCATCGAATTTGAAGAATGACAAGATGATACTACGATATATTTCTACTTTTTATTTTAAAGGGTTTGTAACAGCCTATTGTGTGTTATTTGAAAATGTTATTTGAAGTAAAGAACAAAACGATTTCACATAGTACCTGACCTCTAGCCGTTGGTGCTAGTTCAGGTTATTAATACTTTTATTGCAGCCAAATAGCAATCGAAAATATCCACATAGTTGGTATACACACGTCTCTGTGGGGTCATGGAATGATTTGTTAATTCAATTAGGGTTGTGAAAGCCATGCACAGCCAGACGTGTAAAGACATGCCTCAACTCAAAGTTGGATGTTGCCCACGTCAGGGCGATTATGTAATAATGATAATAATAATAATAATAATAATAATAATAATAATAATAATAATAATAATAATAATAATAATAATAATGTTATTGGTTTTATGTCCCTTTTAACTACTGCTGCTTTTAAAGATGCCGGGGTGCCAGAATTTTGCCCCGAAAGGGATCTTTAACGTGCCAGTAAATCTACTGACACGGCTCCCTCGCATTTGTGCATCCTCAAATGCCAGCTGACTGCACCAGGATACGAACTTGCAACCTAAGGCCCAGCAAGCGAGAACGTTACCGCTGAGCCACGCAGATCCATAACATTCTTGAGATAATTCTTATCTTTCTTTCTTTCTTTCTTTCTTTCTTTCTTTCTTTCTTTCTTTCTTTCTTTCTTTGTTTCTTTGTTTCTTCAATGATAGTAGCAGTTTTTTTTCGAGGTTGTGGTGTTTGGTAGAGGTAAAGAGTTTCTAAGGTCTTCAACCAAGAAATGATTCTATTATACTCTTTGATAAAATCAACTATAATACATTTAGAAGGCTATGGGTATGTTCTTTACTGAACATCTTGTTTAAATTAATTACATTTTTATATTATTATTTTTATTTTTAGGATGTCTCATACGTAATGTCATTTTTTAAGTTGGGTATTTTGTAAGACAGAAATGGTTTACTTTGGTTCTACAATGCTATTTACAGGAGGCCATGACAAGGATTGCGTATACTGCGAGAATGTGTCAGTAGTTGTTGTTGCTCAATCACAAATGGAACTCACAACGTTGGAGGGTAGGGTCCTTCTAAAGCAATACTTTATACAGGATTACAAAGCTGCTGCCACTTCTTGAAGGATATGTGAAGTGGAAGGAGAAGGTGTCGTTAGTGAGCTTGTGGCACAACGATGGTTCCAACGTTACAACAATGGACAAGAGAACACTGCAAATCTGCCGCGTTCTGGAAGACCTAGATAATGCGATATTGATAACACACACAGAGCTTTGGAAGAAAATCCGCAAATAATTACTCGTAGGTTGTCAGAAGAACCTGGTGCATCAAGAGATAACATACAACGCCAGATTAAGAAACCAAAGCTATAGATCTGTACCTCATGAATGCCCCTGAACAGGCTCAACATAGAGTGGTAATCTGTCATCAGCTACCGGTAACCCCATGGATGATACATTCATCAGGAGAATTGTCACATGTGATCAAACTTGGGTTTATTACCTCAACGTTGACGCCTCGAAACAGTGACTCAGTCCCCGTCAACCTGCCAAAGGCATCGTTAAAAAGGATCGGTTCGGCCCCAAAGTGATGTGCTGTGTCAGGTGGAATTTTGAAGGAGTTATTCACTGGGAGTTTGTTCCAAACAGGCGTGCAGTCAATGCGGATTTAATTCTCAACAACTGGAACGAGTTCATGAAATTTTGAGACGGAGATACCCAGTATTAGTTAATTGAAATAGAGTTCTCTTACAGCAGGACACTGCGAGACCTCATACTACACGAAAAACCACGGCAAAATTTCACGAATTGGGAGGAGTTGGACTGCAAGTCCTGATCTTGTGCCCTCAGATTACCATCTATTTCGATCCATGACCCATTTATTGCGTGGAATAAGTTTCGAAAACATTGAAATTTTAGAAGGGGCTCTCGCTGAAATCTTCGCATCAAAACCCAGAGACTGGTACCGTCGTGGGATACGAACCCTCGCTGAAAGATGGCTCAATACCATAGAATCTGATGATATCTACTTTTAAAAATAGTTTAATTTCTTGTCAGAAAATTAAATTTTCTTTTAAATGACATTACTTATGAAACATCCCCTGTAATTTGTAATTAAAGGTTCAATTATTCCAGGGATAAATGTATAAAATATGACAAGTAGCTCATTAAATTATTTGGACACTCCTGATCAAAATGCCATATAACTTGATTTATGAAGCGAATCAATTTAGACCTACCAGTATTTCATTTTAGATTTTGATGAGGGTCAGATGACCTCGTAGTTCCGCCCATAAAAACAACAATAAATAACTAATTACTAACTAGGATTTGATGATGATGATGTTACATCATAAATATCGAATAACCGGTGAGTGTTATGGTGATCCAAATTTCAGTGAGTGCCATAAGTTAGGGAACGTACCGTATAATAGCATTTTGAAACAACCTATAAATTCATTACAGCGTGAATTATGGTAAAACCTGAACTGCACAAAATGATGTTTGTCAGTTTAGTGATGAGGATTAGTGAAGCATGTGCCATGCTTGGGTTTCCCTATCGAACTATCGTCATCGGAGCACAAAGTGGTTTGCCCACTTGTTGAATGATAATGGCCTTACGAGAGATAAGATCAACCCCTGTGAGTGACAGTCTGCAATATATTACGTACTTTTAACTGCGATAATACAGTGTTTCTTAATCAGACCACACTGACGTCCCAGCTGGGAGTGGACTGTGTGCTACACTATTGTATTGTTATATCGTATTGATGTCCATCATTGACAGGAAACCTTGAAGCATGATAATATGGAGTGCGTTTTACCTAAAATGTTATACACCTTCTGTCTGTAAAGTTCAGTGAATGGGTCTATATTACGAACGGATTGTTGGCTTACCAGGAACAGCCGTTACTATCCTTCGAAGTAATCCCCGTGGATGGTTTTGCACGTCTTAGAACGGCTGTACAAGTCCTGGCATAGTCTTTCTGAGGGATAGCCTTCAGTTGGGTCGTCACATTACGTTGGATGTCCGAAATGTCCGAAAACCTCTGGCCCTTCAGGGCTTTTCGGCGACCCTGGACCCCGATACTCCATACTTTGACGCTTCCCTTCGAGGTCGTACCTCAGGCACCAGGTCTCGTCACCCGTGACGATGGTTTTCAGGACCTTTCCATTTCCACGGAACATTCACCCTTCTCACTGCCACCCGTCTAACAGGTGTGCACGGTAGGTTGCATACATTCACCCTTCTCACTGCCGCCCGTCAATCAGGTGTGCAACGCAGGTTGCATAAATTCACGCTTCTCTCTTGCTTTCAATTTAGAGTTTTGACGACCCAAACTGAAGGCTATTCCTAAAGAAGACTATGTCTGGAGTTTCCAAGACATGCTCAGTCGTTCTCAGAAGTGCATAAACATCCACGGGGATTACTTCGAAGAACAGTAACGGCTGTTTCAGGTAAGCCAACAATCCGTTCGTAATATAGCCCATTCATCGAACTTTTCAGACAGAGGGTGTAGAACTTGGAATTCCAACTGAAATGTAAATGGTGTTCTATAATCATTTGGTTGAACTAAAAACATAACAACCTTTCTCCTTAAGTCTCCCATCATAAACCTATTGGGGAAAGTGTGGTTTATGAATATGCGAGATATCTCGCAGGGATCCGCTAGTCAATATGAATATGTTATTTCCCCTTTCACCTTATATTGAATGGATTTCTATGTTATTAAGCAACACTTCACAGGGAAAATACAACCTCTGCCTGAAAAGTGCGGTGAATGGGTCAATATTACGAACGGATTGTAGGCTTACCTGAAACACCAATTACTGTCCTTCAAAGTAATCCCCGTGGATGGCTATGTACTTCTGAGAACGACTGAACAAGTCCTGGAAACTCCTGGCATAGTCTTCTTTAGGGATATCCTTCAGTTTGGGTGGTCAAAACTCTAAATTGGAAGCGAGAGAGAAGCGTGAATTTATGCAACCTGCTTGCACACCTGGCGGCAGTGAGAAGGGTGAATTTATGCAACTTATCATGCACACCTGTGAGACGGGTGGCAGTGAGAAGGGTGAATGTTCTGTGGAATGGAATGGTCCTGAAACCCATCGTCACGGGTGACGAGACCTGGTGCCTAAGGTACGACCTCGAAGGCAAGCGTCAATGTATGGGGTGGTGGGGTCCAGGGTCACGGAAAAGCCCCGAAAGGCGAGAGGTTTTCGGATATTTTGGACAACCAACGTAATATGACGACCCAACTGAAGGCTATCCCTCAGAAAGACTATGCCAGGACTTGTACAGCCGTTCTAAGAAGTGCATAACCTTCCACGGCGATTACTTCGAAGGATAGTAACTGCTGTTTCAGGTAAGCCAACAATCCGTTCGTAATATAGACCCATTCACCGAACGATCCATACAGAGGTTGTACATATGAACGGCACACCAAAAGAAGGAGCTAAGTTACAATTTATTATAAAATGTTCAGAGTTTAACTCTGGCTACCGTTTTTATTTTCAAAAATTAAAGTAAATATTATTTATTTTCCTCATACAGATATGAAATTAATCATACGTTCTTTTTTGATGTGTGACAGCTTTCCACTCGGTATCTGTATATTTTTTGTGGGGGTGATTTTGAAAAATGAAACGGAAATGGATGGAACGGAAACAATGAAACGGAAATGGATGGGACGGAAACAATGAGCGCACGCGGTGACGGAGATTGATACCACGACGTTTCAGATAACAATGCTAGTTGGGCTGCATATAACAATATTATTAAATGCAGCTGATTCACCTTGTATAGTAATATAGAATACTAGCAGGTACCCGAGGCTTCGCTTGCGATGAAGACAATGGGGACGATGCATTATTGCTGACTATTGGTCTATTATATTTCAGCAATCTCGGCTATAGGTGGGTCCATTTTAATTCTGAAAATTCTGATAAGTACAGTATTTTGATATGAGCAGAAAAGTGGGAATTTCATAGAGTTGAGAAATTCTGCAGGGTACGATGTTTCCTTATGTGAACACATTTGAAAATTACGTTTTTGGTTTTGCCATCTTCTGCTGAGACATACCGATTTTGTTGTCCGGATACTCGTGAGCACGCCACATACAACTGCCCATGGGAAAAACTGGTTTTGTCTAAATGTAGACCTGCTGCTGTAAGTGCGTGTCACTCCGCTATGTTAATAATAATAATTGTGAATACTGTTTGAAGAGGGAACTGCACTCATGTACACTGGAATGGCAAATCGTAATAATCGGATTATTGGGAATTAAAAGTATATTTCCTTAAGCTATTCAGTGTGTACTTTTCCCACAATTATTGATGATTTGAACGTCAACATGTCGCTATTAATAGACCAATAGCTAAAATACATCTCACCTTGGCCACTGATGTACAGTACATTGTGCAGCTTCTTCCAGTGTTACATCCCAGTGACTGTAATTATTCTCCAACAACCCTCTTGCCTCACATGCCTCTTTAAATAATTAAAAATACTGATTATTGTGTTTTTAGAGATCTTTGAAATACGTTGCCCTCGCACATGGTGTAGATGCATTGTCAAAGGAAAACATTCTTTGTTACGAACATGGGCCGCATAACCTGTACCGAAAGCTTCTGCAGATTTAACAACAGACGTAGTCTGAATAGATTTGCCAACATTTTATTGTTTCTTTCCATGTGTAATATCTCTGTATCTCAACATACAGAAGAGTGCTTTCGAAATCATGTCTTGTGTACATTTTGGAAGAAGTAGATTTGACGGAGTATATACTCGCTCGTAGAAATTATTTTCAGTAAAACAGGCTGGTTCAATTCTGTAAGTGCATATGGAGGTATGTGACGGCAGGATACCTTTAGTGTTACGGAAAAGGCAATAGCCTCCACAGAGTTTCGTTGCTACTGACATAACGACCAGCCTGATTTGTTTGTACATAACTATACGGGATTTGTGAGCCCTGTGTTTATGAAATCGAACGTAGCTTGATCGCTACCCTTATTTAGTAGTCGCTACTGTAGTGTTACAAGATTAAAGGTGGTATTGGAAGGCACTATTTCACACTAATTTTCGTTATTGTAGTTCCAAAACATAGAAAGTTATTTATTTTTAAATTATGATATAGATATAACTTTATAGAGGGATGACCGTTTAGATATCTAATGTTCTAATCGTGTTTTAGTATTGGATTTACCTTCCTTTTAACTACTCTGGCTTTTATAAACGCCGGGGTGCTAGAATTTTGCCCTGAACGGGAACTTGAACGTGCCAGTAAATCTACTGATATGGTTCCCTTGCATTTGCGCACCCTGAAATGGTAGCTGACTGCACCAGGATACGAACCTGCAACCTTGGGCACAGCAAGCGAGATCGTTAACGCTGAACCTCGCAGCTAGTCTATCGTGTTATAGATAATAAATGGGTTGACATTGCCTCCTAAAGGGATAGATGGACAATTAGATGTCATGTCTTGAGAAACCGTTGCCATCGATACGGACTTGCGATTAGTTCATCAGTTCATCAGAGCGTATTGTTAGCATGGATACGGACTTGCGATTAGATCATCAGTTTATCAGAGGGAAAATAGTTTTCTGGGAATATCTTTGAATCTGTTGGTTTTAGGGCCTTAAAATGTCCCTACGGGACACCGAGTATTGTTTCTCGCATCGAGGGGCGTAAAATGAGCTCTGTCCGGTCTTTATGCGACAACCTCGATATTTTGTCCCAGTTAAGTATCAAAAATATAAAATCATATTTCACCCATTTTCACCCTTTTAAAATTGGAAGTTTTGAAAATTATTTCTTAGTGTGCATCTACACTACGGTAAGAACATATCTTCAAAGTTTCATGCAATTATCTCCAGTAGTTTGTGCTGTGCGTTGATTATCAGTCAGTCAGTCAGTCAGTCAGTCAGGACATCTTGCTTTATAGGTATAGATTTATAGAAAGTTGATATTTTTCAGTCGTGTTGACCGACTGAAAAGCATTATATTTCGGTTACTAAGTCAACACAGAAAAAGTCTTCCAACACGATAATGGATAGTTTATTCTCGTACTAGTTACAGGCTTGTGACCTTTTCTTTATTATTATTGTTACGTGCAAGAGCCCGTCCCAACGTTTCAAACATGTATTTACCCCTGGATGGAATTCTTGACAAATTTTGAAATGACCGCTTCGTCGCTCAGTTCCGCCTGTGACCACGAGATGGTAGCTGCAGTCGGACTTAGGAAAGTCTGCACGTGGTTCCTGTTTCTCTCCGATAGATAGTGTGTGCTGCGCCTTATAAAACTCTTTATATGCATGACATAATTGAAAGACAATTGCATTCTTCGTCATGAAACAAATGCCGGTGTATGCATGATACCGCCAAATTATTTGCTAAATTATGACATTGTTGATTGAGGTGTCAAGCCGTGATTGGACAATAAATTTTACATGAATGCAGTTCGCTTCTTGACGCGAAAATTCTCCACCATCTTGTGGAGTCCATTAGTTGTTTTGTAAACAAGAAGCATCAAGCCGACTGGTCGTAAAAGGTGTCACCGCTGATGGGGGCTCTGGCCCCCATTCTCTACGAAATATAAATTTATGCAAGGAAAAAGGAATTGCCTGTACTCTTCAGGTTGTGAATTTCTTCGTTTCGCCGTGAAGTGGACGTGTGAAATGTGGTCGCATCTGGACCTACGCTTGTGAACAAAACAAAGCATGTGCTGGGCGATATAGTGCCATATTTTATTTATTTAAAATGTGTTAGTTTTTTTGTTTTCATTGTGTCTCCACTGAGAAGGATGTAAGTTACGTTACATTATATCTTGATATTTATTTTTGTTATGGAGCTCCGATGTCATCTTATAGTATTGTTTTAATTCTGTACCTTATTTTGTTTTATAGGCCTAATTTTATTTCTGTTTTTAATAACGTTTCCTTATATTTGTTTATTTTGTTATTATTTCTTGTACCTTCTGGAGACACATTTATAATTTTATTTTGCGTTTAAATTGTTACTTATTTTCTTTTGCCAATCTTAGGATTGATATAGTATTCAATTTAATTTATCCATGATCCGTTGCCTTTCACTGTTGTAATAGTATTTAGACATAATTGTTTTCCTTCTGCTGATGTTAAAATTTAGTTTTGTTAATTGTTTGCCGTAGTTTCGATCAGGCATGTGGTCCTGTTGTTTTTAGTGGCCATGTTAGTTTTTTTTTGCCGTGATGCATTATGGTCTCGAGGTCAGTCTCTAGGCGTCAACCGCAAAACTCAAACGTGTTGTGTTAACTTAAGATGTTTTTTTATTTAACCTTGTCGGTTTAACATTGTGTTTTTAGTATTTGTTCCTGTGTTTGTCTCCTTCATGCAAATTAATGAATTGTTTTCTGATACAATTTAATTTGGTTAATTTAATTTTTATTTCTCCTTTCATCGATCTACGCATGCCGGATCGCTATTGCATTTCCTTATAAATTATCAAGCCCTTTCTCATTGTGTTATACCTGTAATTTTTATTTTAACCTTTGGGCTGTATAACATTTTAATTTCAATTTGATTCTTGTTCTTTTGTTTGCAAACAAGCATGTTCTGTTTCTGGTTAAGGTGCTCCTTTAAATTTTTAATATTAAATTTTTATTTTAAATTTTCATTCTACTCTTGTGGCATTATTTTGCCGACGGCAATTCTGTCGGTTATTGGGGGGGTGTCTGTACAATAGCCTGTGCGTTCCCCTTCTCCATCTTCCTTCCACCCCGTTGGAGCTCTTCTGTTGGGACATGTCATCTGGAGGTGATTTTGTTGCTGTGGAAGTGATGCGGACCTCTGAATAAAAGGTAAGTAGGGCCCCCGGATTCCAGGTGTCGCAGTGGTGAAGCAGAGCGTTGGTTATCGAATTACCGACGTGCTGCTGGCCATGCGGCGGTGTTTTTGCCGGGTGGCGCAGTGGTAGCAGACCGTGCTCGAGTTCACTTCCGTAACTATCCCCTCCCCACTACCCGCAGGCTGTTTTATGGACCCCTCTAGTGCTGATGGCGCGGTCGTTGGTGGGATTTTGTCAGGCCAGTGCACTTGATGTTGTGTAAAGCTAATCCTTGTCGTTTGTTTTATTTCATGTTTGCCTCTGGATATCCATATGCTGTATGTAAGTGACCTGTTTTGAAGCGAGGCGTTTGCTGCTGCATTTTACCCTGTTTGTGTGCAACATTCCAACTGAAGAAGCTGCTCGGTGAGTGACTGACATGTTTTCTTGGCATGGGAAATGGGATTTCTTAATGTTCTGATAGCCCACATGCTTCGAGTGAAGGAGTCCTGGAGCCCTGTCAGAAGCTTGTAGCCTGATGTTTTGTGCCTATTTTTGTAATTTAGCTCCCTGTTCCCGAGCCAAGCAGGCGGTGACGTATGCAGTTCTGGGCAGCATTGTGCATGATTTTGTGTAGTAGGGTGGCTGTGTTCGAGTGTCAGCCTAATCTTTGGTGTTGGTAATTGGTGGTTGTGGTACTGTTGTGAAAGTGTAAACTGTCCTTGTAATTCCTGAAATTTGTTTCCTTCTATATTGGCTGTCTGCATTCTGTGTTTTCCAAAATGTCCGACAACAATAGTGTTTTCGATTTAATTGACTTAAGTGATAACCTTGTGAATTTGGAGAGTTCTTCTGGGGTTGAACGTGGATCACCTCTGTTTACTAGGTCTGAGGTTTTGGGATCGATTACCAGTAGTAGTTTGCCTGCCCCTCTGTTGCCTGGCGCTGGCTCGTCCATACCACCTAATCCTGCATACGGTCATTCTTCTCATGTTAGGTCACCTAATGATTTCCTGGGTCCTGCCGACCCATTGCATCCCAGTTCTTTCTCTAGTAATATAAATGTTTTGTCGCCTGTAGAGCGTGTGCGAGCGGGCTGCCCTGGTAACAATGTCTCTTTTCCTAATGCTACATTCTCGCCTACCGTTAATTATGGGTCGATTCCTCATCCTATTTCTAGTTTCTTAACTAAGTTAAAGCATTTCAACCTTGATGACGTTGCCCAAGTCGTACAATTTTTAAAGCAAGTGGTCGAGTTGGGTAACCATGCCTCGATTTTTGGGATGTCGGAAATTCAGATTTTCCAACTTTTGTATCCAGTTGCATCCGGTATGCTGCGCGATAAGCTAGTTGAAGCTATCCACCTCCGCATGTCCTTAGCCATGTTTATTAGGGAAGTGTTGTGGATTTTTGTCCCTGCGAGCGCCCTTAGTGCTCTCGAGCAAAAGTTCCTTTATCGTGTCCAAAGGTTGGACGAGTCACTTAGCGACTATGTCAGTGACATTAAGGTGTATGCCCAGGTTTTTGCATCCCCTTTAACTGAACGACAGCTGGTGTCATCAATTGTAAATGGGTTTTCGCCTCAATATAGGTCATACATGACTATGTGTACCAGGCCTTCGTCATTCGTCGAGCTGAAACAGGTCGTTATTGAGGCTATGGCTGTGAAGCATGCAGATTCCCTGCGTGTAGCTAATGTTCCTCCTCCTTCCTTGATGTCTTGTCCCCCTCCTTCCATGATGTCTCGTCCCCCGCCTAAGGTTATGTTTCATCCTCGACCCAATATTAAGTGCCACACGTGCGGTGGCGTGGGGCATGTCAAGAAGGTGTGTCCGAGTAACCAGCCTGTGTATCGCCAATGACGGGATGTTGTGGAGACCAATTCGGGTGTTACTTCCAAGGATATTTCTGTGCATAAGAATTTGGGAAAACCCTGTGAAGTTCCTGGTCGCCCTACCAATGAGAATCTTAATAACTCTATGAAAACTAATTCATCACGTGCTAATTCTGCTTATGTCGCTGACCTACCTAACCTGTCCGTGAACAGTGGCGTGGCAAGTCAGCCTAATTCTAAACGTTGTGTGAAACCTGTGGTGCGGGTGTCCTCGTCATCTACTTGTAATCGTGTTAGAGTGAGTAATGATTTTAGAATTTGTACTGTGGCTAAAGGAATATCCCCGTTTATTGAAATTTGTGTTAATGACTAGCCCGTTTCTGCATTGCTTGATTCTGGTAGTGTCGCATCCTTTATAAGCGAGGACTGGTTTTTATCTATGAAGAGTGTTTGCAAATTTCCTGAGTTAGAGCCTAACAATGAATCTTTTATTTCGGAAAATTGTTCAAACTTAAGTATTTTGGGTAGTATGACAGTCAAAATTCATATTCTAAATTTTTCTTGGAAATTTAAATTTTTGGTTGCCAGAAATCTTTCTTGTGCTGTGGTCATTGGAGCTAATTTCATGTCACACGTTGGTATGCTTCTTGATTTTGGTGCTCGCAACTTATGGTTTAAGGGACACTGGGACTGAGTTTTCTAATTCCTGTAAATATTAAGGTACAGTCTTGATATTTTGTTTGCTGGTATTAAGCTGTAGTATAAACATGTGTGCCAAATTTGATCAATGTAGCTTTACTAGCTGCATAGAAATTAATTATTTTCCAATATTTATATGCAAATTATTCAAATATTCAAAATGTCAAGTGCGTCAAACTAATGTAGATAGCACAATTTATTTATATTTTTCTAGTTCCGCATTCTTATACAAATAAAATAGTGCATCGAATTTGAGATTGTATTGTTTACTATGAAGATATAATTTTTTTCCCCAATGAAGTTTATTTTTTGTAAAATTCTTGAAATTTGAAGGTTTGAATTTTTTTTACAGGCCAACCAGAACTCCAATCCAAAAAGTAATGCACACGTTTGTGGATAAAGTACTAAGGAACATGCATGTTAATTTACAAGAAAATTGCATTACATCAGTAACGCGTACTAGATTTTATACATCAGAAAATGTGAAACTGAGAAAACTGCATTTTTCTAAAAACATGCATATATTTTAATATTTCCATTCAACGTACCCATTAGAACTCTCCTGTAGCATAAGTAACACCTTCCTTCTTCTGTTTTGCAACCTCCTTCTTCATCTTTGTGACCTTAGTCTTCCGTCGAGTTGCTTTCTTCTTCTCAGAGGAAGATCGCTGACTCTCATACTTCCTGCGAGCATCACGCCTAAGGACTGCCTGTTCAGTCACATAAGGAACTGAAGTTCTTTTGATGTCCGACTTCAAGTCTGTTGTAGCACTGCATCCCATATTAAATTCTGCTACAGCATTGCATACAGAAATTTCAAGTCTCTTTCTTGATATAAAAGTTTCTTTCGGACACTTCCTCCAAATGGTAGAATGTAGACACTCATTTTGATTCTGCGTGGCACCACGGACACATCGGAATAGTAATTCATTAGAGGCCAGCCTCTGATAAACAGGCATTATTTTACACACTAATGACTCCGAAAGCTTGACAGTCATTTTGTTATGACTCATTGGTACCTTACCTGTCGCTATACTTCTGTTGTAGAAGCACCAAGAATCGACGCCTTGGGGGCACTTCTTATGTTGGGGCTTACTGTCAGTGGACATGTAATGGTAGAGAGTGGCGTAGATAGCAGTTTTCATGTCTTCAACATTAGGTGTGTGTTGTACTATGGCATTCCTATAATAGCTGGTAAGCTTGGTAATCGTAGCATTAGTAAGCCCGCCTGACCTGCCACCCAACTGGACACCCTTTATTTTCCAATTCTGTACCATCTGTCGCAGACCTGTCCCCATTCTCTTTGAAATGTGATTCACGCATTCCTCCTTTTTCAGTACTGTGTTGCTGCCATACACATTTGTACTGACCAAATGGTTGAACGTTTTAGAATCACCATCAGAAAGGACAGTTGTATAACGCATCTGGCAGTCTGAAATGGAACGGTTCCATAAAATTCCAGCAGCAAAACATTTCCATTGCAACAGAACTACCCTCATAATTCACCTGACACTCCCCACTCTTCTTATGACCTACATGCCACACATTAAATTCTGGGGACTCCGAACCAAGCTCAGCAGAAGTGATAACACACATAGGACAGTATTTGGATACCACCTCATAGTCTACGACTAGTCCTGTGAGAAGATCTATAGCTATCCCTATTCCATAAGCAGAAGTGAAGCCTCGCTTGTGCCAGGTCCCATCGTAGGAGATTGCAATGTCAATTACATCATTATCAGTAGGCCTACCTTCAGGGTTACAATCAAGTGTATCATATGCCCTACGTACCACCTTCCTAGACTTGGAGAGAGTAAGACATTTTAGAGTCTTAGATTCTGCAGCTAAAACTGTCATATGTCTTGTGAATGTTTTCGAATCCATACCCGACATTCCTAACGTGGCACAAAATTTCTCCATTCCCCGATGCCCTACACCTAAACTGAGACATGCATCGACACTCTTCCTATTGACATCAAATGGAGGCCTCTGTGTAATAGTGTCATCTTCTACTCGAGGGCTTGAATAAGTTTGAGTTGGACAAAAGCCACAGTGGGTATATTTGACACATAGCTTATGCGCTAAACCATGCCTTTCTCGTACTTGAACAGTTAATGATGTTTCCCCACACTCATTGCATTTTATATTCTTCACTAGTTCATGCAAAGTGGAAGAATGCACCAGAAAATATTCATCACTTGTTGGATGTAAATTTGGCCTAGGCCTACTTTCAGAACCCAATTGTTCAAATAAACCTAACTTTTGTACACTCTTACAAATGTTATCTCTTGCATCAGCAGTGTTCTGAGAATCGGTGGGTGTGACAAGAGGTGAGATCACATGTTCATTACTAGTTTGTTCAGGAATAACAGCTCCCTTACCTGATGTTTTCCAACGAGCAGCAGCAAGTCTGAAAGCCTTGACAGTTTTCTTCTTGCTTTTGCATTTCGGCTTATGCCAGCGGGAAGTGACTGAATCCATTCTGTATACACTAAAAGTAATACACTCACAGAAAGCAATACAAATCGCCAGAAACTTCACAAACACAATAAATTTCGAAAACGTGCTAGCCTAGCCTCCAATATCTTGTTCATAAACAGAGGTTGACCATGCTTACACTTCTAAAGTCAACACAAATATCAAATAAAGATAAATTATGCATCTACTGACATTCTATAAGCGACTAGGAACTCTCATGAAATTATAAAATACAATATAAATGCAAAATTTCATCATGTCGACCGTTTGAGATATTTATTTATTTATTTTCAAACATTGGAGGTATTTGTATAGCTTACGTAGTAAATAGTGTCAATATTCATCGGTAGATGGTAGCACAATGCAGAAACAGTAGACCAGAGGGAATTTCAAATCCGTATTCAAACAACTCCGATAAAAGAATGCATAAATGCGTGTACAGGATAATGTACCAAGAGAAAGGGGCGTTTAAATGGCAGTGCGGCCGGCATTTAAACGTCTCGCCGTGCCTCAAAAAAAGGCGGAATGTGGAAAATGATACATCTAAATCATCCGTTATGGTCAGGGGTACAATAATATGTCAAAATCGAAAATTTGAATTTTTTAATAAAATATGCTTAAAACTCAGTCCCAGTGTCCCTTAAGTTTAATCTGCAGAGTAAATTATCATTTAACCCGGTTTTATCTTCTCCTGCTGTCAATTCTGTTAGTGAACCTATGACTATTGAGGATCTCGATCTGGAAAATTTAACGAGTCTTCAAAAGGATGCCATAAAGAGGTTATGTCAGGAGTATAGCGATGTCTTTACTGACAAGTTGGGTGTAACCCATTTGATGGAGTACAAGATTGAGCTAACCGATTCTGTGCCAGTGCGTTCCAGCCCGTATCGCCTTGCCCCGCCCAAGATGGCTGAACTTCGTAAGATTATCGATAAGATGTTAGAAGAAGGTGTAACCCAACCTTCTATCTCTGCCTACTAATCCCCTGTTTTCCTTGTGCCAAAACCTAACGGTTGTTTTCGGCAGGTGGTCGACTATAGGGCCCTTAATCAAAAAGTTGTTTTGCAATCCATTCCTTTGCCGGACCTTCACACATGTTTTAGTTGGTTTCGCAACGCGAAGGTGTTCACGATCCTCGATTTAAATTCTTCCTACTTCCAAATTCCCCTCTCTCCTGAATCCAGGCATGTTACTGTTTTTCCACTGACTGGAACCTGTTTGAGTATGCCCGTGTCCCGTTTGGCCTATCCACCGGAGCCGCTGTGTTGAGCAGACTTCAGGACAATGTATTTTCTGAAATTAAATTCAAGTTTGTGTACCACTACCTTGACGATGTGGTGATCTATTCTGAGTCCTTCGAGGAACACGTTGATCATCTGAAGGTTGTACTTGATCGGTTGCGTGACGCTGGCCTTACCGTCAAATTGTCCAAGGTTTCCTTTGCCAAGCCCAAAATTTCCTTCTTGGGACATATTGTTTCTGAATCTAGTATCTCAGTGGACCAGTCTCGTACGCAGGCCATCAGAGATTTTAAACCACCCAAGAACGCCAAGGGTGTTGCTCGTTACATTGGTATGGTGAACTTCGTCTGTAAGTTTTTCAGTAACTTTGCCGACCGTGCTGCTCCTCTAAATCAATTACGCAAAAAGGCTGTGAAGTTTGAGTGGGGTCCCTCTCAGCAAGCAGCCTTCGAAGATCTTAAGCTTGCACTCTCTAACGCCCCTGTGTTAGCCATTCCGGATTTTGGGAAGCAGTTCATTGTGCAGACTGATGCGTCTGGTCGTGGTGTTGGTTGTGTCCTACTGCAGGATTCTGATCTGGGTAGGCAACCCATTGCATACGCTTCTCGTACCTTAACGGACGCAGAGAGGAAGTATTCCATTTACGAACTTGAGGGTTTAGCTGTGTTGTTCGCTCTAGAAAAATTCCGTATGTATCTTGAGCACACTAAGTTTCTCCTTGAGACCGATAACCAAGCCTTGAGCTGGGTCTTAGGGAAACCCCGTAAAACTGGTAGAATTGCCAGGTGGGCAACTAGGATTCTGTCGTTCCAGTTCACTGTCCGCCATATTCGTGGGTCCGAAAATGCGGTGGCTGATTCATTAAGCCGCATGTTTGAGGAAACAGCTGAAGAGGATATTCAAGAATGTGAACCCGTAAACCTTGTATCAGCTGTAAATGGTGTCAATGCCGTTCTTAGCAATTCCCCTGTGCTTTTTGAAGATGTGAGACGATTCCAGAAAGAAGATCCCTCCTTATCTAGCCTAATTGATCGAATCAATTCTGGTGAAATGATCAAGCCCTACTCTCTGAAGGACGGTGAATTGTGTTGTTCGTCTCGTCATGACCGTCTACCTAAAATTGTGCTCCCGTTGGTCCTCATTCCGGAAATCTTTCGTTACTATCATGAATCTCCTATTGGTGGCCACCTACGAGTATTGAAGACCTGAGCTAAAATCAGACAGTTTTTCATTTGGCAAAGTATGGATGGCGACATCAGGAGGCTCATTAGAAATTGTGCTGCATGTAGTATTAGCAAACCTCCGGTTTCTACTAAGGTCGGTCTGTTGTCATCTGAACCGGCATCTAGACCCATGGAGAGGCTTTTTATCGACCATGTTGGACCGTTCCCTCGCTCTGGTCGGGGAAACCAATTTGCGCTTGTTTGCACTGACGGTTTCACCCGGTTTAGTTGGATTTTCCCCACCAGACAGGCTACGACCAGGTCCGTCATAAAGTGCCTTAATTCCATCTTTTCGTCTTTTGGGCCATGTCAGTATCTGGTGTCAGATAATGCCAAGTTCTTTGTATCTCATCAGTTCCGTCAATTCTTATTTGATTATGCTATTTCGCATGTAACCACCACTCCCTATTTTCCTAACCCGTCGCTCGCTGAGCGAGTCAATCGTAATCTCCGTTCTGCTCTGATTGCTTTCCACCACAACGACCATTCCAAGTGGGATTCTAATTTGCATTGGCTCAATTTTGCTTTCAACACCGCCGTGCATGAGAGCACGCAAGCCACCCCTTTTTCGTTAATGTTTTCCTTTATGGCTAATTCTCCGTTGTCCAACCTGTGGAATCTGCACGATCTCCTTCCTGACAGTTTCACGCCCGAGGATATGAGGGCGAAATTCGACAAGGCTAGAGAGAATATTAAGGTACCCATGACCAACTTGCCAGGCGACACAATGCCTGTCGCAAGCCAGCTGATTTGGAAATTGGTGATGTTGTGTACGTCCGCAATTTCGAGCCCAAGGGCGTCAGTAATCTAGTTTCAAGCAAGTTAACCCCTCGTTTTAAAGGCCCATGTTATGTAGAGGCATTCTTCACCCCTGTTACTCTTCTTGTTCGAAACCCTAAGGCCAACAAAATTTCTAGTGTGCATCTATCGCACATTAAGCGAGGTGGAGAGGTGTCAAATGAGGAAATGCTACCGTAAATTTTGTAAAACGAATTTTGTATAATGCAGAGTATCCCTAACCTTCATTGAAGCCTCCAGGCATCTGTTCCTTCTGGAATTTTGAACTGGGTATGCAAACTCTGATGGGATACAAAATGTAAATGTTGGGAAGTTCCCATTTTAATGGTAAATTGTAAAAGTGTACCTAATTTTGATGTTTCATAGGAGATGCTAACATGTAAGTTGGGCTCGGTGGGAGACCTAACTCATGGTAACCTTGTATTCCTGTTCCCTTTGGGAATTTAAGTGGTCACTCCTCTACCGTAGCTCCTTCTAAGTATATAGTCGTTTAACTCATGTAATCTTGAAATGTACTTCGAATCTGTAAAAAGGTAAACTTGTTAATGAAATTTTGTAAGCACGGATCTAGGGCATAGTCAGAAATATTTTCTTCATTTAAATTCAACTTTGTTTCTCTTTTGTAAATTCTAGTAAGATATTGTAAATTCTGTAATCCTTTTTGAAATTAGATTAACTTCGGTTTTGTAAATGGCTGCCCACGCGACACATAATATCTTGCACATTGCTTCCACCTACTTCGTTTAAAGCGAACTAAATTTGACTTATTGAAAATGTATCTAACGTGTCTCGGACTATGAAAGCACTGCTGGTGCTGGTGTTCTGCATTTCTGAAGATTTTGGACACAGTGAAGCTGTTAACTAAGTGGTTTGCGAGGTGATCAATTATGCCTTCACTGATAATCTGACCCTGCATTCTTCCTAACCAAAACGATGCGGTTTCATCCATCTATTGGAGTTAACTGGTGAACATTATCTTCGGGAAACATGCTTGGTTAATCGACAAGTTAAGGAGTACTGTCTATGCCTAGGCATATTCGTGAACGGTGTTCACGCTTAAGGGAGGGAGACTGTTACGTGCAAGAGCCCGTCACAACGTTTCAAACATGTATTTACCCCTGGATGGAATTCTTGACAAATTTTGAAATGACCGCTTCGTCGCTCAGTTCCGCCCGTGACCACGAGCTGGTAGCTGCAGTCGGACTTTGGAAAGTCTGCACGTGGTTCCTGTTTCTCTCCGATAGATAGTGTGTGCTGCGCCTTATAAAACTCTTTATATGCATGACATAATTGAAAAACAATTGCATTCTTCGTCATGAAACAAATGCCGGTGTATGCATGATACCGCCAAATTATTTGCTAAATTATGGCATTGTTGATTGAGGTGTCAAGCCGTGATTGGACAATAAATTTTACATGAATGCAGTTCGCTTCTTGACGCGAAAATTCTCCACCATCTTGTGGAGTCCATTAGTTGTTTTGTAAACAAGAAGCATCAAGCCGACTGGTCGTAAAAGGTGTCACCGCTGATGGGGGCTCTGGCCCCCATTCTCTACGAAATATAAATTTATGCAAGGAAAAAGGAATTGCCTGTACTCTTCAGGTTGTGAATTTCTTCGTTTCGCCGTGAAGTGGACGTGTGAAATGTGGTCGCATCTGGACCTACGCTTGTGAACAAAACAAAGCATGTGCTGGGCGATATAGTGCCATATTTTATTTATTTAAAATGTGTTAGTTTTTTTGTTTTCATTGTGTCTCCACTGAGAAGGATGTAAGTTACGTTACATTATATCTTGATATTTATTTTTGTTATGGAGCTCCGATGTCATCTTATAGTATTGTTTTAATTCTGTACCTTATTTTGTTTTATAGGCCTAATTTTATTTCTGTTTTTAATAACGTTTCCTTATATTTGTTTATTTTGTTATTATTTCTTGTACCTTCTGGAGACACATTTATAATTTTATTTTGCGTTTAAATTGTTACTTATTTTCTTTTGCCAATCTTAGGATTGATATAGTATTCAATTTAATTTATCCATGATCCGTTGCCTTTCACTGTTGTAATAGTATTTAGACATAATTGTTTTCCTTCTGCTGATGTTAAAATTTAGTTTTGTTAATTGTTTGCCGTAGTTTCGATCAGGCATGTGGTCCTGTTGTTTTTAGTGGCCATGTTAGTTTTTTTTGCCGTGATGCATTATGGTCTCGAGGTCAGTCTCTAGGCGTCAACCGCAAAACTCAAACGTGTTGTGTTAACTTAAGATGTTTTTTTTATTTAACCTTGTCCGTTTAACATTGTGTTTTTAGTATTTGTTCCTGTGTTTGTCTCCTTCATGCAAATTAATGAATTGTTTTCTGATACAATTTAATTTGGTTAATTTAATTTTTATTTCTCCTTTCATCGATCTACGCATGCCGGATCGCTATTGCATTTCCTTATAAATTATCAAGCCCTTTCTCATTGTGTTATACCTGTAATTTTTATTTTAACCTTTGGGCTGTATAACATTTTAATTTCAATTTGATTCTTGTTCTTTTGTTTGCAAACAAGCATGTTCTGTTTCTGGTTAAGGTGCTCCTTTAAATGTTTAATATTAAATTTTTATTTTAAATTTTCATTCTACTCTTGTGGCATTATTTTGCCGACGGCAATTCTGTCGGTTATTGGGGGGGTGTCTGTACAATAGCCTGTGCGTTCCCCTTCTCCATCTTCCTTCCACCCCGTTGGAGCTCTTCTGTTGGGACATGCCATCTGGAGGTGATTTTGTTGCTGTGGAAGTGATGCGGACCTCTGAATAAAAGGTAAGTAGGGCCCCCGGATTCCAGGTGTCGCAGTGGTGAAGCAGAGCGTTGGTTATCGAATTACCGACGTGCTGCTGGCCATGCGGCGGTGTTTTTGCCGGGTGGCGCAGTGGTAGCAGACCGTGCTCGAGTTCACTTCCGTAACTATCCCCTCCCCACTACCCGCAGGCTGCTTTATGGACCCCTCTAGTGCTGATGGCGCGGTCGTTGGTGGGATTTTGTCAGGCCAGTGCACTTGATGTTGTGTAAAGCTAATCCTTGTCGTTTGTTTTATTTCATGTTTGCCTCTGGATATCCATATGCTGTATGTAAGTGACCTGTTTTGAAGCGAGGCGTTTGCTGCTGCATTTTACCCTGTTTGTGTGCAACATTCCAACTGAAGAAGCTGCTCGGTGAGTGACTGACATGTGTTCTTGGCATGGGAAATGGGATTTCTTAATGTTCTGATAGCCCACATGCTTCGAGTGAAGGAGTCCTGGAGCCCTGTCAGAAGCTTGTAGCCTGATGTTTTGTGCCTATTTTTGTAATTTAGCTCCCTGTTCCCGAGCCAAGCAGGCGGTGACGTATGCAGTTCTGGGCAGCATTGTGCATGATTTTGTGTAGTAGGGTGGCTGTGTTCGAGTGTCAGCCTAATCTTTGGTGTTGGTAATTGGTGGTTGTGGTACTGTTGTGAAAGTGTAAACTGTCCTTGTAATTCCTGAAATTTGTTTCCTTCTATATTGGCTGTCTGCATTCTGTGTTTTCCAAAATGGCCGACAACAATAGTGTTTTCGATTTAATTGACTTAAGTGATAACCTTGTGAATTTGGAGAGTTCTTCTGGGGTTGAACGTGAATCACCTCTGTTTACTAGGTCTGAGGTTTTGGGATCGATTACCAGTAGTAGTTTGCCTGCCCCTCTGTTGCCTGGCGCTGGCTCGTCCATACCACCTAATCCTGCATACGGTCATTCTTCTCATGTTAGGTCACCTAATGATTTCCTGAGTCCTGCCGACCCATTGCATCCCAGTTCTTTCTCTAGTAATATAAATGTTTTGTCGCCTGTAGAGCGTGTGCGAGCGGGCTGCCCTGGTAACAATGTCTCTTTTCCTAATGCTACATTCTCGCCTACCGTTAATTATGGGTCGATTCCTCATCCTATTTCTAGTTTCTTAACTAAGTTAAAGCATTTCAACCTTGATGACGTTGCCCAAGTCGTACAATTTTTAAAGCAAGTGGTCGAGTTGGGTAACCATGCCTCGATTTTTGGGATGTCGGAAATTCAGATTTTCCAACTTTTGTATCCAGTTGCATCCGGTATGCTGCGCGATAAGCTAGTTGAAGCTATCCACCTCCGCATGTCCTTAGCCATGTTTATTAGGGAAGTGTTGTGGATTTTTGTCCCTGCGAGCGCCCTTAGTGCTCTCGAGCAAAAGTTCCTTTATCGTGTCCAAAGGTTGGACGAGTCACTTAGCGACTATGTCAGTGACATTAAGGTGTATGCCCAGGTTTTTGCATCCCCTTTAACTGAACGACAGCTGGTGTCATCAATTGTAAATGGGTTTTCGCCTCAATATAGGTCATACATGACTATGTGTACCAGGCCTTCGTCATTCGTCGAGCTGAAACAGGTCGTTATTGAGGCTATGGCTGTGAAGCATGCAGATTCCCTGCGTGTAGCTAATGTTCCTCCTCCTTCCTTGATGTCTTGTCCCCCTCCTTCCATGATGTCTCGTCCCCCGCCTAAGGTTATGTTTCATCCTCGACCCAATATTAAGTGCCACACGTGCGGTGGCGTGGGGCATGTCAAGAAGGTGTGTCCGAGTAACCAGCCTGTGTATCGCCAATGACGGGATGTTGTGGAGACCAATTCGGGTGTTACTTCCAAGGATATTTCTGTGCATAAGAATTTGGGAAAACCCTGTGAAGTTCCTGGTCGCCCTACCAATGAGAATCTTAATAACTCTATGAAAACTAATTCATCACGTGCTAATTCTGCTTATGTCGCTGACCTACCTAACCTGTCCGTGAACAGTGGCGTGGCAAGTCAGCCTAATTCTAAACGTTGTGTGAAACCTGTGGTGCGGGTGTCCTCGTCATCTACTTGTAATCGTGTTAGAGTGAGTAATGATTTTAGAATTTGTACTGTGGCTAAAGGAATATCACCGTTTATTGAAATTTGTGTTAATGACTAGCCCGTTTCTGCATTGCTTGATTCTGGTAGTGTCGCATCCTTTATAAGCGAGGACTGGTTTTTATCTATGAAGAGTGTTTGCAAATTTCCTGAGTTAGAGCCTAACAATGAATCTTTTATTTCGGCAAATTGTTCAAACTTAAGTATTTTGGGTAGTATGACAGTCAAAATTCATATTCTAAATTTTTCTTGGAAATTTAAATTTTTGGTTGCCAGAAATCTTTCTTGTGCTGTGGTCATTGGAGCTAATTTCATGTCACACGTTGGTATGCTTCTTGATTTTGGTGCTCGCAACTTATGGTTTAAGTTTAATCCGCAGAGTAAATTATCATTTAACCCGGTTTTATCTTCTCCTGCTGTCAATTCTGTTAGTGAACCTATGACTATTGAGGATCTCGATCTGGAAAATTTAACGAGTCTTCAAAAGGATGCCATAAAGAGGTTATGTCAGGAGTATAGCGATGTCTTTACTGACAAGTTGGGTGTAACCCATTTGATGGAGTACAAGATTGAGCTAACCGATTCTGTGCCAGTGCGTTCCAGCCCGTATCGCCTTGCCCCGCCCAAGATGGCTGAACTTCGTAAGATTATCGATAAGATGTTAGAAGAAGGTGTAACCCAACCTTCTATCTCTGCCTACTAATCCCCTGTTTTCCTTGTGCCAAAACCTAACGGTTGTTTTCGGCAGGTGGTCGACTATAGGGCCCTTAATCAAAAAGTTGTTTTGAAATCCATTCCTTTGCCGGACCTTCACACATGTTTTAGTTGGTTTCGCAACGCGAAGGTGTTCACGATCCTCGATTTTAATTCTTCCCACTTCCAAATTCCCCTCTCTCCTGAATCCAGGCATGTTACTGTTTTTCCACTGACTGGAACCTGTTTGAGTATGCCCGTGTCCCGTTTGGCCTATCCACCGGAGCCGCTGTGTTGAGCAGACTTCAGGACAATGTATTTTCTGAAATTAAATTCAAGTTTGTGTACCACTACCTTGACGATGTGGTGATCTATTCTGAGTCCTTCGAGGAACACGTTGATCATCTGAAGGTTGTACTTGATCGGTTGCGTGACGCTGGCCTTACCGTCAAATTGTCCAAGGTTTCCTTTGCCAAGCCCAAAATTTCCTTCTTGGGACATATTGTTTCTGAATCTAGTATCTCAGTGGACCAGTCTCGTACGCAGGCCATCAGAGATTTTAAACCACCCAAGAACGCCAAGGGTGTTGCTCGTTACATTGGTATGGTGAACTTCGTCCGTAAGTTTTTCAGTAACTTTGCCGACCGTGCTGCTCCTCTAAATCAATTACGCAAAAAGGCTGTGAAGTTTGAGTGGGGTCCCTCTCAGCAAGCAGCCTTCGAAGATCTTAAGCTTGCACTCTCTAACGCCCCTGTGTTAGCCATTCCGGATTTTGGGAAGCAGTTCATTGTGCAGACTGATGCGTCTGGTCGTGGTGTTGGTTGTGTCCTACTGCAGGATTCTGATCTGGGTAGGCAACCCATTGCATACGCTTCTCGTACCTTAACGGACGCAGAGAGGAAGTATTCCATTTACGAACTTGAGGGTTTAGCTGTGTTGTTCGCTCTAGAAAAATTCCGTATGTATCTTGAGCACACTAAGTTTCTCCTTGAGACCGATAACCAAGCCTTGAGCTGGGTCTTAGGGAAACCCCGTAAAACTGGTAGAATTGCCAGGTGGGCAACTAGGATTCTGTCGTTCCAGTTCACTGTCCGCCATATTCGTGGGTCCGAAAATGCGGTGGCTGATTCATTAAGCCGCATGTTTGAGGAAACAGCTGAAGAGGATATTCAAGAATGTGAACCCGTAAACCTTGTATCAGCTGTAAATGGTGTCAATGCCGTTCTTAGCAATTCCCCTGTGCTTTTTGAAGATGTGAGACGATTCCAGAAAGAAGATCCCTCCTTATCTAGCCTAATTGATCGAATCAATTCTGGTGAAATGATCAAGCCCTACTCTCTGAAGGACGGTGAATTGTGTTGTTCGTCTCGTCATGACCGTCTACCTAAAATTGTGCTCCCGTTGGTCCTCATTCCGGAAATCTTTCGTTACTATCATGAATCTCCTATTGGTGGCCACCTAGGAGTATTGAAGACCTGAGCTAAAATCAGACAGTTTTTCATTTGGCAAAGTATGGATGGCGACATCAGGAGGCTCATTAGAAATTGTGCTGCATGTAGTATTAGCAAACCTCCGGTTTCTACTAAGGTCGGTCTGTTGTCATCTGAACCGGCATCTAGACCCATGGAGAGGCTTTTTATCGACCATGTTGGACCGTTCCCTCGCTCTGGTCGGGGAAACCAATTTGCGCTTGTTTGCACTGACGGTTTCACCCGGTTTAGTTGGATTTTCCCCACCAGACAGGCTACGACCAGGTCCGTCATAAAGTGCCTTAATTCCATCTTTTCGTCTTTTGGGCCATGTCAGTATCTGGTGTCAGATAATGCCAAGTTCTTTGTATCTCATCAGTTCCGTCAATTCTTATTTGATTATGCTATTTCGCATGTAACCACCACTCCCTATTTTCCTAACCCGTCGCTCGCTGAGCGAGTCAATCGTAATCTCCGTTCTGCTCTGATTGCTTTCCACCACAACGACCATTCCAAGTGGGATTCTAATTTGCATTGGCTCAATTTTGCTTTCAACACCGCCGTGCATGAGAGCACGCAAGCCACCCCTTTTTAGTTAATGTTTTCCTTTATGGCTAATTCTCCGTTGTCCAACCTGTGGAATCTGCACGATCTCCTTCCTGACAGTTTCACGCCCGAGGATATGAGGGCGAAATTCGACAAGGCTAGAGAGAATATTAAGGTATCCCATGACCAACTTGCCAGGCGACACAATGCCTGTCGCAAGCCAGCTGATTTGGAAATTGGTGATGTTGTGTACGTCCGCAATTTCGAGCCCAAGGGCGTCAGTAATCTAGTTTCAAGCAAGTTAACCCCTCGTTTTAAAGGCCCATGTTATGTAGAGGCATTCTTGACCCCTGTTACTCTTCTTGTTCGAAACCCTAAGGCCAACAAAATTTCTAGTGTGCATCTATCGCACATTAAGCGAGGTGGAGAGGTGTCAAATGAGGAAATGCTACCGTAAATTTTGTAAAACGAATTTTGTATAATGCAGAGTATCCCTAACCTTCATTGAAGCCTCCAGGCATCTGTTCCTTCTGGAATTTTGAACTGGGTATGCAAACTCTGATGGGATACAAAATGTAAATGTTGGGAAGTTCCCATTTTAATGGTAAATTGTAAAAGTGTACCTAATTTTGATGTTTCATAGGAGATGCTAACATGTAAGTTGGGCTCGGTGGGAGACCTAACTCATGGTAACCTTGTATTCCTGTTCCCTTTGGGAATTTAAGTGGTCACTCCTCTACCGTAGCTCCTTCTAAGTGTATAGTCGTTTAACTCATGTAATCTTGAAATGTACTTCGAATCTGTAAAAAGGTAAACTTGTTAATGAAATTTTGTAAGCACGGATCTAGGGCATAGTCAGAAATATTTTCTTCATTTAAATTCAACTTTGTTTCTCTTTTGTAAATTCTAGTAAGATATTGTAAATTCTGTAATCCTTTTTGAAATTAGATTAACTTCGGTTTTGTAAATGGCTGCCCACGCGACACATAATATCTTGCACATTGCTTCCACCTACTTCGTTTAAAGCGAACTAAATTTGACTTATTGAAAATGTATCTAACGTGTCTCGAACTATGAAAGCACTGCTGGTGCTGGTGTTCTGCATTTCTGAAGATTTTGGACACAGTGAAGCTGTTAACTAAGTGGTTTGCGAGGTGATCAATTATGCCTTCACTGATAATCTGACCCTGCATTCTTCCTAACCAAAACGATGCGGTTTCATCCATCTATTGGAGTTAACTGGTGAACATTATCTTCGGGAAACATGCTTGGTTAATCGACAAGTTAAGGAGTACTGTCTATGCCTAGGCATATTCGTGAACGGTGTTCACGCTTAAGGGAGGGAGACTGTTACGTGCAAGAGCCCGTCACAACGTTTCAAACATGTATTTACCCCTGGATGGAATTCTTGACAAATTTTGAAATGACCGCTTCGTCGCTCAGTTCCGCCCGTGACCACGAGCTGGTAGCTGCAGTCGGACTTTGGAAAGTCTGCACGTGGTTCCTGTTTCTCTCCGATAGATAGTGTGTGCTGCGCCTTATAAAACTCTTTATATGCATGACATAATTGAAAGACAATTGCATTCTTCGTCATGAAACAAATGCCGGTGTATGCATGATACCGCCAAATTATTTGCTAAATTATGACATTGTTGATTGAGGTGTCAAGCCGTGATTGGACAATAAATTTTACATGAATGCAGTTCGCTTCTTGACGCGAAAATTCTCCACCATCTTGTGGAGTCCATTAGTTGTTTTGTAAACAAGAAGCATCAAGCCGACTGGTCGTAAAAGGTGTCACCGCTGATGGGGGCTCTGGCCCCCATTCCCTACGAAATATACATTTATGCAAGGAAAAAGGAATTGCCTGTACTCTTCAGGTTGTGAATTTCTTCGTTTCGCCGTGAAGTGGACGTGTGAAATGTGGTCGCATCTGGATGCGGACCTACGCTTGTGAACAAAACAAAGCATGTGCTGGGCGGGTTTCTTCAGGGCAATATAGTGCCATATTTTATTTATTTAAAATGTGTTAGTTTTTTTGTTTTCATTGTGTCTCCACTGAGAAGGATGTAAGGTACGTTACATTATATCTTGATATTTATTTTTGTTATGGAGCTCCGATGTCATCTTATAGTATTGTTTTAATTCTGTACCTTATTTTGTTTTATAGGCCTAATTTTATTTCTGTTTTTAATAACGTTTCCTTATATTTATTTATTTATTTTGTTATTATTTCTTGTACCTTCTGGAGACACATTTATAATTTTATTTTGCGTTTAAATTGTACTTATTTTCTTTTGCCAATCTTAGGATTGATATAGTATTCAATTTAATTTATCCATGATCCGTTGCCATTCACTGTTGTAATAGTATTTAGACATAATTGTTTTCCTCCGTTCATTTCCTTCTGCTGACGTTAAAATTTAGTTTTGTTAATTGTTTGCCGTAGTTTCGATCAGGCATGCGGTCCTGTTGTTTTTAGTGGCCATGTTAGTTTTTTTTTTTTGCCGTGATGCATTATGGCCTCGAGGTCAGTCTCTAGGCGTCAACCGCAAAACTCAAACGTGTTGTGTTAACTTAAGATGTTTTTTTATTTAACCTTGTCGGTTTAACATTGTGTTTTTAGTATTTGTTCCTGTGTTTGTCTCCTTCATGCAAATTAATGAATTGTTTTCTGATACAATTTAATTTGGTTAATTTAATTTTTATTTCTCGTTTCATCGTGGCCAGTATCTACGCATGCCGGATCGCTATTGCATTTCCTTATAAATTATCAAGCCCTTTCTCATTGTGTTATACCTGTAATTTTTATTTTAACCTTTGGGCTGTATAACATTTTAATTTCAATTTGATTCTTGTTCTTTTGTTTGCAAACAAGCATGTTCTGTTTCTGGTGAAGGTGCTCCTTTAAATTTTTAATATTAAATTTTTATTTTAAATTTTCATTCTACTCTTGTAGCATTATTTTGCCGACGGAAATTCTGTCGGTTATTGGGGGGGTGTCTGTACAATGGCCTGTGCGTTCCCCTTCTCCATATTCCTTCCACCCCGTTGGAGCTCTTCTGTTGGGACATGTCATCTGGAGGTGATTTTGTTGCTGTGGAAGTGATGCGGACCTCTGAATAAAAGGTAAGTAGGGCCCCCGGATTCCAGGTGTCGCAGTGGTGAAGCAGAGCGTTGCTTATCGAATTACCGACGTGCTGCTGGCCATGCGGCGGTGTTATTGCCAGGTGGCGCAATTATAATTCAACATGAATTGCGGATGAAAGGCCATTAGCTGGGTATTTTTGATTGAACGTCTGATGGCTCCAAAGAAGTTCAATTTCAATTAGTTCCAACTTTGGCTACCAGATGCTACTGTCACTAATACCTAGCGGGGAACGTTGGAACTTGACAGAGCGTTTATAAATAGCCAATTAAAACCTACAAATTTTACTACTACCTACCAATTGCATTATAATTTTTTAAAATTAATTAATAGTCTATTGGAGAAATTAATTAAATCTAAATATGATGAAGAAATTCTTAAATGTCTAAAACAATTCTTAAAAATCAGATCTTTTACAATTTTCCTTAAAGCTGTTAGAAATATACCTATTGAAGTTGAAAGAAAATGGAACTATGAAATCTCTTGCATATTTGTATAAATATGTCGCCGTGCCAGTGCGAGACTACGATATCTGCAAAAATCATTTTATTGAGAAAAACGGGTTTGAAGTTTTCTGTAACTTAGTATTAGCCTTTCGACAGTGTGGAAATCTATAGAAAATTTTGAATTTTGGATATGTTTCGGTTGATTGCATAGTGTACAATGTCTTTTTAATTAAATTTTTTTTTTGTTGTAAATAACGCCCACAAAAAGGGCTAAAATGCAGATGTCGTGGTCTTGCACTGACTGTTCTGTGAAAATTGTTAGGCAATTAACGAATTCCAACACTTCAGTTTCATTTTTTCCCTAGTTTACTGCTATATTTGAACATTCTATACACAATTCTATATACATTCTATATACAATTATAATTTTAAAAAAATATCATTTGTTATTGAAAATTGGCACACTGAGGCCAAAGATGGAATGAATGTTGGAAAATAGTTCACAAGTTCAGCATGAGCACGTCATTTGCTTCAATGGTCAGAACCTCAGTCCTTTTCCGCTTCCAAAATAACGAAGAATGGGTGATGCGTCTTCGGTATTAGATTTTGAGCACAGAGTGAAATAAGGTCTTTCTTCTTGCTAGCTGATATTTTTGGAGACTTTCTATAAGCTGGTTTGAGTTTGAGAGTTTCGGGATGATGATGTGGACTGCTCCTCATTGTCTTTCTGTTAATATGCACTAGTTTATATTGCTTTTCGTGGTAGGATGTTTTATAAAAGAACACCCTAGGGGAATTCTTCTTCACCATTATCTCAGTGACAGCATTCCACGAAACTTTCTCCCCATCCTCATTGATGGAAAAATTGTTGCCGAGGTCATTGCATAATGACTTGCAATCTATGAAGTCAGTTGTTTCCCTTTGTCTTACAAGGTAAGGTTTCCCCGTCCTTTTTGCAAGACTTGCCATAGTAGCAACCGGAGAGGGAACGTAAATGGGACCGGATTTCAGAGCTCTTTTCTTCTCATATTATATGCGAGAGGGCATAGCGTCTCCCTCATTTTGTGTATGTCCTACTACTAAAAACTTATGTTGAATAGACGAAATTTCTAACTTTAGAACAGCGTATAAGTATGCAGATAACACGAATTTGTTCTTATTTTGTCCAACACAATTGTCGGAGTTGAAAATCACTTCTTGATTTGGGTATTCATTCAGAAACTCTATAATTCAGCTACCAACTTCATTTGCCCCTCTTCCAGCTTGACCTTCGTGCCACATGTAGCATCTTCCAATTTTAGAGACAGCTTCGTAAATAGTGAAATCAACTTATTAAGTTTTCTTTTATAATAAAAGCTTGATATTTCACCACTTGGCAGAGGTGTAACAGCTTGAAAATCAAACACAGCCACCACTCCACGGTTTTCCTCAGTGGCCTGATGAATATCATTTCCTTTCTCCCGTCTCATTGCTTCTTTCTCTGCATGATGTCTTTCAGTTTTGTCTTTAAGTTTTTGCTTTTCTTCTTCAGTAGAATTCTTATATTCTTCACAGATCATAGACTGATCCTTCTTAGGTCTATGAAACCCGATGTTGAATTCCGTATTAAATATTGTTTCGTATACGTGCTTCTTTGCAATCGGTTTATTTTCTAACTTACGTTTCTCAATATACATCCGGTATAATGTGGATATATCCAACGAACCTTCAAAATAATCTCGTGTTGTATCAGCTCGAATGTAATGGGACTCCATTCATGGAATTGAATTGATGTGTTGCCTCACTCCTTCCCTTATCATTGGGGGTAACTTATTTTGCTTTCCATGCTTCCTCCTTCTTTCTTCTTCAAGGAAACCATCCTTGTTCTTGGAAATAACTGTAGAAATCATGGTGTTTCCCACGTCAAGGGTATTCATGAACATCTTCTTGCAAACCTTTATTCTATCTCCTCTTATGGTTAAACTATAATTCATGTTGCAAGACCGTCCACCTCCAGGAGTGATTCTCCGATATTTCGGCTTCACTTGAGTCATATTATGACTAATAAATTGTCTCTGCCTGTTCAGATCTCCAAGATCCCAGAAGCTCTTAAAGATTGAAATCCTGTCCTCCTCTGAAAGTGAACATTTAAAATTGCAGTTTCCTTGGCATCCTTTCTTTAATGTTTTATCCTTCCTACAGGTACCATTTTTGTTGTTTACTAACTGTCCTGTATTTACATTAAGTTTTCTTATGTTTCAAGCCCATTTATGTTCTTGACGACGACGCTTCTTCGGGCATCTGTCTTTCTGAGGTGATGTTGCTGCTGCTGTTGTTGTTGAGCCTGATCCTTCAAAGTTGCTCACTAAGTTGGCACTTTCCGAAGGAACACAGATGTCTGATGTTTCGTTAACGAAACTTTCCTTCAAAGGAAATGCTGAAGTTTTAGAGCTTTTGAGTTCTTTGCTGGTTGATGATAGTTTTTTGTCTTGTATACTCATCTTGCCTGGTTTGTTATCATCATAGTTATCTTCAAGAGTTTAGTGCTTTTCAGTCGGTCAACACGAATGTACCCAAAAGAGATGGGTTATGCCCTAATCCTGAAATAAATTACATGAAAAGCACTAAACTCTTGTTTACTAAGGCAACACTGAAAATATGGCTTCAAACACCACAATAGTTATCTTCCTCTTCTGAACTACTGGTATCAGGAATATAGTCATTATCATCCCCATCATCTTCTGATTCATCCTCTTCTTCTTCTCCTCCTTCTACTTATTCTTCTTCTCTTCCTCCTCCTTCTGAACTTGTTTCACAAATGTAGTTCATGTGCTTTGGAATATCATTATTGTAGTGACTTGAATTATGTGCATTATCAGTGGAGCAGTCTTCCGTTCCCAGGATATTCGTCTGAAAAATGCAAGAGTTATACATGAATTATTACGAGCATTAAAAACACACATCATTAAAATCGTGGTTTATTGCTATTTTATAAAAAACTAGCTGAAGTACCCGTGCTTCGCTACGCGTCATAAATAAATTAAAATGTGAAAGTGACAGTTAAAACAGGGGATAGGCGAGGTGCTGCGCAGAGGGAGATTAAGGATGGAACATTTTGTCCAACTACACCGTTCGGCGTTGACCGTGTTTTAGAGCACAAATTTAGGTTTTACTCGCTAACCGTTGGAGATACCTTTCGGATAGAAAATGTAATTTTAAACCTCGTATATGCCATCAAGTTTGCTATTTCGTAGCGTTCACTTTTTATTTGAAATGGAAATATGAAAGTTTGAAACCAAAGGGTGTAGTGACGTCACTAAAATGGTCGCCATAGTGCAAAGTATTGAAATCAAAAGTAGCCTATATGTTAACCAGTTAAATCAGCTACTTTCATGTAAAATTCATGTAAGTCGGACCAGTGGTTCTTGCGTGATTGAGTAATACACAGACACACACCATCTCATTTTTAGCCTCGCTTCGCTCGCGTCATAGTCGTGTCATATTGTTATTCAATTACATGCAGGTTTAACCCCGTTAACACCCCTTTAGAACCTGAATATCCAAAAATCCCTCCTTAGTAGACATTTTCGACACACAACAAACATATCCCCTTCTTCTAACTTCAATAGTTTTGATTGGTCGATGAGAGTGAACATCCAAAAATCCTTCCTTAGTGGACGTTTTTATTCCAGAATTTCACCCCTCCCCATATGCCCCTTAAATTGGATTTATGAAAAAAAACGGTCGAACATCTACTTATTTTAATTATTTATACATTTATTAATTTTTAAGGTGATTGGAACTCGGAGAAAATCAAACTCCTCGTCTATGTCGTTTAAGAGATACACGCTCCGTTCGGAATCTTTCAACCCCCACTTTTCATCCCTTTCACCTCATAATATACACCACATCGAAAAACCATTAGACATGTGTCAGCTTATTTTAAATGATTAGCATATATGCCAAGTATCACATCCCCAAATGAAACCACTCATGAGATATTGTTATTCAATGAAATGCACGTTTACCCCCTTAACACCTCATTAGAACCTGAATATCCAAAACTCTTTCCTTAGTGGACGTTTTCGACATACCACGAACTTATCCCCAAAATTTCATGTTTCTAACTTCAATAATTTTTTCTGGGCGATGATGAGTGAGTGAGTCAGTCAGGACATTTTCTTTCATTAATATTTGAGAATTTCACCCCTCCCCAAGAACCCCTTAAATTGGATTTATGAAAAAAAAAACGGTCGAACACCTATTTACTTATTTAAAGCTGTTTTCCCCCTGAGTTTGATAAGTGAGTAAGTAAGTCAATCAGTTAGGACACCTTCTTTCCTGTTCCCCCCCCCCCGAATTTCACTCCCCCCCATGGGCCCCTTAAATTGGATTTATGAAGAAATGGTCGAACACCTATTTACTTATTTTTAAGCTGCTTTTTCCGCTGAATTTCAAACTTATCGCCTATGTTGAATAAGAGATACAGTACACGCTCCGTTAAGAATCCTTCAACCCCCAATTTTCTCCCCTTTCACCTCATAATATACACCATATCGATAAACTTTTAGACATATGTCTGCTTATTTTAAATGATTAGTTTGTATGCCGAATATCACATCCCCAAATGAAACAACTCGTGAGATATTGTTATTCAATGAAATGCAAGTTTAATCCCCTTAACACCCCTTCAGAACATGAATATCCAAAAATCCATCCTTAGTGGACTTTTTCGACAAACAACGAACATATCCCCAAAATTTCAAGTTTCTAACTGCAATAGGTTTGCTGGGGGATGATGAGTGAATATCCAAAAATCCTTCCTTAGTGGACTTCTTTCCCCAGAATTTCATCCCTCTCCATGAGCCCCTTAAATTGGATTATGAAAAAACGATCGAACACCTATCTACTACTTTTTCAATCTGATTTTTCTCCATGAGATTCTTACTTTTTGCCTCTGTCTTTTAAGAGATACTTGCTCCGTTAAGAATCCTTCAACACTCACTTTTCACACATACACCTCATAATATACACCACATCGAAAAACCCTCAGACATGTGTCTTCTTATTCTTAATGATGAGTTTATATGCCTAGTATCCCACCCCAAAGGAAATCATTCGGGAGATATTGTTATTCATTTAAATGCAAGTCTACCCCCTTAACACCCCTTTAGAACCTGAATATCCAAAATTCCTTCCTTAGTGGACGTTTTCAACATACAACGAACATAGCCCCTTAATGTCATGTTTCTAACTTCAATAATTTTGGCTGGGGGATGATGAGTGAGTAAGTCAGGACATTTTCTTTCAATTATTTTTCAAAATTTCACCCCTCTCATGAACCCCTTAAATTGGATTTATGAAAAAAAAAACGGTCGAACACCTATTTACTTATTTTTGAGCTGTTCTTCCCCCCTGAGTTTGATGAGTGAGTGAGTTAGGACACTTTCTTTCCTGTTTTCCCCCCAGAATTTCACCTCTCTCCAAGGGCCCCTTAAATTGGATTTATGAAAAAACGGTCGAACACCTATTTACTTATATTTTAAGCTGTTTTTTTCGACGAATTTCAAACTTCTCGCCTATGTCGTTTAAGAGATACACGCTCCGTTAAGAATCCCTCAACCCCCAATTTTCACCCCTTCCACCTCGTAATATACACCTCATCGATAAACCCTTAGACATATGTCTGATTCTTTTAATGATTAGCTTATATACCGAATATCACATCCCCAAAGAAACAACTCATGAGATATCGTTATTCAATGAAATGCACGTTTACCCCCTTAACACCTCTTTAAAACCCGAATAACAAAAATCATTCATTAGTTGACGTTTTCGATATACAGCGAACATATTCCCAAAATTTCATGTTTCTAACTTTAATAGTTTTCGCTGGGCGTGACGAGTGAGTGAGTCAGACAGGACATTTTCTTTCAATTATTTTTACCAGAATATCACCCCTCCCCATGGGCCCCTTAAATTGGATTGATGAAAAAACGCTTGAACACCTATTAACTTATTTTTTAAGCTGTCTTTTTCCCCTGAGTTTGATGATTGAGTGAGTTATCAGTCAGTTAGGACACTTTCTCTCCTTTTTCCCCCCAGAATTTCACCCCACCCCATTGGCTCCTTAAATTAATTTATGAAAAAACGGTGGAACACCGACTTACTTATTTTTTAAGCTGATTTTTTTTCGCCGAGATTCAAATTTCTCGCCTATGTCGTTTAGGAGATAGGCCTACACGCTTCGTTAGGAATCCTTCAACCCCCAATTTTCACCCCTTTCACCTCATAATAATACACCACATCGAAAAACCCTTAGACACATGTCTGCTTATTTTTAATGATTAGTTTATATGCCGAGTATCACATACACAAATGAAACCACTCGTGAGATATTGTTATTCAATAAAATGCAGGTTTAACCCCCTTAAGACCCCTTTAGAGCCTGAATATTCAAAAATCCTCCCTTAGTGTATGGTTTTGACATACAACGAACATATCCCGAAAATTACATGTTTCCAACTTCAATATTTTTGGCTGGGCGATGATGAGTGGGTGAGTGAGTCAGGACATTTTTTTCAATTTTTTTCTTCAGAATTTCACCCCTCCCGATGAACCCCTTAATTTGGTTTATCAAAAAACTGTCGAACACATATAAGTTATACTTATTTTTAAGCAGTTTTTCCCCCTGAGTTTGAAGAGCGAGTGAGTCAATCGGTTAGGACACTTTCTTTCCTGTTTTCTTTTACACAGAATTTCACCCCTCGCCATAGGCCCCTTAAATTGGATTTATGAAAAAAAAAACGGTCAAACACCTATTTACTTATTTTTTATGGTGATTTTTCCCCGCTGAGTTTCAAACTCCTCGCCTATGTCGTTTATGAGATACAGGCTCCGTTAGGAATCTTTCAACCCCCACTTTTCACCCCTTTCACCTCATAATATACACCACATCGAAAAACCCTCAGACACATGTCTTCTTATTTTTAATGATGAGTTTATATGCCGAGTATCACATCCCCCAGTGAAACCAATCGGGAGATATTGCTATTCGATGAAATGCAGGTCTACCCCCTTAACACCCCTTTAGAACCTGAATATCCAAAAATCCTTTCTTAGTGGGCGTTTGCGGCCCTTGAGTAAGCTGCATACCAAATTTCATTCCAGTCCGTTGGGTGGGTTCTGAGATTTCGTGATGAATGTGTGAGTGAGTGAGTGAGTGAGTGAGTGGTATTTGACAAATATCTATTAGATAGTGTCAAGTCTTTGTTATGCTATACTCGGTTGACAGTGCTGTGTGAGCAGTTGAGTAACTAACGGGATTTCAAGTAAAGATCCTCATTTTCTATACCGGTAGTGCAGAGCGCAATTGGCATCCAGACGGCCGTGTCTCGACTTGAGCTATGTTGCCATGGAAACTATCTGCCTTGCCATTCCTTCATGAGTATATTTTATGATTAGATTAGCCTGTTTTTGAGTGAAAAAGGGCCGAAATCAGAAGAATGAGAAAGACTATCGAAAATTCATGTAGCCAGCGGTTCCTTCTGGGTCCTAAACTATGTGTATGCAAAATATGGTTGAGATTGGTGGAACGGTGTAGATTTGTATACGGAACCAACATATATACATACATACAGACTTTCACTTTTATATATTAGATGGAAAACAATCCAATTTGTTGGCCTACTCACAGTATCATTAAACTCAAGCGTATGTTCTGATGAAGACAGCATCTCTGCAGAATAACCTGACGGCTGAGGTACGACGGTGTTGTTAGAACTCGTTGCTTGATGTATCGAATTTTCATGTTCTATTTGTTCCGGAGCAGGAGACATTTCATCTTTATTTGAGCCTGGTGCATCCGGTGGGAGAAATACCTCCTTTTCAACCCTTGTCGTAAAGGAAGGTGTATTTTCTGAAAGTCTGACCTAATGGAAACAAATAGAAACCATCCTTAAACATTACAAATTAAAACACAAGTCATTAAAATTACTCGTGGTCCTACAGTGGTTTACTTCTATTTCAGAAAAAATAATGGTAACCAATCTAATTTGTTAGCCTACTCACGGTATCACTAAACCCATGCGTTTGTTGTGATGAAGTCAGCATCTCTGCAGAATACCTTGAAGGCTGAGAGTGTGTTAATAACAGGTTGCATGATACATCAAAGGTTCGTATTCTATTTCTTCCGTAATGGGAGAAAGTTCAACTATATTTGAGCCTGTGTCATCAGGTGCGAGTACCTTCTCTTCAACCCTTCTCATAATGGGCAGTGGGTTTTCTGAAAGTCTGGCCTAATGGAAACAATTGCAATCCTTCATTATGAACATTTCTTTTATATTTAACATAACACTACGTAGGCTGAGTATAATCCTAGTACTATACAAAGAAACTAAAATAATCATTGAAACCACTAGTAATGGCATTCGCATTTGGAAACAATTAATTGCTTTATCAGAAACTAAAGAGTACATACCTTTTTGACCAAAGCTAACAATATTTCACCACGACTGCGATATATCCTCTTCATATTTATACAATCCAGTTTCAATCCCTTCACTATAATACACTCACTACCACTCTGAATGAGGCTTGGAACAACAGTGAAGTGAATGAGCGGGAAAAGAAGAAAATCTTTACTCGTGTCAATAGAGACAGCTCAAGAATGTATGCCAGATTCTAAACAATCCCGTGCAAGACCGCGACAATTGCAGATATCGTGGACTTGCACTGAAGGTTCATGAATTCTCCTTCAATTTCCAGTGTAAAACCGATGCATCTGCAGATGACTCGGTTTTGCACGGAGCATCTTTAAAAAAATACTTCAATGCAAAACCAATTCATTTTACTTCAAGAGCTCAATTATATAATAATTGCAATTTTTGCACTTTTACATTGAAGATCACACAAAAATACACTGATTGCTGTAAAAAAATAAAAATTGAAAAATTTGCACTTATCGTGGTCTTGCACTGGCACGGCGATGTATCCACATATTAATTGTTCTAAATAAACTATCTTGCAAAATAATATCAAGTTGGCTTCGGTTGCGTAGTTGGTAGCATGCTAAGCTTCTATGCCCAAGGTTGCGGGTTCAAACTGGGCCGAAGCGTCGGATTTTTAAGAGCGTTAAAATCCCTCAGCATGCCTTCCTTCAGAGCGGAAGTAAAGCCGGCGGTTCCATGTCATAGGTTTATGGCTTGTAAAAGAACCTTCCACTAATTACACTTTTGTGAAGCTAAATTATAGGATAGATTTGACTAACGCTCTTAGGTGCCAATGTTCGTCGTCAGGAGCCGACTGCGGTGGCATGTAGTAACTAAGTTCACAAGCTAGTTGTCGTTGACGGTGGTGTTTGGTAGCAAAAATTGAGAATTGAATGTCTGCAGTCCTTACTTGAATTAAATATAAAAAACACACACTAATACAGCCATCGCAATTAACACCAGTTATCAGACAGATTCTACACACACCCAAAGTACACTGGGCTGCAAGACCACGTTGTTGCAGCTCCTAAACTGAGAAATCAACCAAAATAATATCAAATTCTTCTTCATTTAATAAATTAAGATATAGAATAACACAAAGAAATTTTCTTCTACGATCTAAATACCGCTGTACTTGACAGATTCATGCGGGAATTTTTGTTTTCAAAGATGATAGTGAGCCCGAATAGCTCATGCTGGTGATAGCTTGTACGAGAGCAAAGGAATTTATTATGTCAGAGAGTTATGAACGCATCCTAGAGGCATGCCACCACATCAGATGTTCTTTTGACTTTGTTAAGAAGCTATGGATAATTATCATGATTTAATAATTTTTCTTTAATGTGCAACTTTTAATTTATAATCAGAAGTCATACAGCATAATTAGCCAGATTTTCATGGGCATGTATTTTTATTTATGGTTTTAAGACCAAAGGTATATCATCGCAGACATGCGAGAGGAAATAATTTAGTTGCTAAATGACTCGGGGGTGAGAGGGCTGGAACGCCTACTTGCGTGAAGGAATGACTCTTACTTGTACTCACGTGTCGAGCACACGTCATTTTGAAGGTCCAAAGTTGACCGGAATTCGCAGACGTCGTTATCAGGAATCTGATTAATTCAACACGACCACAGTATCATTTAAGCACGAAGTGTGCTGGTGAAGTGAATAATTCAGGAAAAATATTTAAATCTGTGATATTCTTACTCAGTGATAAGTGAATGATCACATGGTTACAGCACGCCAAATGGCTGACCATTGTGACAATTAGTGATGTTTGCACCAGTGAGATACCAGTGAAATCTAGTCGAAATATCAATCAGTTCCTATTTAATATTATCAAGCCGTACAAAAGCTGGAATCAGCACAACCGCGATTAAGCTGATACAGCCAAATAGAAAATTTACCACGTGCAAAGTGTTAAATTCTGTGAGTAGACACGTGCTTTGTGTCCAAAATCTAGCTTCTGTGATCAAGCAGACAAGGCCTTTCTTTAAATCCAGTCTGATATTTTTCATGTGTAAAAGCAGTGAATTAATACGCTAGAAGCAGTTTCATCATAACCGGGTGAGTTAGCCGTGGTCGTTACGGCATGACTGCTGGCAGTCGCTCACATCCGGGAGGCGAGGAGGTTCGAATCCCCCTGCCGGCAACCTTGAAGATGGTCTTCGGTGGTTTCCCATCTTCCTTCCAGGCAAATGCCGGGGTTGGTCCCTAACTATAGGCCACAGCCGCTACCTTCCAATTCCTCGTCCTTCCATTCCAGCTTCCCTCCCCAACGGTACTTGTAGCTCACCCATCGGGTGTCCGTCTCGAAGCAGCTACAAAAATGGCGAGCCGAACATATCCTCGGACACTCCCGGCACTAAAAGCCATACACTAAAAAAAAAGTTTCTACAATTTGATACAAGATGCCTTCATTACACCACGTGCAGAGGCATAATTGTCCTGTCTCAAAGAAAAAGACGATGATGGCTTAAACATTATAATGGGAGGAACGCTTAACATCTAAGCCACACTACAACCATGGAAAAAGATCCATGGATAACCATGCTTATAGCCAAGCAGCGAAGATATCCTTGGATTCCCTGGATTAAAGGAAAAAATCCTCTATCCTTTCTTTCGGATGAGTTGATCTGCAAATAGCTGTAAGACATGATCTGAGATCTATTTATGTACGGTGAATGGTGATGGGTGGATTAGTTTGTAGCATCCATAACGTTATTGTCAGTCATCAGGTAGGATTTTTCATTCATTTTGGCCACCATCTATGGTGATTTCACGCTTAACTTGCTTATTTGCATTTCGTTCCTGGACGGAGTTAGACACCTACTTGTGTATTACACACGGTGCAACATTGTTTTCAAAAGGTAATTCCGCATAACGGAAGATGAATTTCGTCATTTGTGACGGGGTATTATTTCTAATTCAGCTCCAGCTGATTATTTTTTCATGTTTTCTGAAGTCCCCCTTTAATCATTATTGTTGGCACGCCACTGCACCTTTATTATTATTTAATATTCAAGGACGTATCGTTTAGGTATGGCAGGTCTCCAGCCTACATTGTTATTTGTAAATTACATTTTCTAAGAGTGAGCAGTATGCCACCAGAATTAAGATGAATTCACATCATTGTAAATGAATCAAACCATGTGTTAACTTAGCAATAATTCCAGATTACACGATAATCGTATCATTTCAATAATTTCCACCCGAGGTTTAGGTGTGAAAACTTGTATATACTCATTTAAACCTGCCTTGTACGCAGTGCTTATTTTCTGAAAGCAGCAGTAGTGATGTACACTTTCAAATACATTCAACCGGAGAGAAATATCTTTCCGTTAAGTTTCTTTGGTTTTCAGAAACCAAACACATCATTATTATTGGGATTTATCTGTCTTAAACAACATTCTATTCTTTACTACATGTGCATTATAATACAGAGTGAATGTTAGAGTCACTCATGATTTTTTATGGTGAACCCAATGCGATTTGAAATCAGTGAAAGACATTTATTTTGAGAATTCACAGACACGCAGTAACGTGTATTACAGAGCGCTTGGAGGCATATGACAGATGCTCACCAAGGTAGCGGCTGTGGTATTACCCAAGGTTACCTACGATCTCAATTGTGAGACAGTTGACAAACGACAATTTATTTTTATTTCTCTAGACACTGCTAGGAATGTTCATTACGAGCTATGTTTGTGAATGCTCATGCTATTGACCTTGATCAAGTATCGAATATTTTAAAGAATGACCCAGTACAGGGGTACTACTAAGTCATGCTTTATGTTTGAAACATCCTCGCAGGTATTTGTGAGCCCAGTGTATTATTGTCATGATTCACACTGATATGAGTAACCATTTGATAGGTTTGACATTTAAGGCCATTGTTTATTCTCACTTGAAAGTGAATGTTTCTTTTCCGTGTTTATGATACACGAAGTTGGGTTGGTTACCATATATATTCTAGTGTAGGCCGGCAAATCTATGTTACAGAACAAGTATGTCCGAGGTGGAATGGTAACGGTCTCTTACGAGCACCGATGTGTTATTGTAAAAGTGCTGAGCCACGTATATTTGGCTGAGGTGTACCACGAGATGGAAGCACACTCATGCGATGCCTTGCATTTGGTCAACTATCATAACGAATGAAACTCATAAATCTACGACATTAAACTTAGGACTAAATCATGAACATCAATTTATTTCCTAAATCGACGATGCTAATACTACCGTTAATTCGAAATCCCTGTTAAATCTTGATCTTGTTTCTTTTAGTCGAGCGGAGCAATGCATTGAGCTTAAGTTTATTCCTAATGGAAAGCCTAGTACCTGACACAGATAGAATTTTCGACAGATATCGTAAGCGAACCAAAAGTTCAGAACTTATGGGCCGCGACTCGATCAGGAGAATGCTGTTTTTGAGCAGTTTGGATTCTCATATTTAAATACACTGATAGATGACGGTGGATAACAAACCGTTGTTCGTCTGACTGTAGGCAAGAATAACAAGATGCTTATTTGAGTGTTTGATTTATTGATTTATTAACATATTATCCCAATATTTACCCTACTGTTTCTTGTATTGTAATATCTTTGTTGTTGTGCATAATTGTAACATTGTAATGTAATGATGACTGGCAATCATTAGATTTTTCATTAGTTTGTTTATCACGGACGTCTAACGCCGTTGATCTGTTAAAGCAGGTTTAGTTCGAAATCATTAAATCGTATATGTCAGTATGGGATGGTACCAGTCATTTAACTTTTCTGTCTTGTTTGACATGTTTTGCTACCATGATACCTTCTTCTTAGAAGCATCATGTACCTTTGTGTAACCATTTTGTTGCGGTAGCATTTCCCCAGCTTTGTTTTTTAGTTTGTTGTATTTAGGACCTGTCGAGAGGGTTCTACATTTACTCTAGGAGTTGTTTGTTTCCTTTTTGTTTGTTAGCTACGGATAGTCTGGATGTAATAATTTAGTAGTTTGATCTTTTGGGGGTGCATTTCTTTGGGTGTCTCTGACAGTCACTGTGATGGGAACCTGATCCTTTAGGGAAGCAGAGTCTTGTGCCGGCTAGTCCCACAAGGAGTGCATTCCGATCCTCTCCGGCAATGTGTCTCGAGGCAGGGCTCATCTGGGAGGCCACATTACGGTTGGTGGTAACCAGATAACCTCCTCCAACGGGCACAATAGTTAGTAAATATTGTTTACATGCGAAAAGAATGGTTAAACATTCCCATAGATCCTTTAATAAATGTTGGTAAAGCACTCAACATGGATGGAATATGTTAATATTTTCAGAAATATAATACAGTATAACATTACAATTATCCTTGTGCATTCGGATTGTTTATTTATGTTCGTCTATGCATATGCACGAACTGCGGTGATATTGAATGCTTGGGATTTAAAGAATATATTGAAAATAAAACAATAATAATTTTTGCTTAAATATATTTGTTTAAATAACATACTTACATACATTTTTTACATCCCAACCGACAGAAGAAGTTTAAATCCATTACAGAAATAACATAAACACCAATCACAATTGTAACATTACGTAGGCGAACGGCCCAACCTCATGTATTAAACATTCGGTGCAGCTCTAGGACGAAACACAATGTTATTTTGTTTCGTGTTGTATCCATGAGTCTTCTCTTCCACATGCACTTAGCTTGCCGATCGTCAGCTCAACCTGTACTTCTATGGACCAAAAAGTGCTCTGTACGACGCCATGATTCTTAAGCCGAATGGAGCCAAGCATGGAACTATGGTCTGGGGAAGACAAATCTCTTATGATTGTCAGAATTCTGTTCAAAGGCAGTTTTGATCCTAAAACATCTCAAAAAATTTCAAGTACTGTCGCGACATTACAGTATTTCCCTTCAAAACTCAAGTTCAACGAACTTTGATGACACATCTTGACGTAATCATCAAATTCAAGGGGGTCCAGATTGTATCAGAGCAAAAAATAAGTCACGAGATATCATTAATGACTTCTCTCCATCATAGGGGATTTCCAATCGCCATTCCTGCTAACCACCCTTGACAACCTTCATAGAAGCTGGTTTTCAGAATAATCAGAAGACGTCAGTTACATTTATTGACCTAACGGCAGTATATGATACTGTGTGGAGACAAGGATTGATCCACAAACTTCTATGTATCATTCCATGTTTGAAAATTAGCAACCTCATAAATGCCATGCTCATTAATAGAAACTCCCAGGTGTTATTGGGTAATAATATGAGTTCAGAGATGAACCTAAAAAGTGGCCTGCCGCAGGGTTCTGTATTGGCTCCCCTTCATTTTAACCTGTACATAGCAGATATGCCTGAAACATTATCCAGGAATTTCGGTTATGTCGATGACTGAGCTCTTGCAGCGAGTCACAGAAATATTGAAATTACAGACAACATGTTAACTATGGACCTATCAACTGTTGCTAACTACTTTCAGAAATGGAGGCTTCAGCCAAGCACAGCCAAAACGAAAGTGTCCTCATTCCACCTTAATAACAGATTAGCCAATAAGAAAATAATGTGGGTATTCTTTGAAAACAGACCTATTTCACATAATAGCCACCCAATATATCTGGGAGTTACACTACATAGGACCCTCAGTTTTAAAGAACATCTTTCATGAATGATTGCTAAAATTAGAACAAGAAACAACATCTTGCAAAAGCTGTGTGGTACTACATGGGGGTCATCAGCTTCAACACTCAGAACTTCAGCTCTTGGACTAGTTTATCCTGTGGCAGAGTACCGTGCCTCAGTTTGGCTGAACAGCGCTCATCTCAGACTCGTTGATGCTCAACTTAATCACACCATGCGCACAATCACGGGAACGATCAGAACTACTCCAGCAATTTGGCTGCCTGTACTTTGTCATATTGCGCCTCCAACCTTGAGGAGTGAGAAAAGTCTTCTCAGGGAATATAAATATATATGCAACAACCCTCATCTTCCTGTTCATGCCGACTTTCCTGCCATCCACAAAATCATACTTCGCTCTCGTCATCCACCGTTGAAGACTGCTCGAACACTCGATGAGAGCAAATGTAACTTGCTTGATTGTTGGAAAGCAATGTGGAATTCATCTGCTCCCCCATAGCATCTTAGCATGCCGTGTATTACGACCAAACCACCAGGATTTGAGCTGAATCGGAAAATGTGGTCTTCCTTAAACAGAGTAAGGACTAACTGTGGCCGATGTGCGGATTTGATGCATAAATGGGACAAAGTTCAATCTCCAAAATGTGATTGCGGAGCAAAGAGGCAAACAGTTCGACATATCATCCAATCTTGTCCAATGTAGGCCTTCCCCGGAGATCCTTCTGAGTTCCTGTTGGCGACTGATAGAGTTGTTGACTATCTACGGACATTGAAAGTTTCGATATGACCTACTTCTGTGTAGTGTACTGTAAATATTGTAATCTTGTTATACTTATTTATTGTTCCATGATGCGATGATAGCCATACGCTAAAAATAAACCCAGAGAACAGAAGAAATACTGCATCATTTTGAAAGATGACTCCTTTCAAAACCTCTTGATTACTAATGAAAAGGAAATCCACTGTTATTTCTAAAATATTCTGAAAATAGTCTACATGTATTTATATAGTAAAATTCTAAAAGACAGTTTTCTCGTTTTGGAGTCTGGTAACCAGATATCTCATTCTGGTAATATCATCCTCGCAAGAGTTTAACTCATCTTCAACGTCCTCCCATCGAGCTATATGTAAGTTATATCAGCAGTCCTCGGAGAGTTCATCGTTCCTTACAGGCTGCAAGAAGAAAAAGGTGTACAGAATATATTAGAACAGAGAAATACAGCAATAATACAATACAATAATAGAGACAGTACGTACTATATACAGTAGACCTGTTGTCACATCTTTATGATTGCAGTATTTTAGCACTTGTCTATGATATATTGGCCAGGGATAGTGTCCCCCGACAGTTAATTGATAACATATATAACATGTATAGTGGTAATCTTATAGCAGTAAGGTTAAGTAATCATAAGACCGAGTGGAAGCCAATCAGCAGAGGGGTAAGACAAGGCTATGCACTCTCTCCATTGCTATTCATAATCTACATGGATGCTATAATAAAGGAATGGAGATGTGAAAGACATGGTTCAATACCATTCAGCAGGCATCTAAAAAATGTAGAGGCTATATTATTTGCTGATTATGTTGCATTGGTAGCAGCATCCGAAAATGATCTGCAGTGGTAGGTATTCAACCTTCACAAAGTGGCATCAAAATTCAGCATGTGCATTTCTACGGAAAAGACTTAAGTGGCCTTTAAGGGTAAGGACCCTATCCCCAGTAAAATTTGTCTGGATGGTAAAATTTTAGAAATAGTTAACGAATTCATTTATCATTTATCTTTTCAAGAAGATCAAGACATAACTGCAAAATTAAAAAATTATACCAGAACAACAGGAATTATTAATCACGTCATGAAGCCATCTCTTGTCCAAAGGCATACACGCTTACGTTTGTATAATACATTAGCCAGACCAACCCTATGCTATGGCAGCGAGGAGGCATGGGCAATACGATCTCAGGACATTTCCAGACTCGAAGCACGCAAAATGACATTCATGCGCCGAACAGCAGGCTATACCAAATGGAATCATAAGAGAAATGAGGTTGTGCTGAAGGAACTAAAAGTGAAACCAATAACTACCTACATTTGTGACTACCAAGAGAACTGGAAACATCATGTCCAAAGGATGGAACCTGGAAGATATCCAAAGGAGATGCTTCGCTACCAGCCACGGGGAAATAGATCAATAGGACGTCCGATGAAGAGATGGAGGGAAAGTGCAAGACCCTAACGGGACATTTGGCCCAATACATAGAAGGAAGATGATGATAATAATGATGAAAACCTGGAGTGAATTTTCACCGATATCTCAATATGCGTAAATAAACCAGTATATTTCTACGGGTAATTATTATTACAAAATACGGTTTATCGACTGTTAGATCATATATATATATATATATATATATATATATATATATATATATATATATATATATATATTTGAAGACATCAAGACGTTGGTTGGTTCCTCAATTTAGAGGCTGCGTCAACGCGGTCATGTTGCCCGTTGTATTTTGTGTGTGTGTAGAATCTGTCCGATAGCCGGTGTTAATTGTGATGGCTGTATTAGTGTGTGTTATCTGTAAATCAGATAAGGACTGCAGACGATCATTTTCAAGTAATTCCTACTTTTGCTAACAAATTAATGTTACCATCAACGACACTTAGCTGTGAACTTGACTACTAGGTGCCACCACTACCGGCAACTGGCGACGAACGTTGGAGCGTAATCAAATCTAACCTATAAATTTAGCTTTACACAATTGTAGTTAGTGGAAGGATTTTTACGTGACAAATATCTATGATATGGACCCGCCGACTTTATTTCCCTTCCGAGGGAAGGCATGCTGAGGGAATTTTAACGCTCTTAAAAATATGACGACTTCGGCCGAGTTTGAACCTGTGATCTTGGGCATAGAAGCTCAGCAAGGTACCAACTACGCCACCGGAGCCGCCATCAAAGATGTTAAACAGAAAGAAAACAGTTAAAAACAAGATGTTCAGGAAAGAACGTACTTTCTCCTAAATTATGGGTATAGTATAACTCTTTGTCTTTATCAAGGAGCATAATTGAATGTTGCTTTTAATAGTTTGTTGAAATACAAGGGAAGTTCCCAAAGTAAGTTTCGTTATTTTATTAGACGAGCAGATTATACATCAGGTGACATGAACATAAACAGTCGCCATAAGAATCCACATCCGTGGCTGGTTCAACGACGGAAGAAGCGTCAGCGGCAGGGGAATGACGCATGCGCAGAGTGAGGAAACACAGACCGGCGTGCCCGATACCATTCGGTCGGTCGCTGGTGTTCCATGTTCAGGGAAGGACGGCAGAATGTGGAGGATGAAGATCAAAGTGGGTGTTCCTTCTCGAATGAAAACAGCATTGGTCAAGTACATGATGTTAGCGGACAGGCGCATAACGTTGGCAGACGTGGCGTCCACACTGAGTATTGGTCATGCCCGGACCCATCACATGCTCTATGGTGTGTTGGGTTACCGAAAAGTGTCCGAAAGATGGGTACCGAGAAACCTGACCCCAGAGCAGGCTGTGCGACAATTCTTTGCATAACAGGGCACTGAGTTTTACCACAGTGGTTTCTTCAAACTCATTCCACGCTACGACAAGAGTTTCTAAGTCGGTGGTAACTATATCTAAAAATAGCGCAAAATGTACCGTTCATGATGCCATGGATTGTGAGTTTGGCAATAAAGGGGAAAAATAATTACGAAACTTATTTTCGGAAATTCCCTCGTACAACGTGGAGAATTATACGTTGATTGATTGACTGATTGATTGATTGATTGATTGATTGATTGTTGTTTTAAGGGATAGAACAGTGAGGTCATCTGCCCCTGTATTATACGTTACTATGCTAAAGATTTTCCTTATTTCCTTATTTCCAATCATTATGGTACTTCCTTGTTGTTGTTCTTCTCATTAGAGAGGCATATACATCAAGGTCATTTATCCCCATGTGTTTGAGAGTATGTGGAATTTTGTCTGGTAACCTGAGTTAATACGATGGTTGTTGGATGGTTCCTCAGTTCAGGGGCTGCGACAACGCCGTGATATAGCTCCGTGTACTTTGGGTGTGTGTAGAATCTGTCTGATAACCGGTGTTAATTGTGATAGCTGTATTAGTGTGTGTTATCTGTTTCTAATTCAAGTAAGGACTGCAGACATTTCATTTTCAAATAGCTCCCATTTTTGTTACCAAACGCCACCGTCAACGACTACTAGTTCTGAACTTGTTTACTAGATGTCACCGCAGTCGGCTCCTGACGACGAACGTTGTAACCTAATAGCGTTAGTCAAATCTAACCTATAATTTAGCTTCACACAACTGTAATTAGTGGAAGGTTATTTACATGCCATAAATCCATGTCATGGAACCACCGGCATTACTTCCCTCCGAAGGAAGGCATACTGAGGGATTTTTAATGCTCTTAAAAAATCCGACGACTTCGGCCGGATTTGTATCCATGATATTGGGCATAGACGCTCAGCATTCTAACAACTACGCCACCGAAGCCGCCGAAATGGTTGTATTAATGTGTGTATTTGTAACTAAGGTGAAGATTACGAGAGGGCTAGCCGTGGCATTATGTTAGGAACCATCCACGCATTCACCTGGAGTAGAAGTGGAAAAATCGATTGTAGGATGGCTGAGGTAGGAATAAAACCTACCCCGTTACAGTTTTGCCTCACGAGGCTGAGTGGACCTCGCTCCTGCCCTCAGACCAGACCAGAATTAATTTTCTTGGCGCATCCGGGATTCAAAATCATGACAGCCATTAACGCTATCCGCAACACCAGGAAGTGGACAGGTACTTCTTGAACCTACACACATCAAAAAAAGTTTTGCATCACCTCGGTTCCCAGATCTCCGGCATATAGACGTTGACTGTGTATATTGTATCCAAGATACAGTCCCTTTGACTGTTCATAGATGTCACTAAAACTGCTCAAAGATGTAAACAACCATGCATGAGCAGGGCCTATTAGACGGAGGGGGTACGACAGCCGATCAGTTCCAGTCATTCCACCAGGACGAAGGTACGCTGCTCATGTTGTCTGTAGTTCTACCATGCCTAGAAGGTCAATACCGCAGTTCGATCGCGTCCGCATTGTTACTTTGTGTCAAGAAGGGCTCTCAACAAGGGAAGTTTCCAGGCGTCTCAGAGTGAACCAAAGCGATGTTGTTCGGACATGGAGGAGGTACAGAGATACAGGAACTGTCGATGACAGGCCTCGCTCAGGCCGCCCAAGGGCTACTACTGTAGTGGATGACCGCTACTTACGGATTGCCGCTCGGAGGAACCCTGACAGCAATGCCACCATGTTGAATAATGCGTTTCGTTCAGCCACAGGACGTCGTGTTTCAACTCAAACTGTGCGCAATAGGCTGCATGATGCGCAACTTCACTCCCGACGTCCATGGCGAGGTCCAGCTTTGCAACCCCGACACCATGCAGCGCGGTACAGATGGGCCCAACAACATGCTGAATGGTCCCCACGGAATTGGCATCACGTTCTCTTCACCGATGAGTGTCGCATATGCCTTCAACCAGACAATCGTCGGAGACGTGTTTGGAGGCACCCTGGTCAGGCTGAACGTCTTAGACACACTGTCCAGCGAGTGCAGCAAGGTGGTGGTTCCCTGATGTTTTGGGGTGGCATTATGTGGGGCCGACGTACGCCACTGGTGGTCATGGAAGGCTCCGAAACGGCTTTACGATACCTGAATGACATCCTCCGACCCATAGTGCAACCATATCGGCAGAATATTGGAGAGGCATTTGTCTTCATGGACGACAATTCTCGACCTCATCGTGCACATCTTGTGAATGCGTTCCTTCAAGATAACGACCTCGCTCGACTACAGTGGCCAGCATGTTCGCCAGACATGAACCCTATCGAACATGCCTGGGATATGTTGAAAAGGGCTGTTTATGGACGTCTTGACCCACCAACCACTCTGAGAGATTTACGCCGAATTGTCGTTGAGGAGTGGGACAATTTGGACCAACAGTGTCTTGATGAACTTGTGGATAGTATGCCACGGCGAATACAGGCATGCATCAATGCAAGAGGACGTGCTACTGGGTATTAGAGGTAGTGGTGTGTACTGCAATCTGGACCACAAATGCTGAAAGTCTAGCTGTATGATGGTACAACATGCAATGTGTGGGTCTCATGAGCAATAAAACGAGCTGAAATGTTGTTTGTGTTGATCTCTATTCCCTTTGTATTTAACGGTTCCGGAACTCTTGGAACCGAGGTGATGCAAAACTTTTTTTGATGTGTGTATATCGACATCTTAACTCAATGTAGTACTTTGTCGAACGGTCTAGATGCTTGGCTCTCACCTTGTGTAGCCGGGGCACGAATATGTAAAACTTGTGTTATTTATTTGTATTTCACTATATTATTTCTTTTATAGTCCAAGATTAACGGTCACGTTAAACTACAAGCTTCCCTTTTCTTTTATAGATACCAGTGGCGGCCGGTGGGAAGTAAAGCTGGGTGTTGTACCAAAATTTCTGATGTCGCAATTTTATATGGGAAGTTTACACATGTAACAAAAATTAATTAACGTTAGATAAACTACAGTTCTATAAAAGCTGAAGTACATGGGTTTTCCAAAATAACTGTACGTTCGACAAATAGACAAATTTTAATGGCTCTTTTGGGCTTCTTCCTATAGGAATTCATAAAAAAAATCATATTTATGTATTTAAGCCCTATGCCTGAGTTCATGGGAAGAATTTTAAACACAGCAGGTTGTCTAAGGTTGGGTCTCAATCTCCGGGATAATAAACATTCTCAACATAAAAACATGGCAACCGAAAAGTTTGTACGTCAACGAAAAATGTTATTACTAACAAAGATGGGCACATATTCTGCATAAGGATAGGATTTTTATAATTTTAAATGATCTTGTCGACTTCGCTGGGGTCTGGCGTTAAGTTACGGTGACGGGGCGAAATGTACCGAGCATGCACTGAGGTGGCGTCATAATACTGCTTGAGCTTCCTACTTTCCCCGCGCGCTCCGGTGAGCGTGACGTCATCCAGCCAGCTACCTCCTTTGACCTTGGTTTGCACTTGCTAACGGACTTTGAGTTCACGCAGCATTTGTAGCATTTAAAATGATATAAAGTCTAGTCTTTCAGACTATCAGTCTTTTTTTTACTATAGCTTGAACCCCATCAGAGGAACCAGCCATGATGTGCGCTCTTTCATACGTCGGCGCAATTCATTTTTGCGGAGTTTCGTTCAATTTCTGCTTATTTAATTCATCCAGTAAACACCCTGCTAATGTGTGTGCATCATGTTTTGTTTGCCTCTTACTACGTATCGGTGCACAACAGCCATCTGAAATATGTTTGAAATATCACTAGTTTCATCTGCTATAATGGCAAAAATTTCCGATTCCTTTATTTGCTTTGATTCTTCTTCTTGGCAAACCTCCATCATAATCTGTAAAAATTAATTTTGAATTGTTTTGGACGTTCCTTTGAAAACAGTTGCCCTTACCAAATGACCTTTAACACAGCATCCAACTCAGCGGTAAAATTAATTAGTTCTCTCAAAACATATGGATTTGTTGATGTTACACTTTCATCATGATCACGCAAGGCCAGTCCGAAAGAACCACAGAAACGAATACAGTTTATTACAATATTTAACACATATCTATTGTGCCTAACATCTTCGTTATAGTCCGCAATTTACCTTCTATAGGCACTGTCCAATTGTGCATCTTCGTTAACAGTTCCAAAAAGTGTCAATTTCAAACAGCTGAAGATTGGTTGGTTGGTTCCTCAGTTTAGGAGCTGCGACAAGGCAGTCATGTAGCCCCCTGTACTTTGGGTGTGTGGAGAAACTGTCTGATAACCGGTGTTAATTGTGATGGCTGTATTAGTGAGTGTTATCTGTTTTTAATTCAAGTGAGGACTACAGACATTGAATTTCAAGCAGTTCCTACTTTTGCCGCCAAAGGCCACCGTAAACGACTACTAGTTCAGAACTTGGTTACTACACGCCACCGCAGTCGGCTCCTGGCGACGAACGTTGGAACCTAAGAGCGTTGTTCAAATTTTTAACCTATAATTTAGCTTCACACAGGTGTAATAAGTGGAAGGTTCTTTAACATGCCATAAATCTATGACATGGGACCGCCGGCTTTACTTCCCCTCCGAAGGAATGCATACTGAGGGATTTTTAACGCTCTTAAAAAATCCGATGACTTCGGCCGGGTTTGAACCCGCGATCTTGGGCATAGAGGCTCAGCATGCTACCAATTACGGCACCGAAGCCGCTCAGCTGAAGATTCATGTTTCTTTATTTTAGGGATTATTTTCCATAACTCCTATTTTGGTCCACGCGAATTCTCCCCCAACAAACATGTAAAACAGAATAAAGCGTTTTTAAATATCACATTCACATAACCAATTATTATTGCCTTAAATATCTCCTTTAAACGCCCTCGTATACTTATATTTTGGACAATACTTATCCGGTAATGGTGTACCGAGTGTTTTTACTGAAAGTTTATCGTCATCAGGGAGCTGAAAAAACTGTCTGACTAGCAAATTACTTACTCTATTCATTTTCACTCACACTCCACAATACAATTAATGTTTCAAACTAAACATTCCGTTAAAATAAAATACTACGGTAACTTACAAGATGCACAGATGATAAAACTGGGTGCTACATCGGAAAGTGGCGCGAAAAGCAAACTAACAAAACACTGAATTTTGCTAGCCAAGAAATTTCGTAGTGAATGCATAGGTCTACTCACAATCAACCAAACAATTATAATAATAATAATAATAATAATAATAATAATAATAATAATAATAATAATAATAATAATAATAATGCACAGTTAAGTATCTGCCTGGAACCAAAATACTCAAATCAACTAAATACAGAACTAATCGCAACCCAAATACCGCAAGAACAAGAGTGGTAAAAGCAAACATAAACCGCTAAAGTACACCAACAATACGTCGCAAAATTGTTCAGCCACTTATCTACTGTACTTATAGCACGGTGGCGTTCTTAGGCTCGCTTCACAGAACAATTGACAAAAATATTAAATGAAGTTATGATGAGAAAACATCTAAAAATAATTGGGTGTGAACCAACTAATGTCTCCGTATGAAATTCCGATATTTGTACTGTTGTGGGTGGTATAGCATTCTCTAGTGGTGTGGGAAAGAAACTACCCTTCAGGGGCAGATGACCTCGTAGTTCCGCCTCTTAAAACAACAATAACTAACTAACTAACTAAACTACCCTTCGCGGGGTAAGAGAAATCGAGGGTGTTGTCATTTCCAAAGAGTGGTGCAGTCTAACGGGGCCATTTGGAACTGAGTGTTGCCAGGGGGCTGGCAGCTCGTCTGCAACTCCCTGCTACCCATGCTGGCCGGCATGCTATGCACAAGCTTGGCCTCGTCCAGCCTCGTCCTGTACGCCGCGCTGTCTGCTTGGGAGTTGCCACAAGAGAGCTAACCCCCTGGAGTTTGATTTGAAGGCGGCAGCTTTTATAGGTACAGTGTGAAGCATTTGGATAAATAATATCAAAATATAGATGAATTTAACACATTTTTGAGTGCATTAGATCTATAAAACTAAAACATTAAAGGAAAAGAAACTACGAATTAGGTGTAAAATTATTGGGAGTTGTGCAACGCTGCAACAATGTCACCAGCCGCCACTGATAGATACCCATATTGGTATACAGAGAACTGGAGCCCATCACGGATACTATTCGGAAGAAACGGATTTCTTTTTTTGATCAGATTATGACGACACCGGAAACCAGATTATCTAGAAAAATTGTAGAGAAACTTTGGAATATGAAACAACAAGTAGGATGGATTAAGGAAATTAGAGAAGATATGAACGAATTAGAAATAACCTTGGATGACTTCTAAAACAAATCAAAAATTTAAAAAAATGAAAGATATAAAAATAAGATTTCAAGCAAAAATAGACAAACGTCGTACAGTAAAAAGGGTATTTACAGATGAGGAACGCCTGAGAAGATCAGAGCGACTGGACAACTCGGAAAGGAAACGTACTGAAGAAGAGGACCAAGAAATGATTGACTGAGGTGGTCCAATAAGGCCGTAAAAGCAGAAGAAGTTTCCCATATAGGCCTAATTGCATATAGTGCGCATTTTCTAATCGGAAATATATACGATTAACACAGCTTGTTTTATTGAAAGCTTCCACAACAAAGAGGCTAGTTCATTGGCTAATGATTCCTACAGCCGTCCCTTGGTTAAGAAGTCCATTACCTACTAGTAATATAAATAATGCTATTTGGCTTACGAGTAAGGATATATTGCCTGTAGTAGACTCTACCGTGGATCAAGGACAACGAGTGGAAGTCGCTGTGGTAGCATGTTAAAATATGTGGTGCTATAAGTATACAAATTTTCCATTACAAAATACACACTATATAATACTTAATACGAAGGCTCTCTTTTAAATAAGGGCCTTTTTATTCAAGCCGGTAGTTAGTGCGCACGCCGCAACAAGCGGGCGCGCTACCTCCTGGCATCCTTTGTGAACAAGCAGGCGTCAGTTGCAGTTGTGTAGCTAACCCGCACGCTGAACTGTACATCTTAACAATGTTCAAGATTATTGATTCGCCCGCCGCGTGTGAGGTACAATCTGTGATATGTTTTTTGAGCGCAAGAAACATGTCGTCTGCAAACATTCATCGTCAGCTTTGTGAGGCGTATGGTGATAAAGCAACGACGGAAGGTGCGAAAATGGGTACGCGAGTTCAAAAGTGGCCGTGAAAATGTTCATGACGATGAGCGCTCAGGTCGACCATCTGTGATCAAACTTTCTAGACAAGGCCCTAAAGGAGGGCTGTAGCACCCTCACTTAAGGTGTAGTCTGGACGGTGCAACACCTTCAAGGGTTGACGACCCTGAAGAAATCCTGAGATGAGTCCGTTTTTTCCTTCATTCATTGATTTTGGTGCAGTTCCTTATGTCATCAGCAAATCTTTGAAATTATTTCTCCTTGTGTATTTACTCCTACCTTGAATTTCTTTAGTTTCTTTCATTGCTTCTTCAATGTATAGGTTGAACAGTATGATTTTCCTTATTCACTTTTCATTCACAATTTTGTGTTCAATGTGTTTGTGGTATTCATTTCCACATTTACTTTCAATATCATGCTTAACACCACCATTGATTTATAGCAGTTTACTATTATTAATAACTGGAGCTTGTATTACCTGGTATTCAGCCATCAGAACAGCATCTGTCCGGCTCAAATCCACCTTCTGCTTAGGCAGGAACCTCCTGATGACCGGGCTGACCAGACTATGGTCGATGGTTTGGAGATTAGTGGAACCTGTCAAGAAGGTGATGGCCAGACCTACCAACAGTGTTACAACAAATCCCATAGGCACGTACCACATATATGAGATGCGGTATAGAATGAAGGGGTCACTGAAACAGGAAAAAAGATATGTTTGGTTTCATGGAATATTTCATTAATCGACCTGTCAAAAAATGCACTAAACTATTCTTGCACTAATGTACTAACATACAGTAGGTCAAAATTGCAGTAAAATTTAAACATACATGCATTATGAAGTTGTTGTCGTTAATGCGTTTAAGGTGAATAGGACATTTTCGTCATTAGTCCCGTACACTACCGTCTATGTTCAATGTGTCTGAAATCTGTGAAGTAGTGCGTGTAGCAATAATATTGTGGTCTTCTCCTTGTTCTTCTTACTATTCCCTTTCTTATTGTTTTTCTTATTAATTATCCTTATCATTAATGCCATATGGCATCCAGGAGGCGGGAGTTTTTGCGTCAGTAGCTTCAGAACTTTTCTAGGACCTTGAAATAATGGACTGGGCTGGTTATTGCATTACCTCTGTTTTACTGAAGACATTGCAGCAGCCGACATGGTTGAGTTGTCAAATTTGAAGCTATGGGTACATCCTTCCACTGAAAGAGGTTTGCTCTCGAATCTCACTTGTCCGCTCATGAGGCCCATGAAGCTTCCCATGCTGACCCATACAACAAAGATTATGCCGACGATACCACCAGATAGCACTCCCTACACAATAAACATCCATAAGAAGCATTATATATTTAATGTATTGTTAAGACAAGAATTAGATACATAATAACTAGATTTTATATAATAATAATAATAATAATAATAATAATAATGAAGTACATATTTGTACCCCTTATTTTTCTCGGTTTTTGGGGTTTGGATGAGATGGCATAATACAAGGTATTTTATGTAGTAATGATTTTAAGGTTGAATGCCTTTCCTGATGCCTATCTAGTCAGAGGAGTTAATAATAAATTAAGATGAATTAAAATAACAAAGAGATGGTAGGCCTAGCAATGGGTAACATCCAGGGATTTGCCAGGGATTTAAAATGGAAAACCACTGAAGGACATTTCAAGGATGGCTGACGTTGAGTTTCGAAATTACACGTCTTCCAAGTCCGAACATAGCTTGATCCCATTGTCTTCAACCTTGGTTGGTTGGTTGGTTCCTTAGTTTAGGGGCTGCGACAACGCGGTCATGTAGCCCCGTGTACTTTGGGTGTGTGTAGAATCTGTCTGATAACCGGTGTTAAATGTGATGGCTGTATTAGTGTGTGTATCTGTTTTTTAATTCAAGTAAGGACTGCAACTTTGAATTTTTAAAATAGTTCCTACTTTTGCTGCCTAACGCCTCCGTCAACGACTACCAGGCCTAGTTAAGAAGTAGACTACTAGACGCCACCTCAGTCGGCTCTTGGCAACGAACGTAGAAACCTAAGAGCGTTGTTTACAATCCTAACCTATCCAATTTAGCTTCACACAGGTGTAATTAGTGGAAGGTTCTTTAACATGCCATAAATCTATGACATGGGACCGACGGCTTTACTTCCCCTCCGAAGGAAGGCATACTGATGGATTTTTAACGCTTTTAAAAAATCCGACGGCTTCGGCCGGGTTTAAACCCGCTATCTTGGGCATAGAAGCTCAGCATGCTACGGACTACGCCACCGAAGCCGTCTTCAACCTTAGAAGGCGTTATTGGGGACGCATTTTCTCTGGTAGCAAGTAAGTTAATAGGCCATTGGTGGCACAGGTTCACGAGGCAAGGAATCACATACCGGTACCGAAAGACACTTAATAAATCAATGCATGGAACGAACTGTAGATATATTCACAACTATATACGTACAAACACAATAACTATTCAACACTGAATAAGGCATGTCTTTGATGCCACGGAAGCGTGGCGAGAACGCTGTGAGGTAATGGACTAGCCGGCATGTTCATGTCCATGTGTACGGAGACTGTTAACAATAGCCAACGCTACCGAGAGAGAAGGCCATGTGGTAGGCTTTATGACGTATTAGCCTTCCGGCCAACAGCGAGCGCGTTACCCAGCTATGAACAAGCTGTGAGGAAACGAGACTGATTGTTTACTTATAAAATTACGTTCTACAGACGCGAATAAATAAATAAATAACGAAACCATAAATGAAAGATGGTCAGAAGTTATGCTTTCGGTACATTACACAAATAAATCGACGTTTTCGATCAGACAAGATAAGTATGCATTTCGAACCTTGCGATTTTGAACTTGACTGAAGACACTGTTGTCTCAGCAATAAATGCGATATAATCTGTAGAAGTATTCAATCAAAAACTTTAAAAGATACTCACCCCATTTTAACGTGAAATGTCGACTACACGAAGAGACACATACACAAATAACCAATTACACTGTAACAGTTAAAACAGAAATTAATATATATGGTCAATCATCTGTCCCAACGGTCCAGGTATGATTCCCACCTCTGTCGGGAAATGTAATTCTGATTTGAGGTTAGAAACTACTGTAAATTCACTCAGCCTCGCTGAACTGAGAATAAGTCGGTTCGATTCACCTTTCTCTTCCAGGTAAATGCTGGGATTGTTCCTAACAGAAGACCATGGTCACTTCCTACCCAATTCTAGCATCACAATACACACATTACCACAGACGATACACATACAAATTCTACCCGTATCCGAGTACACATTGCAGATGACAGTGATGTCCTAAACCACTCACGAAGCAATAACAACAATTAGACACAGAAAAATTCCCTCCGTGATAAGAAACCAGGCTGGTAATAATTATAATGCCTATGACAGAAGAGGTTGGTTGATTGGTTCCTCAGTTTAGGGGCAGCACAACGCGGGCATGTAGCCCCGTGTACATCGTGTGTGTGTAGAATCTGTCTGCTAATCGGTGTTAATTGTGATGGTTTTATTAGTGTGTGTTATCTGTAATTCAGGTAAGCACTGCCGACGATCAATTTCAAGTAGTTCCTATTTTTGTTACTGCCCCCGTAAAATGAATTATAAGGGATGAAAATGGGAATAATACATTTTTTTTCGAAGCCCATGATAAAATTTAACCAAGGAATATAATGGCTGGAACTTGGCAGAAACCAGTCGTGAGGCGACGTCGAGCTAGGAGGGAAATTCCGTCACGTGATTGTATTGCGCAATGGAAGTTTCGAGAAGCTTGGAATCGACCTAGCAACAGTGAATATTCCCAGGATTTACTTAGATATTGTTATAAATTATCCCATTGGATATGAGCTTACAGCCAATAGGAAGAAGTTTCAGAGAAGACGGGAGTTCCAGCAACTAAATTTTTATGGATATTTAATTCATTTTAGCCCTTAAAGAATGAATTTACATATTGGAAAAGAGAAGAATGGAAATATTTTATAAGTCAATAGCAGGTCGCTATTGGAAGAAATAAGTGATTTGCTAGAGCCCGCGCGAATTCGAGAGGGACGTCGAAAAGGCGGCTAAAATCGGTAGACTTGGAGGGGAGACGCCAAGCACCGAGGCTCTTGCGTATCTGAACGTCGAAGAGGTCAGACGTGTGAAATTGGAGGAAAAAGGAGTTCCGAGTGTTTCACCGGTCTAGTAGAAGATGACACGTGGAGACAAGGCTTGAGCGAGAGAGGAATCAGGAGACGACCGCGCCTTGAATCTAGGTGAAGTTGCGAGGTTTACATTTACCGCATTAACTTCGGTCTGATCGACTTCAGAGAATTCATTTCAACTACGTATTGTAGCTGAATAGCAGATACTGTATATTGCAAACTTGCAGAAGTTTGGAAGAATTATTTCAGCAATTATAAGCAGTTTCGTGAAGCGCGAGAAAAGTGTTTTTCTCCAGCGCGATACGACACTTTGTCCGAGCGACTGCAGCTCAGGCAACAGCCACCCGTGAGTACGAGTGTGTATTACTATTGCTTGTGTGGAACTGTATTACAACACTTAGGATGGAGATGTATTCCATAGTGAAGAACAATATTCAGTCTAGCATTATGAAGATTATTATGGACTAGATTATTATGTGCGCCAGGAGTATAGGCAGATAGAAGCAATATAGGCAGCGATGGAGCTTCGTTAGAGGAGACTGTTCGTGAATGTCTACTTAGTGAGCAATCATGAGACCCAATGCACAACTCCATTCTAGTGCATTCTCGTCAAACATGAGCTCAACATTAACATCAGAGACTACAGAACGATGTTCAGATTCCATCTACATGAATGTTCGTTATACGAGTGAGGTCCAAGACTTTCTCTTCAAATGCATTTTGAAGTGGAAAGCAGAACTTTCGACGCTACTCACTGTTATAATGAGACTGTGCTGTGACGGAGATAGAAGAAGCATCAAGATTTTAAAGAGGTCCAGGGTTATCCCGTTCAAAAAGAAGATGATGTTTGGAGGCCCGCAGTTCGATTCCGGTCGGAGCTTGCTGTTTCCAGTGGGGGAATTCCTTCCTTTCCTGAGGTCACGAGTTCGTGGAGGCAAGCTAGGATCCAGCCCAGATCTTTGGGAGATGTAACATCCGAGTATTTTGTTATACTCTATCTTGATCTTCTAGACTTCGAGACCAGGTAGCAGTGTTCACTAACCTTGTAGTTATAGCTTGTAGTGACATTTACTGATCAAATCCTTTATCCATTCTTCGTTACAGTATTTATGTACTCCATGTATAGCATTTTTATTCTTCGAAATTTATTATAGTGATCGTCTAGCGATGCTATTATCTTCGTTTGTTAGGAATCCAGTTTCTGAACTGAGATTATTTACTTGTTCGAGGAACAAGATTTTGTCATTTCCTTTAAGGAACAGTAATTTATTTTCGACGTTTTTGTATTCATTTTGAATACAGGTGATAAACATTTTCGTCTATGTTACCCTTTAAATAAATTTTTATTAGTTTAATTTGGGCATTTTATCCGTCGAGAAGAAACGTCAAGAAAGAAGATCTTGGTAGTGATATATTGTGAAATATCATGTCACATTGTGGAAAAGAAACATTTAACGTGGACACGATTATTATCGTCAGAACTCATAGACATTCGTTCTGAATGAAGAGAATACGAATATGACTAACTGTATGTTTTTATTGAAGAAAACTTGGAACTTTCAATCATTTAATTTATTTGAAGCTAGAATCTTCTTGGAAGATTATTTATCATCCGACGTTAGGGTAGTTATCGGTTGATAACCTCGTCGTGATAGATTTTTGTTGGACACAAACACATAGATATGATGTTGTGATTAATTACTTACGAGGAGTAATATCATGTCACGTTGTAGACATAATATTCCTTCTTCGATTAAAGTCGAACCCAGATGTGTGAAGATGAGATGTAGTATTTTTATTAAATGTATGCACGACAGTTTATACTTATCAGAGTATCGTTCCAAGAGTATTAAGTGAGGAGGTTCAGTATCGTGAATTCCAGAGGTCGTTAAGATGTATAAATTATTAATTTAACAATTGTTGTTATTGTTCATCAGACCAGCGATTGTGGTGACAACGCTGTGAAATTATGCCCTTTTGAAGGAATGCCAGGTTGATAGAATTGGAGTTGATATCCCTTTGATAGTGGTTTTTTGTGTATTTCTGTATGTAGTTGGCATACGAGGTTATTGCGAAGGTGTGTTCCGCATTTTATAGTACAGTCATTGCGTGGGCATGACTAGTGTTGGCAAAGGCATTTAGACTGTGAGTAGCGAGTACTCCTTTTTTTTGTTAACACGACATGGAATTTAGATAGGACAGGAAGGTTCACGGTTGAAATTGGAACAGGAAATTGATGATGACAGCTGTTATGCTCTACTTTTATCGAGATTATTAAACATTAAACAGCATATGTTTCACCTTCAGTGGTTGAATGTATTGAAATTATTTTGACACCAGATCAGATAGGAGAGACTAGTGGTGGTAATTTCTGGTGATGTAGAAGATTTTAAGATCACAGTTCAATTTATTTGACATAACTGCTAGATCAGAGCGCAGGCTCGACTGTATTTAGACCCTATTACTTTGGAAGGACTATAGCTGGTGCTATAAGCGTCATTATAAATTCTTTTAGTGTTAATTTTTATTATTTATCAATCGAGTGTATAACTTGTTAAGAATAGGAAGTTTTCGTTTGTTTAACGTAAAGATTAGAGTGTGAATGAGTATGTGATTCCATGTGGTTTGTTTCTTGTTCAGTGCCAAAGAAATGAACTCCATTGGGACGTCACAATGCGAGAGCGTGAATGTTAGTGTGTACAGAAGTTTTATTCCAGTAGCATGGAGGATTTGAGTGTAGTTCACGTATTTGTCTGACGTGAATCTGCCTTCATTTAACACAGTTTTCATTGTTATGAAGAGCTCGTTTGTGGACCAGTCTGGAATAGCGGGGACTTCTTTAAACTCGTTTCCAACCAAGGCCATAGCACGGCCAGGCCAAGCAAATGGGGAGAGATGTAGCGAACCGCCCGGCTCGCTCTTTTTCTTTTTTTTAAACCAGTCAGACTGGGAATGTAGCGGTGAATGTTATGTCATCGGACACGTGGCAATGATCGCGTGCGCCGAGCGCCCATATATGCTTAGGAACGTGCCAGAAGAATGTTAATACACCGAGGTGTGTAATTGTTGTACAGCTTGTCGTATGGACCCAAGCTACACCAAATTTTGTCATTATGTTGATAGAACGCTGTTCTGTCAGTGGCGTGAGAGTGGAGATGAACGAATGGGAGTGTGTATTTTATTTTGTAGTGTGAATGTTTAGCTTTAGTTTACATTTGTTATTAAATTGTTTAGTTTTATTAGAAGCCGCGTTGTCGTGAATTATTTTAGATATAAGGAGATGCAACTGTGATTTAGGTCCAGAGAAGCTGACCACGAGATTCCCGAGATTAAGGTAGGTGTTTTACCGCGAGCTAAGTGTATTTTTCATGTAATTCACAGTTGTATTGTAATTTACGCCACGTATATTCGCGAGGGTCTAGTTGGAGGTAGATCCTTGACTTGTATTTTGCGCCGGAGCAGTCAGGGCCTATGAACCCAGCCGTTGCTTCGGATATCCAACAGATCGCCTCTAGAATATACGGGGACAGTGGAAAGATGGCACCCTAGACTTTGGGGCCACGAAAATAGCTTCATGAGGCCATTTAGAAGCTATCCAGATGACAGCTTAATTTTTTAGTTTATGGGATTAATTAACCATATCATCTGCAATGAGCAAGAGTGTAATTATATAGGTTATATTTGCTTTGTGTTTAATAGAATTGCACTCAACAAGAGATCAGATCTTATGGATAGCCTGAGAAAGGAGTAATAGGTTATATTTTTTCGGAATGACCTATGATCTGAATCTATTTTCATTTTACCGGCTGATGGTTATTGATGGTCATGCTAATGTAAAGCTAACTTGTTTAATGGTGATAAATGTAAATATTCTTTATGGTAGTATATCTAAAATAAATCACACGCGAACGTTTAGGTACTGGTATTTTAGAATAAGATGTAGGGTGATTTAGCATTAAGTTAATGTTAAGGCGAGACGATAAGATGCCCAAATACATGGATTGAAAGGATGCTCTAAAGTGTTGCTATATTGCTCTATTTTTTTGTACTCCTATAGCACTTTTATTATTGATATTGTTTTAATGGCAACGATGGCGGCAGACGATGTCCGTAAGATGATGGGAGAGATGATGGAGAAAATGGACAAGAACATGAATAAGAAATTGGATAGTGTGGAAAATAAGATTAAAGAGAATCTGAAAGTAAATGTTATTGATTTACAGAGGAAATTGTACGAGGCAAAGAAGGACAGAGAGCAGCTAAAGAAAGATCGACAGGTAGATCTGGACACAATTGTTGTCAAGGTGGGTGAAAGTTTTAAGGGAGATATTCAGGGTATGCAAAATTCTTTACAGGGATTGCAGACCAGCTCCGCTGAATTGAAAGATGACGTTTCTCTGGTGAAATCTAATGTTGAAAGTGTACAATCTAAAGTAGAGGGTGTGCATTCTGATGTGGCCCTAGTCAAAGATGATGTGTCTCTTGTGAAATCAAATGTTAATAATGTTCCAACAGATGCTGTGCTTGTAAAAACAAAAGTAGATAAGGTACAGGAGAATGTGAACAATATGCAAATCGATGTTAATAATGTCCAGACAGAAATAACTAGTGTACAAAATGATATCGGTAAAGTACAGTCTGAGGTTAATTCGATGTTTGTTGATGTGAATAAGGTCTGAGGGGACATTAATAAGATCAGGAAGTAGTGGAAGAGTCTAAAACTCAATGTTCAGAAGGTATAGGTGCTTTGAGATCGCAATTTGTTGCCGATTCTCTAAAGACCATTGTTTCTTTAGCCGAATTGAAGACAAATGTTGATACTCTGCGTAGTTAGGTGACAGACCACAATAAAATTTTGAAGGAGGACATTGGACTAGATATAGCTGAAATGTTGAAGGCTAATGTTGTCATTTGGAAAGACGAATGGGATAAGTCGAGCGCAGAACATATTAAGCTAATTCAGGGTAAAGTTGAAATTAAGCTTGCCAATACGCAATTACAGATCAACCGTGATGTAATGTCTGTTAGGTCGGATCTAGGGAAGCGTATTGATCAACTATTGCAGAGACAGTTTGACGACAAGAATCAATCGGTCGAGGAGAATCAAGCGTTTAAAGAGACGTTAGAAAGTCGTAGTAAACCGTTAGATGAAAGGATAGACACAGTAGTCACCGTCGTAAATGAGATTAAGGAAGTAAAATCCACTAACATTGAGGAATACTAGTGGGATATTGAAAAATCTGAGCTTAGGAGACGTGGCAGATCTTGAAGTCTATAAGGAGGATATGAAGAAAGAAATAGAGAAGCAAGTGAAAGAGTTGATTGCAGAGATAGAAGAGAATTTGAATTGAATTTGAATTGAATTGAGAGGGAGAAGATAGAAACGGAGGACTATGGAGATTATCGTAGAAACCTCAGTACGGGAACAGGAGATAGAGAAGTGAGAACAGAAGAAAGGATGTTAAGACACCATGAAGGACTCGAGGATAGGGATAGAGAACCCGAAAGAGAAAGGAAGGAATATCGTCCCAGTTTCCAAGATTCTCAACAGAGAAACGTGACGATAATCCGTAATTTTGAGGACAAACCGCGTAAATTTACCAACCTCGATTCTTACACCCCAATTGAGTATATCAGGAATATCCGTGACTATTTTGCGGAGGCTCACATTCCGAGAGAACGAGAGATGAAGATAGTGGAACGCTATATGGGAGAAGGTCCCCTTGAATGGTTTCGCGCCTTCATGTACACATTTGTGGACTTTGAGGAGTTCGCAGAAGCCCTCATGAAACGTTATTGGTCCGTGGAAGCGCAGAACAGGTTTACGCGCAGAAGTATACTCAAGGAAGTATTCGGGTACATTACCGACGCGTTACCCCGATTTCTTCACAACGCAACTTGCCCGGCTACGTTTCTTGCAACCCCCTCTGTCTACGGCACAATTAATAGATGCCATTGCTCGAATGTTGCCAGTTTAAGTGAGAAGACTGATAATTTCGTCAGGAATCAGCGATTTGGCCGCCATGGACGAACTTCTTCGGAAATTGGATTATACTAGTCCAACGCCCAATGTCGTAGCTAGAAACCAACGTCAGGACTACAGAGATATTAATACTGTGTATATTGATCAGACACAGCAAACAGAAAGCCCTAAAGAGCAGGAGAAAGGAAATGTAGGTCCAGAAAGAAATACCTATTTTAGAGATAGGCGACCTGAAACAAGGTATAGGAGATTCCGTGGTGGCCATCCCTATCAACAACAGCAAGGACGAGGAAACTACCAGGAAAGTCGAAGAAGCGGTTTCTTCCAAAATAATAATAATTATCGCAATAACAATAATTATAATGGTCGAAACAACCGCAATTACCAGAATCAGAACACCGATAGACCACAAAGAAATGATGTTATTACCAAAGAGAATTACGATGAACGCCATCAAGAAGGAAAACGTTACTTTAAGGAATTAAGGGAAAAGGAAGGCGGAAACGGAATTAATTCGAACTTGAGTGATGATCCGATTCCCAGTACGAGTAAAGAGAAACCCAATGAGAAAGACTCGTATAGGAGATATGGAGGAATACCGGTAGGACGATGAGAGAAATAGGAGGAGAGCAGAAATACCACCAGGCAGGACTAGAAGAGGAGAACGGTCCAATAAATATATCTGAGACGGACGCAGGGAAAGAAGAAAGAAGAAAGAGGAAAACCGTTCCGAATTGAGACTGTCTATGGGAATAATTGTTATGAGCTGTATGATGAAGAGAACAATGTCATTTTGGGAAAATACAATTCAAAGAACATGAAGAAATATTTTAAGAAAGTAGGCTGAAAATTATAATTCATTTTCGAGTTCAGTGACATGTCTAAGGTCCTGATTCGATGTGGTTAAAAACAATCTTGCAACTGTTTTTAAACTGAGATGGGAGGGGAATGCCCCCGTAAAATGAATTATAAGGGATGAAAATGGGACCTACATGTTTTTCGAAGCCCATGATAAAATTTAACCAAGGAATATGATGGCTGGAACTTGGCAGAAACCAGTCGTGAGGCGACGTCGAGCTAGGAGGGAAATTCCGTCACGTGATTGTATTGCGCAATGAAAGTTTCGAGAAGCTTGGAATCGACCTAGCAACAGTGAATATTCCCAGGATTTACTTAGATATTGTTATAAATTATCCCATTGGATATGCGCTTACAGCCAATAGGAAGAAGTTTCAGAGAAGACGGGAGTTCCAGCAACTAAATTTTTATGGATATTTAATTCATTTAAGCCCTTAAAGAATGAATTTACATATTGGAAAAGAGAAGAATATGATAATAAAATATTGGAAATATTTTATAAGTCAATAGCAGGTCGCTATTGGAAGAAATAAGCGATTTGCTAGAGCCCACGCGAATTCGAGAGGGAACTCGAAAGGACGGCTAAAATCGGTAGAATTGGAGGGGAGACGCCAATCACCGAGGCTCTTGTGTATCGGAACGTCGAAGAGGTCAGACGTGTGAAATTGGAGGAAAAAGGAGTTCCGAGTGTTTCACCGGTCTAGTAGAAGATGACTCGTGGAGACAAGGCTTGAGCGAGAGAGGAATCAGGAGACGACCGCGCCTTGAATCTAGGTGAAGTTGCGAGGTTTACATTTACCGCATTAACTTCGGTCTGATCGACTTCAGAGAATTCATTTCAACTACGTATTGTAGCTGACTAGCAGATACTGTATATTGCAAACTTACAGAAGTTTGGCAGAATTATTTCAGCAATTATAAGCAGTTTTGTGAAGCGTGAGAAAAGTGTTTTTCTCCAGCGCGATACGACACTTTGTCCGAGCGACTGCAGCTCAGGCAACAGCCACCCGTGAGTACGAGTGTGTATTACTATTGCTTGTGTGGAACTGTATTACAACACTAAGGATGGAGATGTATTCCATAGTGAAGAACAATATTCAGTCTAGCATTATGAAGATTATTATGGACTAGATTATTATGTGCGCCAGGAGTATAGGCAGATAGAACCAATATAGGCAGCGATGGAGCTTCGTTAGAGGAGACTGTTCGTGAATGTCTACTTAGTAAGCAATCATGAGACTCAATGCACAACTCCATTCTAGTGCATTCTCGTCAAACATGAGCTCAACATTAACATCAGAGACTACAGAACGATGTTCAGATTCCATCACCATGAATGTTCGTTATACGAGTGAGGTCCAAGACTTTCTCTTCAAATGCATTTTGAAGTGGAAAGCAGAACTTTCGACGCTACTCACTGTTATAATGAGACTGTGCTGTGACGGAGATAGAAGAAGCATCAAGATTTTAAAGAGGTCCAGGGTTATCCCGGTCAAAAAGAAGATGATGATTGGAGGCCCACAGTTCGATTCCGGTCGGAGCTTGCTGTTTCCAGTGGGGAAATTCGTTCGTGGAGACGAACTAGGATCCAGTCCAGATCTTTAGGAGATGTAACATCAGAGTATTTTGTTATACTCTATCTTGATCTTCTAGACTTCGAGACCAGGTAGCAGTGTTCACTAACCTTGTAGTTATAGCTTGCAGTGACATTTACTGAGCAAATCCTTCATCCATTCTTCGTTACAGTATTTATGTACTCCATGTATAGCATTTTTATTCTTCGAAATTTATTATAGTGATCGTCTAGCGATGCTATTATCTTCGTTTGTTAGGAATCCAGTTTCTGAACTGAGATTATTTACTTGTTCTAGGAACAAGATTTTGTCATTTCCTTTAAGGAACAGTAATTTATTTTCGACGTTTTTGTATTCATTTTGAATACAGGTGGTAGACATTTTCGTCTATAGTACCCTTTAAATTAATTTTTATTAGTTTAATTTGGGCATTTTATCCGTCGAGAAGAAACGTCAAGAAAGAAGATCTTGGTAGTGATATATTGTGAAATATCATGTCACATTGTGGAAAAGAAACATTTAACGTGGATACGATTATTATCGGCAGAACTCATAGACATTCGTTCTGAATGAAGAGAATACGAATATGACTAACTGTATGTTTTTATTGAAGAAAACTTGGAACTTTCAATCATTTAATTTATTTGAAGCTAGAATCTTCTTGGAAGATTATTTATCATCCGACGTTAGGGTAGTTATCGTTTGATATCCTCGTCGTGATAGATTTTTGTTGGACACAAACACATAGATATGATGTTGTGATTAATTACTTACGAGGAGTAATATCATGTCACGTTGTAGACATAATATTCCTTCTTCGATTAAAGTCGAACCCAGATGTGTGAAGATGAGATGTAGTATTTTTATTAAATGTATGCACGACAGTTTATACTTATCAGAGTATCGTTTCAAGAGTATTAAGTGAGGAGGTTCAGTATCGTGAATTCCAGAGGTCGTTAAGATGTATAAATTATTAATTTAACAATTGTTGTTATTGTTCATCAGACCAGCGATTGTGGTGACAACGCTGTGAAATTATGCCCTTTTGAAGGAATGCCAGGTTGATAGAACTGGAGTTGATATCCCTTTGATAGTGGTTGTTTGTGTATTTCCGTATGTAGTTGGCATACGAGGTTATTGCGAAGGTGTGTTCCGCATTTTATAGTACAGTCATTGCGTGGGCATGACTAGTGTTGGCAAAGGCATTTAGACTGTGAGTAGCGAGTACTCCTTTTTTTTTTGTTAACACGACATGGAATTTAGATAGGACAGGAAGGTTCACGGTTGAAATTGGAACAGGAAATTGATGATGACAGCTGTTATGCTCTACTTTTATCGAGATTATTAAACATTAAACAGCATATGTTTCACCTTCAGTGGTTGAATGTATTGAAATTATTTTGACACCAGATCAGATAGGAGAGACTAGTGGTGGTAATTTCTGGTGATGTAGAAGATTTTAAGATCACAGTTCAATTTATTTGACATAACTGCTAGATCAGAGCGCAGGCTCGACTGTATTTAGACCCTATTACTTTGGAAGGACTATAGCTGGTGCTATAAGCGTCATTATAAATTCTTTTAGTGTTAATTTTTATTATTTATCAATCGAGTGTATAACTTGTTAAGAATAGGAAGTTTTCGTTTGTTTAACGTAAAGATTAGAGTGTGAATGAGTATGTGATTCCATGTGGTTTGTTTCTTGTTCAGTGCCAAAGAAATGAACTCCATTGGGACGTCACAATGCGAGAGCGTGAATGTTAGTGTGTACAGAAGTTTTATTCCAGTAGCATGGAGGATTTGAGTGTAGTTCACGTATTTGTCTGACGTGAATCTGCCTTCATTTAACACAGTTTTCATTGTTATGAAGAGCTCGTTTGTGGACCAGTCTGGAATAGTGGGGACTTCTTTAAACTCGTTTCCAACCAAGGCCATAGCACGGCCAGGCCAAGCAAATGGGGAGAGATGTAGCGAACCGCCCGGCTCGCTCTTTTTCTTTTTTTTAAACCAGTCAGACTGGGAATGTAGCGGTGAATGTTATGTCATCGGACACGTGGCAATGATCGCGTGCGCCGAGCGCCCATATATGCTTAGGAACGTGCCAGAAGAATGTTAATACACCGAGGTGTGTAATTGTTGTACAGCTTGTTGTATGGACCCAAGCTACACCAAATTTTGTCATTATGTTGATAGAACGCTGTTCTGTCAGTGGCGTGAGAGTGGAGATGAACGAATGGGAGTGTGTATTTTATTTTGTAGTGTGAATGTTTAGCTTTAGTTTACATTTGTTATTAAATTGTTTAGTTTTATTAGAAGCCGCGTTGTCGTGAATTATTTTAGATATAAGGAGATGCAACTGTGATTTAGGTCCAGAGGAGCTGACCACGAGATTCCCGAGATTAAGGTAGGTGTTTTACCGCGAGCTAAGTGTATTTTTCATGTAATTCACAGTTGTTTTGTAATTTCCGCCACGTATATTCGCGATGGTCTAGTTGGAGGTAGATCCTTGACTTGTATTTTGCGCCGGAGTAGTCAGGGTCTACGAACCCAGCCGTTGCTTCGGATATCCAACAGACCGTCTCTAGAATATATGGGGACATTACCAAATGCTACCGTTAACGACTCCTAGCTATGAACTTGGCTACTAGATGCCACCCCAACCGGATTCTGGCGGCGAACTTTGGAACTTAATAGAGCGATAATCAAATCTAACCTACAAATTCAGCTTCACACAATTGTAGTTAGTGGAAGGTTCTTTCGCATGCCATACGTCTATGGCATGGGCCCGCCGGCTTTACTTCCCCGCCAAAGGAAGGCATACTGAAGAATTATTAACGCTCTTAAAAATCCAACGACTTCGGCCGGGTTTGAACCCTCGATCTTGGGCACAGAAAAAGCTACCTACTGAAATGTAACAGAGCAGCAGTCTTATAGAGACATGATAATGTTTACCAAAGAACAAACTTGTTGATTCATGTATAACAGGTACCGGTACAGTATTCTCAACACTTTTGTTTTCATGTGAATACACTGAATGGGCATTCCTTATAAGTTCCTCAATTTCTAGCATAGCACCTAACTGTCTTGGTAAATATATGTTATTACAACGTTTCATTTTCTGTATTATATACGTACAAGGAGGCACTCAAACCTTCTATTATCTTAATGCAGCAACGCAAGTGTTCATTCAAGTGTCAATTAAAATAAAATACAGTATATAGGCTGCACGATTCCTCTTTAATGCAATTCCCCTCAGGATGAAGACACGCACTGTTTAACTTCACCTTCAGTTCCTGAAAGTTGCTAAATCAAACTGCTTCCAGATTCTCCGCCAATGTCTGCATACATTCAGCAAGAGCCTATGATAAACTTTCAGTTTCAATCCTACACCTCCTATCATCTGGATCTTCTCGGCAAACAAAATTGCAGTGCTAGTTAAATACTCTGGGCAGCTGTGGAACCGAGAAGAGACTTATCCTAGGAATTTCTTTCGAACATGACGATACAATAATTGTATCATCTTGTATTACATTAGTTACTCTATTTATTCTAATTTTTTCAATCTCAAGCCAGATTCACACACCCCTCTTCCTCCGCCCGAATAATAAATGTAATGAATGAGATTAGTGGAATAGAAACACGGATTAATCAGAACCTGCTACGGCCTAACGACATAAAACCTGTACGGTATCACAGCATTTAGGTTAGAAAATTCTGAATTTTACAACTAAATTAATTTTCACGAACAGAGGGGCTAGCCAGACTATCTGTTTACTAATATTTAATCAGCCTCGGTTTATACGTACATTGGAATGTTTTGTAGGAATATATTGCCGTGAATAGCTGGTACCGATTTGGAATTCTTCCCTTCATAATTTAAACAAGTAGTTCCGTGAAGAACTATACAGCCTATTTTCATATATCCTGCCACTATATTAACTGCCACTAACGACATACAACATTTCAGTTTGATTGCTGTGATAGATTCGTAGATATTGAGTACCGACTAAATATTTCGGATGGTTGCCATGTTGGATTTTATATATGTAGGTCCTAGAGTTAAGTAATGTTACATGAAGATTATTGTGTACCTGTAGCATTCAAACTTCAATCGCATGATTAGAATACAAGAAATAGGCCTAACAAGGAGATTTAATATTTCGCACAGCTGCCATCTTGTGGTTATGGAAACAATTGAAATAAATTAGATGCCAGTGGATTAACATTCGTAAAATGATTTACTGTACCAAGTTTCACTGCACTCGGATGGTTAAATTGCGAGAAACGTCCATGTGAATATTTATATTTCGCGTCGCCGCCATGTTGGATTTGTGGTCACCAGGTTATTTTAAGTCCTATAGGTGAACTTAAGTTCATAGCCCCTATGAACATAAAAATCAGTTTGATTGCTATAATAGATTCGTAGATATTCAGAGTCGTCTGAATATTTCGGATGGTCGCCATGTTGGATTGTTAAATGTATAGACCATAGAGTCATGTACCATTAAAGGAAAATTATTGCGTAGGTTCATTATTAAAACTTTCACTTCGATCGCTTGATTACGACACAAGACATAAAAACCTAATTTTAAAATTCGCACAGCCGCCATCTTGAGGTTATGTAAACAATTGAACTAAGTTATATACCAGGGCAATACAATGTGTATAAACATTTCCTGTACCGGATTTCATTGCGTTTGGAACATTAGATCGCGAGGAAGGTCTATTTAAAATTTTCAAATTCGCTGGGCCGCCATGTTCGTTTCGTAGTTAACCGATTTTTGAAAGTGTTATAGACGAACTTCCATTAGTGCCCTTTATCTCCGTACAAAATTTCAGGGTGATACAAGCTAATAGTTTCAGAGATATAGAATGCCGGTGAAATATTTCGTTTATGAAAACAATTGAACCAAGTTAGATGTCGGTGCATTACAATGTGTATAAACATACACTGTACCAAGTTTTATTGCGTTTGGTTGGTTAAATCGCGAGAAACGTCTATTTAAAAGTCGCAAATTCGCGTGGCCGCCATGTTGGTTTAGTAGTTACCAGTTTTTCAGAAGACTCATAGGTGAACTTCTATTTGTTCTCTTTATCACCGTAATAAATTCCAGGGTGATATCGGTAATAGTTTCGGAGATATTGAATGCTGGTGAAATATTTCGCACGGCCGCCATGTTGGATAGGTGAGACGTGACAAAATTTGAAGGGCACGGTCGAGGTCGCCCGGAATAGTGCTATGAACTTACCGAGTTTTATTGAAATCGCTCCAGCCGTTTAGAATTTATTAGGGACACACACACACACCTCACACACCCACACACACACACGCGCACACACACACGGACAAAAGGTGATCTGATACGCCTATTTTTTCAAAATTGAAAATAGGCTAAAAATGTCCATTGGCTTAATTGCCTTAACAATTCGGCACACTGCACTTATTAGGCATAATTAACACTGCACTGATAACCATGAAGTAAAAGCGAATAGGAATTCCGAGAAAATCAGTACCGGGACCGCAAACACTAAACACATAACGCGGAAACCACACCATAAACACGAATATTATTCCTGTGTCCATGGCCACACAGCCGTTGGGCCGTGACGTCACTCGCATTTTCAAACCGTATTGCTTGGCCTTCTCTATAGGTCGTGTTGACAATAGTCATCTACCCTCATTCTTGCCGCTGCTTGACGTGCTGGTCTGTGCAGGGCACCCAACTCAATGCAACAGAATCTCTGAGTGCACACAGGGAGGGAATTAACACAGTAAAACACATAATATAAATATATATAAACAAGAATTCCAGTCACAACAGGCGTATATACCGTAATTGGTAGTAATGATGATCATAATAGTCTAATAATAATAACAATAATTATCATTACCTTACTGTTCACCCAAGGAAGAAGAAATCCCATGGTGAACATGGCCCCCAAAGGACCGTCGGCCATAAATCCAATTGTCAACATTGCCTGGAAAAGAATTACCTTATATAGTGTAAGAATGTTAACAATACATTTTATGTTAATTTTAAAGTCATCAAAATCAATGTAACTATGAAATACATTTGATACCTACCGCGAAATGTATCTAAAAACATTACACATATTAACATCTCTTAACGGAGCATAGGAATGGGGCAGATGACCTTGCTGTTCCACCTGTTAAAACAACAACAACAACAAGAACAACAACAACAACAACAAAACAAAACATAGGAATGGCTTGATAGTCGATCTCTTGGTGTAAGAGTAGCTCGATGGCCTCTTATCTAGAAGACTGCGGGTTCGATTGCCTGATACGCCAGAAATGTTAAAATATGATTAGAAGGCTTGAAAGGGGTGCACTCATCTTTGTGAGGATAAATATGTCGGTGCTTAATTAGAGAAGAAACGCCACATGGTCTAAAACCAAGTTGATCCCGTCTAATACGCAGCCTATGACCTGGGGGGCAGTGCTTCTTGAGTTCACCTGGTCCTTTGGACCTAACCGGGTGTTTAGATTGTTTTTTGTTAGGTATGGCTTGTTCCACTTTAAACATCAGTCATTACTTGGAGTGACTTGAAACTTTGATGGATTTCTAAGCTGGTGTACTTTCTCTTGTTGCAGAGATTTTTTTTTCAGTACTCTGAGCAATATTTGTAATAAATTTGAGTGAGTAATATATCTCCTGCACTTCTCCTCTATGCATGATGACTACGATGTTCCACCACTTATGAAAACAATCACCACCACCTTCAAGTGTTGTGGGTGGTATTCTGTGTCAAGTTATTGGCCTCATTCCTGCCGACCATTGGTGAATGATTTTGTGTAATACATACCCGTCGAGGCGATTCAAAATAGCAATAATTCAGCCTCAAGAGGACAACTGAAAACCATGGTGCGTTCAGATATTTTTTCTACAATTTGACAAGTGGTCTAAAGATGGATAAATTATTTCTTTCTTTCTTTCTTTCTTTCTTTCTTTCTTTATGAGGTCACTTGGGGTTACCTTGTGGGTAGCACCATTCAAACAACCATTTCTTATTGTTAATTGTTGTTTATTTTATTGTTGATTATCCAACTCGAATACTTGTGAGGGTATTGAATTTTGCACAGTGTTGTTAAGGACATTGTAGCAATGTGTGCGAGGTTAATTATAAGGTGCGTTCAAAAGGTAACGAGCCGGAGGCTGGTATGCGCAAACCGGTGACTACATCGGCTAATCGTGGCGTGTGTAAGGTGGTGTGGTTCCGACCAGAGCGTTGAAGGTCACACCCCGTCGCTAGAGGGCACGCGTACACGTCACGTGACGATAAAAACGAGTAGCAGCAAGCATCAATCGTCCAACGATGCCAGTCGCATTGCAAACAGTGACATGGAGGCGTCAACAAAAGAGCAAAGAGGTGTTGTTGGGTTTCTGACAGCGGAAGGAGTAGGGAGAACGGACATTCATCGCCGAATGTCACAAGTGTACGGCGAACACTGCATGTCCCTTGCAAGGGTCAAGGCGTGGCACAAGCGCTTCGGGGAAGGTCGTGTAGGGGACAGGTATAGAAGTAATTTGAGATAGGGAACATGGGGTCGGAGCGGCCTCCTTAACCCCTAAAATAAGGGCTGATTCAGGCCCTCCATCCTGTCAGTTGGGCAACCGATCCAAGTTTCTATTACCTTTCTCAATCCTTTACCTCTTGGCAAGATTCTTTTCACAATGTGGCGCTGGCATAATTGGTAGCAGTGCGGTGCGTAAGGCCGGTAGTCCCGGGTTCGATTCTGGGCTTGTGCATATTTTTTTAAAAATGTTATTTGTCGTATTTGCACTCTCTTCTGTGACGTAGCACTAGACTGTATCATGTGACTACAATACGACAAATAACTTTAAAAAAATATTTTGCCCAAGCCCGGAATCAAACCCGGGATTACCGGCCTTTCGCACCGCGTCGCTATCTATTTCGCCAGCGCCACATGGTGAAATGAATCTTGCCAAGAGTTAAAGGATTGAGAAATGTAATAGAGGCTTGGGTCGGTTGTCCAACTGACAGGGTGGAGGGCCTGACTCAACCCTTATTTTAGGGGTTAAGGAGGCCGCTCCGACCCCAAGTTCCCTCTCTCAAATTACTTCTATACCCGTCCCCTACACGACCTATCATTCTCCAAAAGTACATAAAAGACATCCTGTATATCAGTGTTTAGGTTTGGGATTAGTAGGTACCACGATACATAAAATTGAAATACCGTTTACTTGGAGTAAGCGTATAAGAATCCGGAAGTAACCGCATTCAGGATGATCTATATCGGAGTTAGTATTAGTAATTGCACTTCCGAATGAGGAAACACTGAGCCTAGTCATATACCGTATCAAAGCTCACTGGGATACGCTGGTGAGCATTAAGAAAATCATTCAACATTATCATCAGAAGTAAAACAAGTTCTTTCCCCAAGCTAATGAGGATGATAACTAAACAAGAATTAAACCATCATTTTCATCATCATCATCATCATCATCATCATCATCATCATCTTAGGTATGACTTACATACGGATATGAATTTCCATCCCCTTTAAACATTTCGTCATTCTCGCTATGCAAAGTGATTTGTTAGAAGTGAAGTTCTGTATAGAAACACGTTGTCTATTATTATTATTATTATTATTTTTAGTCGTTTAACCTCCAGGTTGGTGGAACCTAAGTAGTGTGTTTAGGACAGTTCAGATCCCACCACCACCGCTCCACCGCTGGAATACTAAAATCGTAATATCTCGCGAACCAATCAGGCTAGAGACTTGTACGAGGTGTCATTGAACTCGGGCTAACACGCCCCTTCCAATGGACAATATATTTCCACCCCAAAAGTAAAACCTACCCCTACTAGGGGGTGAAATTGTAGTTTTTTAGAAAATCTCTCTTTCCAATTGCAACATGTGAGAGTTTGAATGCCGATATGGATTGAAACGTTGTTCCACATAAAGTGCATGTGTACGGTGGATAGCCACTATGAATTAACATGCTTGTTTTTATTTTTTATGCATGCCCACTCATAGCTTTTGTAAGAGGGTGGGGGAGTGGTTCCCTGTGGACGGGTTATTGTTGACAGGTCATTGTTGGCGGGGTCATTGTTGTCAAGTCCTTGTGGACGAGTCCTTGTGGACTAGTCCTTGTGGACAAGTCCTTGTGGACAGGTCCTTGTTGACGAGTCCTTGTCCCTTTGGACTGATCCCTTTGGACGGGTCCCTTTTGGACCGGTTCTTACGGACTGGCTCATGAAATTATTTAAATTATGTCAAAGGGCCTAACTACATTTCGCGTGTGTGTTGAACTGACGTTGTTCACCACTACTATAATGGGATAACGATATGAAAGGAAAGTGGTGAAATACTAGTGAATATACAAGGGATCTAACTTAGTGAATGAATGTGTTCTAACGAGTCATTTGTAGTTGAAACAGAATAATACATGTTCTTAACATGTTAAAACTGAGGAGATGACATGTACAGTAAGACGTCTTGTTACTTCCTGTGTCATATTACAGACATGACAGAGAGCGCACAGATCTGTTGCTATGACTAACAATGCAGTAATTTGAAACCGCAAGTGTTCATTAAGACAATGGGTGATGATCATGCAAAGTTAGCAGTTATTGGATATTACACAGGTGTTCCTTCCGGTGTCATGTTGCTGACAATGCAGGGAGCGCACACTGCTATTGCTATGACTGACGCTGCAGTAATTTGAAACCTCAGGTGTTGATTAAGACAATGGGTAATGATCATGCAAAGCCAGCAGTCATTGGATACCACACAGGTGTTCCTAGTGTACTTTGGACTCTCAGCTGTATTGGGAAAGGAATTGCAATGATCTGCAAAAAACTGCTGACACGAGCGATGAGAGTTTATATAAGAGGGGTGTCATATATTTCCCTACTGTCAGTCTTTATTACTCGCTTTGAGTGAACAGTGCTCTATTACTGCTCAAGAGTTGTAAAAAAAAGTATTTTTGGTAGAAAATCATTAAATTATTTTGCAAGGTAAGTACTTATTATTATTAATGGATTGTAGTCTTTTATTACTAATTGATGTTGAAGTTATTGATTGGAATGTATTTATTGATTGATTGATTGATTGATTTGTTTACAGATAATTGGGTACCTGTAGGTTAGCAGATTCCTACAATCTGTTCATTCAGTGGCAGCAGTTGATAAATTATAAAAAGGTAAGTGCCCCTCTAATAACTTTTAAACAGTTAGAGTGATATTTTCCAATGTTCACCACTACATGTCAGTGAAAATGGTATATTTGACAGTCAAAAGTTGGATCTACTTGACCATGGTGTGTAAAGCTAATTTTGTAGGTTAGATTTTGATTACCGCTCTATTAAGTCTGAATGTTCATTGCTAGGTGTCAGTGACAGAGGGAATATTTAAAGACTTAACCTCAGTTAACCTAACATAACCTAACTTTACCTAACTTAACCTTGTCACGTGACATGTTTTACAAGTTTAAACTTGTTTTAAGACTGGCTATGACGTCACACTTAGCTCACTTAACTGGCGATCGCTGGTTTCTATCACGTGACATGTTCTACAAGTTTAGACTTGTTTTAAGACTGTCTATGACGTCACACTTAGCTCACTTAACTGGCGATCGCTGGTTTCTATCACGTGACATGTTCTACAAGTTTATACTTGTTTTAAGACTGGCTGTGACGTCACACTTACCTCACTTAACTGGTGATCGCTGGTTTCTATCACGTGACATGTTCTACAAGTTTAGACTTATTTTAAGACTGGCTATGATGTCACACTTAGCTCACTTAACTGGTGAACGCTGGTTTCTATCACGTGACATGTTCTACAAGTTTAGACTTGTTTTAAGGCTGGCTATGACGTCACACTTAGCTCACTTAACTGGTGAACGCTAGTTTCTATTACGTGACATGTTTCTACAAGTTTAGACTTGTTTTAAGACTGGCTATGACGTCATACTTAGCTCACTAAAATGGCGACTGCTGGTTTCTACCACTCTATCAAGTTCCAATGTTCATCGCTAGGTGTCAGTGACAGTGGTATATAGTAACCTCAGTTAGAACTACATGAAGTTAGACTTGCTAGGAGTTCACAGATCGATTTAAATACCCTGCTATAACCATTAACTGGAATATAATTAAACTATTTATATTGTACTTTTGTTTATCATTTATTAACATTTATGATTTCTTTCTTTTATAGATAACTTGGAAAGTAATCATCATGTTCAAGTGTGGTGACTGTAAGAAACAGTTCTCAAGACCTGACAGCCTTCAACGACACGCAAATGCTAAACATAACATTAAAATGTTTGTGTGCAGTCATTGTGCTACAACATTTAACAGACAGGATAGTCTTGGACGGCATGTAAATCTAAAGCATGTCAGTTCAGCACTATTTTCGTGTTCAGTTTGCGATCTTGGATTTTCTGCTGTAAAGCGATATCAATCCCACATGGTTGAAGTGCATGGAGAACAACAGGAATTGAAATCTGTAAAACCATTAACTAGCACGGAACCTTTAAATGAATGTGATGCTCAAAAGCGTAAACGTTCTCAAGATTGTGAAAATAGTTATGCATCAAAAAGAAAGAAGAATGGTGAACCTTCAATAACACATTGTGATGTATGTAATATTGATATACCTTCTTCAATCATTCATGGACATTTACGCAGTATTCAACATAAAAATAACGCTTGCCATGAAAGAAATTCTGGAAATGTTCAACAAATTGGTAGTGCATTTAAAAGTCGAATTGCTAGTTATAGACTTCATAGTGAAGAAAAAACTCAAAGTATTGAATCTTTTTTAAAAAATGTTCAACCTACTGTGTTTGGCTTGGTAGGTAATGTTTTATTAGAGCATAAAACAATTAAAATGAATTTTGAACTTTTTGGACTCTATGTAAAAACTGGGAGCGAAGGTGAAATTACGGATATCAAATCTTTTAATACAAAAAACGTAATTGTTAGTGAATCAACTAATATTAGTAATATATATCAAAATATTTCAAGTGCTATCATTGTGAAGAGTGAAGAGTTCCAGGAAAGGGAGACAGGCTGGGCGTTAGTTGAAGTACTTTATTTAGAAACCAACATGAATAAATATAATCCCCTTCGAGCATCATCATCATCATACGTTGATTTGCCAGGATGGATCAAACGTAAGCATGCTTGTGTAAACGTTATGAATAATGATGACGCATGTTTTGCATGGGCTGTAACCTCAGCTCTCCATCCCGCAGTGGGACATGTGGAGAGAACATCATCTTATCCTCACTATTCTTCAGTGTTAGATTTAAAAGAAATAGAATTTCCTATGGCGATAAAAGACATTCAACGTTTTGAAGAGCTGAACAATGTAAGTATTAATGTTTATGAAATTGAAAATAAGAGTATAGTTGGTCCTCTATATTATACTCAGGAAAAAAAGGATGCTCATGTAAATTTACTATACATAACCGAAGGTGAAAATGCTCACTATTGTTGGATAAAACATTTAAGTAGACTTGTTGGTAGTCAGATAACAAAACGCGATGGTAAAAAGTGGTTGTGTGATGGCTGTTTGCTACATTTCAGAAAAGAGGACCAACTAACTCAACACCAAAAATGGGGATGTAATCATGTGTGTACGGTATTACCAACTCCTAAAAATAACATTCTAAAATTTAAGGATTATGAGAAACAGCTTCGAGTACCATTTGTTATATATGCTGACTTCGAGGCTTTGCTAAAACCATTTAATACATGTTCATCAAATCCAGCCCAACCTTTCACCAACATAACTCACATTCATGAACCTTTTAGCTTTGCATATTATATTAAATGTAGTTATGATGATTCTTTAAATAAGTTTGAGCTCTATAGAGGACCTGATGCACCTAAAGTTTTTATGGAAAGGCTTGAGAAAGATGCCATTCGTATATCCTCTATTTTAAATACGATCATTCCAATGGAGCCACTAACTTCCTCAGAGCAAATGAATTTTGAAACTGAAACTAATTGTTTTATATGTGGTGAATCTTTATATTCAGACAGGGTTCGCGATCATGACCATTTAACAGGAAAATACCGTGGTGCTGCTCACCAAGAATGTAATTTAAATTATAGAGTAAGTAAATTCATTCCGGTCATTCTACATAACGGTAGCAAATACGATAACCACTTTATTGTTAAAGAATTTGGAGCTTCAGATGTGAAAATTGATGTGATTGCAAATAATAAGGAACAATACATATCGTTCACAAAATACATCAAAACTAGCAATAAAAAAACCATTAAACTGCGATTTTTAGATTCATTCCGCTTTATGCCGAGTAGTCTTGATAAGCTGGCTAGTAATTTAAAATCAGATCAGTTTCATGAAATTCAACGTGTCTTTCCTAAAGAAGATGATTTTAATTTGATTCGTCAAAAGGGTATATTCCCTTATGAATATATTAACTGTGTGGAACGTCTTGAGGAGTGTTGTTTACCATCGAAAGATGCATTTTACAGTTCCTTAAACACAAGTCATATCAGTGATCAGGAATATTTACATGCACAACGTGTATGGACACAGTTCCACATTCAAACTTTAGGAGAATTTTCAGACATATTTGAAGACAGATGTGTTATTATTAGCAGATGTTTTTGAAAATTTTCGAAATGTTTGTATGAAAACTTATGACCTTGATCCTTGTCAGTATTTCACTGCTCCTGGGTTAAGTTTCAGTTCAATGTTGAAAAAAAAACGAAAGTAAATTTAGAATTAATGACTGATATAGACATGATCAATTTTATAAAATCATCAATTCGAGGTGGATTAAGCCAGTGTAGTGGACGGTACTCTAAAGCGAATAATAAATACATGTCTAGCTACAACCCATGTGAAGAGTCAAAGTATATTGTCTACCTCGATGCAAATAACCAATATGGTTGGGCTATGAGTCAATATCTACCACTGAAAGATTTTCGCTGGCTGACAGAACCTGAAATTGATGTCTTACATGTTGACACTCTTAATGATAACGATGATAAAGGATATATTTTAGAGGTAAATCTCGAGTACCCTAAAGAGTTACATGATGATCATAATGATTTACCATTTTGTCCTGAGAATATGAAATCTCCATATATCACATCACGAACAAAAATGTTAATTGCTAATGTAAATGATAAATGTAAATATGTAATACATTATCAAAACTTGAAACAGTGTCTACAGCATGGATTGAAATTAACTAAAATTCATCGCGTATTGCAATTTCATCAGTCAGCATGGCTCAAACCGTATATTGATCTAAACAATAATTTAAGAACACAGTCAACAAACGCGTTTGAAAAAGATTTTTATAAACTCATGAATAATAGTGTTTTTGGAAAGACTATGGAGAATGTTGATAAACGAGTTAATGTAAAGCTGATAACAAAGTGGGAGAATGATGGTAAAAGGTATGGTGCGAGCAACTTAATAAGCAAGCCTAACTTTCATAGCTGTTCAATTATTCATGAGGATTTAGTTGTAATACAAATGAATCGTCTTAAAGTAACTTACAACAAACCCATATATGTGGGTTACACCATTCTGGAATTGTCAAAAACACTTATGTATGAATTTCACTATGATTATATAAAGAAAAACTATCTTGATAATGCTAAATTACTCTACACAGACACAGATTCTTTTATTTATGAGTTTAAAACTGATGATTTTTATGAGGATATCAAAACTGAGCTAAATAGGTTTGATACAAGTGACTATCCCGAGGATAATATTTACCATTTGCCTCTAGTAAACAAAAAGGTTCTTGGGAAATTTAAGGATGAATGTGCTGGTGTTATTATAGACACCTTTGTAGGTACAAAATCTGAATCATACAGCTATATGACAATTGATAATGTAGTAGTAAAGAAATTAAAAGGAGTGAAAAAGAATGTTGTTAGTAAAGAGTTAGATATAAGTGATTATAAAAACTGTATAGTTAGTAACCCACCTGTATTATATAAGAAAATGTGTGTATTTAGAAGTAAAAATCATCAACTACATACCAATTTGATGAACAAAGTTGCTTTAAGTAATGAAGACAACAAACGATTCATTATACCCAACACGTTTGATACTCTTGCTTGGGGGAACAGTCGCATTGACGACTATTACTTTACTTGAGTCTAATGATCACTATATTGTAATATTTGTAGTATGTTTTTTATTGTAATATTTTTTTTGTAAAAACTGTAAGTAGAATGTATAATGTTAGGCTACTGTAAATTAGTAAAAATAAGATAAGTAATACATTTTAGTGTAAAATGTTTGCTTTTGTATATTACGAAAAAGATTTTTTTTAAATGTACAGAATGTGTGAACTAAACAAGGGAATGTAAAAAATGTAAAGTGGAAATTGTAAATATCCATGTGTGAAAAAGTGAAATGGCTATCACCATTTTAAAATTAAAAAGTCATTGTAATCTGGTAAACCTTGTTTTTTATTTCACAACAACTAAAATGTATAGAATGTGTAAACCAAACAAGGGAATGTAAAAAATGAAAAGTGGAAATTGTAAATATTCATGTGTGAAAAATGAAATGGCTATCACCATTTTTTTAAAATTAAAAGATATAGTGATTTAGTGAACCTTATTTATATTTCACAAAAAAAATGTACAGAATGTGTGAACTAAACAAGGGGAATGTAAAAAAAATGTAAAGTGGAAATTGTAAATATTCATGTGTGAAAAAATGAAAATGAAGAAATGGCTATCACCATTTTTAAAATAAAAGACATTGTGATCTTGTAAACCTTGTTTTTATTTCACAACAAATAGAGCTTTACAAAAATAGAATACAAAGAAATACCAATTCCTCAATCCTTTTCAATGTCCATGTCCACTCATTATCAACTTTCCTTTTATAACACTAATCACAATGACGACTGCCAACCTCTCTCCCACTGAGACATCACAGAATGTCAAAAGTTGTTTAGCTTTTCAACGATACTTTATCCGCTACACGTCTTAATGCAGAATGACTGTGGTGATAAGAAAGGTGCATGCTTGATCCAAAGGATTAATAGGTATATCACTATGCTGCAAAGGTTCTTCAAGACAATTTCCAGGACTATACAAATAATAACCAGGTAGGTAGATTTCGAAAGTCAAGTATTGAATTACTTTGTTAATGACGCCATTGCCAGTACAGGTCTGACATATCCTTTTCCATCGATGGTAAAAAAGTTTGATCTTCCTCCTCCTCCTCCTCTGTGGATGATGTTTGTTGTTGTTGCTTTTTTTCTTCATTACTCCCATGGTATGAGGAAACAAAGTCTTTACACTGACTTTTATGACCATGATACAGTTTGACTAGCTGACAAGTAGCACACTGTCGCATAGAGGGTATTTTTGCCATAGCCACTTGCTTATGGTGATCATAATCTGTACATGGTTGCAATTCACTTAACACAGGGTCTTGAGTCCATGATTTTGGTACATGTTGCCAGATTTCTTTCACTGCATTTGCTGCGACATAATAAATGAATGATTTTGGAAGAGCCAATAATTCTTCTTTAGTAAAACTGTCTAGTTTCTTTTTACACACAAAGAACTTTCCAATCGCTTTATCGGTAGCATCCCCTTTCTCCGTGGTATTACGTTGATGTTTACACGTCGCTTGTAGAAATCTCACTGGTGTCATCCACAGGTAAAGCTTTAGTTTTAATTTTATTTAACAACTCCCAGCAGGCATTGGTGGATAGCCAATGAAACAATTGCCACACCTGTGCCAAGGCTTTATGGGTAATATTGTCACAGGGGCAGCGATCCATGAGTGTTTGCAGCGATGGACAGCCCATGTCCATTAAATCGATACATTGACAGTAAGACGCTAAAAATGGTTGTAGCCATTGACGTTTTTCACTACCTTTCACAAATACAGTATTACATGGGCAGAAGACAAGTGGGCTTTCATGACCATGTCCAGGTGCTTATATGAAATGGTTCCCTGCTTCCAGTCTAGTTGCATATGAGTTTCAATCCACTGGGTTTGTTTACGGTCTTTATCACACGACAAATCAAACGCATAAGATGGTTTAAACACCAAATGAGTAGCTTGTGATATCCAAAAAGTGGAACAATCGATTATGGCCACTTCTTTAAATATAAAATTGTTATCTCCAATTTTAAACCCTTGACAGTCGACAATCAGTGTACGCAACATGTTCACTCTTGTCTGGATCAAGTCCAACTGACTACAGACTGACAATTGTTCAGTAAGGTGTACCCATGTCATTTACTTACATTCCATTCTAGTAAAAGAAAAGAAAAACATCGAGTAGTCACTATAGAGGTTCGGATATTATAGGGGGGGGGGGCATAAGAAATAATAATATAACAAGAACAACCAATTTCTTTAATTTCATTATTTTATTAGCATAACAAGTTTTACATTCTTTTTTCATTCTAGGATAGAGGCGGTACCATCTCATACAACAAAAAAGTCTTTTGTGTTTATAGTGTCCATAACACCGATGATATCCCAATGTCTCTAAACTGGATGTTTTTGACTGTGAGCTGCTCACTGAAGCACTGCCGGCACCATAAAGTCCACACGTATCATAACTTTTTTCATCACTCAGAGGCATGAGTGAGGGGTAACTTGAATGACAGGGTATATTACCCACCTCCATTCTGCACAGGTAGGGGCAGGCAGGTGACCAGCGCTGATGTTCCTGCATGGGTTCATCGCTCTCTTGCCATTGGTCTAAGATGATGGGACAAAACACACATTTCACTTCATCTCTTCTTTTTAAATAGTAGAATCCAGTGGCTGCTAAGGCTTGAGGGTTTATAAAAGGCACCGGCCACGTCGCAAAGGTCTTGAAACGTTGTTCCTCAGATTTTAAATTCATGGATGTAACTTCTCTTGAGGCTTGAAAGCAAGACATGACTGAGTGGTTTGATGTGTGTTGACCTGCTATTTATACACTTGTCACTTGGTTGGACAGTGGATAATAGTTGACTTGTTTGTGATGAATAATCAAACAGTAGGCCGTGGTATTGGCTGGAACATTGTCATGCGTTTCAAAATCTAGTCGAATGTCAATATTGGATGGTTTGACAGACTCTTCCAAGTAGGAACAGTCAAAGACAATCAGTGGCGCCCTTGTCTTAAAAGCTTGGGGTGACAACATTGGACAATTCTCTTTTTGATAATACGACCATCTAAATTTAGAAAACAAGTCGTACAGGGGGGCAAACTTATTTTTTGAAAAATCTAAATCCAGCCCTTCATAGGGAAACACAGCACCGTTGAGGAAAAGACGTGCATTTCTCAATTGCAGGTGATCAAATTGCGTGACATCTTTGGTTTGTTGATACTTGCGATTCGTTTGAAAACCCACAATCATGTAGAGAGGTCTCTCTGTATAGCGGGCTGTTTTTATAGACCAACTGTGTGTGTTGGTGGTGGGCAATAACGGGTACTCATGGAGTGCCCAGCTTCTAAATTCCATGGGTAGAGGTATATCTCTCTTTACCATTTTGAGTATGTCCAGTTTTTTGCTATCGTTAAGGGTCACATGAGGCACTTTCCATAGCAGGCGTTGTAGTTGAATTTTTGAATCAATGGGGGCATTGTCGACTCCCTTGAGTGCATTATTATCACTCCTGTCTCTCACTAGATAAAGCACTTGCCTTGCGTTGACCACAATGCGCTGGTGATCTTCAGCAAAGCCTAAAATCAGTTTAAGAGGTAAATATCCAGTAAAGGTGCCATCGGTGTGTACCATCCAGTCATTGGTCGAGTCAGGGCACCAACCCGCCATGCAAAGTGTTTTAGCTTCTTCCTCACTATAAGAGGGATATAGTTTCATGACACTGGAAATACCCACATTTCGAGTGCTATCCACCACGATATCGTTAATGGCATAACGAACTTCAGAAAACAGGAAGGCGAAAGCATGGTTGGCTAACTTGGATGTAGTGGGTGTAGAACCATCGGCTTTGGTGAGCCGACCTTCAATCTGAATAACACTTTCATGCGGTAGAGTGTAAATATCTTGGTTGTTGATAACAAATTGAATTTCATCATTGTTATTGAGTCCAGGTGTTTGAGCTTGATAAGAATGCAGATCAATTCTTACCACTCCTGATTGCTCCTCGATGTGGTTCGCTACCTCTAGAATAGAATTCATCGCGGGGGTTAATGTGGTAACCCAAATGCTGTAAAATCTGCTTGTTCTGAGATGTTAACGTGTATTCACGTGGTAAACAACTAACACCATTCCTAGACGGTGCTGTTGCTTTATATACAAACTTCATAGTGGTTTTAACACCAACTTGTAAGTCACTGGTGTGGTAGAATCTAGATCAATGAGATGTTGCTCTCTATTGATCAGTCTTAATGTTATATTACTAATACCATCGACAGCCACAGAATGAAAAAGCGCCACTGGAGGGTTTTCACGAATAATATAGCCATTGGGCGATGTTACAATAAAGTCATAAAGCGAATGCGACGGTTCTTGATTGGTGTACACTTGACTAATAATATTACACGTCACCGACACATGATGGTCCTCAATGAATTTCACTTCATGGTCTGATTCATGTTTTTTGTTGGGCTCTAACACACGTGGTTTAAATCCTAGTAATGGACCAATGGAATCGGGGTGAGTTTTAAAGTCAATTTTGAATGTAGAAAAAATACTGCAGCGATGAGTGTTGGTATTTCCTACATGTTCAAACTTGCGCGTTCCATCGAGAAATGACTTTAAACCATATTCATTGATCAACACCACATAAATGTGTTCATAAATGTCATCTATCGTGTATCCACCAGAGTTCAGGGTGAGCACAGAATCATCATAGTAAAACTTGTTGTTCACATTTTCACGTATGTTGTATATTCGATTGTACGTTTCAAGAGAAACAAGTCCTAAACCATAAGGTTTTTCACTCAATTCGATAGGTGGGTAAAAGTCTAGACTCACTTCAGGTCCACGTCCATGCAGTGTAAACGTCTTACTTTCCGCCGACATACTGTTGACGTTTTTGCTTATGTTGCGTCTTATATAAAAAAAATAAACATAAACGTCCACACTGTTGGCTGTTAAACGTTTGCTCACGTTTCACATTATAATATATCTTGATCCTGTTTCCAAAATAGGCCACTAGTTCCATGGGCGGGGGCAAATTCCCAAAACTGTCAAAGTACCATACAGTAGATCCCTCTTTGATATAAGCTACATAATGTGTTCCAGGTCCTCGGTGATCATCCAAATTGACAACAGCACATTCATGTTTCCAGGGTCGTGAGGGTAATTGGTTTCGCATAAACACACCTCGAAAATGAGAAAGCTTCAGTTGTTTAGCATAGCTTTCCACTTGCTGATGCGTTAGGGCATGTCTTGCTATGGCTGAGGTTAAAGATGTTTTTTTTTATTTCGAAAAAGTGAAATTCCAAATCCTTGTTGATAAAAGGCTGGCTTCAAATTTACATTTCTAGCCCCCATAGCAATGGCCTCCATTGTTTCATTGTGTCGCTGACTTTCTTTGAGTTGTTGCTTGCCCTGTTGCGCGGCTTTAATAGTTTTTGCCACTGCACTGGCGCCGCCTAAAAGTGAACCCAGAGCAGCCAGACCAGCGAATAATGCAGGTAAAAATCCCGCTCGTTTAGGGACGGGAATCACTCGTCCTTGTTTTGAACCCTGTCGCTGACGTTTTGGAATAACATGTCTCTGTGCTACACGAAGAGCTTTCCTTATGGTCAACACATTATTTTTTCTTTTTTTCTTTCGCAAGGGCTTGTCCACGAATGTCATAAGCCCAGGCTTTGCCAAGGATAGGCTCATATTTTTTGTCTTTCTCACCACATATCTTTGTTTCACCATGATGATGACCAACAACCTTTCCCAAGAAAGTTTAAGTCACAACTAACATTAGATTGTCATTTCATGGCTGTATATTCCAATTCTACATAAAGTGGGAAATCATTTATAGTTTTTCCAGCTTGCTTTTCATTCCATGTCAACAGGAGATGAAAGGATAATTCGTCTCCTGCATTGACCATTTCATGGTTATGGACCAACATCCTATGACCATTTATCTCTATTTGTAAATGGTTCTCATCAGGTATGGCATATTTGATGTGAATGGTTCCATTATAGTGTAGTCGATAGTGGCTTAAACCCGAAGCAAGCACATAGGTCAAGTGCTGGTCATGAACTAGCGGTATATGGTTTCTCTCATTCACAGGTTTTACATTTGTCAGATGCACTAAAAATACAGATGGGATAAATTTATAAAGCCTTTTCATTTCATAGGTCACGTATCGCTTGGTACAGACATCATTATCTTCTTCTGGGTCTTCCACGTGAATAATGCGGTGATGATTAGCGCTATAGCCATCCACCGTAAGCTGAGGCACTTTATCATAAAACTCATACACCTTGTTATCCACATACTTTTTTGTAGTAACGTCTGTAGACACTTGAGGATGTTTTACATGAGTTAACCGCTTTCCTTTAAAGTCATAATCTCCTTGTTTTGTGCGTGGCACTACTGACCTATCCACATAGTGTTTATTAACAGGATCTGTTTCTTGTTTAGGATCATGTATGGGAACAGACCTAGCTTTGACCATCAACGCACGTCCAAAGACATCCATCGTCAACCTGTAGTACGAGTCTACTGTTTCTATGGTAAGGCTCGGTGCGTTGTATATAGACAGCCTGCTAGCCTCTCTAAGCCTTAGTTGAAATGAAGCTAATTAAGCAGCAAGAGTCATTCCCCGTGAGGGACATGGTTTCCCATCTCTGCCCTACATCACGTGAACAACGCCATGGTTCACTGTTTCCATCTTCCATTCGCTGCATCATTGTGGGACCTTCCGGCTGTGGTAAGACCAATCTTTTGCTGACACTTATTACAGCGCCCAATGGTCTGTGTTTTCAAAATATTTATATTTTCGCAAAATCTCTCTACCAACCCCTCTACGTGTTTCTGGATCAAGTCATGTCTGGATTAAAAAATGAGAATATGGGGTATTTTACATTTTCCACGCAAGAAAATGTTATTTCACCGAATGAGGTAAAGCCTGATTCACTCATGATTTTCGATGATGTATCCACTGAACGAGAAGGCATCATTCAAAGCTATTTCAGCATGGGTCGACACAAACATATCGATTGCTTCTATCTTGGACAAACGTATTCTAAAATGTCCAAACAGTTGATTCGTGACAATGCCAATGTCATTGTTTTATTTCGCCAGGACGAGAGGAACAGTCGTCACATTTATAATGAACTTGTGAATCCGGATATGACCTTTCAAATGTTTACAGAATTGTGTGGCAAGTGCTGGAACACACAACGTCACGCCTGTTTAGTGATTGACAAACAAAGTGAACTCAACCAAGGGCGGTATCGCTTAGGGTTTGATCATTTTATTGCTATTTAAGGCACTGTATCATTCCCTCTCAAGTCATTTGTCACGACATCATGGCGTTAGCAGAGAGTCAATTGAAAAAGCATATTATTAGAGCAAAAAATACTATTCGCCAAAAGTTTCGTCAATTGAAACGATCGCGTGCGGATCATGCTTTGTTTATTCAACAACATTTAGCACCTCCGCTAAAAGCTATGTTGAAACCCTCTTTCAAGCCTTCTGAAAGGCTACCTACCGTTTCACAAGCCACTCAGACGCACCACGAGGACCCTGAGGAAGAGGAAGAGGAAGAGGAAGAGGAACAGGAAGATTTAACTAGTGTTAGCGAAGTTGAGGATAATGAGGAACAAGTGTTTACGCCTCAAAAAAAGGGATCACCCCTTGCAGAGTTTTTAAGAAAAAGGAAATCCTTGGCCATGGTCGAAACCCCTTGCCCTTCCAGATCGTCTCCATTTTCACAACTCTTGGCCACCCCTCAACATAAAGGTCAACTGAAAAACATTTTAATAAAATATTATGGATCAACACTGGAACCCTATTTCACCAATCTATTTATTGGAAACACAGATACCACGTATGGTGTTCGCTATGAGGATGATAGTTTTAAAATTGGTGATTCATCGATTAAATTTAGTCGTACTAAAGCTGTCATTAAAAAGATCAACTATAAATTAACACCAGGACTGTTAAAGCTACTATTCTCTCGGACTCCCTCATCTCAAGATTATACGTCAGAGGACCTTAGTAAATATAAATCCATTTTATTGGACACCCATGCACACAAAAGACAGTATGATCCCACTCAACAAGTGAATGCTAATATATCTCAAAAATATAAAACCATCATTGCAAAAATGTTCCCCACTAGTCAAAGTGGTCGTCGTAAAGTGTCCGCTTCAGGGGTGACATTTAAACCATTAAAACCCCTTGTAGATGTTACCTACTGGCACAATCCAAATAAACTCGTCCAGCGACTACAGATGTTGCATGCTTCACGTCAAGCCGGTCATACTGGTCACGATTGGGAAATTCAAGAAATTGAGGAAGAACTTCGAAATGCCAAAAATTATTGTTTAAGCCCTCACCCATTAAAATGGGTATTGCTCACGAGTTGCATCGTCCAGCTAGACGTCACTATCAGCGACTCAAGGTGATTTCACAAGGTGTGGATGAACTTTGGCAAGCAGACTTGGTTGAAATGATTCCCTATGCTAACGTTAACGATGGTGTACGCTATATGTTGACGGTCATTGATGTTTATTCCAAAATGGCGTTTGTTGAACCTGTGCGTCGCAAGTCTAGTCCACTAGTCACCAAAGCCTTTCAACATATTATTCAACAATCTAAACGTCAACCTCAGCTGCTACAAACCGACCAGGGAAAAGAATTTTTCAACAAGGATTTCTCCAGTTTTCTCAAATCTAAGGATATTCACCATTACACCACGTACAGCAATCTCAAAGCCAGCGTGGTCGAGCGGTTCAACCGAACATTGAAAACCCATATGTGGAAAGCGTTTACCGCTCAGGGCACTTATCGCTGGTTGGACTTGTTACCTGAGTTAGTGTCACGTTACAATGACACCAAACACAGAACCATTGGGACCAAGCCACGACTTGTGACCAAAAATATTCCACAACTGGATAAACTGTTTAACCCCATAAAAACAGCAGACCCTAAACGTCATCGCCTTAACATTGGGGACCATGTTCGTGTGAGCAAATTCAAGTCCGTCTTCGACAAGGGCTACACACCAAATTGGGGTACTGAACTATTTCGAATTCGTCAAGTCAACCTGAACAGTCCAGTCACCTATTTACTCGAGGACCTCAACCATCAACCCATAAAAGGCAGGTTTTATCTTCAAGAACTCCAAAAGACAGCGTTTTCTAAACATTACCTTGTGGAAAAAGTGTTGAAACAAAAAGGAAATAAACTATATGTAAAATGGTTGGGATTTAGCTCAGCCTTTAATTCTTGGATTAATAAATTACATGTTGTGTGAACCTGTGTGTCTTGTATTTATTTATTCACTCATGTTGTACTTAACCTACAGTCCTATGTACAGTCCTCAGCTCCACATGTATTATGAGCAATACATATTTTCTTTCTCTCTTCACCTGTGTTCTCTCTTACACTGACTCTCCCCCCCTTCACCTCTCACCACTGTCAAAACAGGTTGTGACTTGTTAGCTCTTATCGTGCACGTGCACAGGTGAACACCTGTGTTTTTAGATCATATTACACATGAACTTGCATTTTCTCACGTATGAACCAAAACAGAATGTGACTTGTTTCACAAGGAGAATGCTAATAATGACATCTCACACGTGTTCACATGTATTTCACCACTTTCCTTTCATATCGTTATCCCATTATAGTAGTGGTGAACAACGTCAGTTCAACACACACGCGAAATGTAGTTAGGCCCTTTGACATAATTTAAATAATTTCGTGAGCCAGTCCGTAGGAACCGGTCCAAAAGGGACCCGTCCAAAGGGATCAGTCCAAAGGGACAAGGACTCGTCAACAAGGACCTGTCCACAAGGACTTGTCCACAAGGACTAGTCCACAAGGACTCGTCCACAAGGACTTGACAACAATGACCCCGCCAACAATGACCTGTCAACAATAACCCGTCCACAGGGAACCACTCCCCCACCCTCTTACAAAAGCTATGAGTGGGCATGCATAAAAAACAAAAACAAGCATGTTAATTCATAGTGGCTATCCACCGTACACATGCACTTTATGTGGAACAACGTTTCAATCCATATCGGCATTCAAACTCTCACATGTTGCAATTGGAAAGAGAGATTTTCTAAAAAACTACAATTTCACCCCCTAGTAGGGGTAGGTTTTACTTTTGGGGTGGAAATATATTGTCCATTGGAAAGGGGGTGTTAGCCCGAGTTCAATGACACCTCGTACAAGTCTCTAGCCTGATTGGTTCGCGAGATATTACGATTTTAGTATTCCAGCGGTGGAGCGGTGGTGGTGGTGGGATCTGAACTGTCCAAAACACACTACTAACCTACGGACTCAGCGAGGGAACTCACCATTACCGCCTCTACGGGCAGCGTCCTAGAGCTGGGAACATCGAATCGGAAGGGATACAACTGGTGAGGTGGTATTACACCTCGCCCAGGCGGCCTCACCTGCAAAGCGAACAGGGGCCTCATGAGGGAAGGTAAGGGATGGTTAGGATGGATAGGCAGGGAAGAGGGAAGGAGGCGGCCGTGGCCTTGAATAAGGGTCCATCCCGGCATTTGCCCGAAGACGAAGTGGGAAACCACGGAAAACCACTTCGAGGATGGCTGAGGGGAATCGAACCGCCGCTACTCATTTTGGCCACCCGAGGTTGAGTAGAGACCGTTCCAGTCCTCGTACCACTTTTTCAAATTTCGTGGCAGAGCCGGGAATCGAACCCAGGACCACCGGGGCGGAAGCTAACCGTGCTGACCGCTACGCTACGGAGGCGACTATTATTATTATTATTGTTAATATTATTATGGTTACTGTCGTTAATTTTCCCTTTATCTCGTCTCTCCACTTATTTCCTGTTGTTTTTCTCATTGGGTGTTTGCTCAAATTTCTGTTTTCTGAGTTTTTGTCTGTAAGTTTTCCTGTCTACCAAGTCTTCTGTAGAGACGTTTCGTTTACTCAATTGGTTTTCAGAGTAATTATTATTATTATATTATTAATTATTAAACGTATTATTAAATACATAATTGTCATTACATATTAATAATTTTCATTCACCTGAAGTATAGATCCCAGCCTCTCAACGACAAACACAAGCCCAAATCCAAGCAAACCAAACATAACGACGACGGATTTCATAAAGATGTTGGTTTGTCTGTCTGTTAAGGGCTTTGAAGCAAATGCTTTGTAGTAATCTTCCAAAACTACGGCGGACAGGGAATTCAGCCACGATGACAGGGTACTGAAACATTATTTTAGGCTATGAAAACACAATATTTAGAATATGTAGCATACTAGATACAACATATAATATGAAAATGTAAGGTCAACCAGCTGAGAGAGAACTGGAAAATTCCTACCCTAACAATTATGTTACGTGGAGTTATTTCTGGGTATGCTACAAGGTACAGTATTATCTACTCATACACAAGGTGCTTCCAATACGTGTTACTGCTCTTCCAAGACATGTTCTGTGAAGCAATATCTCAAATCTTAAATCATGAGGTATGGTGCAGAGAGATTGGCATTTTGGCTTCCAGTCCTTAATCCCCTCAAGCCTGCCCTTATTGACCGTCGTAGACGAGAAGATGCAACAGACGAGCAGCCCTGTCCTTGATGCATTACTTTTATGTGGTACGCCGTTGCTATGGTAGCCTCTATGTGTGGGTTGTTGACTATTTATATATCTTCTGTTTACTTGTTTTACCTCGCTTTATGTAACCTGTGAACATGCTGAACGCAGTATTCAGCGAAACGTCAGGACGACAAAATGTCCTTGGAACACGACCTATAAGCCCGCGAAACGGAGATTCCTATTTCAACGCCGGTCGTGAAAGTCTACATTTTTACTTAACGTATGTGGACCTCATTTTCAGGATTCCTGTAAAAATCCAATTGAGAATGAAAATGCATTTTTCAACATTGAAATAACCTTCCTAGTTCAAAACATTACCGTTAAAAGTTTGTAAACATTCCTTACTAAATTCAAGACATGCTTTTGCTCCACCAAATGTGCAAGAACTAAACCTGACCGCAGACAGAAAGAGAGGAGATAACAGACCATATTGCTTGACATCTTCTGTAAGACAGCAATATGCCTTGTCCAAATCAGATGTGGTAGAATGGCATCACACACTCAATGTTGTACTTGGTGTTTATCCAGAAAACTTAGACCTAACGTTTCGCTTGATGTTATCTGGCATATGCCTCAAAGTCTCAGGGAACCTACTCTAAGTTAAGATACTGTTACTTGTCCTACTTTCATACTGTGGTTCTCAGAATTCAGTCTGACACGAAGTCATGCTTCAAATCATGTAACAACGTAACAAAATGCCTCCAAGATATAGTGATATCAGTTTTAAACAAACATGTTCCCACCAAACTACCTCTAGGAACATTTTTAGTGAGAGATCGTATCGTTCCCTCGTCAATAGTCTGTACTTTTGCTCGAACGTTTCACCAACTGATTTAGGTGGACATTATAACACATTTTGTTATAATGAAGATGATGATGATTGTTGCATGTGAAATCATCTGTCAGTAAAAATTTTTTTCTCGTTTCAAAATATAAAAATTCGAGGTGTCTTCTCAAACTAATGAAGTATAGTGATTGTGTTCGGCGAAGGATGAAATGCAATGTAAATCTCTGATATTTGTTGTGGTTTATCAGTTGTTTTGTGTATTGCGGTGAATTTTTACTGTATTTCTCGAACTTCTTCAATGTGAGTTGAAGAATTTTGGTGACATTATATTTCCAGAATTCAACATTTAGGATGGATATGTTTAAGACAGTTCTTCTATATGCCAAAACTTTGCTCTGATTGAATCACTGCCACTACGGTAATATTGAGGAGGTAATATCACCTGGCATCGCCCTCACCTAACCTCTGAAGTTCATCTCCAAGCCCACGTAGAACAAGTGGTTTTAATCTTGACCAGACAGAAACAATGTACAATAGCGTTTATCATCAGACAACATTCAAAATAGCAAGCACGTTATTTTATTTGAAAACAAACCCTGGAATGTATAACAGTGTCGGGGTACTTTGTATTGAAACTTCAATTGTCAGCATGATCGAGAATATCAGGTAATTACAACCCTCTTTAAATTCCCCTGGCAATTATTAATATTCACTTTTTCAGAGCACATAACAATATCTCGCCTTCCATTAGTGTTATTGTATATTATACCTGAAAGATGCACTGAATACTCCAGCCACAAAGATACCAGAAAGTCCCGGGTATTCCCCGAGAGACCTCATCACCAACAACGGGACTATTTGGTCCTTGGCTTTGACCATCTGAAAATAACAATAAAAAGACTGTATATAGTATTTCAGTAATAAAGACGAGGTTATATTATTAGAATCATGTCTGACATTGGATAAATGTGCTCTAAAAGTACTCATACTGATTTAATTGCAATCCTCAAGGCCAGGGGTCATCAAACGTTTTAGTCTAAGGGTCACACTTACTCCTCCAATAAGCCCCAAGGGTTGAGACCTCATCATACCAACAATCTGTAGTTTTGAATGATATGCAAATTGTCGTTTTGGGACTAGTGAGGTATCCATAGCGCAGGGCGCGGAGGTGGACTAAGCTTCGTTTGTTCGTGGCTTATTTTTAGCCTATTTTCACTTTATGAAAAAAAAAACCAAGTAGTTCCGTGAAGAACTATACAGCCTATTTTCATTTAGCCCACTTATTGCAACTATCAACATTCACAATTTCAGTTTGATTGCAGTAATAGATTCGTAGAAATTGAGAACCGACTAAATAATTCGGATGGTCGCCATGTTGGATTTTATATATGTAGGTCCTAGAGTTATGTACTGTTACATGCAGATTATTGTGTACGTGTAGTATTCAAACTTCAATCGCATAATTAGGACACTAGAAGTTATTTATACTTCGCGTCCCCGCCATGATGGATTTGTGCTCACCAGGTTACTGATAGTCCTATTGTTGAACTTGTCCGTAGCCTCTATGAACATCAAAAAATTCAGTTTGATTGCCGTAAAAGATTCGTAGATAGTGCGAAATTTTAATATCTCGTTTTACTTCTTGTGTCCTAGTCATGCGATTGAAGTTTGAATAGGACTCGTGCACAATAATCTTCATGTAATAGTACGTAAATAAAAATCCAACCTGGCGACCATCTGACATATTTAGACGGTTCTCCATATCTACGAATCTATCACAACAATAAAATTGAATTTTTGTATGTTGATAGAGGCAATTAACATGAGTAGGATATATGAAAATAGGCTGTATAGTTCTTCACGGAACTACTTGTTCTACTTACGGCAGTACTCATCTGTGTGAAAAATATTCTCAGAAATGAAACATACAAAAATATTTACAGATCGAAATTAACTGTTGAACTTTTTAAGTCGATGGTGATAATTTCCACCAATAAACTCGGTCCACAACTGCAAAACAATTGTCATAGGATAGTAGCTATAAAAATCGCATTAATAATAATAATAATTATAATGTTAAATTTCATTATATGAATTACCTATTTATGTCACTTACTGTAATATTTTGGCTCAATCTTGTGGCGTGCAGAGGCGCGTGTGAGGACCGAAACACTCTCGTGTCGAGTTTACTCACGCATTATGAACTAGATGGAGAACAACTATGAAATGACGACACGTTTCGTGTAAAGGTCGAAAACCAAAAGGTAAATTTTAATATAACGTACAGACATATCAAAACGGGAACGTGAGGAACGCATGATATGGAGTATGGATAGGATTACGGGGCTGGAATAAAATACAGATTACCAAACATAAGTATAAATTCAAACAAGAATGTAAAAAGGAAGACGAGCTGGAAGTTGAGGTGGCCTAAGGAAATATAGGGCTGGATATCGTTCGATATTGATTACAATTTAAAAGGGGGCAGTTAAGTATAATAATTTAACGATAATACGATAATACTTTCGTTCCACCACAGGCTAACAGCAGGAACGTAGTCAGAAGAGATATTCTAAAAAACTTATTAAGTTATATATTCCCACGAACTGTCAGTTACCACTCCTAAATCCATCATATGCCACTTGAATACAACAAGATAAAATTACACAGAGAAACATAGCGATAAGAAACATAACCCATATGGTTCCCAACCACGACAACAAACTGAAGTTCATCAAGGATTAGAACATTCGTGACATACAACCCCTTGAAGAAAAATAGAACAGTCCATAATTAATGCCGAGAGAGAACAAGGAAAAAATAAACAAGTTAAGCAACGGAATAAAACAACGTCATTCACTTCTAGAATAAACCTTCTTTTCGAACGAAAGAATGAGATTCGATTAACTAACAGGAGGCAAATGAGTACCGAATTCAGTCTCCGGTTCTTGAACACGAGAGACATATCACCTCCTGAAAGATTGATCAATATATCTCATTTAATAACACAGCAAGGTCAATCGTTGTTGTTTCCATAATAAACATAAATTTTGTCTGCCATGTCCCAGAGGAAAAATCAAAACCCCGAAGGCCTTCCTAAGGGCAGTACAGACAACGCATAAATAAATTGGTGTGCTTTCCAACACATAAGGAAATTTGAGACACGAGGTCGTCCGAGAGCAATGAACACATACCTTACCACGTAGGATAAAATCCCATCAAACATGATCCCCAAAATAACTTAATAACTAAGGAAAACAACCCCTAAAGATCTCTGAAAGGGCCCATACCCCGCAGAGAATGAAGAGTTGGTTAGAAACACCTCTCAAAACACAATCAGGTTTCATGACATAACCAAACGCAAATAAACACGCATCAAATAAAATAAAATCAAGGTACCTTAATACATTAACCCCATTAAATCAAGCAAAGCGATCCCTCACTACGTAAGTATATTATTAAAAGAGCAAGGACCAAATTAAGTTACAAGAATAACCTCAAAATAAATCGAAAGTGCACCACCCTCGTTGCAATATTTGAGTAAAACCCAGGACACTTTAACACTGAAATGTGGGGAGGATATACTTTGGTAACCAAAACGTCTTCATCTGAATGCATGCATGATGATACAGATAATGAGTAAATGATAATAAGTAAATGACAAGAAACGTTGTATTGGTTATACTATTAAGTAATCTAACCGTGTTGAAAATTCTCCCGTATTACCATATGTACTGCATACATTACGTATTTATCAATGTTTTGATAAATACTTAATGTATGCAGTACATATGGTACTACGGGAGAATTTTCAACACGGTTAGATTACTTAATAGTATAACCAATACATTTAATACCTCCTTTAAATCAAGGCTGATTACTATACGTATTCATTTCTTTCTCCATAGACGGTTGCATTAAATCAGCATATACATAACCTAACACTGTTTGGATAATTTAAAGTGGAACTTCTGATACCGCAATTCCATCTCAAGAATCCCGGTTTCTCTTCTCAACGTTTTTGGACATTTATTTGAATTGCCACATATCCATATTGGGCATTTCAACTCAAATTCTTGTACGAATTTCCCAATTTCTACATCCCATACAACGAGGTTATTTCATGTCATCATAATACTGGTTGACACCTTTTAAAAATCGTTAATAGTCTCCGTATTGAAGAGGATTCAAGTTATTTAACTCAAGGGCCGAGCTGAATTATATTATTGATTTTCTAAATTATTTTGTGTATATTTTGATAAAAAATTTAAAGCTTAACATTCTTACACTCACCGTCTAATAGTTCTTATTTCTAACTACTTTTTTAAAATTATTGTTAAAAGACCAATCTTATATTTATTTAATTAATACTACTTTGTAAGGATATCCATTTTTATTACTATATTTTATCAATTATTACCTTTAATTTTCATTTTAATTTAGATTTAAGGTGCATATGCCATTTTAGTTTTCCAATTCTTAATTGATTTTCTTTCTAGGCTGAGGATGACCCCACTGTGGGTCGAAACATGTACTAATATATAAAATATATATTTGTTTATGTATTGACTTGGCGTATAATTTAAACGTTTAATGACTGACATAGATACACGTCCGAGAACGTTTCAAACATAACAAAACAGTTTAAAACTTCGTAACGAAACTCTTCAAGCAGTTCTAATATACATCAAGACAACATCGATCCCAGTTTTCTCCTTTCTTTCTTTCTTTCTTTCTTTCTTTCTTTCTTTCTTTCTTTCTTTCTTTCTTTCTATCTTTCTTTCTATCTTATAACAATCCCCTCGTATTGTTGATGGCCAGCGTTCCGATGGTGGAGATGATATACTCATTAGCGGGCGCTTTTAATATACGAGAAATTGCCGGTAAATGCGATCGCTTAGAATTTTCAGAAATAACCGCTAGATGGAAATACGGCCGATATTCAGCATCATTTTTTGTTACTAGAAGTTGTAATGCGACAAATCTCATATCATTAATTACAGTTAAAATGCTCAATTTTATTATGTATGGCAGTTATTGTGTTTTAATCGGTTGCTTAATAATAAACATCGTATTATTATTATGATTTAGACTACTTTAGGTAGAGGGGCGTGGTGTCTTAGCGGTCTAGCTGAATGCCTCTCACCAAGGCAGACCGGGTTCGATTCCCGGTCAATGCATGTGAGATTTTCGAAGTGAAATGCCATGTCCTGTGGTTCGGATTCCACGTAAAAAGGAGGTCCCGTGGCTCATGATCTCGAGATTAACGGTCACGTTAAACTACAAGCTTCCTTTTCTACTTTAGGTAGTAATCAATGTAATCAAAATTGGTGTTTCCTGGTGGCCCGTGTTGGCCAACGGGCCGTAGTTTGAAGACCTCTGCTCTAGGCTATATCGTTATTGAAGTATCAGAAATCATTTCTCAGTTTTGCGTAGTTCTATCAAAGAAAGCTTTCCAGTCGGTCAACACAAATTGTGCCCAATAAATAAGTACTTTTACACCCTAACTTGAAAGAAATACATAGCATAAGATATTTATCACAAAATAACACACTTATATGTACAAAAGCAAAAGGGGACGGTACTTAATAGTTTCTAAATAATTGAGACAAGAACATTTTGTTTTAATACCGTAATGTAACCTTGTTTTCTTACGGTTAATATCAAGATAAGAAGAAGATTTTGTACGCAGCTGAGGCTTCGTGCCATGAGATAATTACCAGGGATTTTACTGGATCACAATTATAGTACGTTGCATACGCCACCAATCCAATATAGCTGGAGAATAGCATGAAGAACAGACTGCCAAGCTTCATCAGCCAACAAGACCTGGAAACAAACACAACAGTAATGCTAAGTGCTGAATAGAATAAACGAAGATACAGGTGTAATAGGGGCAGTACTCTACAAGCTGTAGAATGGCTCCGCATAAAGGTAAAAGTTTGAATTTATTTTTTATTAATGCAGCCAGTGGCCATTTATTTTATTTTAAGGACGGGTCAGGGAAGGGATTCTGGAAGGAAATCAGCCGTGGACCTATTGAAAGGAATCGTCCAGGCATTTGTCTGGAGGTGAAAATGGCAAACCACGAACACAATATTCAGGACGGCCAAGGTGAGTTATGAAGCCACGCTCTCCCGATGCCAGCAAGGTACGAGGTAGCGCGTCAGCGCTCTTGGCCACCGCGGTCGGTAGAGATAGAACTTCTCCCTGCGTGAAGGGCCTCTCTTTGCTACTACAGTATTACAGAGTTTAATATTATTTCAAGGCTTTGCACAAAGTTCTATTACATGAAAGGCAGGATATGTTTAAATTTTCATGAATCATTGTGAATATTTTTTGCCCGGTTGTTGGGCAGATTGATCTTGTACGCATCCGACTATTTAGTTTATCCAAAAGATATTCTGTGGTGTTCAGGTTGGGGCTTTAAGAAGGCCAGTCCAAGTCTCACTTCCAGAGAGTGCCATGCTCCAGTCAAAGGCTCTTAAATATGACTTTCGAATACTTAATTTGATTCTTTCCTGTAGAAATGCTTTCCTTGACTGAGCCAACCTACTTTTTATATCCTGTTTGCTTCGTTGATCACGGGTTATTTTGCTTTCTAAGTAGCAGAAGTATCCTACTTCCTTTAGCTTATGATGATAATGATGATGATGATGATGATGATAATAAAAATAATAATATCGGATGGCCTCGGGTGCCGGGTGCAAGCTTTGTTATTTGACAACCAGAGGGTAGCTTGCATGTCGAATTTCGTTGTTCCTTGACTATGAAAATCAAGGTGGTTAGATGTTAGATATCTAACCTCATGATAATAATGATCTTGAATGTTGGTTAAGGGAGGGAACAGCAAGGTCATCTGACCCTATAGCATTCTCAGACACACTTTATTTTAATGAACATATGGAAGATATTAAAAAGAAGGCTTTGCAGAGATTAGGTTGCATAAATCGTTTTCCAAGGAATGTTGTCACTCAAAAATGTATTTCCTACTGTACTTGACCCTCGTCAGACCCTTAATTGAATATTGTACACCAATTTGGAGCCCTTTCAATGAAACACAAGTTGAGAGTTTAGAGAAAGTACAACACAAATTCCTACGAATATATGCGTATCGTTTCCTACACCCAATAACGAATCATAACTACTCTGAAGTAATGATGCATTTGAAGCTGCCAACTCTTAAATCCCGTCTTTATAATTTGTATATTCTTAATATGTACAAGATCGCAAACTCTCACATAGACTGCCCAGAATTACTAAATGAAATCAATATCTATGTCCCCCCCCCCTGTTCGAAGCGCAAGCATCATGTCTTTGAAACAAACTGGCATCCCACTGATTATGGTCTAAATATTCCCATTGACAGAATGATGCGAATCTCAAATGGGGTCAACATAGACTTGTTCATTACTGATGAAGGACCACTTAGAAAGTATATGTTTTCCTCTTCATTAGATAATCTGTATGAATATAGTTGATTGTACTAGTAGGGTACTCGTATTAACTCTTAATGTATTTCATCCTGTATAAACGAAAATGGTGGAAGCCGTCAATAAATATGTATGTATGTACTGTATGTATTGAGCCCGTATTCGCTCATGCTGGTGATTATTTTTATGCAGGAGTTGGTAACATGAGTGAAAGAATCTCTGAATGCATCCAGGAAGATGCAGTTGTACTTTTTACTTCATTGGAAGATCGTTAATATTTGTTTTACCATGATTGGTTGGTTGGTTCTTAAGTTTAGGGGCTGTGACAACGCGGTCATGTAGCCCCGTGTACTTTGGGTGTGTGTAGAATCTGTCTACCATGATTAAAGAAGGAATTCCTTAATGTGCACATTTGAAGTTACCACATCCAGTATTTCTGCATAATTTGCCAATGAGAAATGGCCTAATATTTTAATTTTGTACTTGAGACTATGGTATAACACTACGGAAAAGCAGGAGGAACGTCAAGAATTGCTCAACGACTTGACTAGTCTCGAAGCCAGTCCACCAGCTACCGTGAAGGAAGCATTCTACTTCCAAGTCTAGCACCGCACGTGTGTAACACGCGACTGCACCAGGCCGGTCGAGTGACCGAGGAAAATTTATACAAGTGCAAGGATCAATCCATTTGGAAACGTAATCCAGTCTATCATATCGCACGATGTGTGCATAGTGAAAATCGAGTGAAATTATTGCTGTGAGCATTCAAAATCTGTGGAAAACTACGATAATTCAACCAGACGCATGGTCAATGTTCATAAGGCCAAGCATGGCCGATTTTTGTGCCATCCATAACTTGTATTGCCTGTGATTTAAATATTGCAAGTGTTATATTTCACATCTGTGAAAATTACTTATAATAATCCACGCTGTGTTAAGTCACGATTTTCTTGAGCGACAGATGTCGACGATTTAAGCTGATACAATTTTTCACAACGAGTGACAGTGAAAGTGAGCAGACATGTGCTTGTTTCCAGTAGAGTCTGTGAAGCAGATATGGCCATTTGTTAAAATAACGTCTGCAAATTATCAAGTTTTGCAGCTGTGTTTGTCTGTGAACCCCCGCTAGAAGCAGTGATTTTCTTGTAGAAATTAATAACGCCTACACGATGTATGAGATCCACCAAGAGAGAAGAATTTCATCACCGTTCACCATGTTGGTGATAATGGTTCAAACACCTGATGAGAGAGAGACCGACCACCGTAGCAGCACAATAAGATGGAAGCCAAAGAACACAGGATAATGTCTCCGGACGAGCGCTGGAGGTCTTCCCCACGTTCAAAATGGAAAGGATTTACCCCCCAATTATTCCTGTTGGAAAGAGGTGAGCTACCATTTTCTTCGCCGTGAGTCATGATTAATATCTTTTCATAAGGTGATGGTCTTTGGTGGAGTAGTTTTAACGACCGTACTTCGATTCAAAGTCATCTAGGTAGGATTTATTTAGTTTTGTTTCTTTTAGTTTACCGTCTATGGTAATTTTTCACTTTTCCATGCACATCGCAGCGTACGTTTCCATTACATTTCCCATTCATGAGTTAGTCACCTGAATAATGTGTGTTTTTCTCACACGGTGCACTAAAGGCCACTTTGAATTTCACTTTGAACTAACCAATTGTGTCAATGATTTAACGGAGCAGTAAATTTTGCTAATTAATAAGCTGTTGCTGAGGTCCTTGTTTTAGCTCCTATTTAGTAACATGCGAAGCACGCCACTGAGGGGGCGTATCATTTAATGGGTGAGTTTACCCTTTTACCTATTTTTGTGTAATATTTTTTTTTAGATTGGAAAGTCTTCCACTAGATTCAGTGTGAAGGAGTGTAATATCTTTCTGTTAGTACTTCTAATCCAGATTCACACTAGTAACGGATCATTTACAATTAACGCCACTGTTTTATATGGTGTGAATGTTTATCTAATACATTTGAAGTGCCTAGAATGCACATGAATGATTTTTGACAAACCCGCCGTGAGCGTGATATCTTCCAAACACCTTAGTACGAGTGGAATATCTCTCGTCTTGTATAGTTTGCTTTGCCCATGCAAGCATATCATTCCTCATAATTTTTTGACTACTATTTCTACATCACGAACATTACAATGAGTGTTAGATTATGAACTGCAAGTGTAGGATCATTATTTGAACATTTTTGTGGATCCAATATGCTAATGAAACGAACACTTTAGATTTTACTGTTTGCCAAAGCAACTCGTAACAGGTTGAGAATGAACAAATGTATTTTACTTGAGAGGACAAGTGTCTTCAAGGTCACGAGCAGTGATGCCAACCTAGAATCTCAAATGAGACAAGACTTTTTGACAAATGCTATGCTAATACTTTTGATGAATGATTTATTTTGAATAAGCCAGTTTTTATAAGGTTGTTAAAACTAGTTCAAGTTGACCGCTATTTCTTTGGAATGCAATGATACAATGTGACAGCAAGTCACCAATTCTATTAACGATTTTCGCCTGTGTTGTGAGCGAAGAATATTTTGATAAGATTTTGTTTTTTAAGATATTAGAGTTGTCTTGTGACACTGATTGACATATTTTTGAGGCTATGATAATTTTTCTCACATGTTGTGAATGTTCTTGCCGTGTTTTGATACACGATGATGGGGTGGTTGCCCATATTTTTGTTGAGGTTGCCGGCCTTGTTTCAAAGCTGAGCGCTTGACAGACCGAGGTTCCTGTTGTGATCCAGGCGGACACACAATTTTACTTTAGGTTGGTTTTTGAGCTTTTTGATAGCTCGGAGAAGGCATGTTCGCGTGAACTTGGGTGTACACAAGTGGTCTTATCCACTAGTTAGGAAGCCTTGCACATGGTCAATCTTTATATTTAATGAATCTTAAACCAACGACAACTAATAATCATAAATTAAATAAGAAGATGTAATGAACTTAATCGAATGTTATAATTCTCGTTAATCACTAAGCGCCTGTTTAACTTTGATCCTCGTTTATAACTCGCTGGCCATTGCACTGTGCTGTGCATATTTATTTTCCTTTAGATTAAGCTTTTAGCAGCTGACACGTTCGACTGACAGGGATTTGGTTTACCCAGAGTTTTTCAACTCGTGGGTCGTGAACCATGTAATTTGTTCTACTGTTAACGAACAGCATTTTCAGTTTCTAGCTTACACATTATAGATGACCGATGGAAACAAACAGTAACCATCATGTTGTAGGCAGGACTAATAATAATACACTTGTGCGTGATATTTATTTATTGATTGATTGTTTTGTACACCTATTCCAATCTTTCTTCTACTACTTGTAGACCTTTCGTTGTACAGTTGATTGTAAATTATTTGTGTTGTATACGATGACTATAAACCAATTTAGATATTTTGTTTAGTTTGTTATACTACGGATGCTTCTCCCCGTAGGTTAGTTTAAATTCAGGATTAGTTTAGATCACTTAAAATTAAATGTAAATACGGGATGGTCCCAGTTTACTTTGTTTATTTCTCTGTCATGTTTGACGATTTGCCAACATTATGTTTCACTTGGAAACATCATGCCTTGTTCATTATAAATTTCATTAAAATCCTTTTGTACCATTTCCCAAGCTTTGCTAGTGCTTATTGATTGTATTTAGGACCAATCGAGAGGGGTTAATTTTGATAGTTAATGATTGTTTATTTATTTTTTAGCCAACTTTCGACTTTTGCAAAAAATGAAAGTAGACTTAGGAGATCACTACAGGGCGAAAAAAAGTGTGTCTGTCTGTGTGAGTGTATGTGTGTGTGTGAGCCTGTGTGTGTGTGTTAGTGTGTGTACTCTGAATGTCTGTCCCCCCCTATCAATTCGAACACGGCGAGCGCAAATTGAACGAAATTTGGTACAAAGGTAGCACTAGCAATGGACACCTCAGTGTCGTGTTTTATATCGCCGCCATCTTGACATAAACGTAATGGCGGCCACACAAATGTTCAAAGCTTAAATCAAATTACGACTAACCTAATCATCCGATCTCTACCAAATTTTGCAACAACATACCTTTATGGAGGGAGCATCCTTTGACCAAATTAATAGGTCATTAGCCTAATAGTTTGCGGCTGGCGGCCATCTTTGTGTGAAAATCGATTGCCCCTATTAATTCGAACACGGTGAAACCGAATGGATCGAAATTTGGTACAGAGGTAGTACAAGCAAAGGGCACCCCAGTGTCATGTTTTATATCGCCGCCATCTTGACGGAAACGTAATGGCGGCCACACAAATTTTCAAAGCTTAAATCAAATTACGACTAACCTGATCATCCGATCTCTACCAAATGTTGCAACAACATACCTTTGTGGAGGGAGCATCGTTTGACAAATCTAGTAGGTCATTAGCCTAATAGTTTGCGGACGGCGGCCATCCTTGTGTAAAAATTGATTACCCCTATTAATTCGAACACGGTGAAACCGAATGGAATGAAATTTGGTACAGAGGTAGCACTAGCAAAGGGCACCCCAGTGTCATGTTTTATATCGCCGCCGTCTTGACGGAAACGTAATGGCGGCCACCCAAATGTTCAAAGCTTAAATCAAATTACGACTAACCTAATCATCCGATCTCTAGCAAATTTTGCAACAACATACCTTTATGAAGGGAGCATCCTTTGATAAACCTAATAGGTCATTCGCCTAATAGTTTGCGGATGGCGGCCATCTTTGTGTCAAAATCGATTACCCCTATTAAATCAAACACGGTGAAACCGAATGGAATGAAATTTGGTATAGAGGTAGCACTAGCAAAGGGCACCTCAGTGTCATGTTTTACATCGCCGCCATCTTGACGGAAACGTAATGGCGGCCACACAAATGTTCAATGCTTAAATCAAATTACGACTAACCTAATCATCCGATCTCTACCAAATTTTGCAACAACATACCTTCATGGAGGAAGCATCCTTTGACAAATCTAATAGGTCATTAGCCTAATAGTTTTGCGGTTGGCGGCCATCTTTGTGTCAAAATCGATTACCCCTATTAATTCGAACACGGTGAAACTGAATGGAATGAAATTTGGTACAGAGGTAGCACTAGCAAAGGGCACCTCAGTGACATGTTTTATATCGCCGTCATCTTGAAGGAAACGTAATGGCGGCCACACAAATATTCAAAGCTTAAATCAAATTACGATTAACCTAATCATCCGATCTCTACCAAATTTTGCATCAACATACCATTATGGAGGGAGCATCCTTTGACCAAACTAATAGGTTATTAGCCTAATATTGTGCGGATGGCGGCGATCTTTGTGTGAAATTCGATTCCCCCTATTAATTCGAACACGGTGAAACCGAATGGAACGAAATTTGGTAGAGAGGTAGCACTAGAAAAGGCCACCTCAGTGTCATGTTTTATATCACCGCCATCTTGGCGGAAACGTAATCGCCGCCACCCAAATGTTAAAGGCTAAAATGTAATTACGACCAGCCTAATAATCTAGTCTCTACCAAATTTTGCAACAACAAATCTTTATGTGGGAAGCATATTCTGACCAAACTGCTAGATCATCAGCCCAATAGTTTGCAGATGGTGGCCAAGTATGTGTGCAAATCGATTCCCCCCTATCAATTCAAACACGGTGAAACCGAATTGAACGAAATTTGGTACAGAGATATCACTAGCAAAAGGCACCTCAGTGTCATGTTTTATATCGCCACCATCTTGACGGAAACGGAATGACGGCCACCCAAATGTTAAAAGCTTAAATCAAATTTCGACCATCCTAATAATTTGATCTCTACCGGATTTTGCAACAACATGCCTTTTTGTGGAAAGCATCTTAAGACTGACTACAAGGTCATCAGCCCAATAGTTTGCAAATAGCGGCCATGTATGTGTGCAAATCCATTCCCCAGATCAATTCAAACACGGTGAAACCGAATTGAATGATTCTTTTACAGAGGTAGCACTAGCAAAGGTTTAATATCTCTATAGCACGTTGTATTTCAAGAAGCTACTACAACCAACATTCAATTATACTCCTTGAAAAGGACAAAGAGTTATAACAATACCCATGCATTTAGGAGAAAGTAGGCTATATGTTCTTTACTGAACATCTTGTGTTTGTTAGCGGATTAACCGACTGATACCCTCCGATGATAGGATAGGGGTTTGAGATTTCAATAAACCATTTTGTGAATTTTACTTAAGCCTTGATTTTAATTTAGTAGTTTGTTTGTGGGTACATTTCCTTGGGAATTCTATGACTTATGCTATGAGGGGAACCTGATCCCTATGATGACGCGGAGTCTTGTGCCGGAACAGCCCCACAAGGAGTGTACTGCTATCCTGCTAGGCTATATGTGTTCAAGGATGTGGTCATCTGGAAAGCCACGCACGGTCGGTGGTGGACCAGATAACTACCTCTGACGGGCACAGTATGTATGTATGTATGTATGTATGTATGTTTGTATGCAAGACCAAGGATGCTTTCAGCTATTAGAATTTGTATTGTGTCTTGACACTAATCCATTATTATATAGGTGATGTCCAAGTCGTGGCGTAATGACTAGCAGTTTTGGCTTTCATGGTGGTGGTCTGGGCTCGATTCATTTTCACCTGAATTTCCATTTCAATTCGAGGCAAATGCCGAGATCGTACCTAAAATAAGACCACAACTGCCTTCCATCTAAATTCTAAACCCGATTACAAATACACACATTAGTAAAGCCATCACAATGACACAAGTTATCAGTCAGATTCCACAAATACCCGAGTACACAAGGCTACATAACTACGATGCAACAAAGACCCTAAAGGAAACACAACACCGGTTCAAGTATAGAGGCTACCGCGATACTTATGTGTCAACCATTCCTATTTAAACTGGTGCCTAATGCAATGTGGTTAGCTTGTCAATGTAGCGAGTACACAAAATGATACTATACACAAGAGTTGAATAAGGCTAAGTAAACATAGCTCGTATTTGAATCCAGTGTCCTATATGGCGTCCGTTATGACACACACGTCCCCTCTCATATTTCTACAACAGAACTAGGCAACAATAAAAATGGCTTCTAAAACTTAAATGTGTCTACTTCTTTAAAAGTGCCTCAATCCACATTCTTCATGGGTTGGCGGCAATGTCTTTATCTTTGAATTTCACTTATACCTTTCCTTTTTGGCTCGTCTTATTTTCTTGTTATTGATTCATTTGGGGGCTTTGCGTCATCGTAGCGTGTACTTGGTGTGTGTGTGGAAAGTTTCTGTTAACCTGTGACATTGGGATGGTTGTACCAGTGTGTATATTGTATATTGTGTGTATTTTGTAACTTATGCTTGGTTTCAGGAAGGAGGCTGCCGTGGCCATAATTTAAGTTACCATCACGGCATTCACCTCGGGTAGAAGTGGAAAACCACGTAAACAACTTCTATGATCGTAAAGATAGAAATCGAATCCTCCCCCTCTCAGTTCTGCTACACGTGACTAAGTGTACTTCGTGCCAGCCCTTAGATCAGAATTAAATTTCTCGTTGCATAGTGGCTAGCATTTTTGACTATCACCACGGAGGCCCGGGTTCGATTCCCAGCTCTGCCAAGAAATGTAATTCTGGTATGAGGGCTGCAGCGGGATACACTCAACCTCGTGAGGAAAAACTGAGAAAAGTATGGTACGATTTCTATTCTGGAAGTGGATTTCCGTGGTTTCCCGATTCTACTCCAGGCAAATGCGATAATGGTACTGAAAGCCACAGCCGCTTCCTACCCAAATCGTACCTCAAATACAAATACACACAATGGTACAGCCATCACAGTTTTTATTTTCTTATTTTTTTAGCGTATAACTTTTAGTGCCGGAAGTGTCCATGGACATGTTCGGCTCACCAGAGTTTGTAGCTGCTTCTATGTGGACACCCATGGGGTGAGCTACAAGTACCGTCACGTGTGGAGTGTTGTCTGGGGAGGAAAGTGTAAATGTAAGGACGAGGATTTGGAAGGTAGCGGCTGTAGCCTCCTCGCCTCCCGGATGTGTGCGAATGCCTGCAGCCACACCGTAACGACCACGGCTAACTCACCCCGTCGACATCACAGGGACACAGATTACCAGACAAATGCTACATACACGCACACACACACACACACACACAAATACACAGGACTCAATGACCACGATGTCGCAAAGCCCATGAAATATAATCAACAAAAACAGAATTCAATTTCTTGGCAGAGGCGTGAATTGAATCCGAATCTCCATGGTGATGGCCAAGAATCCTTACCACTACGCCACGAGGATTTCTTCCTCAAGTATGTAGGTTTGATTAGGCCTCAGTCAGTAATTAGTTGTATTTGTAGTTGCACTTATATTCATTATCATTATCTGCCATATAATGAGGGGAGAGGACCTAGCCACTTCACGTCGTCACTATCACGACTGCCGACGAACAAGTTTGGAACTAATATAAAGCTTATTGACAACCAGTGCTGAGTTTCCATTTGACCTGCGGTTCCCACATTTTCTCGATAGCCTACAAGCACTTGGAAAAATAAAACCGCAGCGCAGTTTTGTCCAGAGGCAAGCGTATCTCAGATTGGTTACAGGAACTCACAATTGTGCTGCCTTGAGGCTGGGCAGACTGAAGTATCGCTGAGTTATGCTCTGGTTGAGGACACAAGACTGAAGAGACATGAAGAAGTTCCCAATCATCACAGACCAGACAGTGTACCGGAGGGTAGGATCCAGATCAAAGCTGTAAACCCAAGAACAAAACACGCTTTTATCAACAGATCATATGCTATATTAAGTTGGTGAACACCGAACTACGCGATAAATATACTTATCATAGACAAACACACGAAATATCAAATATTTTGACTTTGCATGAAGAACGTATTTAAGTTGAACTTATGACAAAACAAGATGTTCTGTAAACAACATATAGCCTACTTTCTCCTAAATGTACGAGTATTGTTATAACTCATTGTCTTTATGAAGGAGTATAATAGAATCATTTATTGGTTGATGACCTTAGAAACTATTTACCTCTACCAAAGACCAGAACCTCGGATAAACTACTACCGTCATTGAAGGAAGAAAGAAAGAAAGAAAGAAAGAAAGAAAGAAAGAAAGAAAGAAAAAAGAGAGAAAGAAAGAGAAGACATATCTCAAGAATTATATGGAACTGGAGACATGATCGACCAGATGTGGGCAACATCCACCTTTGAGTTGTGGCATGTGTTTACATGTCTGGCTTTCCATGGCTTTCACCACCTTAATTGCATTAACAAATCTTTCCATGACCCTACAGTGACGTGTGTATGTCAACAATGTGGACAAGCATCTGAACGTTACCACTTAGAGCTTTTTAGTAAAAGCAAACACTCAATCAAAGATTATGCAATGCAAATTCCCAGAGCGCAATATTAATGTAGGGTACATGTTCAATCTTTATTTTGGATTGTTGTTTGGCTGCAATAAAAGTATTAATTTATATCCTGAACTAGCACCTACAGATAGAGTGCAGGTATTGTGTGAGATCGTTTTGTTCATTAGTTCAAACAACATTTTCAAATAACACACCATAGGCTGTTACAAACGTTTTAAAATAAAAAACAAGTAGTTCCGTGAAGAACTATACAGCCTATTTTCATATATCCTACTTATGTTAATTGCCACTATCAACATACACAATTTCCGTTTGATTGCTGTAATAGATTCGTAGATATTAAGAACCAACTATATATTTCGGATGGTCGCCATGTTGGATTTTATATATCTAGGTCCTAGAGTTATGTACTGTTACATGCAGATTATTGTGAACGTGTAGTATTCAAACTTCAATCGCATAATTAGGACACAAGAAAAAACAAGGAGATTTAAAAAATTTTCACAGCTGCCATCTTGAGGTTATGGAAACAATTGAAATAAATTAGATGCCAGTGGATTAACATTCGTATAAGGATTTACTGTACCAAGTTTCACTGCACTCGGATGGTTAAATTGCGAGAAATGTCCATGTGAATATTTATAATTCGCGTCACCGCCATGTTGGATTTGTGATCACCAGGTTATTTAAAGTCTTATAGGTGAACTTAAGTTCATAGCCCCTATGAACATTAAAAAATGCAGTTTGATTGCTAAAATAGATTCGTAGATATTCAGTATCGTCTAAATATTTCGGATGGTCGCCATGTTGGATTGTTAAATGTATAGGCCATAGAGTCATGTACCATTAAAGGAAAATTACTGCGTAGGTTCATTATTCAAACTTTCACTTCGATCGCATGGCTACATCACAAGAAATAAAAACTTAATTTTAAAATTCGCACTGCCGCCATCTTGAGGTTATGTAAACAATTGAACTAAATTAGATACCAGTGGATTACAATGTGTATAAATATTTCCTGTACCAGGTTTCAGTGCGCTTGGAACATTAAATCGCGAGAAAGGTCTATTTAAAATTTTCAAATTTGCTTGGCCGCCATGTTCGTTTTGTAGTTAACCGGTTTTTGAAAGTCTTATAGATGGACTTCCAGTAGTGCCCTTTATCTCCGTACAAAATTTTAGGGAGATACCGCTAATAGTTTCAGAGATATATAATGCCGGTGAAATATTTCGCACATCCGCCATCTTGTGATTATGTAAACAATTGAACGAAGTTAGATGTCGGTGCATTACATTGTATATAAACATATACTGTACCAAGTTTCATTGCGTTTGGTTGGTCAAATCACGAGAAACGTCTATTTAAAAGTCGCAAATTCGCTTGGCCTCCATGTTGGTTTTGTAGTTACCAGGTTTTCAAAAGTCACATAAGTGAACTTATAGTAGATCCCTCTATCACATTAGAAAATGTCAGGGTAATATCGGTAATAGTTTCGGAGATATTGAATGCTGGTGAAATATTTCGCACAGCCGCCATGTTGGATTGGTGAGTCGTAACAAAATTTGAAGGGCACGGTCGAGGTCGCCGGGAATAGTGCTATGAACTTTCCGAGTTTCATTGAAATCGCTCCTGCCGTTTAGATTTTATTAGGGGGGGACACACACACGAATCACACACACACACACACGCACACACACACGGACAAAAGGTGATCTCATAAGCCTATTTTTTCAAAATTGAAAATAGGCTAAAAATATCGTATTAGCTACTTGTCATTCTTCAAACTCGATGCGTATAGAATGCCATCGGTAGGCTAACCAAGTCCCACATAGACCAGTCATGACATCTTGTGGAAAAGTTTCACATAAGATTATCCTAATAGGGCGAGTGCATTCTAGCGGCCATCAAAGGAAACTTTTCAATTAAAGCTGTTCCAAAGTGCAGGCCGGTGCGCAGCTCGCAACCAGTTGACCATGATAGTTCATCTGATTGCTGTTAGATGTCTCGTACAGATCCGGTGTTGAGTATTGTTTTAATTAAATATATATTTTCCAATGTAATATGCACGTTATAACGCTTAATTTTATAACATCTGAGTAATTAGAAAACAATAAATGTAAAACCATTCAAGCAAATATCCCAACTCGGATAGGTTTTGAACCCAAATGAAACGAGTAAAAGAGTAACGCTTTAACCACACAGCCAAACATATCCATCAAATTTCGCTATTATAACTTGACTTACATACAACGTCTTAGCAAATAATGATTTGGACCAAACTATTTCTTCGGTGGAGTATACTTTTACATACAGTATAAAGTATTTCGTGCACAGTTTATATTATTTCTATCAGTAGGCTATATTGCAAGCAATACTCAAACTAGTGAAATATAGGTCAGACACGGCTCGGATTTTAAAAGCACTGCTACCATGTAAGATTATAGTATGAACTTAAAATATCGAACGGGCCACGTACTTTAGGACAGTTTAATCCATTCTCGGTTCGATAGTCGGAACTAATGGGTTCAAAGTTATCAATTATAATGCTTTCATAATTCACACGGCCGCCATCCTGAAATGACCTTGTAGTTTAGGCGCAATACACATCGCATATGAAGGTATGCTGTTACCAAATTTGGTAAGATTGGATGATTAGTTTAGTCGTAATTTGATTTTACGTTTTGAGCTTTCGAGTGGCTGCCATTCAGTTTTGATAAAGATGGCGGCGATATAAATCATGACACTGAACTGCCCTATGCTAGTGTTACCTCTGTACCAAATTTTGCTCAAATCAGTTTCACCGTGTTTGAATTGATAATGGGAGGGTTGGTCAAACATACAGAGTACTGTACCCGTTTCCCAGATGCCACGTCGGCCCAGAAATCAAACGTGACGTCCAGGAAACGATACATAGTTGTTACAATTAATGTAGGAGTCCCTGAAATACATATCCGGAAAATAACTGAACAAAATCAACTGTAAGCTCGGGCAGGCAAGAGATCGAGTATCTAGGGTCGTTTAACGGGAGAGGTGAGAAAGGTTGACTCAGATATATTTACAAATAAAATAGGATAGTATCAATGAATCAGGTCGAAGCTCCAATCTGCAGGACTAATTTAGATTTTCTAAGATAAAATGAACACACACAAAATAAATAAATAAATAAATAAATAAATAAATACACCCCTAGAATCAAATTGGTTCATGCTTACGTTGGGATCGTGTATCCATAAGTCCTATACTACCAATTTTATTATCCTATATTAATTTCTTTGGGGGTAATGTGAGATGAAATTAATGTTCCATTGTTCGTTGGGTAAGCTGAATAAATAAATAAAAAATCGTTGCACTGTACTTTCACCGTTTCAGCTCTTGGATAAATAAATGAAAATTGGCATATCACATTTTTCACTTCCCCAGAAACAAATCTACTCTTAATACTCTGAAAATTTCACAGATGTAAGAAATTAATTAAATGTAAGTATTAATTATCGTGGATTAATCACGAATTTAAATTATTAAGAAGAAATAAATTGCGTAATATTTACAATTACCATCTGGCATTATAGAAGAGTAATGTTCAGATAATGTCGAGTTCATCTTATATCATGTGAATGTTCATCAATAATATACGAATCTCAGATTATATTGCATAAGTCTGTTCATAAGTGTCAATTTCCATAGTTTAGTTCCAATACATTATTGTTATACAAGTAAAAGCAATTCCAGTTGATTTGGTGATAATACAAACATATTTCCCCACTTCAAAAGCTGATGATGAATAAATTGAAGAAATATATGATCAAAATAGAAGAATTGTTTGACATAGTAAAGGAGAATTCAAACATTAATTTAATGGGTGATTTTAATGCTTCCGTTGGCTCTCATAATGATGGTAAATATGCTGGTAAGTTTGGCATGGGTGATGTCAATGTGAGAGGAGAAAGATAACTGGAATTCTGTGAGCAAGATGAGATGGTAATAACTAATACCAGTTTCGAAGTTCCCAAGAGAAGACGTTACACCTGGATAGCACCTGGAGATAGAAGAAGGTTGCAAATTGACTACATCATAGTTAAACAAAGATATTGGAACCAAGTGAAAGCCAGCCATAGTTACCCTGGGGCGTAAATTGATAGTGATCACACCCTAGTTCCAGCTAAATGTGATATAAGGTTCAAGGGGAATAAAACATTTAGACGAAAGAGATGGTGTTTAAATACGCTTCAGGATCCTAATGTAGTACAAAAATTTAAAGATGTTAGCAAATTTGTTGAGGATGAGACTTTAGGATGGGATGATATAAGAAATGGCTTAGAAACAGCCGCAACGGAAGTACTAGGCAAAATAAAATTGGAACCGTAAAGGAAAAGTATGACCCAAGAAATCCTAGAGCTTATTGAAGAAAGGAATAAATTTAGAAATATAGACAATCACGCGTATAATTCTCTAAAGAATCAAATAACAATGAAATATCTCAAGGAGAAAGAAAATTGGATGAAGCAGGTATGCGTGGATATTGAGGATGACCTGAAGAATGGGAATCCTGACAAAGCTTATTTAAAAGTGAAATATTTGAGCTATCAGCAACGCATCACAAGCAACGTAGTTAAGGATTCCAAAGGGAAGCTATTGTTTGAAAATGAAAAGGTATGTGATCGATGAAAGGAATACCTTGAAGATTTGTATGATGGACCAGATATTACTGACAATAGTATTTATATAGAAGACGAAGAACTATTTGAAGAAGATGATAAAGGTTCAACCATAGCGTATAGAAGAGAGTCCAACTATAACTAAAGCAGAGTTTTATGCAGCACTCACTAAACTGAAAGGAAATAAAGCAACTGGTGTAGATAACATTCCTGCAGAGCTCTTAAAATGTTGTGATGTAAGAATTACGGAATGCCTTTTAGAATCATTACTAAATGCTATGAGGACGGAATTGTACCTCCTGATTGTATTAAAAGTCGAACAATCACACTACCCAAGAAAGGAAATGCTTGTGAATGTTCTAGTTATATAACTTTAGCAATTCTTCCACATGGATCAAAAATTTTATTGATCATCATCAAAGATAGACTAAGCAAGAAAATTGAACAACATCTGGATAGTGATCAGTATGGATTTAGAACAAAGATAGGGACTAGGGAGGATATCCTAGCATTACGTCAGATTTCAGAAAGACCTATATAGTATTCATTTATATAGAAACGGCATTATATAATGTCAATTGGAAAACCTTATTTCATACATTGGCCAAAGTCGGGATTGACTGGAAAGACAGGCGCCTTATTTTGAACTTATATAAAAACAAGATGTTCAGTAAAGAACATATAGCCTACTTTCTCCTAAATGCATGGGTATTGTTATAACTCTTTGTCCTTTTCAAGGAGTATAATTGAATGTTGGTTGTAGTAGCTTGTTGAAATACAACGTGCTATAGGGATATTAAACATGAATATGAGGTGCCCTTTGCTAGTGCTACCTCTGTAAAAAAAAATTCATTCAATTCGGTTTCACCGTGGTTGAATTGATCTGGGGAATGGAATTGCACACATACATGGCCGCTATTTGCAAACTATTGGGCTGATGACCTTGTAGTCAGTCATAAGATGCTTTCCACAAAAAGGCATGTTGTTGCAAAATCTGGTAGAGATCAAATTATTAGGATGGTCGAAATTTGATTTAAGGTTTTAACATTTGGGTGGCCGTCATTCCGTTTCCGTCAAGATGGCGGCGATATAAAACATGACACTAAGGTGCCTTTTGCTAGTGCTACCTCTGTACCAAATTTCGTTCAATTCGGTTTCACCGTGTTTGAATTGATAGGGGGAATCGATTTGCACACATACTTGGCCACCATCTGCAAACTATTGGGCTGATGATCTAGCAGTTTGGTCAGAATATGCTTCCCACATAAAGATTTGTTGTTGCAAAATTTGGTAGAGACTAGATTATTAGGTTGGTCGTAATTACATTTTAGCCTTTAACATTTGGGTGGCCGCGATTACGTTTCCGTCAAGATGACGGTGATATAAAACATGACACTGAGGTGGCCTTTTCTAGTGCTACCTCTGTACCAAATTTCGTTCCATTCGGTTTCACCGTGTTCGAATTAATAGCGGGAATCGATTTTCACACAAAGATGGCCGCCATCCGCAAAATATTAGGCTAATGACCTATTAGTTTGGTCAAAGGATGCTCCCTCCATAATGGTATGTTGATGCAAAATTTGGTAGAGATCGGATGTTTAGGTTAATCGTAATTTGATTTAAGCTTTGAATATTTGTGTGGCCGCCATTACGTTTCCGTCAAGATGGTGGCGATATAAAACATGACACTGAGGTGTCCTTTGCTAGTGCTACCTTTGTACCAAATTTCGTTCAATTTGCGCTCACCGTGTTCGAATTGATAGGGGGGGACAGACATTCAGAGTACACACACTCACACACACACACACACACACACACACAGCCTCACACACACACGTACACACACACAGACAGACACACTTTTTTTCGCCCTGTAGTGATCTCATAAGTCTACTTTCATTTTTTGCAAAAATCGAAAGTAGGCTAATTAAACTACCGAAATAACAGTTAATGGCAATAAAGGAGAAGCAAAAATAAGAAGAGGTGTAAGGCAGGGTTGTCCTCTATCACCATATCTTTTGATGACTATATAGAAGCTTCAGTAAATGCATTAAAAGAGAAAACAAAAGGATTACAATTTAATGGATTACAGGTTCCTAGCATTCGCTTTGCAGATGATGTTGCACTTTTAGCAAACTCTCCATGTGAATTGAATAGAATGTTAAAAGTTTTTCAGAAATCCTTAGGAAAATTCGGGCTAAGAGTTAATTCTCGGAAGACAAAATTAATGGTGTTTGATAAAAAGAAACAATCAATTTTAGCTAATATAATGTTAAATGATAGGGCCAGTGAACAAGTAACGGAATTTTGCTATTTAGGAAGTGTGATTAATTATGACAACAGATGCATCTCAGAATTTAAGTAACGAATAGTGTTGGCAAAGAAAGCTTTTCAAAATAAGAAGAATTTGCTGATCAATGAGAGCCTCAACTTGAAGATAAGGAAGTCATTTCTCAAGACCTTTGTTTGGAGTGTGTTGACCTATGGTTGTGAAACATGGACACTTGGGAAAAGACAAGAATCAAAACTTGAGGCAGGTGAAATGTAGTTTTGGAGACGAATGACCCGAACCAGCTGGATGGAAAGAAAGACAAATGAGCTTGTTCTGAACCAAATTCAGGAGAATCGATGCCTGTTGAACACCATCAAGGAAAGGAAAGCAAAATTCAAGGGACACATACTCAGACATGACACTCTCCTCCAGGTAATTTTTGAAGGAAATATTTTGGGGAAGAAACCAAGGGGACGACCAAGACAATCGTATATATTTTTGGATGGGCCACCTGGCTCACATCCAAATGTTGCCACTATAAGACCACTTTCAATAAAGTGTCTACAACATAATTATTACCACGTGCTTCCTTGTGCTGTACAAAAAAATATCGTTATCTAGGATCTGCCAATTTCATCAGTTAATTAATTGATAACCAATAAATTATTATGATTAACTGCTCTGCAATTTGCAATTATTATTCAAATCAATATCATAAATTGTCACACTTAATGCAATCATGATCTATGATACTCATTAATCAATAATTATAATTTAATTAATGCTGCATTCATCAGTTATTATTATAATTTATAATTTAATTTATCTTTTTTAAATTATTCAATTAGTTAAAATAATAAACTATCGTTGCCAAATATCTGGAAATATCATCAGCAATCGCATCAAAAATTAAATATCCGGAAATATTCACAATTGAAAAAAACAATCAAATTGACTTGAAATTAAATTAATTTAAATTTATTGACCAAGTAAAGAAATTCTAAGTCATTAAGTTCGTTGTAATATGTGCGAAATTAATTTAAAATAGCAATGTGTTACTCCTCAAGTTGCTCTTTATATTCGAAAATCAGTTATAATATAACAGTCACCTGAAAATAAAATCAATCATTATTTCATGGTAATGGCTGTCATAGTGTAGAATAGGTGTAGTTTGGACTCACTGCCCTTAAAGGCGGTGTGATGTCCGATGATGCCACGGCGGTTAAAGTCGCCTTCAACTTGCTAGAGCGTCGCCTTATGAATTCATTAAACGGCATCATCTACGTGTTGACTGTGTGATGTAATTATGTCTTCTGATCCTGGTGTCCATCTATGTTCATAAGTTTCCCTTTTAAGCCATCATCATCTCGACTGAGTAAATGTTCTCAAATGTCCCCTCGTTGATAATAATGTGTGAAGTTTGAATATTGAAAATCTGAGTTCCCGAACTTTATCTGATTGTCCGCCACTGCTGACATAATGTTCCACATTTTATGAATCTCAATGTGCTGTATTAGGTTAACTGTATTTTTCATTGAATTGTGTTCTGTTCGTAAATGTTGAGTTGAAGAGTACACTTTTGAATATTATAGTGTAAAAAAAATGTCTGGTTATAAGAAACCTATGACTTCGCATGGCATAACTGCGCTGATATGTAGAGTTGTACTGTCCGGTTAGCGTTCATCATGTTGAAATAGTAGTCCAATGTGGCGTGGAATAATGTATTAAAATGTACTCACATCAGCCTCAGCCCATACACACGATTTACATTGGGTTTATCACTTGCATAAAACCAAATTACCGTACGTGCGTCTATTACCGAACTCACTTTCACAGGCGAACTTAACTTTCACGTACGCGATCTGAAATCAGAACCTCGGCTAAATAGGTTTGATGTTTCAGCCGTAGAGTGTCTGCGAATGAAGTGTAGTCCTGTGCGACAAGCTATCGAAGACGTGGGGTGGAAAGGGTAAACTGAGATCCTCCCCCTCTCTGACGTAACATAATGAGGAGCTTGACATCCGTAATTAATAAGTAATACTCGGTTTTCTGCTACAGTAATTAACCGTTAGTCGATTGATATCTTCTTTTATCTTTATTCGATGATACTAAGAAACTCAGATTTAATTAAATATGTTAATTATGATCATTCAGATGCCTTAAAAATGGAGTCTCATGCCGTTCATACAAAATAAATTGTCGCTGGGATCGGAGACTCGCTCCCAAGCTCTCATCGTAGATCGGCGGTGATCCTACGCTTGCTTCCCGTTCACAGTGGGGTAGCCTATTCTGATGACTAGCTTTCGGTCACAGTACACACACATACACACACACGAAAAGATAGACAAACAATTTTTGGCTCCGTGTAGATCTCATAAATTATTTTTATTTTTTTGCAAAAATCGAAAGTAGGCAAAAATTGGTAATATTTCCCGTTTTGAGTAAAAGGGAGAAATATTTGCAAATAGATAAGCATTCTTCTACAATTATGTGTGAACTAGCATAAGTATCCATTCTTTGAACGGTCTTCGGTATTAATAACCGGACGTTATTAATTTAGCTACTGTGGCAATGGTTAGGGGCTTGGAAGCTGTTTGTCGACAAAGAAATATGATTAGTTAAAATGTCCTTTCAAACTAAATTTACCTAACGTGTACTTCCTAACGTGAAAATAAAATTGAAAACCTCGCAGACGAAACGCAATACACGTCACTTTAAGATTGATCCCCACCGTTGTGTCATGTCCCCATCCACAAGAAGACCCCTTTAATAAATTATAAAGGCTTGTGGTGCATGAAAATTCTGGGTTTGTAGCGTCCAATGGCCATATTTCCTGAGTGAACTGCGCGAGATAGACGTGCTGGATCAATTTTTAACCCGTGTGCGGTATTCATACGAAGTTTTGCGAAGTGCGGACGCCTGAAAATACGGTATCATCTTGTTCGTGAGCAGTCTCACATTTAATAGATATTGAAACCAAGTGTGACAGAACAATATTACTACGGCCTCTGTATGGTAATACGGTGCGATATCGCAAAAATTTAACACGCAGTATAAGCAAAGACACGAGGGAATTAAAAGGCTTTTACGGATTACGAGAATGTTGGAGACTGGCCGCGATGTTTTTCACGCACGAAACAAGTGAGTGTAGCGCCAGGCATTTGTTTGAATAGTGGACAAGTGAAGATAGCAGGGTGTCGAACTCTCAGTAAACTGGATGTAGGCCATGCCCATATATGGTGCGGCATACCTGGTCAAGGGCGAAGACAGGTTATTACGAGACGAGCTAGCGTAAAATTTATGCGATAACTAGCGTTGCCAAAGAAATATCAGCAGGGCTACGAACCTATATATCTTGGCACTTTAAATTGAACATTGCAGCGACTCGTGGAACGGACAATATGGCTATTAGCGCGCATCAGTGCGAGTTTCGGGATATGAACTTTCGTGACGGAAGAATGGCCAGCAAGACGGTAAGCGTGGAGGCTGTTGCGAGAAGGTGACGATGGAGAACAGACAACGGACGACAGAGACCTAGGGATCGCGAGTAGGTAATATAAGCCGGTTCTGGGGCAGGGGCTAATGCGCAAGATGGCCGCCGCGCGCAATTACTCTATATTATTCTTATGGAGGGGTCAGTCAGAGCTGGGGGCAGGGTCTAATGGGCAAGATGGCCGCCATGTCCTGAGACCGTGGATAATGTCACAGGGGGAGTTCGACCGTGTAGTCGCTAAATAGAATATTTATTATTATTATTATTATTATTAATTTTATTAGGTAATTATTGATTGATAGCTTGCCACGGTGGGAAAATGGTTATTGTGTCGGACTACTAACCCCAAGCTTGCAGATTCGCTCTTGGTCGTGGTAAGTGATTTTTGAAAGTTGGCAAAAATTAAGACACGCATGTCATACGATGTTGGCATGTAAAAGAACCCATGGAGAGGTCGGCTATGTAGTTGCTAAATGGAATATTTATAATTATTATTACTATTATTATTAGGTAATTATTGATTGATCTTGTACAATCAAGACCAGTCTTATATTGCCCCACTTTATGGTGTAGTGGCCAGCATTTTTAGCTGTTACTGTGGAGGCTCGGGTTCGAGTCCTGGCCCTGTCAAGAAATTTAATTCTAGGCTGAGGGTTGGAATGGGGTACACTCAACCTTGTGAGGCAAAACTGACAGGAGCTGGCTTTTGATTCATACCGCAGCCATTCTGCCTAACCCCAACTTTACCTAACCTAACCTAACCTAACCTAACCTAACCAAATCCCCACCTTACCTAACCTAACCTAACCTAACTTCAATGTCAGAATATACAATACATTTATTGTTTTATACCCGTATAAATTAGATATAGAGAATGTCCACTAGGATTTAGATCCTCGAGAACACTTTCTGACATATCATTAAAACGTGTAGAAAGGAATGTCTGAAAATTTTCACTAATACATAATACACGTTCACTATACACTGTGTCCACTTTTTGAATGTTAATGATACGGAAAAGAGTATGCATTGGTAATTCAGTGAGCTCTTTTCTCTCTAATCAACAGTTCTGCCCCCATAGCATTGTGAATATTTATTGTAGTAGCCTATAAAGAAACAAAAAAAATCATATCTATTACAGTTTAGCTATAAGTGACCAGAACCACTATAACATTTTATTCTAATAAGGAAATTTCCATAATGATAAGAAAAAAACTTACCATAATGGTGGATTGTGTAAGTAAACGTCTTTCGCTGCATGATGCCACTACTAAACTGATAGTCATACAACAGACAAGTGAGTTCATGTTTAGCTGACGTAATCGTATGTTCCCACGCACTTCCTGTGTGTTGCACGCGCCGTAGTGGCTAAATTTGAAACTAGATGAGATGATTTGCTGATGTAATCGTATGTTCCCCGCACGCACACGCAAGCCCCTGTGGACGGGTCCTTGTGGACGAGTCCCTGTGAACGGGTCCTTGTTGACGGGTCCTTGTTGACGGGTCCCTGTGGGCGGGTACTTTGGACTGATCCCTATGGACTGGCCCATGACCCCTAATGCTATTATGAAATTAAACGTTGTTCCACATGAAACGCATGTGAAGAGCCGATTGCTACTATGAATTGACATTTTTTTTTGTTTTTTGTTTTTACACATGTGCACTTGGTTTTTTTTTTGTAAGAGGGCGGGCTTTTTGAATACAGATTTATAGATGAGTTATTTTTTTTAAATTACCAAACGATCCAAAACTAATAGGTCATTAGCTTTTTAATATTTCATGAACCAATAAGGCTAGGGACTTGTATGAGAGGTCGTTGGACTTGAGGTGACATTCTGTTTTTGAATGTACTATTTATTTGTTTGTCAAAAGAGCTTAACTACACTTTTGTTAATATCTCGCTAACTAATAATCAGAGAGGGTTAAGTGAGGTGTCATGGGACTCAGGATGGTCAACCCTTTTCCATGGCCAAGGAATTTACCCAAAATACGCAATACATTAAGGTCATTGACCTGAAATTTTATAAACTAATAATTGGATACGAACATGTGAGATGTTTACCATGTGTGATGAAACATAGCTAGGTAGAGAAAGAATTAGTGTAGGCTACATGTATGGTGACTGACAAGTCTTTTACCATTGAAACTTGTTTTCAGATCAAACTGCAGTATAGAGAGAGTATAGGTTGCAGGTATGGGTTAATAAATGAGAAACGGTGTACGCAAACTCTGATTTATCAAGAATTAAGAGTAGACTATCTTTAATTGATTGGTTGAAGATGATAGCTAAAACACAAAAATGCTCAGTGGTTACCGAGACAAAATGGTCGCTACACACAACAAGCTTTAAATACTTGAGGCTAATAATCTATACACACACACACACACTCGCTTGTTGTAAACTAAACTGTGTTGCTGTCAGTGCTCAGACAGTAGGCTGATGACAAAATGCATTGCTAACAGAAATATAATCATTTTTCCGGTTGTCTAATGTTACCAGCTATTCATTTTTTTGTGTTGCAGTGGTAAGCACTTTTAGCTCTTGTACTGGTGGTCTTAACTTGATTTCCAGGTCTGAGGCCTAGAACAAGTTGAACTTAGAAACAAGGGCATAGTGGTGCAGTGGTTAAGCTGTTAGCCTTTCACCAGGGTTCGATTTCAGGTTAATATGCATGTCATAAACATATTAAACAAAACATAACAGAGATAACGTTTAAAACTGATTACATTTGTGTCTTTTCAAATTATTACTTGGATTACAAATACAACGGTGAACTGGGTTTGATATACAGTTAATGCTGTCTATCACACACTAGACTGTAAGAAAGCCAAAAGAGCAAAAGGCGTAGGTAGAGCAGTGGTAAAATTGCTATGTAGAGAACTACCTGGCAAAGCTATATCGCATAAACAGTGCAGGATACAATCCAGCAATCAAATTTGTATCTTGTTGAACAGAGAAATGCACTTACGTGAGAAAATGTAAGTTCATGTGTAATATGACCTAACACACAAGTGTTCACCTGTGCACATGCATGATAAGAGCTAACAAGTCACATTCTGTTTAGTTCGTACGTAACGTTAGGTTAGGGCTACGAGGCGCATGCCATTTGAGAGCAGGCCAAGGGATCTAACTTGGTGGATGGATGTGTTCTAACGAGTCATTTGTAGTTGAAAGAGAATAATACATGTTCTTAAGATGTTAAAACTGTGCAGATGGCACTTGCAGTAAGACGTCTTGTTATATTTCCTGTGTCATATTACAGACATGGCAGAGAGCGCGCAGATCTGTTGCTATGACTAACACTGCAGTAATTTGAAACCCCACGTGTTCATCAAGACAATGGGTGATGATCATGCAAAGTTAGTGGTTATTGGATATTACACAGGTGTTCCTTCCGGTGTCATGTTGCTGACCTGCCAGAGAGCGCACACTGCTGTTGCTATGACTGACGCTGCAGTAATTTGAAACCTCAGCTGTTGATCAAGACAATGGGTGATGATCATGCAAAGTCAGCAGTAATTGGATACCACACATCAACATGGACTAAATCATAAACGTGTTGTCATAACCTGCAGAAACCTCATTTAAAGATTTTAGATTTTACATTTTAAATTTAAGATTTTTTGATTTTTAGATTTTACTTGTTTTACATTTTTCTAAAAGAGTAAACTACAAGGTCACATACCTAACCTCATTAAACCTAACTTTACCAAACCTAACATAAGCTAATCCAAAGGCTAATGCACATACACAATGTATATAAGGTACATGCAATTATCCTTATGCTAGTCTTACATGTTACTGTACAACATGATCACTACCCCAAACGGATTTTTTTTTCATTTTGTCGTTTACACATATGTCAATTTTCCAATTTCCCCATTATCAGTTTTTTTTAATGTCAGTTTTTAGTTTTTCAATTTCATAATATGGAAAAAATGGATTTTGCATTTTGTTGTTTACACATTTATTAATTTCACAATTTCCCATTTTCAGTTCTTAAAATGTCAGTTTCAAGTTTTTCAATTTCATGATATAGAAACATGGATTTTCCAATTTGTTGTTTTCACATTTATTAATTTACCAAATTCACATTTGCAGTTTTTTAAATTTTCAGTTTAATGTTTTTTGTTCTATTTGTTAATATGGAAACATGGATGTTTTACAATTTGTGTTTTACATGTCATGCAACTATTCTTATGCTAGTCTTATAGGTTACTATACAACATGATCACTACCCCCCACCGGATATTTTTTTTTTCATTTGCTGTTTACACATATGTGAATTTTCCAATTTCTCATTTTCAGTTTTTTTTAATGTCAGTTTTAAGTTTTTCAATTTCATAATATAGAAACATGGATTTCACATTTTGTTGTTTACACATTTATCAATTTCACAATTTCCCATTTACAGTTCTTAAAATGTCAGTTTAAATTTTTTCAATTTCATGATATAGAAACATGGATATTCCAATTTGTTGTTTTCACATTGGTCAATTTACCAAATTCCCATTTACAGTTTTTAAAATTTCAGTTTAATGTTTTTTTTTCTTTTTGTCAATATGGAAACATGGATTTTTTCAATTTGTGTTTTTTAGGAGTGAGAACGGTGGGTAGTAATTAAAAATGTGCGAGCAGTGTCCATTGTTGACAGGTCATTGTTGACGAGTCCTTTTCATACAACAGACAAGTGAGTTCATGTTTCGCATGCATTACCTAAAATGTAATACCATGCAAGGGTTTAACATTTTTACAAATTAGCTTATGTATTAGTTTATGTGGGTGGTCTTATGTTGGGCATTTTGTGTTGGCTTATTTGACAAGTTATTTTGTCAATGCATTTAGTGGATTTTCTCTTCGTCTTGGAAAGTAAATCAGTCCATTTTATCACAACATAATGCTTACTGCCATGTTTGTAAGCAACAACAACAACAACACACTAAACTTTCAAAAAATCTAAAGTACTCTAAGGTACTCTCAACTCGTACTCTTACCTCTACCCCTTGCCTAGTCAAGAACATTATTTTCTTTCCAAAAAAAAAGGTGAATGGGGGAAAGTAGACTATATGTTTAAACTAAAAAATCATATAAAGTCATATGTTAACTCTAACACCTACCAATCGCGCCTACTAGTAATTGCGTCTACTACCAATTGCGCCTACTACCAATCGCGCCTACTACTAATCGCGCCTACTATCAATCACGCCTACTGTCAATTGAACCTACTATCAATCGCGCCTACTATCAATATCGCCTACTAGCAATTACACCCACTACCAATCGCGCCTACTGTCAATTGCGCCTATTATATCGCGCCTACTATCAATCGCACCTACTATCAATAGCGCCTACTTTCAATTACGTCCACTACCAATCGCGCCTACTACTAATCGCTCCTACTATCAATCGCGCCTACTGTCAATTGAACCTACTATCAATAACCTACGTCTATCCCACTCTCAGTCAAAAAATATAATATTCTTTAAATTTTTTCCAAAACAATATTTGGAAAGTAGGCCATATTTTGAAAACTAATTATCCTATAAAGTCATATATAAACTCAAACCAATGGCTTTTAAATCCTTAATCGTAAGAACAAAATATGGAATTTTTGACATTTTTTCCCAAAATGTTCATTTTAAAACGGGGGCTATATTTTGGAAACTAGGAATTTTACAAAAAAAAATTTTTTTTAACGTAAATGACAGGTATTTACCCCCACTACCCACAAACCAAGTCCCAGGTATCTGGGACAAAATCCAAAAAAGTTCAATTTGGAAAGTAGGCGATATTTAGAAAACGAATCATCCTAAAAAAGTCATATATAGACTCAAACCAATGGCCTTTATGTCCTTAATTGGTAGAACAAAACTTAATATTTTTTCAGTTTTTCCAAAAAAGTCCAATTTTCAAAATTGTCTATATTTTGGGAACTAAGAATTTTACAAAAACGTTTGTTTAACGTAAATGAAAGGTCTTTACCCCCTCTACCCAAAAAATAAATTTCAGGTCCCTAGGACAAAAACTGTGTACGTGGTGGCATATGATGGTGGCTTATTTTTGGTGGTTTACATTAATACCTTATTTGTAATGGCTTATTTGACAAGTTATTTTTTGTCAATGTATTTAGAGGATTTTTCTCTCAGTCTTGGAAAGTATCTCAACCCTTTTTTTTATGGTAGCATAATTCTTACCGCCATTGTGGTGTTTGAAGCCATATTTTCAGTGTTGCCTTAGTAAACAAGAGTTTAGTGCTTTTCAGTCGGTCAACACGAATGTCAAATTGACTTGTTTAAATTCATGAGTTTAAGCCTGAGTGATTTGAATTTCTTGGCTTCACGATTTGCCTGACTAGCCGTGAACATTGTGGTGTTTGAAGCCATATTTTCAGTGTTGCCTTAGTAACATTCGTGTTGACCGACTGAAAAGCACTAAACTCTTGCTTACCGCCATGTTTGTAAGCAACAACAACACACTAAAATTTCAAGAATCCAAGGTACTCTAAGGTTAATGATTGTCTCTCAACTCCATTCAACGCCTAGTCAAAACATTATATATTTTTCAAATTTAAAAAAAAAAAGGTAAATTGGGGAAGTAGGCTATCTGTTTAAACTAAAAATCATATCAAATCATATGCTAACTCCAACACCTACGTCTATCCCACTCTCAATCAAAAAATATAATATTCTTCAAATTTTTCCAAAACAATATTTGGAAAGTAGGCCATATTTTAAAAACTAATCATCCTATAAAGTCATATATAAACTCAAACCAATGGCTTTTATATCCTTAATCGTAAGAACAAAACATGGAATTTTTGACATTTTTTTCAAAAATGTTCATTTTAAAACGGGGGGGGGGGCTATATTTTGGAAACTATGAAATTTACAAAAAAAAATGTGTTTGACATAAATGACAGGTATTTGCCCCCTCTAGCCAAAAACCAAGTACCAGGTCTCTGGGACAAAATCCAAAAAGGTTCAATTTTGAAAGTAGTCGATATTTAGAAAACTAATCATTCTAAAAAGTCATATATAGACTCAAACACATTTTCTCAAAGTCCTTTAACGTTAGAACAAAACTTAGCACCTTTTCAATTTTTCCAAAAAAAGGTCAATTTTCAAAATTGTCTATAATTTGGAAACTAAGAATTTTACAAAAATGTTTGTTTAACATAAATGAAAGGTCTTTACCCCCTCTAACCTAAAAATAAGTTTCAGGACCCTAGGACAAAAACTGTGCAGTAGTGTGTTTTGGACCGTTCAAAACCCACCTCCACCTCCAAGATGGCGGCCGTAGCTTAACTTAACCTAGCCTAACCTAACAAGATGGCGGCCGTAGCTTAACTTAACCTAGCCTAACCTAACAAAATGGCGGCCGTAGCCTAACCTAACCTAACCTAACCTACGAGGTGTGATCAAAACGTTCCAAAATGTGGCTGCGACTTAACCAAACCTAGCCTAACCTAACCTAACCTACAAAGTGTGATCAAAAAGTTCCAAAATGGAGGCCGTAGCTTCACTTAACCTAACCTAACTTAACCTAAACCTACGAAGTGTGATCAAAAATTTTTCAAAATAGTGGTCATAGCTTAACTGAACCGTGCCTAACCTAACCTAACCTAAACCTACGAAGTGTGGTCATAAAGTTCCAAGATGGTGGTCGTAGCTTAACTCAACCTAACCTAACCCTACTGTACCCGATATCCGGATAGTAGGCTGTCAGATATCCGCCCCCTCAATCGGATTGCCAATAATCAAACGCGCCGGCATAGCTACATCAATGAAAATGGCACTGACAGATACTACCGAGATTAGAGCACAATAGTTAACAAGAAAATTATTGTGGAACACACCAAAATATACGGGGGTTCATACTTACCTTGACTTACCTCTTAAATATATCTCGGGGACTGGGTTGTCAACTGGATCACTTAAAAGTATGTCCTCACAATAACCTCCACCATGATATTTAAAATGAACCAGAAACGAAGACGAGAAACTTTAAACTGCACAATAATTTATTTCACATAAAGAATGATTTTTAACAAAAATGAAACAACAAAATATACGTGGCAATCAGAAGCCATTGACCACATAACCATATCCTCCTGTAGGACCTGTATTCTCTACATATAATGTTTTACCTTTCTCAAGCTCCTAGCAACGAAAAATAGTAATGCACTGGGAATGGAAACGGGATTTGGGATGAGACACATATATCAATTGCTTTGCGTGTTTATATACTGCACATTTTATTTATAGCCACAAGGCTATTATGAAACGCCCTTGGCCTCGGTAACACAGTTGTCCGGACCAGCTGCAAAGCACCTGTGTCGTCAAAGCGGACACCCGTTCGTTCAACCCTAGCATAAGTGTGCTACCTCAGAGCTCGGCTCTCTCTTTTAAACACGTAAATGTTCACATCTCAACTGAAATATTATCACGCAAATGTCTTACATGCTTCATTCAAACACCATTGGATTCCTCCAACAATCCCAAATCATGATTATTTGTTTAAATCACTTGCTTAACTTGCATTGTTTAGAGTATACAAAAAACTCTAAATGTTAATAACAAAAGTTCATTAATTATTTATAACAATAACAAATTGTTTATAACAACGTCAAATGACCATTGAAAATTTAATACACGCTTCTATTAATCACTATCATTTTAAATTATTTAACAAAGATATTTACAAAATTATTTTACAATATTAAATTGTTTATATTATTTATACAAGGAATACATTGAACCACACGTCTATCCGGTTGATAATTACTCAAATCGTGTTGATATAATCGACCAATGAAGGTTAGTTATATTAAACTGTCAAATTCAGGTTTAATAATGTTTAATAATAATAATTAATATTTGTGACTGTAACCTCCATTCAAAATCTTTATCTCAAATTATTTAACACTCTTGTTAATTTTAACAGTATCTTCATATGAATAATCTTTCAAAGAACAAGAACAACAGTGGGAAAATACTTCGTTCATAACGCACAAAAATGACACAACAATTGGCCCAAAATTCATCATATATCTATATATATATGGCATAAAAATCTTCCAAACTACACACAAAAACCTCCACTATTAATTCATCAACTTCATTAATTATTGTGGGAACCTCCTTCATTATTCAAGGGCATTACTCAACAGCGACTTTTACACGTCCACTGAACTATCGATTATACATCCATTGTTCCTCTTTAAAAATTCTTATATTCATCAATTGTAATAATGACTGTTATTATTTAACCTTCGTGGGTTTCATTCATGAATCGATATGAAGTAAAAATTTGCCAATCACAAATAAATTTAATAGCAAATACGATTAGACACTCCTGCCTGGTCTATCAAAATTGAGATTAACATCTTCAAAGTAACGCAGTATAAAAATACTATCTTCAAACAAAGTTCGACTAAACTGCAAAATAGTCGAATAGAATACAATTTGATTGTGGAATGCAAACATTATTATTCCAATCTAGAATTGAGAAAAACTCCTATCAAATGTTCATTACTATAATGTATTCAATAAATTGTAATCAACGTTCATATTTCATAAAATTGTCTATAATGCAATGATAAATGTCTATGTTGCAATCATGTTCATAAGACGACTAGTATTTCAAAGATCGTCGATATCGTAGTAGATTTTAATGCTCTAAAATCTTTTAAATATTCTTCTTTCTTGAGGATGACAGAAAATTGGTCAAAGTAATTAACTGATTAGAATTGCTTTAATAAAATGACACGCTGTCTGAATTCAAATCTGCCATAGCAAATCAATAACGTTACAGTCAAATCGTGACTACTAAAATATGCAAATTACTGAAAGAATCTAATATCAGTCTCAACTGATCCAAAATTATTTAAGTATGCCAGTGACATAGCAATGTCTCAAAAATCGAAGAACAAGGCATAAATCATCGAAGTGTACTGAGTACAAAAATATCAATCAAGAAAATGGGGCAAAAGGTAGGACAGAAAATATGGGAAGAATGGTTGCTCAAATATCGCTACAATACTCAAATAATACAAGAAACGTTCACAACTACCTTATCTGCCGATTGAAGTTCCAGAGAAAAATTCCCCAAAGAAGACTGCTGATGGATCCATTTTACCAACTTAAAGATGAGCTCCGTCCTCGAATTTGGAATCAGCGTCCTCGGAGAATCGAACTGCTTCCTCCTCCGAAATGGCACTGCTCCGTGGATACGAGAAACATCCTTCCGGCAAATTCTTCATTGTGCGCCGGGATAACCCTGGCCTCTCTTGAAAGTTCTCTGAAGTTCTTGCAGGAATTCGTCATGAAGTTTAATGTAGCTATTTCCGCAGAAATATTCATAGTTGTGGAGTATGAAAATATTTCCACAGTTATCTGGTATAATTCAGCGATGGATTAACGATGCATGAGTGTAGTTGGATGTTCACTACATGCTCGCTTTTGTAGAAAGACGATTAACGAAGTTCCATGCTGTTACTTTACTCCAATGACATATGTCCCAATTGCATCAAAGCCTTAGCCTTCCATCCCAACTACAGTTGTAATGATCAAAAGCACTGCAATATTATAGTGTTCCATAGTCGAATGTATCGTTGTAATACCAAACTTTTGCACTCCACGTGTCAGCCATAGTGTATAATGTGGAATATAAAAGTGTTTCTCCTGTGGCGAGAAAATCACTTTTGTTGGCAGCCTAAAAGTTCCAATATCTTTCGAAGTATCACTGTGAAATCGTTGAAATCTTGTATACACCTTAATGTTATACTGCCTAATAGAATTATCGAAAAGGCTGAAGTTAGCGCTTGATATCTTGACTGGTGGAAACGTTAATGTGCGCGTTTCAACTTCACCTAGTTTTGAGCAGCGTGAAATGGAACTGCTCCGAGTTCGTTCGATGCGGCAAGGCTTTCACCTCACGCTAAAGACAACTTACTTCACTGAATCTCTTGAAAATAACTCTATCACCAGAAATATATATGCGATCACAAGTATAAGATCTGAGCGTATGAGATCTGAGTATGAGTATGAGAGCACCTCTCTCCTGTGCACGACCTTTTATCAACTTCTTAAGGGGCGTATTCATCCCTTCCATAGCCTGTTGCTGCGTCATTGCTGGAAGTTTTAACTTTGGCTATACTGAACCCATATGCTATAGGGTCCAAGGAGTTTGAATCCATGCATTTGAGGAAGAAATCAAAGAAACGTACAGTTTCTAATGTAACTTAAAGAAAGATCAAGCTAGGAGGCCAGTATAAGGTTGTGCAACTAACAAGGACCAGGTGTTCGAGAGGATGATATCACCCCTCTTGACATTCTGAAGGGAGCGAGTCACGAGTATTAATAACCGAGTGGAACTTTCCAATGATTAGACAAGGAGACCTGAATCGGAATTCGAGCTGACGTTGCTGGAAATTGACAACACCGCTTATGCGCCAGGAGAGGAATAATTAAATTTAACCCATTTACAAGTATAAAGACACCAAAGAACATGATGTAACCCTTGTTATGGGAGATTTTAATGCAAAAGTTGGGAAAGGTTCTGAAGAACACATTGTGGGCCAGTGGGGTCTCGGACAAAGAAACAACAGAGGGGATCGTTTAGTGCAATTTTGTAGAGAGGAGAACTTTGTCATTGCTAATACTTGGTTTAAGCTTCCTGCCAGGAGACTTTATACGTGGAAAGCACCTGCTGATAGTCCAGACAACATCATAAGAAATCAAATTGATTTCATTCTAATTAAAAACAGATTTAGAAACAGCGTGATTTTTGCAAAAACCTATCCAGGAGCAGATGTTCCTTCTGACCACAATCCTCTCATTAGCAAGATTTGTGTCCGGCTTAACAAGATTCCGATAAAAACAACACAACATAAATATGATACTGATGCCCTTCGGGAAATAAATACAAGGTCACAGGTGGCTGCTGCTCTTACCACTGATCTTAAGACGTTGAATTCAAATGACATGCAGCCCTTGGAACTTTGGGACACTTTTAAAACCTCATTGAAGAGGGTTGGAGATCATTTTCTTAAGAACAAGAGACAACATAAAAAAAGGAAGGCATGGATGACGGATGAAATATTGAATCTAATGGATAAAAGGAGAGAAGTCAAAGGAAGAGATAATGAAGAATATTGGTTTATTCATAGATTGATAAAGAATAAGATCAGGCAAGCCAAGGAAGTTTGGATGTCAGATAGGTGCAAAGAAATTGAAGAACTTAATAGTAAATATGATACTTTCCAGGTCCATAAGAAAATCAAAGAAGTTTCAGGTAGACACAGGAAAAGAAACACAGTCAACTTAGTTGATAGTCAAGGTAACACGGTATTTGAAGTTGAAGAAAAATTACAGGTTTGGGAAAAATATATACAAGAGCTTTTTAATGATGATCATCGTCCTTCCCGACCCGAAATTCCTTCAGTTGTTGGACCCATGATCACCATGGATGAAGTGAAATATGCGATTAGGATAGCGAAAAATGGTAAGGCTCCTGGTCAAGATGACATTCCAGTGGAATTATTGAAGATCTTGGATGATGATAGCATTGTGACGCTCACTAATTTATATAACAAGATATACGACACGGGCATATTACCAGAAGACTGGCTCTTGTCTACATTTATTGCTCTTCCGAAGAAACCGATGGCTAAGTCATGTAGTGACTTCAGGACAATCAGTCTTATGAGTCATGTGCTCAAGATATTTCTCAAAGTTATCCATAATCGCATATACAGGAAATGCGAGATGAATATCAGTGACACGCAGTTTGGGTTCCGCAACGGTCTAGGAACTCGTGAGGCATTATTTGCGCTTCAAGTTCTTTTCCAGAGATGCCGTGAGGTGAATCAGGATGTATATGCATGTTTTCTGGACTATGCAAAAGCCTTTGACCGTTGTCAGCATGATAAGTTGTATAATGCACTCAAGAACTCAGGAATAGATGAGAAAGACATTCGGATCATCATTAATTTATACTGGGGTCAAAAGGCTAGTATCAGAATTGATGGACATATATCGAGATCAGTGGAAATAATGCGTGGTGTGAGACAAGGATGCATTCTTTCACCACTTCTTTATAATATCTATGCAGAACAGATTTTCTCCGAGGCACTTGATGGCATTCAACAAGGTATTAAGGTCAATGGTAATTATATTAATAATATACGGTACGCAGATGATACTGTATTGATTGCAAATAGTTTCGAAGGACTTAAAGAGATTGTTACTATGGTATATCAAAAGAGTAAACAATATGGCCTTGACCTCAACATTAAGAAAACAAAATATATGATAATATCGCGAAAACCAGCATTGTCACAAATCCTTTTAGTCGATGGACATCAGATTGAGCGAGTCAAGAGTTTGGTTTATTTAGGACAGAATATTAATGAGAATTGGGATCCTTCGGTTGAAATAAGATGCCGTATAGAGAAGGCTAGATCCATCTTTATGACAATGAAACAACTACTATGCTGTCGAGATCTCAGTATGACGCTTAAGAAAAGAATTGTGAAGTGTTATGTTGTCTCCACCCTTCTTTATGGTGTTGAAGCTTGGACCTTGTCCGTAGCTACAGAAAATAAGATTCGAGCTTTTGAAATGTGGATATACCGGCGGATTCTTAAAATTTCGTGGACAGAACATGTGAGTAATGCCGAGGTTCTTCAGCGTGTGAGCAGCCAACCTGAGCTGTTAAACACAATTAAGAAGAGGAAATTGGAATACTTGGGACACATGATGAGGAATCCAAAATACCGTCTGCTCCAAATTATACTTCAGGGTAAAATTGAAGGACGGCGTGGACCAGGAAGGAGACGAATAACTTGGATGGATAATTTAAAAACGTGGTTTGGGCTGTCTTCCACGGAACTCTTCAGGATTGCACAGGATAAGAAGGTGTTAGCCATGGTGGTAGCCAACGTCCGTATCGGATAAGGTAGAAGAAGAAGAAGACAAGTATAATAATGAGTAAACAAGTACAGTACAGTGAATCATTTTGAATGAGAGATTTTTCAGTAAAGAGAAACCATTTAATAATTGCGCAGGAAAAAACTGCCAACGCAAGACGACGTCATTGGGGAAGTACCAAGGCCTGTGTGGAGGGGAGAGAGCAAAAGAAATGCAACACCCACACATCTGAGGACGAGAAATTAATTAATATCTCCGAATTGCACGATCGATTCTTAGGTGCAATGAGATTATTTGACATTGAGAAGACGAGCTTTCGGAAGGTATAATTTTTATATTTGTGGCACCATTATTTTAGAAGTTGACCACAGAAAAGGCTAGAGTCTTATTTTTTGTAGTAAAATAGTATAAAGCTTCGGGCTTCACCAAGCCAATCATGCAGTCTCGAACATCCCGAGAGGGCGTTGCCACGCATCACGCAGTACGAATCCATCCAGGGGGACGTGAAGTTATATCAGCACATGCAGTTATCGTCAGCCTGCGGGCATGACACTGTGTCACGATCATCATTGAATGCAGTCTCGAACAGCCCGTGAGGGGTATAATCACGCATCACGCAGTACGAATCCGTCCAGGGGGACGTAACGCTGGATCATCAGCACATGCAGTTTCAAACGGCCTGAGGGCACGTCACTAGGATACATCAAACACCGAATGCAGTTATTCTGACAACCCGTGAGGGGCGTAAGACTACATCACAGCACATCAGTTCGACAGTCCGTGAGGGGCATAATTCTGCGTCACATCGAGGAAAGTTACCAGTACTCCTTGAGGGGAGAAACGCTGTGTTACACTGCAGAAGTAATATCCGATAGCCATAGGCGTCGCAGTATTAAAGACTTGCTTGCCTCCATAAGGAGTGGTCAAGAAGAAATTTAAAGTATCGCCGTATTGAAAGAGTAGGAAAATCCTAGTTACAGGATTTAGGCCCGACTGTATACAAGTTATAGTGAAAGTTCGTAAGATATAGTCAGAGCAGGCCGCGAACGTCGGACTTAAAGGCGATAGGTCGTTAATTAGACGAACAAATAGATCATAACGTACGGAAGTACCGTACCAGAAAGATAAACTGGTATTTAAATTAAAGAACCCACAAAGGGAAGAACAGAATAAGGTTCGGAACGTACATCAGAAACGTAGGAGTGCTAGAACCGATCAAAATAAGAAGCAAGGAGACTATAAACATTATCTCCAGAAAGTAGGCGAACTATTCTAAAGTACTAGACTCGAGAAGTACTAGCTGCTATAAACTAAATCTATAGGTCATTGAGGAGACCTCGATTCGAATAGACTTTCGCTAGGATCGATAAACAGATCTACAAAGAAGCCGTTCAAGCTAGATAAATAGCCGGTCATCCAGGATAGGAGTAGAAGAATTTGGGTTCCAGGGAACAATAGATGTTTCGAGACTTTCATATTCTGCAGGATAGGAAGCCGACATCGAATAAATTTCACCCTTGGAAACGGGAAATTAAGAAGGTCACGTGTGATAGGCTCAGAAATACGGCCTAGTGATCAAGAATTGTGAAGTGTAAAAATTATCAAGATTGTGTGTTAAATTAATCTTTTTAGTGTTTATTATGTGTTCAAAAGGGACACATCAGTGTATAAAAATGTCGTCAATGTTAAGTGTTTTAAATATATGTCAAGTAGTGTTTATCCATAAGATGAATTCTTTTAATATGGAGTAAAAAGTTCAAAGTGGGCCCAAAATGAAGCACCGCACAAGAATAAAGATCATGGGACGATCTTAATAACATGTGAGTACTGAATTTCATTCTATTTTGGTGTCAGAAATTGGTTGTGTACAAATCCACCGGAGTTTTTGAGTAAAAGGGATGTGTTTTAATAAATAAATACTGAATAAACAAGAACGCGGTCTGAACAATAATAGAAATTTGAGAAGTATAAATGATTATGTAAAGAATAAATCCCGTAGAGGAAATAAGTGAATAAAATGTTAATGTATTTAACAAATGTAATAAGAGCAAGCGAAATATCAATGATTATCATGAAAGATATTCAAATACAGTAATGTTGAAATATGAAAGAAATAGCTTTTGAGCTTGTGTAAAGAATAAAGATAATAATAATAATAACTAAATATGGAAATATTAAATAAAGATCAAATAAATTGATGTGAACATAAGAGCGTTAAAGCCTTAACATATGTGTAAGATATAATGTTCAATGGAATATTTTAAAAAGGGAGCGATTTATCGGCAACGGAAAAGATTAATATAAGAATTAAAAATAATATGAATTGTTACTAATGAGATTTATCAGTTCTTGGGAAGACAATTCGGCTTAAAATAATGCATAGCGCAAAAGAGCGCCAATAATATTAAAATGTCACGCTAGGAACGCGTTGAGGTTAAAATACTTGGTAGATTACTTATGGAGGGTAGTTGATTGCAGTGAATTGATAATTGTATAAGTCCTCTATTTGTGACGTAGTATCACGAGGCATTGTGTATGTATTTGAAAGGGAGCTAATATATGGTATTATTGAGCGTATGTCATATGGGCCACGGCCGACTTTAAATCGCATTTTGTATAAGTGCTCTGTAAGGGAATGGTTCCCGAGGCACGTGAAGAGATTCGAACGCAGAATCGTCTTATGATAAAAGCCCCTTAATTCTACGTCGTCGTATGTGTATTAATCTTCCCAATCAATGAGGACCCTCTCATAATTAATACATGCCAAGGTTACGAAAGTGGTCTTTGAACCAAAAGAATAGTTGTTTGAATGAGTACGGTACAGTAAAGCCCGGTCTCTCCCCAGAACTGAATATAATGTGAAGGTCTGTTTTGAAAGCCTTGAAATAAGCTATTAACGTGGGTTAGACAGGGAGTCGCCGTCACCCTACGTGTCATAAATCGCGCCCGAGTGGAAGGGTCTAGCTTTCTTAGAGTGAGAGTGGCCAGAAACCGTCTCGTAAGATGTTGTAAAGAGAAGTGAATACACCAGGAGTGTTTAAAGCTGTTAACGACCCGGGCGTTGAACCGAGGTCCTTGTAGATTGATATTTTTCGTTTGCCTGTTCAGATCGTAGTTTCTTATATGATAATGGTCTTATAAAATATTAGAGATAAATAACAATCCATATTGTAATGATGTAAGGACGTAGGATTCCACGAGTTAATTGAAGACAACTAAGTTTCGGGAGTAACTATAGTTTTTTTGACTGTGTCAAGTATCTTCATGCTCTGGAGTACACAATTGATTTCCTGATTACCTTAATATATTTGTGAAATAAAGAGAGATGATAACAACTGAATGTGTGGACATGCCCAAAATATTGAGTTAGATAATTAACATAAATTTTAAATGTAATTATAAATTTGTTTTTGAGAATTAAGAAGATATAAAGGATAGTGTTTGAGGTGTACAAGAATGACACCATTATTATGTAAAGCATGGAGCCAAAAGAGCTCGGAGTTATATAAAACTTATAGTGATGCTTTATGGAAGTAAGACTAAGTAGGAATTGTTGGTTTATGTGGAAACCATATGTTTGAATACAATATTTGTTTTATTATATTTGTGATTCCTTGTTCATTTGGAACAAGTAGATGATTATGGGTCAGTAATTAAATTGTTAAAGTGTTTGTAGCGCCATTAATTTTATTAATTAAATGTGTTTAAAGTAGGAGTTGATTTTGTTGTTATTTTTGCAAGTGTATCCTCTAATTAATCCAAAATATGTGAGTCACAGAGTGGGGGAACTTACCGCTGCCCCGAAAATTCCGAATTGAGCTACGCTGGTATACTGTGATTGGCATATTTCTTGCTACAAGGGTACATGGGGGTCATATAAGTAATGTACTGGATTAATAATAAGAGGAACACTTGAGACGGTCATTTCATGTAAATTAAAGTAATGATAGGTGTAGCTACAACATAAAATCTTAACTGACCGCATGGGTCCCTAGAAACTCATACCGAGCAGCCCTGTATTATATTATCAACCCCCTAGCAAACATTAAACATGGCGCCCAGTACGCAGGGCTGAGTTTTTCTAGGGAAAACCCGAGTTTTCTCGAAAAATCAAAATTTTCATTTTTTTGAAAAAAAAATGGTTTTTCGAAATTTTGAATTTTAAATACTTCCATAAAGGTTTATGAAATTGAATAAAAGTAGTAAAAGGGTACGTTGTAAGGGAATACCCGTACCAAAGTAAAATTTTTAAAGAAATTGGGACACACTAATTCAGAGTATCATCTCTCAAACATGTACTAGTGTGGTGGCATTAGTGGCCCACTGTATTTTAATATGATGTTGTTAGGTGAAGAGAGGCGGAGGCTCTCTGAGAATGTAAGGGCCGAGAGCCCAGATAAAGGTAAAACTACAGGTGAGAAAGAGTACCCAAGTAAAGAAATTATAAATATTTCTGTAGAAAGCATGCGTGCACCTGGAGACATAGTTACACGAAGAGAGGGTAACATGTCTGCAGACAAAAGGGTAAATGTTGAGCTTTCAGTGCTCGAAAAGGAAAAAGAAAATTGTACACCGATTCCAAGGGAAAATGTAATTAATACAGATAATGATAATGAGGAAGGTAATTCAAAGTCTCACGTAGTAATGCCGGTTCAAGTAGACTCGGAAAGTACGGGTGAAAAGAACGTTAGTTTTCGCGCTCAGGATCGAGAAAAGGTAGAAATGGCGAAATGGGATGAAATAAAAGAATTCTTGGATATAATTGTAGAAATACGAGACGAGCATTATAGGATGAAGAATGAACTTTGGAACTTAAAAGGTCGTGAATTAAGAATAAAAGAAGGAATTGAGGAACAAAGAGATAGGATCTCTGAAAAAATGGAGGAGATAGACAAACTTCGTAAGAGGGCAAGTAAAAATTGGTATACTATACCTAAACAGGAATTAGAGGAATTGTCCAAAGAAATCCCCAATGTGAAGGAGTCTTTAAGAGAAACGAAGAAGGAATTTGTAGAACGTATGGTGAAAGAAGGAAAAATAGAATTAGCCCCGTGGAAACAGATAAATCTACTCACTAGGGAAGTAAGTGATATAATGGATCAACTATGGGAAATAAGAGATAAATGGTGGCAGATTCAGCGTGATACCGATTATAAAGAGCACGACCGGAAGAAATATATTCAGGAACAGATGGAGGATTTTCAGGAAAAACATGATCAGATGCATTGCTTCAGAATGAGCATATATGCTGAATCTGGGATAATAAGCATTCAGGAGTTAGCTGAATTGAGGAAAGTCAAGATTCCAGAATATACAGAAATAGTAGAGGCTGCTCAGAAGAAATATGAGGAATATATATTAGCAGAGGACCTCAAAGCAAAGGAAATGGCTATCCCAGTCAAAAATGAAACAGCTGTCCAGACGGAAGTGCAAAAACAAGCTGAAATTGAAGAAGAAAAAGAAGTCACCGTGCCAGAACAGCCAAAAATTGAGATTAGAGAAGTCGAACAAGAAGTAGAAATCATAATGATTCCAGTGGAAACTGAGGAAACTTTGGAGATCCTTCCGGAAGAAGACATGGAGACTCAAGAGGAAATAGTAAGTTCAGACCAGGAGAACAGCCAAGATGAAAATGAGCTCCAAACTGAAGAGACTCATTTTGAGGAAAAGGTCGAGCTGGAAGAGCAAGAAGTAATCTCGGAACAGGAGATAACAAAGGAATTGATAGTTGAAGAAACGGAAATGATAATTCCTGAAGAAACAGAGAAATTAGATGAAATAAATATAGAAAATATCAACGAAGCACCGAGGGAAACAGAGGTTCAAGATTTCACAGAAAGGGAAAAGGAAAACTTCGAAGAAATGCAGGACCAGGAAATTAAAAGGGCATTAAAGGAAGAAGAGGAAAAATTGAAAGCCCAGATCCTCGAATTAATGATTAAATGTCAAGATTGCCAAAGAAAGACTCGAGAAATGGAGAATGATGCTAATAAGAGCCAAGAAACCCTAAAAGAAAAAGATGAGATTGTTGGGAGCAATGAAAAAATAAGAGGAGAAGTCTCTGAAGAAAATCAAGACAGAGGAAAACCGCCATTGGTAGTTGGTGTACCAGGAAATGGATATCCCATGGGAACAATGAAAGGAGGTGGAATAACAAACGATGCCTTAGAGAAAGAGGATGCCCAGGCATACTTCAGCTGGAAGCTCCGTAAAAAGAAAGGGAGCGATAAGAAGAAGAGAAAAGAAGGAGATCTGAAAGACCTAAAGAACTGGAAGAGTCGAAAAAAGAAATACTCTTTGGAAATGCCATCTCGATACGAGGTGAAGGAAAAGGATTATCCCATTGGAACAAACGGGTAAAGCTATTTGCAACCGTCAAAGAATAAGAGAAACAAGTATAATATTTGTTGAAATACCATCTCAAAGAGAGATAAGGAAGGGGGAAGAGAACCAGAAAGAGTCAGGTGAGGTCAGACTGAGCTCTTAAGAAATCAAATGAAGTGTAACAGACTTGAAGTCTGTGAACTGTAATGAATTAAGTTACGGGTAAAGCTAATTGCACCCGCAAGATAATTAACAGAAAGTCATTAAGTTGAAAATATATAATGAATGGAGAACAGACCGACTTGAAGTCTGTCTTGAGAAAAGAAGAAAGGAAACCAACTGTTGACTCAAGTTTGGAGAAGCATGCGCCAGACGAGGGGAGAGTTGTAAACACCGAACGTGACACGAAATTTATGGCCCTGAGTGGAGACGACCGCTAGGGGAATAAATGAATGAATGGGAACTTTTGAAGACCCAACCTAAACACAGACCATAGAGGAAAGGAACTTTAAAGAAGTAATTGATTTTATTGAGAAAGAAAATTTTAATGTAATAAAGGAGAAAGAAAGGGTAAAGATAGAGTATACCCAACCTACACAATTAGTGGAAGGAACTTTAAGGAAATAAAACAACAGTAAATACGGACGACGTTATGATGGATTCGATGAATAAAGAATATGAAATTAATTAAAATAAATTTCCTCAAAAATATTTTTCGAAAATTTATTTATCCTAAGGAAGGGTGAGATGAACCCATATGCTATAGGGTCCAAGGAGTGCGAATCCATGCATTTGAGGAAGAAATCAAAGAAACGTACAGTTTCTACTGTAACTTAAAGAAAGATCAAGCTAGGAGGCCAGTATAAGGTTGTGCAACTAACAAGGACCAGGTGTTCGAGAGGATGATATCACCCCTCTTGACATTCTGAAGGGAGCGAGTCACGAGTATTAATAACCGAGTGGAACTTTCCAATGATTAGACAAGGAGACCTGAATCGGAATTCGAGCTGACGTTGCTGGAAATTGACAACACCGCTTATGCGCCAGGATAGGAATAATTAAATTTAACCCATTTACAAGTATAATAATGAGTAAACAAGTACAGTACAGTGAATCATTTTGAATGAGAGATTTTTCAGTAAAGAGAAACCATTTAATAATTGCGCAGGAAAAAACTGCCAACGCAAGACGACGTCATTGGGGAAGTACCAAGGCCTGTGTGGAGGGGAGAGAGCAAAAGAAATGCAACACCCACACATCTGAGGACAAGAAATTAATTAATATCTCCGAATTGCACGATCGATTCTTAGGTGCAATGAGATTATTTGACATTGAGAAGACGAGCTTTCGGAAGGTATTATTTTTATATTTGTGGCACCATTATTTTAGAAGTTGACCACAGAAAAGGCTAGAGTCTTATTTTTTTGTAGTAAAATAGTATAAAGCTTCGGGCTTCACCAAGCCAATCATGCAGTCTCGAACAGCCCGAGAGGGCGTTGCCACGCATCACGCATTACGAATCCGTCCAGGGGGACGTGAAGTTATATCAGCACATGCAGTTATCGTCAGCCTGCGGGCATGACACTGTGTCACGATCATCATTGAATGCAGTCTCGAACAGCCCGTGAGGGGTATAATCACGCATCACGCAGTACAAATCCGTCCAGGGGGACGTAACGCTGGATCATCAGCACATGCAGTTTCAAACGGCCTGAGGGCACGTCACTAGGATACATCAAACACCGAATGCAGTTATTCTGACAACCCGTGAGGGGCGTAAGACTACATCACAGCACATCAGTTCGACAGTCCGTGAGGGGCATAATTCTGCGTCACATCGAGGAAAGTTACCAGTACTCCTTGAGGGGAGAAACGCTGTGTTACACCGCAGAAGTAATATCCGATAGCCATAGGCGTCGCAGTATTAAAGACTTGCTTGCCTCCATAAGGAGTGGTCAAGAAAAAATTTAAAGTATCGCCGTATTGAAAGAGTAGGAAAATCCTAGTTACAGGATTTAGGCCCGACTGTATACAAGTTATAGTGAAAGTTCGTAAGATATAGTCAGAGCAGGCCGCGAACGTCGGACTTAAAGGCGATAGGTCGTTAATTAGACGAACAAATAGATCATAACGTACGGAAGTACCGTACCAGAAAGATAAACTGGTATTTAAATTAAAGAACCCACAAAGGGAAGAACAGAATAAGGTTCGGAACGTACATCAGAAACGTAGGAGTGCTAGAACCGATCAAAATAAGAAGCAAGGAGACTATAAACATTATCTCCAGAAAGTAGGCGAACTATTCTAAAGTACTAGACTCGAGAAGTACTAGCTGCTATAAACTAAATCTATAGGTCATTGAGGAGACCTCGATTCGAATAGACTTTCGCTAGGATCGATAAACAGATCTACAAAGAAGCCGTTCAAGCTAGATAAATAGCCGGTCATCCAGGATAGGAGTAGAAGAATTTGGGTTCCAGGGAACAATAGATGTTTCGAGACTTTCATATTCTGCAGGATAGGAAGCCGACATCGAATAAATTTCACCCTTGGAAACGGGAAATTAAGAAGGTCACGTGTGATAGGCTCAGAAATACGGCCTAGTGATCAAGAATTGTGAAGTGTAAAAATTATCAAGATTGTGTGTTAAATTAATCTTTTTAGTGTTTATTATGTGTTCAAAAGGGACACATCAGTGTATAAAAATGTCGTCAATGTTAAGTGTTTTAAATATATGTCAAGTAGTGTTTATCCATAAGATAAATTCTTTTAATATGGAGTAAAAAGTTCAAAGTGGGCCCAAAATGAAGCACCGCACAAGAATAAAGATCATGGGACGATCTTAATAACATGTGAGTACTGAATTTCATTCTATTTTGGTGTCAGAAATTGGTTGTGTACAAATCCACCGGAGTTTTTGAGTAAAAGGGATGTGTTTTAATAAATAAATACTGAATAAACAAGAACGCGGTCTGAACAATAATAGAAATTTGAGAAGTATAAATGATTATGTAAAGAATAAATCCCGTAGAGGAAATAAGTGAATAAAATGTTAATGTATTTAACAAATGTAATAAGAGCAAGCGAAATATCAATGATTATCATGAAAGATATTCAAATAAAGTAATGTTGAAATATGAAAGAAATAGCTTTTGAGCTTGTGTAAAGAATAAAGATAATAATAATAACTAAATATGGAAATATTAAATAAAGATCAAATAAATTGATGTGAACATAAGAGCGTTAAAGCCTTAACATATGTGTAAGATATAATGTTCAATGGAATATTTTAAAAAGGGAGCGATTTATCGGAAAAGATTAATATAAGAATTAAAAATAATATGAATTGTTACTAATGAGATTTATCAGTTCTTGGGAAGACAATTCGGCTTAAAATAATGCATAGCGCAAAAGAGCGCCAATAATATTAAAATGTCACGCTAGGAACGCGTTGAGGTTAAAATACTTGGTAGATTACTTATGGAGGGTAGTTGATTGCAGTGAATTGATAATTGTATAAGTCCTCTATTTGTGACGTAGTATCACGAGGCATTGTGTATGTATTTGAAAGGGAGCTAATATATGGTATTATTGAGCGTATGTCATATGGGCCACGGCCGACTTTAAATCGCATTTTGTATAAGTGCTCTGTAAGGGAATGGTTCCCGAGGCACGTGAAGAGATTCGAACGCAGAATCGTCTTATGATAAAAGCCCCTTAATTCTACGTCGTCGTATGTGTATTAATCTTCCCAATCAATGAGGACCCTCTCATAATTAATACATGCCAAGGTTACGAAAGTGGTCTTTGAACCAAAAGAATAGTTGTTTGAATGAGTACGGTACAGTAAAGCCCGGTCTCTCCCCAGAACTGAATATAATGTGAAGGTCTGTTTTGAAAGCCTTGAAATAAGCTATTAACGTGGGTTAGACAGGGAGTCGCCGTCACCCTACGTGTCATAAATCGCGCCCGAGTGGAAGGGTCTAGCTTTCTTAGAGTGAGAGTGGCCAGAAACCGTCTCGTAAGATGTTGTAAAGAGAAGTGAATACACCAGGAGTGTTTAAAGCTGTTAACGACCCGGGCGTTGAACCGAGGTCCTTGTAGATTGATATTTTTCGTTTGCCTGTTCAGATCGTAGTTTCTTATATGATAATGGTCTTATAAAATATTAGAGATAAATAACAATCCATATTGTAATGATGTAAGGACGTAGGATTCCACGAGTTAATTGAAGACAACTAAGTTTCGGGAGTAACTATAGTTTTTTTGACTGTGTCAAGTATCTTCATGCTCTGGAGTACACAATTGATTTCCTGATTACCTTAATATATTTGTGAAATAAAGAGAGATGATAACAACTGAATGTGTGGACATGCCCAAAATATTGAGTTAGATAATTAACATAAATTTTAAATGTAATTATAAATTTGTTTTTGAGAATTAAGAAGATATAAAGGATAGTGTTTGAGGTGTACAAGAATGACACCATTATTATGTAAAGCATGGAGCCAAAAGAGCTCGGAGTTATATAAAACTTATAGTGATGCTTTATGGAAGTAAGACTAAGTAGGAATTGTTGGTTTATGTGGAAACCATATGTTTGAATACAATATTTGTTTTATTATATTTGTGATTCCTTGTTCATTTGGAACAAGTAGATGATTATGGGTCAGTAATTAAATTGTTAAAGTGTTTGTAGCGCCATTAATTTTATTAATTAAATGTGTTTAAAGTAGGAGTTGATTTTGTTGTTATTTTTGCAAGTGTATCCTCTAATTAATCCAAAATATGTGAGTCACAGAGTGGGGGAACTTACCGCTGCCCCGAAAATTCCGAATTGAGCTACGCTGGTATACTGTGATTGGCATATTTCTTGCTACAAGGGTACATGGGGGTCATATAAGTAATGTACTGGATTAATAATAAGAGGAACACTTGAGACGGTCATTTCATGTAAATTAAAGTAATGATAGGTGTAGCTACAACATAAAATCTTAACTGACCGCATGGGTCCCTAGAAACTCATACCGAGCAGCCCTGTATTATATTATCAACCCCCTAGCAAACATTAAACATGGCGCCCAGTACGCAGGGCTGAGTTTTTCTAGGGAAAACCCGAGTTTTCTCGAAAAATCAAAATTTTCATTTTTTTGAAAAAAAAAATGGTTTTTTCGAAATTTTGAATTTTAAATACTTCCATAAAGGTTTATGAAATTGAATAAAAGTAGTAAAAGGGTACGTTGTAAGGGAATACCCGTACCAAAGTAAAATTTTTAAAGAAATTGGGACACACTAATTCAGAGTATCATCTCTCAAACATGTACTAGTGTGGTGGCATTAGTGGCCCACTGTATTTTAATATGATGTTGTTAGGTGAAGAGAGGCGGAGGCTCTCTGAGAATGTAAGGGCCGAGAGCCCAGATAAAGGTAAAACTACAGGTGAGAAAGAGTACCCAAGTAAAGAAATTATAAATATTTCTGTAGAAAGCATGCGTGCACCTGGAGACATAGTTACACGAAGAGAGGGTAACATGTCTGCAGACAAAAGGGTAAATGTTGAGCTTTCAGTGCTCGAAAAGGAAAAAGAAAATTGTACACCGATTCCAAGGGAAAATGTAATTAATACAGATAATGATAATGAGGAAGGTAATTCAAAGTCTCACGTAGTAATGCCGGTTCAAGTAGACTCGGAAAGTACGGGTGAAAAGAACGTTAGTTTTCGCGCTCAGGATCGAGAAAAGGTAGAAATGGCGAAATGGGATGAAATAAAAGAATTCTTGGATATAATTGTAGAAATACGAGACGAGCATTATAGGATGAAGAATGAACTTTGGAACTTAAAAGGTCGTGAATTAAGAATAAAAGAAGGAATTGAGGAACAAAGAGATAGGATCTCTGAAAAAATGGAGGAGATAGACAAACTTCGTAAGAGGGCAAGTAAAAATTGGTATACTATACCTAAACAGGAATTAGAGGAATTGTCCAAAGAAATCCCCAATGTGAAGGAGTCTTTAAGAGAAACGAAGAAGGAATTTGTAGAACGTATGGTGAAAGAAGGAAAAATAGAATTAGCCCCGTGGAAACAGATAAATCTACTCACTAGGGAAGTAAGTGATATAATGGATCAACTATGGGAAATAAGAGATAAATGGTGGCAGATTCAGCGTGATACCGATTATAAAGAGCACGACCGGAAGAAATATATTCAGGAACAGATGGAGGATTTTCAGGAAAAACATGATCAGATGCATTGCTTCAGAATGAGCATATATGCTGAATCTGGGATAATAAGCATTCAGGAGTTAGCTGAATTGAGGAAAGTCAAGATTCCAGAATATACAGAAATAGTAGAGGCTGCTCAGAAGAAATATGAGGAATATATATTAGCAGAGGACCTCAAAGCAAAGGAAATGGCTATCCCAGTCAAAAATGAAACAGCTGTCCAGACGGAAGTGCAAAAACAAGCTGAAATTGAAGAAGAAAAAGAAGTCACCGTGCCAGAACAGCCAAAAATTGAGATTAGAGAAGTCGAACAAGAAGTAGAAATCATAATGATTCCAGTGGAAACTGAGGAAACTTTGGAGATCCTTCCGGAAGAAGACATGGAGACTCAAGAGGAAATAGTAAGTTCAGACCAGGAGAACAGCCAAGATGAAAATGAGCTCCAAACTGAAGAGACTCATTTTGAGGAAAAGGTCGAGCTGGAAGAGCAAGAAGTAATCTCGGAACAGGAGATAACAAAGGAATTGATAGTTGAAGAAACGGAAATGATAATTCCTGAAGAAACAGAGAAATTAGATGAAATAAATATAGAAAATATCAACGAAGCACCGAGGGAAACAGAGGTTCAAGATTTCACAGAAAGGGAAAAGGAAAACTTCGAAGAAATGCAGGACCAGGAAATTAAAAGGGCATTAAAGGAAGAAGAGGAAAAATTGAAAGCCCAGATCCTCGAATTAATGATTAAATGTCAAGATTGCCAAAGAAAGACTCGAGAAATGGAGAATGATGCTAATAAGAGCCAAGAAACCCTAAAAGAAAAAGATGAGATTGTTGGGAGCAATGAAAAAATAAGAGGAGAAGTCTCTGAAGAAAATCAAGACAGAGGAAAACCGCCATTGGTAGTTGGTGTACCAGGAAATGGATATCCCATGGGAACAATGAAAGGAGGTGGAATAACAAACGATGCCTTAGAGAAAGAGGATGCCCAGGCATACTTCAGCTGGAAGCTCCGTAAAAAGAAAGGGAGCGATAAGAAGAAGAGAAAAGAAGGAGATCTGAAAGACCTAAAGAACTGGAAGAGTCGAAAAAAGAAATACTCTTTGGAAATGCCATCTCGATACGAGGTGAAGGAAAAGGATTATCCCATTGGAACAAACGGGTAAAGCTATTTGCAACCGTCAAAGAATAAGAGAAATAAGTATAATATTTGTTGAAATACCATCTCAAAGAGAGATAAGGAAGGGGGAAGAGAACCAGAAAGAGTCAGGTGAGGTCAGACTGAGCTCTTAAGAAATCAAATGAAGTGTAACAGACTTGAAGTCTGTGAACTGTAATGAATTAAGTTACGGGTAAAGCTAATTGCACCCGCAAGATAATTAACAGAAAGTCATTAAGTTGAAAATATATAATGAATGGAGAACAGACCGACTTGAAGTCTGTCTTGAGAAAAGAAGAAAGGAAACCAACTGTTGACTCAAGTTTGGAGAAGCATGCGCCAGACGAGGGGAGAGTTGTAAACACCGAACGTGACACGAAATTTATGGCCCTGAGTGGAGACGACCGCTAGGGGAATAAATGAATGAATGGGAACTTTTGAAGACCCAACCTAAACACAGACCATAGAGGAAAGGAACTTTAAAGAAGTAATTGATTTTATTGAGAAAGAAAATTTTAATGTAATAAAGGAGAAAGAAAGGGTAAAGATAGAGTATACCCAACCTACACAATTAGTGGAAGGAACTTTAAGGAAATAAAACAACAGTAAATACGGACGACGTTATGATGGATTCGATGAATAAAGAATATGAAATTAATTAAAATAAATTTCCTCAAAAATATTTTTCGAAAATTTATTTATCCTAAGGAAGGGTGAGATGAACCCATATGCTATAGGGTCCAAGGAGTGCGAATCCATGCATTTGAGGAAGAAATCAAAGAAACGTACAGTTTCTACTGTAACTTAAAGAAAGATCAAGCTAGGAGGCCAGTATAAGGTTGTGCAACTAACAAGGACCAGGTGTTCGAGAGGATGATATCACCCCTCTTGACATTCTGAAGGGAGCGAGTCACGAGTATTAATAACCGAGTGGAACTTTCCAATGATTAGACAAGGAGACCTGAATCGGAATTCGAGCTGACGTTGCTGGAAATTGACAACACCGCTTATGCGCCAGGATAGGAATAATTAAATTTAACCCATTTACAAGTATAATAATGAGTAAACAAGTACAGTACAGTGAATCATTTTGAATGAGAGATTTTTCAGTAAAGAGAAACCATTTAATAATTGCGCAGGAAAAAACTGCCAACGCAAGACGACGTCATTGGGGAAGTACCAAGGCCTGTGTGGAGGGGAGAGAGCAAAAGAAATGCAACACCCACACATCTGAGGACGAGAAATTAATTAATATCTCCGAATTGCACGATCGATTCTTAGGTGCAATGAGATTATTTGACATTGAGAAGACGAGCTTTCGGAAGGTATTATTTTTATATTTGTGGCACCATTATTTTAGAAGTTGACCACAGAAAAGGCTAGAGTCTTATTTTTTTGTAGTAAAATAGTATAAAGCTTCGGGCTTCACCAAGCCAATCATGCAGTCTCGAACAGCCCGAGAGGGCGTTGCCACGCATCACGCAGTACGAATCCGTCCAGGGGGACGTGAAGTTATATCAGCACATGCAGTTATCGTCAGCCTGCGGGCATGACACTGTGTCACGATCATCATTGAATGCAGTCTCGAACAGCCCGTGAGGGGTATAATCACGCATCACGCAGTACAAATCCGTCCAGGGGGACGTAACGCTGGATCATCAGCACATGCAGTTTCAAACGGCCTGAGGGCACGTCACTAGGATACATCAAACACCGAATGCAGTTATTCTGACAACCCGTGAGGGGCGTAAGACTACATCACAGCACATCAGTTCGACAGTCCGTGAGGGGCATAATTCTGCGTCACATCGAGGAAAGTTACCAGTACTCCTTGAGGGGAGAAACGCTGTGTTACACCGCAGAAGTAATATCCGATAGCCATAGGCGTCGCAGTATTAAAGACTTGCTTGCCTCCATAAGGAGTGGTCAAGAAAAAATTTAAAGTATCGCCGTATTGAAAGAGTAGGAAAATCCTAGTTACAGGATTTAGGCCCGACTGTATACAAGTTATAGTGAAAGTTCGTAAGATATAGTCAGAGCAGGCCGCGAACGTCGGACTTAAAGGCGATAGGTCGTTAATTAGACGAACAAATAGATCATAACGTACGGAAGTACCGTACCAGAAAGATAAACTGGTATTTAAATTAAAGAACCCACAAAGGGAAGAACAGAATAAGGTTCGGAACGTACATCAGAAACGTAGGAGTGCTAGAACCGATCAAAATAAGAAGCAAGGAGACTATAAACATTATCTCCAGAAAGTAGGCGAACTATTCTAAAGTACTAGACTCGAGAAGTACTAGCTGCTATAAACTAAATCTATAGGTCATTGAGGAGACCTCGATTCGAATAGACTTTCGCTAGGATCGATAAACAGATCTACAAAGAAGCCGTTCAAGCTAGATAAATAGCCGGTCATCCAGGATAGGAGTAGAAGAATTTGGGTTCCAGGGAACAATAGATGTTTCGAGACTTTCATATTCTGCAGGATAGGAAGCCGACATCGAATAAATTTCACCCTTGGAAACGGGAAATTAAGAAGGTCACGTGTGATAGGCTCAGAAATACGGCCTAGTGATCAAGAATTGTGAAGTGTAAAAATTATCAAGATTGTGTGTTAAATTAATCTTTTTAGTGTTTATTATGTGTTCAAAAGGGACACATCAGTGTATAAAAATGTCGTCAATGTTAAGTGTTTTAAATATATGTCAAGTAGTGTTTATCCATAAGATAAATTCTTTTAATATGGAGTAAAAAGTTCAAAGTGGGCCCAAAATGAAGCACCGCACAAGAATAAAGATCATGGGACGATCTTAATAACATGTGAGTACTGAATTTCATTCTATTTTGGTGTCAGAAATTGGTTGTGTACAAATCCACCGGAGTTTTTGAGTAAAAGGGATGTGTTTTAATAAATAAATACTGAATAAACAAGAACGCGGTCTGAACAATAATAGAAATTTGAGAAGTATAAATGATTATGTAAAGAATAAATCCCGTAGAGGAAATAAGTGAATAAAATGTTAATGTATTTAACAAATGTAATAAGAGCAAGCGAAATATCAATGATTATCATGAAAGATATTCAAATAAAGTAATGTTGAAATATGAAAGAAATAGCTTTTGAGCTTGTGTAAAGAATAAAGATAATAATAATAACTAAATATGGAAATATTAAATAAAGATCAAATAAATTGATGTGAACATAAGAGCGTTAAAGCCTTAACATATGTGTAAGATATAATGTTCAATGGAATATTTTAAAAAGGGAGCGATTTATCGGCAACGGAAAAGATTAATATAAGAATTAAAAATAATATGAATTGTTACTAATGAGATTTATCAGTTCTTGGGAAGACAATTCGGCTTAAAATAATGCATAGCGCAAAAGAGCGCCAATAATATTAAAATGTCACGCTAGGAACGCGTTGAGGTTAAAATACTTGGTAGATTACTTATGGAGGGTAGTTGATTGCAGTGAATTGATAATTGTATAAGTCCTCTATTTGTGACGTAGTATCACGAGGCATTGTGTATGTATTTGAAAGGGAGCTAATATATGGTATTATTGAGCGTATGTCATATGGGCCACGGCCGACTTTAAATCGCATTTTGTATAAGTGCTCTGTAAGGGAATGGTTCCCGAGGCACGTGAAGAGATTCGAACGCAGAATCGTCTTATGATAAAAGCCCCTTAATTCTACGTCGTCGTATGTGTATTAATCTTCCCAATCAATGAGGACCCTCTCATAATTAATACATGCCAAGGTTACGAAAGTGGTCTTTGAACCAAAAGAATAGTTGTTTGAATGAGTACGGTACAGTAAAGCCCGGTCTCTCCCCAGAACTGAATATAATGTGAAGGTCTGTTTTGAAAGCCTTGAAATAAGCTATTAACGTGGGTTAGACAGGGAGTCGCCGTCACCCTACGTGTCATAAATCGCGCCCGAGTGGAAGGGTCTAGCTTTCTTAGAGTGAGAGTGGCCAGAAACCGTCTCGTAAGATGTTGTAAAGAGAAGTGAATACACCAGGAGTGTTTAAAGCTGTTAACGACCCGGGCGTTGAACCGAGGTCCTTGTAGATTGATATTTTTCGTTTGCCTGTTCAGATCGTAGTTTCTTATATGATAATGGTCTTATAAAATATTAGAGATAAATAACAATCCATATTGTAATGATGTAAGGACGTAGGATTCCACGAGTTAATTGAAGACAACTAAGTTTCGGGAGTAACTATAGTTTTTTTGACTGTGTCAAGTATCTTCATGCTCTGGAGTACACAATTGATTTCCTGATTACCTTAATATATTTGTGAAATAAAGAGAGATGATAACAACTGAATGTGTGGACATGCCCAAAATATTGAGTTAGATAATTAACATAAATTTTAAATGTAATTATAAATTTGTTTTTGAGAATTAAGAAGATATAAAGGATAGTGTTTGAGGTGTACAAGAATGACACCATTATTATGTAAAGCATGGAGCCAAAAGAGCTCGGAGTTATATAAAACTTATAGTGATGCTTTATGGAAGTAAGACTAAGTAGGAATTGTTGGTTTATGTGGAAACCATATGTTTGAATACAATATTTGTTTTATTATATTTGTGATTCCTTGTTCATTTGGAACAAGTAGATGATTATGGGTCAGTAATTAAATTGTTAAAGTGTTTGTAGCGCCATTAATTTTATTAATTAAATGTGTTTAAAGTAGGAGTTGATTTTGTTGTTATTTTTGCAAGTGTATCCTCTAATTAATCCAAAATATGTGAGTCACAGAGTGGGGGAACTTACCGCTGCCCCGAAAATTCCGAATTGAGCTACGCTGGTATACTGTGATTGGCATATTTCTTGCTACAAGGGTACATGGGGGTCATATAAGTAATGTACTGGATTAATAATAAGAGGAACACTTGAGACGGTCATTTCATGTAAATTAAAGTAATGATAGGTGTAGCTACAACATAAAATCTTAACTGACCGCATGGGTCCCTAGAAACTCATACCGAGCAGCCCTGTATTATATTATCAACCCCCTAGCAAACATTAAACATGGCGCCCAGTACGCAGGGCTGAGTTTTTCTAGGGAAAACCCGAGTTTTCTCGAAAAATCAAAATTTTCATTTTTTTGAAAAAAAAATGGTTTTTCGAAATTTTGAATTTTAAATACTTCCATAAAGGTTTATGAAATTGAATAAAAGTAGTAAAAGGGTACGTTGTAAGGGAATACCCGTACCAAAGTAAAATTTTTAAAGAAATTGGGACACACTAATTCAGAGTATCATCTCTCAAACATGTACTAGTGTGGTGGCATTAGTGGCCCACTGTATTTTAATATGATGTTGTTAAGTGAAGAGAGGCGGAGGCTCTCTGAGAATGTAAGGGCCGAGAGCCCAGATAAAGGTAAAACTACAGGTGAGAAAGAGTACCCAAGTAAAGAAATTATAAATATTTCTGTAGAAAGCATGCGTGCACCTGGAGACATAGTTACACGAAGAGAGGGTAACATGTCTGCAGACAAAAGGGTAAATGTTGAGCTTTCAGTGCTCGAAAAGGAAAAAGAAAATTGTACACCGATTCCAAGGGAAAATGTAATTAATACAGATAATGATAATGAGGAAGGTAATTCAAAGTCTCACGTAGTAATGCCGGTTCAAGTAGACTCGGAAAGTACGGGTGAAAAGAACGTTAGTTTTCGCGCTCAGGATCGAGAAAAGGTAGAAATGGCGAAATGGGATGAAATAAAAGAATTCTTGGATATAATTGTAGAAATACGAGACGAGCATTATAGGATGAAGAATGAACTTTGGAACTTAAAAGGTCGTGAATTAAGAATAAAAGAAGGAATTGAGGAACAAAGAGATAGGATCTCTGAAAAAATGGAGGAGATAGACAAACTTCGTAAGAGGGCAAGTAAAAATTGGTATACTATACCTAAACAGGAATTAGAGGAATTGTCCAAAGAAATCCCCAATGTGAAGGAGTCTTTAAGAGAAACGAAGAAGGAATTTGTAGAACGTATGGTGAAAGAAGGAAAAATAGAATTAGCCCCGTGGAAACAGATAAATCTACTCACTAGGGAAGTAAGTGATATAATGGATCAACTATGGGAAATAAGAGATAAATGGTGGCAGATTCAGCGTGATACCGATTATAAAGAGCACGACCGGAAGAAATATATTCAGGAACAGATGGAGGATTTTCAGGAAAAACATGATCAGATGCATTGCTTCAGAATGAGCATATATGCTGAATCTGGGATAATAAGCATTCAGGAGTTAGCTGAATTGAGGAAAGTCAAGATTCCAGAATATACAGAAATAGTAGAGGCTGCTCAGAAGAAATATGAGGAATATATATTAGCAGAGGACCTCAAAGCAAAGGAAATGGCTATCCCAGTCAAAAATGAAACAGCTGTCCAGACGGAAGTGCAAAAACAAGCTGAAATTGAAGAAGAAAAAGAAGTCACCGTGCCAGAACAGCCAAAAATTGAGATTAGAGAAGTCGAACAAGAAGTAGAAATCATAATGATTCCAGTGGAAACTGAGGAAACTTTGGAGATCCTTCCGGAAGAAGACATGGAGACTCAAGAGGAAATAGTAAGTTCAGACCAGGAGAACAGCCAAGATGAAAATGAGCTCCAAACTGAAGAGACTCATTTTGAGGAAAAGGTCGAGCTGGAAGAGCAAGAAGTAATCTCGGAACAGGAGATAACAAAGGAATTGATAGTTGAAGAAACGGAAATGATAATTCCTGAAGAAACAGAGAAATTAGATGAAATAAATATAGAAAATATCAACGAAGCACCGAGGGAAACAGAGGTTCAAGATTTCACAGAAAGGGAAAAGGAAAACTTCGAAGAAATGCAGGACCAGGAAATTAAAAGGGCATTAAAGGAAGAAGAGGAAAAATTGAAAGCCCAGATCCTCGAATTAATGATTAAATGTCAAGATTGCCAAAGAAAGACTCGAGAAATGGAGAATGATGCTAATAAGAGCCAAGAAACCCTAAAAGAAAAAGATGAGATTGTTGGGAGCAATGAAAAAATAAGAGGAGAAGTCTCTGAAGAAAATCAAGACAGAGGAAAACCGCCATTGGTAGTTGGTGTACCAGGAAATGGATATCCCATGGGAACAATGAAAGGAGGTGGAATAACAAACGATGCCTTAGAGAAAGAGGATGCCCAGGCATACTTCAGCTGGAAGCTCCGTAAAAAGAAAGGGAGCGATAAGAAGAAGAGAAAAGAAGGAGATCTGTAAGACCTAAAGAACTGGAAGAGTCGAAAAAAGAAATACTCTTTGGAAATGCCATCTCGATACGAGGTGAAGGAAAAGGATTATCCCATTGGAACAAACGGGTAAAGCTATTTGCAACCGTCAAAGAATAAGAGAAATAAGTATAATATTTGTTGAAATACCATCTCAAAGAGAGATAAGGAAGGGGGAAGAGAACCAGAAAGAGTCAGGTGAGGTCAGACTGAGCTCTTAAGAAATCAAATGAAGTGTAACAGACTTGAAGTCTGTGAACTGTAATGAATTAAGTTACGGGTAAAGCTAATTGCACCCGCAAGATAATTAACAGAAAGTCATTAAGTTGAAAATATATAATGAATGGAGAACAGACCGACTTGAAGTCTGTCTTGAGAAAAGAAGAAAGGAAACCAACTGTTGACTCAAGTTTGGAGAAGCATGCGCCAGACGAGGGGAGAGTTGTAAACACCGAACGTGACACGAAATTTATGGCCCTGAGTGGAGACGACCGCTAGGGGAATAAATGAATGAATGGGAACTTTTGAAGACCCAACCTAAACACAGACCATAGAGGAAAGGAACTTTAAAGAAGTAATTGATTTTATTGAGAAAGAAAATTTTAATGTAATAAAGGAGAAAGAAAGGGTAAAGATAGAGTATACCCAACCTACACAATTAGTGGAAGGAACTTTAAGGAAATAAAACAACAGTAAATACGGACGACGTTATGATGGATTCGATGAATAAAGAATATGAAATTAATTAAAATAAATTTCCTCAAAAATATTTTTCGAAAATTTATTTATCCTAAGGAAGGGTGAGATGAACCCATATGCTATAGGGTCCAAGGAGTGCGAATCCATGCATTTGAGGAAGAAATCAAAGAAACGTACAGTTTCTACTGTAACTTAAAGAAAGATCAAGCTAGGAGGCCAGTATAAGGTTGTGCAACTAACAAGGACCAGGTGTTCGAGAGGATGATATCACCCCTCTTGACATTCTGAAGGGAGCGAGTCACGAGTATTAATAACCGAGTGGAACTTTCCAATGATTAGACAAGGAGACCTGAATCGGAATTCGAGCTGACGTTGCTGGAAATTGACAACACCGCTTATGCGCCAGGATAGGAATAATTAAATTTAACCCATTTACAAGTATAATAATGAGTAAACAAGTACAGTACAGTGAATCATTTTGAATGAGAGATTTTTCAGTAAAGAGAAACCATTTAATAATTGCGCAGGAAAAAACTGCCAACGCAAGACGACGTCATTGGGGAAGTACCAAGGCCTGTGTGGAGGGGAGAGAGCAAAAGAAATGCAACACCCACACATCTGAGGACGAGAAATTAATTAATATCTCCGAATTGCACGATCGATTCTTAGGTGCAATGAGATTATTTGACATTGAGAAGACGAGCTTTCGGAAGGTATTATTTTTATATTTGTGGCACCATTATTTTAGAAGTTGACCACAGAAAAGGCTAGAGTCTTATTTTTTTGTAGTAAAATAGTATAAAGCTTCGGGCTTCACCAAGCCAATCATGCAGTCTCGAACAGCCCGAGAGGGCGTTGCCACGCATCACGCAGTACGAATCCGTCCAGGGGGACGTGAAGTTATATCAGCACATGCAGTTATCGTCAGCCTGCGGGCATGACACTGTGTCACGATCATCATTGAATGCAGTCTCGAACAGCCCGTGAGGGGTATAATCACGCATCACGCAGTACAAATCCGTCCAGGGGGACGTAACGCTGGATCATCAGCACATGCAGTTTCAAACGGCCTGAGGGCACGTCACTAGGATACATCAAACACCGAATGCAGTTATTCTGACAACCCGTGAGGGGCGTAAGACTACATCACAGCACATCAGTTCGACAGTCCGTGAGGGGCATAATTCTGCGTCACATCGAGGAAAGTTACCAGTACTCCTTGAGGGGAGAAACGCTGTGTTACACCGCAGAAGTAATATCCGATAGCCATAGGCGTCGCAGTATTAAAGACTTGCTTGCCTCCATAAGGAGTGGTCAAGAAAAAATTTAAAGTATCGCCGTATTGAAAGAGTAGGAAAATCCTAGTTACAGGATTTAGGCCCGACTGTATACAAGTTATAGTGAAAGTTCGTAAGATATAGTCAGAGCAGGCCGCGAACGTCGGACTTAAAGGCGATAGGTCGTTAATTAGACGAACAAATAGATCATAACGTACGGAAGTACCGTACCAGAAAGATAAACTGGTATTTAAATTAAAGAACCCACAAAGGGAAGAACAGAATAAGGTTCGGAACGTACATCAGAAACGTAGGAGTGCTAGAACCGATCAAAATAAGAAGCAAGGAGACTATAAACATTATCTCCAGAAAGTAGGCGAACTATTCTAAAGTACTAGACTCGAGAAGTACTAGCTGCTATAAACTAAATCTATAGGTCATTGAGGAGACCTCGATTCGAATAGACTTTCGCTAGGATCGATAAACAGATCTACAAAGAAGCCGTTCAAGCTAGATAAATAGCCGGTCATCCAGGATAGGAGTAGAAGAATTTGGGTTCCAGGGAACAATAGATGTTTCGAGACTTTCATATTCTGCAGGATAGGAAGCCGACATCGAATAAATTTCACCCTTGGAAACGGGAAATTAAGAAGGTCACGTGTGATAGGCTCAGAAATACGGCCTAGTGATCAAGAATTGTGAAGTGTAAAAATTATCAAGATTGTGTGTTAAATTAATCTTTTTAGTGTTTATTATGTGTTCAAAAGGGACACATCAGTGTATAAAAATGTCGTCAATGTTAAGTGTTTTAAATATATGTCAAGTAGTGTTTATCCATAAGATAAATTCTTTTAATATGGAGTAAAAAGTTCAAAGTGGGCCCAAAATGAAGCACCGCACAAGAATAAAGATCATGGGACGATCTTAATAACATGTGAGTACTGAATTTCATTCTATTTTGGTGTCAGAAATTGGTTGTGTACAAATCCACCGGAGTTTTTGAGTAAAAGGGATGTGTTTTAATAAATAAATACTGAATAAACAAGAACGCGGTCTGAACAATAATAGAAATTTGAGAAGTATAAATGATTATGTAAAGAATAAATCCCGTAGAGGAAATAAGTGAATAAAATGTTAATGTATTTAACAAATGTAATAAGAGCAAGCGAAATATCAATGATTATCATGAAAGATATTCAAATAAAGTAATGTTGAAATATGAAAGAAATAGCTTTTGAGCTTGTGTAAAGAATAAAGATAATAATAATAACTAAATATGGAAATATTAAATAAAGATCAAATAAATTGATGTGAACATAAGAGCGTTAAAGCCTTAACATATGTGTAAGATATAATGTTCAATGGAATATTTTAAAAAGGGAGCGATTTATCGGAAAAGATTAATATAAGAATTAAAAATAATATGAATTGTTACTAATGAGATTTATCAGTTCTTGGGAAGACAATTCGGCTTAAAATAATGCATAGCGCAAAAGAGCGCCAATAATATTAAAATGTCACGCTAGGAACGCGTTGAGGTTAAAATACTTGGTAGATTACTTATGGAGGGTAGTTGATTGCAGTGAATTGATAATTGTATAAGTCCTCTATTTGTGACGTAGTATCACGAGGCATTGTGTATGTATTTGAAAGGGAGCTAATATATGGTATTATTGAGCGTATGTCATATGGGCCACGGCCGACTTTAAATCGCATTTTGTATAAGTGCTCTGTAAGGGAATGGTTCCCGAGGCACGTGAAGAGATTCGAACGCAGAATCGTCTTATGATAAAAGCCCCTTAATTCTACGTCGTCGTATGTGTATTAATCTTCCCAATCAATGAGGACCCTCTCATAATTAATACATGCCAAGGTTACGAAAGTGGTCTTTGAACCAAAAGAATAGTTGTTTGAATGAGTACGGTACAGTAAAGCCCGGTCTCTCCCCAGAACTGAATATAATGTGAAGGTCTGTTTTGAAAGCCTTGAAATAAGCTATTAACGTGGGTTAGACAGGGAGTCGCCGTCACCCTACGTGTCATAAATCGCGCCCGAGTGGAAGGGTCTAGCTTTCTTAGAGTGAGAGTGGCCAGAAACCGTCTCGTAAGATGTTGTAAAGAGAAGTGAATACACCAGGAGTGTTTAAAGCTGTTAACGACCCTGGCGTTGAACCGAGGTCCTTGTAGATTGATATTTTTCGTTTGCCTGTTCAGATCGTAGTTTCTTATATGATAATGGTCTTATAAAATATTAGAGATAAATAACAATCCCTATTGTAATGATGTAAGGACGTAGGATTCCACGAGTTAATTGAAGACAACTAAGTTTCGGGAGTAACTATAGTTTTTTTGACTGTGTCAAGTATCTTCATGCTCTGGAGTACACAATTGATTTCCTGATTACCTTAATATATTTGTGAAATAAAGAGAGATGATAACAACTGAATGTGTGGACATGCCCAAAATATTGAGTTAGATAATTAACATAAATTTTAAATGTAATTATAAATTTGTTTTTGAGAATTAAGAAGATATAAAGGATAGTGTTTGAGGTGTACAAGAATGACACCATTATTATGTAAAGCATGGAGCCAAAAGAGCTCGGAGTTATATAAAACTTATAGTGATGCTTTATGGAAGTAAGACTAAGTAGGAATTGTTGGTTTATGTGGAAACCATATGTTTGAATACAATATTTGTTTTATTATATTTGTGATTCCTTGTTCATTTGGAACAAGTAGATGATTATGGGTCAGTAATTAAATTGTTAAAGTGTTTGTAGCGCCATTAATTTTATTAATTAAATGTGTTTAAAGTAGGAGTTGATTTTGTTGTTATTTTTGCAAGTGTATCCTCTAATTAATCCAAAATATGTGAGTCACAGAGTGGGGGAACTTACCGCTGCCCCGAAAATTCCGAATTGAGCTACGCTGGTATACTGTGATTGGCATATTTCTTGCTACAAGGGTACAATACTTGACGGATTTTCAAAATTCAAAAACTCAAAATTAATTTCTTCAAAATTCCAAATCAATGCCATAACTGAAAATAGATTTCCACAAATCTGCATGCCAAAAGTAATCGAATATCGTAGTTTCAGCAATTTCCGTCTTCCTTCCAAACTATCGTTCATTGGTTCGCGTCTCTCCTCCAATAGCGTAGCTTCTTCCTTAGCACAATACCTTGTTTCCTGCGACTGCGTCGTAAATCTCGGATCTTTCTCGAATAAAATCATGACGTCATCAAGAATCTCAGCTCAATCAGCCTACTGGCATGAATTCTACGTCATCCGTGCCTACGTCATGAATATCCACGTCATAACTATGACATCCATAACTTTACTGATATTTTCCAATACAGCCATCGTGGTCTCGATATAATTCAATTTCCGGGGGGCACTACGAGGTGTGATCAAAAAGTTCCAAAAATGGCTGCCATAGCTTAACTTAACCTTTGAGTCATTTTTTTAACGGGTCCCGGAGGACGGGTCCTTGTTGACGGGTCCCTGTGGGCGGGTCTCCTTTGACATAATTTGGATAAAATGCAAGGGCCAGTCCATAGGGATCAGTCCAAAGGACCCGCCACAGGGACCCGTCAACAAGGACCCGTCCTCCGGGACCCGTTAAAAAAATGACTCAAAGGTTAAGTTAAGCTACGGCAGCATTTTTGGAACTTTTTGATCACACCTCGTAGGGTTAGGTTAGGTTGAGTTAAGCTACAACCACCATCTTGGAACTTTATGACCACACTTCGTAGGTTTAGGTTAGGTTAGGTTAGGCAAGGTTCAGTTAAGCTATGACCACTATTTTGAAAAATTTTTGATCACACTTCGTAGGTTTAGGTTAAGTTAGGTTAGGTTAAGTGAAGCTACGGCCTCCATTTTGGAACTTTTTGATCACACTTTGTAGGTTAGGTTAGGTTAGGTTAGGCTAGGTTTGGTTAAGTCGCAGCCACATTTTGGAACTTTTTGATCACACCTCGTAGGTTAGGTTAGGTTAGGTTAGGCTACGGCCGCCATTTTGTTAGGTTAGGCTAGGTTAAGTTAAGCTACGGCCGCCATCTTGTTAGGTTAGGCTAGGTTAAGTTAAGCTACGGCCGCCATCTTGGAGGTGGAGGTGGGTTTTGAACTGTCCAAAACACACTACTGCACAGTTTTTGTCCTAGGGTCCTGAAACTTATTTTTATGTTAGAGGGGGTAAAAACCTTTCATTTATGTTAAACAAACATTTTTGTAAAATTCTTAGTTTCCAAAATATAGACAATTTTGAAAATTGACCTTTTTTTGGAAAAATTGAAAAGGTGCTAAGTTTTGTTCTAACGTTAAAGGACTTTGAGAAAATGTGTTTGAGTCTATATATGACTTTTTAGAATGATTAGTTTTCTAAATATCGACTACTTTCAAAATTGAACCTTTTTGGATTTTGTCCTAGAGACCTGGTACTTGGTTTTTGGCTAGAGGGAGCAAATACCTGTCATTTATGTCAAACACATTTTTTTTGTAAATTTCATAGTTTCCAAAATATAGCCCCCCCGTTTTAAAATGAACAATTTTGGAAAAAATGTCAAAAATTCCATGTTTTGTTCTTACGATTAAGGATATAAAAGCCATTGGTTTGAGTTTATATATGACTTTATAGGATGATTAGTTTTTAAAATATGGCCTACTTTCCAAATATTGTTTTGGAAAAATTTGAAGAATATTATATTTTTTGATTGAGAGTGGGATAGACGTAGGTGTTGGAGATAGCATATGATTTGATATGATTTTTAGTTTAAACAGATAGCCTACTTCCCCAATTTACCTTTTTTTTTAAAAAATTGAAAAATATATAATGTTTTGACTAGGCGTTGAATGGAGTTGAGAGACAATCATTAACCTTAGAGTACCTTGGATTCTTGAAATTTCAGTGTGTTGTTGTTGCTTACAAACATGGCGGTAAGCAAGAGTTTAGTGCTTTTCAGTCGGTCAACACGAATGTTACTAAGGCAACACTGAAAATATGGCTTCAAACACCACAATGTTCACGGCTAGTCAGGCAAATCGTGAAGCCAAGAAATTCAAATCACTCAGGCTTAAACTCATGAATTTAAACAAGTCAATTTGACATTCGTGTTGACCGACTGAAAAGCACTAAACTCTTGTTTACTAAGGCAACACTGAAAATATGGCTTCAAACACCACAATGGCGGTAAGCATTATGCTACCATAAAAAAAAAAGGGTTGAGATACTTTCCAAGACTGAGAGAAAAATCCTCTAAATACATTGACAAAAAATAACTTGTCAAATAAGCCATTACAAATAAGGTATTAATGTAAACCACCAAAAATAAGCCACCATCATATGCCACCACGTACACAGTTTTTGTCCTAGGGACCTGACATTTATTTTTTGGGTAGAGGGGGTAAAGACCTTTCATTTACGTTAAACAAACGTTTTTGTAAAATTCTTAGTTCCCAAAATATAGACAATTTTGAAAATTGGACTTTTTTGGAAAAACTGAAAAAATGTTAAGTTTTGTTCTACCAATTAAGGACATAAAGGCCATTGGTTTGAGTCTATATATGACTTTTTTAGGATGATTCGTTTTCAAAATATCGCCTACTTTCCAAATTGAACTTTTTTGGATTTTGTCCCAGGTACCTGGGACTTGGTTTGTGGGTAGTGGGGGTAAATACCTGTCATTTACGTAAAAAAAAAATTTTTTTGTAAAATTCCTAGTTTCCAAAATATAGCCCCCGTTTTAAAATGAACATTTTTGGAAAAAATGTCAAAAATTCCATATTTTGTTCTTACGATTAAGGATTTAAAAGCCATTGGTTTGAGTTTATATATGACTTTATAGGATGATTAGTTTTCAAAATATGGCCTACTTTCCAAATATTGTTTTGGAAAAAATTTAAAGAATATTATATTTTTTGACTGAGAGTGGGATAGACGTAGGTTATTGATAGTAGGTTCAATTGACAGTAGGCGCGATTTATAGTAGGCGCGATTAGTAGTAGGCGCGATTGGTAGTGGACGTAATTGAAAGTAGGCGCTATTGATAGTAGGTGCGATTGATAGTAGGCGCGATATAATAGGCGCAATTGACAGTAGGCGCGATTGGTAGTGGGTGTAATTGCTAGTAGGCGATATTGATAGTAGGCGCGATTGATAGTAGGTTCAATTGACAGTAGGCGTGATTGATAGTAGGCGCGATTAGTAGTAGGCGCGATTGGTAGTAGGCGCAATTGGTAGTAGACGCAATTACTAGTAGGCGCGATTGGTAGGTGTTAGAGTTAACATATGACTTTATATGATTTTTTAGTTTAAAAATATAGTCTACTTTCCCCCATTCACCTTTTTTTTGGAAAGAAAATAATGTTCTTGACTAGGCAAGGGGTAGAGGTAAGAGTACGAGTTGAGAGTACCTTAGAGTACTTTAGATTTTTTGAAAGTTTAGTGTGTTGTTGATGTTGTTGCTTACAAACATGGCAGTAAGCATTATGTTGTGATAAAACTGGACTGATATACTTTCCAAGACCAAGAGAAAATCCACTAAATGCATTGACAAAATAACTTGTCAAATAAGCCAACACAAAATGCCCAACATAAGACCACCCACATAAACTAATACATAAGCTAATTTGTAAAAATGTTAAACCCTTGCATGGTATTACATTTTAGGTAATGCATGCGAAACATGAACTCACTTGTCTGTTGTATGAAAAGGACTCGTCAACAATGACCTGTCAACAATGGACACTGCTTGCACATTTTTAATTACTACCCACCTTTCTCACTCCTAAAAAACACAAATTGAAAAAATCCATGTTTCCATATTGACAAAAAGAAAAAAAAACATTAAACTGAAATTTTAAAAACTGTAAATGGGAATTTGGTAAATTGACCAATGTGAAAACAACAAATTGGAATATCCATGTTTCTATATCATGAAATTGAAAAAATTTAAACTGACATTTTAAGAACTGTAAATGGGAAATTGTGAAATTGATAAATGTGTAAACAACAAAATGTGAAATCCATGTTTCTATATTATGAAATTGAAAAACTTAAAACTGACATTAAAAAAAAAACTGAAAGTGAGAAATTGGAAAATTCACATATGTGTAAACAGCAAATGAAAAAAAAAATATCCGGTGGGGGGTAGTGATCATGTTGTATAGTAACCTATAAGACTAGCATAAGAATAGTTGCATGACATGTAAAACACAAATTGTAAAACATCCATGTTTCCATATTAACAAATAGAACAAAAAACATTAAACTGAAAATTTAAAAAACTGCAAATGTGAATTTGGTAAATTAATAAATGTGAAAACAACAAATTGGAAAATCCATGTTTCTATATCATGAAATTGAAAAACTTGAAACTGACATTTTAAGAACTGAAAATGGGAAATTGTGAAATTAATAAATGTGTAAACAACAAAATGCAAAATCCATTTTTTCCATATTATGAAATTGAAAAACTAAAAACTGACATTTAAAAAAAACTGATAATGGGGAAATTGGAAAATTGACATATGTGTAAACGACAAAATGAAAAAAAAATCCGTTTGGGGTAGTGATCATGTTGTACAGTAACCTGTAAGACTAGCATAAGGATAGTTGCATGTACCTTATATACATTGTGTATGTGCATTAGCCTTTGGATTAGCTTAAGTTATGTTTGGTAAAGTTAGGTTTAATGAGGAGGTATGTGACCTTGTAGTTTACTCTTTTAGAAAAATGTAAAACAAGTAAAATCTAAAAATCAAAAAATCTTAAATTTAAAATGTAAAATCTAAAATCTTTAAATGAGGTTTCTGCAGGTTATGACAACACGTTTATGATTTAGTCCATGTTGATGTGTGGTATCCAATTACTGCTGACTTTGCATGATCATCACCCATTGTCTTGATCAACAGCTGAGGTTTCAAATTACTGCAGCGTCAGTCATAGCAACAGCAGTGTGCGCTCTCTGGCATGTCAGCAACATGACACTGGAAGGAACACCTGTGTAATATCCAATAACTACTAACTTTGCATGATCATCACCCATTGTCTTGATGAACACGTGGGGTTTCAAATTACTGCAGCGTTAGTCATAGCAACAGATCCGCGCGATCTCTGCCATGTCTGTAATATGACACAGGAAATATAACAAGACGTCTTACTGCACGTGCCATCTGCACAGTTTTAACATCTTAAGAACATGTATTATTCTCTTTCAACTACAAATGACTCGTTAGAACACATCCATCCACCAAGTTAGATCCCTTGGCCTGCTCTCAAATGGCATGCGCCTCGTAGCCCTAACCTAACGTTACGTACGAACTAAACAGAATGTGACTTGTTAGCTCTTATCATGCATGTGCACAGGTGAACACTTGTGTGTTAGGTCATATTACACATGAACTTACATTTTCTCACGTAAGTGCATTTCTCTGTTCAACAAGATACAAATTTGATTGCTGGATTGTATCCTGCACTGTTTATGCGATATAGCTTTGCCAGGTAGTTCTCTACATAGCAATTTTACCACTGCTCTACCTACGCCTTTTGCTCTTTTGGCTTTCTTACAGTCTAGTGTGTGATAGACAGCATTAACTGTATATCAAACCCAGTTCACCTTTGTATTTGTAATCCAAGTAATAATTTGAAAAGACACAAATGTAATCAGTTTTAAACGTTATCTCTGTTATGTTTTGTTTAATATGTTTATGACATGCATATTAACCTGAAATCGAACCCTGGTGAAAGGCTAACAGCTTAACCACTGCACCACTATGCCCTTGTTTCTAAGTTCAACTTGTTCTAGGCCTCAGACCTGGAAATCAAGTTAAGACCACCAGTACAAGAGCTAAAAGTGCTTACCGCTGCAACACAAAAAAATGAATAGCTGGTAACATTAGACAACCGGAAAAATGATTATATTTCTGTTAGCAATGCATTTTGTCATCAGCCTACTGTCTGAGCACTGACAGCAACACAGTTTAGTTTACAACAAGCGAGTGTGTGTGTGTGTGTATAGATTATTAGCCTCAAGTATTTAAAGCTTGTTGTGTGTAGCGACCATTTTGTCTCGGTAACCACTGAGCATTTTTGTGTTTTAGCTATCATCTTCAACCAATCAATTAAAGATAGTCTACTCTTAATTCTTGATAAATCAAGTTTGCGTACACCGTTTCTCATTTATTAACCCATACCTGCAACCTATACTCTCTCTATACTGCAGTTTGATCTGAAAACAAGTTTCAATGGTAAAAGACTTGTCAGTCACCATACATGTAGCCTACACTAATTCTTTCTCTACCTAGCTATGTTTCATCACACATGGTAAACATATCACATGTTCGTATCCAATTATTAGTTTATAAAATTTCAGGTCAATGACCTTAATGTATTGCGTATTTTGGGTAAATTCCTTGGCCATGGAAAAGGGTTGACCATCCTGAGTCCCATGACACCTCACTTAACCCTCTCTGATTATTAGTTAGCGAGATATTAACAAAAGTGTAGTTAAGCTCTTTTGACAAACAAATAAATAGTACATTCAAAAACAGAATGTCACCTCAAGTCCAACGACCTCTCATACAAGTCCCTAGCCTTATTGGTTCATGAAATATTAAAAAGCTAATGACCTATTAGTTTTGGATCGTTTGGTAATTTAAAAAAAATAACTCATCTATAAATCTGTATTCAAAAATCCGCCCTCTTACAAAAAAAAATGCAAATGTGTAAAAACAAAAAACAAAACAAAAAAGTCAATTCATAGTAGCAATCGGCTCTTCACATGCGTTTCATGTGGAACAACGTTTAATTTCATAATAGAATTAGGGGTCATGGGCCAGTCCATAGGGATCAGTCCAAAGTACCCGCCCACAGGGACCCGTCAACAAGGACCCGTCAAAAAGGACCCGTTCACAGGGACTCGTCCACAAGGACCCGTCCACAGGGGCTTGCGTGTGCGTGCGGGGAACATACGATTACATCAGCAAATCATCTCATCTAGTTTCAAATTTAGCCCCTAAGGCGCGTGCAACACACAGGAAGTGCGTGGGAACATACGATTACGTCAGCTAAACATGAACTCACTTGTCTGTTGTATGACTATCAGTTTAGTAGTGGCATCATGCAGCGAAAGACGTTTACTTACACAATCCACCATTATGGTAAGTTTTTTTCTTATCATTATGGAAATTTCCTTATTAGAATAAAATGTTATAGTGGTTCTGGTCACTTATAGCTAAACTGTAATAGATATGATTTTTTTTTGTTTCTTTATAGGCTACTACAATAAATATTCACAATGCTATGGGGGTAGAACTGTTGATTAGAGAGAAAAGAGCTCACTGAATTACCAATGCATACTCTTTTCCGTATCATTAACATTCAAAAAGTGGACACAGTGTATAGTGAACGTGTATTATGTATTAGTGAAAATTTTCAGACATTCCTTTCTACACGTTTTAATGATATGTCAGAAAGTGTTCTCGAGGATCTAAATCCTAGTGGACATTCTCTATATCTAATTTATAAGGGTATAAAAACAATAAATGTATTGTATATTCTGTCTTTGAAGTTAGGTTAGGTTAGGTTAGGTAAGGTGGTGATTTGGTTAGATTAGGTTAGGTTAGGTTAGGTAAAGTTGGGGTTAGGCAGAATGGCTGCGGTATGAATCAAAAGCCAGCTCCTGTCAGTTTTGCCTCACAAGGTTGAGTGTACCCCATTCCAACCCTCAGCCTAGAATTAAATTTCTTGACAGAGCCAGGACTCGAACCCGAGCCTCCACAGTAACAGCTAAAAACGCTGGCCACTACACCATAAAGTGGGGCAATATAAGACTGGTCTTGATTGTACAAGATCAATCAATAATTACCTAATAATAATAGTAATAATAATAATAAATATTCCATTTAGCAACTACATAGCCGACCTCTCCATGGGTTCTTTTACATGCCAACATCGTATGACATGCGTGTCTTAATTTTTGCCAACTTTCAAAAATCACTTACCACGACCAAGAGCGAATCTGCAAGCTTGGGGTTAGTAGTCCGACACAATAACCGTTCACCCACCGTGGCAAGCTATCAATCAATAATTACCTAATAACATTATTAATAATAATAATAATAAATATTCTATTTAGCGACTACAAGGTCGAACTCCCCCTGTGACATTATCCACGGTCTCAGGACATGGCGGCCATCTTGCCCATTAGACCCTGCCCCCAGCTCTGACTGACCCCTCCATAAGAATAACATAGAGTAATTGCGCGCGGCGGCCATCTTGCGCATTAGCCCCTGCCCCAGAACCGGCTTATATTACCTACTATCGCGAGCTGGGTCCAGGACGGAAGAAGAGATATTACGAGACGAGCAAGCGTATCATTTATACGATAACTAGCGTTGCCAGTTTTTTCATCGATAGTAATTTAATTATTAGGGTTTAATTGAAATATGTGGATGTCTTAAAATATGGTGTATATATAAAATGGATCAGTCGGCGTGTTACATGACATCGTTCTATTGATATTGTTATACACCTGGGGTATGCCACCCCCTACATCACTTATATTTCATACATCATAAATCATACAAATAAAACTCCCAGACGACTTCTAAAAAATCACTACAGATCCAAGGGCCTAGCACTTCAAATAACCTTCAGTAACCTCATACTTGTCCTCCAACGACCCCGGCCAGCAACTCACTTCCTAAGGAATCCGCAATTCTGCAAACTCGACAGGCGGATTCTATAAAACAGCAGAGGTGAGGTGACCTGAGGTCAGTCTTTCACAATGCAACCAGGTGCCGGACCGCTGCCCAAAGTCGTTACGTCCAGATTGGTGAGTCTACAGTGAGCTCATATACAAACACACAAACACTTACACCTTCACCCCGTCAATAATTGTAAAAGTAATAAGAATCTGAATTAGTAGTATCTGCTCTGCAGTGTTCTTTAGTACTCCACATTGGGAGTACGCATTAAATCCAAACATCTAGAAACTAACTGGTCATTTGGTTTATTTATTTAACTAGTTGATACGATCCTACCCTTTAAACCATTTCCTGGTAGGATCCAAAGAACACTTGTTTAATTGCTCAGCAGCTTCCATTGTCAGCTCCTTGCGTCACGTCACATTGCTTGCGTGCGCGCTATTCACTAGCAGCGCGGCCAGTCAGTCCACGTTAGCAAGAACCCGATCGGCATCACAGTTGCTCCGATACTTATTTAGCAAACCACCTCTTGTCTTCATCCCCTCGAACTACCCAAGGAGACTGTATAATTGGGAGTTCTCCTTTCGAGTGCCTGTACGCTCTCGAACCACTACACCTCTCACAGCCGAGCTACGAGCAGCCTTCCAGCTACTCTTATTTCATCCCCTAAAACGATACATTGTAGAGGACACCCTCTCAGGTACCCTACAATTGGTGGAGCCGCTGAGTACCCTGACGTCGTAAGATAACGCCCAGGGGTCACATACAACGTGACTCTGCGGGAAAGATCCGGCAAAGTACCTTCTTACAAAGCCAAGCGAACGCCACCCAAAATTGGGATTTTTTTAAAAGTACGGGTCCGATAATATTTTAGTACCAACCCAAGCCCGCCCCAACAAATCTTACATTTCTTAACGCCACCCTTCCATAATCGCGAACAATTTACGACCCCCAAAATAGCTACGCCCACCCCACACAGTACATAGGGGCCACATTATTTAGTTGCCCACCCAATTCGATCCCCAGTGCCTTACATAGGTTAGCAACAGTAATATTTTATTTCCCACCCCCATAGAATAGAGGGGCACTTACTCCGATTTAGGAAAGCTACTACCCCACCAGCCTAGAAGCCCGCAGGCATACCTATATTACAAAACTAGAAAGGATAATTTTATAATAACATTTTACGATCCCCTGGAGAGTTTCCACCCCGTTAACAGACAAGTATACACAATGGCACCTCATTCCGAAGTACCCAATACACAAAGTAGGAGGCACTACATCCACACGGATAGCAATTCCGAACTGTTCTTTTTTCTACTCCGAAGCCGCCAGCGCCGAATGCTAAAGGTGCAATTGCAAATACAGACATTGCAGGCGAGGGTCAGCACGGCGCAAGGCAACTATATCCGCACCTCCACCGATGAGCGAAAGGCACTCCTCGTTCGTTCGCACCAAAATTTGCACGCCATACATAGAACATTACGGGCCAAGCACACAAAGACACAAAGAATTCATCACCGACTGGAAATGGTCTATGGCCACCACCCTCACAACGCGACCCTACAACGCATTAGGGCGCAGCAGGTGATCTTGACTCGCCATTTTGTACAGCTCATTGCCGAGTATAGGCGGCTGAGCGCCCAGTTAATACACATATCCCAGCTCAATCCCGTTAGCAATTAAAGACAAGATGGTCATTCATTTTTTGCCACGTGCAGTAGCCGCGATAGACATACACCCACAGCTGCATACATTTGCGCCACAATGGCCACACAATTCAGCCCACGCAGCTACAGTACCCCATATCACACCTTCGGGTGAACACTGCCCACCATAGACAGGCGGAACAGGCCAGGGAACTTACTCTGCAGAACGCCGAAATATTGCGACGTTTTCGTCAGCTCCAGGCATACTTTCTCTTCTCTGAACTTTTAATGCATTAGCCTACGCAATTAGAAGAGGTTCTTACAGGCATCTCCCCCAGGATGGCCAACAGGACCATTCCTCTACGGCCCACTCCTACTAGAGAGGAGACCACCGTGGCCATGCCACATAAGCAGCCCACACTTGGCAACGCTGCACACGTGCACCGACCTTACCCGCCACGTGCACGCATCCTCCTCTCCACTGTTACATTGCCCCATAGGACGTTGCCGCAGATGCGGGCGAACAACGATCCTAAGGCCCGCCGAAAAGCTACACTAATACTCCGGTCAATCCCCATTATACCTACAGAAAAGCCACAGCGCCTTAAACCAAAGATTACCCTCTTACAGACGCCCCGAAAAAAGGATACAGCCTTTGAGTGGATTCCAGGCGCTAAAATTGCTTTAGCTATCCGTGGGCAAAGGAGGGTACGCCTTACGGTAGAAACCGACTTACGGCCTAGCACTGGAGTTCGCATAACTCGTCTCTAAGGCCAATTTTCCTTTTAAACACATCATTCATGTATAATTAGAGAGTCAGACATATCGAGGCACGCTGCACCTGTAGCAGATCCACGTGTCTCAACATGCCCCAAATCCCCGTGGCCAAGGAACGACAGCGTTAAATACCCGAGTAGGAAATAGCATTCTATATGTCCCACATACGTCAACCCCAGAACCCTACGAGTAGAAAGAGCGTCCCACACATTATGGCATCTGGTAACCAGGTTCCCGACTACGTGTCAACACCAGTCCCACACCGACTGCCTAATCACGATTCCTACTTATAAGTAACATGTTTATCTCTTAAGAATGTCTTAATATATATATTGTATTTTTTTGTATATTCATGTCATAATTGTATCACACTAGGATCTGATAACAAACGCTAGGATAAGGAGTATTTGTACTGTAAAACACGCGTTTCATTGCCTGCCTAGGTCATTTACACTCACCGGACGTTGTAACATAACACCCAACATTAACGCAGCACCTTGCCACGCTCGTCTGGACACAGCAGTGCTAGGTAGGCACGTGTCCTGCCACACACACACACACATAGCCCTGCGTACTCCAGTATAATCACCCGGAGTCCACGCGTGAAATCGCGGAAAGACTTACTTATAGTAAGTGCTCAAACTTACCCTCTAGATCATAAATTAATTTAACGAGGGGCTTAGCCACCTCACGTATTTACACTAAAATGCGCACACAGTCACGGTCCTTTAGTTGACCGACGGTAGATCAAATACCTTACGGTGCCTTTGCTTAATACCTATATACTCATCACGTTATACATGCAATTTAATACTCTATACATTAGCTAGTGACCGACGGTAGATTAAGTTGCCATAGAATAATAATTACTGGCACCGCGTTACAAGGCAACAACCATTTTTTTATGCCGACACATACACACTATAGTTACCTCAAAAGATGATAGTACACGTAGCGATTCTTTTCACACGCGCCCGCGGTGCACGGATTCCGGACGCGACCTCCAAATAAGGAAAGGTTACAAACCTCCTTTCATTTCATATTCGTCAGATCAGATAATCCTCTGATAGGAGTTCTTTCATACACCGCCTTCACATACACTAACGTACGCAGTTTACAGTTCACTGCATGGACAACACAATAACACAGGTTAGCGGCCTTCCACACATGCAATGGTCTATTAGTACAATAACGCAAGTTAGCGGCCTTCCGCACATGCAAAGGCATATTAGCACATATAACACAGTCTAGCGACATTCAGTATTGGCAGTGCCGCACTCTCACAATAACACAGGTTACCTGCCACCACCACAGCTAGCAACGTGGTAATACAATTACTCAGGTTATCATACCCTCCGAACATCAGACTCCACAGGTCATCAGGACCACACACTTGTGGGGAACACAGGATAGGGATATACTTACATAGGTTACATTATTTCATACACTGTAAATCCAGGTTACATTCTTTAATACATCCCACTGAATCCCAACGCACGAGACAGCACACTGATGATGAGCAGTGATGCGCGCTCCACAGATGCACCGGAAGTAGACTTGCACCTGCAGCATATCGCCAGACAACGAGCAGGGCGTCCAATACAGACAGGCCGCGTATGGCGCGGTCACAGTCACCACACCCTCTTATATATGTTTTTATTCACATGGGATCTTTAACTTTTATTTTAATTCAACAGTGGCATTAACCACCCAATACCGTCATAGGGCCAGACATGATAAACAGTTCTCCAACGAAGCGTCCTCATCCTTAGCCGACGTTCAGGGGAAATCCACTCAGATTTTAATTATATCATTCACACCTTAGTCGACGAAGCCAGGACTCGCGGTGAAACAACTGCTTGCGTTGGGCAATTCCTCTAACTGGCTGCCCAGGGCTCCATTTTTTCATCCCTACGCTGAGTTATGACCTGTTCATATTAGTCTGCCACATGCCGAAATAATATTCACTAATAAATTAGCGATATACATTAATGAGAGCCACAAGGCTACTAGGGGACCCACAAGTCCTTCCATATATCCCATTCAGTTTAAATATACCCCTTAGATACACACTTGTAGCAAAAATCATTCGTTGGCCAAATTCAACTTTCACGTTTTTATATATCAGACGTCGGAGCACACCAAGGTACATATCCCCATATGTCCAGCCGTGTAGCATTAACGCCATGGTCCATAAATATCCTACGTTTTCCTAGGCGAGTTACGCCCAGGGTAAATTAAATTATACCCTCCTAGGTCCACGATATAGGGTAGATATCAACCATGAGCGCATAGATATATTTAGCCAGCCACTACGTCCATGGTCCATAAGTGTCCTACGTTTCCCTAGGCGAGTTACGCCCAGGGTAAATTAAGTTCTACCCTCCTAGGTCCACAACAGGATAAATATCAACCATGGGCATAGGAATGCCAAGTTTTGTAGAAATCGGTTAACAAAGGCCCAATGATTTTATTTCCTATAAACATTAAGTATCCACTTGAATACACAGACATGTTATACACATTAGGAGTACATACTCTCCCTATCAACACATTGAATTACAGGGCTACACCTTACAGATCTCACTTCCATACCGCAGAATGTCCGGTAGACTTAGCCCATTATGCTATTCCACGGACATTACGACATATTCGGAATAGAGTACTCGCCCCGAGGGTACATGTTACTTAGCTCCACATAATTTTTACATTTTCCCGAAGTAAGTGGGATTAGACCACGGAACAACTTTGCTTACATGATAACACACAGGACTTCACACGCGCATAGAGTCGCAACAGGCTTCAATACATTATCAGTACACTTTCAGTACACTACCAGTACCATACATTCATTAGCCACAGAAGCCCAGAGTTTTACCTAGTATTTGCCCCATTTAATCACGATGTAATGACAGCGCAGTCCCGCATATATTCCCCCCGAGTGGGACTTGCTTTGATTTCCCACTACGCAGACGAGAATTCATTGACTCACACCCACGTTATGTCTAACACACGATGTCTTTCATGCGACAGTGAGTACATGACTCGCACTCCAGTCGGCGGCCGACACGTGCGTTTGACATATCATCACCGCATGTCCACAAACCGCCATGTTCTACACTCATTCACACTGCCTCCAGAGAGCGCAGCCACCAATTAGCGCAGCGTATCCAGCTGGTATACCGCCCAGCGATAAACGTTATCTGACACTACGCACATACGTCTCATCTCAGCTATACCGTTCCTCCTCCTCATATATACTAGACACGAGCAGCCATTAAATTTCCACACACCGTCCAATCATATCCACGCGCGAGATTCAAATACCATTGAACCTAGAACACATGTTTACGTACACCCACACTGCCTATTGGGGTGAACCTACCCTTTTAATGGAATTCGTCCCATCACTCACACTCTACTTAACACAGTGAGTGCATATTTCACGGCAAGATGCCATTATTTTCGCTGCCAAACGCGGAGCGCATATGTACACTCCTAACGTTACATTTGACCATTTCTTTTCACATAGCAATTGAACTTCGATACAGCTTGCTAAAGAAACCGCCCTACACTTTCGGCGACCAAGGGCACTCCCCAGAAACAGCGATAGATAGATATCCACGCTGATTAGATTTTTTTTGCGGAGCTTATCTAATTTTCCTGATACCACTTCATCACAATTATGGTCAATTAAAAAGCGTTCACTTCGAAAAGGAAGCTTGTAGTTTAACGTGACCGTTAATCTCGAGATCATGAGCCACGGGACCTCCTTTTTACGTGGAATCCGAACCACAGGACATGGCATTTCACTTCGAAAATCTCACATGCATTGACCGGGAATCGAACCCGGACCGCCTTGGTGAGAGGCATACAGCTAGACCACTGAGCCACCACGCCCAGCGTTCACTACGGTGACCCGACTATATTTCCCGTCACAACCCCCTTCCCCCTCATAGATTATTGTTTTACCTGCTTACAGCTTTTGGGATTTCTGATCCAGATTACACATGCTGCGCATTCGTATATTCACCCCTCACATTAGGGTGGCAATACACACTTTCGTTCCCACACGCTTCCGCATGGCGGATATTATATTTTTCGCTCATCCCCCCCCCCCTCCCTTAAAGGTGGATTTCGTCCACAAAAGAAGTTATTCACTCGAGCCCGCACAGGCGGCATTCTAGGTCACCTTTGCATAGATGTTACGATTTGTTCAGAGCAGGTCGGCGCACAGAGGTGCAGCCTATTTTCCCAAATAAATATATTTAACCACACGGCGACAATCGGCAGTGCCGATGACGTTAGGATATTCTCGAACGCGAATTTTCTTTGTATCGGGATTAGTTTTATATATATATATATACAGCAAGCCTTTATAATATTCATAGCTATAGTTTGAAAGAACGCTAACGGCAAATATGCCACTAGAAGAACATATCGACAAAGGGAATATCCACAAATCCCCGTGACATTCCCAGAAATTTATACTAAGTGTTTATACCATAGGAGATTATTTATAGTGGACTGACCAGTTTTACCATATAAGTTTTTCGCATATAAGTACAGGTTGTATCTTGTACATCGCAGACAGCAGTGTACTACACTAAACGGCCGCAGATGACAGAGTTTATAAAAAGTTGACACCAGGTCAACATTATCCCCCCCCCTCTTTTGACACAGAATAAACACTACTACATTTTACACGTTGTCCCCCATTCCCCTCTTCATGCGAAGCACTTGGTATTAATGCCATACCAAAGGGGTGCCCAAAGCTATATCGCTCATAGCTAAGTGTTGAGATGGAACACTGCGGAAATAATTGCTAACAGTGGATTGTAGCAAACATTCCCCTGCTAACATTGGTATTATCACTATATCTATTTACATTTTTCACCCACATGTGATATTTTTACCTGCATGAAGCTAATTAACACCCATCCAGTAAAATGATCCTCACCATTTAACGACTTCCTGCATCCTTCTAGTACCGCAGGCCCCCCCCTCCGATTCTAGCCATCCTTTTGCCCCAAAATAACAGTAATTAACATGTCCACATACCTGTTAACATGGGACATACCTTCCCAATCCCATCTACACCTACTAATTGTGGATAAACATACAAAAACATTCCCTGCATTAGCTGGAAATCCGCCGGCTAGGCGCAATGAGCGCGCACTGTGCCGACCCCCCCCCCTACCCTGAATGAATACCACCCCCACACAAACAAAACTCGCTCTACACTGTACCCATATGGTATATGCATCTGGTACATGTTGTGAAGGGTGACCATTTTTTTGATAGATAGCAGATGGTAAGACTTGCCATCAACAAAGGGCAAACATAGCCCTTGACATGACATGACATGGACGACGACGAACGACGGAAGGTCGAAGTAGCAGCGAGTTAGTGCGGGCAAGCGCCGAAGCTGACGGATGTGCCTAGTCTTCCCCCTGACGCGACGGAGAGCTACACCCATTGTGCACTAACGTTGACTAAGCTAGACCTGCGGGCGGAATCTTGATAGTTCTGTGAGGGAATTGACCAACTCTGCATCGGACAGGATAGACCCTCCACCCTGAGACGAGCCACTTTACTTGACTCTAGTTAGTGTGTAAGGTTAAGTAATTAAGCTCCATTGCGCGGAGCTAAGGTCCTGTTTTCGTACACAGGTGAAGAAAGAAGAAAGAAGATATTATGAATAATAATGAATACTGATGAATATATAATCTCCCGGGCCGAGGTATTGGGCACCGGAGTTCCCCTCTGTCCATGCCCCCGAGGACGATTCCCTACGACTGACGACATGCCCACGGTTCTCTCCCTGGCCGAGGTTACCGTCACCGTTGGTCACTCTGATCGTGCCCCATGGAGGGGAACACGTTTGTATTGCCTTGGCGGTGATATAGGATTTGCAAGATGTGACTAGTGAAAGGACACTGTAGCAATTAAGGATATTAGTTATTAATTAGTTATTAGCGGGGGGGGGGGGGTAATACTTTAGGAGGATAGGAAGAAAGGACCTAGACCGATTATTCTGTTGGGAAACCAGCCCAGCAGGGTATGCATATGCCCGACGACCCTCAATTTACTTTAAGGAGTAAAGTGTACAAGGACTGAGGCCTGGCAGCCTGGTGGTGATCGAGACCACCAGGAAGTGCACGCACGATACCCCTCATGTGAGGTGGGACGTGTAGGGTCGCGGTCTGGCTGTCCTGGAGACTTAAGCGTTTCCAGACCTGGCACGCACGACACCCCCGAAAGGGAGATATTCCTCGGTCCAAATTCTAGTAAGTAAGCCGGTTGCATTTGACAGGCAACTTAGTTAAGCAATTTGGTAAGCCACTGTGTGATTGCAGTAGCTTGCTAGGGGTATTTCGGCAATAGGTTAAGGCAACATTTGGAGCCACTTTTTTAAATATACCTAAGATAAGTTTGTAAATAGACATAAGGTTAGTTTGTAATTAGACATAGGATACACTTTCACGACATCGAGTGGCGATCGGCTGCGGCCTGCGATTTTACGCAGCCGTGTAAGCCCGAATAATACGGTCTACACCGTTCAAACGAATACGCTAGCGGATGGTATATATGCAAATTATCCGTTGTATATATATATATATATATATCAGCGAGTTTTCGAGATACGAGCGATCGATCATAGGCGATCGGTATCGGGAGTCCGATGCGTTCAGCAGTGTACGCCGAATAACACGAGTAACACCGTTATAGCGGGCATCCGCCGCCAATCCGCATGCCAATAGGATTGTTACGCGCTAACAGCATCGACACACTCGAGAGACAGGAGTACACTATCACGATGTTAGACAGGAGTATACATACACATGCACCGTTTTACTAAATTATGTGCTTACTTTGCAGCAAAGAGCTCCAACATGGGACGACCGCTCCCAATACAGGGTTCTCAATAATCATGGATATTTATTTATGTCTGCGTAGAGAGTAGCGCCAGTATGGATACTCTCCAGGTTTTTTTTCTGGAAATGTGGTCATTGCTATCATGTGATTACATAATAAGATGTATTTTCATGTACCCCGCCAGGTCTAGATCCAGCGCCAACAACCGCCCAGAGGGTACACACATATATGTCCAATGCTTTCTTCTCTTTCGCAACAGGTGGCGACATTGTATATAGCACTTTGTAAATATTTTGCCCACGCCCATACACGTCTCCCTACCCCTAATTACATACACAAAGCCCATACACAATTTCCCCCTCTACACGCCTCACAACTTTTTTCTTACAGATAGTAAATCCGAACCACGGGGGAGATAAGCCTGTGGGGTATACCCCACCGCAGGTCGGATCGACGTTGCAGGATAATTCCACCTGGAAATGAGAGGTGACATACGGCCACACAACGCGGACTCCTATTGTAAAGGACGGGTTGTGCCGCCATGATAGTCGCGCCCAACCACAGGGGGCAACGCTATATACAGTAGAATAAGTTAATTTGTAAATCATGAAGGCGAGGTACCTCATAGGCTAGGTTACCAGGTAGTTAGAGTGCTGAAGTAGTACGTAAGCAGGTTGTAAGCTAGCATGTAGTAATACGCCCACGGGCAATTGTTCTTCGGTAAATACATGAATGATACTTCGCACTCCCACATTGTCTTCGGAGTGGATACAAAGTATTCACAGGTATTATTCTATGCGGGTATCAAGATTACATGTAACATTCTATACTTTATACATTATATATACCTTGAACACATTAATTTGAACACGTTGCTTTTCCTTTCCTCTCATTTAACTTCCCAACTTGTACAAATGTCTCATTTTTCCCCATACCAATAAACTATTTATATATATACCCCTAACTTACACCCCGAGACATTTATTTTTATCTTTCTCTCCAGTCTATCCCTATTTTTCACATGCAATGCACTCGGGAGCAGTTTTTCTTCCAGCACAGTCATATATTGTCACAAGGTACTTTTTACCAAATCAGGGTGTTTATTTTCCTTCCGAGGTGACCATGTACCCTTCACATTATTTGTTGTTTTTATATATCCAAACAATGTATGTTACATTTTAATGTTTACACACAATATGTTATTTTTTATCTATATGCACCAGGAATAGCAATTTGCTCACTTAATGTTTGTTTAGTTATGTACATATTGTACTATGTTTTATAACGTAATATTATCATCAAGAATATGTATGTTACCTCTGTTACTTGTGACTTCAAGAAGAAAAGAGATGTAATGTATTAACTATTGTTCCCATAACCCACACATATACACTTGCTCGCTGCACACGACCCACAAGGCACGTCTACATCCACGCACCCTTCAACGATGAGTTATACATTACACCCTATCTATCTTACCAATTAATCACCCTTCTACGACTCACCTACCACGAGGCTTCTTACACGCACCGACGACGCTACCAACATATTTCCTAACGGGAATCAAAGAAGAGTAGAAGAGAGAAGATTCGCAAGTGAGAAGAAGAAGAAACCTATTTTTCCAAAAACCACCCCCACGTCTTCGTCCAGTTATCGAGGACGATAACTAGCTCCAAAAGGGGAGTTGTTACACACCTGGGGTATGCCACCCTCTATATCTATTATATTTCATACATCATAAATCATACAAATAAAACTCCCAGACGACTTCTACAAAATCACTACAAATCCAAGGGCCTAGCACTTCAAATAACCTTCAGTAACCTCATACTTGTCCTCCAACGATCCCGGCCAGCAACTCACTTCCTAAGGAATCCGCAATTCTGCAAACTCGACAGGCAGACTCTATAAAACAGCAGAGGTGAGGTGACCTGAGGTTAGTCTTTCACAGTGCAACTAGGTGCCGGACCGCTGCCCAAAGTCGTCACGTCCAGATTGTTGAGTGTACAGCGAGCTCATATACAAACACACAAACACTTACACCTTCACCCCGTCAATAATTGTAAAAGTAATAAGAATCTGAATTAGTAGTATCTGCTCTGCAGTGTCCTTTAGTACTCCACATTGGGAGTACGCATTAAATCCAAACATCTAGAAACTAACTGGTCATTTGGTTTATTTATTTAACTAGTTGATAAGATCCTACCCTTTAAACCATTTCCCGGTAGGATCCTAAGAACACTTGTTTAATTGCTCAGCAGCTTCCATAGTCAGCTGCTTGCGTCACGTCACATTGCTTGCGTGCGCGCTATTCACTAGCAGCGCGGCCAGTCAGTCCACGTTAGCAAGAACCCAACTGGCATCACAGTTGCTCCGATACTTATTTAGCAAACCACCCCTTGTCTTCATCCCCTCGAACTACCCAAGCAGACTGTATAATTGGGAGTTCTCCTTTCGAGTGCCTGTACGCTCTCGAACCACTACACCCCTCTCACAAATACGCTACGAGCAGCCTTCCAGCCACTCTTATTTCATCCCCTAAAACGATACACCATCTCAGGTATCCTACAATATGGTATAATTAAGTACATTAATTTTGATTAAGATCGGTGAAACGATGTAGACATGTGTCAAAGGGCTTAAATGCAGGGAATGGAGTGGTCTGTCCAAAATTTAATGTAGACGGTGTTACTCGTCGGTTTCCAAAGGGTAGGTATACAAATTTTGGTTCATATCAGTGAAACGGTGTAGTTTTGTGCCAAAGGGCCAAAATGTAGGGAATGCAGTGGTCTGTCCAAAATTTCATGTAGACAGTGTTACTCGCAGGGTTCCAAAGGTTAAGTATACACATTTTGTTCAGATCGGTGAAATGGTGTAGAATTGTATAAATAACAAGACAGACAAACCAACATTGAGCTCAATATAGACTAACATCGCTCGGCGTTTACCGTGTATTATAACACAAATGTGGGTTTTACTCGCTAACCGTTGGAGATACACGAAAGGTTATAAGAACCTTTCGGATAGAACATTAAATTTTAAACCTTGTATGTGCCATCAAAAGTTTGCTATTTCTTGGCGTTCTCTTTTTATTTGAAATGGAACTATGAAAGTTTTAATCCAATGGATGTAGTGACATCACTAAAATGGTCGCCATCTTTAAATAGTGCAAAGTAGGGAAATAAACAGTAGCCTATATGTTAACCAGATAAATCACCTACATCCATGCAAAATTTCATGTATATCGGACTAGTGGTTCCTGCGTGATTGAGTAATACACAGACACACACACACAGCCAAACACCATCTCATTTTTATATCCTAGTATGATATGATCAAATGGGGATATAAGTCATCCTGTTTTGTCATAATCTGAGATTTCCTCAACTACAATAAATAATCATACTAATCAAACGACAGAAATTCAGATACAGCTTTAACCATTTGAAATCTTACATAATTGTAGCTTGGATTGTTTTACTCATATTTTGGACAGCTAAATTGGATCATATTAAACACGTTGTTTAATTTATTACATTTATTAGAGGTGCCAAATTCCATTCTAGTTTGTGAACATGAGGATTATACATATCTATTGCATTCATCAATCGTACTGATTGCCATAAAATATTTGCCATCAACCATATTAATTCGGATATCACAACCTAACGATAACCACATGAAACTTTGTTCATCAAACCCCTTCAATATTCATTTTATCAAAAACCACATCATTTAGACTTTTATTAGATTTCTTGATAATTCTCAATAATTATTTAATGCATTGCCTGGATCATAATCTCGCCTGGATTCAAATTACAACATTTCCAGCCAATAACTTCCAGTTTGGCAACAACTCCTTTTAATGTGGCAATATTATCCCTCAAAAGAATGTATTTAATAAGAGCACCATGAAAATTTCATAAGCTGACATCTAAAAAATTATACACATGCGCAGTAATCTAAATCAATGTCTCCAAAGCCTCTCAAAACATATGGATCACAGAATCAATCGTTAAACGTTCCAAGCACAAATTAAGTAGTTGACGATAGCATCACACTGGGTAAGTTTACATCTAATCGTATGAGATTTATTTTCACATGAGAACAGCTCTATAAGTGGAGTGAACTATCCCTAAAATCCATGGATATATTAATCAATCATTAATGTATATTTTACTGTTCTCTTATAACAGAAATCATCTAAAGAAAACTAGTGGATCACAAACAGGAATCAAACAAGATCCTGATGATATTTACTGTTTCAATTATAATAATTATCAATTGATACGTGACTGACACTTATACTTGAAGTCTCTTACATTCAATTCAGCATGAAGATGATAAAAATATGAAAACTAGGATGGGTAAGAGGTATTGCCTCACGCCACTGTACAAGACAGGTTGGCCCCATGTCGTCGTCTAGATGAAATGGTTACCAACATGGGTAAGAGAATTAACCCCACACTCACTGCATGGTGGCCAGAGGGGCCCATAGCGTCGTCTAGATGAAAAATCCCTAGGATGGGTAAGAGGATTAACACCACACCACTGCACTAGGCAAATGGGCCCCATAGCGACGGCTAGATCAGTCATGCACAGGAATGGAACCAACTATAATTATTGTTCAGTAAAACATATCAATGACATAATCGCTAAAGTGATCAGTTGCAGGAAGAAAAATTATCCACTCAAGAAGAAAATATCTCAAAAAGCCAGAACAGCAAACTCAACCATGAAATCAAGAAAAAGCAAACACCACTTTGCAGGCATCGAGTATCAATAAACCCGATTAACTGAACCATCACAGCATTTCATAGCACAACTGCCAAAACAAACCTGCATGCATGTGCCTCAACGCATTGTAGATCAATAGAAATTACTATACCCATGTATTTAACGTACTGTAGACCAAAATAAAATACTATACTCATGTATTTATCATATTGTAGACCAATAAAAATATCTATACTCATGTGCTCTAGTCGAGACCTAGGTAAAGACGAAAACTCAAACTGGCGATTACGTTACCTTAAGTTAGCCCATGAATGTGTAATATGGGGCCTGCTTGAAACAGGGCCTCCATCTCCTTGCTCTGAGGTATCCCATCATCGCGTAGATCTTCATTTTCACAGACCGGCTGAGATTCCAAAGATCGTCGTAGCCTCGGTCCAATATTCCGGATCGGGGATGACAATCGCCTATCCGGTCGCCTCCGGGATCGTCAACAAGCTCAGCCATCTTCAGCGCTTAGTGCCCTATCTCGATGACGAATAGTTCCATTTCACAATCGTATCCGATTAAGTCCAAACATATCACTGAGCTGGGTGGAATTAGAGATGACTCTATTTTAACGGTCGATCCTTCAAGCCACTGTATTGAAAGTTTATCCCTGCGTGGGTTAATAAGTTCACGAAAATAGTCTGATGAGACCGTAGTATTATAAGTGCTGATATTGTATAACTGTGATTGCGGAACACCCTGTGGTTCAGAAATGTTCGAAGTGCACGCCACTCGGTAATGGCTTACATGTACTTGCGTATATCCAAAGTTCAAATCATATACGATAATATCCAATCACTCAATAGTGGCATAAATCAATGTTCACGTGGCTGGTTGTCGACTGTTCATCTAAGTGTGTAGAAGCCCCGTGGTCTCCATGAATATATAGTTCATAACACATCAGCTTCCAGTAGATTATAGTAATCAAATAATGTGCAAGTATTTCAGGCACTTAAAACACGTATGCTGTTAACTCGTGGCATAGCCTGCTGGTTATTTTTAGGTAGATTTCATTAGAAAGCTAACTATTGCAATGGGTACCATGTTTCGACTTCCGGAAAATTTCGACATATCTTCGCGTTTCACATTCCCCAGACCCCAAAACCACCGCCAGTTCAATAGTTTATATATAATTTATGTATGTATATATGTATATATGTATAGATATCAGTTTTTTGTGGACACGATAACTGCCGTAATTTTGAACCAATCACTTTAAATTTTTTTACATAATATGTATCCCCTCAAAATCTCGGTCGAGTTCGTTAATGGGCAAAATCGGTCAAAGGGTGTGAAAATGGGAGGCTTTTTTCGAAAAATTGAAATGTCACTATAACTCTCTTAATATCTGAAATATTGAATCCATTCAAAGTTCATACTATGTGTCAGATAAGGCCCTAAAATTTATGTTTGAAACGTTTTTTGATAGCACCAACCATTGACCAAAGGGGTGGGAAAAAGTGGGTTTTTCGAGAAACATTAATCATATCTCTGTTAATAGACACAATATCAAAACCGTACAAAATGGACAATATTCCTCCAATTTTGTCTGAAATAATTTTTGATATGACCCACCATTACGCCACGGGGTGAGCAAAATGATTTAAATTATAAGAAAATGCCAAGTGCCAAGAGAGGTTGCCATGACAACTTTACTTTTAATTGATAAGGGATGAGTCATCAGCAGTTGCTATGACAACGCCACTGCACGAGATCACATTCAGTTTTCCATCTGTCTGTGGGAAGCGACTTCGGTATCGGAACTGGTAGCATGCTGAACTTCTATGCCCAAGGTCGCGGGTTCAAACCCGGCTGAAGTCGTCGGATTTACTAAGAGCGCTAAAAAACCCTGAGTATGCTTTCCTTCGGAGGGGAAGTTCCAACGTTTGTTGCGAGTTGATGGTTCCGGTGGCATCTAGTAGCCAAGTTCACAGCTAGGTGTCGTTGGTGGTAGTATTTTTAATTATGTAGCCTATTTTAGGTAGATTTCATCAGAAAGCTAACTATTGCAATGGGTGCCATGTTTCGACTTTCGGAAAATTTCGACATATCTTCGCGTTTCACATCCCCCAGACTCCCAAACCACCGTCAGTTCAAAAGTGTATATATATGTGTGTCTAAATATATGCATATATATCAGTTTCTTGTGGAGACGATAAGTGCCGTAATTTTTCACCCATCACTTTGAATGTTTTACATAATATTTATCCCCTTAAATTATCGGTCGAGTTCGTTAATGGGCAAAATCGATTGAAGGGGGTGAAAATGGGGGGCTTTATTTTCTCGAAAAAGTGAAATATCGCTATAACTCTCTTAATACGTGAAATATCGAATCCATTCAAAGTTCATAATATGTGTCGGATAAGTGCCAAAAATTTATGTTTGAAAAGTTTTTGACAGCACCAAATATTGACCAAAAGGGGTGGAAAAAAGTGGGTTTTTCGGGAAACATTAATCATATCTCTCTTAATAGGCACAATAACAAAACCGTACAAAATGGAAATATTCCCCTAATAATTACCTAAAACTTTGTCTGAAAGAATTTTTGATCTGACCTACCATTATGCCAAGGGATGAGAAAAAATGATTTCGGAATAAAAGAAAATGCCAAGTGCCATCAGAGTTTACCATGACAACGCTTCTAAATTGATGAGGGATGAGCTATCAGAGGTTGCCATGACAACGCCATTGCACGAGATCACATTCATTTTTCCATCTGACTCTGTGGGAAGCGGATAACTGGTAGCATGCTGAACTTATATGCCCAAGGTCGCTGGTTCAAAGCCGGCCAAAGTCGTCGGATTTTCTAAGAGCGCTAAAAATCCCTCAGAATGCTTTCCTTTGGAGGGGAAGTTCCAACGTTCGTTGCGAGTTGCTGGTTCGGTGGCATCTAGTAGCCAAGTTCACAGCTAGGTGTCGTTGACGTTAGTATATGGTACAAAATTAGGAACTACTACTTAAAATTGACCGTCCGCAGACCTTACCTGAATTGCAGACTAATACAGTCGTCACAATTAACACCGTTTATCGTATTCTACACACACGCAATGTACACGGGGTTACATGACCACGTTGTCGCAGCCCCTTAACTGAGGAACCAACAAAAATCTCTGTGGGATATAAAATTTTGCGTGAAGAAGTAACAGACTGTCAGATAGTTACACATCAGTTCCAAACCTTGCATAAGGACAGTGTGATCACAAGTATAAAAATGAACCCCAAATGACAGGAAGGTTACCATTCCCATAAGACAATAAAATGATAAAAATATGCATACAAAAAAGAAAAAAATGTTAATTAACCTCCAAATGTAAAATACTTTCTTGCAATAAATGAGGTCTGATCCTCCTACAAAAACCTGCATATTTCGCCTATTATAGCCTATCCCCTAGTTTGCCCGGTGAAATCTACCTCCGCCTTCCGGCGTGCCGAGAGGATTTTTTTTAAATAGAATTGTGGTAACAGAGTCACTGTACTGTAAGTTTATCTCAGTCTTAATAAAGTATTTCACATTGTAAAGCAACTGTGTAGCGCGTTTTGTAGCATGGTCCTGCTATGCTAACCTGTTGAGTTCATATCATGTCATGTAGGCTAGCTCTCTGTTGTGTGCGGCGATCAAATGCACAATCCATGGAGCACAGCGTGAGGTGGGTAGAAACGACTGTTGGCTGCCCGCACTGATACAATACACTGATCGCTCGTGCAGTATTGTTAAACTGGGTATATTTCACCTTCCTTCCCGTGAAGGATCAGGGCACAAACTATACTGCGATTCCTCCTCGTGAAGGATCAAGGAACCAAATGTATGGTGTCTCAAACTCACCGTGTAGAATCACGAAGACAACTGTAATGTATCTGTGATGAGCCTTTCCCGTGAAAGATCACGGCACAATCTGTACCGCGTTTCCTCCCTGTGAAGGATCACGGAAACAACTTACTGTATCTGAACTATGCTCTGGCTCACCAGCCGAGTAGCGTGACTCATTCTCCCTCTAGGAGTGGGGGTGAAGGGTGAGTGCCTTTGACGTCACAAAACTTCTCCTGTGGTGCCAAAAATAATTCTTAAATCTCAACCAGGCTTCTCAGGAGACATTACAAAACAAGGGAAAGGAGAATTATTAATACCCTACAGCATTTTTATCATATTAGCATTACCCGTCGCGGCTTCACCCGCGAATATTCTAGTTGTAAAGAGTACACTTAGCAAAATCTCAATCATGAATGCTATGACTGATTTATCCTTGTTATGAATAATCAGACTTTATCAATTCAGCTACTGGTGTAGTGGTTAGGGGTTTGTCATTCCTTCATAGGTATATCAGAGTGAAGTTAGTTTTCTGGGAATATCACAGACACTGTTAATTTAAGGGCCTTAAAATGTGGTTTTCGGAGACCCTTTATAGTCGGGTGAAAAAGACCTTTCGTACCACACTCACACGTGAAAATTGCGTGAGAAAATTCTCGAGTGCCCCTTGACCCCCTTAAGCGCATTAAACTGTATGTATTGATGAACTTTGCAGCTTAATTTGGTTCAGTGATAACCTTATAACCGTCAGGAAACTTTCACAGTAATGTAATAATTGGAATTGCATTGCGTATTACAGAAATAGATAGACCTTTGAGATTCTGATACCATGGTTACCGTGTTGCATTCCTTCATTATTTCATTGCAAATATACATGTTTTAAGGTATTTATTTAATTGTGAGGCATTTAAAGAGTAAGTGAGTGCGTTTCGCTTACGCATTGGGTTATGCTGAACCTGTAGGTACTCCATTTGTGTAGGTTGGTGTTAATGGGACCTTATTTTCGGTACAAAACTGGAATGGTACCTTAGCAGAATAATATAAGGCGGGATTGTCTCAATTTACATGCCCTAATATTCATAAAATATACATCACAATGTTCAGTTCCCGGCTGGCCTGCTATTCTGGGGGTCGCCATCCATTTCCTACCAGCTGGCCTGATGTTACGCACCCACAATGCTCTGTTAAAGTTATCAGCGCTCTTTTTTTCAGCATGGAATCTGAAACCGGGTCTGCGTAGCTGATCTCTCCAGAGTCACATCGGTTACATCACCCTACAAACTAACATGTTTTATGTACAAATACGTACTCATTTGGATGACATGTTTCGTACGTCACGTGTTCATCCTCAGATCCTGCACACTTAGGCCTAATAAGTGTACAACAAGCATGAATTACACTTAAACACAAATATATATATACAATATTATTTTATATCACAAACGTTTGTAAAATCTTGCGTGACGTGTCAACTATTTACAGACAGTACAGTACACTTCTATGGTTGTTGCGTTATTATTATTATTAGGCCTAATGTAGATAAAGTCTGTAGGCTGTTCTCTACTGAATTATAATCCCTACCTATATTATTCTGCTAAGATCCCATTCCAGTTTTTCCTACCTACACACATGGGGTACCTACAGGTTCAGCATAATCCAATGCGTAAGCGAAACGCACTCACTTACTCTTTAAATGCCTCACAATTAAATAAATACCTGTATATACATGTATATTTTCAATGAAATAATGAAAGAATGCAACACGGTAACCATCGTCCATCTATTTCTGTAAGACTCAATTCAATTCCAATTATTACATTACTGTGAAAGTTTCCAGACGGTTATAAGGTTATCACTGAACCAAATTAAGCTGTAAAATTCATCAATAAATACAGTATAATGCGCTTAAGGGTGTCAAGGGGCACTCTAGAATTTTGTCACGCAATTTTCACGTGTGAGTGTGGTACGAAAGCCTTTAGCACCCGACTATAAAGGGTCTCCGAAAACCACATTTAAATGCCCATAAAATAGCAGTGTATGTGATATTCCCAGAAAACTAACTTCGCTCTAATGTACCTATGAAGGAATGACAAACCCCTAATCACTGCACCAGTAGCTGAATTGATAAAGTCTGATTATTAATACCAAGGATAGATCAGTCATAGCATTCATGATTGAGATTTTGCTAAGTGTACTCTTTACAACTAGAATATTCGCGACGGGTAGTGCTAGTTATGAATAATTTCAGTAAAGACATCTACACTATTTTGTTATTATTGTTGTAAATTAACCGTTCCTATTTAAACTATTGGCCTAATTGTATTGTAATATCTCGTGTGGCGAGTACACAAATACAAAACTACACAAATGCACCGAATGTAATGGAATTAAGTTAACTTATCTGGTTTTTAGAACTGAACGTTGTAGCGCCCGGTTCCGTTGTATTCCTCCAGCGGACTGACGCCCTGTGTAACCGCTGGGTTCAATCCTGTCGACTGTGGTGTGTTCGTCGTGTGCTCTGTTAGTTGTTCTGAATATTAGTCATTAATGTTTCATCCACGTGCTATCAGCGCTGCCTGTTGTAGTAACTTGGAATTTTATGTTAGATTGTTACGCGGCCGGCAATGATCTAATCTATATGATTGTGTGATTGTATGCTAATTGTGGAGAACGATCTCATTTATTAACAATCAAACTCTTTCCCACCTCGCATAAGCTAATGAGTCTTTAAGCGCTGCAGGACTTGATGGGTGTTCTTGAACTCGTTAACACTGCCTAACTAAGGCCTGGGTCTATTGAGATCACGGCGCAAAGTGCATTCTTCACGCTTAGCATTTTTCCCTGATACCTCCAACAATTCTTCTTCTTTTTCTTTCGGATAGGCCTACTGAAGACCACGCTTGTTCAACTGTTGAGTATTGAATTTTGCCCCGTATTGACGCATCTTCTCTCGGTGTATTTCTTTTCTCTCCTCCGACTAGGGTGAGCCATTCTTTAAAGGTTTGTCTTGAAAACAACGGAAGGGCGTGGTGACGCAGCGGTAAAGCTGTTGGCCTCTCACCAAGGTGGAATGGGTTCTATTCCTGATCAATGCATATGAGATTTTCGAAACGAAATGCCATGTCCTGTGTTTCGGAATCCACGTAAAAGGGAGGTCCCGTGGCTCATAATTGTAAGATTCACGATCACGTAAAACTACAATCTTCCTTCCTTGCTTTCTTCCTTCCTTTCTTGAAACCCACAGACTTCCTTAAGAATATGACCCATAGTTTGTCTGTCTTGGCGGTCTGCTAGTCCCAGTTATTTGATGTCGATTTCAGCTTCAGTCAGCTAAGTGGTACGGACCTTCTTGTTTCGCCAGAAGGTGAACAGGCGGTTGGTCAGACTATTCGGAGGCAATCTTACCACATGAACATAAAAAGTTACCCTTTTCTTCCTCGCACAGACAGAAAACCTCACTATTTGTACGTAGAATTGTGAGTTGTGTTGTCTCCGGTATTCTCCATCTTCTAGTACTGGTCCTAAGATCTCTGACTCCAATCTATGCATCAAGCCTCCATACACTGCATTGCATATATGGTTTCGGTCGGATGACTGTAGTGTAGTGCTCCAGTTTATTAATTGGTAATTGATAATGTATTTTTTTACAGGTTAGAATTTGTACTCCCCACCCAATATGATTGGACATAATCGTGTTAACTGACTGAAAATCATTCTATTATATATTATGGTTTAAGGTTAGGGTAGGCACCCCTTGATTTGAAATAAGGTACCATGCCGACTTCTGTCTGGATGGAATACAAGAACTATACTCAGGATTGCTGACGATACAAACCATAGATCTTCAGCCAGTTCCACATTGTAGTTATAGTGCGTGATTTATCGTGCAGGGCTACACTGGGGCGTGGTGACGTAAGAGGCAGTGTTTACGCTAGTTAGAGTTAACGGTCAAATTCTTTCTTTCTTTCTTTCTTTCTTTCTTTCTTTATCTTTTACCCTCCATTGTTGGCTTTTCCCACGGACTAAACGAGGGACTCCACCTCTACCGCCACTGGCAGTGTCCTGGAGCTTGAGACTCTGACTCGGGGATACAACTGAGGAGTGTGACTAGCACGTCGCCCAACTTCGAATTTAAGCCATAAATATCACAGTTCTAGCTCTTTAGGTAAGGAACTTAATGTTTAAATAGTACCTTATGCAACGAGCTTATAATGGCAATAATTAAGACACGAGTAGCTTTATAATTGCCATACGAGTGTCTTAATTACCATTATAGGCGAGTTGTATACGACTGTTTATGTTCGACGATAATTACAACTATTTTATATTCGAACATTAATATTCATAAATATCTGTCGATATTTCGACATTTTTATGTAGCCTACTGAACAGAGCGCATAGGACTCAGAGAATACTATGGCCTCCTGGAATATCCTACTATGACACTAGAAGCCACGCAGTGAAATTTTAATAGAAGGCCGAGGAAGTAAGCGCAGGTGCGATGCTATCCTTACCTAATTGGTCACACAAATGTTTCCTGAGCTCTGATTGTTGGGTGAAACGGTTTCATAATGAAATATAGTGTTATAATGACCCTCATTATGATACAGTTTTCTGACATATAATATTTCCATTTCGACATCGTCGAACATAAACATCTTTTAACGGCATTGACTAGTACGTTTCTTTGGAGGTTCCTCTTCGTTTGACACAGTCTTCTCGTGACTGACGATCACTATTACAATTTCGTCAGATTGCTGACTCGGAAGCGGTTCATCGCTGAATTTTATTGTGGGGGGCAGATATCCTCGTAGTTCCGCCCTTTAAAACAACAATAACTAATCTTATTGGTGCCTCTGTAATTAATTTTCGTTGTTTTCTCCACTTTTCGAAACGTAAAGGACAGACTATATGTTTCTTACGAGAATCCGGCCTGATGACACGTGGTAGACATATGATTAGAGCTGGGATTTTTATGTAATATCAAGTGGCATCATATGTACATAAATATGTTACAAAAAGCACCAAAATATGTAGCAAAATATGTAGATTGGGCAAAATATGTAATAACATATAATTAATATAAACTACCATTTTGTCAGTTACAACACACTAAACACGCTTTATATTACATTTTGTAGCACAGTGAACAATTAAGTATTTTTCAATGTTCTTTGGAGTCATATTATATGAATATATCATACACATATTCAATAGAAACTTATTATTTTCATAACTCAAAGCACGTTTATTCATTAAATTTTGTAGCACAGTGAACTATTAAGTATTTTTCGATGTTCTCTGGGGTCATAGAAAGGCGTTTGTCACTTAGGATGTTCTTATATGCAGAGAAAGATCTTTCAACATCACATGATGTAACTGGGGCAAATTTTAGGAGAGGAATTTTTGCTGGAGAAATGTCCTCGGGAGGATCAACGTCATCTACATTTAGAATTCGGCACACACTGTCAAATGTTGAATAACCAGGATTTCTCTTCAGCACTTTCTGCAATTTACTCAATACACTTGCACCAGTGTCCCCATGCACAGCACTTATCATCCTATCATCCTCTCAAATACCTGTCACTCATAATTACTTTAATCCCCCTGTTGAGAGGACGGGAAACAGCCCCACATTAAGTGTGAAACTTCAATTCAGCAATTTATTTCATATAAAAACAGGAAAACTCTGAAATATGTAATTTTATGTAATATCACTAAGAACAAGAGTTTAGTGCTTTTCAGTCGGTCAACACGAATGTACCCAAAAGAGATGGGTTATGCCCTAATCCTGAAATAAATTACATGAGATTAATAAAACACTAGGATGACCAGTTTCGATCGTCAAGCGATCATCATCAGATCCATTACACTTAGGCTACAAAATCTATGTTTGAAATACAGGTGAAAATATTTACAATATGTACAATTATTTAGTTGCAGTATTGGTACTGCAACTGTCAGTGTATGCTAAATGCAGTATATATGTTAGGTGAAATGCTAAATGGTGATAGCTATCCGGAGATTGTACTTTAGAGAGATTATATGGTTGTAAACTATGGTTAAACTATACAATTTTTGGCTAACTACTTATCTGATTGTCTTCCGTATTACAGCTACTCGCAGTTTTCGTGCTCACTGGAACCGCTGTGCGGTCGACTGTGGTGGTTATCTTAACGACTGGTTTTTCCCCTGCCTCCTCCCCCCTGTCCCTACGTGCTGTGGGGAGTGATAGCGATGTGTTTATGTGAGGTGTTGCCAACCTAGATAAGATGTATGTTATTGAATGAGGTGGGTCCACAACTATTAAAGACCGTGGATTGGCCCTCGCCACGCGTGGAGCATAACCCATTCGAACTAAGCGTTGACGGTCTTATGAGGACGTCCCGGCACCTTTAATACTGCCGCGAATATGGGCCTTGGTTTATTGCAGAAGCAAAGTACATCGTACACCTGATCCAGATAACATTTACCTATTAAAAACCCCTAATTTCCCCCCTTTTTTTTATCTAGCTTGGCTGTGTCGCTAAATTGTGTTTTGTTTCCGACAGGGTGTGTTTTTTAGTAGCGTGAAGAGGGGTGAGCTCTCCATGAACGTGTGTTCATTTAGATTGTTGGGATTGTTTCGTTTGGCTAGGTGTATCTCGATTGCTTCCTTTATGTCAAGAGCTCTGCCTTTCGATTCGTGATGGATTATTTTAAGGTCCGACTCTATGTTGGTAAAGCTGTGCCCTGCGTCACACATATGTTCGCACACGGCTGAATGTGTTCCGTATCTTATCGCATTCCTATGTTCATTATAACGTGTGTCTACTCGCCTTCCACTCTGCCCGATGTAATTAGCTTGACAATCGGTGTCTTGGCACGTTATAGAATATACCCCTGACCTTGAATACGGGTCACGTTTATTTAGATTACTATTTAGGAGGTGCCTAGCGGTTGTGTTTTTCGTCGTGAAAGCTATCTTTATGCCTTGTTTTTTGAATAGGTTAGTGATTTTATATGTATTCGCATTCACATAGTTGAAACGCGCAAATTTTTTCTCATTACTGTCCGGTTTGGGAATCGTTTTATCTTTATTTTTATGTTTGGCTATAATTTGATTTATTTTGCTTGGCGAGAAGTTGTTTTCCTTTGCTATTTGCATAATAGTTCTTATTTCCTTATTATAGTTGTCTTTTGACATGGGTATGTTTAAAGCTCTGTGCACCATTGAATTGAAACCCGCTAGTTTGTGCGTACTGGGGTGATTAGACTGATTGTCGATTGCATGCGAGGTTTGTGTTGCTTTCCGGAATATGGAATATGAAAGGTCGTTGTCTTTATGTTCAATAGTTATATCGAGATAATTTATTTTCCGGTCTATTTCGGATTCCTTAGTGAATTTGATAGAGTGGTGAAGGCTATTAATGGATTGGAGAATTGTTTCTTCGCTTGTTAGTTCAGTATCGTAGATGCAAATTACATCATCTACGTATCTTTTCCATATTACTATTCCCTTTGTTGAAGTCTTTTCTAAGAACGCATTTTCTAGTGCATTGATGAAGATGTCAGCGATTAACCCACTTAGTGGCGATCCCATTGCTAGGCCTTCTCTCTGTGTGTATATTTTATTGTCGAATTGAAACACGTTTTGGGTGAGAACGACCCTCAGTAATCTCACAATCTCTTCAATTTCTTTTACCGAATTGTTGGATATTAAGTTGTTTTCCATAGTGTTGATTGCTTCAATAATCGGAATATTGGTGTACATGTTAGTTACGTCGAAGGATACTAGCTCGCGGCAGTATTAAAGGTGCCGGGACGTCCTCATAGACCGTTAACGCTTAGTTCGAATGGGTTATGCTCCACGCGTGGCGAGGGCCAATCCACGGTCTTTAATAGTTGTGGACCCACCTCATTCAATAATATACATCTTATCTAGGTTGGCAACACCTCACATAAACACATCGCTATCACTCCCCACAGCACGTAGGGACAGGGGGGAGGAGGCAGGGGAAAAACCAGTCGTGAAGATAACCACCGCAGTCGACCGCACAGCGAGTTCCAGTGAGCACGAAAACTGCGAGTAGTTGTAATACGGAAGACAATCAGATAAGTTGTTAGCCAAAAATTTTATAGTTTAACCATAGTTTACAACCATATAATCTCTCTAAAGTACAATCTCCGGATAGCTATCACCATTTAGCATTTCACCTAACATATATACTGCATTTAGCATACACTGACAGTTGCAGTACCAATACTGCAACTAAATAATTGTACATATTGTAAATATTTTCACCTGCATTTCAAACATAGATTTTGTAGCCTAAGTGTAATAGATCTGATGATGATCGCTTGACGATCGAAACTGGTCATCCTAGTGTTTTATTAATCTCATGTAATTTATTTCAGGATTAGGGCATAACCCATCTCTTTTGGGCACATTCGTGTTGACCGACTGAAAAGCACTAAACTCTTGTTTACTAAGGCAACACTGAAAATATGGCTTCAAACACCACAATATCACTATGAATATGTAGAATACCCACAAATATGAAAAAATATGAAAAATATGTAATTACCTAGAAATCCCAGCTCTACTTATGATTGTTCACGGGAAACTCAACCATATCTGGTTGATTACATTAGCAGTTTGTCTTTTCTACTACTTCGGGCGTTAGTATGAGTCAATGCAGAGTTTCACTTAAGCCCGTATAACTACTACCGGTGTGAAGATTTCTCAAAAAAAAAAAAAAAAAAAACTTGAGGCTATTGAACCAAGGAACACAGTAAAGAAAGAATTATGTAAATAAGTTAATGTGGCTAGGATGGGAATCAAAAAGAAAATGAGTAAATAAACAAGCGATTTTAGGCTGTTTTTCCGGAACAGCATTTAATTCGGAAGTTATTGTTTAATTTTTTTATAGTTTGGTAGAGTTCTCCAATACTCACAATTTGAAACTTTTCCGGGACCTTTAGGCCGTCAACGTTTGGATCAATTAAGGGAATTGCTTTTTTTTTTCGTTTTTGCTAAGATGGGGACCCCTACTTTTTCTGCTAAGATGTGTTTTCAACAATAAAATGTATTCTACTGAGTAGCTTAAGAGAAAAGATATACTGTACATACATGGGAGGTTCTAATCGACCACCGGCAACATTCCTCTCCCAGACGACACTTGGTCCTCCGACATCTATAGTGCCCTTAATGACGACCAGAAGCATGGCCCCAAACATGCTGAACCCCTGCACGACGTCCGTCCACACTACAGCTTTAAGTCCACCCTGAAACAAGGTCACACCATCAGAGAAATAAGATGAATGAAATTCAAGATGATGATGATGATGATAAGGTTGTTTTAAATAGCCTAACATCTAGGTTACCGTACATATCAATAAATAAATAAATGAATGAATGAATGAAAGAATGAATGAAGGAATGAAATAAAAACAACCTTACAAATCGCATAAGGGCTATGGCCTCCTGCATTGCAGGGACAGTGCTCAGATTTTAGCAGGGATGGTAAAGTGAACGAAGTTTTATATTTCACTCAGGAGCAGGAGTTAAACCTGGAGTGAAACATATTCTGTAATTTCACTCCGACAAGGAATTGAATTGGGAACGAAATATTGAATCCTATTCCTCTCATAATCAATCTCGGAATGAAATTCAATTCGATTCCACTCCGAGTGAAAATATATCCATTGGATTGCATTTCATTCCTCTCGGATTGAAATGTTGAATGAGACACTCTATTTTGTTCCGAAGGAAATAAAAATAAATCCAAAGAATTTAATTTAATTCTCCTCGGAATGAAACTCTGAAGGAAACATTGAATTCCACGCCAGTGGGAATAAAATTAAATCCATACGCTTTAATTATATTCTTCTCGGAATTAAATTTTGAATAAACATGTAATTATATTCCGACAGGAATGCAATTAAATGCATGGAATTTGATTATATTCCTTTCGAAATGAAACTCTGAAATACATAGGCCTATTTCGGGCCGGAGTGAAATGTAATCCATACAATTCAATTCTATTCTTCTCGGAACGAAACTCTGGACGAACATTTAATTTTATTCCGGCCGGAGTGAAATTACATCCTTACAATTTAATTCCATTCCATTCGGAATGAAACTCTAAACGAACATTTAATTCTATTCCGGCCGGAGTGAAATTAAATCAGTACAGTTTAACTCGAACGAGCAATTAATTCTACTCCAGCCGGCGTAAAATTAAATTCATACAATTTAATTCTACTCCGTTGGAATGAAACTGTGAAAAACTATTTAATTCTATTCCAGCCAGAGTTAAATTTAATCCATACAATTTAATTCTATTCTGGTCGGAGTGATTTTACAGTCATACAATTTAATTCTATTCCAACCGGAGAGAAATTCAACTCATACAATTTTATTCTATTCCGGGCGCAGTGAAATTAAATTCCTACACTTTAATTCCAACGAGTATTTCATTCTATTGCCGCTGGAGTGAAATCAAACCCATACACTGTAATTTCAACGAACATTTAATTCTATTCTGCCGGATTCAAAATAAACCCCTGCTATATAATTCTATTCTTGTCGGAATGAAGCTCTAGACTAACATTTAGTACTATTCCGGTCGGAGTGAAACTAAATCCAAACAATTTCATTCTATTCCTCTCGGAATGAAACTTTGAACGAAATATTAATTCAATTCCGACGTTAATAAAATAAATCCATACAATTTCATGATATGTAAATCTGAAGCGAAATTTAATCCATAGGATTACGTTTTTTACCTCGCAATATGGCATTCTCAATGAAGATTTTGTCTTATTCAATCCAACGAATGATAATGATCGTATGGCCTCCTGAGAGGCCGAGTGCAGGTCTCTCTAGTTGACGCCCGTGACCTGTGCGCCGTAATGAGGATGAAGTGAAATGAAGACGTCACACTCACCCAGTCCCCGAGCTATGGGATTTAACCCCAGGAGACTAAAATCCTTGATGGCCCAGCCGGGAATCGAACCCGGGTCACGTCGGGCCGAAGCCTAGCGCGCTAACTATTTAGCCACGGAGCCATTTTCTCCAGTGAAACTCTGGAATACAATGTTATTACCTGAGGCACTTTTCTCAATTTGATTTTACCGGATAATTAATTTGAGCCTGCTTTCATCTTATGAAATATAGACTTGTGAGATCACCTTGTATCCATGTGTGTATTGGGTACGTGTGTGTGTTCTTATCAACGCTAATCGGCTAGAGCGATTACAATGAAACTTGGTGAGGTCGTAGTACTACCTCATCCAACCACTATGTGCCTTTCAAATTTTAATACGTTTTACCAATTCAACATGACGACCGCGCAAATAATTACACCAGCATTCAATATCTCCGACAGAATTTGTTATTAAGAATCATTAGTAGGAATCATTTCAAGCAGTGTTACACGTCGGGTTCCAAAGGGTAAGTACATAAAGTTTGCTTCAGATCGGTGAAACGTAGATTTGTGCCTAGGGCCTAAATGCAGGGAATGGAGTGGTCTGTCCGAAATGTCATGTATACAGTGTTACTCGCAGGGTTCCAAAGGGTATGTATACATATTTTGGTTCAGATCAGTGAATTTTACTCCACATTTAATTTCACTCCGACCTCAAGATTTAATTTCATTCCACATTTAATTTCACTCCGAGTCGAAGATTTAATTTAATTCCTACATTAAGATATAATTTTATTCCACATTGAATTTCATTCCGTCTCGAGGATTTAATTTTATTCCACATTTAGTTTCACTCCAAGTCTGAGATTCAATTTCATTCCGACACCAAGATTTAAATTTATTCCACATTTAATTCCATTCCGCCCTGAGGATTTACATTCACTCCCCATTTAATTTCATTCCAACTCCAAGGTCTCATTCTACTACACATTTAATTTCATTCCGACCTGAGGATTTAGTTTCAGTCCACATTGCATTCCATTCCGATCCCAAACTTCCTTTAATTCCAATCAACCTGCGAATTTCATTCAAGTCCACATTTAATTTCACTCCCACCTCAAGATTTAATTTTATTCCACATTTAATTAACTCCAACTTCATGGTATAGTTTCGTTCCACATTTAATTTCATTCCATGTTCAATATTTAATTTTATTCCACACTTAATTTTATTCCGAGTTCATGAATTATATTCATTTAATTCACTTTAAGATTCACACCGCGCATTTCGTCCTTTTTTTTTTATTATAAATGGAGTTTTATTATTCACATTTCACTCCTGACATTTTATTCCATAATTTCACTCTCAATTTCATTTCACTCCGAGTTTCATGAAAAAGTTTTATACCTGACATAATTTAATTCCGAATTTCATTCCTTTTAATTCACGAAATAATTTCGTTTACACATTTCACTCCTTACATTTCACTACTTCTATTTCATTCCTCACATTCTATTCCTAATTGAAATCCTCTTCGAGTTCCATTCACTAAACCATTTTCTCTTGAATACAGTTCTACGAATCACATTTAATTTCGTTCCTTTCCTTACTGATCCAATTAAAATACTTTTATTTTAATTCCCCTTCATATATAATTTCATTCCAGACTTTTGTCTATTCCAGTCCATCTAATTTCACTTCCTTTTCATTTAATTTCGTTCTCTTTACCATCCCTGGATTTTAGTCATCAGGTGAGCAAGTCATGAGGGGCATAATTTGGTCATAGTTCCTCTTGTCCCGTTGTACCCTCGGTTACAGGAGAGAATCATGTTGACATTCGAGGGTGAGCAAATACAAGGGAGCCGTGTCTATAGATTTCCTAGAACGTTCAAGATCCCTTTTGGGGCAAATTTCCGGCACCCCGGCGTATCTACAAGCCTCAGTAGACAAAATGGACACATAACCAATACAAATATTGTTAAAATACTGATAACTCACCATACATGTGTAGAATATGCAAACCACGAAGATGATTATCGCAATGTAGTGGTAATCTATTCCAGTAACTGAAACAAAGGTGGAGTGCACTTAAATATATATTATTGTACAGAAGAAAATAATCAACTCAGGTAGACAACTTTACTTCAGAGCTCACGCACTTGTACGTGTACACTTTATTTTAACGACTGAAGATTCTTAAATGATGTAATCTGGGAGGAAACACCTGAAAATTATTTCCTATATCCCAACTTAACTTCTTACTTCTATGATACTCTGGTGCTCAAATGTTGCAGTTAACAATATATTTCCGTGTAGCCTATCGTTGAATATTTTTGTAGATTACCTTGAGCATTAGTAAATGTAATCTATGCTGATATGTTATGCTTACCTTGACTGAAAGTAATGGCTGGCATATAAGCAAGTACAGGCAGGAACAGAATCTGGAATAATTCAAACTTGCAGTTAAACAAGATTGAAAGCAGATGACCTAGTTGTTACGTCTCTTATCACAACAATCACTAGCCGCGGTGGCAGAGAACGCTAATGCGCTACCTCGATGATGGGACAACTTGGTTACTATCCTCGTGAACTTGGGTGTGTGTCGGATTTCATTGATGATGTACGTTCTTGCCTGCTGTTCCCAAGGTCAGAGGATCGAATCCAGGCGCAATAAGCTGGCATTTGGGGGTGAGCAAATGCAAGGGAGCCATGTCAGTAGATTTACTGGCCCGTTCAAGATCCCCTTCGGTGCAAAATTCCTGCACCCCTAGGATCTCAAAGTCGCAGTAGTTAAAAGGGATGTAAAACCAATAACATTACATATTCACAGATGACCTATGCTTCACTGGTGTGACTGCAGCCGTGTGTGTGGAACTGTAATTGTTACTATTACTGAAGGGGGTTGGTACTCCTGAGCTTGAAATAAGGCACTATTCTGGCATTTTCCTCAGGGAATTTGGAAATACCAGGGGAATAACCAACTACTGATGTCGGACTCGAACCAACAATCTAGGGATTGCTGCAGTCGTTGTGCGCGATTTGAAGTGTAAAGCTACACCGCGGTGTAATTTCTAGATGAATCCACCCCAAAATATGCAGTGACTACATCATATTTTCCAGGAGTCCGCCTCGATGCGTAGTGGCTAGTATTCTCGGTTGTCGCCTTGGTTGGATTCCATTCTGAGCCAAGATTAATTTTTGTCTGAAGTCTGGCAAACTGAGATTAGGTAGGACAGATTCTTTCCTTAGCCATGCTGGAAGTGATTTTCCGTAGTTTCCCACTTCTACGATGGTACCAATGCCGGTCACGGTCACTTCCTACCAAAATACTACCTCAAATATTAAAACAAACACTAGTACAGACATCACAGTGACATAGGTTGTCAAAAAAATTGACATATACCCAAGTACACGAGGCTACATGACCACGATGTCGCAAAGCCCCTGAAGAAACAACAAATGCAAGCAACAACGCTTTGCAAGTATATGAAATAAATTAGGGCTGAAATTTATATTGGTCAACTGGTGTACAGAAATTTCTTAAAAATACTTGCAGTCATTTGTAGTATCAGTGTTCGTCTCCAATAAGTGTGTGTGTCTGTGACCAGCGGATGGAAGTTTTATCGCCTACGAGAGGGCGATCGACAGGGTTCAGCACTCCCAACTGATGTACATGTTACACCAAGTGACTTCGGTTGCGTAGTTGGTAGCATGCTGAGCTTCTATGCCCATGATCGCGGGTTCAAACACGGCCGAAAACGTCGGATGTTTTTAAGAGCGTCAAAAGTCCCTCAGTATGCTTTCCTTCGGATGGGAAATAAAGCTGGCGGTCCCATGTCATAGATTTATGTTATGATAAAGAAACTTCCACTAATTACACTTTTGTGAAGCTAAATTCCAGGTTATATTTGACTAATACTCTTAGGTTCCAACGTTCGTTGCCAGGAGCCGACTGCGATGGCATCTCGTAACAAAGTTCTGAACTAGTTGGTCGTTGACGGTGGCGTTTGGTAGCAAATTTGGAACTACTTGAAATCGAATGTCTGCAGTCCTTACTTGAATTAAAAACAGATAACACACTAATACAGTCATCACAAGTAACACCGGTGATCAGACAATTCTACACACACCCAAACTACACGGGGCTACATGCCCGCGTTGTCGCAGTCCCTAAACTGAGGAACCAACCAACCAACCAACCAACCTACATGTTACACCAAATTCATTTAGATTGTAAAGACTTACCAACAGGAACGAAGGAAAGGTCTGAATCCAAGAATCCAACGTGTCTGCCAAGGAAATATTGCATGGCATACCTTATTTAATCTGTATTCTGACAGATTATTGAAGGAAGTTGTAGATGACGCGAGCTATCAAGTTAAGAGTTAATGGCGTCCTTCAAAACACAATCAAATATCATGATGTGTAATAGCATGGAGGATATCCAACATCTAATAAATGGGATGGAATGTTAAGGATTTCACGGCAGTGCCAACCCATACGGAGTAAGAGTAACCAAAAAGCACTGCAATGTGTTTCATTAATGTAGCCTATCAAGTGGTTGCTATCCCAGAAGACACCAGAGATCCCAATAGGTTCACCTGGCTGAAACTTCCACGGATACGACTGTAATCTAATAAATAAAATTACTCCAGTTTAACAGGAGAGGAGATGGGGAATTTCGTAATCAATCTTAACCTAATAGCAATTCTCTTTTATTTAACGTTTTGTAACGAATAGTTTATTACAATAGTGAATAGTACTTACCGTTTTCAGGGTAAAGAGCACGGAAGCGAACAAACGAGTGTTTCTGTCGAACCTTCTCTCCAAATACTAGAATGGAAGAAAATTAAATGTCAGATCCAGTATTCTTGTTATTCTGAAGGAGGTAAAATATTGGTTACTATAACCTCTATAAAGAAACTTGTAATCCCCATACGTTTTCTTGAAATCACGACCCCCTGGTACAATATTGATATACGGTAGTTCTGCTGTAGATTTGATAATCGAAACTGGCAATTTAACCTCGAAAGCAGTCACAATTACAGTAAATGTATGTCCGCCTCCTTGTGTGTTGATGGTATATAAACATTGCAGCTTTTGAATTCATTAATTGTATATTGGCTTTCACGGCCAGTGAATTAAAACTCAGCAATTTTGTGGGGTCCGGGCACGGACACCAAGAGCCCGCTGATGAGCCTGCTTCGTGTTCCTAGGGGAAACCCCACACAATACATGGCATAAACCTAGAAAAATTGCTGAGTTTTAATTCACTGACCGTGAAAGCCAAGAGCTTTTAGCTATCGCAGTAAAGAGGCGCAGGTGCGCTTCATAAAAACGGAGGTAGCGCGCAGTTCTTTACTCCTGTGGGGGTCTGGCCCCGGACACCAAAGCCCACTGATGAGCCAGCTTGGTGTTCCTAGGCGAATTTCCACTCAAGGCACGGCATAAACCCAGAACAATTGCTGGGTTTTGAATTCATTGTTGGCAGCCTTTATATCACGATACTTTTCTTTGAAAATGAATCATATTTCTCTTTTCTATGCTATATTAGTCTTCTGTGTAATTTTATAATCATATAATTTACAGATGTATGGACCTTCTGAAGTCTTCATTTAAGATAATAAACGGAAGGGCAATTACACATGTAAAGAAAGTTGACAGTATAACGTTAATACCATGCACGTACCTAGGGAGTGGCTGCCTCATAGAAAACTCATCTCAGACCTTGTGTATATAATCCATGTTATAGTAATGTTATTTTGGTCATTTAATGCGCAACAACATATACAACCTGTTGCAATTAATTAATCACGGAAAGTTGATTGCATTAGGGGTCCAGGACATAGAAGAATATACTAGGTAAAGAATTTAATTCGGTGGTTTGGACGGAATACCGTGTTGCTCTTTGGAAAAGCTATGGATAAACAGCAGATTATGCTACTGATCGCCAATGTTCTTGGGGGACGAGGCACTTGAAGAAAATGAAGGTGGGTTACGTCCCATATAACTATTATGGCTTTTAGAGATGCCGGGGTGCCTATACTGTATTTCACCCTGAAGGGGAGCCGGAGGTGCCTATGCTGCCTATGTTAAAATGATGACATTTGAGGAACATTTATGGGAAAACTATTGCTTCAATTAATTTGAAAATTTGTCAACGTATACAGTGGTTTAGACTTGAAGTTAAGACGGGGAGATATTTTATTTTATTTTATATATATTTTTTTTTTTGTTACTAACCTTTTTTTAAGAAAATTGATATATTTAATTAAGTTACTTATACACTACTGAACATATTGCCAAATGGCTGTGTTAAAATGTAATTTAGACCACAAAGAGCATTATATATAAGTTTCATCTGCCTATCTTGAGTGGTTTTTGAGAAAATGTTCCTTAAATTAACAAAAATCTAATTCACTGGAAATGGCCTCCAAAGTTTCTCAATACATTCCTGCACTATAGGATGGATTGTCAGGATCTTCTTCTTCATCCTCCAAGAGCTTCCTTTTTATTCTTCTTTTCTGTCCCGTTGTTCTGTTATATTTCATGCCCCTTTCTCTTCTTTTTGCTCGGGCCGATAACCTAGATGTTAGGCCCTTTAAAACAACAGCCAGAGTAGATAAAAGGGACGTAAAACCAATAACATTATTATTAAAACAACAATTATCATCATCATCATCATCATCTTCTTTCTGCTCCTCTTATCCTCTCTCTGCCAATCCTTCTTACTGCTCGCACAGTGTTCACTCCAGATTGAAATCCTAATATCTTCAATACTTCACACTTCACACTGTTTCCTTGGTTGTCGGTTGCTATTGCATAGTAAATGCCAAAGTGCAGTGTTTTGATATCCACAAACACTCTTTTAGGGGTTACTGACAAAATTAAATTGTTCACGCTCTCATTAGGATTCTGCTTTTTTCCGTGCAGACATTTTTGTAACAGTTCTGGCTGTGCCAAGTCACGAAAATTTGGTTTTATGGCTTCTATCACAGCTGCGGGCAAAGAGTGCCTGTGATCATAGTCCTTTTTGACATTATATTTGCACCAGGAATCTTTTGGGCACAGGCCATGTTGAGGGCATTCATTGGAAGAGGCAGTATGAAGGAACAATGCCCACACTGCATTCCTCATATCATCAGCATTAGTAGTATTCTGTCGTATTGCGTACCCATAGTATCTCTGTAGACGTTCAATCGCCTCATCAGTAAGCCTGTTTCTTCCTCCTATTGACTTTCCATCACTGAGCCCACTTGAACCCAAAGTTTGCTTGAGGCTTCGAAGCCGTGCTCCCATGCGTTTTTGCACGTGTCCAATGCATTCCAATTTTTCAACTTTAAATTCATTTCCATATGGTTTCACTTCCTCTATAGTCTTGAAACCTTTGGAGTCACCATCGCCAAGATAGTATTTGTACCTAACATTGTATCTGGGCACTGACCGTTCAAAAATTTGTTTCACTCCTTCCACTTCCATTGTCCCACTTGATCCACTAAAATTTGCATCGCAAGTATTGCTGTGGTCTCCCTTGATTTTATTTTGCACCTACAATGTCTTGAAAATATTGCAACGTCTATCACTTTCGCACTATCACCACTAGTAGCTGTTACACCCCCATTTAGAGATTTATGGCCCCTATTTTGCCAAGAACCGTCTAATGCCACTGTCAAGTCCCAAGAACCACCATTCCTTTCTACAGATTCCTCCACTGCTACCTTCATGGTTTTCACAGCCACATCTTCAATAGAGGATCCAACCAGTTCACAATAGTAGCCAAATTTGCTTGGAGGTGATGGCAAGTTCATGATACCACGAAGGAGTTTACCAGCAGCAGATCCTTTTCCAATGGATCGAAGACCATACACAAGTCGAACATTCACATCAAACACTTTAGATCGCCCTTCTTCACCAAAATGACTGCTATGCGAATTATAGAAGGTCACTTCGTACTAACAACGTGCATAGATTAGCTTCATCTCACAAGCTACCGGGTGAGTTAGCCGTGGTCGTTACGGCATGACTGCTGGCAGTCGCTCACATCCGGGAGGCGAGAAGGTTCGAATCCCCCCGCTGGCAACCTTGAAGATGGTCTTCTGTGGTTTACCATCTTCCTTCCAGGCAAATGCCGGGGTTGGTCCCTCACTATAGGCCACAGCCGCTACCTTCCAATTCATCGTCCTTCTATTCCAACTTCCCTCCCCAACGGTACTTGTAGCTCACCCATTGGGTGTCCGTCTCGAAGCAGCTACAAAACTGGCGAGCCGAACATGTCCTCAGACACTCCCGGCACTAAAAGCCATACGCTAAAAAAAATCACAAGCTAAACCAAAGTGCTTTGTAATTTCCAGTTCGACTCCTACACTCGTACACATTTTGCACAAATCACTTTCCTTCAGCACAGAAGACAACAGTCCAATATTCAGTACTTCGTTCACATTATCATTGTCACTCACATAATCACAAAATCTGTCACCTCCACCAGTCAACTTCTTGCTAGAAGATGTCTCTGGGCTACGGTCTGCCAAGTGTTGCGCAGCAGACGAAGTCATTGTTTCCTTTACAGCATCACAACTTGGTATCAGTGATATTTTTCTTTTCCCTACGTTCTTCCTCTTCTTATACACACGATTGTTAAAACGCGGCATCGTAACCAAAAGAAGGCTTTTACACGAGGAGTATAATACAAGAATAAGAATACGGTACAAGAATAGGCGCGTCAATGAAATACTTCAAAACTAACAATAACACACATGCGATGTTTGGCGCCCTAAGCGCTGTTATAGAAAACAGAGTAGCCAAACTTTGAACATCCGCTCGAAGGATAATGTAAGGAAATATTCAACTTCAGGACGAGAAAATGCCAAGTAATTCGCCAAGAATTCACGAGAGCCTATCAGTTCGATTCAGCGGTTCCACCCACTTCCTCTGCAAGCACGTATAAAAACAGCAATAACTCCACTTCTAGGGCGAGTAGAATGATCAATCAAAGTTTTCCTTAAAGAGGAATATTCAAATTAATTTTAGCAGTAAAAAAGAAAAATCATAATTTTTTGGATTTGACCACCACCGGCTCCCCTGACGATAATACCAAGGATGTACATATGGAGTGGCTGCCACATAGAAAACTTATCTCAGACCCTATGTATATAATTCATGTTATAATAATGTTAGTTTAGTCAATTCATGCGCAAGAACATATAAAACCTGTTGCAATTAATTATTCGAGGGAAGGTTGATTGCATTAGGGGTCCAGGACATAGAAGAATATCGTAGTTAATGAATTTAAGTCAGTGGTTTGGACGGAATACCGTGTTGCTCTTTGGAAAAGCTATGGATAAACAGCAGATCATGCTACTGATCGCCAATGTTCTTGGAGGACGAGGCACTTGAAGGAAATGAAGGTGGGTTACGTCCCATATAACTATTATGGCTTTTAGAGATGCCGGGGTGCCTATACTGCATTTCACCCTGAAGGAGAACGTTAGTATGGCATAGCTCCCTTGCATATAACCACTCTCAAATGCTAACAAACTGCGCCGGGATTCGAGCCTAGTACAGGGTCCTCTGATCCGGAATTCTTTGCCGCCTCATCGGAAAACCCATGCCTGTCCTTTAACCCATGACAAACATTTACTTCTGAAGGGGTTAATTTCTAAGCTTTTTCCTACCACAGAACCATCTGTTCAAGAACTCCTTATTTAGAAATGTGTACAAGTAATCCAAGTTAATTTTTCCTAGTGTATGTGTATAAACAATCCCAGCCCAATTTAATTAGGTGCATTACTGTGTTGACCGACTGGAAAGTGCTTATTTTATTAGATTATGACGGCAAGACTGAAAAATCACTTCTAAAACTTTCATATTAATATTGTGTCCGCATGAGATATGGCAACATTGGTGCATTGGATAATTTTAAAGTTAGCGCGGAGCGGCAGTGAGGAGGGACAGACGTCACAGTGAGAGTATTGCAGAGAGAAGGCGCGAGGCCTGGACCAACCAGCTACGCCACCAGGATTAAATTAAGTCATTCCAGAAACCAAGATAAGTCAAATGTTTAAAAAGAAGAATAAGTGCAATTTATATTATAGAGCCATTATGTCTTGTGTATTTGATTTGATGACGCTCGCATGACGAGCAAAACATGTCATCCCAAAGTTGTCTCCCTCTTCTGTAATATGCGTAAAAATGGTATATACAGTACTAGCAACCCGCCCCGGCTTCGCCCGGGAACTGAAGCATCATTTATATAATTTATGGAGGAATCATAATTCATAGCAGTATTCTCGTTATCGGACCGCAAACCATGAACATTTATTCCCTGTGTCATAGGAACTTTGGAGATGACTCTCTTTGTCTCTGTGAATTATTTCTTTCTCTCTCTTGTGACAATCGAGAAATTATTTGTTGCTCAGTTTCATTGTTACGTGATAAGCGTATTTTTTTCGATTTCCATGAACTACGGCCTATATCCTTTTGTCGTCTTGGCATGATGGATTAAATCACTGACTGGACTATTATATATACAGTATCATCTCGGAGATAGCATGTGCAACGAATTCTTGTCAGACGTAATTTAAGAATGGCGAGGTGCATGAATCACAAGTACCCTCACCCCCTCCCCTTCCGTCCAATCTAAACTTGACTGTGTGTTCTGCGGAACAAAATGTTCACAGGCGAAGTAAAGAGAAGCCGATTTGCACTTCCAGGGAAACTCGAAACACATCCACTCTTCTCTGAAGTCTTAACTCGACACGACTCTACAGTGTCTGGGGTGATAGGCTTGCTTGCCAGTCAGCTAGCTCGTAAACTGTCTCGAAGCTAGTAATTGAATGGAGATTGTTGGAAGAAACGTAAAAACACTTACTGGATAGCGGGCGATGAATTGAAGATAGAAAGATTTTTGTAGAACTTTTCATGCTGAACAATGTTTACACTCATAGTATATACTAGATATTGTTAACGGTTTGCCCTGCATAGGCTTAAAAGGCGCACGGTCGCCAGCTTTTTTGTCGACCTTTTCCCTGAAATCGTTACTGCTTGGCTTCCTTTGATCATAAATAAATTATTTTCTACAAAATCTTTCCTTTAGATATCCTTTACAGAATGGTGAAAACCGCATCAAAATCCATCCAGTTGTTCAACGTCTCACTATATTCAGTATGGATTGGCAGTAAGCGTTCACGAAGTATGTTAAAAACAACAATGTTCAGCGAACTGTTATGGACTGCTATGAATTATCAGCTGTGCATAAAGTAATGTTTCTTTGCAATCATAGCGTTGACTAAATGTGCTGTGTTGTGTCGTTAGAGCGTGTCATCTGGTTAGCATATAGGCTATTGCAAACTGTTAGTGTTATTATTGCGTTAACTAAATGCGTTCAGTCCTCGAACTGACTATTTCACTGTTTTGTCGTTGATACAGTTTATGATAATTTCATATATAATTTAACTCACATGGTTCCATCATCTTGAAGATATTGCTCCTGGTATCATATTGACAAACGTGAACATGAATACGTTCACTTGGTAATGTAGCCGACATTCCGTTTCACTACAAGTAAGCGGCGAACTTGCTTGCATGCCGAACCTAAGTGTCACGCCCGGACCACGTTACGATAATAACATTTCACTCACGACACAAAACGAATAGCACACACCAAGACGGTCCAAGACAGAGTATAGCGTGAGTGATCTCCAGTCGCCTAGTTCCCCTGCACTGAGCTCCGAAGGAGTGGGGGTTGCTTGACAAGTGACCTTCCCCTACTTCCGGCAATGTCACAAATTACAACTTAATCCTGCCATTAAAGTTCTTCATATCTTAGTAATAAAATTGCACATTGGTCTCCATTGAGCACAACAAAATCTAGTTTCTTACACCTCAGTTTCTGGAGCTTCTTTAACATGATAATCCCGGCTCGTATTTAATACAATCTTCCACTCAGATAACGAAGTAAAATCAGTGACATTTCTCCTTTTCCAATTGTGATGTCATCAAGCTGATACCCTGAACTCTGCCGGTCAACTTCACGAAACAACTCCGTCCGTGACGTAACATATGCAGCTCAAACTGGATCATGGCCTCCGTAGCTTAGTGGTCAGTACTCAAAATCGGGTACAATATTATAATAATCCAGCATGGCGGCCGCGTGAAATATTTATCTGGTATTTTATATATCCGATACTATTACAGATATCATCCTGAAATTTCGTAAGGTGATAGAGAATATAACTATAAGTTCACCTATGTGACATTGAAAATCTTGTTATCTACAAATCCAACATGGCAGCCAAGCAAAGTTGAAATATGCAGATGACAATTTCTCGCGATTTAATCGTCCGAGCATAGTGAAACTTGGTACGGCACATAATCATACATGATTTGAGCTACCGGTATCTAATTTTATTCAATTGCTTTAATAACTTCAAGATGGCGGCTGAGTTTAAAAATTGTTTTTACTTTTTGTTTCCTAACCAAATGATCGATCTGAACGTTTGAACAATGAACCTACGCAATAATTTTCCTTTAATGGTACATAACTCTATGGCCGATACAGGAAACAATCCAAAATGGTGACCATCCGAAATATTTAGACGGTTCTCAATATCTAAGAATCTTTTACAGCAAACAAGCTGAATTTGTTTATGTTCATAGAGGCTATAAACATTTATCTATCTGAGTGCAGTGAAACGTGGTACGGTAAATGCTCATAGAAATTTTAATCCACTGGCTTCTAATTTATTAAAATTATTTTCATAACCACAAGATGGCAGCTGTGCGAAATTTAAAATCTCGTTTTTACTTCTTGTGTTTTAATCATGCAATTGAAGTTTGAATACTACACGTACACAATAATCTTCATGTAATAGTACATAACTCTAAGACCTACAGGTACATATACAAAAATCAAACATGGCGACCATCCGTAATATTAGACGGTTCTCAATATCTACGAATCTATTGCAGTAATCCAACTGAAATTTTGCATGTTGATAGAGGCATTTAACATAAGTAGGATATATGAAAATAGGCTTTAGTTCTTCACGGAACTACTTGTTTTATTCTGTAACACCTATTGCTGGAAACGGATCTGCCGGTTGCTGTTTCAAACACCCAACCAAGACTGGATTTATTTTCATCACAAATTCAAGCTAACTCATCACACTCTCCGTAAGTGTCAGAGAATTACCGAATCCTTGACCATGTACATTTTTATTCTTCTGTCTTAATTTTTCATGGATGAAGAGTTTAAAGATATTTTTTTTTTCAAATTCATAGTGAAATGTTGAAAATTGTAATTATCATTTCTATTGTCATTTATAAGTCACGAGTTTTCAAATTTGAAAAGCATTATTGAACTAAAAGCAACCCAGGTGCCACAGCTAAGAGATATTTAGTGAAATATTCATAATTTGTTTAATTCCAATAACTGCACATGCATCACATGTATTTTTAATAGCAAGGAAAAATGGTTATTTTTCAACACCCTGGAGTAATACATATGCATGATGTTTTTTGCAAACTTTTGTGCTCTTTGATGTGATCTAATAATAGTAAATTTTGTGTTTCGTTATTATTATCCTTCTTTGCCTCGTACAATTTCCTGTGTAAATCAATAACATTTACCTTCAGATTCTCTTTAATCTGATTCTCCACACTATCCAACTTCTTATTCATGTTACTGTCCATTTTCTCCATCATCTCGTTCATCATTTTACGGACATCCTCCGTCGCCATTGTCGTCATTACAACAATGTCAATAATAAAAAGTGCTATAGGAATATAAACAAATAGAGCAATATAGCAACACTTTAGAGCAACCTTTCAATCCATGCATTTGGGCATCGCGTATCGCGTACCGTGCAAAGGTACTGTCCCTGCGCCAGCTCTGAAAACCTGGCAGGAATGTGGAGTGGAGTGAGTAAGCCAGTGATGACGTAGCACTGTACTATGCTATGCAAAAACATGTACTCACCTTAAAGTAGCGGTGTTGCTAATGGAGAATCCTGGTCTTCTTCTTCTGCCTCACTTTCGGAACTCGACTCTGTACATCCACTGGAGGAATTTTTATCATCACTACCATCACTATCATCATCCAGATGTATCACTATGTTATCAATGAAATCTACGACAATGCCGTCCTTCTCCCAATATTCATCCTCTACTTTCTGAACATTCCTACAGTACCCTTCCCAGTCAGTATTGGTTATAGATGTTATCGCTTTAAGAGTAATATCTCTTAGTTTCTGAAGGGATAAATCCCCGATAATATTTCCTTCGCGCACCACACGTTTCTACTTATTCCAAGCTAGTTTGATGGCATTCAGATCACACATGTAAGGGGGAAGGCGGACCACAGTATGTCCCAAGGATTGCAAATGGGAGTCAATTTTAAACAATTTCTCTTTTGGTCTAACCACTTCTACTAATTTATATAGTGCATCTTTCCTCATAGACTCGTCACAAGTAACTCCTTTGTTGCGTAACCACGATATCATATCTGATTTCACACAGTACTTTGTGGGTGGTTTTTCTATCTGTGTGCAGTGATAGGGTGAGTTATCTAACACAACTACAGATGAAGGTGGAAGATTGGGTGCAAGCTTCTCGGTGGCCCACTTAATGAAATTCACACTGTTCATCTGCCCGTGATAATCCCCACTTGCCGTACCGGCTTTATAGATATAAGAGCATTTCCTATGAATCCGTTTATACCCCTAGCGTGAACCACTATTAACCTATTACCTGAATTCACGTTAGCTTGTACTCCAAATGCTTCCTCACTTTGCCAGCACTTTCCAAATTTTAAATTACTATCTATCCAAGTTTCGCCAAGATAAATTATCTGTTGCCCACTTTGCCTGAGTTGGTTTATTTACACTAGACAGTCGTGACGCAAAGATACGATGCGAGGCCTTTCAATTAAAATCTTCCTCCGATTTTGAGATTGTTTCCACCGGAAACCGATTTATTTTACTACTTTTCGTAATGAAGTGTGTGACAAAGGAAAAGTTATTTTGCCTTGTATCACAGGCAGTAGTTTTGGAATGGTATGAACACGTTTTTCTTCCACATAAAACGCTTGAATAGCACCACGAATTACACATTTATCAAAATCATCAATTTTCACTACAGTGTGTGATGGTCTAGTATTTCCTCTCTTACCCAGAGTGGACAGCACACTACCCTCGCCACTTTCAGCCAATTCCCTCGTTTCCTTCCATATCTTTTTAATAAAAGATTCGGACACTCCAGCATAGTGAGCAGCTCTTCGTGTCGCCTGGTTTACTGTGAAAGCAAAACGTTTGTTTTCAGCCTCTTCATCCAACGGAGATGAACAGGGTACATAATAGAACTTGTTAAACTTGAGGTGTGTGAGGGAGAATTAGATAATTCCTCAAGTTTTTTAAAATTCTATAAAAGTACTGGTAAAATGTAACTTCTCATCGTACCCTAATTGGCTGATTTTCAATTATGTTTATGATATGTCGGTTCGGGGATTTATCAAAATGGATACAGTAATGATGACTAATGGACTGTGTTATAACATACCCTATTGATTTCATTGTGCAGAATTGTCAGATTTTTACCTGTCTTGAATTAATCTCTAGTGTGAATAAGTTTCGTATTTTAGTTACTTGTTTTAATCTGTGTCACGTTAAACAAGTTACTAAAGATGAAAAAATGAGAAGTTTGAATCTACCATACCTTTTGTAAGCAATTTCAATTGCATTTTGTATTTTCAACCTACCCCGCTTTGTTCAAGTAGTTCATTCTCAATTGCATTTTGTGGGTATTTTGAATCTACATTACATTTCGTGCGTATTTTCAATCTCATTTGCATTTTGTAAGTATTTTGATTTCACTTGCTTTTTGTGAGTATTTCGACTGTACGTTGCATTTTGTACGTATTTTGGACTTAACCTACATTTTGTGTGTATTTTCCAATCTATTCCTTTTGTGAGTATTTTCGTTCGAAATTCCCTTATGTACGTATTACCGCTCTCCATTACTTGTGCCGGGCTCCTCTCCGTCTTATTTCCTGTCGACCTCACTTGGTCAACTCTTGTTCTCTACCGACTCTTGCAGTACAATAAGTACGTAGTTAGTTTTAGTTGTAAGTATGTAGGTAGTTTGTTCATTAGATATATGTCATTGTTCTATTAGACTGTGGTGTGTGAGTGTCTGGTAGCAGTTGCATTGGATATTAGTTATAGTTCATTGTTTCAGTAGACTGTGAGGTGTGAGGGTGAATGTGAGTGTGCCTGGTGACATACTGTTTTAGTGGTAGTATTTGTTGCTGGTGGAACTTAAGTATTTATTTCGTTAGTAGAATTTTGGTATTTAATTGTTAGTAGAAGGTTAGTGTTTTGTTAGTAGAATTGCTCTTTACTTATTCTGAAAGGGAGTAGCAGCCTTTCAGAATAAATCAATTCTTTACTAGTCTTATAGACGGTTAAGATATTGATAATATAAGCCAAATAATGGCTACACTGTTCCTGCTGCACGGCTGAAAGCAACGGGAAACTACAGCCGTACTGCTATTCCCGAGGATATGCACCTCTCTATGCATAATTACATGTGATGATGGCCTCCTCCCTTGTAAAATTTCAATCCGGAGGTAAACTAGTCCCCCGTTTGGATCTCCGGGTGGGGACTACTCGAGAGGGGGTTAACATCACAGAAATGACAAAGAGGAAATCTGACATTCTACGGATCGGAGCGTGGAATGTTAGAAGTCTGCTAGGAAGTGGAAGGTTAGAAAACTTAGAAAGGGAAATGGATAGGTTGAGGTTGGATTTGGTTGGGATTAGTGAAATGCGCTGGCAGGAAGAACGGGACTTTTGGTCAGGAGACTATAGGGTCATTAGCACTAAATCAAACAATGGTCAAGCAGGGGTTGGTCTCATATTGAGTAGGAAACTTGGACAGCGGGTGGAATATTATGAGCAATATAGTGAACGGATTATTGTAGCAAAAATCAATACTAAACCTACCTGCACCACAGTGGTACAAGTCTATATGCCTACCAGTCAAGCTGATGATGAGGATGTTGAAAAGGTCTACGAAGAAATAGACGAAATTCTGAGGTATATCAAGGGTGATGAAAATGTTATAGTAATGGGAGATTGGAATGCTGTGGTAGGAAAAGGGAGAGAAGGGAAGATAGTAGGATATTTCGGATTAGGTGAAAGGAATGATCGAGGAAGCAGGCTGATGGAATTCTGCACCGAGCATGAATTGGTCATAGCTAACACCTTATTCAATAACCACAATAGAAGAATATACACATGGATGAGACCAGGAGATACAGGGCGTTACCAAATCGACTTCATTATGGTCAAGCAGAGGTTTCGAAACCAGATTTTGGATTGTAAAACATATCCTGGTGCTGACATAAACTCTGATCCCAATCTGATTGTAATGAAATGCAGATTAAAGTTGAAGAAACTGAAGAAAGGTCAAAAGCCAAAAAGGTGGGCCATAGACAGACTGAAAGTAAAGGATGTAAACGAAAGATTCAAGAAGAATATAAAGGAAGGACTAATGAAAAACCCTAAACATACTTCAATTGCAGACGAATGGGCACTTTTGAAGAATGAAATAACAAAATCCGCAGAAGAAAACATTGGTAGGAAAGAAAGAATAGGTAGAAAACCGTGGATCACTCAGGATATACTAGAATTGATGGATGAAAGGCGGAAACACAAGAATGTAAGAGATGAAAAGGGGAAAGCAGAATACAGACGTCTGAGAAATGAGGTTAACAAGAAGTACAGGGAAGCGAAAGAAGAATGGTTGAAAGAGAAACGTGCAGGTATAGAAAATTGTCTGAAATTAGGAAAAGTAGTCACAGCTTATCGAAGGATTAAGAATACTTTCGGGGAAAAGAAGACTAAGTGCTGTAATATTAAGGATACAAATGGAAAGCCTCTAGCAGATGGGGAAGAAAAGGTTGAGAGATGGAAAGCTTACATAGAGAGTTTGTATAAGGGAAAGGAGATTGAGAATCATGTAATGGAAAGGGAGGAGGAAATTGATGAGGATGCGAAAGGAGATTTAATATTGAGATCAGAATTTGATAATGCTTTGGGAGACTTAAGCAGGAACAAAGCACCATGCATAGATGATATACCGATTGAGTTGCTGCATAGGAGATGAAGGTCTGATCAGGTTATTTTACTTGGTGTGTAGGATTTATGAGACAGGTGAGGTACCCCCTTATTTCAAGAAGAATGTAATCATTCCTATACCAAAGAAAGTGGGAGCTGACAGATGTGAAGATTACCGTACCATCAGCTTAATTACTCATGGTTCAAAAATTCTGTCTAGAATAATTTACAAGAGGATTGAAAGCCAGATAGAAACGGAGTTGGGTGAAGACCAGTTTGGTTTCAGGAGAAATGTAGGATCAAGGGAAGCTGTTCTAAGTCTTAAGCTGATTTTGGAAGGTAGAATAAGGAAAGATAAAAGAACGTTCATGGCATTTGTAGACTTAGAAAAGGCTTTTGATAATGTTGATTGGACTAAATTGTTTGACATTTTGAAATCTATTGGAATAAAGTACAGGGATAGGAGGGTAATCTACAATCTATACAGAAACCAGACAGCAGTCATTCGAGGTGAAGGACATTAGAGAGAAGCTGGTATTCAGAAAGGTGTTAGGCAAGGCTGCAACTTATCACCCATACTTTTCAATCTTTACATTGAATAAGCAATGAAGGAAATCAGAGAAAAATGTAAAGTGGGAGTGGAGATTCAAGGAGAAATAATTTCAACTCTGAGATTTGCTGATGACATCGTCATCTTGGCCGACAAGCCTGAGGATTTGAATGAGTTTTTGAATGGTATGGACTCCGTCTTACGGAAAGAATTCATGATGAAAATTAATAAATGTAAAACGAAAATACTGGAATGCAGCCGAAATAAATCAGGAACCTCTATGGAGATAAAATTGGCAGGTGAAAAGCTGAAGGAAGTAGGAGACTTCTGTTACTTAGGAAGCAGAATAACCAGTGATGGACGAAGCAAAGAGGATATAAAAAGTAGGTTGGCTCAGGCAAAGAAAGCATTTCTACAAAAAAGGAGTCTGTTGACATCGAATATAGATTTAGGTATTACGAAGTCATTTCTGAAAGCCTTTGTCTGGAGCCTGGCGCTCTATGGAAGTGAAACTTGGACTATTAATGCAGCAGAAAGGAGAATTGAAGCTTTTGAAATGTGGTGTTACAGGAGAATGATGAAGATCAGATGGGTAGATAGGGTTACAAACGAAGAGGTATTAAGACGAGTGGGAGAGGAGAGATGTTTCTGGCGACTGCTAATGAAGAGAAGAGATAGGTTAGTAGGATACATATTAAGACACCCAGGTATAGCAAGCTTAGTTATGGAAGGAAGGGTCGTGGACAAGAACTGTAGGGGTAGACCAAGGTTAGAATATGTTAAACAGATTGCTTCAGATGTAGGGTGTGGTAGCTATGTAGAGATGAAACGATTAGCTCAGGACAGGGAGACATGGAGGGCTGCATCAAACCGGTCAAAACACTGAAGACTCAAGCAACATTATTATTATTATTGTAACTGATAGTTGCAGTAATTAGACGGAAGCAAATACTGAGATCTAGTGATCCTTTATTCTACATGCCACGTTTGCCTATGGAGAGTGCTATTAAAGGAAAGAGGAATAAGGTTGGGGAGGGGGCGCTAGTTATTTCATGTTTCAGAAGGGGGGCTCGACATAAGAAGTTTGAGAACCCCTGATGTAGAGAGAAAACCAACTTTTAGTCTTGGAAAGTAATAAATTAATTTCCACACTTGAAATCAAGTAGGAATGTCCGTTTAACGACATCAGCGGTAACCAGGACTCACATACCTCATATATGGAGACGAGTTTCATCTCATGTATTGTGGGAAGGAACACCAGAGTTATGACCAGACCTCCGAAAATGAGAGTAAAGGCACTGTAGATGTACTGCATCCCATTCAGGTAGGTGTCCGTAGCTATTCCTATGAGTGCCGTGCTGGAGACCAACCTGTAAGCACAAAAACAAGTATTAGCTAAGGCCTCCACATCTGGCTGTTCCCGGGCAAGGTGACCCTCATGCTGCCCAGGGCAAGAACAGGGCCATCTTCTCCGCGTGGTACTCTTGTATAGGCTACACATCACAGTGCTCCCCCTCAGCTCACTGAATATAAGATCCATGACTTCCACGGTCGACTAACCACTGAGCAGGACCTTATCCTAAACGTTGAATAACTTATCCAACAACAAGATGTTCAGTAAAGAAAATATAGGCTACTTTCCTCTAAATGCATGCGTATAGTTATAACTCGTTGTCCTTTGCAAGGAGCATAAATGAATGTTGGTTGTAGTAGCTTGTTGATATTTTTGTGAGAGTGATTTTGAAAAAATGGGACGGAAGTGGATCGGACGGAAGAGAATCGGAAGGAAGTAGATCAGACGGAAGTGGATCGGACGGAAGTGTGTAAGACGCACTGCCAGCTGGATCGCATCCCTCCTGGCTGCTAATGCTAATACAGTTAATACAGCTAGGGGGATACGATCCAGCTGGCAGTGGTAAGAGGAAACAATTAATTAACGCTTTATTGCGCACAAATTGTGCAAAATTACAAATAATAAAGTAGTGCAGAATTATAGAGTTTGTTTGTGGTTCACTTTGTACAGAACTCTATGATTGGCTTTCCACGTCTTTCACAATAAAGGACATGGTATCGGCTACAGTCTTGGTCACATCTGTCGCACACGCAGTTGGCGTTGGGTTCATGGTAGTGTTTCGTTTTGCACACCTTATGATGATATCCATGCACTGCCAGTGAGTTGACAAAGTGCCGGAGGTCTTGATTTGTTTCAGTCCAGGATCTATTTGTCATAGCCTCGGTAGCGTAGAAATCCATCGGGATCTCTCCTCTCTTATTTTCCCTTTCTTGTAGGCATTTATCCCAGCTCTCCGTGTACGGAAGTTGGAGCTTAGTCCTCAGATCTTGCATTAGGAAAGTTTCCTTTGCCAGCTCATACACCAGTCTGGACCTTGTATATCTGGACACGCCCAGGATTACCTTTAGGTAGCGTGCCTTTACTGCTTCCATGGTTTTGAGGTCTCCGATGCCCAGTTTGCCCCATATTATTTCGATTCCATAAGTTAGAATTGGAATTATCTTTGTGTAGAAGAGCGACATTGCTGTATCTAGTGAGAGTTTTTTAGGGGTCCTGATGTCATACATTGCCTTTGTGGCTGCCGTAGCTCTCGATTTTACATGAAGTCTGAAGGATTTGCTGGTCGTCTGGAGTGTTACGCCGAGATACTTGAATGTGCTAACTGTGTTGAGCGGAGTGTTTCCGAGCGAGATTCTATCGTCGTGACTCTCCCTTCCCCCTTTCCTGAAGGTCATTTTCACAGTTTTCTCCATGTTGATGGTCAGCTTGTTATCTTCTGCCCATTTCTCCATTACGTTGATAGCTTTTTGCAGCTCTGCCTTGTTGCTTGATGCAATTGCCATGTCGTCAGCGTAGATGTAAATCTTCACAGAGCTTTCCGCCTCTGGCCTTATATGTTGTACGACATCGTAAGTTGCTATATTAAAAAGGAGGGGGCTAAGGGGGTCTCCCTGCAAGACTCCGTTGGTTTGGATGATTTCTTTTGAGATGGCTACGTTGTCCTCTATGAAGATGTTGTTTGTGATGAGTAGGTTGCGTATCAGTTCTGTTATGTGTTTGCAGTCTATTGCCATTTTTTCTAGTTTTGGGAGGATGGTTTTTCTGTCAAGTTGGTCGAAAGCTTTACAGTAGTCTACGAAAACTGTGTGGAACTTCCCTCTTGGTTCTCGGAGACTTTCCTCTATGTCATCTATTAAGTTTTTAATTGCTTGAAGCGTGCTTCTCCCTGCTCTGAAGCCATATTGCTCTTCAGGTATGTACTCTTTGGTCATTTCCGTCAACCTTTTCGTCAAAAGTTTTGTCAGAATTTTGAGCATACAGTTTTCGAGAGCTATCCCTCTGTAGGAATTAGGATCTTTCATGTCCCCTTTTCCTTTGTATAAGATCTTTACTTTGGACGTTCTCCATGAGGTAGGAATGTTGCTAGTCCTAAGGCATTGGTTCAGAAGATTCGTGAGCGTTGATGTTAATGCTTGTGCACCGGCTTTGAGGTGTTCATTATACAGTCCTGGGCCTAGTGCTTTTTTGTCCTTTAATGCTTGTATTGCCTTATGGACTTCATCTTTGGAAAAGTGATTGTTGCAGGTGCAGTTTATTTCCGTTGCTTTTGGGTCGTATGCCATTGAGGATCCCGCTTTGTTTAGTATCCCGCTGAAGTGTTCCTCCCATGTGGTCATGTCTAGTCTGCCTACTGTTTGCGTTTTCCTGGGCTTGAGTGCGCGCGGTGTCGGAGATTGGTACTGTTGAGTACAGTCGTCTCGATCTCGACAGCCAGCTCGATCGCTCGCTCTGCAGCGCTCGACGATAAACTAGAGAATCAGTGTTGTTTGGCATGATGTTTTTTTTCTCTTTATTGTTGTGTATTTATGTGTTTACAGTTCCGTATGGCAGTAAATATTCTTGTACCAGACATGTCTTAATCGTTATTTACAGTCCACTTATTTGTGCTCTCCTGTTTTGCTGAGGACCCTAATGCACGATTATATCCATGGTCCTCGCGGGCCGGATATTCACGATGGAAAGACATGTTCTCTGTACGGTACAACATAACGCGGACAAAGCACATGGTCACTTCGTGGTGAAATTGATCCATGCATGTATGAGACGACATCGTGCATACTTCGCTCGTGTAAAGAACACTAAACGTTGGAACACAAACTCTTAACGAACTTCTAGAAATGCAACTCGTGTGTTTTATATGTTACATACGTAACATAACCTACAACACATACCGCGGCATGTGTTCAGCTGCCAGTCTTATAGCACACCTATAGCTCCAGTTTGTGTGGTCATGCCACGCAGAACATCTACAGTGGATTATTCAGATCATCATGGATTACAGTGGCTGATCCAAGATTTATCTCTGCATAACAAGTAAGTTGCAACATTCTTAGACTGGTAGCCTACCTTAGATTATGCTCCCAACCTTTATCCTATTCGTTTATTCTGTCTCCTTACGTCCGTTATGCACATGTACAAAGGATCACATTATTTTTTAATCATTCTATAAGTAAGCCTTCCTTGTTTTCACCCTTTTCGGACCATTCGTACTCGTAACGCGTCTGCAGAAATCGAAGAACAAATCAGGAAGCAACTCGTACAGCAACTAGCCGTTGCCAAATCAAGTTTAACACGAATGTCAAAGTATATTAGTGAAATCCAGCGTGAGTCAGATATTCAATTAGTGATTGTTAGACTGAAAGAATTACCTAACATTACAGATAAATTTGAAGGTGCTCAAACGCAGTTAGAATTATTTGAGGGTATTGAAAAGCATGCAGCTGAAAGAGAAGTCTTCGAATCAGCATACTTTGATCTCAAAGCTGCAATAAATATCGAGATCAATCGTGATAATGAAAACAAGGTTGATGGTGTTATTACTCCACCACACTCACATTCTAGTACACGGAATGCTGTTAGATTACCGACACTACAACTTCCCAGCTATGATGGCAATGTGACCGGTTTCAAGCCTAGTTGTCAATAATGACCGGTTAGACAATATTCAAAAATTTCACTACTTGCTGTCTAAACTCAAAGGTGAAGCTCATAAGTTAATAGCTAATATTCCAGTTTCTAGCAGTAATTTTGAAGTTGCTTTGCAAACAATTCGCAGTCGTTATGATAACATAAGACTGATTGCCACAGCACACTTAGGGTACTTGTTAAGCTTACCGGTTGCTCACAAAGATTATGTTAATGAACTTCGCGCACTAGTTAACCAAACTTTGAGTAACCTAAATGCTATTTAGACTCTAAAATTAGTAGTTCCATTGGAAGACCTACTGGTTTCGCAGTTGATTTTGGAGAAAGTGCACTTGTCCATTAGGAAAGAATTTGAAGATACTGTAGACTGTGATATTCTTCCTACTCTTGAAGATCTTATCAAGTTCTTAGAAGGTAAATATAAGCTTTAGACATAGTGAACTCAAGCAACTTCCTCAGGCCTTCAAGCAGCTCAGACTCTAAAGGTAATGAACCTTCCAATCGTAAGACAACACCACACGCTCATCAGACGTATGATACTGCAACTAAACTGTGTGTACTGCAACTCTCCACATGCTTTAGCTAGATGTAGGGATTTTAATCAAGTTCCTACTCTAGAATGTAGAGATTTTGTCAAGCGCAATAATCTCTGTTTCAACTGTCTATGTGCTCAACACCGAGTCGCCCAGTTGAAGGCTGGTAACTGCTAAACATGCAGGAAGAAGCATCACACGTTTCTGCATATTCATGTGTCTCAGCATTGGTCAAACGTAGATAAGTCGGAAAACGTCTCTAATCAGATCATGACTCGGGTGCAGCATGGCGCGAGTAGTACTGTACTCTTAAGATAGAACCACGTCAGTCCATGTTGTTGTCCACAGAACTGGTGAAGGTCAAGAATGCTCAAGGGATCTGGCATACGTTTAGAGCCCTTTTAGACAGTGGCTCGCAATCTTGCTTTATTTCGGAATCCTGTGTTCAGCGATTAAGGCTACGCAGATCTCATGATCGTAAACCGATCCAGGGTATTGGGAATACGACGACAGAAACTAAGCATAGTGTTTCGATGCAAATAGGTTCGCGTATAAATGATTTCGTGACCTCATTCGAGTGCTTAGTGCTACCTAAGCTTACTGAAGATCTTCCTGGCGAATACATTGATAGCAAGGAGTGGGACTTACCCAAAAATCTGTCATTTGCTGATCCGAAGTTCAACGAACCGGGTCACATTGACTTGTTATTTGGGGCACAGGTATGTCCATATATTCAGCTCGCAGAAAATCTAACTACGACTAAAGATTATCCTATTCTACAAGAAACAGAGTTAGATTGGGTATTTGCAGGTAAATATACAGATTCCAGTAAGCCCCTACATGGACCACGGCGGCCGGTAGTATCTTACTTTGTATAATTTGCAGACTGCATCCAACAGCAGCTACAGAAATTCTGGGAAATCGAAGAGCTACACCATACTCCAAGAACTAAGGAAGATTGTAGTGCATCTTCCCTTCAAACAAAACCCAGAAAATGTAGGAGACTCCAAGCTGATGGCAACAAGGAGGTTTCATCTGTTGGAAAGGAAGTTGTCCAAACATCAAGGACTTTCTTCAAGTGTACGAAGTTTTGGGTCATATGGATATTGCTGAAGATACCACAGCACGCTGTTACTATATGCCACACCATGCAGTGGTAAAGACAAGCAGCTTTACCACTAAGACTAGAGTAGTATTCGATTGTTCTGCAGCATCCAGCCACGGAGTGTCATTGAATGACCTTCTACTCGTCGTCCCAACCATCCAGTAAGATCTCTACTCTATTATTTTAAGATTCAGAAGTCATGCCATTGCTTTTACTGCGGACATAGCAAATATGTACCGTCAGATTCTGGTACATCCCCAAGACTGTATATATCAGAGGATAATATGGAGACAGAAATTGAACGATCCTGCCAAGTAGTATCAATTGAAGACTGTTACGTATGGCATGCCATGTGGGCCATTCTTAGCTATTAGATGCATTCAACAACTGGCCAGTGAGGAAGCTCATGCCTTTCCGAAAGCTCGGATATCAATGATGGAAGATTTCTATGTTGACGATTGTATCTCGGGATGTGAGACCTTCGAAGTGGCTCTTCAAGTGCAACAAGCCTTGATAAACAAACTACAGAAGGGTGGATTCTTATTACGTAAGTGGTGCAGCAATCACCTAGGTATTCTAGAGAATGTCTCACCGGAGCTAAGGGAGACTCAGTTACCACTACAGCTTGACAAGGGTGAAGTTAAAGCATTAGGATTGGTATGGCACCCAACTGCTGACCAGTTTCAAGTTATTAGCGGTTTCAAGCCAAACCCCTATCCACATGGTTTTACAAAACGCCTAGTTTTATCCATTGTTTCCAGCATTTTTGACCCTTTAGGCCTCATCAGTCCTATAGTAATTTTATGCAAGATATTTCTTCAGAAGTTATGGCAAGAACGGCTATCTTGGAACCAGCCTTTATCAGAAGAATTGGCTGCAACTTGGACATCACTCTATAATCAGCTCCAATGGATTGATGAAATCTACATTGATAGCAGAATTCTAGGTGAAAGCTCAGTAACTGTACAGCTTCATGGCTTCTGTGATTCATCGGAAGCTGCGTTTGGAGGGTGCTTGTATGTACACTCCACAAACAAGGATGGAACCACTTCTGTAAGACTTCTTTGCTCCAAGTCCCGGGTAGCACCATTGAAGAAATTATCTCTTCCACGATTGGAATTATGTGGAACATTGCTATTATCTCAATTATTGCAGAGGGTAGTCAAGGCCTTGAATCTTACATTTGTGAACATATTCTTGTGGACAGACTCTACTATTGTATTAGCATGGCTTTCGGCACCATCATCCAGATGGAAGACTTTTGTAGCCAACCGAGTAGCTGAAATACGGGAAATTACAGAAGGTGCTACTTTTCGACACGTTTCTTCACAGTTTAACCCCGCTGATCTGATTTCACGAGATGTACATCCCAAGGATCTTAAGGATAATAAGTTATGGTGGAATGGACCAGCTTGGTTGAGTGAAGATTCTAAACACTGGCCTACATTTGCCAATCTCCCAGAGCAGCAGGAACCAGCAGAGCAGAATATTAAGCATGCATGTTACTTAATGACTATTTCCGAGGATGGAATCATCACAAGATTCTCTAGCTTATCGATATTGCAACGAGTTGTAGCATACACCTTTATATTTTTACGTAATTGTTCTAAATTGAAGACAGAGCGAGCCACTGGACCTCTTTCTGTAAAGGAATTGCAGAATGCTTTGACAACATGCATCAGACAGGCTCATGAGTTAGCATACCACATGGAAATCAAACAACTGAAGTCAGACCAAGAAATTCATTGTAAGAGTCACTTAAAAAGTCTACATCATGGTTTAGACCACAACGGGCTGCTACGAGTTGGTGGACGTTTAGAACGGTATACTCTGCCATATGAGCAAAAACATCCTGTGATCTTGCCACCTCATCATCACGTCACCAGATTGATAGTTGAACATGAACTCAGTCGTCTTTCATGGACTACTATACAAATTCTATTTACTGTCAAGTACGCGTATTCATAACTAATTTAAAGGTCAATTCCACGCAGGAATATTATGGAAAAAAAAACGGAAAATATTAATGGAGCATAAAAAATTATTTCCATATTATTACTGGCACGTGAAAATAAGTAACTCACTTGTACTCTAAATGTTTGTGGTTGTAATGGCTGCGTGGTTAGCGTCTTAGTCTGAGAATCATGAGGTCGCGGGTTCGAACCCCAGTCACGGCAATTATTTTTGCTAGCAGATTATTGATTTAAACGATATCTATCATGACATGATGCGTCATTTTAACAAAATCTACGAGAAATTACGATTTATCTAATTTTAATTACAATAGTTTGCACCAAGCAGAAGTTGGGGAATTTGATTGCATTGAACATTATTCCTATTAGTCTATAGATATGCTAGAGACTATCGTTTCATTCCTCCTCTTAATTTACAATATAATATGTGATGTTTGTTCAAACAAGTGTGACAGTAGCATATCTCCAATTCAATCTATACATTCATCATAGTACCAGTAAGAAAACGGAGCGTAAATTAACATTTTAAGAATATCCAAGCTGTGTAGTATACGAGTAGGATAGCATGTCAGATGACTTCACATATCTTTCATCTCAATTTCATAGTAGGATAACATATCAGATGTTTCACATCATACGCGACAACTGTAAGGCTCGTATCTTTTTTGAAATATAACGTGCTATATCATACGTTGATTAATTGAATCATACCTTAACTATAAATACATACTCTAACACAGCCATCACAATAACTCAGGTTATCAGACAATATTCAATACTCACCCAAGTACACGAGGATAATTTACCATGATGTCCAAGCCCCTCAAATGAAACATCATCAACAACAACAGCTTCCTACACAAATCCTTCCTCGTATTGGAGTACACACACTAGTACAGACATCACAGTGACACACATTATCATACAACTTCTACACACACCCACGTACACGGGAACACATGACCATGATGCCGCGAACCCCCTGAACAATCAGCAACAACAACAGTCTGTACCGCGATAAAGGACAACGAATTTTAATCGCTGTAGTCGAGTGGTGAAATATGTGGTGTTATAAGTACTGTATAATATTTTCGTTTGCAAATACACATTATATATGCTTGACATTATAACGTGTGAGAACTTATTCGACAGATCTGGTTGTGAATATTTGTTGACATGATTCACAAATGTAAAAACAAGATGTTCAGTTAAAACATATAGCCTAATTTCTCCTAAATGCTTGGGTATTGTTATAACTCTTTGTCCTTTTCAAGGGGTATGATTGAATGTTGGTTGTAGTAACTTGTTGAAATACAACGTGTTATACGGATATTAAACATGAATCTGAGGTGCCCTTTGCTAGTGCACCCTCTGTACACATTCTATTGTGTTTCATCGTGTTTGAATTGATATGGTGAATCGATTTGCGCACATTCATGGCCGCTATCTGCAAACTATTGGGCTGATGACCTTGTAGTTCAGTCAAAAGTTGGTTACCACAACAAGGTATGTAGTTCCAAATTTGGTAAAGATCAAATAATTAGGTAGGTCTAAATTTGATTTAAGCTTTAACATTGGGTAGTCGCCATTCCGTTTCAGTCAAGATGGCGGCGAAGTAAAACATGGGCTTGAGGTGCCCTTTGCAAGTGCTACCTCTGTACCAAATTTCGTTCAATTAGGTTTCACCGTATTTGAATTGATAGGGTGAATCTATTTGCACTCATACATGGCCGCTATGTGCAAACTATTGGGCAGATAACCTTGTCGCTTGGTCAAACGATGCTTCCCACATAAAGGTATGTTGTTGCAAAATTTAGTAGAGATCAGATGATTAGGTTGGTCGTAATTTGATTCAAGCTTTAAAAATTTGGGTGGCCGCCATACGTTGCCGTCAAGATGGCGGCGATATAAAACATGACACTGATGTGCCCTTTGCTAGTGCTACCTCTGTACCAATTTCGTTCAATTCGGTTTCACCGTGTTTGAATTGATAGGGAGAATCGATTTGCACACATACATGGCCGCCATCTGAAAACTATTGGGCTGATGAACTTGTAGTTTAGCCAAAAGACGCATGCCATATATATATGTTGTTGCGAAATTTGGTAGAGATCGGATGATTAGGTTAGTCGTAATTTGATTTAAGCCTTGAACATTTGGGTGGCCGCCATTACGTTTCCGTCAAGATAGCGATAAAAAAAAACATGGCAATGAGGTGCCCTTTGCTAGAGCTACCTCTGTACCAAATTTCGTTCAATTCGGTTTCACCGTGTTCGAATTGATAGAGTACACACCCTCACACACACACACAGACACACAATTTTTCGCCCTGTGTTGATCTCATAAGCCTACTTTCATTTTTGCAAAAATCGAAAGTAGGCTAATGTGATGGTGAGTGTCTGTCTGTCTGTTACTCAATCACGCAATAACCTCTGGGCCGATTTAAATGACATTTTGCATGGATGTAACTGAATTCCCAGGTTTACATATAGGCTACTTTTGATTTCTATATTTTGCACTATTTAAAAATGGCGACCATTTTAGTGACGTCACTACACCCTTCGGTTTCAAAAATTCATATTTCCATTTCTAATGAAAAGAGAACGCTAAGAAATAGCAAAATTTTGATGGCATATGCGAGCTTTAAAATTTAATTTTCAATCTGGAAGGTCCTTATCATTTTTCGTTTATCTTCAACGGTTAGCGAGTAACACCTAAATTTGTGCCGTAAAACACGGTCAATGTCGAGCGGTGCAGTATATCTCTCTCTCTCTCTATATATAAATGAAAGTTGGTACAGATATCCATCAGTGGCACGACACAAATCATTGATGTAACTCCTCTCCGTACCTTTCATAAAAGGGGGCCAACCCCCTTGAAATACATGCTGTGATAGGCGTTGAAGGACGAGACAAAGCTCATTTTCAGCCCTCAATGTGAGAGACAAAACTCGGAGGGCCCTAAAGGGTCCCTGAAAACCACATTTAAAGCCCCAAAAAATCAACCGTTTTTGATATATTCCCAAAAATCTAATTTAATTGAATAAACTAATGAACGAATGCATGCCAGTAACCATGGCAACAGAACCTCAGAGGTCCATCTATTGCTGTACGATGCAATGCAATTCCATTAATTATCTTAGTGCGAAAGTTTGCAAACGGCTAGAAGGTTATCACGGAACCAAATTAAGATGTAAAATTCATCAATACGTATAATGCGCTCAAGGGGATGAAGGAACACTCTAGATTTTTTTCACGCGATTTACACCTGCGGGTGTGGTACGGCAGGTCTATTATATTCCTATCCCTGTATTATATTATATTGTTATTATTATTATTATTATTATTATTATTATTATTATTATTAGCATTATATTATGGCGTACAACGACGAGACAAAGCCCCTCGGTGCCAGAAACAAAACGTGGGGGCCCTAAAGGGTCCTTGAAAAGTACATTATAAGGCTCTAAAACCAACAGTTTCTGAGATATTCCCAGAAAACTAATTTAATTTAATTTAATTTAACAAACTAATGAAGGAATGCAAGTCGGTAACCGTCGACAGCAGTATCTCAAGGGGTGACATCCAACTTTCCATCTATTTTTGTAAGAAGCAATGTCACTCCATTTATTACATTTCTGTGAAAGTTTGCAAGTGGCTATAAGGTTATCATTGAACCAACGTAGACTGTATAATTCATCAATGCATACGCTCGTTTTATAAACATACTCGTGTCTTAAGTGTGTCAAGGGCTAACCTAGAAATTTTTCACGCAATTTTCACGTGCGACATATACTACAGAATGTCTATTATATCTCCAAACAGCAACATTATTTTCAAAAATTCCTGAATTAAATCAGCATTTTTTGCGTTTTTTAGGAATTTGGGCCGTTTGAGGCTTAAGAATCTGAATTTTCGTGCACCACACGCCTTTATAATTTATGCAAGGGGTCTTCCTGTATATGGGGACCCAACACAACGTAGAGGGTCAGTTTTTATGGGACGTGTATTGCGTTTCGTCTACAAGGCTTTCAATTTCATTTCACGTCAGGAATTTAGTTTGAGAGCGCATTTTAACTAATCTCTTTCTTTTCTTTTTGTCGACATACGGGTTTATCGTAAGGGTGATTTTGTTTGATACTGTGTGGTAGATATACCCATATTTGGATATGTGGGTGATATGTTGTAGACAATAGAACTGTATGTCTGTCTTTCTGTGTATCTTTATGTACGCCTATAACTCTTGTTCGGATGTTTAGTGCATCGTAAAATTAGGTATGGTATCCATGATCGTCAATATACCAATCATTTATAAAACACTTCACCGTACTTTTCATACAGTAGAAGGGTGGATATAGGGAAAAGCTTCTCAATATACATGCTAAACTAGGCGAAATATAAAAATTATCCTAGAAGGACGACCAAAGCATAGGACTATTTTACGCTTTTCAATGTGAGAAAGAAAATTCGGAGTCTCTAAAGGGTCTCCAAAAATCACATTTTAAGGCCCTTAAATTAACAGTATGAGTGATATTCCCAGAAAACTAACTTCGTTCTGATAAACTTATGTAGGAATGACAAACCGCCAACCATAGCAACAGTAGCTCAATTGATAATGTCTGGTGCTAACACCGAAGACCGTTGGAAGAACCAAAATTTGTATACTTAGACTTTGGAACACTGCGGGTAACACTGTCCACTTTAAATTTCGGACAGACCAATCTACTCCCTGCTGTTAGGCCCTTTGGAACAAATCAACACCGTTTCACCGATCTGAACCAAATTTTGTATACTTACCCTTTGGAACCCTGCGAGTAACATTGTATACATAAAATTTCGGTCAGACCACTCCATTCCCAAGCGCGTAGGCCTTTGGCAAAAATCTACACCGTTTCACCCATCTGAAGTAAAATTTGTAAACATACTCTTTGGAACCCTGCGAGTAACTCTGTCTACATGAAATTTCGGACAGACCACTCTATTCCCTGCATTTATGCCCATTGGCACAAATCCATACCGTTTCACCGATCTGAACCAAAATGCATGTAGGCCCTTTGGCACAAATCTACACCGTTTCACCGATCTGATCGAAATTTTACATACTTACCCTTTGTAACCCGACGAGTTACACTGTTTTCTTGAAATTTCAGACAGACCACTCCATTCCCTGCATTTAGGCCCTTTGGCACAAATCTACACCGTTTAACCGATTTGAACCAAAATTTGATAACATAGCCTTTGGAACCCTGCGAATAACACTGTCTATATGAAATTTCGGACAGACCACTCCATTCCCTCCATTAAGGCCCTTTGGCACAAATCAATATCGTTTCATCGATTTCAACCAAAATTTGTATCCTTACCCTTTGTAACCCTGCGAGTAACCCTGTCTACATGAAGTTTCGGACAGACCATTCCATTCTCTGCATTTAGGACCTATGGCAAAAATCCTCATTGTTTCACACATCTGAACGAAATTTCACACACTTTTCCTTTGGAACCCGACGATTAACACTGTCTACTTGGAAATTTGGACAGACCACTCCATTCCCTGCATTTACGCGCTTTGGCACAAATCTACACCGTTTCAACAATCTGAACAAAATTTTACATACTTACCCTTTAGAACCCGACGGGTAACACTGAAACCCTTTGTAATCCTGCGAGTAACACTGTGTAGGCCCTACATGAAATTTTGGACAGACCATTCCATTCCCTGCATTTAGGACCTTTGGCAAAAATCTACACCGTTTCACCCATCTGAACGAAATTTCACATACTCATCCTTTGGAACCTGACGAGTAACACTGTCTACTTGGAAATTTGGGCAGACCACTTCATTCCCTGCATTTACGCTCTTTGGCACAAATCTACACCGTTTCACCGATCTGAACCAAATTTTACATACGTACCGTTTAGAACCCGGCGTGTAACACTGTCTACATGAATATTCGGACAGACCACTCCATTCTATGCATTTAGGACATTTGGCACAAATATACATCATTTCACCGATATGAACCAAATTTAAGGTACTTACTTTCTGCCTCTGTATGGGTGGGATGGTGTTGGTGTAGTACATTGAGGTAATAATAATAATAATAATAATAATAATACTAATACCGTATGGCTTCAGGTGCCGGGTGCAAGCTTTGTTACTTGACGCCCAGAAAGCAGCTTGCATGTCGAATTTCGTCGTTCCTTGTAACGCTATGAAAGTCAAGTAGTTTATCGTCTGCAATAAGCGTTGGTGCCTTCAAATTTACTTTCATTAATTCCGATCCTTTGGCACAATTCTACACAGTTTCACGGATCTGAACCAAATTTTACATACTTACCATTTAGAACCCAACGAGTAACACTGTCTACATGAATTTTCGGACATACAACTTCATTCTCTTCATTTAGATCATTTGGCACAAATCTACAACGTTTCACCAATATGAATCAAACTTAATGTAGGCTACTTACCCTCTGCCTCTCTATAAGTGCGATGGTGTTGGTGCAGTACATTGAGGTTATCACCTGCAATAAGCGTTGGTGCTTTCAAATTTCATTTTATTAATTCCAATCCTTATCCTTGAATGCTATGTGGCGATAAATGACATTATTGCTACCTCAGGAGCACAAGACCGCCAATGTATATCTAAGTGCTCAGATTATTTTCCTCCATCACTATGCGACAAAATACGACACTAATGGTCTCTACGTTTCTAACAGCCAATGAGATATAGCCCATAGGGAGTGTCTTTTATTTCACTTACTCCTCTAATCATATTTTTCAATTCAATTGTAAATTACATGTGTCAGTGCTGTAGTTAGTAAATAGCCACAAACAAAGCTGTAAATATTGTTTACAAAAACGTTTTGTAAAGTCATCACAGGCTATAGGTTGTGACAGATCTTCGATCTGCACAGACACTCCTCATCATGGTTTATTGTTATGTATAGTTGTAGTTTATATTAATTTAGTCGGAAAGTGCCCATTTGTAGAGTAGAAGTTAGTAACCAGGCTGTTGCCTGATGGCCTTGTGTTATATGAAGTGAAACTGACTAAAAAGCGACACGGCATAACGTAGAACTAACGCAATGTTTTGAAACTGATAAGGATTTAGGTGGCGGTGATACGAGATATACATGCTTGGGTAAAAATTATTAGATGATTGTTTGGTATCGAATGGATGCGGTTTGTTATATAATACGACGAGCTTCTACATGATTGTATTAGTGAATATAATTGTTTTACAGAAAAGATTCACATCCTTATATAAACAAGTGAATGTCGATTCCTTTGTCCGAATAATCATCACTGTTTTTGGTTAGATTATTTATATAATCAGTATTGTATTACAATTATTACGCAACTAAACGTTATCAACTACTTATTAATTCAAGTTGACACTCATTATGCTGTCTCTTGGTGATAACGTCTGTGCTGTTTGCGTAAAGAAAGTTCTTGATCATGAAGTGGGGCTTCAGTGTGACGATTCATGTAGTAGATGGTTTCATAGGTCCTGTATCGGAGTCTCCAAATCTGAATGCTTGAAACTAGCTGGAAACTCTGCTAATAAATGGCACTGCACCAGGGCTGACTGTACTCCCAAATCATCTTCTATTAACATAACTGTGATCTTGAGCACTTTGGTATCTAAAGTATATGATCTTACTTCAGTAGTAAATACTTTAAAAGATGTCCCAAATGATACTCGCATCATAAAGTCTGAAATAAAGGCAATTCAGGACAAGCTCACAGCCATTGAACCTAAGCTTGATGAAATTGATAAGAGAGTCACTTCTCTGGAACAGCGTGAGCCTGATGGTGGAGGCTTAAACATGGATAATATTATGGCTGAGATAAATGAACGTAACTACAGGAAGAAAAATATCATCGTTTTTAATGTCCCTGAGTTACAAAGCAGCGTTGTTGTTGATTTGAAAGCACACGATAAAGGCATGATTACTAAAATACTCAATTGCTCAGTTCTGCAAGTGGAGACTAATAGTATTAAGTTCTTTAGGGTTGGTAATAAACAACCCTCGAAGATTAGACCTCTCAAACTTGTTTTTCCTACGGAACATGATAGGAACCTGATGCTCAGTAATTTTTCACTTGATGGTCTTCGTTCTACTGATCCTTCCCTTCAGGATGTCAAGCTCTCCAGAGACCGCACTCCCAAGGAATTAGATTCTCTAAAAAAACTACGTCTTGAACTTGCTTCTCGTACATCATCGGATGGTGAGAATAATCTTACCATTAAATATAAGAGCGGTATCCCTATGATTGTTAAATCTGATAAGGCTCAAAAAAAACTTGTTTCACCCAACGGCAATTCATGTTTCAAGTTATATTATCAGAACGTAAATGGTGTTAGATCTAAGATTACTGACTTAAGTATTATTAATGTTAACCTTAATGATTTTGATGCGATTGTGTTTACTGAAACTAAACTTAACCCTGATATTACTGATGCTGAGCTGGGTCTCAAGGAGTTCAATATTTATAGATGTGATAGATCTACTAAAACCAGTTCTAAATTAGGTGGTGGCGGTGTTATGATTGCTACTCACTTCAAAATAATTGCTTCTTTAGTTAATTTTGCGAATGAAGAATCAGAAGCTATAGGTGTGATTGTTAAGATTGGTCACTTTCAACTCATTATTGTTGCTGCCTATGTGCCTCCAAATCAGCCTGTTAGAAAATATCAATTATTATGTGACTCAATTGAACAACTTCGTGCTCAATTGGGTAATGAGCCCAGTCTCCTTCTAGCTGGTGATTTTAATTTAAATAGTGCTGCTTGCCCTACGTCTTCATCTGACCTGCTTTATGACATGTCCAACACTCTTGGAATGCGCCAACAGAGTGGGATAGTCAATATGCGGGGCTCTCAGTTGGATTTGGTTTTCAGTGATTTGCCTTGTGTAGTCACTCGTGCTTTGGATCCTATTGTTAAGGAGGATAACCACCACCCTGCCCTTGATATTGATCTCACTTTTCCTTCTCAGCATTTGCCCTCTAAGTTCAGGTTGGTGCCTAATTATTTCAAGTGCAATATTGAGGGGCTGAGATCTGACCTGATTGTTCTTAATGAAAATGTCCAGATTTCTACCTCTTCCCAAGGCGAATCTCTCAATCAGTACATCCAAGACCTTAGTACCTTAGTGAGTGATAATACACCTCTGAGAAAGGTTGGGCATTCCCCTTTTCCCCGCTGGTTTAACAATGAATTAAAAAGGATGACCATCTATAAGAAAATGTTACACAGGATTTGCAAGACTACTGGATGTGACAGCGACTATTTGGCTTTCTCTAGAGCTAGATCTGATTGTAAGGCTCTTGCCGTTGGCTGTTATAATGCTTATATTTCGCATGTTGATAGTACTATATCATCCAATCCTAAGATTTTTTGGAGTCATATGAACAACCTTAAAAGAATGAATGTTAGCCCATCGAAGTTGATGCTTGCAGATGATGTGGCTAGCACCCCTGACGACATGTGCAATCTTCTTGCTCGTCAGTTTTCCAGTGTCTATTCTGTTCCATTGGCGGCTGAACCTGATTTTCTGTTAAAGGAGAGTAACTTGTCTCTATCACTAATCCAATGTAGTCCGGATGAGGTCGAAAGCAAAATTAATGCCTTGGATATTCATAAGGGCTGTGGTCCTGATGGTATTCCTCCTTTCATTTTGCGGCATTGCTGTGATCTTCTTTGTGGGACCTTGGCGGATTTGTTTAATATGAGCCTACAAGAAGGCACTTTCCCTTCGTTTCTAAAGTCAAGTTATATTGTTCCGATCTTCAAGGACGGTTGTCGGGAAACTGCAAGTAATTATCGCCCCATCACAATACAGTCTTCAATTGCTAAAGTCTTTGAAGCTTTAGTGCTTGACAAGCTGAAGCCTCTCATCACATCGGTTCTTATCCCTGAGCAGCATGGGTTCACGTTAGGACGTTCAACGACTACTAATCTTGTTGTGTTTGAAGAGTTTATACTGTGTGCCTTTTCTAACAGTCTTCAGGTGGATGCCATTTATCTTGATTGCAGCAAAGCCTTTGATAAAGTTAATCATTCCATTCTTATATCTAAATTGAAAGCTTATGGTATCACTGATCCTTTGTTGTCTTGGTTGAGGAGTTATCTTTCTGGTAGGGTCACGACTGTGAGGTTTGCGGATGGTTGTTCTGATCCTTTTGAAGTCGTATCAGGTGTTCCCCAGGGGTCGCTCCTCGGACCCTTCCTTTTTAATCTTTTCATGAATGATATTAGCGAGACTATCGATTGTGAGTTCTTGATGTTTGCTGATGATATCAAGCTTTTTGACAAGATCAGTCTTAACGAGAATTGTAACACTCTTCAAAGTTCTCTTGATAACATTAGCAACTGGTGTACGGAAAACAGGATGCAACTCAATGCCTCTAAATGTATGGTTCTCTCCTTTCACCGTGGTCAGTCTATACATCTTGTGGACTATACTATAAATGGCATTTCCGTACAACGTTACGAGGTTGTAAAGGATCTTGGAGTTCATCTTAACAACACTCTTTCGCCTGACCATCATATTGAATTACTTTGTAGCAGAGCTAGTAGACTTTTGGGCTTTCTTTGGCGTGGTGTTAATAGCGGTCTCTCTGTTCACTCCTCAGTTATCCTTTACAAGTCTCTCCTCCGTCCCATTCTTGAATACGCTTCGGTTGCTTGGAAGCCGTTCTACAATTTTCACATCTCTAGACTTGAAAGGATTCAAAGAAGATTTGTGAGGCTACTTGGTGTTAAATTGGGTTTTAGGTATCTTGATGTGCCAGTTGATGATTTAATGAGTCAATTCGATCTTTGTCCTCTTGAAATCCGTCGTGATCTTGCTGATTTAATCTTCCTGCACAGATTAATTAATGGCTTAATTGATTGTCCTGCCCTTCTATCTAGACTGAATTTTAGGATCCCTGGGGCCTCCAGATCTTCTGACCTCTTTGCTCATTGCTACCATAGAAAAAACTATCTGAAACATGGTCCAGTTGCTAGATTTCACCGTCTGGGTAATACTTTACCGGCTGAGGTTGACTTCTTTTTTGACAGCCAAAGAGTTTTCAAAGATAAAGTATTGGCTCATCTTGTCACTTTTCGCCAACTTTAACCTTTGCTTCCATTTCTAAAACTAATTTATTGTTAAATTCAATTCTTATTTATTAGCTTTCTCTGTTTTTCTATTACTGTTATTATCGTTCCCTTATTTGTTGTCAATATTTTGTCGTTTTTTTAAGTTTGCTCTTATTTTTTGTTACCTAATTTGATCTTTTATTTTTGTCAGTCAAAGATTTGACATAGATAAAGCATGGGCTCATCTTGTCACTTTTCGCTGACTTTAACCTTTGCTTCCATTACTACCACTATTTTATTGTTAAATTCAATTCTTTTTTATTAGCTTTCTCTGTTTTTCATTTACTGTTATTATTGTTACCCTTATTTGTTGTTATTTTATGTTTGCTCTTGTTTTTCGTTACCTATAATAGCTTTTTTCTTCTTGTTATTATTGTTAATTCAGTTGTTAATATATATATATATATATAAAGCACAAAGTTTGTCTGTCTGTCTGTCTGTCTGTCTGTTATGTATACAAATCTACACCGTTTCACCGATCTGAACCAAAATTTGTATACTTACCCTTTGGAACCCTGCAGGTAACCCCGTCAACATTAAATTTCGGACAGACCACCCCATGCCCTGCATTTAGGCCCTTTTGCACAAATCTACACCGTTTCACCGATCTGAACCAAAAGTTGTATATTTAACCTTTGGCACCCTGCGAGTAACACTGTCCACTTGAAATTTCGGACAGACCACCCCATTCCCTGCATTTAGGCCCTTTGGTCCAAATCCACACCGTTTCACCGATCTCAACCAAAATTTGTATATTTACCCTTTGGAACCCTGCGAGTACCACTGACCGCTTAAAATTTCGGACAGACCACCCCATTCCCTGCATTTAGGCCCTTTGGTCCAAATCTACACCGTTTCACCGATCAGAACCAAAATTCGTATTCTTACCCTTTGGTGCCCTGCGAGTAACACTGTCTGCTTGAAATTGCGGACAGACCACTCCATTCCCTGCATTTAGGCCCTTTGGCCCAAATCTATACCGTTTCACCGATCTCAACCAAAATTTGTATATGTACCCTATGGAACACTGCGACTAACACTGTCTGCTTGAAATTTCAGACAGACCACGCCATTCCCTGCATTTAGGCCCTTTTTGCACAAATCTACACCGTTTCACCGATCTGAACCAAAATGTGTATACTTACCCTTTGGAACCTTGCGAGTAACACTGTCTGCTTGAAATTGCGGACAGACCACTCCATTCCCTGCATTTAGGCCCTTTGGCCCAAATCTACACCGTTCCACCGATCTCAACCAAAATTTGTATATTTACCCTTTGGAACACTGCGACTAACACTGTCTGCTTGAAATTGCGGAGAGGCTACTCCATCCCATGCATTTAGGCCCTTTGGCACAAATCTACACCGTTTCACCGATCTGAACCAAACTTTGTATACTTACCCTTTGGAACCCTGCGAGTAACACTGACCACTTAAAATTTCGGACAGACCACCCCATTCCCTGCATTTAGGCACTTTGGCACAAATCTACACCGTTTCACCGATCAGAACCAATATTCGTAAACTTACACTTTGGTACCCAGCGAGTAACACTGTCTGCTTGAAATTGCGGACAGACCACTCCATTCCCTGCATTTAGGCCCTTTGGCCCAAATCTACACCGTTCCACCGATCTCAACCAAAATTTGTATATTTACCCTTTGGAACACTGCGACTAACACTGTCTGCTTGAAATTGCGGCGAGGCCACTCCATCCCTTGCATTTAGGCTGTTTGGCACAAATCTACACCGTTTCACCGATCTGACCCCAATTTTATATACTTACCCGTAGAACGCGACAAGTAACACTGTTCACTTTAAATTTTGGACAGACCACACTATTCCCTGCTTTTTGGCCCTTTGTCAGAAAACTACACCGTTTCACCGATCTCAACCAGATTTTACATGATTACCCTTTGGAACTCGACGAGTAACACTATCCACTCGAAATTTCGGACAGACCACTCCATTCCACGCATTTAGGCCCTTTGGCACAAATCTACATCGTTCACCGATCGAAAACAAAATGTGTATACTTACCCTTTGGAACCCGATGAGTAACACTGTCCACTTTAAAATTTGGACAGGCCACTCCATTCCCTGCATTTTGGCCCTTGGCACAAAACTACACCGTTTCACCGATCTCAACCAGATTTTACATAATTACCGTTTGGAACTCGACGAGTAACACTGTCCACTCGAAATTTCGGACAGACCACTCCATTTCTCGCATTAAGGCCCTTTGGTACAAATCTACATCGTTCACCGATCGAAAACAAAGTGTGTATACTTACCCTTTGGAACCCGATGCGTAACACTGTCCACTTGAAATTTCTGACATACCACTCCATTCCCTGCATGTAGCTCAGGAATTCTTCGGGGTTGCCAGCTTCCTAACTCACCAGTCATGAGCCCTTGAGGGCGTACCAGAAGTGGTGGGTCTACACACTCCCTGCCTCTTTGAGGGCCTTGAGCAGAAGACAGGAGATATTATGAAAAGGAAAAGAAGGCAGACCCCTCGAAGAATGAGGGTATCAGGAAAGATGAGACAAAGCCAATTAAGGCGGGAAATTGAAAGACTCCCTAGCCCTCGGATACCCTAATACAGTCTGGGTCGGAAGAGAACAAGAGTTGACCAAGGGAGGCCGACAGGAAAGAGAACTGAAATGAGCCCAGCACCAGGAAGTAGAAGCGATGCCAGACTCAGCTGGGGTTCCGTGGTCGCCAACCCACGTCCCACAAGTTGTGAGACCCTGGGGGGAGGGTCAGTTGTGAGAATAGCTTGCTGATTCATCGTGAGGTACTTTCCAGAGCCCGCCGTGTTATCTCCTGCTGTCTATGCTGATGCCAGCACAGGGCCGTTGCGAAACAGTGAGTGATTCCCGGTCAATCTGTATAGGACGGGGAACCCCGAACGTTTGTCATCATATTTCGTCATCATCTGCGATCATCTCAGGTTGGTGCAGCTTGGACCTATATTCTTTGTCTTTGCCGAGCAGTACGCTCTTTCACTAGACGCATCCAGTACAGGCCTAAGCCAGAAAATAAGGTTGAGACTTTGGAAGACATCGAAGCTAGACACCTGAATTACCTATATTAGTTTTAAAATAACACCATGTTCGTTTAGTAGTCATTTTTTCATTACCTTATTATTATCATCATAAGTGCAAATGACCTAGATGTTACGCGCATCATACCAATCATCACCGCCGCATAAAGTCTTTCTCGACTGTGATTTTTAAAATATTTATTTTTGGTTGGTTGGTTCTTAAGTTTAGGGGCTGCAACAACGCGGTCATGTAGCCCCGTGTACTTTGGGTGTGTGTAGAATCTGTCTGATAACCGGTGTTAATTGTGATGAGTGTATTAGTGTGTGTTATCTGTTTTTTAATTTAAGTACAAACTGCAACTTAGAATTCTTCAAATAGTTCGTACTTTTGCCGCCAAGCGCCACCGTCAACGACTACTAGGCCAAGTTCGGAACTTAGCTACTAGACGCCACTGCAGTCGGCTCTTGGCAACGGACGTAGACATCTATGAGCGTTGTTCACCTATCCAATTTAGCTTCACACAGGTGTAATTAGTGGAAGGTTCAATAACATGCCATAAATCTGACATGGGACCACCGGCTTTACTTCCCCTCCGAAGAAAGGCATACTGACGGATTTTTAACGCTCTTAAAATATCCGACGGCTTCGGCCGGGTTTGAACCCGCTATCTTGGGCATAGAAGCTCAGCATGCTACCAAATACGCCACCGAAGCCGCCATATAGTTATTTTTATTACAGTACATTGTGTACATTATACGTTGAAGTGTCAATTCAATACCGGTAGTAGTTTCCGTTATCATCCTCATCATAAGAGAAAATGACCTACAGTAGATGTTACGCCCATTACACCATTAATCACCACACACAATAAGTCTTTCTCGCCTGTGAATTTTGAAATATGTAGTTCTATTACGGTAGTTTGTAAGTTTGACGTGTCAATTCAACAGTAGTTTTTATTATCATCCATATCAAAAGGGCAAATGACCTAGATATTACTCCCTCATTGTCTTTGGGGGCAAATGACTTAGATTTTAAGTCCATTATATTTCTAAGGAGACCTTAAAACATTATCATCATTCCACCGGGCGAAGCCGGGTACTACTGCTAGTTAGTTTATATTTCTTAGCTTTATGTATTAATTATTAAATGTTATCATTCTTGTTGTAATTTTCATGTATATATTGGCTTTGCCGTTGGGAATAATAAATAAATAAATAAATAAATAAATAAATAAACGGAGAAGTATCCGTGAATTGATTCTTCATAAGAGTATCCAGATATATATCGTATGTTGTTGAAAATAAACAACACCTGTATGCACGTTATGCCCCAAATCTCAAGTAAGCCAAGGTAGCTAAATGGATATGTAATGTACGGCGCTTTCCGGTTGGTAACACATAGATTGATTTATTAAATTTTAAACATTCCTTTCTGTCATTATATTCTGTAGTGGTTATTAGGTTATTCCAATATTTACTCGGTATACATATTATTTCTACGAGAGGGAGGGGGGGGGAGAGTGTTTTGCCATAAGCAAGCTAATTGTCCTGCTGCCCGGGAGAAGAGTCTTATGTATTCTATATTTCATTCTCATTATGGAAATGAGTGGCACCCAATAGAATTTGTTTACCGATTTAAGAACTCTCACAAGGTTAAGATAAAATGCAAATGTCTCTTTGTAAATATATACAAATATGGTATCTATATTTGCCGGACTCCTCCTTCAGAAAATAAATAGCCATTTAATTCCAAATCATAAAATGGTGAACTGACAGTCAAACACATATACATAGCAATTATTTTTAATCCAATCTGCCTTCTATTTTACTCTTCAATATTGTTTTAGCCTAACTGTCACCTTAACATTTTAATTCATTTATGTCCCGCAGCGAAGCACCGGTACTTCAGATAGTAAATTAATAAATACGAAAAGATCAAGTAAAGAAATTGAACCCGTTTGGTTTTGAACTACGAACCTCCTGGTTAAGAGTTAAAAGCATAGTAATACGTTAACAACTAGTTTAGTATAACTGTATAGCATATTATTGTCTTGGAAGGAACGATTTTATTAGCGAATTCTGCCGTCTTTATAAAACATTTTATACTAAATTTGTATTACTTTGTTCAGTACAATTCTAAACGGATATCAATCTACTGAAATATGAACTAGCGAGCCAACAATAGCCTCCATTATGACCCAACGGGGCGGCACTGTCCAGCAGGATACGGCACGGTCGATCTGAACTGTTAGTCACTACTACGGAATAATATTCTATTATAAAATGCTAATATTCTACAGGTTACCTCCTTGAGGACATTTTAAACCCCCCTATGTACGATACGCGGATTTAGTGAGGCCGGGCCTCGTTGAACCGTAAGTTACGCTTAGGCTATAATACTTGCATGATTCATACATCTGCCATCTAGAAACTCTCTGATGACCTTGCAGTTTTACGACAGGTCGCTTCCCACATTAACGTATATTGTTGCAAAATATGGTAGAGATCGGTTGATTAGGTTAGTTATAATTTGATTTAAGCTTAGAACATTTGGGTGGCGCCATTCCGATTCCGTCAAGATGGCGGCGATATAAAACATGACCCTGAGGTGTCCTCTACTAGTACCTCTGTATCAAGTTTGGTTCAATTCGGATTCGTCATGTTTGAATGGATAGGCAGCGGAGGAGGGAGGGGGGAGGGTGGGTTAGGCGGGGGGGGGGGGGGTGCAGAAAAACACACTCACACAATCTTTGGCCCGTGCAGATCCCATAAGTCAACTTTCGTTTTTTGCAAATATAGAAAGTACGCCAAAAAATCGTCAAACATATTCAAGCTGTCCATAGAAACATGACGCATGCATCAGTATTAAAATTGAGTATAGTTTTGCAGTTATTTATATTATTAGGGCTTCTATGCTCATAATGTTTCATGATGTTCATTACCGTAATTCTGACGCTTGTTATTCACATGAATATGTTTGCTGAGTTTGTGCTGAAATCAATGTTATTTTTTGATCTTACAATCCAGTATTCTACTTCACTGTCGTAACTTCGCTGTTTCTTTTACTTTTGTATAGTGAGAGCCTCAGTCGAGTTTCCGATAGTTCGTTGTGGAGGCTTTGCAGAATAAATTGTTGGAAGAAGAATATCAGCTTAGAATGCCTTTGGAAATCTAACAACATTCAAAATTAATCTACCTTTGTGATAAAATAAGTATGTGGTCAGTGTTTCCATGAAATGTCTTACAGATGAGAGACTTGAAGTCTGGATGTTAAAATTATTCAAAAACTGAAAGTAGTCCAAAGATCAATGTAAAGTTGAATAAGCTACAAAGATAGGAACTCAAATGTCTAGATCACATGTCACACTTGCTTGAAAGATTTATTTGCAGCTTTGAAAGAAAAAAGGTGGACTAGGTAGGTCACACTGCAAGACATATGGACGATGAACGCAGGATGTCTTGTAATGGCTTTTTTTGGATAGAATACGTCCTAGAAGCAGACTTCAAACGAGTTGTGCCGATGAAATTAGGGATTTTTCAGAGAGCAAGTGAATGCAGTTGTCCATGGATTGTGAACTGTAGAAGAGGCTGAAGATGCCTTCTTCATCCAGGATTGGACTGTTTGTGGCTGATACTGCTGCTGCTGATGATGATAATAATAATAGAACAAATATTAATAATCAGTATGTGTATTGGAAATACGCACCATCAGCAGCAGGTTTCCTCGGTTTACGCGATGAATTGGTTCCGAGTATTCATCGCGTAATACGAAACTGCGTAAAGTAAATGTATTATAATATGGGTTAGATAGAAGATACGGACTATTTCAAGGGAAAAATAAAAAGCCTATGAGTGTTAAAGAAATGCAATTGAGTGCTCGTATGTTCTCGCAATGATAAACCAACAGGGCTTTGATTTTATTGTCTCGAGACGCATTTCCTCCTATCAACAAAGTGAGGCAATTTTTTGAGACTTGAAAGCCGAGGATCCTCTTTTGTCGTATTGACAGAAATGTTCTGGTCGCACTTTTTCAGCTTTCTGAATTTTTTTCTGCTTGACTCCTTGTGGTTCTCAAGGTTGATTCCGAGATTCCTGTAGCTCTGACAATGTCCAGAGTGCGCTCATTGAATTCATATCGCTTTATAACCTTCAGCTCATCTTCAAGTGTTATTGATTTCCTTTGCTTTTGTTATTGGAAGCATTTTAATCACACTTTCTTTTCTCCATAACATTTTTAGAAACAATAAAACACAGCAAGTTAACTGAATACTCTCTTTAATAATGAAAAAGGAAGGAAGGAAGCTTGTAGTTTGACGTGACCGTTAATCTTGAGATCATGAGCCACAGGACCTCCGTTTTACGTGGAATCCGAGCCACAGGACATGACATTTCACTTCGAAAATCTCACATGCATCGACCGGGAATCGAACCCGGACCGCCTTGGTGAGAGGCATGCAGCTAGACCGCTGAGGCACCACGCCCCTCTTGAATAATGACCACATGCCGCCAGTCAACATTGAAACTACGCACCACTCAGCACTCTCCTTGAGACTAACTACACGCCGAGCGATATTTTTTAAATTTTATATAATTATGTAGCCTACATTTGTTTAAATCGCGTTATAGCGAAAACGCGTAAAGTGAGAACGCGTATAATGAGGGATAATTGTATTCGAAAATGCTACACACAAGCTCTACTGGGACAGAGGAGTTGTGACAGATGTTTCTGTCAGTAACAGCCGGCCAGATATCATTGTCGTCAATAAACAACTCCGAGAGGCATTAATGATAGACATCGCATGTCCCAACACACAAAACATCCAAACAACAGCTGCTACTATAAAAGATCTAAGTACACAGAGCTGACAATTGCAGATGAGGAAACTTGAGTCAGTGACTACAATCCCAATAATTGTGTCATGCACTAGTGTTATACCCAAAACTCTCCACAGCAGACTATCAGTATTGAATCTGCATCCACTGGCGAATATTGAACCACAGAAAGCAGTTCTGTTAAACACATTTCATATCGCAAGGAAGTTTCTTGGAAGAACACTCCGCTCCATCACTCAGCAAGAATTGATGATGAATCAGATGCAAACTTAGTTCATTCTACAAATTAGGGCGACTCGTGATGAGCGCGGACATGAAATGGATGCAATGTGAGGTTTCTGTAACTTAATGTACATCCAGTGTATGTAAGTAGACATGGTTCCTTGCTAAGGCCGAACCAGTCTGTAACTTAAAATGTAACCGAGCTCTGCCATGATAATGATGTGAAAAACTAAACAATAACAATATTAATAATATGATCATAAACAAATGGGAAGTTACATCAGAGCAACCAACACAAAAACATACAGATCAAAGTGGCCGAAAGACGAAAACAAGATTTCTCGGAAAGAATGAAAGCCTATTTTAACAATAATAAGAACCAAATAAAAGTTGATTGAGCTATTTGCTTAACGTCTTCCATTTATTGGGAAACTTTGCTTTAAATAAATAAATAAATAGCAAGATCATGATGATGAAGATAATGATGAAATGTTAACCAACTGCTTAAGAATTTTATTATGAAAATTTCAATAATGGAGACGTGCAACTTAACAAACACGTCACACGTCCAGCCAGGGATTTTAGTAAATGCCAACAAAACTATACTGTGTAGAGAATTGAAAAGTCAATGTAATATGTCCCTTGTAGCATGGAATTTCAATCAGACTTACGTGGCAATGAGTGATATGGTGGTTGGGAAAATCTTCATATTTCTTCCTCCCATGAGGTAATCTTCTGCTGTTACCTGCTTGGCAAAAAATCCATAGTAGATACCAATTCCAATACATATCATTAACATCAGCACAAACACTGCATAATCTGCAACACCGAATTGCCTTAGTTCGAGAGCAAGTTCTTCAGATCCAGGAGGGCTCATGACTAACGATATCACTGGTTTAACTATGAAGAAATATTCGAGATCCTTCACAAACGAAGAATACCACTAAAATAAACATGAACAGAGCTCTGACATAACTAACGTTTCCCCCTTCCAATCTGAAAACAACTGTTTTAAGAAGGTTGTAAACGTTTAAAAAATGACGGTCGTGATAACCTCGTATAATCCGATTTTCGACATTGCAATCTGAGTTTTGAAAGAACACTACTTTAAAGCTGAGTCGTGGCTGTCGAAATTGGGTAACACGACAGATAAACTGATAATATTGCATGTTTGGCCAGTTGAAGATAAAAGTAGCGTGTTTCTCTAGCTCACGAAAACTTAATGACTACGAATGTTGAATGATAACAAGTTGTTCAGGAAAGAACATGTAGCCTACTTTCTCCTAAATGTATGAGTATAGTTATAACTCGTTGTTTTTATCAAAGCGTATAATAGAATCATTTCTTGGTTGAAGACCTTAGAAACTATTTACCTCTATCAAACACCACAACCTCGAAAACAACTGCTACCATCATTGAAGAAAGAAAGAAAGAAAGAAAGAAAGAAAGAAAGAAAGAAAGAAAGAAAGAAAGATAAGAAGTATCTGAAGAATATTATGGATCTGGAGACATAATCGACCGGACTGGCTGCGTGGCTCAGCGGTAACGTTCTCGCTTGCTGGGCCCTATGTTGCAGGTTCTTATCCTGGCGCATTCAGCTGGCATTTGGGGGTGCACAAACGCGAGGGAGCCGCGTTAGTAGATTTACTGGCACGTTAAAGATCCCCTTCGGGGCAAAATTCCGGTACCCCGGCGTCTCTAAAAGCAACAGTAGTTAAAAGGGACGTAAAACCAATAACATTATTATTATTATTATTATTATTATTATTATTATTATTATTATTATTATTATTATTATTATTATTACATAATCGGCCTGACGCGGGAAACATCCAACTTTGAGTTGAGGCATGTTTTTACACGTCTGGCTGTGCATGGCTTTCACAACCCTAATTGAATTTACAAATCTTTCCATGATCCTACAGAGACGTGTGTATACCAACTATGTAGATATTTTCGATTGCTATTTGGCTGCAATAAAAGTATTAATTAATATCGTGAACTAGCACCAATGGCTAGAGTTCAGATACTATGTGAAATCGTTTTGTTCTTTACTTCAATTAACATTTTCAAATAACGCACAATAGGCTGTTACAAACCCTTTAAAATATAAAGTAAAAATGTGTCGTAGTATCATCTTGTCATTCTTCAAATTCGATGCGCATAGAATGCCAATGGTATACTAATAAATGGAGTCCCATGTAGACCAGTCGTGACATCTAATGGAAAAGTATCGAACGAGGTAATCCTAACAGGGGGAGTGCATTCTAGCGGCCATAAACATAAACTTTTCAATAAAATCTGTAAGTTAATCTGTTGGCCGGCGTGCAGTTCGCCATGATAATTCACTTTTTTGTTCCTAGATGTCTCGTGCAAATCTGCTGGCGAATTTTGTTTTAATTATATACTTTCCATCGTACTATGCACAATATAACGCTTAATTTTAAAACGTCTGGGTCATTACAAAACATAGGGTGGAATTCAGAGACATTTCTTGAGGACACCTTGAGGAGACCTTGGGCTTGAGGAAGCCTTAAGGAAGCCATTTCCATTCAGAGAGCTTCATTGAGGCTTCCTTGAGGAAGCCATTTGAAGGCTCCCTTGATGCTTCCTTAAGGAGACCTCAAGCCTTCCTTAAGGAGACCTCAAGGCTTCCTTGAGCAGAAATACTATTCAGAGACATTTCTTGAGGAAGCCTTGGGCTCAAGGTCTCCTTCGCGACTGCGCACGACTTGCCGTGTGCTAAGGTAGGGGAAAAGCTACCTTAAGGAATCCTTATCACAAGAAAAATGGCGTATTCTTGGCCGACGACGACTATCCTGATTATACTAAAGCATTATTTGATGACGAAGACGTGCCAAGAAGATATATAAGAGATTTCTAGAATCAATAGAAAATATTTTCTGAGCTGCCGTTTTTCAAAAGATGTTGTGACAAACGTGATTTTGCCTTTAGTTCAGTTTGAAAGACGGCGAAGCAGACGATGACTTCCACTTTCTCCAATGTTACAGATTTTAGTTATTAGTCTACGGTTTGATGCCGCGATAAATTGTCAGGTATCGGTAATAGGAACATTCGAATTAAAGCCAAATAGCGGTACGAAAAGTACCTAATTAAGGTACGGTAAAAGTCTCCATTCTTTTGTTGGTTAGGTACGGTACTACAGTGTAGGTAAATTTTTTGAAAGTGTATTATTTGTTTATTTAAAGATATTCTGACTGTATTGCATTAATATTCATCACCCACAATAATTTGGCTCCCGTCAGTTTGTATTTTCCACAGGAAAAGAGCCGTAATTTATATCATAGGCCTACTGGTAGGTCAACTGCTTAAATACCGGTACCGTATCGTATCAGACTGATATGTAGGCCTACGTGTTTATTATTAATTAGGTTATACATAAGTTACATGATTAGCCTGTTAGCCTATTTTGATGCAAGCCGTTCATACCTCCAGTACTGATACACGGCCATAAATAACCTACAATACCGGTAATGTGAAGTAGCCTATTAGCCCATAGCCTACCGTACCGTACCTTAGGAATACGTACGCAAGAAACACGCATTAGATGACTTCTCGTAATAATCCTGTTTCCTGACCTCATTATTGGGCTAAAAGTGGTTAGATACAAACGTGCACACTACTGATAGGTCTATAATACGCAATCTACTGCACGAGGCTGATTATCAAGACCCTACAATGAATTAACAACAATATAACACGCAAAATAGTGATCTCAGTAGGGAAAACCATTTTGCTTCTGACTGCATTAATTGGAGACACATCCCAGACAATAAATGGAAAGAGTAGCCTACCGTTCTGTGAATTTCCTGGGAAGAATGAGTGTCTTAATAGCCTAGGTGAAAGTCATGAAACAGGCTATTGCTGTTTCATTTAGGCCCTTGAACATCATGGTCATCAACCCCATGTACTTACCGGTAGGCTATGTAAATAATCTGCCTGATATCGAATGGGTTATTGTGTGTCTGTGTATTTGTAATTGATGATAGAGTTAAGGAGAAGGTGGCTATGGTCTTATAGGAACCATCCCAGTATTTCCCTGGAATTGAATTGGAGAATCGCAGAAAACCACTTCTAAGATGGCTTACATGGGGATAGAACCCATCTCGGTAAAACTTCACAAGATGGTTTCACAATGGGGTTGCCTAGACCAATATTTTCATCCAGACCAATGGTGGATTGATAGCGCGGCCCGAGGGCCGCGTTAGCTGATAATCTTTATCCAGGCCAATAGTTTTGCCTTTTATTTCATGTCGTGTGGTGAAAGGAAACCCTTTCGTAAAGAATTAATCCCATCTCTTCTGCTCTTCCTCATAAGGCGCGAGTACCTTGTTCCAACCCGCAGGCGAGAATTAGAAAGCCTTAGGCACTAGGTTCTGACCAAGTACATACCCCAAGATGTTCCAATTCATCTACACATTAAAATAGTTCAACAGATGTTTTAGGCTAATCCGAAGGCCATGTTTCATATACCGTAGGTCAATGGATCAATAACCTGCTCGGGTCCAAGCTCTGTGAACTTGTGGGGTGAGGGGAAAGAGCAGGGAAGGTTCAGGCGAAAAGAGAAGGGTCTGTCAACATCCCGCCGTGATATCTGGTATTCCTTTCTATTCCAATACTGCTAACATAGGGCCGTTGCTCAAGCCACTGTGCTATTACGAATGAGTGAGTGAGTCACCGACCAATGTATTTGGTTCTGTACTATGCACGGAAAGAGAAACCTCATCTCTCGCCAACACCACTTCTCATAGTCCGCGATGCACATTCCTCTCAGGTTCACGCAGCTTAGACCCGAGCAGTAGTTCAATGGGACATTTTTCGGGGGAAGATGACTTCAGTGTTCCACCAAAAAAAGCTAGCCTATGTTACAGACTAGATACATAAAACTTCCAGTTGATAATATACATTATCTGAGAAAATGATTGTTGACTTATCTTCCTTAGCACAAAAATATAATAACTTTCTGATTGATGACACAATAAAATTTTATTGACCATGTGTAGGCTATGTCTCACCAAAATGAAACCGTGTCATTAAACTCTGAATCGTACAAAAACAATGCTGTAACTAGGCTCTCATCCTTTTTCTTTTGTGACTGTATATGGTGACCTTCGGGGAGTAAGCCTATCTAACGCATGAAAGGCTGTCTTATATCCGAACATTTGGTAAAGCAACTTCGAACATACAGTATGTAAGAATCCTGACCTCTCAGGAAAAATATGATAGGAGGCAGAGGAAATTCTAACAAATGGGGCATTTAACAAATCAGAGGGTGCAACGACTGTACCCACATACCTATCAAGAGCCATGGTGGACCAATGGCAGAAGTCTATAGAAACCATAAAGGTTCCTTTTCTCTAAACATTGAGCTCACGATTCGAGAATATTCAAACCAGCTTCATCAAGTTAAGATTCAATGAATGTGCACGTAGGTCTTTGGATTCTGGGGAGCATACACCAATTAGATGCTTAGGGGAACTGCAACCTATTAGAAATTCTATGTCTAAACGTACAAAACTCAGGACGAAGCAAAAATAATACTTTGGGATACTAAATGTTAACTCACTACTCAAGTTTGGTGAGCACAAAGAACTGTCGACGATGATGCATGGACATAACATATCAATACTGGCATTGCATGAAACACGATATCAGGACAACGATGTAATGGACACAAAAGGATATAGAATCTATAATGGAGTTAGGTAAAAAATATGCCGGTGTTCAGCATGGCGTTTGCTGTAAATAAGAATGTTATCAGCTCAGTGGTTAACTTCTGTAGTGCTTCATAGATTATCTCTTCTAACCGCAGCAGAAACGCACATGCACCCAGTAATGAGGACAACAGGCTCAATCCCGAGTAAGTGTCGTTGTGTTGGCAGAATTGCCAGAATGCAACATAACCTGAGGTGGCCCCGTCTCTAGGCACGTTTTTATACACGACTGACCGACTGAACTAATAATTTCATGATCCTTGGTCAGGACAGTCGCTGCCAGAGCCAGGATCCGATCCTGGATTTAACACACACGCCTTAATGTTACTATTATCTTATTGTTAGTTTCATTTATCATAGGTTGTTTTCTTAATTAGGCATCTGTCTCGACATTTTTAAATAATCAAATTTTAAATTCTTTCAAGGAGCAGTTTTTCTCAATGTTCTGCCTCCTGACCAATAACCATCTGTAAGTTACATGAATAAAAAACTCTGTGTCTCAATCTCGTTTTTCTGTCAACATGCTACAAAAAGGCTAGGGTCTTAATCAGTTACAGTGCAACAATGGCAAATCTTCTTGGGATAAAAATTAACTATTTGCGAGTAATCATCTTCCTATTCTGATTACTATTATTGTTTTAAGAGGTGGGACATCAACGGGATGTGCTCCTATCTTTTTATTCTACCGGCTAAGTTACATCGACAACAATAGCCTACAAGTTCAGCAGCTGTTTGCAATGTTCCATAGTTTACTTTTTATTTTAAATACATAATGCATGGGTTCATTTTCATAGGTATTTATTTACATACTGTACTGTACAATTAATAAATACATTTCATTTGGGACAGGAAGTCTGCTGTTTCAGAATTAATTCCTGCTCCTTGAAATTGATATTAATTTTCCTGACTTGCTTAACATGTAATTCTTTTTCTTGCGCCAACAGGGTTTGTATCCGAAGACACCTTTCTTGTATGCTCGTTTTTTCTTCAGAGCCACTGCATAAGGCTCACAACTTTTCTTCATTGGAAATGGCTCTGAAACACATAAAAGCTACATGTAACTCATTATGATCAAGGCCTGGAATTCCTTTGATAGTTCATGTAAACTATAATTATATTAAATGGGCACTGTTATAAAGAAAACATTTTACTGTGATATAATTATAATTAATTTCATGGATATGTGGTGAAATCTTCATACGAATGTGGTGCGATGAGAGTCCTTACTGTTGAAAGAGTTTGACCTCTTCACCACCCTTACAAAAGTAATTTAAAGTTGCACTCTATTTAAGTTTCTGGCAAGTACAATTTATGAGAATACTCTCAAGAGGTTCATTTAATAGAATTTTTTGAAATTTCTCATTTCTCTAAAATACAAATCAGATAATATAATGCACAACACAGACTGCTTTGTGTGGAATTAAGCCATGAAAGGTTAAATCGTAATTACTTAATTTACAGGTAGAACTCAAATAGATCTCACTAGACAGGGAGTGGCCGTGGCCTATCAGGAAGAAAGGAAGCTTGTTGTTTTACGAGTCCACTAATTTTGTGATCATAAGCCATGGAACGTCCTTCTTATGTGGAATCCAAGCCTCCACCTTTCTCCTCATCTGCCCCTAATTTTGAGGACGGTAACTTCCCTTACCACTACCAACTACAGCATGATTCAAGTAAAACGATTTTATTTGCATAGGATACTCCGAAATGTTTCATTTACGTACCGTACTTATTTATTTGTATTTATCTTATGGCTTTTAGTGCCCGGAGTGTCCGAGGACATGTTCGGCTCGCCTGAGTCTGTAGCTGCTTCCAGGGGACACCCTTATTAGGGTGAGCTACAAGTTCCGTTCAAATTCAAGTAGTTCCAACTTTCGCTACCAGATATCAATGATACCTAATGGCGAACGTTGGAACTTTGATAGAGCATTCCGATGAAATCTAACCTAACAATTTAGCTTTACACAAGTTTAGTCTGTGAAAGGATCTTTTACATGTCATAAATCTATGACATGGGACCGCCGGATTTACTTCCCCTCTGAAGAAAGGCATACTGAAGGATTTTTAACGCTCTTAAAAATCCGACGACTTCGACCGGGTTTGAACCCGCTATCTTGGCCACAGCAGTTCAGCATGCTACCAACTACGCCACCGAAGCCGCTATTTACGTACTGACAACCTTTAACGGCACAGTCATATGCCAGATATTCTGGACATTTAAGAGGCTATAGCATGTTACTAGCATCCTCCATGTCAAAATAAACATGATCCCTCAGTATGCCTTCCTTCGGAGAGGAAGTAAAGCCTGCGGTCTCATATCATAGATTTATGGCAGGAAAAGGACCTTCCACTAACTACACTTGAGGGGGCTGCGTAGCGCAGTCGGTAGAGTCGCTGAGCTTCTAACTGAAAGGGAGTGGGTTCGATCCCCATCCAGGTAGTGGATTTTAGAAACAAAACTACCACTTTCGGAAACGCAAATAGCCCTGGGGTTCACTCAGCCTACACAAGAAATGAGTACCTGAGTAATTTCTGGAAGCAAAGACCGCTGGGCATGGAGCTGACAACTCCATCCCATCTAGTGCCGATGTCACGAAGAGTGGAAGCCTCTACCTTCCACTACTCCCAGGGCTTACCATGGCCTGAACGGAGTTGGCTTTGCTTTGGCTTTACTAACTACACTGCACTTGTGGAAGCTAAAATTTGTAGGTTAGACTGATAACGCTTTATATTAGTTCAAACGTTCGCCGCCAGGTGGTGACTGCGATGGCATTTAGTAGCCACGTCCACAGCTAGGTGTCGTGGATGATAGCATTAGGTAGCAAGAAAGGAACTACATGAAAAAATTAATCGTCTGCAGTCCTTCTACCTGAATCACAGATAACACACACTAATACAGTCCTCACAATTAACACCACTTATCAGACAGATTCTACACACACCGAAAGTACACTGGGCTACATGACCGCGTTGTCGCAGTCCCTACACTAAGGAACCAAACAAAATAAACATGAAATGAAAATCATGTGTTTTATATGAATCACCCTGTACTTACAAATAATTTACAAAGGGAAAATAGAGTAAGAAGTGCCCTCAACCCTTCAAGAACGATGATGGATGGACTTTGCAAAGAAAGGGAATATGCAGAAAATCCATCTCAAAGCCACTGGGAAACAGATGAAGCTAAGAGTTGCCAATTCCCAGGCTCACTAGCCATGATCATGTTATGCAGGTGATACCCTTGTTAATGTCTCGTCTCCCTAGTGTCCAAATTATGCACATTTTGAAAATGCTCCTTGTGCCCAACTAATGGAAGTAGCTCATTTTCTTGACTTTCCCACATAAATCATTAGTATATTAAGAGCAAATCTTATGGTTGATTTTAAGTTCAAATGAATATTTGTCGAGATATAAATGAACATAATTTACAATTTATGTTATCCCATTAATTACCTATTATTATAAAATTAAAAAATATTTACTGGCGAAACTCAGAATACTCCAGTAAAAATAAACATTTATCTTATGGATGCATATATATATAGAATGTGTATAAAAAATTGCAACATTGTAGCTGCAAATCTGATAGGCAAAAGGAAAATGTTGTCTAAAAAATGGGAAAGTGTGATAAATGCACATTTATAAAAGTCATGCATTTTCTGTAATTATTATTTTATATTGTTCTAATTTTATACCCAGCCCTCCTATACTAATCTACACTATACTACTGAATGATATTTTTCAATCTCCAACAGTTTAGGAGGTATACTAATTTTTAAAAGAAAATTATGTAAATTTTGAAAATGCTCCTCGTGCCCAACTAATGGAGGTAGATCATTTTCATGATTTTCCCACATAGATCATTAGTATAAATGTAAATCTTGTGGTTGATTTTAAGTTCAAATGAATACTTGTTGAGATATAAATTAACACAATTTACAATGTTTGTAATCCCGTTAATTACCTATTATTATACCGTCAATGTTTAGTTGACAGACACGTAGGACAGATCCCAAGTTCCTAGTGGCAGTTTGGCCCTTAGAAGGGCAAAACTGAAGTTTGTTGCTTTCATCTGAACAATAAAATAGCTAATAGGGAGCTGAAGGTGTACATGGACAACCAGCAATTGAGACACAATAGATACCCTAAATATCTGGGGGTCACATTGGATAGAACGCTTTCTTACAAACAACCTCTCCAGAATGTTTCTGCAAAAATAGGAACCCGCAACAAAATAATTCATAAGCTATGTGGAACAACTTGGGGATCCTCAGCTGCAACTCGGCGATGCTCAGCTCTAGGTTTGGTGTACTCGACTGCCGAATACTGTGCTCCTGTCTGGCTCAATAGTGCTCACACAAATGTTGTAGATACCCAACTGAACAGCACAATGCGTCTCATCACTGGCACAATCAAATCTACTCCCACACATTGGCTGCCAGTGTTAAGTCATATTCCACCTCCAGATCTCGGACGTAAAGATGTTCTCCTAAAAGAATTCAATAAAATAATGAACAATCCAGGACTGCCGATACATGTTGACATGATGCAATTACTGGTCGCCTGCGTTCCAGAAAACCATCAATACGAGATGCCATGAACTTAAGGAACAGTAACTACCAAACGTTCGTTGAGTGGCAGACGAGACTCAACAACAAATGTTGTCCAACAATGCCTCCTGTGAAGAAGACTCCGCCACCTGGTTTCAACCTCCCTCGTAGACTATGGTCCATATTGAACCGGATATGAACCAACCATGGGAACTGTGCAGCATTCCACTACAAGTGGAACACAATTTCAACGCCTGAGTGTGACTGTGGTGCTACAGAACAGACGATCCTGCACATCATCACCGAGTGCAGCAAAAGAAAGTACAGTGGCAGTGCTAGTGATTTTGCTCTCGTGACCGCAGAGACTATTGACTATATTCAGAATTTGGAAATACATATATGCATTCCTACTGTATCTCTAGCCATAAGCTAAATAAATAAATACCTATTATTATAAAATTAAAATATATTTAATATAAAAACGAAGAATACTACAGTAAAACTAATCAGAATCACTGAACTTATGGATGCATTGATATAGAATGAGTATAAAAATTTGCAACATTATAGCTGCAAATCTGACAGGCAAGTTGCAAATTTTGTTTCAAATAATGGTAAACTGAGGTACGGTCCATGCTTTCATGAACAAGGTGATTGAAAGAAAGTTGTAGAGTCACCATCTGACAGAATTGTAGTGTAGTACATCTGCCCATAAAGCATGTGCCGCAAATATTTCCATGGCTACAAAACTATCTTCATAATTCATGTCACATTCTCCACTAGATTAATGTCATTCATACTACTGGGGACTGGTCCCCAAATAGTACACAGAGGCGTAATTATACCAACAAATTAAAAAATGGATATTTTTGCGATTGCTGACCAAAACTCAGTCGCAGTGTGCCTTCAAGGTTGAAAACATAAAAGAAACTTCTATATTGCATGCAAAAATGTACCCTGGAGAAGTCACTGAGCGCTGTACGCATTGCAGCACTGCATTTACTATCCCCCCGGCTCTTGTCCGTACACACTTCCCCCTGATACACCCTCCCTCTGAGCCTTGACTGCAGGTGAAAGTTACTGTACACATGAAAAGTAGCATTCTGACAGCCACGGCTAATAACGATGGTTGGTCCAAACTTCACCTGCATTATACACGTAATATGTAATCTACATGGCTCACTGTTTTACAAATCCCAGACTCCATAGAAATGGGAATAATATCGGGTAGGAGAACATTGTTCTGCAAACAATCTTAAAACTATCTCTTTGACAAACCTGTTGGGTTTAGGGGCAGATGACCTCGTAGTTCCGCCCCTTAAAACAACAATAACTAACTAACTAACTAAACCTGTTGGGCTTTCATAATTCGATGTGCTGGTGCCAGCCTTATCTGTTTCTATGACCAGCTCGATGATAGGCTCTTCTTTTATTGATGCTGCCCCTTCAACTTGCCTATCTTGTGTGACTGTCCAGGACAAACAGTATTTCGATATCCATCTGCCCCAAGAGAGAATCCACACCTGGGTCATGTTATAGAGCTCTTTTTTCGTCACACAATTGCTTTTCTCGTAGTCCCAATTTCTTGTTTATTTGCTCAACCGTTTTCTGAAAAGAAAATTCATAATGTTAAGGTACCGGTAACACTCAACAAAAAACACCAATTAAAAATATCAGAAAGAAAGGATAAGTATTATGGCCATTAACATTACACTAGTAAAAGTACCGTAGCCCACAGGTTTAGTTTATGGCACTGCTTTCAAAAAGCAGTAATTTATTTACAAGAAACTGGCATGGTTCTATTTTTTAATCTGAATTAGAAGTCCATTACAACTTTATTTATAATAGTTCCCTCTCCTTTAATGTCCATTATAATAAATAACTACGGTATCGTTATTATTCTTTGAATGTTATAGTTATGTAAATTTTCTTTTGTGCAGTTCATGAGCTGAGAAGCTATAATGTATGCTACAATTTGTACAGTCTCAACACAATATTATGTGCATCTAGCAAATATTGGGAGTAAGTACCCTTGGTTTTCCGATGTGTGACAGTGTGCCTACCATCGTATGTACACTTATGCAGTACAACTGTAATCTATCCGAGAAGGAAACATTTCAATTCAGATACCCCCTTGCAATATGGGGCTATTTTGTCCTAACCATACTCATGCTCCACAGGTGGATAGGCCTATGTAACTTAGTGGTTTTCTCTCCACAGTGATCTCCAATACTTTCCTCTGTAATAGGCTATACTCCTGTGTTGGGTACGGTAGCCCATAGTGGCAATTAAGTTGCTCTTTACTGCCACTGTCCTTCTATGGCATAAATAGTCCATAGAATACCATGTTATACAATTGGGAGGCTCTCGATATGCCAGCATTCCTATCTCGTACACTTATTACACATCTAATAAAACCGAGAATATCCAATACCTCCAGGGCCGGATTTACCGTAAGGCAAAATAGGCACGTGCCTAGGGGCGCCGCAGTCCAAGAGGCGCCGCAAGGCGCCCTTTCGGTTAGGCAACCGGCAATGATCTTTACTGGAGGCGTCCCGAAGGGCACCGCCGTCAGGCGCCTTCTTTGCTACGGCTTTAAATGTGCTAAGTTAGGATTATAGCAGTATATAAGCTAAAATAAATATTGAGAAATGAGCAGAGACATTTAGAAATAACATCGTGTCTTTGTCGCATGCTCTTCCACTTCGCTCTTCGTTATGCCGCTCGACGCCCTTTCGTCCCGACAAGTGTGAGAGGGGCGGGGAGGCGGACGCGCGCTGTTGTTGCGGTAACTGGGTTTGCTTGCATTGTAGAAGCATCGAAGTGCCCCCTTGCCTGTCCTGTGTGCGAGTTCGAGCTTGCGTTGTGTTGTGATGTGATCTGCAAGTAAACGTTTTAAACTATGGGCAGCAAAAAGTTGTCTGGTTACCTAAACCGTGTCCGCAAAGCTGAAGATGATAAGAAAGCCGAGGTTACACTATCAAAATGTCGGAAAATAAATGAGATGTTTAGTGCGCGTGTGAATCCCACGCCTCCAACGACAAATTCGGATAACAATAACAGTTCTTGCTCTGCGGTTCACGACATTGACTGCGATGGAGTTCAGCAACTTGAGGTAAGCTACCGTACACGAATTACTTTACGCAAAGTAGGCCTTTCCCAATAGGCGATTCCTTCATACACTGTTGCACAAAGTAACATACGTAAAATCTCAGACTGGCCTCGAAACCGTACCGTGCCTGCAGAGTATATTAAAAGTTGTTCTTTTTAAATTTACTATGTTTGAAGTGCTCTAATTAATACGGGATTTTCCTTTTCAGCTCCAACAAGCCAAAATTGATGAAAAAGAGAATGACAATTCTAGGCCTACATTTAAATCAAATGACACCTTAGGGGGAGAAAGCAACAAAAATTTAAATTTGCCTCAGCGGACAAACAAAATGTTAAGGCCAATGGTGAACCAAAAGAAAGGTCTTACGATAACGCAAGTAATATGTCCGGTGAATATTCCGGGTTGCAAGCTCGAATAGCGACCTTGAATCCCTTAGCTCTCTATGCACCATGCTCACCCCATTCACTAAATTTGGTTGGAACTCATGCCGCTGAATCTTGTTCAGAATCTGTAAGGTATTTTTAACAGCTCAAGAACTGTACAGCTCTTTTACTGCTTCGACCTACCGATAGAAAATTTTAAAGAACTTAATTGCGCGCGTACTAAAAAGTCCGTCAGTAACTCGGTGGTCGGCACGATATGACGCTTGTAAAGCTCTGAGGGAAGGCTGGTGTGGCGTCGTGGCAGCTCTTGAGAGTACTCACGAAGACAGAAATCAAAAGGCAAACACTCGAAGTGAAGCCAAAGGCATCTTAAGCAATATCCTACAATTATAAACTGCTTTCCTAGTTGTTTTTTGGAGTACCATTCTAAAAAGTTTTAATACTGTCAGCCAGAAGCTCCAAAAAGTTAGCACTAATTTGAGAACTGTGGTAGAATGTTACGCTTCGTTAGCGGAATTTGTGCAAAGTTTAAGAGATAATTTCGATGTCTATGAGAAAGAAGCCAAAGAATTAAGCGGTATTGCTCAATATTCCTACGACCTAAAGAGAAGACCGGAACGAAAGACTAGGAATGATGAGACAAAGCACGGAGAATATGTACCGTCAGAGGGCTCAGAAAATTTTCACGTCAATGTATTTTATGTAATTCTGGGTGTACTAATTGCTGAGCTTAAGAGGCGAAGTGAGGCTTACAAAGTCCTCCATAAGAGATTTTATTTTCTAGAAAACCTGTTAGACCAATGATAAAATAATTCGCTGATGACTTTTCAGTAAAGTATGTGGATGACTTAGAAAGTGCACTGGCTGAAGTGTGCTTGCATTTAAAGGCACGTTTAAAAATTGCAGAGTTTAAAGGTAAGTCAGCCTCTGAGCTCAGCACTTTCCTTCATGGAAAAGATTTACCCGAAATGTACCCGAACGTAAACATTGCTTTACGGATACTTCTCACCATTCCAGTGACCAATTGTTCAGGAGAAAGACCATTTTCGGTACTGAATCGCGTCAAGAACTATTTTCGGTCAGTCACTAAAGAAGAAAGGTTAAACTCTATTGCACTCCTAGCGATTGGAAAAGATATGACGATAAACTTGAACTGCCATGCTATAATTAATGAATTTGCCCAAAAGAAGGCAAGAAGGAAACTTTTGAAGTAGTTCTCGTTGTGCTTGAGGCAGGCACCGTTATGTCTTCATTCATGTTTTTAATCTGCAATTTAATTTCTCTAAAAGATATTGCAGGAAGATATGCAGTTGACATTATTTGTATTTTAGATGCGCTTTGTTCAATTTAAATATCGTTTGTACCACTGCTCTTCATGCGTTTTAAAATTAGTGTGTGTTCTACTATTTTTTAAATTATATTTCGTGCTAACGCAGTTCATTCAGTTACAGCAGTAAATTATGTTTTTATTTTTGAAGCTACTCTTCATTTTTGTTGTATGAATTAAGGCTAGACATTATTTTTGGAAAGGGTATCCATAAAGTGTTTTGGTTGCATAAAAGTTATATTGTTTCATGTAGTTTTACTCCAAGCTGCTTTTTTTTATTGAATTGACTATGTATCCCTGCGTAAAAATTCAAGCCGAAACTTATGCTGTCAGCCATATATCTGGTTATTTCTTTTTTCCGAACCTTACCTCATGCGAGTGGCTATGCCTTATCATAAAAATCGGGGGGGGGGGGGGGGGGGGAGAGACTCAAGTGAGGAGGGGCGCTCAATGGAGAGGTGCCTATAGCGTAACATTGGGTAAATCCGGCCCTGAATACCTCCGGATTTTGGTTGCTTATTATGCGAGGGCCCTAATAGGTTATGGTACGGTAACCTTAAAAGTAGCCTACTACTTTAAGTTTTTGCTACTCTTTCATTTATGTTCCTTTTAGTCAGTAGGCCTATTGGACGTATTGGTGCTTTAAAATAATCAACAGGTGCGTCTTACTACAGAAATAATACGAAAATTGAGGAAATCTTACCTTGTGCTCAGGCACGTAGTTGAACGCCTCCGTCATATTTTGACATGCTCTCTTCTTTTTTCCACTGTAACTTCGTCCGTCTTATTATTTTCAAGTATATTTTTATACTGGAGGACGATTTGTACAACAAAATGTTTATCCTCTACACACAACAATTTCTTTATTACTCCACTCAATACTCCATGTGGACATAATACGTTAGAAATACCGGGGCGCGAAGATTGCTTCATAGCTTGTCTGGAAACAAAAGCTATACTGACCGTTGCCAAAAGTCTCAAAAAGTAATATTGAAATAAGTACGCGCTAATCACACATGTAACATACGTGACTAGCTGACAATCAATTATAATGTTTAACATATCAACGTTAATATCATGCAACATCAGATTATATTGTAAGACACGTCAACTTTAATACTTATTCGAATAACACTAGTGAAACTTTTCGTATGTGATTGGTACCAATGAATCTTACTTTCGAGGAAGCCTTGAGGAAGCCTTGAGGATCCCTTCAGTAAGGAGACCTTAAGGAAATGACTCTGACGGCAAAATCAATCTCAAGGAGACCTTCAGTTTGGAGGAAGCCTCAAGGCCTCCTTAGTCAAGGTCTCCTCAAGGTCTCCTCAAGAAATGTCTCTGAATTCCACCCTAAATATAAATAAATTCAAGCAAAAAACCTAACTCTGATGGGGTTTGAACCATAGCCATAAGATTGATAGGCTAAAGCTTTACCACGGAGCCAATTGTGCCAACGAACATCGTTCTATATAAAATGACTTACATAGAACTTGTTAGCAAATAATGATTTACACTAAACGATTTCATCAGTGGAGTATATTATTTATATATAAAGAATTTCATACCAAGTTAATTTATTTTGTATCAGTACGCTATATTGCATGCAATACTCAAATTAGTGAAATAAAAGTCAGGCACAAGATATCTGCTGCCATCTTGCCTTGTACTGAGACGGCTCAGTTTTTTTAAATCACTTCTGCACTATAGTATTACAAAATAAACTTTTAATTTCGAACGTGCCTCTTCCTTTAGAACAGTTAAAACGATTCTCGGATCGATAATCGGAACTGGTGGGTCCCATGATATGGATGATAATGTTTGCATAATTCGCGCGCGCAGCCGCCATCCTGAAATGGAACGGCGGATGACCTTGTAGTTTGGTCACAGGACGCGCCCTATATGAAGGTATGTTGCTACCAAATTTGGTAGAGATAGGATGATAGGGTTAGTCGTTATTTGATTTTACGTTTTGAACGTTTGAGTGGCCGCCATTCAGTTTTGGTAAAGATGGCGGCGATATAAAACATGACACTGAGGTGTCCTTTGCTAGTTATGCCTCTGTACCAAATTTCGTTTAATTAGGTTTCACCGTGTTTGAATTGATAGGGGGGACAGACATTCAGAGTACTCACTCACACACACACACACACACATACACACATACAGACTCACACACACACACACACACACAGACAGACACACAATTTTTCGCCCTGTGTAGATCTCATATGTCTACTTTCATTTTTTTCAAAAGTCGAAAGTAGGCTAAAAAAGATAAACTCCAGTATTGTCAACTATTTTGTCACATTTGTCTCCAAAAGGCAGAGTTAGTGCCTATATCACATATGGAATGCTTAGCTATCAGTTATATCTTCTTATATCAGAATTTCATTCAGAAATAAGTCATTTAACATTTAACGAAATGTACTGTTTTTCCGCCAGTCATAAGATTGTACCAAATTGTAATGGGTGGTTCCCTAAACCTGTAAACACAAATTACATGAGAATAATAAATAAATACACTTGTATAGCCATTTTCGATCGTCAAGCGATCATCATCAGATCCTTTACACTTAGAGTAGGCTATTAAATCTATGTCTACAAGTATGGGTTATTTAAAATATATATTAGTTTAATTACTACTGTAACTAAATAAGTGTATATATTGTAAATACCATCACCCATACTAATTGTAGACATAGATTTAATAGCCTAAGTTTAAGGATATGTTTATGATCGCCTGACTATCGAAACTGTTCATCCAATTGTATTTATTAATCTCATGTAAAACATATTTTCAGGAATAGGGAACCACCTATTGCAATTGGGTACAATCGTGTTAACCGACTGAAAAACATTACAAAGGCAACACTGAAATATGGCTCCCAACACGATAATCGTAACATTTAACCATAAACAAGAAACCGATAAGACTTTCCTGCTAATAGCTCATATGTTGTACGAAGAATACACGCCATATACTGTAAATGGAAGCTTAAGAATTAAAATATCCGATGGATCCGAGACTCTAAGCAGTGATCAGATTGTAATATTGAAAATCGTTTTATTAATTCCTCATGAAAATCCAAACCTTAGCTTATTGTCCCTTTTTGTCAAGTTTGGTGATTTTAGACTATATTTATATATGAATCAAGTAGTTCCGTGAATAACTATACAGCCTATTTTCATATTATCCTACTTATGTTAATTGCCTGTATAAACATACAGAATTTCAGTTTCATTGTTGTGATAGATTCGTAGATATTGAGAACCGTCTAAATATTTCAGATGGTCGCTAGGTTGAATTTTTATTTATGTACTATTACGTGAAGATTATTGTGTTCGTGTGGTATTCAGACTTCAATCGCATGATTAGGACATAAGAAGTAAAAACGAGATTTTAAAATTTCGCACAGCTGCCATCTTGTGGTTATGAAAACAATTGAAATAAATTAGATGCAAGTGGATTAACATTTGTATAAGCATTTAACGTGCTAAGTTCCACTGCACTCGGATGGTTAAATCGCGAGAAACGTCCATTTAAATATTTATATTTCGCGTCGCCGCCATGTTGGATTTGTGCTCACCAGGTTACTGAAAGTCATATAGGTGAACTGATGTTCATAGCCTCTATGAACATTAAAAAATCACTTTGATTGCTGTAAAATATTCGTAGACATTGAGAACCATCAAAATATTTCGGATGCTCACCATTTTGGATTGTTATATGTATAGGCCATAGAGTTATGTACCATTAAAGGAAAATTATTGCGTAGCTTCATTATTCAAACTTTCACTTTGATCGCATGCTTACGACACAAGAAACAAAAACTTAATTTTAAAATTTCGCACAGCCGCCATCATTACATTATGTAAACAATTGAACTAAATTAAATGCCAGTGCATTACAATATGTACAATCATTTACTGTACCACATTTAACTGCGCTCAGATGATTAAATCACGAGAAATGTCTATTAAAATGTTTCAAATTCGCTTGGCCGCCATGTTCGTTTTGTACTTTTGAGGTTTTTGAAAGTTAAATACCTGTATATGAATTTATAGCAGTGCCCTTTATCATCGTACAAAATTTCAGGGTGATATCATAAATAGTTTCGGAGATATTGAATGCTAATGAAATATTTCGCACAGCCGCCATTTTAAGGTTATGTAAACAATTGACCTAATTAGACGCCAGTGCATTACAATGTGTATAAACTTTTTCTGTACGAAGGGTTGGCGAGCTTTTCTTATCGTGTATCATTTGACGATTGAACAGTGTGGCAATTTTTGTTTTTGTTGTTCGCATTTCTTGGTCTAAGGTTCTAAACGTTTAGGTTATTACCCGTACATTTTCTATTATGACTGGCTGCGTGGCTCAGCGGTAACGTTCTCGCTTGCTGATCATAAGATAGCGGGATTGAATGCCGTCCCAGTCAGTCGGCATTTGAGGGTGCGCAAATGCGAGGGAGCCGTGTCAGTAGATTTACTGGCACGTTAAAGATCCCCTTCGAGACAAAATTCCGCACCCTGGCGTCTCTAAAAGCCTCAGAAGTTAACAGGGACATAAAACCAATAACATTATTATTATTATTATTATTATTATTATTATTATTTTCTATTATGAGATTTACGTGAACATTAATATAATAAATTTGCTAATAGTAATAGATAATCTTATGGAATTGCATTGCATGTTCAGTTAATATTTCTTTGCAAATATCACTCAAATTGTACTGATATAGGCTTTCAAGATTTCATTAGTTTGAATGACTTAGGTGAGGCGTAGGCCTATAACCTATGTAAACTATTACTAAAAATTCCGGCGTCTAGTGCATCAGTGGAAAGAACGTTTTCTACTATGAAACGTATAAAAACCTTTAACCCAAACTCAATGCATCAAGAAAGACTTTCACATCTCTCGCTTCTTTCCATTGATAAGGAGTTATTGTGCAGCCTGCAGGGGAACACTGATTTTCAGGGCCATGTAATTTATTGATGAATTCGCTAAGCGGGTGAGAAAATTGAACTTTCCTACAAATGATCCGCCAAGTTACAGTAAATAGTGGCATTAATTAATTTTGTACAAATGAGAACTTCATAGACCCTACCTACCGCAATAACCGAATATTTTTTAAAATAATGTGATAGGCCTAGGTCTTGAAAATATTATTCGAATATATAACATTTAAAATGATATATCCTTTACACCTACTCTTTGAATATAATTTGAATTATAATCAGAGCAACTTTTAGGGATGATGGGTCACTCTGAATATTCCAACGCACTATACACTCCAACACAATAATATCAACAGTAGTTACGGTATACTAAATTTTGCTAATTGCACTCAAAAACATAGAGTTGTGAGTTAACCGGACGAAGAAGAATTTCAACTACCGCGCCCAGCAAAGGTCGGGTCTGATGGTCAGATGGAGGGTGGGCAAGGAGTGGGTGGGGACTGGGGGAGCGCCAAATAATTTTAAGCAGTGCTGGTGTTCCAGGCTCGCTAGGGTTAGCCGCCCGAATCGAAGCAGGCCCTGCTACTCGCTTTGACTTGTCTCGACGACAGCCAAGTGGCTATGGAACGCCACACTCCCTGCCTTAGCCAATCAAGGACGATGTGGCGTTTTTGGTGTACCACTCAATCGGCCATAGCAGTGTTCCGGGCCAGACGGCTCCTGGAGGTACACAAGCCGTTGTCATAGCAACCGGCCGCGCTGTTTCCACTTTCTCTACAAAGTAGTTGTGGGCAATCGTGAAGAACTGGGATAGAGAACGAAGAACTTCATTCAAAGCGGCTATTTTGCTGTTGCTCGCGCGCTAGAAAGTCATAATATAAACTTTATTCTTATGAGAATATACAAGGTAAGCGGTGCTTACCCCTTGGTATTGGAAAAAACGCCACTTCTTTCTAACCTGTGTAAATAAACTCTCATTGTTGTACTCACAATATGTCAATGACCTGAACAGACAATTACCGTCACCTTTAATATTTATAACATTTGTAATTGAGTGTCGCCTCTCATTCATCATAATATGATTCATTGTTTTGATTGAGCACACAACCTGTAAGGACGAATGATGAAACGAAAAGAAGACAGTTTGTAGCTGGTGAGACCAAAGACTATATAACAGAAAGATCGGATACACAATACAAAATGGCGGTTCGAAAATTCGACTGTAGGGGCATCTTCGTGAAATTAGTTGTCTTTCGTATACAGTATTTGTTGTCATTCAAAGAGATGTTGACATGACAGTGTCATTAGCAAAATGGCTGCCGATTGCACATGAGCATTTCAGTCTCAAAGAAATCCATTCTTTGAGAAGTTTTAATTAAATTATGTGCACGGAATCCCGTTCTGCTTATTGTGTGGATACATGCGACATTAGCACCCGAGTGGAGCAGGTAGAAGTTAACGATATCATGTATGGATACATGCGACATTAGCGCCCGAGTGGAGCAGGTAGAAGGTAACGATATCATGGCGTAATTAGGGAACTGATCGCCCTATACCAGTGAATGTTATAATTATATTGGATGTATTGAAACACCAAACGAACGAAATAAAACAAAAAATGGCATGAAGAAATATTCTGTTTTGGCGTGATTCAAGCCGCCTAGAAGATTTTTAGCCTACTTTTCACATTTTGCAAAAATGAGGAAAAAGTAGACTTATGAGATCGGGCAAATGTGTGTCTGTCTGTCTGTCTGTCCTTCTGTCTGCCTGTCTGGCTGGCTGTGTGTGTGTCCCCGCCTATCAACTCCTAAACGGCTGGAGCAATCGAAACAAAATTTGCTAGGAGTAAATATCTCACGGCCATATTTGAAAATTATGTCAGTGCTACCAACTGCTGAAAAATCGCAATTGAAATTTGAGCTCCATGTTGGATATCTTGGAAGGTATGAATGGGAGCTCTTTCAAAATTGGCACACGTATGGATAATAACATTGCAGTTTAATTTCCAGGAGGTCATACATGGCAGTGTTGCCAAAATGAATATAAGCCAGCTGATAGGTCCAAATTTTAAATGCATATAACTTCTACACAATCAATTGGATATCGACCAAATTTCGTATTTGCTATGTGTACATAAACAGATATGACCGAGCGTATTCTTAAGAACCACCAGGGCTGCCAACTGTCAATAAATGCTCTCTTTTTTTTAAAATCCAAATACCCATATATCAGAAAGTATGCAAACCGACTGCTTTAAACTATGCACACGTATATGACTTTCTATATTAATTTGGAGTTACTTATATACGTCAGTGCCACCAACATGATTCTAAGCCTGCTGAGATGTCCAACTTTAAATACATGTAACTTCTATACTCTCATTTGGATTGCAACCAAATTTCGTGAGTGCTATGGGCACCATAGCATATATGACTGTGCCGATTCTTAAGAGTAACCAGGGCTGCCAACTGTTAATACATAATGTCTCTATTTTTGTTACCCTAATATCAATATATCAGAAAGTATGCAAGCCAATAGCTCGAAACTTTGCACACGTATAGTACCTGGCATTCTATATTAATTAGTAGTAACTAATATACGTCAGTGCTGCCAACATGACTCTATGCCTGCTGATAGGTCCAATTTTAAAATGCATGCAACTTCCATACTAACTAATGGACTTCATTCAAAATTGACACAGCAATAGATCATATTATTTCAGATTATTTCTGACCAATACTTGTATGTCATTGTTGCCAACATGAATTTACGCGCGCTGTTTGATCCAATGTTTAACTGCATGTAACGTCCATGATAGCCATTTGACTTCAACCAAATTTTGTATTCAGTATCTTAAGAGATGGAACTACTAGTAAGAATATATTCAGTCACCAGGGCTGCCAACTGTAGTTCTCTATTAGGCTACATTTTGCCAGGTATGCAGTATTTCGAACTAATTATAAATTTCGATATTACCAACTTAATTTCGTCATTATTCTAGATAGATCCGTATAGATTAATCATTGGCATGAATCTTAAATTTTAAGAAAAGTAGGCTCTTTAGTTCGTCACGGAACTTCTTGTTAAGTGAATGCGTTATGTCCCCAAGGAGATTTGATCTCTGTTAATATGAAGATGTTAACGTGGATTCACATTACAACCATAGAAACCACGATGAAGATGTGCACTCTACTCTACCGGACTATCATGATACAGAGTAACTCGTTGTCGCCTAGTGACAGTCAATCAAGTTAGATTTATTATTGGGGTGGCGTTGAATATCATGATACAGTGTTAGTCATTGTCGCCTAGCGACAATATGTCCGTCAAGTCATTGTTAGATTCTATTTTCGTGTGACCTTGAAGGAAGCAATATTCGCAATTATTTTAATACACGGATGATATAATCAAGTGAGGTAGGAACAATCGATAATGCTTGACGGGCATTGCATTTTAAGACAAAGGTCGTCATAGCGCTAATACTTCCCGAGATATTTCAGTTTTAGTAAAGGGTGAAATTTTTTGAAAACTATTTTAATATATAAGATGCTATTCCAACCTCTTCCTTTGAGACAAGTTTTATGTGAAGGGTGTTGGGAGTATTCGAATTGCCGTCTGGGACTTTGTATTGGGCTGACTGAGAGTCATAAACTGATTTGAAATATGTCGCAAAACCTTCAACAATGGAATCACCACTGTCCAATTCTTCAGGGGCGTGGTGGCACAGCGGTCAAGCTGTTGGCCTCTCACCAAGGTGGACTGGGTTCTATTCCCGGTGAATGCATGTGAGATTTTCGAAGTTAAATGCCATGTCCATTGGTTCGGATTCCACGTAAAAAGGAGGTCCCGTGGCTCATAATCACAAGATTCACGGTCACGTAAAACTACAATCTTCCTTTTTTTTTTTCCAATTCTTCATTATTATATTTAAAAGTGTCGCATGCAATGCATCGGGACCTAGGGTTCTGGGGAGTCCCAACATCTGCAATAAGGATGAGTCGAAGCATCCTTGGTATCCTTCCAGACTCAAGTTCAAGATGAAATTCTTTGCAGACACTTTGAAGGTAAATTTTTTACTAAAAACTGGTAAACAGAAAGAACTTGAAATTCTCCTTAATAAACATGAAATTCAAATCCCAGTGATACAGGAAACAAGATTTTTGGATGAAAATGTTACAGAAACCAAAAACCATAGAATTATTAGTGGAAACCAGCAATTGAAATTATGAAAGCAATGCCACTATTAGATACTGATATTTATGTTCATAAAAATGTTGTAGACAGAGTAATTGAATTCAAATATAGATCAGAACGAATATCTCTCCTCACAATGAAATGTAAAAATAAACAGTATACCTTCATTAATTGCCATGTACCAATAAATGAAGACAACAGAAAAAATCCAAGAAAAGTAGAAGAATTCTGGGAACTTCAGGGAAGAGGAAATAGGCCTAACTAAAATCCCAAAATTAAATATTATGGTACTTCTAGGGGATCTTAATGCACAAATAGGGAGAGAAGAGGCTTTTCGAAAATCAGTTGGACAATAACAAGTACATAGGAGAACAAACAGAAATGGCATGAGATTTATTATTTTCTGTGAAGCTTTTAAATTGAAATTAAAGTCCACCTTATTGAAGAAATTGCCCAGAAAAGATAAAACATGAATATCTCCAAATTCAAGGTTAGGAGAATTCCAGTTGGATCATGTCACTATATCCCAGAAGAATTTTAAAGAAATTATGAATGTACAAATAATAGGAAATTGAGAATTCGATTATGATGACTACCTATCTAAAATTAAGCTCAAACTTATTCCTAATAAAAATAAAAGGATACAGCGCAAATTAGTTAAATATAACATACTGTAGACTGACTCAACATCACACAAGATACAATTAAATACCTTCAGGAAGAAATTAAAATAACTAAACCTGGTAACTGGCAAGAATTATCTAAAGGAATCAACAGTCAGCGTCAGCGCCCAAGCTAACAACCGGCTAAGCCGGTTTCGATGCGTGATTTTTAGCCTCTCAGTCCATCTATGGGGCCTTTAGTGTTCTATAAAGGGTAAGGAACTGGTTTAATTTGAACTTAATGGGTAGGAATGGTTTGGTTCGGTGCTTTAATCAAACTGGCCAGAATATGACCTGAGGTTAGGGGGGAGGGGGGGGGGGGAGGAGTAGGAATTTTGGAGGAGGATAAGGTTTGGGAGACGTGGAATGCAGCAGCATAAAAATCAGAATGAGCCAGAGCTCGTAACGTACTTAATTATGGCAAAACAAGAAGAAAGAAATAGAAGGACATTTAACATGATGTTTGAGTCAACGTGAAGAGGGCCCGCGGCCCACTGAGCACCATCCTGGAAGGGGCCGGCCGTGGCCGACCTCCCGAGCAGATGCGCAGTGGTGAAGCGGAGCAGGAGGGCTTATGAGTGAGTACCTGGAGTGTGGGGGAGCTAATTAACAGGTAATTGGCTGTTGGAGGATGTGTAAAATGCTTGTGAGGGCAGTGTTATTAAGTTTGCTTGAGCTTGGAGGAGAGATGGGCATGGAGAGAAGAGAGGGAATGTTTCTGGGCATGTATGAGCGTTGCCGCTGCCAGTGTTGTTGTTTTAGCGCGCCCTTGATGTATTTACATCCAGAAAAGGACGCGGCATGCCCCACCCCCCGCCCGCAGTTTACACACATGGGGGAGTCCCTGGGCACTGAACATTCACTATGACGGTGGGGCCCGCCGCAGAAGTTACACCTAGCGTCATATTTGCACTCGTGTGCAGAGTGATTGAGCCTTTGGCAGCGGAAACATTGGATAATGAGTGTGGAGCGTTGTCTGGGAGGTGGGCGTCGCGACGCCGGTGTTAGTGAAGGTGTAGAGGGAGGGGACGCTGGGGGAGCAGGTGTAGCAGCGCTATCTGAAGGAATAGCGGCTGCTGTAGTGACTGTATGTATGGGCTTATCCAGTGCTGTATGTATGGGCTTATCCAGTGCGGTTTGAATGCTCTTAATCTTTCTCCTAGGTTTGCTAGGAGGTCGAATAAGAGCCTTAGAGGTTTGAGTCTAGTTCTCGCTAATCTCCGGGACTGTTTGTGTGGACTCATGCTGAGATTCCTCTTCTGAATCAGAACCGTCATCTGAGGGGTCTTCAAAATCACTATCATCTAAATGATGTACTGTTGGGAATGTTTCAGTGGGTCTGAATTTAATTAGAGAGAATGGGGGAATAGCAAGGTGGCTCTCAAGTGCCTTAGTGATGAGGCTAAGGTGATCCTCTTTAATGGGAGTGATGCCAATGTGGCAGTACCCAAGTTCCTGAATGAGGGAGACAGACTTGGCTATGGGAGAGAGAACGTTGATTATGGCTTCTATTACTGAAGGCATGTGGGAAAGGCCTTTTTTGGTGATGAATTAGGACCAACGTTTCCTTGATGTTCCTGAATTTGACTAGGGGTGAGTCAAACCACAGACCTTCCTCGAAATCAAATTCTGGGAAAGAGCCGTCATTCGATTCCGGGTGCGGTGTAGGAGGAGCTGAGCAGGGGCTAGAGCGGCCAGACGGAGTTGGAGATGGCGACATGTTTGTATGAAAGTGTGAATGAATGCGTAAGTGGGGCAGGAACAGATAGTGGTCAAATAATTGGTAGACCAATGAAATGAAAGAATCAAAAGTATCAGTCACTCAAAGTTACCAGATTAAACAGTTGGAGCTCTGACGATGAGTGAACAGATAAATTTGAATTAATTAATTATTGGCTGCTTGATAGGAAGGAGGGATGAGTATAGCTTGAATTATACTCGAGGGCGAAGGGATTGCTTGACTGGGAAGACTAGAAGGTGGGTTTGAAGCTTAACAATGGATAACGGTTGGGATAGCTATTGTTGATATGAACTTGGGAGCAGGATGGGATTGTTGGCTATGGGAGTCTTGACAATGGGCTGAGCCGCTGAAGATCGACAGACAGGCATCAATTGGTGATAGCGGCAGGAGCTCGGAGTGACGGCGTGTAGCTTACCATCTGTCTGTATGAATCTGTGGAATCAACAGTGCAGCGAAGAATGAATTCGGGCCAGCTGAAGTGAAGAAGAAGGCTTGTTGGAATGAAACTTGTGAAGAAGTACTAGCGCAAAAGAACAAGCTATGGAAAAAATGGAAATGCTCAGGAAAGAATGAACACTTTGACCAATTTAAGCAGCAAAGAAAAGAAACAGCAAGAGTAATAAAGAGTGTTAAACGGTCTTTTGAAAAGTCTCAAGTTCTTGAAATGCAAGATAACTTTGTAAAACACAACTCCATGAATTTCTACCAGACGTTTAAAGGTAATCTGAAGGGCTATCAAGCTCCTCGCATTTGCTTCACAGATGAGAGTGGAACAATGGGTCTAACCAATGCCACGAATTGTGAAATACTAGCAAAGTACTTTGATCAACTTCTGAATTGCGAAGAACCGGACCAAAAATTAGAATTTCCTGAGATACATGTGAACTTGGAAGATGATCCACCACCTACTGTTGAAGAAATTGAAAAAGCAATTAAAGGCCTAAAACACAACAAAGCTAGTGGAGAAGACTCCATTTCAGCTGAACTTGTAAAATGGTCTCAACCAATAATCATAGACAACCTACAAATCATGTTGGAAACAATCTGGATGACATAAAAGATTCCAGAAGAATGGAAAGTGGCTGTTATACATCCTTTGCACAAGAAAGGTAACAAACAAGATGTTAATAACTACAATAACCAACAACAATGGGTAGGAAGATCAGAGGTTTTGAAATAAACTGCCTAGCATTTGCAGATGATTTTGCCATACTTTCTAAAAATCTGGCCAACGCAGCAATACAGGTCAACAACAGCCAATACACAGCAATACAGCCAACAAAACAGGTTTAAGAATTTCTGTAGAAAAGCCAAATTTATGACAAACATAAAAAATGCTCCCGAAATGCTAGTAACAGAAATTGGTCAAATAGAGATGGTAAGGAAGTTCAAATATTTGGGAGAAAATATTCAAGAAAATGGTTTGGAAAATCTGCTGTAGAAGAAAGAATACGAATGATGGAAAGAGCGTATGGCATAACTAGGAATACCTACAACAAAAAGTGTTTGTCTAAATATCTTAAATTACAGCACGACAACACCGTAGTCAAACCGGGATGCCGGTATGCGAATGAATGTCTAGTACTGAATTACAAATTGGACTAATTAGAAGTAGTAGAAAGAAGAATTATACACAAAATACTCGGTCCTTAGAAACTGCAGAATTCTGGAAATTAAGAAGTAATGATGAAATATATCAAAAATAGAAAACATATCAGAAACAAGAAGTTCCGTGACGAACTAAACAGCCTACTTTTCTTAAAATTAAAGATTCATGCCAATGATTAATCTATATGGATCTATCTAGAATAATGACGAAATTAAGTTGGTAATATCGAAATTTCTAATTAGTTCGAAATACCGTATACCTGGCATAATGTAGCCTAATAGAGAACTACAGTTGGCAGCCCTGATGACTGAATATATTCTTAGTTCCATCTCTTAAGGTAGAGAATACAAAATTTAGTTGAAGTCCAAAGGAAAGCATGGACGTTACATGCAGTTAAACATTGGATCTAATAGCGCGCGTAAAATAATGTTGGCAACAATGACATACATGTATTGGTCAGAAATAATCTGAAATAATATGATTTATTGTTGTGTCAATTTTGAATGAAATCCATTAGTTAGTAGAGAAGTTACATGCATTTTAAAATTGTACCTATCAGCAGTCTTAGAATCATGTTGGCAGCACTGGCGTAGGCCTATATTAGTTACTCCAAATCAAACTAGAATGCCAGGTACTATACGTGTGCAAAGTTTAGAGCTATTGGCTTGCATACTTTCTGATATATTGATATTAGGGTAGCAAAAATAGAGACAGCATTTATTAACTGTTGCCAGCCCTGGTTACTCTTAAGAATTGGCATATTCATATCTGTTATTGTACACATAGCACACCCGAAATCCAAATGATAGTATAGAAGTTACATGTATTTAAATTTGGACCTCTCAGTAGGCTTAGAATCATGCTTCTAGCACTGACGTATATAAGTTACTCAAAATTAATATAGAATGTCAGGTACTATACGTGTGCATAGTGTAAAGCTGTCGGCTTGCATACTTTCTGATATATGGGTATTTGGTTAAAAAAAGAGAGCATTTGTTAACTGTTGGCAGCCCTGGAGGATCTTAAGAATACGCTCAGTCATATCTGTTTATGTACACAAAGCGCATACGAAATTTGGTTGAATTACAATTGATAGTGTAGAAGTTATATGCATTTAAAATTTGGACCTATCAGCAGCCTTATAATTATTTTGGCAACACTGCCATGTATGGCCACCTGGAAATTTAATTGCAATATTATTATCTATACGTGTGCCAATTTTGAAATAGCTCCCATTCATACCATCCAAGATATCCAACATGGAGCTCAAATTTCAATTGCGATTTTTCAGCAGTTGGTAGCACTAACATAATTTTCAAATATGGAAGTGAGATATTCAGGTATAGATCTCTACTCCTTCCAAATTTTGTTTCGATTGCTCCAGCCGTTTGGGAGTTGATAGGGGGACACACACAGAAAGACAGACAGACACACATTTGCCCGATCTCATAAGTCTACTTTTTCTTCATTTTTGCAAAATGTGAAAAGTAGGCTAAAAATACGGAAGAGGAGATTGCTATTTTTAGCCTATTTTCAATTTTGAAAAAATAGGCTTATGAGATCACCTTTTGTCCGTGTGTGTGTGCGTGTGTGTGTGTGTGTGTGTGAGGTGTGTGTGAGTGTCCCCTAAGAAAATCTAAACGGCTGAAGCGATTTCAAAGAAACTCGGTAAGTTCATATCACTATTCCCGGCGACCTCGACCGTGCCCTTCAAATTTTGTTACGTCTCACCAATCCAACATGGCGGCTGTGCGAAATATTTCACTAACATTCAATATGTCCGAAACTATTACCGATATCGCCCTGAAACTGTGTACGATGATAAAGGGCACTACTAGAAGTTCACCTATGAGACTTTCAAAAACCTGGTGACTACAAAACCAACATGGCGGCCAAGCGAAGTTGAGACATTTAAATAGACTTTTCTCGCGATTTAACAATCTAAATGTAATGAAACTTGGTACAGCAAATGTTTATACACATTGTAATGCACTGAAGTCTAATTTAGTTCAATTGTTTACATAACCTCAAAATGGCGGCTGTGCGAAATATTTCACTGACATTCTATATCTCCGAAACTATTACAGATATCACCCTGCAATTTTGTACGGTGATAAACGGTACTGATACAAGTTTACCTATGTATATTTCATAAACCTCTAAAGTACGAAACGAACATGGCGACCAAGCGAATTTGAAATATTTTAATAGACTTTTCTCGTGATTTAACTCTCTGAGTGCAGTGAAATGTGGTACAGTAAATGATTTTGCAGATTGTATGCCATCTAATTTAATTCAATTGCTAACATAACCTCAAGATGGCGGTTGTGCAAAATTTTAAAATTAAGTTTTATTTTCTTGTGTCGTAATCATGCGATCGAAGTGAAAGTTTGAATAATGAACCTAGGCAATAATTTTCCTTGAATGGTACATAACTCTATGGCCTATACATATAACACTCCTAAATGGCGAGCTTCCGAAATATTTAGACGGTTCTCAACATCTATGAATCTTTTACAGAAACCAAACTGATTTTTTTATGTTCATAGAGACTATGAACATATGTTCACCTATAGGACTTTCAGCAACCTGGTGAGCACAAATCCAACATGGCGGCGACGCGAAGTATAAATATTTAAATGGACGTTTCTCGCGAATTAACTATCCGAGTGCCGTGAAACATTGCACGTTAAATGCTTATACAAATGTTGATCCACTGGCATCTAATTTATTTCAATTGTTTGCATAATCACAAGATGGCTGCTGTGCGTAATTTTAAAATCTCGTTTTTACTTCTTGTTGTCTAATCATGCGATTGAAGTTTGGATACCACACGTACACAATAATCTTAATGTAATAGTACAAAAATACAAATCCAACCTGGCGACCATATGAAATATTTAGACGGTTCTCAATATCTACGAATCTGCTACAGCAATTAAACTGAAATTTTGTATGTTGATAGATGCAATTAACATGATCAGGATATATGAAAATAGGCTGTATAGTTCTTCACGGAACTACTTGTTTGGACATTTGTACAGGATGGATGACAGTAGGTTAACCAAGCATATCTTCATATTCCTGTGGAAGAAGAAGTCAACAACAACCTGGGTACAAAAAGTAAAAAAAGATTAGGAAAGAAATAATATCAGAGAAGGAGATGCACCACAGAGAGCTATTTTTGGGCAAAAAGTGCTAGAAATGGAAGGATTCCAAGGGTGGAATGGAATGAAACCCGGCTCGAAATGGACCGAGGAAAGGAAGAGGAAGCATAGTGAGATGATGAAGGAACACTGGAGGAAGAAGAAGGAACAGCAAAGGACAAAGCATTGAAATTGGCTCGTGGTCCCTAGATGACCGAAAAGAATATAATAATAATAATAATAATAATAGGACAATCATGCGTCTCTTTTTCCTTTCCTTCTCTCTCTATCTCTAATGTGCTGAAATAGCTCGGGATCCACCGCTCAGCATGGGAGCTTGTGTTCACGAGCACCTTCTGGTACGTAAGACGGGAGCACCAAATTTGATTTAAAAGCACTGTGGTGCTCGGAGCACCAGGTAAATAACGCAGTCCTAGACAGAACTTGAATTGCCAACATGTGCGGCAAGTAGTTCCAGAGCCTCAAATTCTGGCCCTGAGCTACGTTAGCTTGCTAAGTTTGTATCTTGGCCTAATTCTGGTCCTTGAGACTATCTCACTCCAAATAACCTGGTGTATTGAGTAATTGGGACTACAATCATTATCGTACAACAAGTGGGTGATAGCACGTCGTGTTGAGTCTGATGACGCCAGTTCAGTGGGGCAACTCAAGTATGAGAACACGCCATGGACTAGTTTCAATACTCCCCAAATCTAAACTGGCTGGGACTCGATAAGGCCATATTGCGTGGAGCAGTGTGTACAGTGTCATACTGTATTTATAGGCGTTAAGTCATGCCACAATGGGTGACGGGAATCGCGAGATACTGAAAGCACAGGATGGCGTACCCTGATCAGTGAAAGCTTCTCCAACATTAACTCAGGAAACTTCTTGAAGGTCACTGATTTGACTAGACTACCACAAGTGACTGGCATTTTAGTTATTTGCTTTCCATCTACAAGGGTGGTTATATTTCCAACTTCCGATGATTTATAAAAAAGACACGTGTAAATGACAAAATCAATTTATTACCAAAAGTTACGTAGTGATATGAACATAATCATAACTAGTTGATACCCGTCAAAACATGACGGTCATTGGGAAAATACTGAAGGATTCTCTCATACAGTATGCTTTTTTGAACGATTATTTGTTGACACTGTTGCAACTTTATGGGCGTCGAAAATCGACTTCGCAACATACACACATCAAAAAAAGTTTTGCATCACCTCGGTTCCAAGAGTTCCGGAACCTTTAAATACAAAGGGAATAGAGATCAACACAAACAACATTTCAGCTCGTTTTATTGCTCATGAGACCCACACATTGCATGTTGTACCATCATACAGCTAGACTTTCAGCATTTGTGGTCCAGATTGCAGTACACACCACTACCTCTAATACCCAGTAGCACGTCCTCTTGCATTGATGCATGCCTGTATTCGTCGTGGCATACTATCCACAAGTTCATCAAGACACTGTTGGTCCAAATTGTCCCACTCCTCAACGACAATTCGGCGTAAATCTCTCAGAGTGGTTGGTGGGTCAAGACGTCCATAAACAGCCCTTTTCAACATATCCCAGGCATGTTCGATAGGGTTCATGTCTGGCGAACATGCTGGCCACTGTAGTCGAGCGATGTCGTTATCTTGAAGGAACGCATTCACAAGATGTGCACGATGAGGTCGAGAATTGTCGTCCATGAAGACAAATGCCTCTCCAATATTCTGCCGATATGGTTGCACTATGGGTCGGAGGATGTCATTCAGGTATCGTAAAGCCGTTTCGGAGCCTTCCATGACCACCAGTGGCGTACGTCGGCCCCACATAATGCCACCCCAAAACATCAGGGAACCACCACCTTGCTGCACTCGCTGGACAGTGTGTCTAAGACGTTCAGCCTGACCAGGGTGCCTCCAAACACGTCTCCGACGATTGTCTGGTTGAAGGCATATGCGACACTCGTCGGTGAAGAGAACGTGATGCCAATTCCGTGGGGTCCATTCAGCATGTTGTTGGGCCCATCTGTACCGCGCTGCATGGTGTCGGGGTTGCAAAGCTGGACCTCGCCATGGACGTCGGGAGTGAAGTTGCGCATCATGCAGCCTATTGCGCACAGTTTGAGTTGAAACACGACGTCCTGTGGCTGAACGAAACGCATTATTCAACATGGTGGCATTGCTGTCAGGGTTCCTCCGAGCGGCAATCCGTAAGTAGCGGTCATCCACTACAGTAGTAGCCCTTGGGCGGCCTGAGCGAGGCCTCTCATCGACAGTTCCTGTATCTCTGTACCTCCTCCATGTCCGAACAACATCGCTTTGGTTCACTCTGAGACGCCTGGAAACTTCCCTTGTTGAGAGCCCTTCTTGACACAAAGTAACAATGCGGACGCGATCGAACTGCGGTATTGACCTTCTAGGCATGGTAGAACTACAGACAACATGAGCAGCGTACCTTCGTCCTGGTGGAATGACTGGAACTGATCGGCTGTCGTACCCCCTCCGTCTAATAGGCCCTGCTCATGCATGGTTGTTTACATCTTTGAGCAGTTTTAGTGACATCTATGAACAGTCAAAGGGACTGTATCTTGGATACAATATACACAGTCAACGTCTATATGCCGGAGATCTGGGAACCGAGGTGATGCAAAACTTTTTTTGATGTGTGTATAATTGGCCATGACTGAAACCTTGATGAGGCAAATAGAGACATATATGTTCCAGAGCTTCCCCTTGAGCTTTATTAATTGTGATAAAATACGCCAAACGAATTGGAAATTGGAAAATTGAAGTGTATTATCGGAAGATGCTAAGTCGAGTCGAAGGATTATAGCTCTTTGCCCAATGAGTGATTTGCCTCCACATATACTTACTCTAAAAGTTTGAGCCCCTTTTTAACAGTCATAGACAAAGATCTCAGTAAGATGCGGCGGGATCTGCCATTTCTCTGGTGGAATAGAACCATTGTGCGCAAGCGCTGGAGCGACAAATATTACATTTTCCTTTCATAATTTAAAAATACACTTAAGCATATATTTTCCTTTTAAAGACACTCTGCAAATCTACTTTCTAAGAATTCACGTTAGAATGTATTACGAAGTCAATCGGTTAGGACGTTATATCAATCTCGCGGTAACAAAAATCAGCTGATTGTTTTAAATACCATAGATTGTAACAAAAGATAATTCAGTCGAAACCCATCAAAACATGACGGTCGATGGGAGAATATTTACTGAGGAATTATCTTATATATATTCTTTGTACGATTACTTTTAGGCACTATTGAAATTTTAAGGGCGTCAAAAGATTGCACTCTCGACGTTGCAACATACTGCTGGCCATGACTGAAAACATGATGAGGTAAATTGAGACCTATACGTTCCAGAGTTTCCCCTTGACTATTGATTGTGATAAAGTATGCCAATCGAATTGGAAAATGTTGCCTCTTGAATGAAAATTGTAGTGCTTTTCCGGATGGTGTTAAATCAAGTAGAAGGATTAGACCCCTCTGCCTAATTTTAACTGCATTTATTATTTCCAAATCCAAGCAATATGGTAGCATTTAGGAGCCCTTGGGAAACGTTCAGATTTCTAAGGAGCATAACTATGAGTCAAGCGTTTAAACTATGTGGAGGCATATCATATAATTCCAAGAAATTCAAGAATTATGTAGGGAACTTTTTTTTTATCGTGTAGCCTCCTGAGAGGCCGAGTGCAGGTCTTTCAATTCGACGCCCGTTGGCGACCTGCACGTCGGGATGAGAGATGGAATGGATGAAGATGAATAAAACTGGGCAGGGATGTGGAAGAAAGCGGCCGTGGCCTGTCATAAGGTACCGTCCCAGCATTTGCCTGGTGTTGAAAATGGGAAACCAAGGAAAACCATTTCAAGGACGGCCGACGGTGGGGCTCGAACCCACGCGTCTACCCAGTCAGCAGAGAGCTGGGCCTCGTGACCTAATGCTGCGCTTTAGCCAGCATAGCCACTGCTGTCGGTATGTAGGAAAATGAAATAAATGTATAGGTCTCAATTTTCCTCATCAAGTTTTCAGCCATGGCCAGCAGTATGTTGCAATGCCAAGAGTGCAATCTTTCATCTTCAGTATTTAATCTGTTTATGCTGGTGTATGTTTTTGAACTAAGTTACTGGATCAACTTATAAGTTGATTTCATTACATTGTCAATTTTTGGTGTAAGAATCCCTCAGTATGCCTTCCTTCGGAGGGAAAGTAAATCCGGCTGTCCTATCCCTTAGATTTATGACATGAAAAATAATCTTCCACTAACTACAGTACATTTGAGTGAAGTCAAAATTTGTAGGTTAGATTATTTGATAACGCTATATTAAATGCAAAGTTGGTCGCCAGGTGCTGGCTGCGATGACCTCTAGTAGCCAAGTCCACAGCTAGATGTCGTGGACGGTATCATTTGGTAGCAAAAGTAGGAACTATTGTACTTGAAAATTTGATCGTCTGCAGTCCTTACATGAATCACAGATAACACACACTAATACAGCCATCACAATTATTAACACCGGTTATCAGACAGATTCTACACATACACCCAATGTACACGGGGCTACATGACCGCATTGTCGCAGCCCCTAAACTAAGGAACCAACCAACCATTGGCATAAGAATGCAAACTTTCGAGACATTAATTAGATCCTTCGCAGAAGTAAATGTTTCAGTCACGATATCCTCTTGCGTTGCAAGTTTGGCTGGTAATTCAGTAACACTTGATTATCACCATCCATAGAGAAGAAGTCGCCGTTAACATGCAGCATAAAATCAGAAAATTCTATTTCACCCGGTTTCAATTGCGTGTTTTTATGTAAGTGGAGTATTTTGGAGAAGGGCCAGAGAGAAGAGTATTTAATATAATTGTGAATAACTGTTTGGCGAGAAGAGTGCGACAGACCTGAAGTCTCCATGAAGAATAACTTTCCCACAAAAAGGAATAATGTATTTACGTATATTTTAGAAGTAGGTTCACACGCATTAATGAATGAAAGTTTGCCATTGGGGTTCCATCCCATATTATGAGCCGAGCTAATCGAATGACGTCAACTGGATTTTGATATGCTCTTGAAAAAATATGTTTTGCAAGAATTCACTTGATTTGCAAATCTGACTCGATTAGCTTCTGGAGAATATAATATATACAACTGGCCGCAAGAACCGTCGCTTATAATTTTGGAATAAACCGAAGAAATGCGATGATGTGCAATTCCATACATTTTAAAACCATATGGACAGAATGTATGTGGCACAGTAACATTGGTGCCGGTACCAAATGAAACGAAGTTCATAGCATTGTTGTACTGCCGATTATTATCTCTGAAATTCCTTGCGATATCATCTCCAGTGAAAAATAGGTCGCACCCTGTCTAATATTTTATAGTCAGTTCATTTTTATCATTACAACAGCAAAGGTCAAAGTAACCAAGCGTAGATTTCTTGCAAGAGAATAAAACAGTGCAGAACATTGTTTACATTTGTCCATTAAGAACCCTGCACTGTATAGCATATTATCTGGAATTGCTTCTGAAATTGCATATTTATATTGGATTTTAAAAATGGCTTTGTATTTTTCTCCGATTTCTCATTTTTTGCGGCTAATGTTCTTTTTCTTCAAATGGGTTTATTTACAGTAGCATTTCTCCCCAAATTAACGTCATATTCAAAAACACTACAGTGGCCTGCATCAACGCAGCCGCCAAATATTAAATGACATATAATACTTCTATTGAAAAAATCAACAGCATGGTTAGATTCATTGTTATGTACTCTAAACAAATAATCAATAAACATTAATATTCACTGATACTATGAAGTTCAGAGACGTTCATTCTCAAGTTGGATGCTGATGAGAATGCGATGAGACTGATCGCCAAGAAAAAAAATCCTTAAAATTTTCCCTGCCAGCAACAATTTTTTGCAATATGCTTGCAAACGCAGCTTAGGATGAAGTTCATCATTTTGAAATAAACAGCACGAAACTGCTCTAAATAAGCAATTTCCATCACCTGTGTTAGGTACAATCCTTTGCATTTCGATGACAGTAAATTATGTAAGGGAGCATAGATTCAGTTCGCCAACTACTGGAATGAGCGTAGACTCACTTCGCCAGCCACAGCAATGGAGGGAGTTATGGAATTATAAATGTTCAGTGCATGTCAAAAATCATATTAACACAGGGAAACCCACTCTTAAGACTACATTCTGAGTTATCACCCCGGATTACGGGTTCGATCCCTTCTCTGCCAAGAAATTTAATTCAGGTGTGAGGGCTGGAACGGGGTGCACCCTTTTGATGCAAAATTAAGAATAGCAACGTTCGATTCCCATCTCACTAATCTTGGATGTGGTTTCCGTGGTTTCCCATTTCAACTCCAGGCAAATACCGGGATAGTTCCTAACTTAAAGTCTCGGACGTAAACTCCCCATTCCCCATCACAATAACACAGGTTATCAGAGAACATTTTATACACACACACACAAAGTAGACGGGGCTGAGTGACCACGATGTCCGAGTCCATCTAATGAATTATGTTCGGCAATTTTCTCTCATGGCGGAAGCGATTGTGGCCATTTTAATTTAATAATTTAAAAGTATATGGCAACGTAAATCGTGGAGAATTCCTTACTTAACGTGAATAATAAAAGTAAAATATGTTTACACAAATTAATACCTACAGCAAGATGGAATAATTAGGAAATAAAAATTCATGTCTGAAGTGGGATTCGAACCCCTCGATGATGCATAATGAAATGCGTAAATTTTAACGCTGGCCCTGAGCCACCCAGACAACAGAACTAAGGTGCGATATTAAGGTACTTAAACAGCATACACACGCAACTGACTGTTTAAAGTTCTTCAATACATCCCTTATTTTATAATTCTATTTCAATGTATATTTTGGAAACATCATAAACAATATTCGGGACCCTCTTTCTTCTTCTTCTTAGTCGTTTACCCTCCAGGTTGGTGGAACCCACGGACTCAGCGAGGGAACTCACCACTACCGCCTCTACGGGCAGTGTCCTAGAGCTGGGAACATCTAATCGGAGGGGATACAACTGGGGAGATGTGATTGTCACCTCGCCCAGGCGGCCTCACCTGCAAAGCGAACAGGGGCCTCATGAGGGAAGGTAATGGAAGGTCAGGATGGATAGGCAAGGATGAGGGAAGGAGGCGGCCGTGGCCTTGAAGAAGGTACCATCCCGGCATTTGCCCGAAGACGAAGTGGGAAACCACGGAAAACCACTTCGAGGATGGCTGAGGTGGGAATCGAACCCCCTCTACTCATTTGGAACACCCGAGGCTGAGTAGACCCCGTTCCAGTCCTCGTACCACTTTTCAAATTTCGTGGCAGAGCCGGGAATCGAACCCAGGACCTCCGGGGCGGCAGCTAACCGGGACCCTCTTTAATTCTCATAAACAATGTTTTCCGTAAGACGCGGTGGAATGCGACATTTCTCTCGTGTAAAAAATAGAAGCCATTGTGCGCAAGCGTGGGGGCAACAAATATTTTTTTCTTTATTGAAGAGAATTCGTTACATTAGGGGAATTTTAAAAGTTAAATATGATTTGTCTACGTAATGCCAATATCAAGAGGGAAGATTACGGAAATAAAAAATATATCGGAGGTGTGGATCGAACACTTCCCATCATAGGCTGAACAAATTCAGAGTTCGCAAATCATCCTCTGAGCTACCAAAGCACTGGTAATATGGCGCAATATTAAGTTAGGTAAGCATTATACACACTCAACAGTCAGTATAAGTTCTTCTACATTTCCTGTCTTTTATAATACTATTCCGGTTTATATGGTGGAAACTTCATAATCAATATTCCCGTCCTTAATAATTTTTATAAATAACTTTTACATTAAAACGCAGTGGACATCCGGCATGACTGTCATTAACCAAGGTGATTCTGCGCATGCGCTTCAGCCAATAATTTTGCATTTTTTTTATAAATTTAAAAATATATGGTAACATACTGTATTTGTTTATTTTAAAGACACTCTGCAAATCTACAGGCCTAGAGCCTTCGACAGATTGCTCTACGAAGTGAATCGGTTCTACCGTTCCCTCAATCTCGTCATTACAAAAAAAGTCCTCTCGGCACGCCGGAAGGCGGAGGTAGATTTCACCGGACAAACTTGGGGATAGGCGAAAATAGGCAGAATATGCAGGTTTTCGTAGAAGGATCAGACCTCATTTATTGCGAGAAGATATTTTATAATTGGAGCTTAATTAACTTTGTTTTTCGTCATTTTATGCTTATTTTAAACATTTTATTGTCTTATGGGAACGGTAACCTTCTTGTCATTTGGGGTCCATTTTAATACTTGTGGTCACACTGTCCTTATGCAAGGTTTCGACACTGATGTGTGACTATGTAACGGTCTGTTACTTCTTCACGCAAAATTATATCTCCCGCAGAGATTTTGGTTGGTTGCTCAGTTTAGGGGCTGCGACAACGCGGTCATGTAACCCCGTGTACTTTGGGATGGCTGTATTAGTCTGTGATTCAGGTAAGGACTGCAGACGGTCAATTTCAAGCAGTAGTTCCTAATGTTGGTACCAGGTACTACCGTCAACGACACCTAGCTGTGAACTTGGCTACTAGATGCCACCGCAACCAGCAACTCGCAACGAACGTTGGAACTTCCCTCCAAAGGAAAGCATACTGAGGGATTTTTAGCGCTCTTAGAAAATCCGACGACTTCGGCCGACTTTGAACTCGCGACCTTGGGCACAGACATTCAGCATGCTACCAGTTACATCACCGAAGCCGCTTCACACTTAGTCAGATGAAAATCTGAATCTGATCTCGTGCAAGTGCGTTATCTTGGCAACGTCTGATGGCTCATCGCTCATCAATTTAGCAGTGTTGCCATGGCAACCTCTGATAGCTCTTGGCATTTTCTTATAATTCCGAAATCATTTTTCTCATCCCTTGGCATAATGGTGGGTCATATCAAAAATTCTTTCAGACAAAAGTTTTAGGAAATTATTAGGGGAATATTGTCCATTTTGTACGGTTTTGATATTGTGCCTATTAAGAGAGATATGATTAATGTTTCCCGAAAAACCCATTTTTTCCCACCCCTTTGGTCAATGGTTGGTGCTATAAAAAACTCTTCAAGCATACATTTTTGAGCTTTATCCGACACATAGTATGAACGTTGAACGGATTCGATATGTCACATATTAAGAGAGTTATAGCAATATTTCACTTTTTCGAAAAAAGACCCCATTTTCACCCCCTTGGACCGATTTAGCCCAGTAACGAACTCGCCCGAAATTTTATAGGTATACATATTCGGTAAAAAATTCAAAGTGATTGGTGCAAAATTACGGCAGTTATCGTGTCCACAAGAAACTGATATATATATATATATATATATATATATTGAACCCTTCAGAATAGCAGTGTTTTATGTAAGAATCTCTGATCAAGGGGTCGCGTTCAGTTCATAGTGTGGTGTTACGTCCGCCAAACAACGTGCTTTTCGGAGGCAAGGGTTATAGGATGAAAACTATAACTAAGAAAGAAAGGAGACAAAACGTAAGATAATAACAAGATTTAATAACTAATTTGTGCATAAAAGAATAAAACAAACAATAATAAACAAAATCCTCCCTGAATTTTCCCCTGACAGGAATATTTATCACATTGAGGAGTCAGACAGATCTCCCCTTTTCTAATAAAATGTGGATCCAAGTTCCACTATCTTGCATGTGAATTTATGTTCGCGTGGTGACTATCTACGAGAAATGAGTACTTGGATGATCATTCGTTCACAACGGGTTAACAGCCACGGTGCTCACGAACAATCACCTCGTAAATCAACTTTTATGGCTATGGGCATAACATAAATAAAAATCCTTAAATCTAACTCTGACACACATATTACAACTCTACTATTTACAGGCATCTCTCTGAGACCCTTATTAGTGTGGTGACACACTTAACCAAATGAGCTGCCACCATGGCCAGATACTCAACAACAAGGAAAAACAGCGCCGCACGTGACTCACGGGCCACTGACATGGAAAATAAACAAAGCATAAACCAACAACAACAAACAACCTGAGTGGTTAAAATTACTTTATATTAACAAAACTGCATGTTAAAGATACGCTTCGAAGATTATCGTGTTTCGTAGGCAACTCCCATTTATTTAAACAATTTTACCATTGATCAGTTTCTCACATTTATATTTATTTTCAAGTAATTGGGAGCCAGACGTGCACTCCACTAATGAGCTCTGCTTGCGAAACTCAGCCAGCCCTTGTGACAACAACTCACCCCTTTCCACAATACCAGTCATGTCCCCCATCCAGTGTATATAAATAGCCGACCAGCTGAACTGTTATCTCAAGGAATCAACAGCCGCTAACATCTCCTCCCACTCAACATATGGTCAGACAATAATCACATATCCATAATTGTCCTCGCAAGGATACAATATGAATCTGGTACCAAGCTGACAGAAATCAGTCTCTGCTGAAATTCCCGCTTGTAATACCACCAAGAAAATACGCACAGTACACACATCTGGGACTGACATAACACCTTTCACACGGGTCTGCTGAATTAGAGCTCGCAAACATTTAACACAATATTTAAAACCTACGATAGAGCTGAGTACTCTTCGTCACAAATTACATTGCTCCAAAGGCAATAATCACACTGAATCTGATCAATAATAATTTTCAATAACATTTAATTACCCTCCAATCTACTATATAATTAGATTAATTCAGTCCTACTTCTGAAACACGACATATCTTCGAGAGACGTTTTTAACCGCACTTCGTAACCTAGGCGAACACGGCCGTTCACGTAGCTACGTTAGTTAACACAACACGAAGAAAACAACCTTCCATTAACTACCATTGTGCGAGCTGCTTCCAAACAAAAGTGTGCCAGATCAAAACTAAATATACTACATTAAATCACACAAGCAAAGTATTTACAAAAATATGTCCCATAAACCATAAGTTAATTTAATAAATAATAAAATATTATTTTGTACTCATCTCTTGTTGTAGTCACCCGTCAAAGAACATCAGACGCCATTCCCCAACTGGATGGTTCTTTATCTCATAGCAGCCATCTGGACGGACTGTTGAGAATTCCACACTTCCTCTGCATTCATCGATGTCATCCTTGCGCTGATACAAAAATTTGGTTATTATGCACTTTATGTCTGACTACTAAATTCGCTTGTTCAGGTACTAAATTCCCTGTCACTGTTCGTTGGCGAATTCTCGACGATACTGTCCCTATAACTATAGTACTATGACTATCTATCACTGAATTTAACACTTTTCAATGAATATCTTGTGTCCTCGACACAAATACAAGTCTATCTCTTCAGACGAACAGAATAATAATAATGTCTCCTAGACACACGGAATGAAAGTCAATGTCTTGGCTCTTCGACACACTTATAAATGAACTGGCCCTTGGGTCTAGATGGAGGGGGATTTTATGTAAAAATTTCTCGAAATAATTGTGGTACGGGAATGAAATAGATATCACTGAACTCGTAATATTGCACAGGTCAAGAATATGCCCATTAATCCTAGAATCGATCGTAGAGATTTTGTCTAGGCGATTTCCCGCGTGAATACTAGCCGCCGCGTACCCCAGCCGGAGTTGGCGCGCAAGTAGGCATTCTCTTCTCATTGGTTCTCCATTTTCTGTAATTTGGCGGTTTCTAGTAGATCTTGGCGTCTTGGGAGTGTCTATTTTCTTCATCAGCCATTCACGTTACTGCATCATATTTCTTCTAGGCGCGAATATCACAATGAACATACCAGAACCATGTCTCACCGCGCGTCGCTTCTAAAATTGAGGTAGCCACACCTGTCCCTGTGATACATAGCTAAGCTATTTCTTTTCATAGCTCAAGTACTTAGCCTTTTGTTAAACTGATGCAGGTATGTCCCTACTGTCTCCAACAAATGCTTGAAATTTCCTCATCACTGTCTGGCTACTTTCATGATGCTGGTTGAAATATTTATTAATTGAAGAAATAAAAAGTAGAATCATTTAACCAACATAGGGTAAAGGGTTCAATATATACATAAATTATATATAAACTTTTGAACTGACGGTGGTTTTGGGGTCTGGGGGATGTGAAACGCGATGATATGTCGAAATTTTCTGAAGTCGAAACATGGTACCCATTGCAATAGTTAGCTTTATAATGAAATCTACCTCTGGTTGGTTCCTCACTTTAGGGGCTGCGACAACGCGGTCATCTAACCCCGTGTACTTTGGGTGAGTGTAGAATCTGTCTGATAAACGGTGTGAATTATAATGGTTGTAATTGTCTTAATTCAGGTAAGGACTGCAGACGGTCAATTTCAAGCAGTAGTTCCTAATGTTGCTACCAGGTACTACCGTCAACGACACCTAGCTGTGAACTTGGCTACTAGATGCCACCCCAACCAGCAACTCGCAACGAACGTTGGAACTTCCCCTCCAAAGGAAAGCATACTGAGGGATTTTAGCGCTCTTAGAAAATCCGACGACTTCAGCCGGCTTTGAAACCGCGACCTTGGGCATAGACATTCAGCATGCTAACAGTTACGTCACCGAAGCCGCTTCCCACTTAGATGGAAATACTGAATCTGATCTCGTGCAAGTGCGTTGTCATGGCAACAATGATGGCTCATCCCTCATCAATTTAGTAGTGTTGCCATGGCAACCTCTGATAGCTTTTGGCATTTTCTTATAATTCCGAAATCATTTTTCTCATCCCTTGGCGTAATGGTGGGTCATATCAAAAATTCTTTCAGACAAAAGTTTTAGGTAATTATTAGGGGAATATTGTCCGTTTTGATATTGTGCCTATTAAGAGAGATATGATTAATTTTTCCCGAAAACCCCACTTTTTCCCACCCCTTTGGTCAATGGTTGGTGCTATAAAAAAACTCTTCAAACATAAATTTTTGAGCTTTATCCGACACATAGTATGAACGTTGAACGGATTCGATATGTCACATATTAAGAGAGTTATAGCAATATTTCACTTTTTAGAAAAAAAAAGCCCCTCATTTTCACCCCCTTCGACCGATTTAGCCCAGTAACGAACTCGACCGAGATTTTATAGGTATACATATTCGGTAAAAAATTCAAAGTGATTGGTGCAATAGTACGGCAGTTATCGTGTCCACAAAAAACTGATACACACACATATATATATATATATACATATATATATACATACATAAATTATGTATAAACTTTTGAACTGACCGTGGTTTTGGGGTCTGGGGGATGTGAAACGCGATGATATGTCGAAATTTTCTGAAGTCGAAACATGGTACCCATTGCAATAGTTAGCTTTCTAATGAAATCTACCTCTGGTTGGTTCCTCACTTTAGGGGCTGCTACAACACGGTCATCTAACCCCGTGTACTTTGGGTGAGTGTAGAATCTGTCTGATAAACGGTGTGAATTATAATGGTTGTATTTGTCTTAATTCAGGTAAGGACTGCAGACGGTCAATTTCAAGCAGTAGTTCCTAATGTTGCTACCAGGTACTACCGTCAACGACACCTAGCTGTGAACCTGGCTACTAGATGCCACCCCAACCAGCAACTCGCAACGAACGTTGGAACTTCCCCTCCAAAGGAAAGCTACTGAGGGATTTTAGCGCTCTTAGAAAATCCGACGACTTCGGCCGGCTTTGAAACCGCGACCATGGGCATAGACATTCAGCATGCTACCAGTTACGTCACCGAAGCCGCTTCCCACTTAGATGGAAATACTGAATCTGATCTCGTGCAAGTGCGTCGTCATGGCAACAATGATGGCTCATCCCTCATCAATTTAGTAGTGTTGCCATGGCAACCTCTGATAGCTTTTGGCATTTTCTTATAATTCCGAAATCATTTTTCACATCCCTTGGCGTAATGGTGGGCCATATCAAAAATTCTTTCAGACAAAAGTTTTAGGTAATTACTAGGGAAATATTGTCCATTTTGTACGGTTTGATATTGTGCCTATTAAGAGAGATATGATTAATGTTTCCCGAAAAACCCACTTTTTCCCACCCCTTTGGTCAATGGTTGGTGCTATAAAAAAACTCTTCAAACATAAATTTTTGGGCTTTATTCAACACATATTATGAACGTTGAACGGATTCGATATGTCACATATTAAGAGAGTTATAGCAATATTTCACTTTTTCGAAAAAAGCGCCCCATTTTCACCCCCTTCGACCGATTTAGCCCAGTAACGAACTCGACCGAGATTTTATAGGTATACATATTCGGTAAAAAATTCAAAGTGATTGGTGCAATAGTACGGCAGTTATCGTGTCCACAAAAAACTGATACACATATACATATATATATACATACATAAATTATATATAAACTTATGAACTGACGGTGGTTTTGGGGTCTAGGGAATGTAAAACGCGAAGATATGTCGAAATTTTCCGGAAGTCGAAACATGGGACCCATTGCAATAGTTAGCTTTCTAATGAAATCTACCTAAAATCAGCTTGGTGTTTTAAATAAATATGATGCAATGCTTGCAAGAAATTCTTAAATATCTAAACTATTCTTAAAAAATCAGCTCTTTTACAATTTTCCTTAAATCTGTTCGAAATATAGCTATTGCAATTGAAAGAAAATGAGACTATGAAATCTCTTGCATATTGGTATAAATATGTATCCTCTTATTAATTGTATTACATAAACTATCTTGCAAAATAATATCATGGCGGCTTCGGTGGCGTAGTTGGTAGCATGCTGAGCTTCTATGCCCAAGGTCGCAGATTCAAACCCGGCCGAAATCGTAGGATTTTTAAGAGCGTTAAAACTCCCTCAGCATGCCTTCCTTCGGAGGGGAGTAAAGCCGGTGGTCCCATGTTACAGAGTTATGGCATGTAAAAGAACGTTCCACGAATTACTTTTTTTTGTGAAGCTAAATTATGGGATAGATTTGACTAACGCTCTTGGGTTCCAACGTTTGTCGCCAGGAGCCGACTGCGGTGGCATCTACTGTAGTAACCAAGTTCACAAACTAGTTGTCATTGATGGTAGCGTTTGGTAGCAGAAGTAGGAACTACTTGAAAATTGAATGTCTGCAGTCCTTACTCGAATTAAAAACAGATAACACACGCTAATGCAGCCATCACAATTAACACCGGTTATCAGACAGATTCTACACACACCCAAAGTACACAGGGCTACAAGATCGAGTTGTTGCAGCCCCTAAACTGAGGAACCAACCAAAATAATATGAACTTCTTATTCAATTAATGAATTAAGATATAGAATAACACAAATAAATTTTCTTCTACGATCTAAAGACTGCTGTACTTGACAGATTCATGCGGGAATTTTGTTTTCAAAGATAAGAGTTAGTAAATATTGTTTACAGGCGAAAAGAATGGTTAAATTTTCCCATAGATCCTTTAATATATGTTGGTACAGCAATCGACATGGATGGAATATGTTAATATTTTCAGATATACGGTATATTACTGTATAACATTACAATTATCCTTGTGCATTCGGATTGTTTATTTATGTTCTTCTATCCGTATGCAGGAACTGCGGTGATATTGAATGTTTGGGATGTAAAGAAGAAATTAAAATAAAACAATAATAATTTTTGCTTAAATGTATTTGTTTAAATAACATACTTACATACATACTTAACATCCCAACCGACAGAAGAAGTTTGAATCCTGTACAGCAATAACATAAACAAGTATCACAATTATAACATTACGTAGGCGAACGGGACAACCTCATGTATTAAACATTCGGTGCAGCGCTAGGACGAAACACAATGTTATTTTGTTTCGTGTTGTATCCCTGAGTCTTCTCTTCCACATGCACTTAGCTTGCCGATCGTCAGCTCAACCTGTACTTCTATGGACCAAAAAGATATTTTGTACGACGCCATGATTTTTAAGCCGAATGGAGCCAAGCAGGGATCTGTGGTCTGGGGAAGACAAATCTCTTATGATTCGCAGAATTCTGTTCAAAAGCAGTTTTGATCCTAAAATATCTCAAAAAATTAATGTACCGCCGCGAGATTACAGTATTTCCCTTCAGAACTCAAGTTCAAAGGACTCTGCTGTCAAACCATGAAGTAATCATCAAATTCAGTGGGGTCCAGATTGTATCAGAGCAAGAAATAAGTCAAGAGATTTCATTAATGACTTCTCTCCGTCATAGGGGATTTCCAATCGCCATTCCTGCTAACCACTCTTGACAACCTTCATAGAAGCTGGTATTCAGAATCATCAGAAGACGCCAGTTGCATTTATTGACCTAACGGCAGCATATGATACTGCGTGGAGACAAGGATTGATCTACAAACTTCTATGTATCATTCCATGTTTGAAAATTAGCAACCTCATAAATGCCATGCTCATTAATAGAAACTTCCAGGCGTTATTGGGTAATAATATGAGTTTTCAGATGAACCTAAACAATGGCCTGCCGCAGGGTTCTGTATTGGCTCCCCTTCATTTTAACCTGTACATAGCAGATATGCCTGAAACGTCATCCAGGAATTTCGGTTATGTCGATGACTGGGCTCTTGCAGCGAGTCACAGAAATATTAAAATTACAGATAACATGTTAACTATGGACCTATCAACTGTTGGTAACTACTTTCGAAAATGGAGGCTTCAGCCAAGCGCAGCCAAATGGGAAGTGTCCTCATTCCGACTTAATAACAGATTAGCTAGTAAAAAAATGTGTGTATTCTTTGAAAACAGACCAATTTCACATAATAGCCACCCAAAATATCTGGGAGTTACTCTAGATAGGACCTTTCGTTTTAAAGAACATCTTTCAAGAACGGCTGCTAAAATTAGAACAAGAAACAACATCTTGCAAAAGCTGTGTGGTACTACATGGGGGGTCATCAGCTTCAACATTCAGAACATCAGCTCTTGGACTAGTTTATCCTGTGGCAGAGTACTGTGCCTCAGTTTAGCTGAACAGTGCTCATCTCAGACACGTTGATGCTCAACTTAATCACACCATGCGCACAATCATGGGAACGATCAGAATTACTCCAGCATTTTGGCAGCCTGTACTTTGTCATATTGCACCTCCAACATTGAGGCGTGAGAAAAGTCTTCTCATGGAATATAAAAATATATGCTACAACCCTCATCTTCCTGTGCATGCCGACTTTCCTGCCATCCGCAGAAACATACTTCGCTCTCGTCATCCACCGTTCAAGACTTATCGAACACTCGATGAGACCAACTTTAACTTGCTTGATCGTTGGAAAGCAATGCGGAATTCATCTGCTCCTCCATAACACCTTAGCATGCCGTGTATTACGACCAAACCACCAGGATTTGAGCTGAATCGGAAAATTTCGTCTTCCTTAAACAGAGTAAGGATTAACTGTGGCCGATGTGCGGATTTGATGCATAAATGGGACAAAGTTCAATCTCCAAAATGTGATTGCGGAGCAAAAAGGCAAACAGTTCGACACATCATCCAATCTTGTCCAATGTCAGCCTTCCCCGGAGATCCTTCATAGTTCCTGTTGGCGACTGATCGAGTTGTTGACTACCTACGGACATTGAAAGTTTCAATATGACCTATTTCTGTATAGTGTACTGTAAATAGTGTAATCTTGTTATACTTATGTATTGTTCCATGATGCGATGATAGCCATACGCTAAATAAATAAACCCTGAGAACAGAAGAAATACTGCATCATTTTGAACAATGACTCCTTTCAAAACCTCTTGATTACTAATGAAAACGAAACCCACTGTTCTTTCTAAAATATTCTGAATATAGCCAACGTGTATTTATATAGTAAAATTCTAAAAGACAGTCTTCTCGTTTTGGAGTCTGGTAACCAGATATCTTTTTCCGGTAATATCATCTTCGCAAGAGTTTAACTCATCTTCAACGTCATCCCATTGAGCTATAGATAAGTTATATCAGCAGTCCTCGGAGGGTTCATCGTTCCTTACAGGCTGCAAGAAGAAAAAGTTGTACAGACTATAATTATTAGAACAGAGAAATACTGCAATAATACAATACAATAATAGAGACAGTACGTATTATATACAGTAGACCTGTTGTCACATCTTTATGGTTGCAGTATTTTAGCATTTGTCTATGATGTATTGGCCAGGGATTGTGTCCCCCGACAGTTAATTGATAACATATATAACATGTATATGGTAATCTTATAGCAGTAAGTTTTAATCATAAGTCCGAGTGGAGGCCAATCAGCAGAGGGGTAAGACAAGGCTGTGGACTCTCTCCGTTGCTATTCATAATCTACATGAATTGTATAATAAAGGAATGGAGGTGTGAAAGACATGGTTCAATACCAATCAGCAGGCATCTAAAAAATGTCGATGCTATACTATTTGCAGATGATGTTGCATTGGTAGCAGCATCCGAAAATGATCTGCAGTGGTCGGTATTCAACTTCCAGAAAGTGGCATCAAAATTCAGCATGTGCATTTCTACGGAAAATACTTAAGTGGCCTTTAAGGGTAAGGACCCTATCCCCAGTAAAATTTGTCTGGATGGTAACATTTCAGAAAGAGTTAATGAATTCAAGTATTTAGGATATCATTTATCTTTTCAAGAAGATCGAGACATAACTGCAAAATTAACAAATTATACCAGAACAACAGGAATTATTAATCACGTCATGAAGCCATCTCTTGCCCAAAGGTATACACGCTTGCGTTTGTATAACACATTAGCCAGACCAACCCTATGCTATAGCAGCGAGGCATGGACAATAAGATCTCAGGACATTTCGAGACTCGAAGCACGCAAAGTGACATTCATGCGCCGAACAGCAGGCTATACCAAATGGAATCATAAGAGAAATGAGGTTGTGCTGAAGGAACTAAAAGTGAAACCAATAACTACCTACATTTGTGACTACCAAGAGAACTGGAAACATCATGTCCAAAGGATGGAACCGGGAAGATATCCAAAGGAGATCCATCGCTACCAGCCACGGGAAAATAGATCAATAGGACGTCCGATGAAGAGATGGAGGGAAAGTGCAAGACCGTAACGAGACATTTGGCCCAATACTTGGAAGGAAGATGATGATAATAATGATGAAAACCCAGAGTGAATTTTCACTGATATCTCAATATGCTTAAATAAAGCAGTATATTTCTACGGGTAATTATTATTACAAAATACGGTTTATCGAATGTTAGATAATGTTCTAGATATACATTTGAAGCCATCAAGATGTAGGTTGGTTGGTTCCTCAATTTAGGGGCTACGACAACGCGGTCATGTTGCCCCTTGTAATTTGGGTGTGTGTAGAATCTGTCTGATAACCGGTGTTAATTGTGATGGCTGTATTAGGGTGTGTTATCTGTAAATCAGGTAAGGACTGCAGAATATCAATTTCAAGTAATTCCTAGTTTTGCTAACAAATTAATGTTACCATCAACGACACCTAGTTGTGAACTAGATTACTAGGTGCCACCGCTACTGGCACCTGGCGACGAACGTTGGAACTATTAAAGCGTAATGAAATCTAACTTATAAATTTAGCTTCACAGAATTGTTGTTAGTGGAAGGATTTTTACGTGACAAAAATCTATGGACCCACCGACATTATTTCCTTTCCGAGAGAAGGCATACGAGTACTGAGGGATTTTTAACGCTCCTAGAAAAAAATCTGACGACTTCAGCCGAGTTTGAACCCGCGATCATGGCCATAGAAGCTCAGCAAGCTACCAACTACGCCATCAGAGATGTTAAACAAAAAGAAAACAGTTAAAAACAAGATGTTCAGTAAAGAACATACAGCCTACTTTCTCCTAAATGCATGGGTATTGTTATAACAATTTGTCCTTTTCAAGGAGTATAATTAAATGGTGGTTGTAGTAGCTTGTTGAAATACAACGTGCTATACGGATATTGCACATGAATATGAGATGTCCTTTGCTAGTGCTACCTCTGTACAAAATTTCATTCAATTCGGTTCCACCGTGTTTGCATTGATAGGAGGAATCGATTTGCACACATACATGGCCGCCACCTGCACACTATTGGGCTGATGATCTTTTCGTTTGGTCAAAATATGCTTCGCTCATAAAGGTATGTTGTTGCAAAATTTGGTAGAGATCAGATTATTAGGTTGGTCTTAATTTGATTCAAGCTTTTAAAATTTTGGGTGACCACCATTACGTTTCCGTCAAGACGGCGGCGATATAAAACATGACACTGAGGTGCCCATTGCCAGTGCTACCTCGGTACCAAATTTTGTTCAATTCGGTTTCACCGTGTTTGAATAGATAGGGGGAATCGATTTGCACACATACAAGGCCGCCATCCGTAAATTATTGGATTGACGACCTTGTAGTTTAGTCAAAAGACGCTCGCTGGTGTTCCATGTTCAGGGAAGGACGGAAGAATGTGGAGGATGAAGATCAAATTGGGTGTTCCTCCACGAATGAATACAACATTGCTCGGACACAGGACATGGTGTTAGCGGACAGGCGCACAACGGTGGCATCCACACTGCGTATTGGTTGTGCCCGGACCCATCACATGCTCCATGATGTGTAGGGTTACCGAAAAGTGTTCGAAAGATGGGTACCGAGAAACCTGACCCCAGAGCAGGCTGTGCGACAATTCTTTGCATCGCAGGGCACCGAGTTTTACCACAGTGGTTTCTTCAAAATCATTCCACGCCACGGCAATTGTCTCAATGTCGGTGGTGACTATGCCTTAAAATAGTGCAAGGTGTATAGTTCATGATACCATGGAATGTCAGTTTTGCAATAAAGGGGATAAAATGACGCAACTTATTTTCTGAACGTCCTTCGTACAACGTGGATCGATTGACTGATTGACTGATTGATTGTGGTTTTAAGGCCTGGAACAGTGAGGCCAACTGCCCCTGTATTAAACGTTACTACGCTAAAGAGTTGTCTTATTTCCAGTCATTGCGGTACTTCATTGTTCTTGTTTCATTTGAGGGACATATGCATCGTGGTCATTTAGCCTCATGTGTAGGGGCGGATGACCTCGTAGTTCCGCCACTTAAAACAACAATAACTATCGAACTAGCCCCATGTGCTAGGGTGTACTCGTACGTGGAAGTGATTCTGATAACCTGAGTTAATGTGATGGTTGAATTAATGTGTGTATTTGTAACTAAGAAGCCTCCGTGCCTTAGGCGGCAGCACGCCGGCCTCTCACCGCTGGGTCCGTGGTTCAAATCCCGGTCACTCCATGTGAGATCTGTGCTGGACAAAACGGAGGCAGACAGGTTTTTCTCCGGGTACTCCGGTTTTCCCTGTCAAAATTTCATTCCAGCAACACTCTCCACTATCATTTCATTTCATCTGTCATTCATTTAATCATTGCCCCAGAGGAGTGCGTCAGGCCTCGGCAGCCGGCACAGTTCATATCCTCGCCGCTAGATGGGGGGCTTCATTCATTCCATTCCTGACCCGGTCGGAGACTGGATGCAGGCTGTGGATTTTTCATTTGTAACTAAGGTGAAGATTACGAGAGGTCCGGACGTGGCTTATGTTAGGAACCATCCAGGCATTCACCTACAGTAGAAGTGGGAAACCGCGGAAATCCACTTCTAGGATGGCTGAGGTAGGAATCAATCCCATCTCGGCACAGTTTTGCCTCACGAGGCTGAATGAACTTCGCTCCAGCCGTCAGACCAGAATTAATTTTCTTGGCACATCCGGGATTCAAACCCACGACAGCCAAGAACGCTATCCGCAACTCCAGGAAATGGACAGATACTTCTAGATCCTATATCGATACCTTAACTCATTGTAGTACTTTGGTCGAATGGTCTAGATGCTTGGCTCTCACCTTGTGTAGCCGGGGCACAAATGTTTAAAACTTGTCTTTTATTTATATTTTACTATATTATTTCTTTTGTAGTTACCCATATAGGCCTAATTGCATATAGTGCGCATTTTCTAATGGGAAATAAATACGATTAACACAGCACGTTTTATTGAAAGCTTCCACAACTGAGAGGCTAATTCATTGTCTAAGGTTTCCTACACCCGTCCCTTGGCCAAAATATGCATCACCTACTACTAATATAAATAATGCTATTTGAATTACGAGTAAGGATATATTGTCTGTAGTAGTCTCTACTGCAGATCAAGGACAGCGAGAGGAAATCACTGTGGTAGCATGTTAAAATATATGGTGTTATAAGTATACAAATTTTCCATTACAAAATACACACTCTATAATACTTAATATTATAAAGCCTAAGTAATTATAAAAAATTAATATAAAAAAGTCAAGTAAAAGGATTCCTACTTAGTTTTGAACCCCAGACCTGCAGGTGAGAGTATGTACGCTAACCCCTTGGCTAACCATTGCTAAGAGAATGTTATCAACTGCTTTGGATACAACTGTGCATCATATAACGTATTCGAAAAAGCGTATATGCCTTTATTATAAACCATTTCATACTAAATTTATATTATTTCCTTCAGTACATTCAATAAAATAATTTCAAACTACAAAATATGGACTAGGCATCAAATTTTCGCAGTCATTTTTACGTGTGAGCATTAACTGCTCGGGGCATGGAAAGGTACAGTAGCTTGGGCTGAGCCCTCTTTGGGCAGTAGCACCCCCACTTAAGGTGTAGTCTGGACGGTGCAACACCTTCAAGGGTTGACGATCCTGAGGAAATCCAGAGATGAGTCCGTATTTCCCTTCATTCATTGATTTTGGTGCAATTCCTTATGTCAACAGCAAATCTTTGAATTTATTTCTCCTTGTGTATTTACTCATATCTTAAAATTTTCTTTAGTGTCTTTCATTGCTTCTTCAATGTTTAGATTGAATATTATGATTTTCCTTATTCACTTTTTATTCACAATTTTATGTTCCATGTGTTTGTGGTATTCATTTCCCCATTTACTTTCAATATCATGCTTAACACCACCATTGATTTATAGCAGTTTACTATTGTTACTAACTGGAGCTTGTATTACCTTGTATTCAGCCATCAGAACAGCATCTGTCCGGCTCAAATCCACCTTCTGCTTAGGCAGGAACCTCCTGATGACCGGCCTGACCAGACTATGGTCGATGGTTTGGAGATTAGTGGAACCTGTCAAGAAGGTAATGGCCAGACCCACCAACAGTGTAACTACAAATCCCATAGGCACGTACCACATATATGAGAGGCGGTATAGAATGAAGGGGTCACTGAAACAGGAAAAAAGATATGTTTGGTTAAAACTTTCATTGAATATTTCATTACTCGACCTGTGAAAACCATGCAATAAACTATTCTTGCAGTTATGCACTAACATACAGTAGGTCAAATTTGCAGTAAAATTTAAAAATACATGCATTATGAAGTTTAATAAAAGTTGTTGTCGTTAATGTGTTTAATGTGATTTGGACATTTTCGTCATTAGTCCCGTACACTACCGTCTATGATCAATGTGTCTGAAATCTGTGAAGTAGTGCGTGTAGCAATAATATTGTGGTCTTCTCCTTGTTCTTCTTACTATTCCCTTTCTTTTTGTTTTTCTTATTATTTATCCTGATCATTAATGCCATATGGCATCCGGGAGGCAGCAGTTTTTGCTTCGTAGCTTCAGAACTTTTCTCGGACCTTGAAATAATGGACTGGGCTGGTTATTGCATTACCTCTGTTTTACTGAAGACATTGCAGTAGCCGACATGGTTGTGTTGTCGAATTTGAAGCTATGGGTACATCCTTCCACTGAAAGAGGTTTGCTCTTGAATCGCACTTGTCCGCTCAAGAGGGCCATGAAACTTCCCATGCTGACCCATACAACAAAGATTATGCCGACGATACCACCAGATAGCACTCCCTACACAATAAACATTCATAATAAACATTGTATATTTAATTGATTGTCAAAACAAGAATTAGAGACATAATAACTAGATTTTATATAATAATAATAATATTGTGGTGTTTGAAGCCATATTTTCAGTGTTGCCTTAGTAAACAAGAGTTTAGTGCTTTTCAGTCGGTCAACACGAATGTACCCAAAAGAGATGGGTTATGCCCTAATCCTGAAATAAATTACATGAGATTAAAGTAGTGGTTTTGTGAGAGTTCTAAATCCACCGCCACCGCTCCACCACACAAGATGGCGGCAGCCCGATAACTCCCGAACCCGTGGTCGGATTTTGACGAATGAGGTGTCGTTGAACTCGGGCTGATACCCCCTTTCCAATGGACAACATATTTCAACCCCAAAAGTAAAACCTACCCCTACTAGGGGGTGAAATTGTAATTTTTTAGAGAATCTCTGTTACCAATTGCAACATGTGAGAGTTTGAATGCCGATATGGATTTAAACGTTGTTCCAGATAAAGTGCATATGTTTGGTGGAAAGCCACTATGAATTAACATGCTAGTTTTTTGTTTTTACACATGTCCACTCATAGGTTTGGTAAGAGGGCAGGCTTTTTTAAAAATGGTGGCTGTAGTGTAACCTAACTCAACCTAACGGGTCCTTGTTGCCAGGTCCTTGTGGACGAGTCCTTGTGGACAGGTCCCTGTTGACAGATCCCTGTGGACGGGTCATTTTTGACGAGTCCTTGTGGACAAGTCCTTGTGGACGAGTCCCTGTGGACTGGTCATTGTTGACGAGTCCTTGTGGGCAGGTCCTTGTGGACGAGTCCTTGTCCCTTTGGACTGATCCCTTTGGACGGGTCCCTTTTGGACCGGTTCCTACGGACTGGCTCATGAAATTATTTAAATTATGTCAAAGGGCCTAACTACATTTGTGTGTGTTGAATTGACGTTGTTCACCACTACTATAATGGAATAACGATATGAAAGGAAAGTGGTGAAATACATGTGAACACGTGTGAGATGACCTTATTACCGTCCTCCTTGTGAAACAAGTCACATCCTGTTTTGGTTCATACGTGAGAAAATGCAATTTCATGTGTAATATGACCTAACACACAAGTGTACACATGTGCACGTGCACGATAAGAGCTAACAAGTCACAACCTGTTTTGACAGTGGTGGGAATAAGGCTATAGACATGTACAAGTAGTCAAATTACTCCGGCAGACAACCCCTTTCCTATGGATAACTTATTTCCACTCAAAAATAAAATCTACCCCTACTAGGGGGTGAAATAATAATTTTTAGGTAAAAGTCGCTTTCCATGTGCAACATATGGGAGTTTGTATGCCAATATGAAATTAAACTCGTTCCACATAAAGTGCATGCATACAACTGAATGCCGCTATGATTTATCACTTTTGTTTTTTGTTTTACGAATGCGCAATTGGGGTTTTTGTAAGAGGGCGGGCTTTTTGAATAATGATTTATAGATACGTTTTTTTTACAAATTAACCAAAGATCCAAAAACTAATAGGTCATCGGCTTTTTAATATCTTATGAACTAAGAAAGCTAGGGACTTGTATGAGGGGTCGTTGGACTTGGGGTGACGCCCTGTTTTTTTAATGTATTATTCATTTTTTTTGTTAAAAGGGCCTAACTGCACTTTCGTTAATATCTCGCTAACTAATAATCACAGAGGGTCAAGTGAGGTGTCATAGGACTTAAAATGGCCAACCCCTCCCCATGACCAATGCATTTACCCCAAAAAAAATACAGCATGGTCATTACCCTAAGATTTTATCAACTAATAATCAGAGAGGGACAAGTGAGGTGTCACAAGACTCAGGATGGCCAACCCTTTTCCATGACCAACGAATTTACCCAAAATACCCAAAACAGCAAGGTCATTAACCTAAGATTTTATCAACTAATAATCAGAGAGGGACAAGTGAGGTGTCACAAGACTCAGGATGGCCAACCCTTTTCCATGACCAACGAATTTACTCAAAATACCCAAAACAGCAAGGTCATTGACCTAAGATTTTATAAACTTATCAGTAGAGAGGGTCAAGTGAGGTGTCATAGGACTACGAATGGTTAACCCTTTCCCATGACCAATGAATTTACCTCAAAAATTCAAAACAGCAAGGTCATTGACCTGAGATTTTATAAACTAATAATCGGATATCAACATGTGAGGTGTCATACGACTTAGAATGGTCAACCCTTTCCCATGGCTAATGAATTTACCCAAAAATACCCAATACATCAAGGTCATCGACCTGAGATTTTATAAACTTATAATCGGATATGGACATGTGAAATGTTTACAGTGAGTGATGAAACATAGCTAGGTAGTGAAAGAATTATTGTAGGCTACATGTATGGTGATTGACAAATCTTTCACCATTGGAACTTGTTTTCAGATCAAACTGCAGTACAGAGAGAGTATAGGTTGTAGGTATGGCATAATAAATGACAAATGGTGTATACGAAATCTGATTTATCGATTCAAGAAATAAGAGTAGACAATCTTTAATTGATTGGTTAAAGAGGATAGCTAAAATCCAAAATAGTGACTACATTGAACTAAACTGAACCAAGTTGAATCAAACCCAACCAAACCGAACCAAACTTAATCAAAAACAAGTCAATGGTTTAAGTGTAAAACATGTGGGTGAATGTGGTCATTGGTAATGTCAGAAGGGAAAGGGATAACGCTCTACCTATAGAGGGTAAGGTAGAGCTAGTGCATGATGCTAATGCACACACACAAGTCAATGAACCACACACAACTATCCTATGCAGTTATTATGGGTTGACTGTTAAAACTTGCTCAGTGGTTACTGGGACAAGATGGTCGCTACACACAACAAGCTTTAAATACCTGAGGCTAATAATCTATACACACACTCACACACACTTTTTCTAAACTAAACTGTCTTGCTGGCAGAGCTCACACAGTAGGTAAATGACAGAAATGCTTGGCTAACAGAAATACAATCATTTTCGGTTGTCTAATGTTACCAGCTAAACATTACGTGCTATAGTAGTGAGCACATGTGCCTCTTTCACTAGAGATCTTAACTCGATTTCTAGCTCTAAGGCCTAGAACGAATCAAACTAAGAAAAAAGGGCATGGTAACGCAGTGGTTAAACTGTTAGCCTTTCACTAAGGTAGACTAGGGTTTGATTTTAGGTTAATATGCATGTCATAAACAAACCAATAAAAGCAGAGATAATGTTTAAAACTAATTACACTTGTCTCTTTTCAAATTATTACTTAGATTACAAATACAAACGTGGACTGGGTTTGACATACAGTTAATGCTTCCTATCACATACTAGACTGTAAGAAAGCCAAACAAGCAAAAGGCGTAGGTAGAGCAGTGGTAAAATCGCTATGTGTAGAGAAATACCTAACGGTTTTATGAACTGGCAAAGGTATGTCGCATAAACAGTACAGAATACAATCCAGCAACCATAATTTTTATCTCGTGGACAAGAGAAAACATATATATAGAGAGAGATATATAGAAAGCTTGTGTGTGTGTGGGTAGCATTGGTTGTTTGACCAGAGAAAATACGGTGAGGTAGGGTTGGGAGAGGGAGAATTAGCACTTATATATGAATGGAAAATAGATTTTTTCAATCGTTTTGTTTTATCAAATGCAGTGGTAGATAGCCGTTTTTTGTAAAACATTCTTACTTGCAGTAGTAATAAGCCTCTATGGTTCCGCTAACACATAGATAGACTGTATTATTGCCATGGTCAAGCACTCACATTAAAATCATTTACAAAATCATAAAATGAAAAATAAAAAATCTTGTTTTGGAAATATCATTTTTCAACATACACACAAAATAAATATATAAAAAATTTGTAAACAGCAAAATGGAAAATCCATGTTTCCATATAGACAAAATTTTAAAACCTTAAACGGACATTTAAGAAAATATATGCAAATGGGAAATTGACAAATGTGTAAATATGAAAATGGAAAAATCCATGTTTCCATATCATGAAATTGAAAAACATCAAACTGTCATTTTAAAAAATGCAAATGGAAAATTGACAAATTGCAATGTGTGAAATGTGAAATTGAACAAATGGCTATCATTATTTAAAATAAAAGAACATGGTGCTCTATGGTTGAGGTGTGAATCAAACCCTCTCTACTTATTTGGACCACTCGAGACTGAGTAGACTAGTTTTAGTTGTCATACCACTTTTAAAAGTTTGTGTTAAATCTAGGAATTGAACCCAAGAGCTTGTAGGGGGGATCCAAGGTTATAATATGTTAAACAGATAGCCTTGAATGTAGGGTGTGGTAGTTATATAGAGATGAGACGTTTCGCTCAGGGCAGGGAGGCATGGAGATCTGCATCAAACCAGTCAAAAGACTGACGACTCAAACAACAACATGTAGAGCTCACCAAAATAATGTTGTGTAACGGTAAATGTTAGTCAACGAACAGTAATGCATTACTAAAACCCATGACACGATACCTAAGAGCTTTTCTAAAATTATTTTAAAATGCCTTCAACCCTACATTAAACACCCAGTTCACAAGACTCATAACTGAAATGTTATGGTCAAACAAAACAAAATCTATATTTCAAAACAAACAAGTGGTTTAGTCACTGTATACTGGAAAAAGTTTTAAAAACACTCAAGTCCACAAAAATAATTAAATTAGTAACTGTCAGGTTGACCGAGTGGTTATGGTGTTTGACTTAAGTTCAAATTTTCTGTACAAGAAAACAAGGGTTCGAATCCCTTACCTGATATAACTATTACCTCAACATGGCTTGACCACACTGTATTATTGTGTACTCGGTACACAAACCATAGATAGAGTGTATTGTTTAAGGTCACTCTCTTTGCGAACATAGTCAGAGACTGTTGATGGTTAACAATTGCATTAAAAGTGGGACATAGGGATAGCAATTAAGAAAAACAGACAATACCCATACACTATTTTTATTTATTTAATGTAAGTACTTGTACAATATAAATAATTCATGCTTTTGGGCTAATGCCGTGTGTATTTTTAATTTAAACCATACGTTTCAGAGAAACCTTGCCTCCTTTTTCAATGGAAATAAACAATGTGGCCAAAGAAAGTATATCAATGAGATTACAAAAAATATAGATAAATTCCTCTGTTCGTCACCAGAGAGCAGCTGCCAGAAATAACTGTATGGACCATGGTGGAACGGCGGACAGAGTAGTAAGTAACAAGAAGGTAAAGGGGGCGGTGTGAAAATATAGAAACACCTCGAAGAATGAGGAGGGGGGGGGGGAGGTGGGAGGGTTATATGGATATAAGGAAACATAGACAAAAGGGAATACTAGCTGAACGATACCTAACGTCATACAGTCAACGGCGAAAAAACAGATGGAAACTCCTCCAGTGACGAACAAAGGAGATCAAATCCAGGCTCTGAGCCCTAGAGGGAAAATGTACAATTTTAAATATGTGAAGAACAGAGAGACTGAGAGGAACTATCTCGCTAGATCCTTAATAACTGGTAGCCAAGTGTCACTTAGCTGATAACCAGTGTCTCTGTTAAAATTATTGGGATTTTTACGAATTTCAACTGCCTCCCTTATAATTCTAGACCAGTTGTGCTTAACAAGGGCAAGCGCATGAGCATCCTTGAAACATACATCGTGCCCTGAAGACAGGGCATGTTCAGCTATAGCTGATTTGTCAGGTTGGTTTAGACGGATGTTCCTTTGATGCTCTTTGATGCGAGTGGCAATGGATCGTTTTGTTTGTCCAATGTAGACTTTTCCGCAAGTACATGGGACTTCATACACCCCAGGTTGTAGTATTGGGGACAATTTATCTTTGTTTAATGCTAAACGTTGACCAATTTTCGTCATAGTGCCGAAAACTGTTTTTATCTTGTGCTTGCGGAGAATCTTAGCAACGCGGTCAGTGGTGTTGTGAATATAAGGGAGGTAAGCAGTTCCTCTCACGTCGGAGCTCTGAGAAGGTTGTCTATCCCTCCTTCTGGGATGTAGGGACCTATATATAGTGGATTCATTATAGCCATTACCCTTAAACATGGTTTGTAAGGCATGTAACTCTTCCTGAAGAGTTAATGCCTCACAAATACGTTCCGCTCTTTTGGCTAGAGTTGTTATAATTCCTTGTTTTTGTGCTGGGTGGTGGTGGGAGTCCGCGTTGCTAAGATTCTCCGCAAGCACAAGATAAAAACAGTTTTCGGCACAATGACGAAAATTGGTCAACGTTTAGCATTAAACAAAGATAAATTGTCCCCAATACTACAACCTGGGGTGTATGAAGTCCCATGTACTTGCGGAAAAGTCTACATTGGACAAACAAAACGATCCATTGCCACTCGCATCAAAGAGCATCAAAGGAACATCCGTCTAAACCAACCTGACAAATCAGCTATAGCTGAACATGCCCTGTCTTCAGGGCACGATGTATGTTTCAAGGATGCTCATGCGCTTGCCCTTGTTAAGCACAACTGGTCTAGAATTATAAGGGAGGCAGTTGAAATTCGTAAATATCCCAATAATTTTAACAGAGACACTGGTTATCAGCTAAGTGACACTTGGCTACCAGTTATTAAGGATCTAGGGAGATAGTTCCTCTCAGTCTCTCTGTTCTTCACATATTTAAAATTGTACATTTTCCCTCTAGGGCTCAGAGCCTGGATTTGATCTCCTTTGTTCGTCACTGGAGGAGTTTCCATCTGTTTTTTCGCCGTTGACTGTATGACGTTAGGTATCGTTCAGCTAGTATTCCCTTTTGTCTATGTTTCCTTATATCCATATAACCCTCCCCCCTCCCCCCCCCCCCCTCCTCATTCTTCGAGGTGTTTCTATATTTTCACACCGCCCCCTTTACCTTCTTGTTACTTACTACTCTGTCCGCCGTTCCACCATGGTCCATACATTTATTTCTGGCAGCTGCTCTCTGGTGACGAACAGAGGAATTTATCTATATTTTTTGTAATCTCATTGATATACTTTCTTTGGCCACATTGTTTATTTCCATTGAAAAAGGAGGCAAGGTTTCTCTGAAACGTATGGTTTAAATTAAAAATACACACGGCATTAGCCCAAAAGCATGAATTATTTATATTGTACAAGTACTTACATTAAATAAATAAAAATAGTGCATGGGTATTGTCTGTTTTTCTTAATTGCTATCCCTATGTCCCACTTTTAATGCAATTGTTAACCATCAACAGTCTCTGACTATGTTCGCAAAGAGAGTGGCCTTAAACAATACACTCTATCTATGGTTTGTGTACCGAGTACACAATAATACAGTGTGGTCAAGCCATGTTGAGGTAATAGTTATATCAGGTAAGGGATTCGAACCCTTGTTTTCTTGTACAGAAAATTTGAACTTAAGTCAAACACCATAACCACTCGGTCAACCTGACAGTTACTAATTTAATTATTTTTGTGGACTTGAGTGTATTTAAAACTTTTTCCAGTATACAGTGACTAAACCACTTGTTTGTTTTGAAATATAGATTTTGTTTTGTTTGACCATAACATTTCAGTTATGAGTCTTGTGAACTGGGTGTTTAATGTAGGGTTGAAGGCATTTTAAAATAATTTTAGAAAAGCTCTTAGGTATCGTGTCATGGGTTTTAGTAATGCATTACTGTTCGTTGACTAACATTTACCGTTACACAACATTATTTTGGTGAGCTCTACATGTTGTTGTTTGAGTCGTCAGTCTTTTGACTGGTTTGATGCAGATCTCCATGCCTCCCTGCCCTGAGCGAAACGTCTCATCTCTATATAACTACCACACCCTACATTCAAGGCTATCTGTTTAACATATTATAACCTTGGATCCCCCCTACAAGCTCTTGGGTTCAATTCCTAGATTTAACACAAACTTTTAAAAGTGGTATGACAACTAAAACTAGTCTACTCAGTCTCGAGTGGTCCAAATAAGTAGAGAGGGTTTGATTCACACCTCAACCATAGAGCACCATGTTCTTTTATTTTAAATAATGATAGCCATTTGTTCAATTTCACATTTCACACATTGCAATTTGTCAATTTTCCATTTGCATTTTTTAAAATGACAGTTTGATGTTTTTCAATTTCATGATATGGAAACATGGATTTTTCCATTTTCATATTTACACATTTGTCAATTTCCCATTTGCATATATTTTCTTAAATGTCTGTTTAAGGTTTTAAAATTTTGTCTATATGGAAACATGGATTTTCCATTTTGCTGTTTACAAATTTTTTATATATTTATTTTGTGTGTATGTTGAAAAACGATATTTCCAAAACAAGATTTTTTATTTTTCATTTTATGATTTTGTAAATGATTTTAATGTGAGTGCTTGACCATGGCAATAATACAGTCTATCTATGTGTTAGCGGAACCATAGAGGCTTATTACTACTGCAAGTAAGAATGTTTTACAAAAAACGGCTATCTACCACTGCATTTGATAAAACAAAACGATTGAAAAAATCTATTTTCCATTCATATATAAGTGCTAATTCTCCCTCTCCCCACCCTACCTCACCGTATTTTCTCTGGTCAAACAACCAATGCTACCCACACACACACAAGCTTTCTATATATCTCTCTCTATATATATGTTTTCTCTTGTCCACGAGATAAAAATTATGGTTGCTGGATTGTATTCTGTACTGTTTATGCGACATACCTTTGCCAGTTCATAAAACCGTTAGGTATTTCTCTACACATAGCGATTTTACCACTGCTCTACCTACGCCTTTTGCTTGTTTGGCTTTCTTACAGTCTAGTATGTGATAGGAAGCATTAACTGTATGTCAAACCCAGTCCACGTTTGTATTTGTAATCTAAGTAATAATTTGAAAAGAGACAAGTGTAATTAGTTTTAAACATTATCTCTGCTTTTATTGGTTTGTTTATGACATGCATATTAACCTAAAATCAAACCCTAGTCTACCTTAGTGAAAGGCTAACAGTTTAACCACTGCGTTACCATGCCCTTTTTTCTTAGTTTGATTCGTTCTAGGCCTTAGAGCTAGAAATCGAGTTAAGATCTCTAGTGAAAGAGGCACATGTGCTCACTACTATAGCACGTAATGTTTAGCTGGTAACATTAGACAACCGAAAATGATTGTATTTCTGTTAGCCAAGCATTTCTGTCATTTACCTACTGTGTGAGCTCTGCCAGCAAGACAGTTTAGTTTAGAAAAAGTGTGTGTGAGTGTGTGTATAGATTATTAGCCTCAGGTATTTAAAGCTTGTTGTGTGTAGCGACCATCTTGTCCCAGTAACCACTGAGCAAGTTTTAACAGTCAACCCATAATAACTGCATAGGATAGTTGTGTGTGGTTCATGTACTTGTGTGTGTGCATTAGCATCATGCACTAGCTTTACCTTACCCTCTATAGGTAGAGCGTTATCCCTTTCCCTTCTGACATTACCAATGACCACATTCACCCACAAGTTTTACACTTAAACCATTGACTTGTTTTTGATTAAGTTTGGTTCGGTTTGGTTGGGTTTGATTCAACTTGGTTCAGTTTAGTTCAATGTAGTCACTATTTTGGATTTTAGCTATCCTCTTTAACCAATCAATTAAAGATTGTCTACTCTTATTTCTTGAATCGATAAATCAGATTTCGTATACACCATTTGTCATTTATTATGCCATACCTACAACCTATACTCTCTCTGTACTGCAGTTTTGATCTGAAAACAAGTTCCAATGGTGAAAGATTTGTCAGTCACCATACATGTAGCCTACAATAATTCTTTCACTACCTAGCTATGTTTCATCACTCACTGTAAACATTTCACATGTCCATATCCGATTATAAGTTTATAAAATCTCAGGTCGATGACCTTGATGTATTGGGTATTTTTGGGTAAATTCATTAGCCATGGGAAAGGGTTGACCATTCTAAGTCGTATGACACCTCACATGTTGATATCCGATTATCTATATATATAAAAATCAATCTTACGTGATAGTTTGTCTGTGGGTGTGTGTGTATGTCTCCTATGCATTCATATACCACTCAACCGATTGCGATGAAACTTGGGTGAGATGTTGAGTACACTCTAAGGAAGGTTTCTGACTTAGTAAATCCATTTTACAATAGGTAGCGCACGCGTAGATTCAACAAATGAGTGACGATGCGCGAAGCGTTTCAAACAAGTCCCGTATGTGTTCATATACCATTCGTCCGATAGCGATGAAACTTGGGTGAGATGTTGTATACACTTACGTGAAGGTTTCCAAATTAGTGAGTACATTTCACAGTAGATAGCGCAGGAGTAGATTCAACAAATGAGCGACGACACGCAAAGTGTTTCAAAAATGTCCCGTATGCATTCATATACCATTCTTCCGATAGCTATGAAACTTGCGTAAAATGTTGTGTACACTTCAGGGAAATTTTCTGGCTTAGTAAATCCACTTTACAATAGGCAGCGCACGAGTAGATTCAACAAATGAGCTACGACGCGCGAAGCATTTCAACAAAGTCAGTTTCAAAAAAGTCCCGTATGCATTCATATACCATTCGTCCGATAGCTATGAAACTTGCGTAAAATGTTGTGAACACTTCAGGGAAATTTTCTGGCTTATTAAATCCACTTTACAATAGGCAGCGCACGAGTAGATTCAACAAATGAGCTACGACGCGTGAAGCATTTCAACAAAGTCACGTATGCGTTCATATACCATTCGTCCGATAGCGATGAAACTAGGCTGAGATGTGTGCACTCCAGGGAAGGTTTCTGGCTTAGTAAATCCCTTTAAAAATAGGAAGAGCAGGAGCAGAATCAACAAATGAGCGACGACGCGCGAAGTTTTTCATCAAAGTCCCATATAAGGTCATATACCATTCATCCGATAGCGATGAAACTTGGGTGAGCTGTTGTGTACACTCCAGGGAAGGTTTCTGGCTTAGTACATCCATTTTACAATAGGTAGCGCAGCAGTAGATTCAACAAATGAGCGATGACACGCGAAGCGTTTCAACAATGTCCCGTATAAGGTCATATACTATTCGTCTGACAGTGATAAATGTTTGGTGAATTGTTGTGTACACTACAGGAAAGGTTTCTGGCTTAGTTAATCCATTTTACAATACGAAGCGCACGTTTAGATTCAACACATGAGTGACTACGCGCGAAGCGTTTCGACAACGTCCCGTATACGTTCACATACCATTCATCCGATTGCGATGAAACTTGGGTGAGATGTTGTGTACACTCCAGGGAAGGTTTCTGGCTGAGTACATCCATATTACAATAAGTAGCGCAAGTAGAATCAACAAATGAGCGACGACACGCGAAGCGTTTCAACCATGTCCCGTCTGCATTCATATACCATTCGTCCGATAGCTATGAAACTTGGGTGAGATGTTGTGTACACTTCATGGAAGGTTTCTGGCTTAGTAAATCCACTATACAACAGGCAGCGCACAAGTAGATTCAACAAATGAGGGACGACGCGCGAAGCGTTTCAACAAAGTCCCGTATAAGGTCATATACCATTCTGCCGTTAGCGGTGAAACTTGGGTGAAATATGGTGGACACTCCAAGGAAGGTTTCTGGCTTAGTAAATATATTTCACAGTAGGTAGCACACGAGTAGATTCGACAAATGAACGACGACACGCGGAGCGTTTCAATACACTCCCCTATGTCTTCATATCCCATTAGTCCGATAGCGATGAAACTTGGGTGAGATGTTGTGGACACTTTCGTGACGGTTTCTAACTTGGTAAATACATTTTACAGCAGGTAGGGCACGAGTAGATTCAACATATGAGTGGCGGAGCGTGAATCGTTTAAACAAAATCCGGTATGCGTTCATATACTATTCATCCGATTGCGATGAAACATTGATCAGTTATTGTGTACACGCCAGGGAAGGGTTTCGACTTAGTAAATCCATTTCACAATAAGTAGCGCAAGAGTAGATGCAACAAATGGGTGCCGACGCGCGAAGCGTTTCAACAAAATCCCATATTGGGTTCATATAACCTTCTTCGATTGTGATGAAACGTTGATGAGTTATTGTGTACACGCCAGGGTAGGGTTTCGACTTAGCAAATTCATTTCTCAATAGGTAGCGTACGAGTAGAATCAACAAATGAGTGACAGCGCACGAATCGTTCAAACAAAATCCCGTATACGTTCATATACCATTCATCCGATTGCGATGAAACTTTTGAAAGTTGTTGTGCACGCTCCCACGATTGATTCTAAATTAGAAAATCCATTTTACGATAGCATAGGGGCAGTTAACGGAAATTGAAAAACATGATGTGTATCCAAAAGCACTTCAAAAAACAGAATTTCAACGCCAACACTTTCTTTGATTGGCATTGCAACGCATGCCGGGTACAGCTTGTTAGTTTATAAAATCTCAGGTCAATGACCTTGCTGTTTTGAATTTTTGAGGTAAATTCATTGGTCATGGGAAAGGGTTAACCATTCGTAGTCCTATGACACCTCACTTGACCCTCTCTACTGATAAGTTTATAAAATCTTAGGTCAATGACCTTGCTGTTTTGGGTATTTTGAGTAAATTCGTTGGTCAAGGAAAAGGGTTGGCCATCCTGAGTCTTGTGACACCTCACTTGTCCCTCTCTGAATATTAGTTGATAAAATCTTAGGTTAATGACCTTGCTGTTTTGGGTATTTTTGGTAAATTCGTTGGTCATGGAAAAGGGTTGGCCATCCTGAGTCTTGTGACACCTCACTTGTCCCTCTCTGATTATTACTTGATAAAATCTTAGGTTAATGACCATGCTGTATTTTTTTGGGGTAAATTCATTTGTCATGGGGAGAGGTTGGCCATTTTAAGTCCTATGACACCTCACTTGACCCTCTGTGATTATTAGTTAGCGAGATATTAACGAAAGTGCAGTTAGGCCCTTTTAACAAAAAAATGAATAATACATTAAAAAAACAGGGCGTCACCCCAAGTCCAACGACCCCTCATACAAGTCCCTAGCTTTCTTAGTTCATAAGATATTAAAAAGCCGATGACCTATTAGTTTTTGGATCTTTGGTTAATTTGTAAAAAAAACGTATCTATAAATCATTATTCAAAAAGCCCGCCCTCTTACAAAAAACCCAATTGCGCATTCGTAAAACAAAAAACAAAAGTGATAAATCATAGCGGCATTCAGTTGTATGCATGCACTTTATGTGGAACGAGTTTAATTTCATATTGGCATACAAACTCCCATATGTTGCACATGGAAAGCGACTTTTACCTAAAAATTATTATTTCACCCCCTAGTAGGGGTAGATTTTATTTTTGAGTGGAAATAAGTTATCCATAGGAAAGGGGTTGTCTGCCGGAGTAATTTGACTACTTGTACATGTCTATAGCCTTATTCCCACCACTGTCAAAACAGGTTGTGACTTGTTACCTCTTATCGTGCACGTGCACATGTGTACACTTGTGTGTTAGGTCATATTACACATGAAATTGCATTTTCTCACGTATGAACCAAAACAGGATGTGACTTGTTTCACAAGGAGGACGGTAATAAGGTCATCTCACACGTGTTCACATGTATTTCACCACTTTCCTTTCATATCGTTATTCCATTATAGTAGTGGTGAACAACGTCAATTCAACACACACAAATGTAGTTAGGCCCTTTGACATAATTTAAATAATTTCATGAGCCAGTCCGTAGGAACCGGTCCAAAAGGGACCCGTCCAAAGGGATCAGTCCAAAGGGACAAGGACTCGTCCACAAGGACCTGCCCACAAGGACTCGTCAACAATGACCAGTCCACAGGGACTCGTCCACAAGGACTTGTCCACAAGGACTCGTCAAAAATGACCCGTCCACAGGGATCTGTCAACAGGGACCTGTCCACAAGGACTCGTCCACAAGGACCTGTCAACAAGGACCCGTTAGGTTGAGTTAGGTTACACTACAGCCACCATTTTTAAAAAAGCCTGCCCTCTTACCAAACCTATGAGTGGACATGTGTAAAAACAAAAAACTAGCATGTTAATTCATAGTGGCTTTCCACCAAACATATGCACTTTATCTGGAACAACGTTTAAATCCATATCGGCATTCAAACTCTCACATGTTGCAATTGGTAACAGAGATTCTCTAAAAAATTACAATTTCACCCCCTAGTAGGGGTAGGTTTTACTTTTGGGGTTGAAATATGTTGTCCATTGGAAAGGGGGTATCAGCCCGAGTTCAACGACACCTCATTCGTCAAAATCCGACCACGGGTTCGGGAGTTATCGGGCTGCCGCCATCTTGTGTGGTGGAGCGGTGGCGGTGGATTTAGAACTCTCACAAAACCACTACTGATTAATAAAACACTAGGATGACCAGTTTCGATCGTCAAGCGATCATCATCAGATCCATTACACTTAGGCTACAAAATCTATGTTTGAAATACAGGTGAAAATATTTACAATATGTACAATTATTTAGTTGCAGTATTGGTACTGCAACTGTCAGTGTATATGTTAGGTGAAATGCTAAATGGTGATAGCTATCCGGAGATTGTACTTTAGAGAGATTATATGGTTGTTAACTATGGTTAAACTATAAAATGTTTGGCTAACTACTTATCTGATTGTCTTCCGGATTACAGCTACTCGCAGTTTTCGTGCTCACTGGAACTCGCTGTGCGTTTGACTGCGGTGGTTATCTTAACGACTGGTTTTTCCCTGCCTCCTCCCCCCTGTCCCTACGTGCTGTGGGGGGTGGTAGCGATGTGTTTATGTGAGGTGTTGCCAACCTAGATAAGATCTATGTTATTGAATGAGGTGGGTCCACAACTATTAAAGACCGTAGATTGGCCCTCGCCACGCGTGGAGCATAACCCATTCGAACTAAGCGTTGACGGTCTTATGAGGACGTCCCGGCACCTTTAATACTGCCGCGAATATGGGCCTTGGTTTATTGCAGAAGCAAAGTACATCGTACACCTGATCCAGATAACATTTACCTATTAAAAACCCCTAATTTCCCCCCTTTTTTTATCTAGCTTGGCTGTGTCGCTAAATTGTGTTTTGATTCCGACAGGGTGTGTTTTTTAGTAGCGTGAAGAGGGGTGAGCTCTCCATGAACGTGTGTTCATTTAGATTGTTGGGCTTGTTTCGTTTGGCTAGGTGTATCTCGATTGCTTCCTTTATGTCAAGAGCTCTGCCTTTCGATTCGTGATGGATTATTTGAAGGTCCGACTCTATGTTGGTAAAGCTGTGCCCTGCTTCACACATATGTTCGCACACGGCTGAATGTGTTCCGTATCTTATCGCATTCCTATGTTCATTATAACGTGTGTCTACTCGCCTTCCACTCTGCCCGATGTAATTAGCTTGACAATCGGTGTCTTGGCACGTTATAGAATATACCCCTGACCTTGAATACGTGTCACGTTTATTTAGATTACTATTTAGGAGGTGCCTAGCGGTTGTGTTTTTCGTCGTGAAAGCTATCTTTATGCCTTGTTTTTTGAATAGGTTAGTGATTTTATATGTATTCGCATTCACATAGTTGAAACGCGCAAATTTTTTCTCATTACTGTCCGGTTTGGGAATCGTTTTATCTTTATTTTTATGTTTGGCTATAATTTGATTTATTTTGCTTGGCGAGAAGTTGTTTTCCTTTGCTATTTGCATAATAGTTCTTATTTCCTTATTATAGTTGTCTTTTGACATGGGTATGTTTAAAGCTCTGTGCACCATTGAATTGAAACCCGCTAGTTTGTGCGTACTGGGGTGATTAGACTGATTGTCGATTGCATGCGAGGTTTGTGTTGCTTTCCGGAATATGGAATATGAAAGGTCGTTGTCTTTACGTTCAATAGTTATATCGAGATAATTTATTTTCCGGTCTATTTCGGATTCCTTAGTGAATTTGATAGGGTGGTGAAGGCTATTAATGGATTGGAGAATTGTTTCTTCGCTTGTTAGTTCAGTATCGTAGATGCAAATTACATCATCTACGTATCTTTTCCATATTACTATTCCCTTTGTTGAAGTCTTTTCTAAGAACGAATTTTCTAGTGCATTGATGAAGATGTCAGCGATTAACCCACTTAGTGGCGATCCCATTGCTAGGCCTTCTCTCTGTGTGTATATTTTATTGTCGAATTGAAACACGTTGTGGGTGAGAACGACCCTCAGTAATCTCACAATCTCTTCAATTTCTTTTACCGAATTGTTGGATTTTAAGTTGTTTTCGATAGTGTTGATTGCTTCAATAATCGGAATATTGGTGTACATGTTAGTTACGTCGAAGGATACTAGCCTGAAGCTAGGTTTCATTTGTAGGGTGTTCAATGCTGTTACTAGTTCTGTTACCAGCCACGATCATTTCAACCAAACAAGCCAAAGCGCTTTGGATAAAAAACGAATTAAGATTTGCATACATAAGAAAGCAAAAAATTAACCAACAATTATACAACATTCAATTGCAACTAAGTAATTTCTGGCACGCGGCCCAATGGGACAGCTTCACCGAGCACCTACATGACAACATCAAAATCAGAGCAACGAGGAAGCATGAAACGCTAGAAAATAAATTAAGAAAACTAGGAGAAACACAGAACCATCAATCTAACGAACAACACACGAATAACAATGAATTCAATTTCCACAGCAGAGTAAACAACAGAACGAACGTAACCTTTTCTCAAGGTGAAATGAATATGTTAGACAAAGGTTTGAAATACAACTGCACAGACGCACACACGAACCACAATATAAAACAGTTAATCACAGATATTGAGATAGCCAGTTACAAGCTCCCAGCAGAAGACAGGGAATTAACCAAAAATCTCGCCACCAACGAAGCCAAAAAAATCCTCAAACGAGAGGGCGATAGCAATAACATTCAAAACAACAAACAGCTCAAAGAAATAAAGTCGTTGAAACAAAAAATAAAAGAACATGACTTAATCATCACAAAAGCAGATAAGGGAAACACTATAGTAATTTTCAACAAAACAGAATACATTGAAAAAACAGTCGAATTCCTAAACAACAACGAAATCAAGGAATTAACAAAAGACCCCACCAACAAATTCCAAAAACAAATAAAAAGTGCGCTAAAAGAAACAGAATACATACTGACCAAAGACGAAAAATCAAAACTAATAAACATGAACCCGAAAATACCGTCATTGAGGGGACAACCAAAAATACACAAAAAGGAATGCCCAATGAGACCAATAGTCAATTGTAGGAATGCCCCTAATTACAAAATCAGCAAAGAGTTACTAAAAATCTTAAAATGCCCTCTTTCCAACGACAAAAACAACTCTGTAAAGAACACAACAGAACTAGTAACAGCATTGAACACCCTACAAATGAAACCTAGCTTCAGGCTAGTATCCTTCGACGTAACTAACATGCACACCAATATTCCGATTATTGAAGCAATCAACACTATCGAAAACAACTTAAAATCCAACAATTCGGTAAAAGAAATTGAAGAGATTGTGAGATTACTGAGGGTCGTTCTCACCCAAAACGTGTTTCAATTCGACAATAAAATATACACACAGAGAGAAGGCCTAGCAATGGGATCGCCACTAAGTGGGTTAATCGCTGACATCTTCATCAATGCACTAGAAAATTCGTTCTTAGAAAAGACTTCAACAAAGGGAATAGTAATATGGAAAAGATACGTAGATGATGTAATTTGCATCTACGATACTGAACTAACAAGCGAAGAAACAATTCTCCAATCCATTAATAGCCTTCACCACCCTATCAAATTCACTAAGGAATCCGAAATAGACCGGAAAATAAATTATCTCGATATAACTATTGAACGTAAAGACAACGACCTTTCATATTCCATATTCCGGAAAGCAACACAAACCTCGCATGCAATCGACAATCAGTCTAATCACCCCAGTACGCACAAACTAGCGGGTTTCAATTCAATGGTGCACAGAGCTTTAAACATACCCATGTCAAAAGACAACTATAATAAGGAAATAAGAACTATTATGCAAATAGCAAAGGAAAACAACTTCTCGCCAAGCAAAATAAATCAAATTATAGCCAAACATAAAAATAAAGATAAAACGATTCCCAAACCGGACAGTAATGAGAAAAAATTTGCGCGTTTCAACTATGTGAATGCGAATACATATAAAATCACTAACCTATTCAAAAAACAAGGCATAAAGATAGCTTTCACGACGAAAAACACAACCGCTAGGCACCTCCTAAATAGTAATCTAAATAAACGTGACCCGTATTCAAGGTCAGGGGTATATTCTATAACGTGCCAAGACACCGATTGTCAAGCTAATTACATCGGGCAGAGTGGAAGGCGAGTAGACACACGTTATAATGAACATAGGAATGCGATAAGATACGGAACACATTCAGCCGTGTGCGAACATATGTGTGAAGCAGGGCACAGCTTTACCAACATAGAGTCGGACCTTCAAATAATCCATCACGAATCGAAAGGCAGAGCTCTTGACATAAAGGAAGCAATCGAGATACACCTAGCCAAACGAAACAAGCCCAACAATCTAAATGAACACACGTTCATGGAGAGCTCACCCCTCTTCACGCTACTAAAAAACACACCCTGTCGGAATCAAAACACAATTTAGCGACACAGCCAAGCTAGATAAAAAAAGGGGGGAAATTAGGGGTTTTTAATAGGTAAATGTTATCTGGATCAGGTGTACGATGTACTTTGCTTCTGCAATAAACCAAGGCCCATATTCGCGGCAGTATTAAAGGTGCCGGGACGTCCTCATAAGACCGTCAACGCTTAGTTCGAATGGGTTATGCTCCACGCGTGGCGAGGGCCAATCTACGGTCTTTAATAGTTGTGGACCCACCTCATTCAATAACATAGATCTTATCTAGGTTGGCAACACCTCACATAAACACATCGCTACCACCCCCCACAGCACGTAGGGACAGGGGGGAGGAGGCAGGGAAAAACCAGTCGTTAAGATAACCACCGCAGTCAAACGCACAGCGAGTTCCAGTGAGCACGAAAACTGCGAGTAGCTGTAATACGGAAGACAATCAGATAAGTAGTTAGCCAAACATTTTATAGTTTAACCATAGTTAACAACCATATAATCTCTCTAAAGTACAATCTCCGGATAGCTATCACCATTTAGCATTTCACCTAACATATACACTGACAGTTGCAGTACCAATACTGCAACTAAATAATTGTACATATTGTAAATATTTTCACCTGTATTTCAAACATAGATTTTGTAGCCTAAGTGTAATGGATCTGATGATGATCGCTTGACGATCGAAACTGGTCATCCTAGTGTTTTATTAATCTCATGTAATTTATTTCAGGATTAGGGCATAACCCATCTCTTTTGGGTACATTCGTGTTGACCGACTGAAAAGCACTAAACTCTTGATAATAATAATAGTAATAATAATAATAATAATAGCAATAATAATGAGGTATATATTTCTACCACTAATTTTTCTCGGTTTATGAGGTTTGGATGAGATGGCATAATACAAGGTATTTTATGTGGCAATGATTTTAAGGTTGAATGACTTTCCTGATGCCTACCTAGTGTGCCATTTTGATCAGGCACAATGAATCTAATCCCGTACCGTGTTTAAGGAAGAACTATAGTATTCTCTGAAGGCTTCATTATAAGCCACAAGGGATTTCAAGGAGTTGAAACATAACGGGCAATCTTGTGAGAAAGAAGCATGAGATGAATCATCCGCACGTGCACGAGATGATATCACGGCCGATAACTTAGATAACGCGACGAATAGAGGAAATTTTACAGTGACTAAGAGCTGAGAAATAAGCAGGAAAATCCCCTCTCAATGCTCACGCAAGCGTTATTACAGCGATATTAGCAGTAGGAAGGGCTCGTAATGTGAAATAATAGGGATTTCGAGTTTCGAGAAAAATTATTAACACTGAAATACACCACAGTGATTGATAATTAGAAAGAGAATTTTAAAGGTTATAAAACTGTCTAATTATTGAGCGAATAAGAAGTGCCGATCTCAGCATTACGTGATGTAGTGAAGGCGCATTAATCCAGCGCAGAGATATCTGTAAAGAGAGACGCCCACACTGAATCAAATTATTTTGGTAATTTTTGAAGAGGAATTGGACGATCGATTTCAGAATTAAGATATATTTTTGGAACCTAGATACTCTGGGGAGTACATGAGTAATTTTTCTAACTCAGAAGTTAGTTACAGAAAGGAAGAGATGGACTATATTTTTTCCAAATTTAATAAATAGCCCGTTCGACAGAGCAGAAGTATTCAGTCTAAAGCGAACCCAGGAGGATGTCGCACTGTCTCACCAAGTATTCAGTCTAAAGCGAACCCAGGAGGATGTCGCGCTTTCTCATCAAGTATTCAGTATTCAGTCTTACGGAGATACCGAGAGGGTGTCGGGCTGTTTCAGTAAACGTTATACTGTTTCAGAAGAGTTCAGTTCATCTTGAACGCCGAGAGGGTGTTATACAGTTTCACCGGTGCAGAAGTGCTTAAGTATTCGTAAACGTTGAGAGGTTACGCCGTGTTAACAAATACGTTCGAGACTCGAGTGTAGTCATCACGTTATAAGATAGTCAGAACTTGCCCGTGCTTGGGAAGCTCATGATAAGAGTATTTGACCAAGGAACATTAGTTCAAAGTAGTTACAAGTCGATAGTGGCCGTAACAGTTCGAAGCTAGTTTAGACTTCAGAACATTGTGTTGTAGGAATCGTAGTGAGGATCTCAAGTGACAGACATTTATAAGTGTAACCAACGTGAGGACCACGTATAGCAGAGTGCCAGTTCGAGACTAGACTGCGGTTCTAGAGGAACGGTATTTAAAGAGAAGCCCGGCGATAGAACATTATCGTAGCCGTTTGGAAAAGCATCGCGCCAGTACGAGTAAAATCAGTGCCGATAGAGCCCGAATATGGACATTGGAAATAGAACTTATCCGAGGTGAACAGGGAACTGACGGGTAGGAGTTTAGAGACTGTCATTCGTTCAAGCAGATGTTAGGACAAGGGGTAGAAATACACTAATACCTATAATTCTCGGATGAGACGAATGAAGAGAGTGTAAACGTGTGAATTAGGGAAATAACCACGTGTTTGTGCCAGAGTGTAAAATTTGTGTAAATTTTATAAGTGTTTTATAAGTGTATAATTATAATTCATATCATCCTAAGAAACGGAAATCCATTGAAATGGAAATGTGTGTAAAATTTGTAAATTGCGAAATGAAAATGTGTATGAAGAGTGTCGCAATGTTGAGTATGGAAGGTTAAAATACCATTATGGTGGACGAAAAGATCCATCACCATTGACGGAAAGAACCTGATATGTAAGTACTAACCTTTACATTATGAAGTGTTTTTGGGTGTCATGCATCCTTAAAATCGATATGTCACAAGTTTGCGGGAAAAGATAAATCTGTGTAATATGTTGTTTTGTTTAGGAAACGGATTTGAATCGATATTAGCTGGATGAGTTGAAAATTGTGAATTTGTAAAATGATAGGGACCCAGTGTATTGTGATAATGGTAGGAATCCCTTAAGTTGTGATATGGTTATGTTCATGACAGATGAGTTGTTTGTTGATTTGATAAAGTAAAGTTAGTTGTGTGAAGACCAAGAACGGCTTAAAGGAGTAATAATTCTTCATGGAAGGCTTTAAAGGAAAAATATTGATTGATACCACTGAAATAAGCGAGGAGTAAATTGTAGAATCAAGTGATTTTACCAGAAATAAGATGAGGAATATTCAATTATGAGCGTAGTTGCAGCGGCAAGAGCATGACGGATCTAAGTCGACGTTTGAATTGGGGAGCAAATGTACTCGCACAGAAGACTGGCGTGAGTCCCGTTTTGTTGCATGAATTAATTACCGTTATGGGAACTGAGACGTGTTCCGCCCATTTGGGGAAAGTTGTGGTGTGTCCTATTTCCCTGGTATCTTCGAATCTCCCAGTATAAGTGGTTAAGCCCATGGGATTGATATTACGTGAAACCGTAGGTGGTTTAAAAGATGAGTAGCCCCCGTAATTAAAGATCACATATTTTCCCGTGCAATGCTGATGCCCTTAGATTGATTCAATTACCTGTATGAGCTGTGTGTTGGCTAATAAGTAACTGTGATATAATAACAGTAGGAACATAAATGTTAAAGCCTTTCATAAATGAAGAGAGTTGTAGTGTGAAGCTTGGCTGATCCGTGTTCTTAAAGGAATATCCCCACGCGACACTGTAGAAAGGAGACCAGAGCCATAAATCTGACACGAAGGGCTTGGCCCATTGGGAAAAGGTCGCTGGCTTGTAAATTGCTCTAGCGAGCCAACTGGTAATTTAAACACAGAGGTGTTAAAAAAATTGTATGACAATGTAATGTAGGCTTGGAGGTTGAAATCCAGTAGCCGAGGTCATAAGAAATAATTCCCTGCTAAAATATTGTTTCAAACGCCGATTATTAAGTGTATTGATGTCCCAAAGTAATAACAGATTCCCATGTGTGACATACGAAATAAGAAGTGTTCTTTTGATAAAGGAAATATAGATGGTCGGGAAGGCCCATCTAATTGATTCAGTCAGTAATGTGTTAGTTGAAGAATGGCACGACGACCCATGAAGTACTACTTAGCATAATGAATGTGACAAGAAAATTGGATTAGTGTTAGCCAAAGTTGAGATTATTATTATCATTAACTTAAATGTAAATGTTGGTTACACATTTTGAGGAACCCAATGCTAAAGAATTGAAAGTTAATTCATTTATAAACGAATAATAATGATTGCCAAGTATTGTCGAATCAGTAGAACTCATTAATATAGACGTTTGTGGGAGTTGCCATAAGGAAATGAAATCTGACGTTATATGCTCGGTGTAGCCTTAGTAACTTTGGTCAGATTGATGTGTGTAGTGAAGATTCCTTTGATTATGGAATAAGTTGATTGTCATTTTAGATTTTGAGTTTATTTTTATGTCATTTATTTGTGTTTATTAATTCGTTTGTAGCGCCTTATAGTTTATAATTAAATATATTTTGTGAGATTTTGGTTTTTATTTTGGAGTGTTGACCTGTGTGCTCATGATCCTAAAATGTATGTGTCATATCGTGGGAAATGAATGTACCATCCCCGATTCGATTGAGCTAGGCGAAGTATGACCATATATTATTTCTTCGATGGGTGCACTAGTCAGAGGAGTTAATAATAAAGATGAATTAAAAAGAACAAAGAGCTGGAGATCTATAAAAGGGATTTTCGAGGGATTGAAAATGGAAAACCACGGAAGGATATTCAAGGATGGCTGACGTTGAGTTTCGAAATTACACGTCTTCCAAGTCCGAACATAGCTTGATCTCATTGTCTTCAACCCTAGAAGGCGTATATACCGTAATTGGTAATAATGATGATAATAATAGTCTAATAATAATAACAATAATTATCATTACCTTACTGTTCACCCAAGGAAGAAGAAATCCCATGGTGAACATGGCCCCTAAAGGACCGTCGGCCATAGTTCCAATCGTCAACATTGCCTGGAAATGAATTACCTTAGATAGTGTAAGAATGCTAACAATACATATTATGTTAATTTTAAAGTCATCAAAATCCAGGTAACTTATGAAACACATTTGATACCTACCGCGAAATGTACCTAAATGACATTACCCGTATTAACATATGTTAACGGAACATAGGAATGGGGCAGATGACCTTGCTGTTCTGCCTGTTAAAACAACAACAACCAAAATAAAGGAATGGCTTGACAGTCGATCTTTTGGTGTCAGAGTAGCTCGATGGCCTCTTATCTAGGAGACTGCGGGTTCGATTGCCAGATACGCCACAAATGTTAAAATCTGATTTGAAGTCTTGAAAGGGGTGCTTCACCTCTGAGAAGAAACGCCACATGGTCTAAAAGCAATGTGATACCGTCTAATACGCAGGCCTTGTGCTTGGTGGCAGTGATTTTGAGTTCACCGGAGGTTTAGATTGTTTTGTTGCTAGGTATGGCTTGTTCCGTATTAAACATCCGTCATTACTTGGAGTGATTTTAAACTTTGAGGGATTTCTAAGCTGGTGTACTTTCTCTTGTTGCAGAGACTTTGTGGAGTACCCTCTACTCATTATATTGTTCCCATGATTGGTCTAGAGTAGAGGTCATCAAATGCTGATTCATGAGTCAGTGACTTCTTAAATCTGACAGGAGAAACTTGAGAGAATATTGGCTGTGCCTTTTGGTTTCCCTCACCATCCTTCAGGACACAAGGAACAGGTGGTGGTTGATATAAACCTGACATCCGAGATGAGAGCATGTGAACAAAACCCAGTTGTCTAATGAAACAAGCATAGAAGAGATTGCATGCACCAGATTTCATAGTACACTTTGTCAGTGATGGTTATTACTGTCTGATTTTAAGGCATGTCACAGATATTGCGTTGTTTCACAAGGGAACATCATGAATGAGAAACATTTGATTTCGCTGGAAGCTTGCATACTTAAGGGCAGATGACCTCGTAGTTTCACCCCTTAAAACAACAATAACTAACTAACTAAGCTTGCACACTTTTTGGTCAGTTTGCAAGCTAGGCATCTGTGCTTGTATTTCATCCTTAAAATTCAATAGACACATTCCTGGATAGGACAAACTTTGCGCGTAATTTAGTTCATCCGCCAGACTCGGCGCAGTCCAGGTGAGTGGGCATGCCAAACCCTTATATCCACTCCAACCAATCACTTTACAAGACATTATCCTCGGCAGTCTGCATACGGTGAGGGGCCTACGGTTCAGTTAACTCCGATTTCAGCCGGTGTCCTCGACAGCTCACGCACTGAAGTGAGTCTAGTAACAGTTCCACTGGAGGCGCTGAGAGCGCGTGCTGTCTTGAGTCTGCAGAGCACAAAGCGTGATTATGTCACGGTCAAGCTCTCCGCGTGATCGACAATTGACTATCAGTGCGCACACCTTAGATTCGGAGGTTCGCAGAGTGTCTGGTTTTCCACTGCCCACCCAAACGCCATACAGTACATAGATAACGTTTGAGCGAACTGTAGCAGTGCATTTGTTTGGAGAGAATATGAGAACTCGGCGTGCGCAGCCACTTGGACTCATCCAAGCCTCAGACATACAGTACATCTACAGTATGTTCGCAGAATTCGCTCTCTGTAGTAAATGTAGGGATGAAAGAATATCACTGATGTTTTTTTGTACTCTGACCAATATTTGTAATAAATTTGAGTGAGTAATATATCTCCTCCACTTGTCCTCTATGCATGATGACTACGATGTTCCACCACTTATGAAAACAATCACCACCACCTCCATGTGTTGTGGGTGGTATTCTTCGTCAAGATATTGGCAACATTCCTGCCGACCTTTGGTGAATGGTTTTATGTAATACATACCCGTCGAGGCGATTCAAAATGGCATTAATTCAGCCTCAAGAGGACAACTGAAAACCATGGTGCGTTCAAATATTGTTTCTACAATTTGACAATTGGTCTCAAGATGAATAAGTTATTTTTGTCTTTCTTTCTTTCTCTATGAGGTCGCTTGGGGATACCTTGTGGGTAGCACCATTCTAACAACCATTTCTTATTGTTAATTGTTTTTTATTTTATTTATGTTGATCATCAAGCTTGAATACTTCTGAGGGTAATGAATTTTGCACAGTATTGTTATAGTCATTCTAGTAATGTGTGCGAGGTGAATTATATCAGTGTTTAGGTTTGGGATTAGTAGGTACCCCGTGACTTAAAATTGAATTACCGTTTACTTGGAGTAAGCGTATAAGAATCCGAAAGTAACCGCATTCAGGATGATCTCTATCGGAGTTAGTATTAAGAATTGGTCCTCCGAACGAGCAAACACTCAGCCTAGTCTTAGACCGTATCAAAGCTCACTGGGAAACGCTGGTGAGCATTAAGGAAATCATTCAACATTATCATGAGAAGTAAAACAAGTTCTTTCTCTAAGCTAATGGGGAAGATAACTAAGATGCTAGGCCCCTTAAAACAGGAATTAAACCATCATTATCATCATCATCACCATCATTATCATCGTAAGTGTGACTTACATACGGATATGAAATGCCATCCCCTTTGAACATTTCGTCATTCTCGTTATGCAAAGTGATTTGTTACAAGTGAAGTTCTGTATAGAAACACGTTGTCTATTATTATTATTATTATTACTGTTACTGTCGTTAATTCTCCCTTTTTCTTTCTCTTTTCTTTCCTCTTCTTTCCTGTTGTTTTTCTCCTTTGGCGTTTGCTCAAATTTCTGTTTTCTGAGGTTTTGTCTCTACGTTTCCCTGTCTGCCATGTCTTGTGTAGAGACGTTTCGTTTCTTGAGGTCTTCCACGGTTTCATTTACTCAATTGGTTTTCAGTGTAATAATAATAATTATTATATTATTCATTATTAATTAATGAATATATTATTAAATAGTTGTCATTACATAGTATTAATTTTCATTCACCTGAAGTATAGATCCCAGCCTCTCAACGACAAACACAAGCCCAAATCCAAGCAAACCAAACATAATAACGACGGATTTCATAATAATATTGGTTTGTCTGTCTGTTAAGGGCTTTGAAGCAAATGCTTTGTAGTAATCTTCCAAAACTACGGCGGACAGGGAATTCAGGCATGATGACAGGGTACTGAAAAATAATTTTATGCTATGAAAACACAATATTCCGAATACGGACTATACTAGACACAACATAGAATATGAAAATGTAAGGTCAACCATCTGAGAGAGAACTGGAAAATTCCTACCCTAACAAATATGTTACTTGGAGGTATTTTTGTGTATGCTACAAGGTACAGTATTATATAATCATACACAAGGTGTTTCCAATACGTGGTACTGCTCTTCCAAGACCTGTTCTGTGAAGCAATATCTCAAATCTTAAATCACGGGGTACGGCGCAAAGAGATTGGCATTTTTTATTCCACAGTTTGGGCAACTAATGTGGACCTCATTTTCAGGTTTCCTGTAAAAATCCAAATGAGAATGAAAATGCATTTTTCAACATTGAAATAACCTTCCTAGTTCAAAAGATTAGCGATAAAAGTTTGTAAACATTCCTTACAAAACTCAAGACATGCTTTTGCTCCACCAAATGTGCAAGAACTAAACCTAACCGCAGACAGAAAGAGAGGAGACAGCAATATGCCTTGTCCAATTCTGATGTGGTAGAATGGCATCACACACTCAATGTTGTATTTGGTGTTTATCCAGAAAACTTTGGTACACCCTATCTTCACAATGTTAAATTTGTCAAATTCATGTTCCTTTCTCTCAGAGACCTTTGCACAGAAGTGAATAAGATTTAATACGCTTAAGGAATGAAGTTTTGTGCACACTTTAAGTTTGGTTTTATAAATATTAACCGAAAAATATATTTTTAAATGTTATTTTCTTAGAGGTCATTTTTTTCTAAAAAAATATAATTTGCATAACCATAATTTTGAAAATATAAAAGACAGAAGTATTATATGAACTCAGTGTACTTTCAACTGCAATAAGATGATGTGGTGCAAGTTTCATGTTGCTAGCTCTCGTGGTTCTAAAGAAAAAGGAACATAAAGTTTAAAAATATGTGTTTTGAGATAAATGTAAACAAAGATGAACAATACCTCAGTGCATTCCAGGTCCATAATCTGGATCATCTGGCAATACCTCAGTGCATTCCAGGTCCATAATCTGGATCATATGGATCAATTTCTGTATCTGCACAGGATCTCTTCACCTTTCTCTGTTGCTTTGTTATCATTTCAACCTGCATGCCTGATTTTTAGCCTATTTTCAATTTTGAAAAAATAGGCTTATGAAATCACCTTTTGTCCGTGTGTGTATGCGTGTGTGTGAGGTGTGTGTCCCCCTAATAAAATCTAAACGGCTGGAGCGATTTCAATGAAACTCGGTAAGTTCATAGCACTATTCCCGGCGACCTCGACCGTTCCCTTCAAATTTTGTTATGTCTCACCATTCCAACATGGCGGCTGTGCGAAATATTTCACTAGCATTCAATATCTCCGAAATTATTACCGATATCGCCCTGATATTGTGTACGGTGATAAAGGGCACTACTAGAAGTTCACCTATGAGACTTTCAAAAACCTGGTGACTACAAAACCAACATGGCGGTCAAGCGACATTGAGACTTTTAAATAGACATTTCTCGCGATTTAAGTATCCAAACGTAATGAAACTTGGTACAGCAAATGTTTATACACATTGTAATGCACTGGAGTCTAATTTAGTTCAATTGTTTACATAACCTCACAATGGCGGCTGTGCGAAATATTTCACTGACATTCTATATCTCCGAAACTATTACAGATATCATCATGTAATTTTGTACGGTGATAAAGGGTACTGATACAAGTTTACCTATGTAAATTTCATAAACCTGTAAAGTACAAAACGAACATGGCGACCATGTGAATTTGAAATATTTTAATAGACTTTTCTCGTGATTTAACTCTCTGAGCGCAGTGAAATGAGGTACAGTAAATGATTTTGCAGATTGTAATGCACTGCCATCTAATTTAATTCAATTGTTTACATAACCTCAAGATGGCGGCTGTGCGAAATTTTAAAATTAAGTTTTTATTCTTGTGTCGTAATCATGCGATCGAAGTGAAAGTTGGAATAATGAAGCTAAGCAATAATTGTCCTTGAATGGTACATAACTCTATGGCCAATACATATAACAATCCTAAATGGCGAGCTTCCGAAATATTTAGACGGTTCTCAATATCTATGAATCTTTTACAGCAACCTAACTGATTTTTTTAATGTTCATAGAGACTATGAACGTATGTTCACCTATAGGACTTTCAGCAACCTGGTGAGCACAAATCCAACATGTCGGCGACGCGAAGTATAAATATTTAAATGGACGTTTCTCGCGAATTAACTATCCGAGTGCCGTGAAACGTTGCACGTTAAATGCTTATACAAATGTTGATCCACTGGCATGTAATTTATTTCAATTGTTTGCATAATCACAAGATGGCTGGTGTGCGTACTTTTAAAATCCCGTTTTTACTTCTTGTGTTCTAATCATACGATTGAAGTTTGAATACCACACGAACACAATAATCTTAATGTAATAGTACAAAAATAAAAATCCATCCTGGCGACCATTTGAAATATTTAGACGGATCTCAATATCTACGAATCTGTTACAGCAATTAAACTGAAATTTTGTATGTTAATAGAGACAATTAACATGAGCAGGATATATGAAAGTAGGCTGTATAGTTCTTCACGGAACTACTTGTTTTATCCTTAGGGTATCGATTTCACTACAAATATTTTGCATGTTTCGACCTGGTTCAATGCCCAATCCCCTCAGAACCCTCAATCGGCCTGCACACCCCTCATTGTATGTTAAAACTGCATCATAAACACCCATGCAGAATGTTTTATACCCCACAAACCCTGATTTGGGCACACAATTCCAAACTACACTATTAACGACTCATTCAGGTTCTGCGTTTCTCCACGTAGGCACTTGGAAAGGAGCTCTGAGGCAGATAATTTCCTAAAAATGGCCTCATAGCTTCAATGACTGAACAGGGAAGGGAGTGTTAATGCTCATAGGGCACACCTGTTACAAGGGACCTATTATACTTGCACCAGGATGACTCTCCTTTGGGACACAGAAAATGTTGTGGGTTCTGATCTGTCGAACATTTGTGCAAAAATACTGCCCATACTGCTTTGTGCATATTCTTGACATTATCACAGTTTCTTCTAATAGCCATGCCATAATACTTGTGAATATTGTCTATTTCTTTGTCAGATAATCCACCCCTTCCAGATAACAATTTCCCATCATGCAGTTTCTGACCTTTGTTTTCCTTTACCAACCTACGCAGCTGTGCACCCATTCTCTTCTGCACATGTCCTATGCATTCAAGTTTTTCTACACTGAGTTCCCCATATTGCTTACTCTCTACCACTTTTGTGTGCCATTCGCTGTCTCCATCCCCAAGGTGTTTGGTATACCTTACCCCATAGCGTTCCTCTGACCTGCCAAAAATACTGACAGCTCCAGCTGCTTCCATAACCCCACTAACACCTGAGTAATTCAGTGAACACTCTTCACTGTTTTGATGTTCTTTGAGCCTTTTATGGTATTCTTTCAAATTCTCACACTTCTGACAGTACTTTGTTAAAATCTCAACATCAACAATTTTACCTGAGTCAACTCTTGCTGCTGACACTATCCCATTCAAACTAGTGTGCCCTAGACGTTGCCAGGAACCATCTACTGCAACAGTAAGATATCAAGAGCCCTCATTTTCAGTAACAGCTTCTTTTACAGCATCCCTCATAGAGCCCTCTGCACAATCTCTTACAGCATCATTTAAAATACAACTGAATTTAGAAATTTTTGTAGGAGGTTTAGGTAAGTTCATAACTGCACAGAAAGTCCTACCTGATGCCTGTCCTTTGCCTATGGAACGCATCCCATAAACAAACCTTATATTGTTTTCATACCCATGTGGTGTTAAATCTGATGACCAGAAATCACATTCAGCAGAACAAAATGTACACTTCAAAATAAGTCTACTAACTAGACCTTTCCTGTGGTTTTCATCTTCAAAACACTGAATACTATTGTCCTTGTAGCAATATTTACACTGCACAAATTTACACACAGCAGCTGAAAGAAGCTGTAAGCTGATTATGGAATTACCACTCCTTCCTAGGTTGGCATCACTTATATTGTTAGTTACAGAGAGCTTTGTTCTTGAAACACTAGGCCTAAGAGCTGGAATTCCTGTCACACTGTTTCTTGGAGATATAACAGAATTATCTAACCTAACAATCACTGGTACATCATTGTCAATATTAATTTCACTACCGGACACCTGATTACTAACTGTTTCACAATTAGGCCTACATCCTCTTCTTATCCCACCAACGCCAGAAGGTTTCTTAAAAATTCGATTAGAACGAGGCATTCTAAAAGTATGTTTGATTCGCCAACAAAACAAAAAAACACATGTGCTTTCAGTAAACAACTCCAAACATGGCCAGGAAAACAACTGACGAGCGGAAACAGTTCCTACGCACTTCAGGTACAATGATGTGCCACCAGATCGCATTGCTATATCGTGAAGTTTGAAATTACGAAGTTTATTTCAAAAATACGCATACCTTGTCGAGTAGGTGGGGGTTACCTCAAGTGTCAACTTGACATTTAAGTGCGATATGAGCCGTTTGAAATGACTTGCATCACTATATGTACTGAAATCCTATTTATCATACTTCAAAGAACAAAAATCTGTAAAAAAACAAAAAATGATATTTTTGTCCCTCCCCTCCCCTTAACGTACTGTTACTTGTCCTACTTTCATACTGTGGTTCTCAGAATTCAGTCTGACGCGAAGTCAGGCTTCAAATCATGTAACCACGTAAAAAATGCCTCCTAAATAAAGTGATATCAGTTTTAAACAAACATATTCCCACCAAACTAGCTCTAGGAACATTCGATGTGTGAGATCGTAACGTTCCCTCGTCAATAGTCTGTACTTGTGCATAAAAACAGATTTTGCTCGAACGTCACCAAGTGATTTAGGTGGACATTCTAACACATTTTGTGATGATGAAGATGATGATGATTGTTGTCATGTGAAGTCATCTGCCCGTAACAAATTTTGTTCTCGTTTCAAAATAAAAAAATCGAGGTGTCTTCTAAAACTAATGAAGTATAGTGATTCTGTTCGGCGAAGGATGAAATGCAATGTAAATCTCTGATATTTGTTGTGGTTTATCAGTTGTTTTGTGTCTTGCGGTGAATTGTTACTGTATAACTCAAACTTCTTCAATTTGAGTTAATTTTGGTGACATTATATTTCCAGAATTCAACATTTAGGATGTAGATGTTTAAGACAGTTCTTCTAAATGCCAACTTTGCTCTGATTGATACACTGCCACTACGGTAATATTGAGGAGGTAATATCACGTGGCATCCCCCTCACCTAGTCTCTGAAGTTCCATCTCCAAGCCCACGTAGAACAAGTGGTTATAATCATGACCAGACAGAAACAATGTACAATAACTTTTATCATCTGACAACATTCAACACAGCAACCGCGGTATTTTAATTTAAAACAAACCCTGGAATAAATAACAGTGTCGTGGTACGTTGTATTGAAACTTCAATTGTCAGCAAGATCAAGAATTCCCCTGGCAATTATTAATATTCACTTTTTCAGTGCACGTAACAATATCTCACCGTAAATTAGTGTTATTGTATATTATACCTGAGAGATCCACTGAATACTCCAGCCACAAAGATACCGGAAAGTCCCGGGTATTCCCCGAGAGACCTCATCACCAACAACGGGATTATTTGGTCCTTGGCTTTTACCATCTGAAAATAACATTAAAAAGACTGTATATATTATTTCAGTAATAAAGCCGAGGTTATGGTATTAGAATCATGACTAACATTAGGATAAATGTGCTCTACAAGAACTGATAATGATTTAATTTCAATCCTCTAGGCCAGGGGTCTCCAAACGTTTTAGTCTAGGGCCCACACTTACTCCTCCAATAAGCCCCAAGGGCCAAGACCTAGGTAGCTCATCATACCAACATACTGTAGTTTTGAATGATATGAAAATTGTCGTTTCGGGACTAGTGAGATATGTATGGCGCAAGGTGCTGAGGCGGTCTACGCTTCGTTTGCTCGTGGCTTATTTTTCTGCTTTCGGCACAATTTCTCTGTGTGAAAAATATTCTCCGAAATGAAATATACAAAGATATTTACAGATCCAAATTAACTGATGAACATTTGAAGTCGATGCAGACAATTGTCACTAATAAACTCGGTCCACAACTGCAAACAATTTCAGAGGAAAGTAGCTACATATATCTAATTAAGAATAACAATTATGTTAAATTTCATTATGTGAAACACCAATGTATGTCACTTACTGTAATTTTTTTTGGCTCAATATTGTGGCGTGCAAAGGCGCGTGTGAGGACCGAAACACTCTCGTGTCGGGTTTACTCACGCATTATGAACTAGATGGAGAATAACTATGAAATGACGACACGTTTCGTGTAAAGGTCGAAAACCAAAAGGTAAATTTCAATATAAAGTACAGACATATCAAAACGGGAAGGTGAAGATCGCATGGTATGGAGTACGGAAATGATTACGGGGGTGGAATAAAATTCAGATGATCAAATCACAAGCATAAATTCAAACAAGATTTTAAAAAGGAAGAAGAGCTGGAAGTTGAAATGACCTAAGATACTAGAGGGCTGGAGATCGTTCGATATTGATTACAATTTAAAAGGGGGCAGTTAAGTATAATAATTTAACGATAATACGATAATACTTTCGTTCCACCACAAGCTAACAACAGGAACCTAGTCAGAAGAGATATTCTAAAAACTTATGATGTTATATATTCCCACGAACTGTGTGATACCACCCCTAAATGCAACATATTCCACTTCAAAACAACAAGATAAAATAACACAGAGAAAACAATGCGATGAGATACAAGGTTCCCAACCACGACTACAAACTGAACTTTATCAATGACAAGAACATTCGTGACATACAACCCCTGAAAGAAAAATAGAACAGTTCATAATTAATCTCCAGAGAGAACAAGAAAAGAATAAACAAGTTAAGCAACGAAATAAAACAACTTCATTCACTTCTAGAATAAACCGTCTTTGCGAACGAAAGTATGATATTCGATTAACCAACAGGAGGCAAGATGAGTACCGAATTCAGTCTCCGGTTCTTGAACATGAGACGCATATCACCACCTGAAAGATTGATCGTTATATCTCAATTAATAACGCAGCAAGGTCACGCGTTGTTTCTTGATTGAATCCAAAACAAACGCAAGAACAGAACTAAAATGACCCGGTGTTCAGTCCAGACCCACATTAATAAATAAGCTTAACTGTACCACAATTATTAATCCATAAACGTAATTATCAAATGAAACATGTTTTCATAACAAACACAAATGTTGTCTGCCCTGTCCCAAAGGAAAAATCAAAACCCCGAAGGCCATCATCCTAAGAGCAGTACAGACAATGCATAAATAAATTGGTGTGCGTTCCTGCACATAAGTAAATTTATGACCCGAGGTCGCACACCTTACCATGTAGGGTAAAATCCCATCAAACATGATCCCCAAAATAACTTAAGAACTAAGGAAAACAACCCCTAAAGACCACTGAAAGGACCCATACCCCCGCAGATAATTAAGAGTTAGTTGAACACCTCTCAAAACACAATCATGTTTCATGACATAACCAAACGCAAATAAACACGCATAAAATTAAAAATCAAGGTACAGAACTAAAATAACAACAACAAGAACCCTTAATACATTAATCCCATCATATCAAGCAAAGCGATCCCTCACTACGTAAGTATATTATTAATAGAGCAAGGACCAAAATAAGTTACAAGAATAACCTCATAATACATCGAACGAGCTCGACCCTTCTTGCAATATTTGAGTAAAACTCAGGATACCGTACTTTAACACTGAAAACTGGGGAGGATATAGTTTGGTAACCAAAACGTCTTCATCGGAATGCATGCATGATGATATAGATAATGAGTAAATGATAATAAGTAAAAGACCAGACGTGACTTATCGTATCCTCGAGATGTTCTATTGTTCTTAGACGGTAGCTCTCAAAATTTGCACATGTTCAAACTGTCTTCTTTCCAAATGACAACGACGAACATAGATACGCGACCGAGAACAGTTCAAAAATAACAAATCAATTTAAAACTTCGTAACGAAACTCTTCAAGCAGATCTAATATATATCAAGACATCATCGTTCCCAGTTCTCTTCATTCTTTCTTTGTTTGTTTGTTTGTTTGTTTGTTTGTTTGTTTGTTTCTTTCTTTCTTTCTTTCTTTCTTTCTTTTAACAATCCCCTCTTATTGTTGATGGCCAGCGTTACAAGGGTCGAGATAATATACTCATTAGCGGGCGCTTTTCATTTACGAGAAATTGCTGGTGAATGCGATCGCTTATAATTTTCAGAAATAATCGCTAGATGGAAATACGGTCGATAATCAGCATCTTGTTATGTTACTAGAAGTTGTAATGCTACAACTCTCCCGCCCTTCAATCTTGGACGCAGTTTACCAGTCCTATATAAAATGTGAAAGAAATCAGGACATGGAGTAGGGTTGACGACAAACAGCTGATAATTAGACTGTCATTTGTCTGTAGCACGTGGTGTGGGGCCTTAAAACATAACGGAGCAGACAGCATTGTGGGTAGTATCAATGGTGTGGCGGAGAAAATATTATTATAGCTGTGCAAAATTGTTCACTAACACATATTTCAATGAATAAACAGGCTTGGCACATTTGAGAGAGATTCAGAATATTTTGCAGATGAGAGCTTAATAATGATTTAATTACAGTAATCGGTATCTGTTGTCAGGTAGAGAATGTTCGTATCTAACCGTTCATGTGACGCACAGTTCATACAGTTGTAGGTTACGTTCTGACTAGTCTCGTCACCAGCTCACATTTCAAGTTACCTAACGAATGACAATGAAATCCATACTATGTTAAGATACGAAAGAAAAATAGGACATCTCCGAATTCCAATGAAATATTTACAAGTGATCAAGGAAAGTTTAAAATAGGCATAACAACCCATGCATGAAAAATGCAGTCATCACGTAATTAATCTCCCAATATTCAAAATGTGAAAGTGACTCGATCACACTCTTGCTACCATCTGTGGCGTGCAGAGGCACGTGTGTGGACCGAAAAACTCCCGTGTCGAGTTTACTCACACATTATGAACTATATGGAGAACAACTATGAAATGACAACACGTTTCGTGTAAAGGTCGAAAACCAAAAGGTAAATTTTAATATAAAGAACAGATATATCAAAACGGGAACGTTAAGAACGCATGATATGGAGTATGGAGATGATTACAGGGCTGGAATAAAATACAGATTATCAAACCACAAGTATAAATTCAAACATGAATATAAAAAGGAAGAAGAGCTGGAAGTTGAGATGACCTAAGTTACTAGAGGGCTGGAGATCGTTCGATAATCATTACAATTTAAAAGGGGGCCGTTAAGTATAAAAATTTAACGATAATACGATAAAAATTTCGTTCCACCACAGGCTAACAACAGGAAACTCGTCAGAAGATATATTCTAAAAAACTTATGATGTTATATATTCCCATGAACTGTCTGTTATAACCCCTGAATGCAACATATGCCACTTCAAAACAACAGGATAAAATATCACAGAGGAAACATAGCGATAAGAAACATAACCCATATGGTTCCCAACCACGACAACACACTGAACTTCATCAACGACAAGAACATTCGTGACATACAACCCCTTAAAGAAGAATAGAACAGTTCATAGTTAATCCGGAGAGAAAACAAGAGAACTAAAACAACTTCATTCTCTTCTACAATAAACCTTCTTTTCGAACGAAAGTATGATATTCGATTAACTAACAGGAGGCAAGATGAGTACCGATTTCAGTCTCCGGAAACTTGAACACGAGGCACATACTACCTGAAAGATTGATCGTTATATCTCATTCAATAACGCAGCAAGGTCACGCGTTGTTTCTTGACTGAATCCAAAATAAGCGAAAGAACAGAACTAAAATGACCCGGTGTTCAGTCAAGACCCACTTTAATAAATAAGATCAACTGTCCCACAATTATTAGTCCATAAACGTAATTATGAAATGAAACATGCTTCCTAACAAACACAAATGTTGTCTGCCCTGTCACAAAGGAAAAATCAAAACCCCGAAGGCCATCCTAAGAGCAGTACAGACAACGCATAAATAAATTGGTGTGCGTTGCAACACATAACGACATTTAAGATCCGAGGTCGTCCGAGAGCAATGAACGCACACGTTACCACGTAGGGTAAAATCCCATAAAATATGATACCCAAAATAACTTAAGAACTAAGGAAAACAACCCCTAAAGACCGCTGAAAAGACCCAAACCCCCGCAGAAAATTAAGAGTTGGTTAAAAACACCTCTCAATACCCAATCACGTTTCATGACATAACCAAACGCAAATAAAAAGGATAAAATAAAAAAAGCAAAATACAGAACTAAAATATCAACAACAACAACCCTTAATACATTAACCCCATTAAATCAAGCAAAGCGAGCCCTCACTACGTAAGTATATTATTAATAGCGCAAGGACAAAAATAACTTACAAGAATAACCTCGAAATAAATCGAACTAGCTCCACCGTTGTTGCAATATTTGAGTTAAACTCAGGACACTATAACACTGAAGAGTGGGGAGGATATAGTTTGGTAACCAAAACCTCTCCATCGGAATGCATGCATGATGATACAGATAATGAGTAAATGATAATAAGTAAAAGACCAGATGTGACTTATCGTATTCTCGAAATGTCCTGATGTTCTTAGACACTAGCTCCAAAAATTTTCACATGTTCAAACTGTCTTCTTTCCAAATGACAACGACGGACAATTTAAAACTTCGTGACGAAACTCTTCAAGCAGATCTAATATATATCAAGACATCATCGTTCCCAGTTCTTTCTTTCTTTCTTTCTTTCTTTCTTTCTTTCCTTCTTTGTTTTAACAATCCCCTCTTATTGTTGATGGTTAGCGTTACAAGGGTCGAGGTAATATACTCATTAGCGGGCGCTTTTCATTTACGAGAAATTGCTGGTAAATGCGATCGCTTATAATTTTCAGAAACAACCGCTAGATGGAAAGACGGTCGATATTCAGCATCTTGTTATGTTACTAGAAGTTGTAATGCCACAAATCTCATATCCTTAATTGCAGTTAAAATGCTCAATTTTATTATGTATGACAGTTAATGCATTTTTAGTTGGTTGCTTAATAATAAACAACGAATTATGATTATGATTTACTTTAGGTATAGTGGATCTTCCAATGTAATCAAAATTGGGGTTGCTAGCGGGCCTGTGTTGGCCAACGGGCCGTAGTTTGAAGACCTCTGCTCTAGGCAATATCGTTATTGAAGTATCAGAAGTCATTTTTGAGTTTTGCCTAGTTCTATCAAAGAAAGCTTTCCGGTCGTTCAACACAAATTGTGCTTAATAAATTAGTACTTTTACACCCTAACCTGAAAGAAATATAACATAAGATATTTATCACAAAATAACATACTTGAAATGAAAATCCACAGCCCGCTTCCAGTCTCCGACTGGGTCAGGAATGGAATGAATGAAGCCCCCATCTAGCGGCGAGGATATGAACTGTGCCGGCTGCCGAGGCCTGACGCACTCCTCTGGGGCAATGATTAAATGAATGACAGATGAAATGAAATGATAGTGGAGAGTGTTGCTGGAATGAAATTTTGACAGGGAAAACCGGAGTACCCGGAGAAAACCCTGCCTGCCTCCGTTTTGTCCAGCACAGATCTCACATGGAGTGACCGGGGTTTGAACCACGGACCCAGCGGTGAGAGGCTGGCGTGCTGCCGCCTAAGCCACGGAGGCTGTACTAAATAACATACTTATATGTACAAAAACAAAAGGGGACGGTACTTAATTGTTTCTAAATAATTGAGAAAATAATATTTTGTTTTAATACCATAATGTAACCTTGTTTTCTTACGGTTAAGATCAAGATAAGAAGATGACTTTGTACGCAGCTGAGGTTTCATGCAATGAGATAATTACCAGGGATTTTACTGGATCACAATTATAGTACGTTGCATACGCCACCAATCCAGTATAGCAAGAGAATAGCGCGAAGAACATACTGCCAACCTTCATCAGCCAACAAGACCTGGAAACAAACACAACAGTAACGCTAAGTACTGAACAGAATAAACGAAGATACAGGTGTAATAGGTGCAGTACTGTACATGCTGCAGAATGGCTCCGCATAAAGAAAAAAGTTTGAATTTATCTTTTATTAATGCAGCCAGCGGTCATTTATTTTATTTTAACAAGGGAACTGTCCATATGGTCATACCGAAACCGACAATGATATTTCGGAAAGATGATGAGGAAACCATAAATTGGCGATGTACAAAAAATTAGCTGCCATTTCGAACTGGAAGGTATCTAAATGTTGATACAAAATCCGTGTGGCAACGCAACTACCGGACAACCCTTGCATCTTGCTGGCTCTTGCGGCGCATAGCGGAGTGGAGTTGTAGTTGCAGAGAGAGAGAGAGAGAGCGCGCGAACTGGCAGGCTACCACGCGCGAGGGACACTTCATTGTTAGGGAACGAATTTGAAACATAAATGAGGTTCGTTAATCGCATGATAAAAACAGTAATATTTTTTGCACCATGCACAACGAATATGCACTTTGAGGCCACATTGTTCTTCACAGTTTTCCTTACTTATTTGAAGGCAATATTTCGCAGGCACTTCGAACTCGGGAGGTCTCTCCCGTTGTGTAATTGGTTGCGAACCACAAATATTTAACCATGTCCTTGAACCGTGGGGAAGAAAATTGAAAATGAATGAAGGATTGCATTTTCAGTAGGCCTACGCTGTTTCTCTGATATACCTACATAGGTAGGCAACATCAAATTGAACGTCTTCACAAGCCGACACAATGTCTGTTAAACGGCGGTACAAAGCTTTCCATTGCCGGGAGAAAACCGTATCCAAGGGCTGTATTTTCCCTGTAGTGCCGGTAGGAATCTGGAGAATTTCTATACTGTTGCCTGGATGAATGTCTTCAAGACTGCTTTCATCACTATAAGTAGTCCAGGAATCTAACTGTAGTAAACACTTCTCTTCCGCAAATGGGAAAAAAGATTCTTTTAACCGATATTTTAGTTCCTTTTCCCCCCTTTTCCTGATTTTGCGGCTGTTAAAATTATATTTCTGGCATGAAACATTTATTTGGAAACTCTCGGACCGAAAGTTCCAGTTGCCTCCTGCAGTCCAATGAATAATTTCGGGAAAAGTGCACCGGCCATACTAATTGTAGGCATAATTGTGTATGAATGGGTGAGTCACTGTTTCTGTATGTTTCTCACCAATAATCGGTAGAGTCCTTTCCGCCTTCATTTCGCGCACGAAACCACTCTGATCTGTATTGTATATTGAAGAAGGGATATTGTCTAAAAATCGCTCTGTAGCTGCTTCTAAAAATTTCTTTACGACTTGTTCTTTTTCGTCTTCTTCTTACAGATACGTACGGGTTATACATTTCGTGAATTTTCTACATTTTATTCTGTACATTTTCTTAAAAAGACTCAATGAACTAGTAAATGCGTTGAAATTAGTTCGCCCCGTCGAAATATCGTGAAATTTCCAAGGCCCACAGTCGCAGGTCTTCATCGCATACATTCCGCTTCAGCCTTCTTGCTTCTGCAAAGCGAGCAGAGAGCGCTCAAGGTTACGCGCACGCTTCAGCTGGTCACCAGGGCTGTCCACGTCGAGCTATATGCTAGCGCGTGCAATCCTATTATAAATCTTCGTTCTGATTTCAGGACCTTCCAGTTCGAAATGGCAGCTAATTATTTGTACATCGCTAATTTATGCTTTCCTCATCATCTCTACGAAATATCATTGTCGGTTTCGATATGACCGTATGGACAGTTCCCTTGTAAGGACGGCTCGGGAAGGGATTTGGAAGGAAATCGGCCGTGGACCTATTGAAAGGGACCGTCCAGGCATTTGCCTGGAGGTGAAAATGGGAAACCACGAAAACCATATTCAGGATGGCCACAGTGGGATATGAAGCCGCGCTCTCCCGATGCCAGCGAGACACGAGGTAGCGCGTCAGCGCTCTTGGCCACCGTGGCCGGTGGTAAAGATTGAACTTATCGTAGCATGAATGGCCTCTCATTGCTACTACAGTATTACAGAGTTAAATATTCTTTCAAGGCTATGCACAAAGTTATATTACACCAAATGCAGGATTTGTTTAAATTTTTCATGAATCATTGTGAATGGTTGTTGCCCGATTGTTGGGCAGATTGATCATATACGCATCCGACTAGCCTGTTTAGTTTATCCCAAAGATGTCCTGTGGTGTTCAGGTTGGGGCTTTAAGCAGGCCAGTCCAAGTTTCACTTCCAAAGAGTGCCACGCTCCAGACAATGGCTTTCAAATATGACTTTCGAATACTTAATTCGATTTCTTTCCTGTATAAATTCTTCCCAGCATGAGCCAACCTACATTTTATATCCTGTTTGCTACGTTGATCACTAGTTATTTTGCTTCATAAGTAGCAGAAGTCTCCTACTTCCTTTAGCTTCGGATGATGATGATGATGATGATGAAGATGATGAAGATGATGATCATGATGATGATGATGTTGATGATGATGATGATGAATGTTGGTTAAGGGAGGTAACAGCAAGGTCATCTGACCCTGTAATATTGATGACCAAACTGGTGGCCTATTGTAATAAGTAGGGCTGGGATTTCTATGTAATTACATACTTTACATATTTTTAGCCTATTTTCAATTTTGAAAAAAATAGGCTTATGAGATCACCTTTTGTCCGTGTGTGTGTGTGTGTGTGTGTGTGAGGTGTGTGTGTGTGTCCCCCCTCCCCTAATAAAATCTAAACGGCTGGAGCGGTTTCAATGAAACTCGGTAAGTTCATAGCACTATTCCCGGCGACCTCGACCGTGCCCTTCAAATTTTGTTACTTCTCACCAATCCAACATGGCGGCTGTGCGAAATATTTCACTAGAATTCAATATCTCCGAAGCTATTACCGATATCGCCCTGAAATTGTGTACGGTGATAGAGGGCACTACTAGAAGTTCACCTATGAGACTTTCAAAAACCTGGTGACTACAAAACCAACATGGCGGTCAAGCGAAGTTGAGACTTTTAAATAGACTTTTCTCGCGATTTAACTATCCAAACGTAATGAAACTTGGTACAGCAAATGTTTATACACATTGTAATGTAATGGAGTCTAATTTAGTTCAATTGTTTACATAACCTCAAAATAGCGGCTGTGCGAAATATTTCACTGACATTCTATATCTCCGAAACTATTACAGATATCACCCTGCAATTTTGTACGGTGATAAAGGATACTGATACAAGTTTATCTATGTATATTTCATAAACCTGTAAAGTACAAAACGAACATGGCTACCAAGCGAATTTGAAATGTTTTAATAGACTTTTCTCGTGATTTAACTCTCTTAGCGCAGTGAAATGAGGTACAGTAAATGATTTTGCAGATTGTAATTCACTGCTATCTAATTTAATTCAATTGTTTACATAACCTCAAGATGGCGGCTGTGCAAAATTTTAAAATTAAGTTTTCATTTCTTGTCTCGTAAGCATGCGATCGAGGTGAAAGTTTGAATAATGAACCTAGGCCATAATTGTCCTTGAATGGTACATAACTCTATGGCCTATACATATAACAATCCTAAATGGCGAGCTTCCTAAATATTTAGACAGTTCTCAATATCTATGAATCTTTTACAGCAACCAAACTGATTTTTTTATGCTCATAGAGACTATGAACATATGTTCACCTAAAGGTCTTTCAGTAACCTGGTGAGCACAAATCCAACATGGCGGCGACGCGAAGTATAAATATTTAAATGAACGTTTCTCGCTAATTAACTATACGAGTGCCGTGAAACGTTGCACGTTAAATGCTTATACAAATGTTGATCCACTGGCATCTAATTTATTTCAATTGTTGGCATAATCACAAGAAGGCTGCTGTGCGTAATTTTAAAATCTCGGTTTTACTTCTTGTGTTCTAATCATGCGATTGAAGTTTGAATACCACACGTACACAATAATCTTAATGTAACAGTACAAAAATAAAAATCCAACCTGGCGACCATATGAAATATTTAGACGGTTCTCAATATCTACGAATCTGTTACAGCAATTAAACTGAAATTTTGTATGTTGATAGAGGCAATTAACATTAGCATGATATATGAAAATAGGCTGTACAGTTCTTCACGGAACTACTTGTTTCATATTTGTGGGTATTCTACATATTCATAGTGATATTACATAAAATTACATATTTCAGAGTTTCCTGTTTTTATATGAAATAAATTGCTGAATTGAAGTTTCACACTTAATGTTGGGCTGTAGTCTGTCCTCTCAACATGGGGATTACGGTAATTATGAGTGACAGGTATTTGAGAGGATGATAGGATGATAAGTGCTGTGCATGGGGAAACTGGTGCAAGTATATTGAGTAAATTGCAAAAAGTGTTGAAGAGAAATCCTGGTTATTCAACATTTCACAGTGTGTGCCGAACTCTAAATGGAGATGATGTTGATCCTCCCAAGGACATTTCTCCAGGAAAAAATCCTGTCTTAAAATTTGCCCCAGTTACATCATGTGATGTTGAAAGATCTTTCTCTGCATATAAGAACATCCTAAGTGACAAACTCCTGTATATGACCCAAGAGATCGACAAATACTTAATAGTTCACTGTGCTACAAAATTTAATGAATAAACGTGCTTTGAGTTATGAAAATAATAAGTTTCTATTGAATATGTGTGTGATATATTCGTATAATATGACTCCAAAGAACATTGAAAAATACTTAATTGTTCACTGTGCTACAAAAAGTAATATAAAGCGTGTTTAGTGTGTTGTAACTGACAAAATGGTAAGTTTATATTAATTATATGATATTAGATATTTTGCCCAATCTACATATTTTGCTACATATTTTGGTGCTTTTTGTTACATATTTATGTACATATTATGCCACTTGATATTACATAAAAATCCCAGCTCTAGTAATAAGGTTAACTTGTCAATGGAGCGAGTACACAAATGATAGAATACACTAGATTTGAATAATGCTAAGTAAACTTACCTGGTATTTGAATCCTGAGTCCTATACGGCGTCCGTTATCATACACTGATCACCTCTCAGATTTCTTTAACAGAACTAGGCAACACTAAAAGAAAATGGCTTCTAATACTTGAATGCCTCTACTTTTTTAAAAGTGCCTCAAACCACATTCTTCATGGGTGGGTGGCATTGTTCGTATCTTTTAATTTCACGTATTCCCTTTTATTTTTGGCACCTCTTAGTTTCGTGTTATTGATTCATTTTGCGGCTTTGCATCGTCGTAGCGTCGTGTACTTGGTGTGTGTGTGGAAAGTTCCTGTTGACCTGTGACATTGTGATGGCTGTACCTGTGTGTGTATTTGTAACTGACGCTAGATTGCGGGCAGGAAGATGCCGTGCCCTTAATTTAATGTAACATCACGGCATTCACCTGGAGTAGAAGTGGTGAACCCTTATTCATACTATCAAAGAATCATTGTTCATATTTTATTTTATATACTGCATTGTGTCTGCAGTCAGTTGAAGGATGTGAGCACCTGATGTTGCAAGAGTTGGCCAAGTTGAGGAAGCGAGATATATTTAAATATTTCTTGGAAGGGAGGTCGCTGAACGGAGAACTGATCGTCCTTAATGGGTCACAAACCTTTGTTCGCCAAGCGAAACGAAGAGCGCATTGATCGGGGAAGAGAGAAAGAGATACATTTATGACGACAAGAGGGGTGGAGCTAGGTGTTTTCTACAACGATATTGAATATGAATCTGCGAATCATACAGGTCCAAGCCACTTTTGGCGGGAAGAACGCGTGCTATAAGAAAGCGCGGGATAGCTATATCTGATTAATTCACGATGGGATTTGATTCCCCGAGCGAGCGCTGGAACCTACATGAAAAATGAAGATCATTTATACCACCCGCAAGCTTGTACTACAACTCCTTCGATTTATTGTAATTTTATAGTCCCCACCATAGTACCGTTGACCAGATCTGTATAAATTAGGCGACTGTGCTAGCAAACTTGTACAATTCTTGGTAGCCGTGGGAGGTTACACGTTCAATTTCTTGGGTGGCCGTGAGAGGTTACACGTACAATCTTTGAGAGCCTAGTAAGAGCTAACACGTCATTCTGTTTCTTGTACTTTGACTTCGATCTCCACGTGAGATGACTAATATTTTGAGGACTCTGTTGGGAGCCGAATGTAACTTTATCATCGAACCTTATTAATAATTTGAATAGACATTGTGTCTAGAAGCAGTAACATTAACAGTTGATTATCTTATAATATATATTTGCGTGTGAAATTAGAGCTATGTGCTTAAATAGGGAAAATTTATACGAATATTAATTGCCTAGGACTTAGAGTGAAGGTAGTATCTCTATTGCAATTATAGCAGGAATAGTATAATTAATTTGAACTTATTATTTCATCATTAAGAAGACATCAAGATGACGAACACCTGGACAACCGCTGGGATGATGACCGAGCGATCTTCAGAAATGATTACCATGACTGTATAATTATCTAGTGGGCCATGGAAGGTGATGTCCGCTGACCTGATGAGCTGATATGTGTTGAGTACAAATATTGATTTATCATTATGTAGATATTTTGGCATGGGAACCTTGTATATATTTTTCTTGTGAATTTTATTCTTGTTTCATTTGTCGATTTTATCGTAGTGTCCCGACACTCAATTTGTAAATGCGTGAGGACGCGTGACCACCAGTTCTATTTTGTATTTGTGTAATTTGTAATCCGTGTACTCGTGTACACGGGCATATTTGATTTGGCGTACAAAGGGATAGCGGCTAAGGTGATAAGTGGTTCTTTGTTAGTTAACGATAAAAATAGCAAGGGGGAAAACAAGTGTTTGCAGTGCTGGTTTGAATGAACAAGTATTAATTTGAGTTGCCTTGTTGCGACATGATTTTGGAAAGAACCGTCCGTTCTTTTATTTATTTAAAATTTGTATTTTTGATATTTAGATTGGTTGATTTTTCGGTCGGAATACTGAGATCAGACGCGCGTTGGTGTGTGGAAAATATTTGTGTGTTTTATTTCAGGTAATACTGTGTGTCTGAGAGTCTATTGTGTGGTATGAGTTTAATTTATGCGCGGGAGATTGGCATCGATTTGCCAAGTCTCTGTCGGCTGCAATTATTACAGATGGTGAGTGTTGCTCTGCGGAGACCTCAACCAATCCAATGTGGATCTTGTAATTCCAAAGGGAATTAATGCGATAATTTTGGTGACACATACATGTTAGCTGAGTTGACAGTTGTACTTCGTCGTATCTTGGGAGCCGGGCATAAATGCTGGCCTGGGATGTTGTTGACACGAGGGTGATTTTGACACGTGATAGCGAGAGTCCACACTGAGCGTTGATCTTAGGTATTTCTAAACAATAATGAGAGAAGTGGGAACGGCCTTGCCATTTACCCAGTTTGTTAAATATAGCTTGCTTGTTCGTTTAAAGTATGGTATAAGATTAAGGGCTAAGTTCTCCACGCCTGGGGGATATTTTCATGTGTCGCGTTCACGTGGAATGTTTTTCCTGTATTAATTGTATGCGTTTGAGCATCTTTGTTTCATATTTTTGTCATGTTTGATTCTTGTTGACACCTTGTTTTGTATTTTAATCTTATATATGACATGCGGTCATTGGTTGTTGTTTTTGTGTCGTGGTCATGTTACTCATTCTTGTGTTTATTTGTGAAGTCTTTGTTGAGGCAATTTGTGGTCCTATTGGCACATTGGTCCATATTTCGGCGGAATTCCTTGTTTGTAAATATTTAAGTTTAGCGAGTGTTGGTAATGTATTTATATTTTGTAGTTGTTTAGTTCCCATCGCTAGGATATCTCAGATACGGATTTGTAGCCTGACGGCATTAGCGGGATGGCAACAAATCGCGTATCAAGTACTCTTCCATATTGCATGCTTCGTCACATCACGCACACACATGAGTTGTAGTTAATCAGGCCATATCTCGGGTCCTGTTATTGTTTGACATCTCTGGTGAGATAACTTGATTTGTGTTTATGATGTAAATTGTGGGTATAAAGTTAAGAGGGTGTTCCCTCAAGTTTGTTCTTTGTTTAATTTATTGCTCTGGAATTAAATTTGTTTTTGTTTATTTGGCTTCACTTCTGTTCATTTCTGCCATATAATTAGGCTATGTTACCTTGGACCTGTAAGAAGCATAAATTAGCAACTTCATTATGAACCGTACACTACCCCGAAAAAGAGTCTCATTAAAAGTTTCTCGAAAGGGTTCATAGATCTAAAATGGCTGCCCAAGTGGGGTTTGTTGTTGCATTTGCTTGCCTCATAGTATTTTGTGGAAAAATAATACCAGGCATTGCATAATTCATTAGTAGTTTCAGTAAATATAGGTGAAATCATTCCACCAATTTGAAAAAGTAAAATCTGTGAGTTCATTTAAGGTTAGAACTACGGAACACACTCGATTTGATATTGTATTGATTTATGATATGTTCCTGGCGCCCAGTAAAAGATAAATTAGTGATTGTATGATTGTATTTAAATGACAGGAGGGTGTTGCCTTAAAATTTTCATTAACATTGGTTAATTAAAAGATGTGTATGTAATGCCATTCAGATTAGGAATTTATGACCAGAAAAAAGGGGAAGTAAAATTAAATTACATTCAAAATACTCATTGATGCTTTGATTGTTGGGTGTGCTTTTAACGTAAAATTAAATGATTGAGTAATTAAGAAATGTCAAACATGTGTGTGAGTGTGGTGGAGGTCACTGGTTGCATGGCCCTATTTCTCAAAAAAGTGTATTTTTGTGTTGTTACGTCAAGAATTGATGAAAATAGTGAGCTGATTGAGAGGGCTTCAGCAAAAACGAAGAAGCAGTTGAATGAAATGCAGGAAAACATTAGTGAACAAATATTAACATTAGAAAACAGAATGCAGGAACGTAGTAAAGAACAATTATTGGAAATGCAGGAACGTAGTAAGGAACAATTATTAACACTGGAGAGTAGAATGCAGGAGCATAATAGTGAACATGTAGTCACGTTAAATAACAATATTACGGAATAATTAAATAATAAACTTGCGGAACAGGCGGAAGCACAGACTGAACATTTAAGCAAAATCATGCTTGAAATAATTGAAAACACTAAAGTACAATTTGACAGACTGGCAAGAGATATGTACGATAATAACAATAAGCATTTAGGGCAAATTATTAACCATAGAATCTAAATTTGACTTGAAAATGATCGAGTTGGGCGAAAAGGTAACTGCGAAGTTAGAACAAATTGAACAGGCATGCATGAACAATACTGCGGGGATAAAAACTACGCAGGAGGAATTGCAGGGAGAATTCAAGAAAATCGAGGCCAAGACAGCGAACATACAGGAACAGATAAAATCATTTGACAGTAGTGTATTGGGGTTACTTAAAGAACTCAATCGGCTGGAAACTAAATCTACTGATATATGGGCAAATTTAGAAGCTGACCAACAGCAGATCAAGAAGAACATAGATATAAATAGAATGTAGATGGAAGAGCGACTAGAAAAATAGACATAGGCCAAGATAAGAATCAATAAGAGATAGAGGAACGTTTGGATAAACACCTGGATCAGATAGAAGAACGTTTGGATAAAAATCAAGAACAGATGGAGCAGATACAAGAACGGATATATAAAAATCAGGAGCAGATAGAAGGGATTGAAAACAATGAAAGACAAGATCCGAAATGATTGGAAGCAGCAGGTAGAAGAAAATAAAGGAGACAGGTTATCGATTTTAAGGAGATTAGGAGATAATAATTCTCGATGCAAGCGCTGGAGGAATGCATTAAAACTAAATTCCAAGAGCATGCTGATTTAATAATACAAAATTAGATTCGGTCATTAGAGAATGCCACACTATTTACGTCAGAGCAGGTAGCAGTGAAACTTGTCAGTATTTGGAGCCCTGAGGCATTTAAATATACGGGAACAACGAGTCAGGAACACAGCGTGAAGGCAGGGGTCGATACGGAAGCATTTCGCAACTTCAGGGGCGAGACATCAACACCGCAACCTAACGTAACGGCACAACAAGTAATCCAGGTGATACGAGGGAATGATTTCGGACCAGGAAAATTTATAGACGGGCAAGGAGCTACACCCAAGCTTTTCTCCATGAACTCGGTGATTATTACAATGATAAGTCCAATTAAACAACTCAGGTTGGTTGAGAAATTTCAACAAGGTTCAAGTCTCATTTGGTTTCAAAGTTTCAAATATACATTTGAAAATATGGCACAGTTTGAAGAAACGTTTTTGAAAAAAAAAATGCAGTCCGTCATTGCAACAAAGCTTAAGAATGGATTTATATGCCAGGAAGTACCACAGCACACATCCAACGAAATTCTCGGAGTTTTTCTCGCAACAGATGATTAGACTCAAAGATCTTGATGAACCACCTTCACAGGAGACTTTGGTGTTGACAATAGGCAAACAATTACCCATCAACATCCAGCAATTTTTAGTAGCAGCGAATGTGAAAACAGCGGTAGAGGCAGAAGAAATTCTTCGGCATTTGGATGAGACTAGTATGGTATCATCCCAAGGTCGACAGAGGAATATTGAAAGCGTCAACACAGCAGAAGTCGTACACCAAACTAATAATAATAATAATAACCAGCACTCGAATACTAGATCGCAAGCAATGAACACGCAGTTCACGCCAAGGAGGCAGGATTATTGTGACAAAAGGGGTCGTAACGAGCAGAACAATAAGAATTATAACCAGCAGTACAACAATAATAATAATAATAGAAGACCGTACCATCGAGTATATTCTAATTGGAGAGAAAATAGGCAGCAGGACAGGCCGTATCAGAGGAATGGTGGCACACCTTATTGGAAGAATCGACAGGATAACATGCAAGATGATCCATGGGAGTATAGGAACAACTGGGATGAACGTTACAGGGAATCACAGAAGTACTTACAAGAATTGCATGCTAATGAGGAGAAAGAAAAAGAGAAGTGGGGGCGAGCTATGGAAAATAGAATAAATCCCGATAATCACGGCGAAGGGGCAGATAGTTTGCTAAGGCAACAAGAAAGGCAGAACAATGGCGGGCGTAACTCAGAAGACGGGTTTCGTGGTGATAAAAAAGCTCAAATTTCGAACTAGGTGGTAGGCTGGAAACGGGAGTGGCTGATGACCATGATGATATAATTATTGCTAATATCGAGGAGTGGATTGCTTTCCCGGATGTTTTTTCTGGAGGAAGTAATACGGCCACACGAGAATGTTATTAGACAGTTACCTGTTATATATGCGAGAATAGGAGGTTGAAGGTAAGTTGCCTAATGGACACTGGTAGTCAAGTTAGCTTGGTATCAGAAGCGCTAATCAAGGAAATAGGAAGGAAGCAGACTGTTCTATTAATTCCAGTACCACAACTAAAAGTACAAGGAGTCATACCAGAGAAGACTGTAACATGTAAACATCAGGCAATTTTGGAGCTAGACATTCTAAACTACACATTTGCACAAGATTTCATTGTGATGGCGAAGATGAGTTACAGCGTTATTTTGGAAGCAAATTTCATCTGCCAGTATCACGCAATCATAGATCTCAGGAATAATACAGTCAGTTTCAAGCAAGTAGAAGAATTGAGTCAAGTTGGACTAAATATGGAAGGAATACATTGGAGCGAGAGATCGGCACTTGGACGATGGAGGTAATTCCGGGTGACGTCATGAACGAGATAAGCATACAAGGGGAAGATGTAATTAGTACAGCACTAGTCGAAATTGGAAGTCACGATGTTTCACAGGAACTTTTGACATATTTAGCAGAAGAAGATCACTCTGGATCGAAATTTGAAAATCTAACTCAGGAGCGGCTAAGAGAAGCGAAATTGGGGGAATCTGATAAATTGAAGTTAGAAATTATTTTACGAGCCGGCCCCGTGGTGTTGGGGTAGCGCGCCTGCCTCTCACCCGGAGGCCCCGGGTTCGATCCCCGGCTCCGTCAAGGATTTTAAAACTGACGTGAGGGTTGTAACGGGGTGCACTCAGCCTCGTGAGGACAATTGAATAGCTGTCTGACAGTGAGACAGCGCCCCGATCACGAATACCAAGATTAACGGCCGAGGGGACCCGACACGCTGATCACGCGTCACCCCAATATCTGCAGGCCAAATGGCTGGGCAGCGGTCGCTTGGTCGGCCTTAGCCCGTCATGGGCTGTATAGTGCCAGGGGTTGTTTTTTTTAAATTATTTTACGCCGTCACAACGAAGTATTGGACACCATGCCAAGAAAAGTTCTCAATTTCAAGTATGCAATGCAAGAAAAATCATCAAAAACTAAGACCTGAATTTCACCAAATCCACTATTGGGTGAATTTCAGTTGGACCATGTACTGACCACTCGTTCCAACACGGCGGAAATCATGAAACTTAAAGTCCTCTAAGGATTAGGTCTGGACTCTGACCATTACCCCACAAAATTCTCTTTGGACATTATCCCAGAAAGGAGGAAATTCGCACCAAAATTACCACCCCGTCGATATGATGTCCATCTGATAAAAAATAGTATGGAATTCACGCAAGAGATACAAAATTTCACCCCAAAGAATTGGCAGCAACTTCAAGCTGAACTTCTAAAAACGGCTGAAAAAATTGCACCTCTAACCAGGGTACGGTAACATGAATGGTGGATTGATGAGTGTGACCACCTCATAAACTTAAGACAACAAGCATGGCTGAACTGAATGTGCAACAAGAATGAAAAAACGCTACAATATCTTCAAGACGTTAGAAAAACAGTAACCAAATCGCTAAGAGTGATTCGTAAAAAATATGAAAACACTAAATTAAAAGATATAGAAATAACTATAGAACATTCAAGCAGAAATTAACTAAATATTCCCCACCTTCTCTACAGTTTCAAAACGACCGTGGGAACATCGCCCACTCCAACTCTGAAAATTGTGCACTTCTTGCCGATTATTTTGGTAAACTACTGAATTGTGAGGAACCTCAGGAAACATTTCAATTTTGTCATAATCTACGGAATCCTGACCACCGGACCTACAGGAAATTCGGGAAATAATCCAATCCATGAAAAACGACAAAGCGTCGGGAGAGGACCAGATCGTTGCAGAACTATGGAAAAATGTAAGTGAAAACCTCATCAACATACTCAAAGAAATTATTGATGAAATCTGGCAAGCTGAAAAAATTACTCCAGATTGGAAGATGGCGATCATCCATCCAGTATACAAGAAAGGTAGCAAAACGAACCCAAGCAATTACCGTGGGATCTCATTACTCTCGGTAACTTACAAAATTTTATCCAAAGCCCTTTTGAACCATTCCTATCTTCAACTGGATCCTCAGATAGGTGAATACCAAGGTGGGTTCCGGAAAGGCCGATCATGTACAGAGCAAATTATCAATTTGAAAAAATTCAATGTCTTACTTCCGTAAAATGTCAAACAAAAATTATGTCATTACTTTTGTTGACTTTGCTAAGGTTTATGACAGCATTGACCGTGAATCCCTTGTTGCTGTACTCTCAGAATTTGGATTAGATCGCAAGACAAGATCAATCATCAATGATTCCATCTTGAATACAAGTTCAAAGGTTAAATTTATGGGAGGACTGAGCACATAATTCTCAATTGAAACAGGAGTGCGTCAAGGAGATGGATTATCTCCATTGTTGTTTAATTGTGCGCTCGAAAAAGTCGTCTGAGAATGGAGACGAGCTGGTGCACCATCCTATAGACTAGGACCAAAACTCAAAGGAATAACACTAGACTGTCTGGCATTTGCGGATGACATGGCGTTAATTACACGAAGCATTTCGGATGCCCAGAAACAACTTGAATTACTCCAAAAACAAGCAGCAAAAATCGGCTTACGGATTTCTTTTGACAAAACAAAATTTATGACGGATATTAAAACTGCTCCTAATACACTCCGCATCGGTAATTATCAGGTCTCCCGAGTGAAAGACTTCAAGTATTTAGGTGAATGGATGAATGAAACTGGCAACGAAAAAAATCTATAGAAGCTAGACTACAGAAAATGGAAACTGCTTTCCATTTGATAAAACAAGTTTATAACAAAAAATGCCTCTCTTGGAATTGTAAAATTCAACATTATAAAACAGTAGTCTTGCCTGCAGCCCTTTATGCAGCCGATACACTTAATCTTCAACTTAAAACACTGAGACATCAATTGGAACTTAAGGAGCGCAAAATAATGCGAAAAATATTGGGACCAAGAATCAAAGATGGAATTCACCTTCCGAAACTTAATGCTGGTATATATTTAAAAATTACTAAAATCACAGACACAATCCGTATGAGAAGGATCCAATTAATGGGACATTTGGACAGAATGGACCCAACTAGGTTAACAAATAAAATCTATACGTTTTTGCAGAAGAAGGCAAAAAGATTCAATTGGTACAAACAGGCGGAAAAGGACTTGGCTGAATTAGGTTTTTCCAATCTGAAGGATAGAAGGGAATTGTGAAAATTACTCATACACGGGGTTTTGAGGCAGAAGACAGAAGACCAACCAGACATGTCTGGTCGCAGGAACGAAGACTCGCTCAATCGTTGCGCATGAAGAGTTATTGGGCAAACATCAAGGCCAAGAAGTGTTGATTCCGCGTGGTCCTAGGAGACCCATTTGCACAGACGCAATGCCAGTGGATGACTGGACGCCTTTTAAAAGTAAACTCTACTCAGCCCCGGAGTAACATCATTCTCAGGTGAAGGATATCATTGACAATTTACTCGAAGCTGGGATGATCAAGAAATTACCAACACCTTATTTAAAAGCTATTTTGGCAGTAGCTAAGCCACATGAATCTATTAGGGTTTGCCTAGACGCACGTTTTTTAAGTAGGAAGTTGCTGCCTGAGCATGACAAAGCGCCGCTTATTCAAGGATTTAGAAGAAAGAAGATCTATAGTAGCGTAGATCTGACCAACAGATTCCATCACCTAGAGTTAGAGGAAAAATCTCATTTGCTGACGTTTTTTTAAATGAGATAATCAAGGCTATATCTTGCAAATGATGCCGTTTTGAGTAAAAACAGCGGGTTGTGTACTGATTAGAGCCCTGGATAGGAACTTAACAGATGAAGTAAAGGAATTCACTACGAGATATGTTGACGACATTCTTCTCGCTTCAGAAACAATGGACGAACACATGGTAAATCTTAACAAACTTCTGGACAACCTAAGAACTATGAATTTCAAAATTAACCTCAAGAAATCACACTTCCTTCAGAGTGAAATGTTGTATTTATGACACATCATTGATCATGAAGGTGTGAGACCTAATCTGCCAAGATAGATGCTATTAAGAAATTTCCGGCACCAACCAGAGTAAAGCATGTGAGAGTATTTTTGGGAGTCTTTGGCTTCTTCAAGGAGAACTGTCCAGGATACACGGAGACAGTAGCGCCAATGCAAGATATGTTGAAGAAATGAAATAGATGGTCATAGAGTGAAAAGTGCGACAGGTCATTCAATGCCACGAAAGAACTACTCGGAAACTCTGTGAAATTAGGATACCCGAACTTTGGAAACAAAATTTGTAATTCAGGCTGACGCATCGTTAATTGGGATTGGTGCAATGTTATACCAAGAGGACACTTCAAATTTAAATCACCGATCACATTTGGCATTTACGAGTCGCAAGTTGCGCAAGCATGAGGGAAATTATACAGTTACTGAGCTAGAGTTATTGTCCCTACACTATGAATTAGAGAGGTGGAGGAAGATTGTTTTTGGATATTCCATTATTGTGAGAACCGACCACCATGCATGAACATTCGTTTTCAAGACCGCAATGGTGAGTGAACGAATGACTCGTTGGTCTATTTACATCCAGCAATTCGACATTACCATAGAGCACTGTCCAGGGAAAATGAATGTCATTACCGATGCTTTAAGCATAAATCCTGAGCAGGATAATGAGATAGCAGTAGAATTTCATCATTTGGAATTAACACCGAAGGACCGAGAGTTTTTGGACAGACTCAAGGATATTCAACAGGAACAAGAACAAGATCCATGGATGCTGATGATGATAAGATATTTCAGGAAAGAGAGACAGCTGGGGACACCTGAATATCGTGAAGCAAGAGCGAAGGGAGCCAAGTACCAGTATTTCAATGGCCTTCTACAAAAGTTTGTGGACGAAGAGCACACCAAACTTAGAATTGTAGTTCCAGCTTATCTACAGAGAGGATTAACGTGGCACGTTCATGAAACTTTAGGACATGTGGGCATAGATAAATCAGAGGCGACGACTGGGGAATCTTTTACGTGGACAAGAATGAGGTCTACTATAGTCGAGGTAATTAAGACTTGTGATGCATGTCAGCGCACTAAGCCTAATAATTACATCATGAAACAGTATCCGAAGCCGTTATTACTGCAGAAGCCATGTGAGCTACTGGCGATCGACTGTCTTGGGACCCTCCCCAAAGGAAGGCGAGGGTGTAAACATCTTTTAGTATGTGTGGTTGTCTTTTCAAAATTAGTGGTATTATGCGCGATCCAAAAGACCACGTCAAGACAAGTACTCAGCAGGATTCAAAACAAAGTCATTCCTACACTAGGAAAACCGGAATACATTTTGTCAGACCATGGTAGCTATTTTACAAGTTCTGTGTTCAGAAAAGGAATTGAGAATTTAGGAATAAAACACATTTGATCTAGTATTCGCCACGCCCAAGCTAACCCGAGTGAGAGAGTGATTCGCTGTGTGGAAACATATTATCGTGTTCTGATACCTAATGAACATAACAAATGGGTAGATAAAGTGGGTGACATCGAGCATTTTATGAACACAACCAAGCATGAGTCCACGGGACAGGTACCATTGCTAGTGCACCATAACAAAGTACTAGAGAGAACATGGGACAATATTATTCCATGTCCTAAGGATCCATTGGTGGCACATGAATTAAGAATTCAGAGAACTAAGGAACACATGGGAATCAGGCAGAACGACGGCTAGGCATATACCGAGGGAAGAAATTTCACCGTGAACTTCGTGAAGACGAACTTGTACTCGTACGACGACCTCCAATATCTGATCCTAAGAACAAGGTATTCGCAAAATTTAATGCCAAGTATGTGGGCCCATTTCGCATCATTAAGAATCCAGGAAATAATGCCTACAGGATTGAAGAACTCAGCACTGGAACGAAGTCAGTCTTCAATATTGCAAATTTGAAATTGTGCTATAAAAGAGAGCCTTGGGAACAAACTGAAAATGAAACAGCTGCAAATGATGGTGAAAATTAAGAATACACACTCAAATGTACGGGGCGACTGGACGGAAGAATGAATAAGAGAGTATTTGTTAACAAACATGTTGGCGAGACAGGCAGGTCTACGTGTTGTTTTGACAGAGAGGGAGAGACCGGAATGTGACATGTGATTGACGACTCGGCGAGTCCAAGGAACATTTTAGTCAACACAGTGGAGAAGCAATTAGGGGGCTGAGATATGTAAGATACTCAGACTGGAACTGGAACATTTAAACAGCTGGTGAGTTCCAGATTATGAAGAAGTTTGACTATGTTGGTGTTTGAAAATTCAAATCATGATTTCTTCGAATTTTTAAACTGTGATGGAGGAAAATGAACCTTTATTCATACTATCATAGAATAATTGTTCATATTTTATTTATTAAACTGCACCTGATGTTGCAAGAGTTGGCCAAGTTGAGGAAGCGAGATATATTTAAATATTTCTTGGAAGAAAGGTCGCTGAACGGAGAGCTGATCGTCCTTAATGAGTCACAAACCTTTGTTCGCCAAGCAAGACGAAGAGCGCATTGGACGGGGAAGAGAGAAAGAGATACATTTATGACGACAAGAGGGGCGGAGCTACGTGTTCTCTACAACGATATTGAATAAGAATCTGCGAGTCATACAGGACCAAGCCACTTTTGGCGGGAAGAACACGTGCTATGAGAAAGCGCGAGAGAACTATATCTGATTAATTCACGATGGGATTTGATTCCGCGAGCCAGCGCTGGAACCTACATGAAAAATGAAGATCTTTCATACCACCCGCAAGCTTTTACGACAACTCCTTCGATTTATTGCAATTTTATAGTCCCCACCATAGTACCGTTGACCAGATCTGTATAAATTGGGCGACTGTGCTAGCGAACTTGTACAATTCTTGGTAGCCGTGGGAGGTTACACGTTCAATTTCTTGGGTAGCCGTGAGAGGTTACTCGTACAATCTTTGAGAGCCTAGTAAGAGCTAACACGTTATTCTGTTTCTTGTACTTTGACTTCGATCTCCACGTGAGATGACTAATATTTTGAGGACTCCGTTGGGAGCCGAATGTAACTTTATCATCGAACTTTATTAATAATTTGAATAGACATTGTGTCTAGAAGCAGTAACATTAGCAGTTGATTATCTTATAATATATATTTGCGTGTGAAATTAGAGCTATGTGCTTAAATAGGGTAAGTGTCTACGATTATTAATTCCCTAGGACTTAGAGTGAAGGTAGTAGCTCTATTGCAATTATAGCAGGAATAGTATAATTAATTTGTACTTTTTATTTCATAATTAAGAAGACATCAAGCTGACGAACACTTGGGCAACCGCTGGGATGATGACCGAGAGATCATTAGAAATGATTACCATGACTGTTTAATTATCTAGTGGACCATGAAAGGTGATGTCCGCTGACCTGATGAGCTGATATGTGTTGAGTACAAATATTGATTTATCATTATGTAGATATTTTGGAATGGGAACCTTGTATATATTTTTCTTGTGTTTTTATTCTTGTTTCATTTGTAGATTTTAACGTAGTGACCCAACACACAATTTGTAAATGCGTGAGGACGCGTGACCATCAGTTCTATTTTGTATTTGTATAATTTGTAATCCGTGTACTCATGTACATGTGCATATTTGATTTGGCGTACACATGGATAGCGGCTAAGGTGATTAGTGGAGCTGTGTCAGTTAACGATAAAAATAGCAAGGGGGAAAACAAGTGTTTGCAGTGCTGGTTTGAATGAACAAGTATTAATTTGAGTTGCCTTGTTGCGACATGATTTTGGAAAGAACCGTCCGTTCTTTTATTTATTTAAAATTTGTATTTTTGATATTTAGATTGGTTGATTTTTCGGTCGGAATACTGAGATCAGACGCGCGTTGGTGTGTGGAAAATATTTGTGTGTTTTATTTCAGGTGATACTGTGTGTCTGAGAGTCTATTGTGTGGTATGAGTTTAATTTATGCGCGGGAGATTGGCATCGTTTTGCCAAGTCTCTGTCGGCTGCAATTATTACAGATGGTGAGTGTTGCTCTGTGGAGACCTCAACCAATCCAATGTGGATCTTGTAATTCCAAAGGGAATTAATGAGATAAATTTGGTGACACATGCATGTTAGCTGAGTTGACAGTTGTACTTCGTCGTATCTTGGGAGCCGGGCATAAATGCTGGCCTGGGATGTCGTTGACACGAGGGTGATTTTGACACGTGATAGCGAGAGTCCACACTGAGCACTGATCTTAGGTATTTCTAGACACTAATGAGAGAAGGGGGAACGGCCTTGCCATATACCCATTTTGTTAAATATTGCTTGCTTGTTCGTTTAAAGTATTATATAAGATTAAGGGCTAAGTTCTCCACGCCTGGGAGGTATTTTCATGTGTCGCGTTCAAGTGAAATGTTTTTCTTGTATTAATTGTATGCTTTTGAGCATCTGTGTTTCATATTTTTGTGATGTTTGATTCTTGTTGACACCTTGTTTTGTATTTTAATCTTATAAATGACATGCGGTCATTGGTTGTTGTTTTTGTGTCGTGGTCATGTTACTAATTCTTGTGTTTATTTGTGAAGTCCTGTGTTGAGGCAATTTGTGGTGCTGTGGGCACATTGGTCCAGATTTCGGCGGAAATCTTTGTTTGTGAATATTTAAATTTAGCGAGTGTCGGTAATGTATTTATATTTTGTAATTGTTTAGTTCCCATCGCTGGGATATCTCAGGTACGGATTTGTAGCCTGACGGCATTAGCGGGATGGCAACAAATCGCGTATCAAGTACTCTTCCATATTGCATGCCTTGTCACATCACGCACACACATGAGTTGTAGTTAATCAGGCCATATCTCGGGTCCTGTTATTGTTTGACATCTCTGGTGAGATAACTTGATTTGTGTTTATGATGTAAATTGTGGGTGTAAAGTTTAGAGGGTGTTCCCTCAAGTTTGTTCTTTGTTTTGTTCATTGTTCTGGAATTAAATTTGTATTTGCTTATTTGGCTTCACTTCTGTTCATTTCTGCCATATATTTAGGCTATGTTACCTTGCACCTATAAGAAGCATAACTTAGCAACTTCATTATGAACCGTACACTACCCCGAAAAAGAATCACATAAAAAGCTTTTCGCAAGGGTTCAGTGGAAAACCACGTAAAACCACTTCTAGGATGGTAAAGATATGAATCGAATCCTCCTCCTCACAGTTCTGCTACTCCATTTCAGCTCGTAGATCAGAATTAAATTTCTCGTTGCGTAGTGGCTAGCATTATTGACTGTCACCATGGAGGCCCGGGTTCGATTCCCGACTCCGCCAAAAAAATTAATTCTGGTATGAGGGCTGGAGCGGGATACACTCAAACTCGCGAGGAAAAACTGAGAAGAGGAGGGTTCGATTTCTACCTTAGCCTTCCTGGAAGTGGATTTCCGTGGTTTCCCACTTCTACTCCAGGGAAATTCGAGAATGATACTTAAAGCCACAGCAGCTTCCTACACAAATCGTACCTCAAATACAAATACACACACTGGTACAGCCATCACAGTTGAAATTTTCTTATTATTTTAGCGTATGGCTTTTAGTGCCGGAAATGTCCATGGACATGTTCGGCTCACCAAGGTTTGTAGCTGCTTCTATGCGGACACCCATGTGGTGAGCTACAAGTACCGTTACGTGTGGAGTGTTGTTTGGGGAAGGAAGTGTGAATGTAAGGACGAGGAATAGGAAGGTAGAGGCTCTAGGCTATAGTTGGGGACCAACCCCGGCATTCGACTGGAAAGAAGATGGGAAACCACAGAAGACCATCTTCATGTTTGCCTGCGGGGGGATTCCAACCTCCTCGCCTCCCAGATCAGTGCGACTGCAGCCACGCCGTGACGACCACGGCTAACTCACCCTATAGACATCACAGTGACACAGGTTTCAGACAAATTCTACATACACACACACACACCACACACCCAAATACACAGGACTCAATGACCACGATGTCGCAAAGCCCATGTAATATAATCAACAAAAACAGAATTAAATTTCTTGGCAGAACCGGGAATTGAATCCGAATCTCCGTGGTGATGGCCAAGAATCCTTACCACTACGCCACGAGGATTTCTCCCTCAAGTATGTAGGTTTCATTAGCCCTAAGTTAGTAATTCGTAGTATTTGTAGTTGCACTTATATTCATTATCATTTTCTGCCATATGATTATAGGAATTCAAAAGGTTCAACTATCTTGCGAAACACTTATTAATTCGTTCCGGGACCACATGTGCACAACATAGTGAATGATTTGTGGGATGTTAAAGAACGTGTATAGGTATCTGCATCCAAACTAGATGTTAAAACTCCACCGGTAAGGTTTTGTATTGCATTTTAAAAAGACCTATTTGAAACGGTTCAATATACGTAGATTTTACTGAAGAGTGAAGACTTCGCAGTTTCTGTCATTGTTCAAGTGCTTAGACAGGGTAATCTTTGTGCTTAGTGGCAATGGGAAGCTCCCAGATATTAATTGATGGCTATTATGATTTCCGTAATACTAATGGATATTTGAGGCCTTGATATCGCCAGACTCAGAAATGAAGATTGTTGTAGCGAATTTTATGCCATCGTAATATAATTTACTTAATCTTTAATCAGCTGCACATCTATATAGAAGGCCCAATCAGAAAGAATAACCCCGAATGCTCCTCAGGACTTGCTCACCTGATGAGTTAAAACTGAGCAATTCCCTGCAAAGCAGGAGGCCATAGCCCTTATGGGATTTGTAAGGCTATTTTTTTTTTAATTTTTTTTTTGATTATAGCCCAGGCAAATTAGACCAAAAAAAAAGGCCGTGCTTCCCGAAAAATCGTCAAAGCTGGAATGTGTTTTAATACCTTTTGGGGGCCCCAAATAAGAGTCCTGTGAGTTTGCGACGGATTCTGACTTCATCTTAATTTTTGGGAGTAAGAAAACAGCGAAAATTTCGCACTTTTTTCAGTATTTTGCTTATAACGTCTAAACGACACATTCGACAGAAAAGGTTCCTCGTATCGTTTTTAAAGAACATAACATTCTGCGTCAAATGGTTTTTAGTCCGTGTAAATTAGCCCTGTCATTTTGCCGCAATCGATTTCTGAAGTTGATTCTTTGTTTAAAAAGTTGATTCTTTGATTAGTTTTTCGCTTAAAAATCCTCAACGAAGCATCCTATAGAAAATTGTATTCAAAAATTTTTAAGAGCATTAAATTCTGCGTCAAATGATATTTAGTTTGTCAAAATCGGCCGAGCCGTTTAGCCACAATCGATTTTTTGTGTTGGGCCATTTAAACCATCTCTGATGTCTCATGTACTTTTCTTTTCCAATCGTGCGGTTTTTGAAGTGGCAAAGGAGCAAATCCGGGTTGGCCCTGTTACCCCACTAGTCCTTGACAACCCAAGAACAGCCACCCGTCCCTTGGTTCTCTATCCCCCTCGAATCCCTTCGTCGTCGGTTTCCCTTCATACCCTACGGAGACTCACATAACGGGACGTATCCCTTCTTCATATACCAGTGCAATCAGTGTTCGGCCGGATTCAGTTGTGTGAACACGCTAAAAATGTAAAGTTTTCGTGTGTTATTCGACGACGTCGCCTCCGTTTCGTGTAATAAGTTGTTTTTATACCCACTTCTAGAAATGACAAGCATGAGATGTTTTATTTGTGGTGATGATGTCAAATGGGACGATGAAAGAGGCACAATTAATGAACGGACTCTGAAAACATTTATTGATGCCAGCAAGAGGAGGATGGATGGCCGTGACAAGTGGTTGGCGCAGCAAACGTCTGTAATAGTACACGAAAAGTGTAGGAAAGGTACATATTACAACATGATTTTAGGTGTATATTATTATAATTATTATTAACTTGCAGTAGTGTCCGGCTTCGCCCGGTGGATTTATTTGTTTTATGGATGATGATGATGAATACTACTACAGAACTGGCGAATGATATTAAAACGAACTGTCGAATGATCACAACAAGAAACGTCTCATATTGATGCTGACAAGCAAACTGATGGACGAGGGCATTCACGTGAAACAAGCCGTTGAAGATGCAGATCCTCTTATTGTGAACACAGCAATGGAGTGGTCTATGGAAGGAGGCAACGTTTTCATAGTGGGAGAGGACACCGATCCGTTGGTCATGCTCACTTTTCATGTTGCTGTCTTTGAAGAGCCCATCTCCAACGTGTTCCTCATCAAACCTGGGAAACAGAACCAGGAAACTGTCGTTTACAGTCCGAGCAATTGCCAGCAGCCTGAAGACATGAGGACGCATGCCCTGTTTCTCCATGCCTTCCCTGGTTGCGACACCACATCCTCATTTTTCCGCCGGGGGAGAATAAAATGTATCAAGAAATTCATGGCAGACCAAAACCTCCCTCATCAGGCCTCTATTTTTCTTGACCCGATCTCAACCCCTGACCATGTTGAAAATGCAGGTGTTCACATCATAAAAAACCTGTACAGGGTGGCAGAAGTAAGTCCCTCAATCATGTGAGATTTGACCTCTTCCAGAGGTCGCTTTCAAACAAGAATTTCAACCTGGCGTCCTTGCCTCCTACAGAAGCGGCTGCTCGTCAGCACTCCTTCAGAGCTTATTTACAAGTGCAGGTCTGTCTGTTAGGTAGTCAGCCCGAAGGCTGGATGGATCCTCAAAAACTACCGGCGTTAGGTTATGTGGGTAGATACCCAAAAACACAAGGCAGCACTATATTGAAGCGTACTAGGCAAGATGAGGAGTGAGGTAGTTTGCCATTGTTTTCCTCACTGAATCAGAACAGCAGTGGTGCAGGTATGGAGGAGTAATGTACTTGATCCAGAGAGATAGGGATGGAAAATAACCACCAATGGCTTAACTCCTAGCACAACGTCTGATCCACCGGCTCCACAAGAACTTCTCAACTCCATATCGTGCACACGTAAAAAAAAAAGGGTGCAAAGCAGCTTGTTCCTGTAGGAAGGCAGGGGTAAAATTCACCACCATTTGCATGACCTGCCAGGGCACACATGTCTCAATTCCATCTCTGAAGACACCGGGTGAGTTAGCCGTGGTCGTTACGGCATGACTGCTGGCAGTCGCTCACATCCGGGAGGCGTGGTGTTTCGAATCCCCCCGCCGGCAACCTTGAAGAGGGTCTTCTGTGGTTTCCCATCTTCCTTCCAGACAAATGCCGGGGTTGGTCCCTAACTAAAGGCCACAGCCGCTACCTTCCAACTTATTGTCCGTACAATCACACTTTCCTCCCCAGACAACACTCCACACGCGACGGTACGTGTCCTCGGACACTCCCGGCACTAAAAATGACATACGCTAAAAATAAAATAAAAACTCTGAAGACAAGGATGTTCTACAGGAACCCATCCAGTGTGACGAGGAGATTGATATCATCGAAAACAAAAAGCAAGAAATGAATCCTCATTCTCAAGATTCCGAGGATGAGGAGCTAGATGACGTGATCGGCGAAGAGCCACCGTCATCTCCTAAGAAATCGTCAACATGAGTACCTTGTACATCTTTCACATTATATTTCATGTACACAACTAATTCATTTTTCTGTACATAATTAATATAGTTATCGTTTCCGTAAACATCTTATGTAAATGTATCATAATGTATACATCTTTTGTTACTTTCAATAAAACATTATTCATAATAATGCCTTATTATATTTTGAAACCACATAACATCATTTTGGAGTCTCCAGGTGCGGATCCAACAGAAGGGGGAAGGCACGAATCCTAGAAACCCCAAAACAATTAATATATAGTATTTTATTACAAATAAGGATTATAGAACTTAAAAGGTTCATTCTGGTTCCGTATTGGTAAACTAATTAGTATAAACAGGGTAAATGTTCCGCCTGATCAATACTTTTATTAAATATGATCACTGTGTGGTCATTAGTGGGACGTGAATTGAAAGTGTTCATAGTTCATAAGACTTTTGACATCACTTATATTACTTTAGGCGTAAAATTTATCAATCTCTCTTTATGCAGCATACAATATTAAATTTTAAGGGAATTTTTAGTGTTACGCCAAACAATCACCTTGTATCGTTTCCTGTCATATCGCCTGATGAAGGAGCCAAAATTATTAATTAGGCCTCTAAACATGTCCCACTAATGGCCAGACCGTGATCATATTTAATAAAAGTATTGATCAGGCGGAACCTTTGCCTTGTTTATACTGAACCCTTATTAATCTATCGATGAATAAGTATTCATGATTTTATTATTATTATTACTGACGCCCAGGCAGTACATGTTGAAATTGACAAAGGGGGAGCCAAGGTAGTGTGTTGCAATGATTACAACAGAAGCAAGCTTGGTAGTTATTCCTGAAGACGACCGGTTAAGCCGAGTTCAAGGACAAATTTTGTAACAGCGTGCAACTAAATTGGAGTCATTGAGGGAGTGTATTGAGTAAAGTTTCAACCGACCCAGGATTGAATCACCCAATCAGAAGAGACCACGCCAAAAGCCTCGCGGCAAGTTGCGTACCCTGGAAAAACGCGCGAAAACGTGTATCTAAAGAACCGCCGATCCGAATTAATTCCGCAATGCTGCACTGAGACGTTTGGATAAAATGATGAAGAATGATACTAGTCCCAAGTTTGTGTGATGAAAACTCCAGATTATTTTTTCAAATTCTCCCCACTCTACCTCATTCTGTCAGTTTCCAATAAATTGATCGAGGAGAAGCCGTTTCGAGGACAACGTTATTGAGCTCTGGTGAGCAAGGTTCACGTCACTCTGCGTCACGATTTTCAAACGCTAATGAGCGTAATTTACTAACATTTTACTTTGTGCTCAAGTGAGCGAGGTTCACGTATAGCAGTGGAGATCTCTAGGCGAGATAAGGAATGCAAGATAGTCATGTTTAAGACTTGTTTCAAGCCAGTGGCTATGAGTTTGAAGTGTGTAATTTTATGTAAATTTGTATATTATAATTTTTGTGTGATATTTGTGCGTGTGTTGAGCAAATGCTAAGATAGGGCAAGTCTACGATCAGTAATCGCATTAGGACATATTCGTGAGTGAAAGTAGTAGCTCACAGCGATTATAGCTAGGAAATATTATTTACATTGAACATTTCTGTCCAAGAAACTTCGCCAAGATGTCCGACGTTTGGTCAGGTGATGGATTGATGTGCATCGCTTCTACAACGACGTCGACGATGGAGAGCTAAATTTCCCGTAGGGAAATGCACCGGGACGGAGGTTAATGTTCTGCAAGCTGAGACGGTGACGTACAAAAATTGATTTACTCAATATGTAGTTAGATAAGGCGCGGGAACATTGTAAATAGTTCATTCATTCTTTTTCTTGTGTTTAGATTTTTTTTGTGCTGACACTATCATCTTTAAATGTACGTTGGCGCGTGGCCAAATTTGTTTGTTGTATATTTTTCTTTGGAGTCATATTTAGTGTACACGGTGCGTGTATTTGATTTTATCCATGCGAATGCGAAACTCGTTACATTCGATAAGTGGTGCTTTATTAAAGTTCATTTTGTTATAGGAAAGGGAGGTAATTATTGTAAGATGTTTTATGAACAGGTTATTACTCATGCTAGGGTTGCCGAGGCAACAAATTAAGATGTAACTGTAGAACACCTTAGTTCTAAGTTTTTTTTAGAATTTTTTGAGTCCTTTTCAGGTTAGTTAGTCACGGACTAGAACGGAAGCGCAAGCTGGTGGAAAAATATCTATGTCATTTATTTCAGGTTTCTGTCAAACCCATACGTGTGATTCTGTGTGTGTTCATGTGTCAGGTGTGTGTATTGATTCTTCGTGATGAGGGGGGTGGTGCTACCGCCCTCATATTGTTGTTGTTGTTGTGGTATTCTTTTTGATGGAAAGGCAGAGCGCTCCGTGGAGGCTACTGTACCTTGTCCAATGTTGATTTTCTTGGATTTCCTAGGGGAAATGCTGAGATATGTTTATTCTGACACACACACGTATATTGTGCTTTGGGGGCACGCTTCTTCGAGACTCGATCCCGTGCCATGGGAGGTCGAGGTTATTGACACGTGGGTTGACAGATGTGCAGATTCCCACTTAGCGCCCGTCTAGGTTCGGTGACTCATTGTTAGGCAGTCCTGTTGACCGGCTGATCCCTATAAGCTATCATTAGCAAACCTGTTCTTTTGTGATGGTCATTTGGACCGTAATTAATTGGGGAGTTCGCCATGTCTGTCACGAATTATCGCATATCGTATGAATGGAATGTTGTCTTAATGTTGTAAATGTTGGCTTTGAGCCTAGTGATTTTTCTATGACTCACGTCATGTTAGTTTGTCTGTTGTGACACCCGTGTGGTGTAGTTGTATTTACTTGTAAAAATGACAGGCGGTCATATGTGTATTTCTTTTGTTGGTCACGTGTTAATTTACTTGTGTTGATTTTTGAAAAGTCCTAATTTTTGGCATTAATGTTTTGCTACGGCAGTTCTTGATTCCAATTTCAAGCGGAAATTATTTGTTGTTTATTTAGTGTAGGAAGTGTCAGATTAATTTAAGTAGTGTATAGTTGGTTCCCCGCGTCTGTCTAGCTCTAAACAATGCAGATTCGTCCTTTGAAGGTTTACCGGATGATGACGAATCTCGCATTTATTTGTACTCATCGTTAAGCATGTAGAACAGCCGCACACATACACAATGTCATTGAAGTCATTTGGGACATTTGGTCCAATTTATAATCTCTCCTGAGATTAAGCCTAGTTTTGGCATGTAATTTATTCAGTTGGGAGTCATTTGGGAGTTTTGTTTTGTTTATTTTTACTTGTAAATAGTTGATCTGTTATTAAATTCATTTGTTATAACCCTGGTATTCACTTCTTCCTGCATGTTATTTTGTTATGTGTTACCCTGCATGTTAATGAAGCGCTTTAACAACAACTTACGAAATGGACTGTTACACCCCCCGAAACTGAGTCTCATAAGCTTCTGTGCAAGGGTTCAATACTAAATAAGGATTAGACTTGAAATTCCAAAGAGAGGCGTGCCCCCCCCCCCCCTCCCCCCATTATGCCTCCGCCCAAATGATTGCCATTCAATAAAACACCATTAAATGATTCATAATTTGATCCATTCAAGGGGCTGAATTAACTTTTTAGCCAAGTTGGTAAAACATGGCCCTAATTCAGAAATCGATTGCGGCTACACTACTAGGCCTATTTTGACGTACTTAAAACCATTGAACGCAAAATGTAATGTTCTTTAAAAACGTTACGAGGAATCTTTACTGTAAGATGCGTCGTTTAGATGTTATAAGCAACAAATTGAAAAAAGTGCAAACATTTCGCGGTTTTTTGACTCCCAAAAATTAAGCAGAAGTCAGAACCCGTCGCAAACTCACAGGACTCTTATTTGGGACCCGCAAAAGGTAATAAAATACATTCCAGCTTTGGACGATTTTTCGGGAAGCATATGTCTAATTTGCCTGGGATATTAGGGGAGACGACCGAGACACTTCACGTCTTCACACTCACGACTGCCGACGAACAAGTTTGGAACTAATATAAAGCTTATTGACAACCAGTGCTGAGCTTGCTTTGGAGGTGTGGATCCCACTTTTTCTCGATAGCCTACAAGCACTTGGAAAAACAAACCGCAGCGCAGTTTTGTCCAGAGGCAAGCAAATCTCAGATTGGTGACAGGCACTCACAATTGTGCTGCCTTGAGGCTGGGCAGACTGAAGTATCGCTGAGTTATGCTCTGGTTGAGGACACAGGCCTGAAGAGACATGAAGAAGCTCCCAATCATCACAGACCAGACAGTGTACCGGATGGTAGGATCCGGATCAAAGCTGTAAACCCAAGAACAAAACACGCTTTTATCAACTGATCATATAGTAAGTAGGTGAACACCGAACTACGCGAAAAATATACTTATCATACAGTATACAAATACACGAAACATCAAATATTTTGACTCTGCATGAAGAACGTATTTAAGTAGAACTTATGACAAAACAAGATGTTCTGTAAATAATATATAGCCGTCTTTCTTCTAAATGTATGAGTATTGTTACAACCCTTTGTCTTTATCAGGGAGTATAATAGGTTCATTTCTTGGTTGAAGACCTTAGAAATTATTTACCTCTACCAAATACCAGAACCTCGAATAAACAACTACCATCATTGAAGGAAGAAATAAAGAGAAGACATATCTCAAGAATTTTATTGAACTGGAGACATGATCGACCGGTCGTGGGCAACATCCAACTTTGAGTTGAGGCATGTGTTTACACGTCTGGCTTTCCATGGCTTTCACCACCTAAATTGCATAACAAATCATTCCATGACCCTAAAGCGACGTGTGTATGCCAACTATGTGGACAAGCATGTGAACGCTGCCACTTAGAGCTCTGTAGTAATAGAAAACAATCAATCAAAGACTATACAATTCCAATCCCAGAGCGCAAGTTTAGTGTAGGCTACATGCTCATTCTTTATTTTCGATTGCTATTTGGCTGCAATAGAAGCCTCCGTGGCTTAGGCGGCAGCACGCCGGCCTCTCACCGCTGGGTCCGTGGATCTAATCCTCGTCACTCCATGTGAGATCTGTGCTGGACAAAACGGAGGCAGACAGGTTTTTCTCCGGGTACTCCGGTTTTCCCTGTCAAAATTTCATTCCAGCAACACTCTCCACTATCATTTCATTTCATGTCATTCATTTAATCATTGCCCCAGGGGAGTGCGTCAGGCCTCGGCAGCCGGCACAGTTCCTATCCTCGCCGCTAGATGGGGGCTTCATTCATTCCATTCCTGACCCGGTCGGAGACTGGAAGCAGGCTGTGGATTTTCATTTTCATTTGGCTGCAATAAAAGTATTGATTAATATCCTGAACAAGCACCAACAGATAGAGTACAGGTACTACGTGAGATCGTTTTTTTTTCTTTAGTTCAAATAACATTTTCAAATAACACACATTAGGCTGTTATAAACGCTTGAAAATAAAAATGTATCGTATTATCAACTAGTCATTCTTCAAATTCGATGGGTATAGAATGCCATCGGTAGGGTAACCAATGAAGTCCCACGTAGACCAGTCATGACATCTTGCGGAAAATTTTCGCATAAGTTAATTCTAATAGGGCGAGTGCATTCTAGCGGCCATAAAATGGAACTTTTCAATTAATGCTGTTCCAACGCGCAGGCCGGTAAGCTGCTCGCAACCAGTTGGCCATGATAGTTCATCTGCTTGCTGTTAGATGTCTTGAACAGATCCGGTGGCGAATATTGTATTAATTAAATATATATTTTCCATTGTAATATGCACAATACAACGCTTAATTTTATAACGTCTGAGTAATTGCAAAACAATACGTATAAAACAATTCAACCAGAAAACCCAACTCTGATAGGTTTTGAACCCAAATCATACGGGTAAAATACTATCGCTTTAAGCACACAGCCAAACATGTTCACCAAAATTTGCCGTTATAACTTGAATTACATACAACGTCTTAGCAAATAATGATTTGTACTAAACGATTTCTTCAGTGGAGTATATATTTATACATAAAGCATTTCATACAAAGTTTATATTATTTCTATCAGTAGGCTATATTGCATGCAATACTCGCTAGTGCAATATAGCCCAGACACAATATATCAGCTGCCATCTTGTCTTGAACCGTGACGGCTGGGCTTTTTAAAGTCACTACTACGATGTAATATTATTATATGAACTTAAAATATCGAACGGGCCACGTCCTTTAGGACAGTTTGAACCATTCTCGGTTCGATAATCGGAACTAATTGGTTCAAAGTTATTAATTATAATGCTTCCATAATTCACTCGGCCTCCATCCTGAAATGGAAAGTCTGATGACCTTGTAGTTTAGGCGCAATACGCGACCCATATGAAAGTATGTTGTTATTATATTTGGAAGAGATGGAATGATTAGTTTAATCGTAATTTGATTTTACGTTTTGAACGTTTGAGTGGCCGCCATTAAGATTTTGTAAAGATGGTGGCGATATAAAATATGACACTGAGGTGCCCTTTGCTAGTGCTACCTCTGTATCAAATTTCGATTCGCGAATAGATGAGCATTTTTCTACAATTAAGTGTGTATTATATGTATATATTCGGTTTCCCAATTCTATACAAATGCTATACCTATGCAAGCAAACCAACGCAGTTCATATGTAGTTCCGTCGAGTACAGTAGTAAGCCAAGTTAACTCTTTGGTATACTGCTAAAACGCTAGTGGTCATTGATGTAATATTTCACGGTGATCGTAGTGGGGAGACCTTCTAGGGAAGGTATTAGACAATATGTACCAAAAGCTGGTGTACCAAATGCTTTGTTCGTAGATATAAAACAAAAAAACCTGGCAATCAACGGAGGATTAATTAACACACAAACAAGGCCTATTTTCATTTTATGAAAAAATAAAAAAGGCTTATGAGATCACCTTTTATCAGTGTGTGTGTGTGTGTAGGGTATGTGTGTGTGTGTCCGCTAATAACTTCTAAACGGCTGGAGCGATTACAATGAAACTCTGTGAGATCATAGCACTATTCTGGCCGACAACGACCGTGCCCTTCAAATTTTATTGTGTCTCACCAATCCAACATGGCGGCTGTGCGAAGTATTTCACCAGCATTCAGTATCTCCGAAACTATTACCTATATAGCCCTGAAATTGTGTACGATGAAAAAGGGCTCTACTAAAAGTTCACCTATTAGACTTTCAAAAATCTGGTGACTACAAAACCAACATGGCGGCCAAGCGAAGTTGAGACTTTTAAATAGACATTTCTCGCGATTTAATTATCCAATGTTACAGAAAATGTTTATACACATTGTAATGCACTGGAGTCTAATTTAGTTTAATTGTTTACGTACCTCAAAATGGCGGCTGTGCGAAATATTTCACTGACATTAGATATCTCCGAAACTATTACAGATATCACCCTGACATTTTGTACGGTGATAAAAGGTACTGATTCAAGTTTATCTATGTAACTTTCATAAACCTATAAAGTACAAAACGAACATGGCGGCCAAGCGAATTTGAAACATTTTAATAGACTTTTCTCATGATTTGACCATCTGAGCGCAGTGAAATGTGGTACCGTAAATGAATTTACATATTGTAATGCACTGGCATCTAATTTACTTCAATTGTTTACATAACCTCAAGATGGCGGCTGTGCGAAATTTTAAAATTAGGTTTTTTATTTCTTGTGTCGTAATCATGCGATCGAAGTGAAGGTTTGAATAATGAACCTAGGCAATAACTTTCCTTGAATGGTACATAACTCTATGGCCTATACATATAACAATCCAAAAATGGCAAGCATCCGAAATATTTTGACGGTTCTCAATATCTATGAATCTTTTACACCAATCAAACTGATTTTTTTATGTTCATAGAGGCTATGAACATATGTTCACCTATAGGACTTTCAATAACCTGGAGAGCACAAATCCAACATGTCGGCGACGCGAAGTATAAATATTTAAATGGACGTTTCTCGCGAATTAACTATCCGAGTGCAGTGAAACGTTGCACGTTAAATGCTTATACAAATGTTAATCCACTGGCATCTAATTTATTCAATTGTCTGCATAATCACAAGATGGGAGCTGTGCGAAATTTTAAAATCTCGTTTTTACTTCTTGTGTTCTAATCATGCGATTGAAGTTTGAATACCACACGTACACAATAATCTTAATGTAATAGTACAAAATTAAAAATCCAACCTGGCGACCATCTGAAATATTTAGACGGTTCTCAATATCTACGAATCTATCACAACTTTCAAACTGAAATTTTGTATGTTAATAGAGGCAATTAACATGAGTAGGATATATGAAAATAGGCCGTATAGTTCTTCACGGAACTACTTGTTACTTCTGAGTTGTCCCCAGTATTCCCCATCTTTTAGTACTGGTCCTAAGATCATTCAGAGAATTCTTCTCTGTCTGACCTCCAATCCATCCATCAAGTCTACAGGCACTCTAATGTATACAGGGTTCCGATCGGATGGCTGTAGTGTAGTGCTCCAGTTTATTAATTGGTAATTAATTAATGCAATATGTTTTTCAGTTTAGAGTGTGTCAATATTTGTACTCCACACCTAATATGATTGGACACAATCGTGTTAACCGACCGAAAATCATTCTATTATATATTATGGTTTAAGGTTATGGTAGGCACCCCAATATTTGAAATGAGGTACCATGCCGTCTTCTGCCTGGATGGAATACTAAAACACCATGAGTATCCATACTCAGGATTGCTGAGGATTCAAACTTTAGATCTTCACCCTGACTGACGGTTCCTCCTTGTAGTTATAGTGCGTGATTTATTGTGCACGGCTACACTGGGGCGTGGTGACGTAAGAGGCAGTGTTTACACCAATAAGATTTAACTCTGAAATTCTTTCTTTCTTTCTTTATCTTTTACCCTCCAAGGTTGCCTTTTCCCACCGACTAAGGGAGGGACACCACCTCTACCTCCACTGGCAGTGTCCTGGAGCTTGAAACTCTGAGTCGGAGATACAACTGGGGAGTGTGACTAGCACGTCACCCAACTTTGAATTAAGTAATAAATATCCAGAGTTCTAGCCCTTCAGGCAAAAAACTCAATGTTAAAATAGTACATTATGCAACGAGCCTGTGATGGTAATAATTAAGACACGAGTATGTTTATAAAACGAGCGAAGCGAGTGTCCTAATTACCATTATAGACGAGTTGCATATGGCTGTTTATGTTCGACGATAATTATAATTATTTTATGTTCGAAAATAATTATTCATAAATATCTGTCGATATTTCGCCTGTGTTTTGTACTGAACAGAGCGCATGGGACGCAGAGAATACCATGGCCTCCTGGAATACCCCACTATGTCATTAGAAGCCACGCAGTGAAATTTAAATAGAAGGCCGTGAAAGTGAGCGTAGGTGCGATGCTATCCTTACAAAATTGGTCACACACTTGTTTATTGAGCTCTGATTGGTGGGAGAAACTGTTTCATAATGAAATATTGTGGTATAATGACCCTCATTAAGATACATTTTTCTGACATATAATATTCACATTTCAACATCGTTGAACATAAGCTTCCTGTAACGGCATAGACTAGTAGTACGTTGTCGTTTCTTTGTAGGTTCCTCTTCGTTTGACACAGTCTTCTCGTGTCTGACGATCACTATTACAATTTCATGAGATTGCCGAATCGAACGCGGTTAATCGGTGAATCTTATTGTTGGGGGCAGATGATCTCTTAGTTCCTCCCATTAAAATAACAATAACTAACTAATCTTATTGTTGGTGCCTCTGTAATTAATTTTCGTTGTTTTCTACACTTTTCCGAACGTAAAGAACACACTGTTTCTTACGAGGATCCGGCATGATGACACGTGGTAGACTTATGATTGTTCACGGGAAACTCAACCATATCTGGTTGATTACTTTAGCAGTTTGCCTTTTCTACCAGTACGAGTGCTAGTGTGAGTCAATGAAACTCAGCCATATCCGATCGATTATGTTAGTAGTTTGCCTTTTCTACCACTCGAGCGTTAGTATGAGTCAATGCAGAGTTTCAGTTAAGCCCGAACTACAACCAGTGTGAAGAATTTTCTAGAAAAAAAATTGAGTGTATTGAACCAAGGAACACATTTAACAAAGAATTGTTAAAATAAGTTAATTTGGCTAGGAGTTGAATCATAAAGATAATTAGTAAAGAAACAAGCGATGTTAGGCTGTTTTTCCGGAACTGCATTTAAGCCAGAAGTGATTTTTGATATTTGTTTTTGTTTGGTAGAGTTCTCCAAGACTCACAATTTGAAACTTTTCCGGGCCCTTTAGGCCTTCAACGTCTGACAGAATTAAGGAAATTGCTTTATTTTACGTTTTTGCTTAGATGGGGAGCCCTACTTTGTCTGCTAAGATGTGTTTTCAACAATAAAATGTATTCTACTGAGTAGCCTTAAGAGAAATGATATACATACATGGGAGGTTCTAATCGACCACCGGCCACATTCCTCTCCCAGACGACACTTGGACCGCCGACATCTATAGTGCCCTTAATGACGACCAGAAGCATGGCCCCAAACATGCTGAAACCCTGAACGACGTCTGTCCACACTACAGCTTTAAGTCCACCCTGAAACAAGGTCACACCATCAGAGAAATAGGGACAGTGAAATTCAAGATGATGACGATGATCAAGTTGTTTTAAGTAGCCTAACATGTAGGTTACATATAAATAAATAAATAAATAAATAAATAAATAAGAATATAAAAACAACCTTACATTTCCCATAAGGAATATGGCCTCCTGCATTGTAGGGATGCTAAAGGGAACGAAATTTTATATTTCACTCCCGAGCAGGAGTGAAACATGTACTGTAATTTCACTCCGATAAGGAATTAAATTGGGAACGAAATATTGAATCCTATTCCTCTCAGAATACATCTCGGGATGATATTCAATTCAATTCCGCTCGGAGTGAAAATATATCCATTGGATTGGATTTTATTCCTCTCGGAATGAAATGTTGAATGAGACACTCTAAAGAATTTAATTTAATTCTCCTCGGAATGAAACTCTGAAGGAAACAATGAATTCCACGCCAGTGGGAATGAAATTAAATCCATACGCTTTAATTCTGTTTTTCTCATTTAATTCTAAACCAGCCAGAGTGAAATTGAATCCATACACTTAAATTACAACGAACATTTACTTCTCTTCCGGCCGGAGTGGAATTACATCCATACAATGTAATTCAATTCAGCTTGGAATGAAACTCTGAACGAACATTAAATTCTATTCCAGCCGGAGTTAAATCAAATCCATAACCTTAAATTCGAGCGGACATTTAATTCTATTCCGGCCGGAGTGAAATTACATCCATACAATGTAATTATATTCCGGCGGGGAGAAATTAAATTCGTACAATTTAATTCTATTCCTGTTGGAATGAAACTGTGAATGAACATTTAATTCTATTCTGACCGGAGTGAAATTCAACCCAAACAATTTAATTCTATTCCGGCGGGAGTGAAGTTCAACCCATACAATTTAATTCTACTCCGGCCGGAGTGAAATTAAATTCACACACTTTAAATCCAACGAGTATTTCATTCTATTCCCGCCGGAGTGTAATCAAACCCATACACTGTAATTTGAACGAACATTTAATTCTATTCTGCCGGATTCAAATTAAATCCCTGCAATATAACTCTATTCAAGTCGGAATTAAGCTCTAGACAAACATTTAGTACTATTCCGGTCGGAGTGAAATTAAATATAAACAATTTAATTCTATTCCTCTCGGAATGAAACTTTGAACGAACATTTAATTCAATTCCGACGTTAATAAATTAAAGCCATTGAATTTCATGATATGTAAATATGAATCGAAATGTAATCCTTAGAATAACGGTTTATACCTCGAAATATGGCATTCTCAATGAAGATTATGTCTTATTCAATCCAACAAATGATTATGATCGTATGGCCTCCTCAGAGGCCGAGTGCAGGACTTTCTAGTTGACGCCCGTGGGTGACCTGTGCGCCGTAATGAGGATGAATTGATAATGAAGATGACACATTCAGCCAGTCACCGAGCCATGGTAATTAAGCCCAAGAGACTAAAATCCTTGATGGTCCAGCCAGGAATCGAACCCGGGTCACTTCGGCAAAATAGCCTAGCGCGCTAACTAATTAGCCACGGAGCCTTTACTCGAATGTAACTCTGGGATACAATGTTAATGCACGAGGCATTTTATCATTTCGAATGAACTTGTCGACTTCATCGTAATGCTTTGGTCTACCGTTATACGTTACGGTTACGGCGTGTATGACGTCATCATGTTGTTCATTGCATATGCAACGAGTCTGAGTTTACTTCTGGGGTCTGGCGTTATGCGATACGGAGACGGCGAGTGCGTGACGTCATGCAGCAGAGTGCACCTGCCACTCTCCGTTCCATGCACTGGAAGCCTACGTTAATGGGTAATGGAGTCTGTTGAAAGAGTCCTGGGGCTTCGAGCGAAGCCAGAAGCCCTCCTGAGCCTTTCTAACATGCATCATTTGAAATGATATAAAGTCTAGTCCCTCAGACTGACTGTATATTTTTCTCAATTTGATTTCACCGGATTATTAATTTGAGCCTGCTTTCATCTTATGAAATATAGACTTGTGAGATCACCTTGTATCCATGTGTGTACGTGTGTCCTCATAAACGCTAAACGGCTAGAGCGATTACAATGAAACCTGTTGAGGTCGTAGTACTATCTCATCCAACCACGATGTGCCTTTCAAATTTTAATACATTTTACCAATTCAACATAACGACCGCGCGAATAATTACACCAGCATTCCATATCTCCGACAGGATTTGTTATTAGAAATCATTTGTAGGAATCATTTCAAGCAGTGTTACTCATCGGGTTACAAAGGGTAAGTACATAAAGTTTGCTTCATATCGGTGAAACGATGTAGATTTGTGCCAAAGGGCATAAATGCAGGGAATGGAGTGGTCTGTCCGAAATTTCATGTAGACAGTTTTACTCGTCGGGTTCCAAAGGGTATGTAAAATTTGGTTCAGATAGGTGAAACGGTGTAGATTTGTGCCAAAGGGCCTGTAAGAAATTTAAAGTGGACAGTGTTACCCGCAGGGTTCCAAAGGGTAAGTAAACGAATTTTGATTGAGATCGGTGAAATGGTGTGTATTTGTGCCAAAGGGCCTAAATGCAGGGAATGGAGTGGTTTGTCTAAAATTTCAAGCAGACAGTGTTACTCGTCGGGTTCCAATGGGTAAGTATGTAGAATTTGGTTCAGATCGGTGAAACAGTGTAGATTTGTGCCAAAGGGCCTAAATGCAGGGAATGGAGTTCTCTGTCCGAAATTTAAAGTGGACAGTGTTACCCGCAGGGTTCAAAAGGGTATGTATACAAATTTTGGTTCAGATAGGTGAATTTCACTCCGACCTCCAGATTTAATATCATTCCACATTTAATTTCACTCCGAGTAAATTAATTAATTTAATTCCTACATTAAGATTTAATTTTATTCCACATTCAATTTCATTCCGCCTTGAGGATTTAATTTTATTCCACATTTAGTTTGAGAGTCTGAGATTCAATTTCATTCCGACTCCAAGATTTAATTTTATTCCACATTTAATTCGATTCTGCCCTGAGTATTTACATTCATTCCCCATTTAATTTCATTCCGACTCCATAGTCTCATTTTACTCCAAAATTAATTTCATTCTGACCTGAGGATTTAGTTTCAGTCCACATTTAATTCAATTCCGACCCCAAACCTTTATTTTATTCCTTTAATTCCAATCAACTGCGAATTTCATTCAATTCCACATTTAATTTCACTCCGACCTCAAGATTTAATTTTATTCAACATTTAATTTAACTCCAACCTCATGGTATAATTTCATTCCTTTAATTCCAATCAACCTGCGATTTGCATTCAATTCCACATTTAATTTCACTCCTAGGGGCAGATGACCTCGTAGTTCCGCCCCTTTAAACAACAGTAACTAACTAACTAACTAATTTCACTCCGACCTCAAGATTTAATTTTATTCCACATTTAATTTAACTCCAACGTCATGGTATAGTTTCGTTCCACATTTAATTTCATTCCATGTTCAACATTTAATTTTATTCCACTTATAATTTTATTCCGAGTTCATGAATTATTTTCATTCCAGATTTAATTCACTTTAAGTTTCATTCCTTGTATTTCGTTCTTTTTTATTATGAATAGAGTTTTATTATTCACATTTCACTCCTGACATTTTATTCCTATCATTCACTCTCAATTTCATTTCATTCCGAGTTTAATGAAAAAGTTTCATTCCTGATCAGCCGCGGCTCGTGGTGTTGGAGCTGGGGAAGGCTCAGCACGTAGTGGCAAAATGCTGGTATAACGCATTATACGACACCCACATACACGGCTGCAGGATTTTTAATTTCACGGTGAAAGGTGGGGGAGCTCTGAACAGACTTACAGATTGGCACCATTATGTTATTTTATAAAGCATTTTTTTCCCTAATTAAAATGAATGTACAACATTCAGGAAGAGGCAATGCATTCCGTTTCTAATTTAACCTACTCCCCATTCTAATTAGTCCCGATCAGATGAGTCTGTTTCACGGTTGTACACTACCAAACAATCGCAATTTACTTAGAAAATACTGTGCTTACCAGCTAGAACTGTAAGGGAATTGATCTGTAACATAGTCCGAAAGTGAACCCGATCTTGAGGGATAAATGGAAACAAATAAATAAACACAATTGTAGATATTAAGAGCAGTGAAGCTACTTGCTATTACTTTATATAAACACATGACCTTTAATTCATAGGTTTGTAAGTGAAGTCTGCCCTCCTCTCCTTTAGAGCTGCAAAGTGGTCAATGACAAGCTCATTGAAGTTCGGTGACTCCAACAATTCCTTTTCTGTGGAACACATTGCAAGTGCACAGTCGGCCTTCCTTCATTGTGTTTCGTAAAAAAAAATTCACTCGTTTTTGGGTATAGAAACACCGCTCTGCCTCTCCTGTGACCCTTCACAATCAGCCTAGTTTCGTGGTCGAGATTTTTGCCCGATACGCTACTAACTGAATTCATTGTCTTGTAGACATACACTTACCACTACTGTAGCTAGGGCTGCCAGACGTTCCGTTTTACCCGGAACAATTCCGTTGTTTCTTGTTTTGTTCCGCGTTCTGTTTTAATCTTTAACGGAACGCCAAATGTTCCGTTTTTTTTGGTTCATTTGATAGTATATTCAATTTTGCACCAATTTTCAAATGTCCCGCTTCAGAATTGATTGTAATATCTAGCTTGTTTTCTGGTGATACAGGTGTAAGTTTGAAAGAGAAAATGACTTCTATGTCTGTGTTAGATATATGGATACATGTTATAGATATATTAGGGGCAACAACATTAAGGAGTATCGTAGTCCTTGTGAAGTTAATACTCAGCATTTCCCCCTCCAATGCATTTACGGAGAGAGTTTTTTCTGTCATGAATATCAATTGGAGAGATTATACAAACAAACTCCATTGTTCACATATTACAATTATGACGAAAATTGTAGTGAATTTTATCAGAAGGTACTTACAATTAAAGATGTTTGCAAAGGTTTGTTCAAATGAAAAGCATTTGTAAGTTGCTGGTGCCATAGGCCTATATGATATGTGTATTTGATTATGCAATGCTTATTTAATACATGAAAATGAAAATCCACAGCCTGCTTCCAGTCCCCGACCGGGTCAGGAATGGAATGAATGAAGCCCCCCCCCCCCCCATCGGTAGGATATAGACTGTGCCGGCTGCCGAGGCCTGACGCACTCCTCGGGGCAATGATGAAATGAATGACAGATGAAATGAAATGATAGTGGAGAGTGTTGCTGGAATGAAATTTAGACAGGGAAAACCGGAGTATCCGGAGAAAAGCCTGTCTGCCTCCGTTTTGTCCAGCACAGAGCTCACATGGAGTGACCGGGATTTGAACCACGGACTCAGCGGTGAGAGGCCGTTGTGCTGCCGGCTAGGCCACGGAGGCTTGCTTTATGTGTATTATTTATTACAACGTTTGACGACCTTGATTAAAAAAATGCAATGGCAACCCTAACTGTAGTCCATAACACGCAAATTAAGACTTGCCACTGACGAACAACATAATTAATGAACTAATTAAGTTACACCAACGATTTTAACGCGCGAACACTTGTTTACGAATACGCAGCATGGGCGGTGGCATATTTTAAACAGAATACTTCCCTTAAGTCTCGGTAGATGGCTCTGCTACCCCTTGCCACCTCATGGTGCTATCTGGCGGAAATATTTTAGTTATTATACATTAAGGGATACCATTTGAGTTCTCAATAATGATTATCACTTATTAGTCATATCTAACTGTTTCTGGTAACTTGTCATTATTAATCGTTCGGAGAGTGAAAGAGGGAAAAGATAAACTTTCATGAGAGTGGTTTCAGTCTCCTTGAACAACTTTGAATGCATTCCACAGAATAAGAATATCTTGTCGTCGTTGGCAAGCCTGGCTTAGGCTGTAGTCGCCTGAGCCTTCAGCGATACAATTGAAACGAATGGAGCTTTCATAACCACGCCTCCCGTCCCTGTTACATAGGAAGGAATGGGACATCGAAGGCGCAGCCTAACGGCGCTACTATCCATCTGAAAAACATTCTTTATCAACAGTTCCAAATATATTGACTCGTGACTGAATGAATTGAGTGAAATTTATAAATGTTTCCAATCAATATAAATTATAAATTCCTCAATTAAATACGGTATCTATATTTATAGAATCTTTCAGGAGAGGCTCCGCCTAAGAGCCTTTAATGACCAGCCGCGCCTGTTCCTGATATAATTTAATTCTGTATGTCATTCCTTTTAATTCACGAAATAGTATCGTTCACACATATTTATCCTTACATTTCACTACTAGCATTTCATTCCCCACACTCTATTTCTATTTTAATTCCTCTTCGAATTCCATTCACTAAACCATTTTCTCTTTAATACGCTACAACGAATCGCGTTTAATTTCGTTCCTACCCTTACTGTTCCAATTAAAATACTTTTATTTTAATTCCTCTTCATATATAATTTCATTCCAGACTTTTGTGTGTTTAGACTATCTAATTTCACTCCTTTTTAATTTAATTTCCTTCTCTATACCATCCCTGGATTTTAGTCATCAGGTTAGCAAGTCCTGAGGAACATAATTTGGTCATAGCGTTCCCGTTGGTCCGTTGTACCCACGGTTACAGGATAGAATCATGTTGACATTCGAGGGTGAGCAAATGCAAGGGATCTGTGTCTATAGATTTCCTAGTACGTTGAAATCCCTTTTGGGGCAAATTTCCGGCACCCCGGCCTATCTAAAAGCCTCAGTAGTTAAAATGGACACATAACCAATACAAATATTGTTAAAATACTGATAACTCACCACACATGTGTAGAATATGCAAACCATGAAGATGATTATCGCAATGTAGTGGTAATCTATTCCAGTAACTGAAACAAAGGTGGAGCGCATTTAAAGATATATTATTGTACAGAAGAAAATAATCAACTCAGGTAGACAACTTTACTTCAGTGCTCATGCACTTGTACGTGTCCACTTTATTTTAACGACTGGAAATTCTTGAATGATGTTATCTGGGAGGAAACGCCTGAAAATTATTTCCTATATCCCAACTTACCTTCTTACTTCTATGATACTCTGGTGCTCTGATGTTGCAGTTAACAATATATATCCATGTAGCCTATCGTTGAATATTTTTGTAGAGTACCTTGAGTATTAGTTAATTTAATCTATGCTGATAGGTTAAGCTTACCTTGACCGAAAGTAATGGCTGGCATATAAGCAAGTACAGGCAGGTACAGAATCTGGAATAATTCAAACTTCAAGTTAAACAGATGACCTAGAGGTTACGTCTCTTATCAGAACAATCACCAGCCGCGATGGCTGAGAACGCTAATGCGCTACCTCGTTGATGAGACATCTTGGTCACTATCGCCGTGTACTTGGGCGTGTGTTGGATTTCGCTGATGACCTACGTTCTCACCTGCTGACCCAAGGTCAGAGGATCGAGTCCTGGCGCAATCAGCTGGCATTTAAGGGTGAGCAAATGCGAGGTAGCCTTGTCAGTAGATTTACTGGCCCGTTAAAGATCACTTTCGGGTCAAAATTCCAGCACCCCTAGGTTCTAAATGTCGCAGTAGTTAATAGGGACGTAAAACCACTAAGATTACATATTCACAGATGGCCAATGCTTCACTGGTGGGACTGCAGCAGCGTATGTGATACTGTAATCGTTACGGCTACGGAAGGGGATTGGTACTTCAGGGCTTGAAATAAGTCACTATCCTGGCATTTTCATGAGGGAATATGGAAAGACCATGGGAATAACCAACTACTGATGTCGGATTCGAACCAACATTCTAAGGATTCCTGCAGTCGTGCTTTTCAGTCGGTCAACACGAATGTACCCAAACAGAGCTGGGTTATGCCTCAATCCTAAAATAAATTACATGAGATCAATGTGCGCGATTTGAAGTGTAAAGCTACACCGCGGTGAAATTTCTAAATGAATCCACCCCAAAATATGCAGTGACTACATCTTATTTGCCAGGAGTCTGCCTCGTTGCGTAGTGGCTAATATTCTCGGCTGTCGCCTGGGTTGGATTCCAGGCTCAGCCAAGATTAATTTTGGTCGGAACTCAAGAAAAACTGAGAATAGGTGGGATAGATTCTTACCTCAGCCATTCTGGAAGTGATTTTCCGTGGTTTTCCACTTTTGCAATGGTACCATTGACGGTCACGGTCACTTCCTAACCAAAATCTACCTCAAATACCAAAACAAATACTAGTACAGACATCACAGTGACACAGGTTATCAGAAAAAATGACATACACCCAAGTACACAGGGCTACATGACCACGATGTCGCAAAGCCTCTGAAGAAACAACAAATGCAAGCAACAACGCTTGGCCAGTACATTAAATTAATTTGGGCTGAAATTGATATTGGTCAACTGGTGTTCAGAAATGTCTCCGGATTCTTTGAAGTCTTATGTATGGTAGTATGAATGTTGTTCTCCAATAATTGAGACCAACGGATGGAAGTTTTATCACCTATCAGAGGGCGTTCGGCAGGGTTCAGTACTCCGAACTGATGTATATGTACATGTACATGTTACACCAAATTAATTTCGAATGTCAAGACTTACTGGGGTCATACTTTTCAATTACCAACATGAACGAAGAAAAGGTCCGAATCCAAGAATTCAAAGTGTCTGCCAAGGAAATATTGCATGGCATACCTTATTTGCCTCTATTCTGACAGAATATTGAAGGAAGTTGTAGATGACGCGGGCCATCAAGTTAAGAGTTAATGGCGTCCTTCAAAACACAATCAAATATCATGATGTGTAATCTCTTGGTGAATGCAGTTCATTTGCATTTGTGTGATGGCACAGGCTAGAGTAAAATGTTGCTTTTCACCGATGTCTCAGTCTCAATCATGGCTGTGATTATATGGAAGCTACTGAGGTATGGGTGGTGCTGATTAATGGCCTCAGGGCACAGTCAGTGCCTGTGGATGTTGTGAAAGGTTCTGCTCATAGAGTTAGTACAGCTGTACTGACACAGTGAGGAAAGCAATGGCAAACTACCTCATGCCTCACCTTGCCTAGTTCGCCTCATTATAGTGCTGGCTCGGTTTTGTGGGTTTCTAGCACATAACCTATGGTGATGCTTTTTGAGGATTCAACCAGCCTCAGCGCTGACTACCTAACAGGCAGTATAGCATGGATGATCTCGAACATCTAATAAATGGGATAGCATGTTTAGGAGTTCACGGCCGTGCCACCCCATACGGAGTAAAAGTTACCAAAAAGCACTGCAATGTGTTTCATAAATAGAATGTATGAAGTAGTTACTATCCTAAAAGACACCAGTGATGGCGTCCTTCAAAACACAATCAAATATCATGATGTGTAATCTCTTGGTGAATGCAGTTCATTTGCATTTGTGTGATGGCACAGGCTAGAGTAAAATGTGGCTTTTCACCAATGTCTGTTCACCAGGCTGAAACATCCACGGGTACGACTGTAATCTAATAAATAAAATTACTCCAGTTTAACGGGAGCAGAGTTGGGGAATTTTGTGATCAGTCTTTACCTAATAGCAATTCCCTTTCATTTTACGTTTTGTAACGAATAGTTTATTACAACAGTGAATATTACTTACCGTTTTCAGGGTAAAGAGCACGGAAGCGAACAAACGGGTGTTTCTATTGAACCTTCTCTCCAAATACTAGAATGGAAGAAAACTAAATGTCAGATCCAGAATTCTTGTTATGCTGAAGGAGGTAAAATATTGGTTACAATAACTTCTAAAGAGGAACTTTTAATCCCCTCACGTATTCCTGAAATCTCAATCCCCTGGTACATAGTTCTGCTGTAGACTTGGTATTCGAAACTGGCAATTTAACCTCGAAAGCAGCCACAGTTATAGTAGCTGCATGTCCACCTCCTTGTATGTTGATGGTAAATAAACATTGCAGCATTGATCGTATATTGACTTTCACGGCCAGTGAGTCAGCAATTTTGTGAGTTCCGAGCACGGATTCCTAGAGCTCGCTGATGAGCCAGCTTGGTATTCCTAGGCGAAGTCTTCATAGGGAGGTTAAGGCAGCTTGAGCTTTTAGCTATCGCAGTAAAGAGGCGCAGGTGTGCTTCATAAAAAGGGAGGTAGTGCGCAGTTCGCTACTCCTGTGGGGGTCCACCCTCGGACACCAAGAGCCCGCTGATGAGCCAGCTTGGTGTTCCTAGGCGAATCCCCACTCAAGGCATGGCATAAACCTAGAAAATTTGCTGAGTTTTCAATTCATTATTGGCAGCCTTTACATCAGGAAAATCGATATCTTTCTTTGAAAATTAATCATATTTCTCTTTTCTAGGCCATATTAGTCTTGTGTGTAATTTTATAATCATACAATTTACAGATTTATGGAAATTCTGAAGTCTTCATTTAAGAAAATAAACGGAAGGGTAATTACACATGTCAAGAAAGTTGACAGTATGACGTTAATACTAAGGACGTACCTAGGGAGTGGCTGCCATCTGGAAAACTCATCTCAGACCCTGTGTATATAATCCATGTTATAATAATGTTATTTTGGTCATTTCATGCGCAACAACATATACAACCTGTTGCAATTAATTATTCACGGAAGGTTGATTGCATTAGGGGTCCAGGACATAAAAGAATATTCTAGGTAAAGGATTTAAGTCGGTGGTTTGGAATGTACCCGTTCGTCCTGGGGATGCAATGACCCATCTGCTATTACATCGCATTCCTGGATTTCCAGGACAGAGCGGAGTTAAATGAACAACTAGTCAAATAAGGAATGTGTCGGAAATTCAGTTGAAATATCTCAAAAGCAGAGGGTAACACGAGATAAAGTATCTCCAGGGTCGTTACGGGTTTAAATTTAATTTAAAAAAAATACAAATAGCAATGGGCGCCATCAACTGAATCCCTAGCAAACCACATCCTTCCTGGTTAAGCCTTAATTAATACAAGGAAAGAAAATAGGAAAATCACATCATCATCCGATCACAACTAAGATAAAAACAAATTTATTCAACTTTGATAGTCAGGCAGACATATTAAACACTCATCCTACCTGAGAGCATGGTCGAATGCCAACGTTAAATTGTCATTGTCCAGAAAATCGAACCATCTCCATTCTACTCAAAGTGTATTTAATCCACATAAAATAGGAAAAATTTCTTAAGTTCTCTTGGGTTCTCAGGATCACCGTAGCACTATGTCTTTGCGTCACTGACATTCGTGATAACTGAGACCTAACTTCTCTTTAAATTAACATCATGAATGTGGATGTAAAAAATATTATTAATCTGTCTAAACACACATATTATAATCACATATTTTAAATATCACATAATTTATGGCTTGCATGGCATTATTCAAATGCTGAATCTATATATTTAAAACACTAAGCTGTTTTTTGTACACACGAGATTGTGAAAACGACTTAACTGATTGGCTTCGTAAGACATTCTGACGAAAGCTCTTGGCATGCAGATTTGCAGAGTTTCTTTAAAAGGAAAATATATGTTACGGTATATTTTTAAACGATTAAAGAAATATGTAATATTTGACACTCCCGCGCATGCGCACAATGGCCTTTCTCAACAAGGAAAATGGCGATTCCGGTCGCGTCTAACTGAGATCTTTGTTTATGAGAATTAAAAAGGGTCTCCAATAATGTTAATTATGTTTTTACAATATGCATTGAAATAGAATTATATTAAATAAACCACGAATTGAAGGACTTAAACTGCATGTTGAGTGTGTATACTGGTTAGATAGCTTAATACTGAAGTGTCCCATAGTTGTCTGGATGGCCAAGGGGATAAGGTTACTCCCTATAAATATGTATTATGCATGATCGAGAGGGTTCGATTCCCACCTCGGATATGTTTTTTATTTTCGTTTTCTGCCTTCCTACGATTGGTATTGCATTGTAGAAACATATTTCACTTTTATCATTCCCGTCAAGTAACGAATTCTCTGTTGCCATCCTTTGCATGGTCGAGAGGGTTCGATTCCCACCTCGATTATGTTTTTTTATTTTCTTTTTCTTCCTTCCTACGATTGGTATTACATTGTAGAAACATATTTCACTTTTATCATACCCGTAAAGTAACGAATTCTCTGTTGTCATCCTTTGCATGGTCGAGAGAGTTCGATTCCCACCTCGGATACGTTCTTTTATTTTCATTTTCTTCCTTCCTACGATTGGTATTACATTGTAGAGACATATTTCACTTTTTTCATTCCCGTAAAGTAACGAATTCTCTGTTGCCATCCTTTGCATGGTCGAGAGGGTTCGATTCCCACCTTGGATATGCTTTTTTTTGTTTTCTTCCTTCCTACGATTGGTATTACATTTTAGAAATATATTTCACTTTTATCATTCCCGTAAAGTAACGAATTCTCTGTTGCCATATATATTTAAAACACTAAGGTATTTTTTGTACACACGAGATTTTGAAAACGACTTGACCGATTGGCTTCGTATGGCATTCTAACGAAAGCTCTTGGCATGCAGATTTGCAGTGTGTCTTTAAAAGGAAAATATACTCGTATGTTGCGGTATATTTTTATACGTTTAAAGAAAAATGTAATATATGTGGCTATTGCGCGTTGCCACAATGGCGTTTCTTCATGAGAGAAATGGCGGATAAACGATCCACCGTATCGTAGTGTGATCTTTGTTTATGAGAATTGAAAAGGGAAATATCGCTTATGTTGTATCCCGATATATACTGGAATAGAATCATGAAATAAGAGAAATATTGATGAACTATAACTGGCAGTTGAGTGCGTTTGTTGTTTACGTCACTTAATATTGCACTCTAATTTCGTTGTCTGGGTGGCTCAGCGACTAACATTGTGGACAACGAAGTTGATTATGCATCGTCGGAGGAGTTTGATTCCCACCTCAGACATGTAATTTTATTTCCCAATTATTCTATCTTGCAATTGGTATTACATTGTCTAAACATATGTTACGTTTATTATTCCCGTAAGGTAAGGAATTCTCCATGATTTACGTTGCCAGATACTTTTAAATTATTAAATAAAAATCGGCACAATCGCTTCGCCTTGAGAGAAAATTGTCGAACATAATTCATTTGATGGACTCAGTCATCGTGGTCACTCAGCGCCGTCTACTTTGGTGTGTGAGTGTAAACCTTTCTCTGATAACCTGTGTTAATGTGATGGCTGTATTGATGTGTGCATTTGTAATTAGTATGGGGAATGGAGAGTTGACGACTGAGGCTTTAAGTTAGGAACTATCCCGGTATTTGCCTGTAGTGGAAGTGGGAAACCACGGAAAACCACATCCAAGATTGTTGAGATGGGAATCAAATTTTGCTCTTCTTAGGTGTGCCTCAAGAGTGCGCCCCGTTCCAGCCCTCAGACCAGAATTAAATTTCTTGGCAGAGCAGGGATCGAACCTGGAATCTGGGGCGATAGCTCAGAGTGTAGCCTTAAGACTGGGCTTCCCTGTGTTAATACGATCTTTGAAAAACACTGAACATATAATTCTAAAACTCCCTCCATTACGGTGGCTGGCGAAGTGAGTCCATGCTCATTCCAGTAGTGGCGAAATGATTCTATGCTCCCTTGCATAATTTACTGTCATGGAAATGCAAAGTATTGTACCTTCAACACTGATGGAAATTGATTATTTAGAGCAGTTTCATTCTGTTTATTTCAAAATGAAGTTCGTCATCCTGAGTTGCGTTTGCAAGCAAATTGCAAAAATTGCAAGGATTTTATTATTGGCGATCAGTCTCATCGCATTCTCATCAGCAACCAACTAGAGAATGGAAGTCTCTGAACTTAGTTGTATAAGTGAATATTATTGTTTATTGATTATTTTTTTAGAGTACATAACAATGAGTCTAACCACGCAGTTGATTTTGGCAATGGAAGTAAGTTATTATTTGCTATTTAATATTTGGCTGCTGCGTTGATGCAGGCCACTATAGTATTATTTAATATGACGTTAATTTGGGGAGAAATGCTGCTATAAATAAACCCATTTTACGAAATAGAACATTAGCCGCAAACAAGTGGGAAATCGGAGAAAAATACGAAGCCACTTTTAAACTCCAATATGAATACGGCATTTCAGATACAATTCCAGATACTATACCGTTACAGTGTAAGGTCCTTGACGAACAAATGTAAACATTGTTCTGCACTGTATTTCTCTTGAGAGAAATCTACACTTGGTTACTTTGACCTTTGCTGTTGTAATGGTAAAATTAATCTGACTAAATATAAAATATTTGACATGCTGCAACAATTATTTTTCACTGGAGATGATATCTCAAGGAATTTCAGAGAGACTAATTGGCAGTACAATGCTATGTCCTTCGTTTCATTTGGTGCCAATGTTACTGTGCCACACCCATACGGTCCACATTGTTTTAAGATGTATGGAGGTGCACATCATCGCATTTCTTCGTTATATTCCAAAATTATATGTCACGGTTTGCGGCCAGTTTTATTAGACTCCTCAGAGTTCTTGAATTCGTTGGAACTAAATGACTTGCCTCCACATATTCCAAACGCTTGAACCGTTATGCTGCTTAGAAATCTGAACGTTTCACAAGGGCTCCTAAATGCAACTATATTGCTTGGATTTGGAAATAATAAGTGCAGTTAAAATTAGGCAGAGAGGTCTAATCCTTCTACTTGATTTAACAGCATCCGATAAAACACTATCATTTTGTTTTAAGAGGCAATATTTTCCAATTTATTTGGCATACTCTGTCACAATCAATGAAGCTCAAGGGAAAACTCTGGAACGTATAGGTCTCAATTTGCCTCATCAATTTTTCAGTCATGGCCAGCAGTATTTTGCAATGTTGAGAGTGCAATCTTTTGACGCCCTTATAGTTTCAATAGAGCAAAAAAAATCGTACAAAGAATATACAGTAGGCCTACATAAGAAAATTCTTCAGTAAATATTTTTCTATTGACCGTCATTTTTGACGGGTTACAACTAGAAATATGTTAGTAAAATGCTCCTAAACATCGAATAACTAATTTAAACTATGTACACTGTCATTAATCATTGCTTGTTTTGTGAATCACAGAAAATCCACTACTCATTGGTTATAATTATAATCATCATCAAAATTAATTGTTTAATTCATCAACACAAGTTGCAATTCTTCAAATCATTTCTCGATTAAATATATTTAAATCCATTTAAATTTATTAATCATCAGCTTCTTTATTTAATTATCACCTTCTAATTCAGTTATTCATCATCTATTCAATCATCTATTAATTTACTTAAGTCAGATTATTTATTCAATCTTTAATTCATCCATTTATTTAATTCATTGATCTATTCCAAAATTTAATTTATCAACTTATTTAAATTTTATTCATCTGGTTATTTAGATTTTTATTATTTCATCTAGTCGTTCTGATTTTTATTTCATTAGGTCAGATCATTAATATGCTTAATTTCAGATTATTATTTCATTAATTATTATTATCAGAAAATCTTGTATTATCAACATTATTTATTTGTTTAATTTCCTAACAAATTGTTTAATATGGTTTATAGAACGTTGTCTTACAGTTTTATCACTTCCAAGTTATATCTCTTATTTAATTATCATGCCAAAAAATATTATTGCCTTCACAAATTCACGTTGGATCTCACTATCCACAACTACATTATATATTTTCACTTTATCAAATATCACATTTGAATACCACAATTATTCCACAAACTCCATAAATATTCAGCGCACAGCATGAATCTCAAAATTATGCTAGACTGGGTTCGACAACCTCATGTCTGCTTCAACATACATTAGCAATATTACAATTTCCACTTGGCAACTTCCACAAAATGCCTATCACAAACTTCACTTAATCACGTTGCATGATCTACAAAAAATACATAACTGGCTTCAAATCATCAACGCACACAATCTCCAATAACTGTAATTAATTTGATCACATCTAGACAACTTCTTAAACAATTAGGAAAAATATATTACCTCTGTAATCGTAATCAAATTCAAGATCTGCTTTCAAATAGCATACATTCTCTTAAAATTCTCATAATTCACTTCACAGAAAAACACCAATGTGCTATAATCTCTCACATCGAAATATGCAATACTGATCTGCCTTAAAATAAATCTGACCATTAATGATTCATCTTACAAGATTCAATTACTTTAAATTCTTCTCAAAGGTATCAAATTCAATCATAAAAATTATCAAAAGCATCAGCTGTATCAGCTGTTAAATTGAAAGTACTCTCAAAAGACTATAGCAAAAAAATATTGGATTGGCAAACAAGAATTACTAAATGTAACCCTGCTGACATGTATTTTTAATTTATTTCACAAAAATTCGACTGATATGTGACTAGTAGTTCCTTGTTTGATCCTCTTACAATCTCAAGTACACTCGGATGATAAAAATGAGTTCCTCAGTGGCAAGTAAGATGAGTAACCACCACACGATCGTATAAATACGAAAGGCCTTGCCCCGTCGACTAACATGATAATGCCCTGAACGATGGGTAAAGATGTGTACCACCACGCATTCGTATAAATACGAAAGTCCCCATCTCGTCGTCTGAATGAGTGAATGTACCAGATTGGAATCAACAAGTCTCTAGTTGTCACATAAAAGCGATATTCATTCACTTGAGTGAATAACATCTTAATATCTCCAAACAATCCAATGGAAAAATCCCTACTGATGAATAATACACACTCGCTAGTATGTAATGAACTGACGAAGTGATTTAAATAATCCAATTGCAGATCACGAGTTCGAAATACTCGTCACAAAAAATAACTATCCAAGAAAAACTATCCTTACTGGAAAATGTCTAAAAGACCAAACATCTGCTTAATAAAGCCAACCAATGGTGAGAATTTCGTATAAAGGTGCCTGCCATATCATATGGTAACGCCATATTCTAGCAAAATTCGGAAAAATAATGTTTAAGCCATGTCTAAATAATTGTAGAACTCCTACTAGAAAATATATACATGTATGCCCAGTGTTCATGAAAATATCATATTAGAAAGTCATAACTCTTACAGTACCTTCTCATATGAGCTGTTATTATATTTCAAAAATCGTCGATTATTTGTGTGTGTAATAAATTTCTCGAAAGATCGACGTGAATATCGTTTCACCCACGCAATAACGATCGCCTTCATATCCCAAGTGAATCAGCTGTTAGACCTCCTCTTCTTCAGGAATCGAATCCATCGCTCCGTGGTGCCATCGCGTCTCTGTCTTCGTTTACTCCGACATGATGAACTGCATGTTATCCATAATGGATACTGTCCAAAATCTTACGCAAAAGTTCATAAAAGCAGCGTACCCCCATGTTCTTCTTTGATGTTACGCCACTGTCCCATACAATGTTCGGTTTGCTTGTTAAAAGTTCAATTTCCACAGCGGTTAAGTCTCACTTGTAGAAAATAAATTTTATTTATGAGAGTGTATATGTTTTTTGAAACACCCTGTAGCTGTGTTCGTACTCGATATTTTATGATAATTCATGAAAACGAATTCTATTAATGCACGTGCCAATGTTCATAAGTGCATATAATTGTAACAGTTCGTTTGCTTAAAAGCGTTAATGTTGTTTGAACCCCATGGTTGCTCTACATATTCCATTATGAAATGCATAATCGTAATGTCATTTGAATGTCTAAGTTCATAATTGCAGTACATTATAATTATCTGCCTGCACAATTCTATTACTGAATACAAGTCCCAACTCAATGTTGTAACTGAATGTTGAAATGAAGTTCAGCTTCTTTAATGTTGCCTGCGTATAAAAGTCGGAACTAACCCGCTTGGATCTACTGCATTGTTCCAGAATGAACTATGCTTAAAGCCGGCCTCGCCATGCCGCTTTGCTATACTGTTCTGCGTTATAAAATGCAGCTCGAAATAAAGTTCTCAAACTCGTATTACAATGCTGTTCTGAACCCCGGCCTTTCTCCTCCGTACACGGCCCGCACAGCCTGCCGCGTAACCGGTCTTCTCGCTGTCTGCCCTGCGTTGTTCGCCTTGGCTCACTGACCTACTTCCAGCTGTCTGCTTGGTTAAGTAATACTGTCGCCTTCGCTTTACGTAACCAGTGCTATTCACCGCTCGACTTTATCGTACGCTCTGCGCATGTGTACCACTTCAGCTCGCTGGCTGAACTCGACTGATGTGTCTGGACTACGTTAAGGAGATCGTACATGGCGCAGTCACGTGATGCATCCCCCACCATCTACGGTCGTGCGTCACAAATATAATCTCGACTCCCATCATCTCGGCTATTAAGTCATACAATAACTTAAGGGATTATCTGTCTTTCTTCAAGTTATTATCATATATAATGCTTGTTATTTCTTCTCTTCTGAGATGATTAAATATACTGTTCCATAAATATCTTAATAAAACTTTATATTTCCTCCCATAATTCCATCTACTTGACTGGCAGTGCCTTCTTGATCCTTGGCCTTCTACGTCATTTTCTAACATTCTCCTCTACTCGATTTGAGCGCTATCTTTACAACTTTTCCCATAAATCTCAACTACGGCTCAATGTCAGCTGGCGTAGCCGATAGCCTCAACTAGGTATCGGGTACATCTCTCCCGTACATCTCCTTTTTTTAAATCAGGATTGAGAAAAAAATACACTCTCAGGCATTCTATATACAACATATGTACACGATAGCTCTATAATCCTCTTATTCAGCATAATGATACTTTCTAATGCTAGCTGCGTTAAAAGTCCCCACAACTTCATTAGTATCCATTCCCTCGGTGTACTATATCTCCTTAAATTAGATCCTCTTCTTTGACTTGCTACGTTTCAACAATGATGATTGATTTCCAATGATAAGTATTCTGCTTCTGCATTACCTTGTCGTTTATTTCTTCCTTCTGCACTCGTGCTTGCTCGATTGATATCTCTAGTTATCTCTTCGGGTGGTGCACTAGGCTGTCTACTTTCTTGCCTTGATCTTCCATATTCTCGATTGTCTTGTCATTCATTTGGATCATTTCTTCTGCTATCCTGCCTATCGTTCTGATAAGATTGCTGACCTTGGTTCCAGTTGTATCGACCTCGATATCTATTATTGTACCTATTCCTATTCTGGTATCTGGAATTCTGATCATAGTTCCTGTATCTACTGTTTCTTGCGTCCTGATCGTATGGCCTCTCGTATGGTCCTCGATATCGATCATTTCCGCGAACGTTGTGAGTATTACCTCTATTCCCTTCGTTCCTTCTGTTTCCCCAGGAATCTCTTCTATCAGTCTGTGCTGCGTTATCGACAACTACCGCATTCACCTCTCGCGTGTTTCGATTCTCGTTCCGTGCAGTTCTGGGTGTGATTTGAGCGCTTGTATAGTCTAATCGTCGTAAGATATCGTCATAGTGCTCAAGTGTGTTCGCTCCCGATGCTATGAGTGATCGTTGTACCTCAATTGGCAACTGTCTTGCTATAGCTTGCAAAAGCTCTTCTTCTGGCAATGGAGGAATCAAAAACTGCAACTTAGCCAATTGCGAAGTAAAGTAATTAGCATAATGCGTTGGATGTGACGTAGAATAACGCTTCGAATACATTTCTGCTCTTACGTTCAGCTGATCCTCCGCACTCCAAAATCTCCTTAAGAATGCTATGGCAAATTGTTCCATATTCGCAAAATTGCTCCTGAATGCGCGAAACCAAGTTAACGCAGACCCGTCTAAGGCGCGTTCGACTATCCTTAGTTCCCTTTCCTTGGCTACTCTATGTTCCGCCATGTAATCGCGAATATCCCTCAGAAATTCGACTGGTGTGACTCCTGTGTTTCCTGAAAACTTCCTTGGTTTGTCGTCCAAATTTCTGATGATGGTCACTGGACCTGAGTATCGTTCACTCGTACCAAACGTACTCCTATACGAATTCGGATTATCTTGAGGAGTTGAACTAGCCCTTTCGAATGTTACATTCTGTTGCGTTTGATGGTCTTCTCCCACGCTAACCTCTTGACTGTTCATACTGCGGTCTATCGGTGTCTGATTCATCGATACCTCCCCCGTTGTAACATTTTGACTTGTAAAACTCTCTATTATAGATTCTATTTTAGTCATCCTATCTTCTGTTCTTTTTTCTACGGTCATGACCTGAGTCTTCAAATAATCTAACGACGTAACATTCTGCGTTCTGTTACTCTCTTCTAAATCGTTCTTTAATTTGTCTATCTTGTCTTCGCATGTAGTCTTTACTGATGCGACTTGTTCCTTTAACTGATCAACATCTGTCCTAAACTGAGTTGAATCTATCTTCATCGCTTCCTTATTCTCAGTAAATCTCGCTTCCAAGTTCGCCATACCTGCGATTAACTTCTCATCCAACCCTGCACGTTTTTCTTTTGCTTCGGCATCGACCTCACTATACAGTTCTTCCACCATTGCACCGACTCTATTTTTAAATAAAGCTAAGTTTTCATTAACTTTCTGCTCTATATCATCATCAATCTTCCTAATGTCTATCTGCAATTGGTTTTCTAAGGATTTCAAGTTAGAATTAACCTCTCCTAAGACTTCCTCTTTAACGGTCCCAATTACTGACTTTAAACCTTTGATTTCATTACCTAGATTTATTTCTAGACCTTTGATTTTAGTTTCGAAAGATACTTCGGTAGACCACTCTTGTATTTTGCCTACATCTGCCACTAAACCATCAATGTCGAATCTCAACTTCGATACATCTGATTTAATGTCTTTCTGAATAGACATAACATCTGTTCTTAAATTAAGAATATTTTCTTCTTCTCTAATTTCTAAATCAATAATATTTTTCCTTAACATTTGCACATTTTCCTCTCCTTTCATTTCTACTGCTTTTATATCTAATTGTAAAGCCTTAAAGATTTCATCATTCTTTAACGTTAATCTATTCTCCAAACTAGTTAAATTGTTTTTCAACTCTGTGTTATTCTCTTCACTACGAGCTTGTAATCTAGTTTCTAATAATTTAAAACTATCCTTTAAGTTAGCTTCATTAGCTTTCAAATTGCTTTCAGTACTGGTCTGTAACCTAGTTTCTAATGATTTTAAATTTTCTTCACTGCTAGTCTGTAATAACTTTAAGTTTTCTTCATTACTAGCTTGTAATAACTTTAAACTTTCTTCATTACTATTCTGTAATAATTTCAATTCTTCCCTATTACTAGTCTGTAAAGCTTCCACATTTTCTTTACATCTAGCTTCTAACCTAGCTTCTGAATCATTGATCTGCTCTTTAACTTCTGTTTCCATTTTAGAGATAGTTACTGCAATACTAGACATGCCATTCTGTAACTCTCCTAACACCTTAGCTAATTCGTCCGGTAACATAATTATATCTTTTAATAAACGTTTTATTCAGAGACGTTAGACAACAACACTTCACAATGTATCAATTCCTGCATTCACTTGGGTATAAGAAAAATGACTTATAACTAAACATGATATAATACTAATATGATTAACATGATCACTGGAATGGGCATACAAGTATATTGTCTGACTAAGTTTAATAAATTTTATAACACCATTAAATGAAATTGAGATCAATCTCTCCGTAATCTAAATCTGATGTGATTCCATAGAATAAACAAAATCGAATCCCCACGTTGGGCGCCAATTCTCCCTCTCTCTCTGTACCCGTTCGTCCTGGGGATGCGATGACCCATCTGCTATTACATCGCATTCCTGGATTTCCAGGACAGAGCGGAGTTAAATGAACAACTAGTCAAATAAGGAATGTGTCGGAAATTCAGTTGAAATATCTCAAAAGCAGAGGGTAACACGAGATAAAGTATCTCCAGGGTCGTTACGGGTTTAAATTTAATTTTAAAAAATACAAATAGCAATGGGCGCCATCAACTGAATCCCTAGCAAACCACATCCTTCCTGGTTAAGCCTTAATTAAGACAAGGAAGGAAAATAGGAAAATCACATCATCATCCGATCACAACTAAGATAAAAACAAATTTATTCAACTTTGATAGTCAGACAGACATATTAAACACTCATCCTACCTGAGAGCATGGTCGAATGCCAACGTTAAATTGTCATTGTTCAGAAAATAGAACCATCTCCATTCTACTCAAAGTGTATTTAATCCACATAAAATAGTAAAAATTTCTAAAGTTCTCTTGGGTTCTCAGGATCACCGTAGCACTATGTCTTTGCGTCACTGACATTCGTGATAACTGAGACCTAACTTCTCTTTAAATTAACATCATGAATGTGGATGTAAAAAATATTATTAATCTGTCTAAACACACATATTATAATCACATATTTTAAATATCACATAATTTATGGCTTGCATGGCATTATTCAAATGCTGAATATGTTAGTAAAATGCTCCTAAACATCGAATAACTAATTTACACTATTTACACTGTCATTAATCATTGCTTGTTTTGTGAATCACAGAAAATCCACTACTCATTGGTTATAATTATCATCATCATCAAAATTAATTGTTTAATTCATAAACACAAGTTGCAATTCTTCAAATCATTTCTCGATTAAATTTATTTAAATCCATTTAAATTTATTAATCATCAGCTTCTTTATTTAATTATCACCTTCTAATTCAGTTATTCATCATCTATTCAATCATCTATTAATTTACTTAAGTCAGCTTATTTATTCAATCGTTAATTCATCCATTTATTTAATTCATTGATCTATTCCAAAATTTAATTTATCAACTTATTTAAATTTTATTCATCTGGTTATTTAGATTTTTATTATTTCACCTAGTCATTCTGATTTTTATTTCATTAGGTCAGATCATTAATATGCTTAATTTCAGATTATTATTTCATTAATTATTATTATCAGAAAATCTTGTATTATCAACATTATTTATTTGTTTAATTTCCTAACAAATTGTTTAATATGGTTTATAGAACGTTGTCTTACAGTTTTTTCACTTCCAAGTCATATCTTGTATTTAATTATCATGCCAAAAAATATTATTGCCTTCACAAATTCACGTTGGATCTCACTATCCACAACTACATTATATATGTTCACTTCATCAAATATCACATTTGAATACCACAATTATTCCACAAACTCCATAAATATTCAGCGCACAGCATGAATCTCAAAATTATGCTAGACTGGGTTCGACAACCTCATGTCTGCTTCAACATTCATTAGCAATATTGCAATTTCCACTTGGCAACTTCCACAAAATGCCTATCACAAACTTCACTTAATCACGTTGCATGATCTACAAAAAATACATAACTGGCTTCAAATCATCAACGCACACAATCTCCAATAACTGTAATTAATTTGATCACATCTAGACAACTTCTTAAACAATTAGGAAAAATATATTACCTCTGTAATCGTAATCAAATTCAAGATCTGCTTTCAAATAGCATAAATTCTCTTAAAATTCTCATAATTCACTTCACAGAAAAACACCAATGTGCTATAATCTCTCACATCGAAATATGCAATACTGATCTGCCTTAAAATAAATATGACCATTAATGATTCATCTTACAAGATACAATTACTTTAAATCCTTCTCAAAGGTATCAAATTCAATCATAAAAATTATCAAAAGCATCAGCTGTATCAGCTGTTAAATTGAAAGTACTCTCAAAAGACTATAGCAACAAAATATTGGATTGGCAAACAAGAATTACAAAATGTAACCCTGCTGACAAGTATTTTTAATTTATTTAACAAAATTCGACTGATATGTGACTAGTAGTTCCTTGTTTAATCCTCTTACAATATCAAGTACACTCGGATGATAAAAATGAGTTCCTCAATGGCAAGTAAGATGAGTAACCACCACACGATCGTATAAATACGAAAGGCCTTGCCCCGTCGACTAACATGATAATACCCTGAACGATTGGTAAAGATGTGTACCACCACGCAATCGTATAAATACGAAAGTCCCCATCTCGTCGTCTGAATGAGTGAATGTACCAGATTGGAATCAACAAGTCTCTAGTTGTCACATAAAAGTGATATTCATTCACTTGAGGGAATAACATCTTAATATCTCCAAACAATCCAATGGAAAAATCCCTACTGATGAATAATACACACTCGCTAGTATGAAATGAACTGACGAAGTGATTTAAATAATCCAATTGCAGATCACGAGTTCGAAATACTCGTCACAATAAATAACTATCCAAGAAAAACTATCCTTACTGGAAAATGTCTAAAAGACCAAACATCTGCTTAATAAAGCCAACCAATGGTGAGAATTTCGTATAAAGGTGCCTGCCATATCATATGGTAACGCCATATTCTAGCAAAATTCGGAAAAATAATGTTTAAGCCATGTCTAAATCATTGTAGAACTCCTACTAGAAAATATATACATGTATGCCCAGTGTTCATGAAAATATCATATTAGAAAGTCATAACTCTTACAGTACCTTCTCATATGAGCTGTTATTATATTTCAAAGATCGTCGATTATTTGTGTGTGTAATAAATTTCTCGAAAGATCGACGTGAATATCGTTTCACCCAAGCAATAACGATCGCCTTCATATCCCAAGTGAATCAGCTGTTAGACCTCCTCTTCTTCAGGAATCGAATCCATCGCTCCGTGGTGCCATCGCGTCTCTGTCTTCGTTTACTCCGACATGATGAACTGCATGTTATCCATAATGGATACTGTCCAAAATCTTACGTAAAAGTTCATAAAAGCAGCGTACCGCCATGTTCTTCTTTGATGTTACACCACTGTCCCATACAATGTTCGGTTTGCTTGTTAAAAGTTCAATCTCCACAGCGGTTAAGTCTCACTTGTAGAAAATAAATTTTATTTATGAGAGTGTATATGTTTTTGAAACACCCTGTAGCTGTGTTCGTACTCGATATTTTATGATAATTCATGAAAACGAATTCTATTAATGCACGTGCCAATGTTCATAAGTGCATATAATTGTAACAGTTCGTTTGCTTAAAAGCGTTAATGTTGTTTGGACCCCATGGTCGCTCTACATATTCCATTATGAAATGCATAATCGTAATGTCATTTGAATGTCAAGTTCATAATTGCAGTACATTATAATTATCTGCCTGCACAATTCTATTACTGGATACAAGTCCCAACTCAATGTTGTAACTGAATGTTGAAATGAAGTTCAGCTTTTTTAATGTTGCCTGCGTATAAAAGTCGGAACTAGCCCGCTCGGATCTACTGCATTGTTCCAGAATGAACTATGCTTAAAGCCGGCCTCGCCATGCCGCTTTGCTATACTGTTCTGCATTATAAAATGCAGCTCGAAATAAAGTTCTCAAACTCGTATTACAATGCTGTTCTGAACCCAGGCCTTTCTCCTCCGTACACGGCCCGCACAGCCTGCCGCGTAACCGGTCTTCTCGCTGTCTGCCCTGCGTTGTTCGCCTTGGCTCACTGACCTACTTCCAGCTCTCTGCTTGGTTAAGTAATACTGTCGCCTTTGCTTTACGTAACCAGTGCTATTCACCGCTCGACTTTATCGTACGCTCTGCGCATGTGTACCACTTCAGCTCGCTGGCTGAACTCGACTGATGTGTCTGGACTACGTTAAGGAGCTCGTACCTGGCGCAGTCACGTGATGCATCCCCCACCATCTACGGTCGTGCGTCACAAATATAATCTCGACTCCCATCATCTCGGCTATTAAGTCATACAATAACTTAAGGGATTATCTGTCTTTCTTCAAGTTATTATCATATATAATGCTTGTTATTTCTTCTCTTCTGAGATGATTAAATATACTGTTCCATAAATATCTTAATAAAACTTTATATTTCCTCCCATAATTCCATCTACTTGACTGGCAGTGCCTTCTTGATCCTTGGCCTTCTACGTCATTTTCTAACATTCTCCTCTACTCGATTTGAGCGCTATCTTTACAACTTTTCCCATAAATCTCAACTACGGCTCAATGTCAGCTGGCGTAGCCGATAGCCTCAACTAGGTATCGGGTACATCTCTCCCGTACATCTCCTTTTTTTTAATCAGGATTGAGAAAAAAATACACTCTCAGGCATTCTATATACAACATATGTACACGATAGCTCTATAATCCTCTTATTCAGCATAATGATACTTTCTAATGCTAGCTGCGTTAAAAGTCCCCACAACTTCATTAGTATCCATTCCCTCGGTGTACTATATCTCCTTAAATTAGATCCTCTTCTTTGACTTGCTACGTTTCAACAATGATGATTGATTTCCAATGATAAGTATTCTGCTTCTGCATTACCTTGTCGTTTATTTCTTCCTTCTGCACTCGTGCTTGCTCGATTGATATCTCTAGTTATCTCTTCGGGTGGTGCACTAGGCTGTCTACTTTCTTGCCTTGATCTTCCATATTCTCGATTGTCTTGTCATTCATTTGGATCATTTCTTCTGCTATCCTGCCTATCGTTCTGATAAGATTGCTGACCTTGGTTCCAGTTGTATCGACCTCGATATCTATTATTGTACCTATTCCTATTCTGGTATCTGGAATTCTGATCATAGTTCCTGTATCTACTGTTTCTTGCGTCCTGATCGTTTGGCCTCTCGTATGGTCCTCGATATCGATCATTTCCGCGAACGTTGTGAATATTACCTCTATTCCCTTCGTTCCTTCTGTTTCCCCAGGAATCTCTTCTATCAGTCTGTGCTGCGTTACCGACAACTACCGCATTCACCTCTCGCGTGTTTCGATTCTCGTTCCGTGCAGTTCTGGGTGTGATTTGAGCGCTTGTATAGTCTAATCGTCGTAAGATATCGTCATAGTGCTCAAGTGTGTTCGCTCCCGATGCTATGAGTGATCGTTGTACCTCAATTGGCAACTGTCTTGCTATAGCTTGCAAAAGCTCTTCTTCTGGCAATGGAGGAATCAAAAACTGCAACTTAGCCAATTTCGAGGTAAAGTAATTAGCATAATGCGTTGGATGTGACGTAGAGTAACGCTTCGAATACATTTCTGCTCTTACGTTCAGCTGATCCTCCGCACTCCAAAATCTCCTTAAGAATGCTATGGCAAATTGTTCCATATTCGCAAAATTGCTCCTGAATGCGCGAAACCAAGTTAACGCAGACCCGTCTAAGGCGCGTTCGACTATCCTTAGTTCCCTTTCCTTGGCTACTCTATGTTCCGCCATGTAATCGCGAATATCCCTCAGAAATTCGACTGGTGTGACTCCTGTGTTTCCTGAAAACTTCCTTGGTTTGTCGTCCAAATTTCTGATGATGGTCACTGGACCTGAGTATCGTTCACTCGTACCAAACGTACTCCTATACGAATTCGGATTATCTTGAGGAGTTGAACTAGCCCTTTCGAATGTTACATTCTGTTGCGTTTGACGGTCTTCTCCCACGCTAACCTCTTGACTGTTCATACTGCGGTCTATCGGTGTCTGATTCATCGATACCTCCCCCGTTGTAACATTTTGACTTGTGAAACTCTCTATTATAGATTCTATTTTAGTCATCCTATCTTCTGTTCTTTTTTCTACGGTCATGACCTGAGTCTTCAAATAATCTAACGACGTAACATTCTGCGTTCTGTTACTCTCTTCTAAATCGTTCTTTAATTTGTCTATCTTGTCTTCGCATGTAGTCTTTACTGATGCGACTTGTTCCTTTAACTGATCAACATCTGTCCTAAACTGAGTTGAATCTATCTTCATCGCTTCCTTATTCTCAGTAAATCTCGCTTCCAAGTTCGCCATATCTGCGATTAACTTCTCATCCAACCCTGCACGTTTTTCTTTTGCTTCGGCATCGACCTCACTATACAGTTCTTCCACCATTGCACCGACTCTATTTTTAAATAAAGCTAAGTTTTCATTAACTTTCTGCTCTATATCATCATCAATCTTCCTAATGCCTATCTGCAATTGGTTTTCTAAGGATTTCAAGTTAGAATTAACCTCTCCTAAGACTTCCTCTTTAACGGTCCCAATTACTGACTTTAAACCTTTGATTTCATTACCTAGATTCATTTCTAGACCTTTGATTTTAGTTTCGAAAGATACTTCGGTAGACCACTCTTGAATTTTGCCTACATCTGCCACTAAACCATCAATGTCGAATCTCAACTTCGATACATCTGATTTAATGTCTTTCTGAATAGACATAACATCTGTTCTTAAATTAAGAATATTTTCTTCTTCTCTAATTTCTAAATCAATAATATTCTTCCTTAATATTTGCACATTTTCCTCTCCTTTCATTTCTACTGCTTTTATATCTAATTGTAAAGCCTTAAAGATTTCATCATTCTTTAACGTTAATCTATTCTCCAAACTAGTTAAATTGTTTTTCAACTCTGTGTTATTCTCTTCACTACGAGCTTGTAATCTAGTTTCTAATAATTTAAAACTATCCTTTAAGTTAGCTTCATTAGCTTTCAAATTGCTTTCAGTACTGGTCTGTAACCTAGTTTCTAATGATTTTAAATTTTCTTCACTGCTAGTCTGTAATAACTTTAAGTTTTCTTCATTACTAGCTTGTAATAACTTTAAACTTTCTTCATTACTATTCTGTAATAATTTCAATTCTTCCCTATTACTAGTCTGTAAAGCTTCCACATTTTCTTTACATCTAGCTTCTAACCTAGCTTCTGAATCATTGATCTGCTCTTTAACTTCTGTTTCCATTTTAGAGATAGTTACTGCAATACTAGACATGCCATTCTGTAACTCTCCTAACACCTTAGCTAATTCTTCCGGTAACATAATTATATCTTTTAATAAACGTTTTATTCAGAGACGTTAGACAACAACACTTCACAATGTATCAATTCCTGCATTCACTTGGGTATAAGAAAAATGACTTATAACTAAACATGATATAATACTAATATGATTAACATGATCACTGGAATGGGCATACAAGTATATTGTCTGACTAAGTTTAATAAATTTTATAAAACCATTAAATGAAATTGAATTCAATCTCTCCGTAATCTAAATCTGATGTGATTCCATAGAATAAACAAAATCGAATCCCCACGTTGGGCGCCAATTCTCCCTCTCTCTCTGTACCCGTTCGTCCTGGGGATGCGATGACCCATCTGCTATTACATCGCATTCCTGGATTTCCAGGACAGAGCGGAGTTAAATGAACAACTAGTCAAATAAGGAATGTGTCGGAAATTCAGTTGAAATATCCCAAAAGCAGAGGGTAACACGAGATAAAGTATCTCCAGGGTCGTTACGGGTTTAAATTTAATTTTAAAAAATACAAATAGCAATGGGCGCCATCAACTGAATCCCTAGAAAACCACATCCTTCCTGGTTAAGCCTTAATTAAGACAAGGAAAGAAAATAGGAAAATCACATCATCATCCGATCACAACTAAGATAAAAACAAATTTATTCAACTTTGATAGTCAGACAGACATATTAAACACACATTCTACCTGAGAGCATGGTCGAATGCCAACGTTAAATTGTCATTGTTCAGAAAATAGAACCATCTCCATTCTACTCAAAGTGTATTTAATCCACATAAAATAGTAAAAATTTCTAAAGTTCTCTTGGGTTCTCAGGATCACCGTAGCACTATGTCTTTGCGTCACTGACATTCGTGATAACTGAGACCTAACTTCTCTTTAAATTAACATCATGAATGTGGATGTAAAAAATATTATTAATCTGTCTAAACACACATATTATAATCACATATTTTAAATATCACATAATTTATGGCTTGCATGGCATTATTCAAATGCTGAATATGTTAGTAAAATGCTCCTAAACATCGAATAACTAATTTACACTATGTACACTGTCATTAACCATTGCTTGTTTTGTGAATCACAGAAAATCCACTACTCATTGGTTATAATTATCATCATCATCAAAATTAATTGTTTAATTCATCAACACAAGTTGCAATTCTTCAAATCATTTCTCGATTAAATTTATTTAAATCCATTTAAATTTATTAATCATCAGCTTCTTTATTTAATTATCACCTTCTAATTCAGTTATTCATCATCTATTCAATCATCTATTAATTTACTTAAGTCAGCTTATTTATTCAATCTTTAATTCATCCATTTATTTAATTCATTGATATATTCCAAAATTTAATTTATCAACTTATTTAAATTTTATTCATCTGGTTATTTAGATTTTTATTATTTCATCTAGTCATTCTGATTTTTAGCCTACTTTCGATTTTGGCAAAAAATGAAAGTAGACTTATGAGATCAACACAGGGCAAAAAAGTGTGTCTGTCTGTGTGTGTGTATGTGTGTGTGTGAGTCTGTGTGTGTGTGTGTCTGTGTGTCTGTGTGTGTGTGAGTGTGTGTACTCTGAATGTCTGTCCCCCCCTATCAATTCGAACACGGTGAATGCGAATTGAACGAAATTTGGTACAAAGGTAGCACTAGCAAAGGACACCTCAGTGTCATGTTTTATATCGCCGCCATCTTGACGGAAACGTAATGGCGGCCACACAAATGTTCAAAGCTTAAATCAAATTACGACTAACCTAATCATCCGATCTCTACCAAATTTTGCAACGACATACCTTTATGAGGGGAGCATCCTTTGACCAAACCAATAGGTCATCAGCGTAATAGTTTGCGGATGGCGGCCATCTTTGTGTGAAAATCGATTCCCCTATTAATTCGAACACGGTGCAACCGAATGGAACGAAATTTGGTACAGAGGTAGTACTAACAAAAGGCACCTCAGTGTCATGTTTTATATCGCTGCCATCTTGACGGAAACGTAATGGCGGCCACACAAATGTTCAAAGCTTAAATCAAATTTCGATTAACCTAATCATCCGATCTCTACCAAATTTTGCAACAACATACCTTTATGGGGGGAGCATCCTTTGACCAAACCAATAGGTCATCAGCGTAATAGTTTGCGGATGGCGACCATCTTTGTGTGAAAATCGATTCCCCTATTAATTCGAACACGGTGCAACCGAATGGAACGAAATTTGGTACAGAGGTAGTACTAACAAAATGCACCTCAGTGTCATGTTTTATATCGCCGCCATCTTGACGGAAACGTAATGGTGGCCACTCAAATGTTCAAAGCTTAAATCAAATTACGATTAACCTAATCATCCGATCTCTACCAAATTTTGCAACTACATACCTTTATGGAGGGAGCATCCTTTGACCAATCTAATAGGTCATTCACCTGATAGTTTGCGGATGGCGGCCATCTTTATGTCAAAATTGATTCCCCCTATTAATTCGAACACGGTGGAACCGAATGGAACGAAATTTGGTACAGAGGTAGCACTAGCAAAGGGCACCACAGTGTCATGTTTTATATCGCCGCCATCTTGACTGAAACGTAATGGCGGCCACACGAATGTTCAAAGCTTAAATCAAATTACGATTAACCTAATCATCCGATCTCTACCAAATTTTGTAACTACATACCTTTATGGAGGGAGCATCCTTTGACCAATCTAATAGGTCATTCACCTAATAGTTTGCGGATGGAGGCCATCTTTATGTCAAAATTGATTCCCCCTATTAATTCGAACACGGTGGAACCGAATGGAACGAAATTTGGTACAGAGGTAGTACTAGCAAAGGGCACCTCAGTGTCATGTTTTATATCGCCGCCATCTTGACTGAAACGTAATGGCGGCCACACGAATGTTCAAAGCTTAAATCAAATTACGATTAACCTAATCATCCGATCTCTACCAAATTTTGCAACTACATACCTTTATGGAGGGAGCATCCTTTGACCAATCTAATAGGTCATTCGCCTAATAGTTTGCGGATGGCGGCCATCTTTGTGTCAGAATCGATTCCCCCTATTAATTCAAACACGCTGAAACCAAATGGAACGAAATTTTGTATAGAGGTAGCACTAGCAAAGGGCACCTCAGTGTGATGTTTTATATCACCGCTATCTTGATGGAAACGTAATCGCGGCCACCCAAATGTTAAAAGCTAAAATGTAATTACGACCAACCTAATAATCTAGTCTCTACCTAATTTTGCAACACCATATCTTTATGTGGAAAACATATTCTGACCAAACTGCAAGAACATCAGCCCAATAGTTTGCAGATGGTGGCCAGGTATGTGTGCAAATCGATTCCTCCTATCAATTCAAACACGGTGAAACCGAATTGAACGAAATTTGGTACAGAGGTAGCACTAGCAAAGGGCACCTCATATTCATGTTTAATATCCCTATAGCACGTTGTATTTCAACAAGCTCCGACAACCAACATTCAATCATACTCCTTGAAAAGGACAAAGAGTTATAACAATACCCATGCATTTAGGAGAAAGTAGGCTATATGTTCTTTACTGAACATCTTGTTATTTCATTAGGTCAGATCATTAATATGCTTAATTTCAGATTATTATTTCATTAATTATTATTATCAGAAAATCATGTATTATCAACATTATTTATTTGTTTAATTTCCTAACAAATTGTTTAATATGGTTTATAGAACGTTGTCTTACAGTTTTTTCACTTCCAAGTTATATCTTGTATTTAATTATCATGCCAAAAAATATTATTGCCTTCACAAATTCACGTTGGATCTCACTATCCACAACTACATTATATATTTTCACTTTATCAAATATCACATTTGAATACCACAATTATTCCACAAACTCCATAAATATTCAGCGCACAGCATGAATCTCAAAATTATGCTAGACTGGGTTTGACAACCTCATGTCTGCTTCAACATACATTAGCAATATTGCAATTTCCACTTGGCAACTTCCACAAAATGCCTATCACAAACTTCACTTAATCACGTTGCATGATCTACAAAAAATACATAACTGGCTTCAAATCATCAACGCACACAATCTCCAATAACTGTAATTAATTTGATCACATCTAGACAACTTCTTAAACAATAAGGAAAAATATATTACCTCTGTAATCGTAATCAAATTCAAGATCTGCTTTCAAATAGCATAAATTCTCTTAAAATTCTCATAATTCACTTCACAGAAAAACACCAATGTGCTATAATCTCTCACATCGAAATATGCAATACTGATCTGCCTTAAAATAAATATGACCATTAATGATTCATCTTACAAGATTCAATTACTTTAAATCCTTCTCAAATGTATCAAATTCAATCATAAAAATTATCAAAAGCATCAGCTGTACCAGCTGTTAAATTGAAAGTACTCTCAAAAGACTATAGCAACAAAATATTGGATTGGCAAACAAGAATTACAAAATGTAACCCTGCTGACATGTATTTTTAATTTATTTAACAAAATTCGACTGATATGTGACTAGTAGTTCCTTGTTTGATCCTCTTACAATATCAAGTACACTCGGATGATAAAAATGAGTTCCTCAATGGCAAGTAAGATGAGTAACCACCACACGATCGTATAAATACGAAAGGCCTTGCCCCGTCGACTAACATGATAATACCCTGAACGATGGGTAAAGATGTGTACCACCACGCAATCGTATAAATACGAAAGTCCCCATCTCGTCGTCTGAATGAGTGAATGTACCAGATTGGAATCAACAAGTCTCTAGTTGTCACATAAAAGCGATATTCATTCACTTGAGGGAATAACATCTTAATATCTCCAAACAATCCAATTGAAAAATCCCTACTGATGAATAATACACACTCGCTGGTATGTAATGAACTGACGAAGTGATTTAAATAATCCAATTGCAGATCAAGAGTTCGAAATACTCGTCACAAAAAAATAACTATCCAAGAAAAACTATCCTTACTGGAAAATGTCTAAAAGACCAAACATCTGCGTAATAAAGCCAACCAATGGTGAGAATTTCGTATAATGGTGCCTGCCATATCATATGGTAACGCCATATTCTAGCAAAATTCGGACAAATAATGTTTAAGCCATGTCTAAATAATTGTAGAACTCCTACTAGAAAATATATACATGTATGCCCAGTGTTCATGAAAATATCATGTTAGAAAGTCATAACTCTTACAGTACCTTCTCATATGAGCTGTTATTATATTTCAAAGATCGTCGATTATTTGTGTGTGTAATAAATTTCTCGAAAGATCGACGTGAATATCGTTTCACCCAAGCAATAACGATCGCCTTCATATCCCAAGTGAATCAGCTGTTAGACCTCCTCTTCTTCAGGAATCGAATCCATCGTCCGTGGTGCCATCGCGTCTCTGTCTTCGTTTACTCCGACATGATGAACTGCATGTTATCCATAATGGATACTGTCCAAAATCTTACGTAAAAGTTCATAAAAGCAGCGTACCTCATGTTCTTCTTTGATGTTACGCCACTGTCCCATACAATGCTCGGTTTGCTTGTTAAAAGTTCAATCTCCACAGCGGTTAAGTCTCACTTGTAGAAAATAAATTTTATTTATGAGAGTGTATAAGTTTTTTGAAACACCCTGTAGCTGTGTTCGCACTCGATATTTTATGATAATTCATGAAAACGAATTCTATTAATGCACGTGCCAATGTTCATAAGTGCATATAATTGTAACAGTTCGTTTGCTTAAAAGCGTTAATGTTGTTTGGACCCCATGGTCGCTCTACATATTCCATTATGAAATGCATAATCGTAATGTCATTTGAATGTCTAAGTTCATAATTGCAGTATATTATAATTATCTGCCTGCACAATTCTATTACTGAATACAAGTCCCAACTCAATGTTGTAACTGAATGTTGAAATGAAGTTCAGCTTCTTTAATGTTGCCTGCGTATAAAAGTCGGAACTAGCCCGCTCGGATCTACTGCATTATTCCAGAATGAACTATGCTTAAAGCCGGCCTCGCCATGCCGCTTTGCTATACTGTTCTGCGTTATAAAATGCAGCTCGAAATAAAGTTCTCAAACTCGTATTACAATGCTGTTCTGAACCCCGGCCTTTCTCCTCCGTACACGGCCCGCACAGCCTGCCGCGTAACTGGTCTTCTCGCTGTCTGCCCTGCGTTGTTCGCCTTGGCTCACTGACCTACTTCCTGCTCTCTGCTTGGTTAAGTAATACTGTCGCCTTCGCTTTACGTAACCAGTGCTGTTCACCGCTCGACTTTATCGTACGCTCTGCGCATGTGTACCACTTCAGCTCGCTGGCTGAACTCGACTGATGTGTCTGCACTACGTTAAGGAGATCGTACCTGGCGCAGTCACGTGATGCATCCCCCACCATCTACGGTCGTGCGTCACAAATATAATCTCGACTCCCATCATCTCGGCTATTAAGTCATACAATAACTTAAGGGATTATCTGTCTTTCTTCAAGTTATTATCATATATAATGCTTGTTATTTCTTCTCTTCTGAGATGATTAAATATACTGTTCCATAAAGATCTTAATAAAACTTTATATTTCCTCCCATAATTCCATCTACTTGACTGGCAGTGCCTTCTTGATCCTTGGCCTTCTACGTCATTTTCTAACATTCTCCTCTACTCGATTTGAGCGCTATCTTTACAACTTTTCCCATAAATCTCAACTACGGCTCAATGTCAGCTGGCGTAGCCGATAGCCTCAACTAGGTATCGTGTACAGGAAGGAATACCGTGTTGCTGTTTAAATAACTATGGATAAACAGCAGATCATGATGCTGATCGCCAATGTTCTTGGAGGACGAGGCACTTGAAGAACATGAAGGTGGGTTTTACGTCCCATATAACTACTGTGACTTTTGGAGATGCCGGGGTGCGTATATTTCACCCTGAAGGGGAACGTTAGTGTGGCATGGCTCTATTGCATATAACCACTCTCAAATGCTAACAAACTGCACTGGAATTCGAGCCTAACACAGGATCTTCTGATCCGGAATTCTTTGTCGCCTCATCGGAAACCCCATGCCTGTCCTTTAAGCCTTGACAAACATTTGCCAGCCAGCTAGCTCGTAAACTGTCTCGAAACTAGTAATTTAATGGAGATTGTTGGAAGAAACGCAAAAACACTTACTGGATAGTGAGCGACGCATTTAAGATAGAGATATGCTGTCGCGGAATTTTTGTAGAACTTTTCATGCTGAACAATGTTTACACTCATAGTATATAGATATTGTTGACGGTTTGCCCAGCGTAAGCTTAAAAGGCTCACGGACGCCAGCTTTCTTTCGACTTTTTCACTGAAATCGTTACTGCTTGGCTTCCTTTAATCATAAATAAATTATTTTCTACAGAAACCTTCCTCGAAAACTCCTTTACAGAATGGTGAAAACCGCATCAAAATCCATCCAGCTGTTCTTGAGATTACCCGTATTATCCAAGAATCGGGGACTTTGTTTTATACTAAGTAGAGATATATAGCCTATATACATTTTTAGCCTATTTTTTATGAAAAAAATAGGTTTATGAGATTACCAGTTCTACGCGCGCGCGTGTGTGTGTGTGTATATATCCCCCTAACAAAATATAAACGACCAAAGCGATTTCAATGAAACTCGTTAAGTCTTTTAATATGTTTCTCCAATCTAACATGACGGCCAAGCGAAATATTTCACTGGCATGCTATATCTCCGTAACATCAAAACGGTGATAAGCGGCACTACTATAAGTTCACCTATGTAAAGTTCAGAAACCTGTTGAGTACAAAGTCAACATCGCGGTCATGCGAAGTTAAAACATTTAAATGGCCATTCTCGTGACTTAACCATCCAAGCGCAGTGAAACTTGGTACGATAAATTGCTAAATTGCTAATCTATTGGCATCTACTTTAGATCAATTGTTCGCATAACGACAAGATGGTGGCTGTGCGAAATTTTAAAATTTAGTTTTTATTCCTTGTGTCCAAATTATGTGATCGTAGAAAACGTTCGAATAATGAGCCTACGCAATTGTCTTCATTGAATGGTACATAACACTATGGCGTAATATACATACTTAAATTGAAGTTTCTCGCGTTTTAACTATCCGAGTGCAGTGAAAATACGTACGGTAAATGCTTATACAACTGTTAACCCACTGGAATCTAATTTAGTTCAATTATTTTCATAACCACAAGATGGCAGCAGTGCGAAATTTAAAATCTCGTTTTTACTTCTTGTGTCCTAATCATGCGATTGAAGTTTGAATACGATACGTCCACATTAATCTTAATGTAATACTAAATAACTCTAAGACCTACATATATAAAATCCAACATGGCGACCATCCGTAATATTAGACGGTTCTCAATATCGACGAATCTATTACAGCAATCAAACTGAAATTTTGCATGTTGATAGAGGCAATTAACATAAGTGGGATATTTGAAAATAGGATTTAGTTCTTCACGAAACTACTAACTTGTTTTATTCTGTAACAATTATTGCTGGAAGCGGATCTGCGGGTTGCTGTTTCAAGCATACAAACAAGATGGATTTACTTTCATCACAAATTCAAGGCAACTCATCACACTAATTCTGTAAGTGTCAGAGAATTGCCGAATCTTGGACCATGTACATTTTTATTCTTCTGTCTTAATTTCTCATGAATGATGAGTTTAAAGATAACATTTTTTTCAAATTCACAGTGAAATATTGAAAATTGTATTTATAATTTATATTGTCATTTATAAGTCGCGAGTTTTCAAATTTGAAAATCATTATTGAACTAAAAGCAATCCAGGTGCCACAGTAAGAGATATTTATTGAAATAAACAACATTTGTTTAATTCCAATAACTGCACATGCATCAGTTCTTTTTTTTAATAGCAAGGAAAAATGATAATTTTTCAACACCGTGGAGTAATACATATGCATGATGTTTTTTACAAAATGTTGTTGAGCTTTGATGTGCTCTAAGAATAGTCAATTTTGTGTTTTATTATTATTATTATTATTATTATTAATATTGTAAGTGATAGTTGCAGTAATTAGACAGAAGCTAATACTGTAAATCTAGTGATCCTTCTTTTTTTCGCCATGTTGCCTATGAGGAGTGCTGAGAAATCAGAGAAGAATAAGGTTGGGGAGGGGGCGCTAGATATTTCATGTTTCAGAAGGGGGGGGGGGGGGGCGACAGAATAGGTTTGAGAACTGCTGATGTAGAGAGAAAACCAACTTTTAGTCTTGGAAAATATACAGTAATTTCTAAACTTGAAATCAAGTAGGAATGTCTACTTAACGACATCAGCAGTAACCAGGACTCACAATACCTCATATATGGAGACGAGTTTCATCTCATGTATTGTGGGAAGGAACACCAGAGTTATGACCAGACCTCCGAAAAATATAATAAAGGAACTGTAGATGTACTGCATCCCATTCAGGTAGGTGTCCGTAGCTATTCCTATGAGTGACAAGCTGGAGATCAACCTGTAAGCACAAAAACAAGTATTAGCTCAAGCCTGCACATCTGGCTGTTACCGAGCAACGTGACCCTCATGCTGCCCAGAGCAAGAACAGGGCCATCTTCTCCTCGTGGTACGTTTGTATACACGTCACAGTGCTCCCTGCCAGCCCACTGAATATAAGATCCATGACTTCCACGGTTGACTATCCAGTGAGCAGGACCTTATCCTAAACGTTGAATAACTTATCCAACAACAAGATGTTCAGTAAAGAACATATAGGCTACTTTCCCCTAAATGCATGCGTATAGTTATAACTCTTTGTCATTTTCAAGGAGTATAATATTGAATGTTGGTTGTAGTAGCTTGTTGAAATATAACGTGCTATATTATAAGTTGATTGATTGAATCTTACCTTAATTATAAATACATACACTAACACAGCCATCACAATAACACAGGTTATCAGACAATATTCAATACTCACCCAAGTACATGAGGCTAAGTGACCATGATGTCCAAGCCTCTCAAATCAAACATCATCAACAACAACAACAACAGCTTCCTACACAAATCCTTCCTCGTATTAGAGTACACACACTAGTACAGACATCACAGTGACACACATTATCATACAACTTGTACACACACGCACGTACACGGGGCTACATGACCATGATGCCGCGAACCCCCTGAACAATCAGCAACAACAACAGTCTGTACCGCGATAAAGGACAACGAATTTTAATCGCTGTAGTCGAGTGTTGAAATATGTGGTGTTATAGGTACTGCTCGAGTGCTCTGGCTCGAGTCTAAGCTGCGTGGACCTAGAGGAATGTGCATCGCAGACTATTAGCAGTGGTGGTGACGTGTGATGCGGTTTCTCGGTCCTTGCGTAGCGAATGAATATCCACAGCCTGCTTCCAGTCTCCGACCGGGTCAGGAATGGAATGAATGAAGCCCCCATCTAGCAGCGAGGATATGAACTGTGCCGTCTGCCGAGGCCTGACGCACTCCTCTGGGGCAATGATTAAATGAATGGCAGATGAAATGAAATGATAGTGGAGAGTGTTGCTGGAATGAAATTTTGACAGGGAAAACCGAAGTACCCGGAGAAAACCCTGTCTGCCTCCGCTTTGTCCAGCACAGATCTCACATGGAGTGACCGGGATTTGAACCACGGACCCAGCGGTGAGAGGCCGGCGTGCTGCCGCCTAAGCCGTGGAGGCTCTCCTTGCGTAGTAACAGAAACAAATACATTAGTCGGTGACTCAGTCACTCATTCCCAACGCCACACTGGTTTCAGAAAAGATTCATGTTAGCAGTATTGGAATAGACGAGAATGTCAGGTAACACGGCGGGCTGTCGACAGGCTTCTCAATTCTCGCCTGCTCCTACCCTGCCTATACCCTTCATCCCGCAAGTTCACAGAGCTTGGAACCGAGCAGTATATTGTACCTATATTGACGATGGGCACAGGTTGTTTCTTTACTGAACCAAGAGTTTGAAGAGCGCGTGGTGATATGCTTGTTGTTTCGTCTAGCCTGACACGAGAGGAAGAGAGCATCGCCGTTAAGGAAGAAATAAGGATTGATGAAAATCCACAGCCTGCTTCCAGTCTCCGACCGGGTCAGGAATGGAATGAATGAAGCCCCTATCTAGCGGCGAGGATATGAACTGTGCCGGCTGCCGAGGCCTGACGCACTCCTCTGGGGCAATGATTAAATGAATGACAGATGAAATGAAATGATAGTGGAGAGTGTTGCTGGAATGAAATGTTGACAGGGAAAACCGGAGTCCCCGGAGAAAAACCTGTCTGCCTCCGTTCTGTCCAGCACAGATCTCACATGGAGTGACCGGGATTTGAACCACGGACTCAGCGGTGAGAGGCCGACGTGCTGCCGCCTGAGCCACGGAGGCTATAAGGATTGATAACGAATGTAAATATGAAGAGGTTGAACCTCCGGAAACATCGCGGGAATACGCTGACTACATCTACTAAAATTATGCAAAAGGAATCAAGAAAATCCGTCAAATGGATCGGAAGATATTTGAAAAGAAGTAGTCCAGGGCGCAAGAACTATTTTCTACACGTGGTAGGCGCAGAGGCAAGCTGCACGCTACAAGTTGGCACTGAGGAGCAAGCACTTCAACTTGATTCTTGACACGCGCAAGATCTAAGTCAGCTTGGCAATTAGGATCTGAGGGTACCTGTCTGAAAGAGTTGGAACTTAGCCGACAAATATAGTATGGGCCTAAAAATCCATTTACTATGATAAGCTCCGTAGGCAAGTCTGGTTTTTGTGTGTGCAGAACCATGAAGGGGCATTCCATATTCTCGCAGATAGAATAATCTAGCCGACGTGTGAGCCTATAGAGCATCCAGCGTTTAGAAAAGACTGTGGAGCCTTATGGCGACAGTGTTGCTAACTCTAGGCAGAAGTAGCGCTGACGTCATACGTTATGTTCACCCGCTTCGAGTACTGCGCTTTCATAAGTTAGCGACACAACACAACCCCAGCAGCTACCTGAAATAGAATACGCCCAGGAAGGAGCAGTTTTGCAGGTGTTGACGGATTGGATCAGTATTAAGGATTCCGTACGCGAAGAGAACCAGTAACGATATTCATTTCGTTGTGATATGACGCATTACTGATTGACAGATGTCGAGAGCACAACCCTTCCTTCCTTCTCGGGTGTATGCTGACGATGCTAACAATTTTTACGTCAGCAATACTGTTGATCATCACCTCTTCAGTTATTAGTCAGGCTTTAATTTAGTTTCTTTCAATTTTATCCTTACTGTTTTATTTAGATTAATATTTGTAATATTGTAGTGAGTTAGCCGTGTGGTTAGGGGCACGCAGCTGTGAGCATGCATTCGGGAGATAGTGGGTTCGAACCCAACTGTCGGCAGCCTTGATTCGATCGAACAGAAAATAAAGCAGACACACAGCATTAACACCAATGCCCGATAGTGCTTCAGAAGTTATGTTGTCGGCGAAACTGAGCACGTGCTCCACTCCGGGCGAGCATGCAGCACAGGACGAGGCTCTTCTTTCCAGCGTGCTAACCCCGCAAATTTTTAAATTACTAAGACGTAATATAAACGATACTTGTATGCAATAACAAAGGTAATCAATTGGCAGATAATTGTAGGAAGCTATTATGACGAAAAATATATATGTTCAGAGTTCCTTCATGATAAAAGGTGGGGTAACACAACCAGAGTAGGGGGGGTCGTTAAAAGAAAAAGCCCATAAGACCCACAGTCTTTTCTAAACGCTGGATGCTCTATAGTATCTGTGTGTGCAGAGCTAAGGAGGAGCATACTCTTTACTCACTTAAGGAATGTATAGCCTAGACACTATAAATGGTACTAGAGTACTCAGAAAACCACTCTTGAGATCATAAGTGTACCGCTACACATATTGAAAGCCAAAAGCCAATACGTGAAGTTTGAGCCAACGGTCGTGGTAATCAAATTTATATCGAAATACCGGAGTGATTACTCTAGAATCGGAAAGTGTATAAGTCGAGATAGGAGACTTTTCTGTAGCACAAGCTACGAGTGTTAATATTTGGAAATCGAAAAGTAGATATTATGGTGCCAGATAAGCATCGTACTTGATATTACAAGATGAACCGAAACATCATCATGAGTCGTTAAAAGAGCAGTAGGTGAGATGTCAGGAGACATTTGGGAACAATATCTGCAATAATGGAGACCGTGCTAAGAGTGTTGTGTGAACATCTGCTCCTCGGCCGTCGTGCATGTCAACCTGCTTGCATGGGAACGCATCATCAAAAGGATTCTGTCTACAAGAACTTCAGAATGTGAGCCACAATCTTTATTATTAGTAACTAGTGAACTGTATTCGCAATTACGACTATTCTGTCCACCAAATAGGATTCTAGGGAGTTATAATATTTTGAGAAGCCACAGTAATTTTTATGGAATTATCAACCAAATTTATTTCTATGGATCCTTCTGATGGAAATATCAGTGTTCTTGGATTTTAGCCAGACAAGCACGCTATGACAATAGGCAACCATGTGGATGGTATTCGATCCATTCTATACCTCAACTTTATGCTTGAGAGCTTTAAATAATTGGGGTTTGATTAAATTATTTGTTTATAATTAATCAAATATTTTTGTTAATAATATGTTTCTTGATCTGTTTATTAACAGTTTTTCTTATCTAGTTAAGCTGATTAAGGATGAAAGCGAACATCCAGGTTATGTTAGAATGATTTTCTTGTTGGGTGTTAGTTAAACAGGAATGTAATTTTCTGTGAATTTATAGCTTTTTGATAGTTGGATTTTGAACAAATGTTGTAAAATATTACTGTAAAGGGGCTTGATATATTATGACACCCGAATGAGTTATTACTGATAGTCTACAGTAGTTATGATAATAATATGTGATGGTCATAACCTTGGAACTTTTTCCAATAATAATAATAATAATAATAATAATAATAATTCCTGGTGAGTATTAATGAATAATAATTGGATAATTAATGGATTCTAGTTAAGAACATCGGAGTTTGTGCATGAGGACATGCCGAAAGGATGGTCGTTTGATTTTGGAAACGGAAGGATTTCCATAACCGAGATTTGTATAAACGTAGGAGATTGTATTTATTTATTTATTTATTTATTTATTTATTTATTTATCGTATGGCTTTTAGTGCCGGGAGTGTCCGAGGACATGTTCGGCTCACCTGAGTCTGTAGCTGCTTCCAGCAGACACCCTAAAGGGTGAGCTACAAGTTCCGTTCAATTTCAAGTAGTTCCAACTTTCGCCACCAGGTATCAATGATACCTAGTGATGAACGTTGGAACTTTGATAGAGCGTTCTGACGAAATCTAACCTAACAAATTTTGCTTTACACAAGTTTAGTCTGTGGAAGGATCTTTTACATGCCATAAATCTATGACATGGGACCGCCGGCTTTACTTCCCCTCCGAAGGAAGGCATACTGAAGGATTTTAACGCTCTTAAAAAATCCGACGACTTCGGCCGGGTTTGAACCCGCTATCTTGGGCATAGCAGTTCAGCATGCTACCGACTACGTCACCGAAGCCGCAACGTAGGAGATCTATGCATTGGAGATAATGCCGCTGTTAGATGGGAATGTGTTAGAGAAGATATTAATATTTTATTACATCTACGTGATGGGCCTGACGATAATATTTATGGTAATTGTAATGAGATTGCATGTATGTGACATGATGCCATATGGTGGTTATAAGGAGCCATTGAATCCATCCTGTGTAGCTGAGGGGTCGTTATATAAATAATAATATAATGGACAAATGTTTTAGAAATTATGAATTGGTAAAAAAAAATTATGAAATCGAGTTTTGAGGGTCAAATAATTGCTCCATGCTCAGGTATAATATAAATGAGGGCAATATAGTCACCCACATTGGAAGCCACCAGTGTTTGCCCATCATCAGTGGAATTCTACATTCTTAAATTGTAGTAAAATCGCCCACATGGTGTAGACGTTTAAATAAGAATGAGTTGGTAATTCAAGCCTATTTGATTTTATTAGATTTGCTGAAGACCTTACCGTGTGCAGTTCAACAGATTTGTATTTTGAGAGGCATTTTACCTTGAGGTTTGATGGTGAATAAGAGAACAATGCCGGCAGCTGATCACATTTCGAATCCATTAATATTCATAAAATACCAGTTGGATAATAATAAAATATTTTCTCACCAGAGGCTAAAAGGAATTAAATTAGATTAAAGGATTTGGGTTGAATAAATAACGTTGAATAAAATTATTTTGATAATAACATTGGAGAATGTCTGGAGTACAGTCAAGATTTTGAAACTATAGAGAAAAGTTGTTTAGTGAGGTAATGATTTTGAATTAACTTCTTATGGAGACAGGACATTCCATATTTTGTCTGAGCACGTGAAAATTTTCGACAGATTTTGAAACCATTTTACAGTGCGGAAATATGTTGTTAATGTGATACTCTTGTAAATAATAAAATCACGATGTCAGAATGGACTAGAAATTTTCTGAACAACAGTGATAAGTGTACAATTTTGAATAATCGATTTAGGAGATGCTGAGATGGACTAACATTTTATCAGGCATCGGATGAATATTTTTGCGCATAATGTATTTTTTTTTATCGATGGGTGATTAATTCATTTAGTTTGTGCAACATGGCAATTATAACTAGATGAGGAGCCCAGGGGGAGCGCAGGATGTTTTTATTTTACAGGACCGGAATGTTTAGATTTCTCCCTGGGGTAAATTGTATTTAAATAGGACAAGTGGACAGTTAAATTAAACTGAGGTGTTTTAAGAAATTGGTGCAATTCACGAGTTATTTGCATTACCTCCCATTCCTTTATGGAGTGTGAATTTCGGTATCCACCCGGCTAGTTTTGTTTTCTTATTCTGATTTGCCCAGATGGACCCCGAGATTGTCGTTTGAGTCTTTTGCTCGGCGGATATTGAAATTCATGCTCATGTGATAGCGGGACTTCGGTCAAACGGTCACAATATATAATATTTTCGTTTGCAAATAAACACCATAAACCAATTGTAACGTGCAAGTAGTTATACAGCAAATCAATAAATACAAACCAAATCAAGTTAAAAAGATTCACCCGTTTGGTTTTGAACTACGAACCTCCAGGTTAAGAGCTAAAAACGCTACCCTCTGCTACACATGGTCAATGCTAGAATTACGTGAACAACTGGTTTAGTATAACTGTATAGCAAATATTGTCTTTGAAAGAACGATTTCATTGGCGTTTTCTGCCGTTTTTGTAAACCATTTGTTACTAAATTCGTATTATTTTGTTCAGTACAATCCTAAACGGATATCAATCTACTGAAATATGGACTAGCGAGCAAAAAATAGCCTCCATTTTGACCCAACGGGTCGGCATGGTCCAGCACGATACGGGACAGTCGGCCTGTACTGCCAGTCACTACTACGGAATGAAAATGAAAATCCACAGCCTGCTTCCAGTCGACCGACCGGGTCAGGGAATGGAATGAATGAAGTCCCCATCTAGCGGCGAGGAGATGAACTGTGCCGGCCACCGATGCCTGTCGCACTCCCCTGTGGCAATGATTAAATGAATGACAGATGAAATGAAATGATTGTGGAGAGTGTTGCTGGAATGAAATTGTGACAGGGAAAACCGGAGTACCCGGAGAAAAACCTGTCTGCCTCCGTTCTGTCCAGCACAAATCTCACATGGAGTGACCGGGATTTGGACCACGGACCCAGCGGTGAGAGGCCGGCGTTCTGCCACCCAAGCCACGGAGGCTTATAATATTCTATTAAAAGATGCTAATATCCTACAGGGGGACAGTCCTTGAGAACAGTCCAAACCACCCAATGTACGATAAGCGGATTTAATGAGGCCGGGCCTTATGAATAGTAAGTTATGCTTAGGCTATAATACTTGAATGATTCATACATCCGCCATCTTGAGGCTATTTGTATGATGACCTTGTAGTTTGGCAAAAAGACGCTTCCCACATTAAGGTATATTGTTACAAAATTTTGGTAGTGATATGATGAATAGGTTAGTCGTAATCTGATTTCAGCTTTTTCGTTATGATGGCGGCAATATACAACATGACACTGAGTTGTTCTTTGCTAGTGCTACCTCTGTACTAAAGTTGGTTTAATTTGGTTTTGCCGTGTTAGAAATTGAGGGGGAGGATCGATTTTCACACATATACGGGTGCCATCTTCAAACTATTTGGATGATGACCTTGTAGTTTAGGCAAACAATGCTTCCTATAAGAAGGTATATTGTTGCAAACTCTGGTAGAGATCAGGTGATTAGTTTTGTCGTAATTTGATTTAAACTTTGAACATTTGAGTGACTGCCATCCGTTTCCGTCAAGATGACGGCAATATACAAGATGACACTGAGTTGTTCTTTGCTAGTGCTACCTCTGTACCAAAATTGGTTCGATTTGGCTTCCTCGTGTTAGAATTGATAGGGGGATCGATTCGCACACATAGACAGCCGCCATCTTCAATCTATTTAGATGCTGACCTTGTAGTTTGGGCAAGAGACGCTTCCCAAATTAAGGTATATTGTTGCAAAATTTGGTAGAGATGGATGATTAAGTTAGTTGTAGTTTGATTTAAGCTTAGAACATTTGAGTAGCCACCATTCCGTTTCCGTCAAGGTGGCGACGATATATAACATGACACTGAGGTGTCCGTTGCTAGTGCTACATCTGTATCAAATTTGGTTCAATTCGGTTTCGTCATGTTTGAATTGATATGTGACGGGGGGGGGGGGGGGGGGACGACGACGACACAGATATACACACTCACACACACACAGACAGACAACGTTTGGCCAGTGTAGATCTCATAAGTCTACTTTCATTTTCATTTGCAAAAATCGAAAGTAGGCTAAAAAGACGTCAAACATATTGAAGCTGTCCAAATAAAGTTGATGCAAGCGTCAGTATTTAAATTGAGTAGTGTTTTGCTGTTATTTATGTTATTAGTACGTCTATGCTCATAATGTTTCATGATGTTCATTACCGTAATTCTGACGCTTGTTATTCACATGAATATATTTGCTGAGTTTGTCCTTAAAAGGGGAGCGTGATGGCGCGGTGGCTTAGCTTCTTGCCCTTCACCCGGACGGCCGGGGTTCGAATCCCGGTGACTGCGGGGTGGAATTTTCACCTTGAAAATCACGTGGTGTCAGGAAGGGCATCCGGCATAAATCTCCGGCCAAAAACCAAAATGAGCCTGGTAGGCTCCGGCGACCCCAATTAATTGGGAAAAGCCGAAGAAAGTTTGTTTGTTTTGTCCTTAAAACAATGTTATTTGTGATCTTACAATCCAGTATTCTACTTCACTGTCATAACTTCCCTGTTCCATTTACTTTTGTATAGTGAGAGCCTTAGTCGAGTTTCCGATAGTTCGTTGTGGAGGCTTTGTAAAATAAATTATTAGAAGAAGAATATCAGCTAAGAATGTCTTTGAAAAACTATTAACATTCAAAATTAAGCTACCTTTGTGATAAGTATGTGGTCAGTGTGTCCATGAAATGTGTTATAGATGAGAGACTTGAAGTCTGGATGTTAAAATTTTTCAAAAACTGAAAGTAGTCCGAAGATCAATGTAAAGTTGAATAAGCTACAAAGATAGGAACTCAAATGTCCAGATCACTTGCTTGAAAGATTTCTTTGCAGCTTTTAAGGAAAAATGGTGGAGCTAGGTAGGTCACACTGCAAGACATATGGACGATGAACGCATGATGTCTTGTAATGGGTTTATTTTGGATAGAAAACGTCCTAGAAGCTGACTTCAAACGAGATGGGCCGATGAAATTCGACAATTTTCTGGGAGCAAGTGAATGTAGTTGTACAAGCATTGTGAACTGTAGAAAAGGGTTGAAGAGGTGTTCTTCATCCAGCATTGGACTGTTTGTGGCTGATACTGCTACTGATGATGATGATGATGATGATGATAATAATAATAGGCCAAATAATAATAATCAGTATGTGTATTGGAAATACGCACCATCAGCAGCAGGTTTCCTCGATTTACGCGATGAATTCGTTCCGAGTAATCATCGCGTAGTACGAAAACGCTTAAAGTGAATGTATTATAATATGGGTTAGATAGAAGATACGGACTATTTCAAGGGAAAAATAAAAAGCCTATGAGTGTTAAAGAAATGCAATTGAGTGCTCGTATGTTTTCCCAATGATAAACCAACAGGGCTTAGATTTTATGGTCTCGAGACGCATTTCCTCGTAACAACAAAGTGAGGCAATCTTTGGAGACTTTAAAGCCGAGGATCCCCTTTTCTTGTATTGACAGAAATGTTCTGGTCGCACTTTTTCAGCTTTCTGTAATTTTTTCTGCTTGACTCCTTGTGGTTCTCAAGGTTGATTCCGAGATTCCTGTAGCTCTGACAATGTCCAGAGTGCGCTCATTGAATTCATATCGCTTTATAACCTTCAGCTCATCTTCAAGTGTTATTGATTTCCTTCGCTTTTTTATTTGAAGCATTTTGATCACGTTTTTAGAAACAATAAAACACAGCAAGTTAAATGAATACTGTCTTTAATCATTGAAACAACGCTACACAGCCATTCAGCACTCTCCTTGAGACTAACTACACGCCGGTTGTACATATTTTTTATTTTATATAATTATGTACATTTGTTTAAATCGCGTAAAGTGAGAATGCGTATAACGAGGGATGATTGTATTCGAAAATGCTACACACAAGCTCTACTGGGACAGAGGAGTTGTGACAAATGTTTCTGTCAGTAACAGCAGGCCAGATATCGTTGTCGTCAATAAACAACACTGAGAGGCATTAGTGATAGACATCGCATGTCCCAGCACACAAAACATCCAAACAACAGCTGCTACTATAAAAAATCTAAGTACACAGAGCTGACAGTTGAGATAAGGCAGATGAGGAAACTTGAGTCAGTGACTACAATCCCAATAATTGTGTCATGTACTGGTGTTATACCCAAAACTCTCCACAGCAGACTATCAGTATTGAATCTGCATCCACTGGCAAATATTGAACTACAGAAAGCAGTTCTGTTAAGCACATTTCATATCGCAAGGAAGTTTCTTGGAGAAAGCACTCCGCTACATTACTCAGCAAGAATCGAAGATGAATCAGATGCAAACTTAGTTCATTCTACAAATGAGGGCGACTTGTGATGAGCGCGGACATGAAGTGGATGCAATGTGAGGTTTCTGTACAGTGTAACTTACTGTACATACAGTGTATTTCAGTACAGATGGTTCCTTGCTAAGGCCGATTCAGTCTGTAACTTAAAATGTAACCGAGCTCTGCCATGATAATGATGTGCAAAAACTAAGCAATAACAATAATAAAAAGATACGAGCCTTACAGTAGTCGCATATGGTGTGTAACATCTGACATGTTACCCTAGTATGAAATTGAGATGAAATATATGTGAAGTCAATTTATTCGTCATATTATTGGTAGAATATATTCTAAGCATGGAAATATATGTAATTCTGGATATTTTGCTATCTGGTACTACTCATTAGGCTTCATTAACACATTTATTATAGTTTGATATTGTCTGAACATTTAGACATGTTAAACAATTTGTGACGAGTGTCTGATAGTGACTGATAACGTAGATGTCAGGCCCCTAAAGCATACATTATGATCATTCATAACTGTAATACTGTATAAACTAATTGTGCAGGCCTGTGAAATTTATAACGTAAGTGTACTGGTGATTCTTAGGGCAGGCCACAAATGTTATCAGCTGCATAAAATGATCGTGTCTTGAAATTTTCATTGATAATAGTTATAATTAGGTTAATGGATTCGATCGGATGATTATCGGCCAACATTCTTGATTTATAAAGCATAACCAGCATACTAGAGTCATACATGTTACTAGTAGGCATATGCTTTGTCGAGTTTATTACGGTTCAAAATTACACGTAAAACATTGTATTCGCCGTCTTATAATTTCCTAACCATGTACACACGTCACCATTTTATGCATTCCATCACTGATATGTCAACTCACCAAAATATCACATATAGTGATGATACTTCACACTTTTCATTAAAAAAAATACAGCAATATTCACAAGGAATTGTATTTAGTTCCACCTTCAACAGAAATAGTCGGTTAATCACAAGGAATACTTTTGAAGTGGGATTTAAAGTCACTTCATAATGCTATTCTTATGGGAGACAACTTTGTTTTGCCCAACATCAGCTGATTTTATTTTGATATATCATATTCTTTGCGATTGTGGTGAAAGGTAGAACTAGATTGATAGTTCTTGGAAGCAAAATGGTTAGCGCAGGTTGGAGCGCTTGTGTGGTTGTAAGTTGAACTAGTGGAATAGGAGTGCTTACTCTAAACATTTCCTGAGATAGAGAGGGACAATGAGTGTTAAACAAAAAAGAGTGGAGGTTAGAGGTTATTGGTGGTGATAAAAGAAAGCTATTGTATGAAATACATTATATGCAAGATAAACGTGAAGGAAGTTATAGATTGAATCATTCTGTCTTCTTTATTGCATCGCAATGGTTATATGACGATCGTTTCTAAAATAAATTGTTCTAAGAAGGGAAGCCAGAATAAAATGAGTATTTGAATGATGGTATGAAACTGGAAATTGTATCATATTGTGACGGCACTATTGATCCAATTTATATTTACATCCCTTGGTACTACAAAATAGTAAGTGACATTACGATGAATTGTGGCTATGTCACTGCGTACATTAATCCACCTTGTTTACTGTAGTGTCCTGGTTGGTGTCGGAGACACGTCACGCCTGGGGATAAGAGTATTCTCGTGCAGCATATTAAAATATTTTTCATAGTGTATAACCTATGAAATGGTGCCCTCCCGGATTATATCTTCTTAGAGAAATCTATTTAATTTTTAAAACATTACACCACGGTCGGCCGGTAGAAGCATAGCGGGCGCACTCTCTATCCTATTGTATGCTCGAAGCATTCCACAGCAAAAGTATAAAGGAGAATGTAATGCGAACTTACCAAAAAATACGGATATCAAAACAGTTCTGTAGGAATACTATGAACGCTTTTCATACCTGGGATATTCCGGCGCTGACATACACGTTTGCTCTACTAAGACGGTCAAAGACAGTACCGTATGACAATGATATAAATACAAGAATAACAAAGAGCAAATGCTGAGTCCTTCGTCGGAAATCTACAATTGGATCTGCGATATTTCCTCAATTTAATAGACACCAGAGTTTGCATGAGCGTTTACCGTTCAGTATGTCATATACATTCCTCATTGTTTCCTTTTCCCACTGCCAGCGGGCACACTTCCGTTCGATCCACCACTGCCAGCTAGATCGTTCCGATCCACATCCATCCCATTTTTCAAAATCACTCCCACAATAATATGATCATAAACAAATGGGAAGTTACATCAGAGCAAACAAAACTAAAGGATAGAGACCAAAGTTGCCGGAAGAACGTAAACAAGATTTCTCGGAAAGAATGAAAGCCTATTGGAAAAATAAGAAGAACCAAATAAAAGGTGAGTGAGTTATTTGCTTAACGTCTTCCATTTATTGGAAAAATTTGCTTTAAATAAATAAATAAATAAATAAATAAATAAATAAATAAATAAATAAATAAATAAATAAATAGCATGATCATGATGATGAAGATAATGGTGAAATGTTAACCAGCTGCTTAAGAATTTAATTATGAAACTTTCAATAATGGAGACGTGCAACTTAACAAACACGTCACACGTCCAGCCATAGATTTTAGTAAATCCCACCAAAACTACACTGTGTAGAGAACTGAAAATTCAATGTAATAATTATGTCCCTTATAGCATGGAATTTCAATCAGACTTACGTGGCAATGAGTGACATGGTGGTTGGAAAAATCTTCATATTTCTTCCTCCCATGAGGTAATCTTCTGCTGTTACCTGCTTGGCAAAAAATCCATAGTAGATACCTATTCCAATACATATCATTAACATAAGCACAAACACTGCATAATCTGCAACACCGAATTGCCTTAGTTCGAGAGCAAATTCTTCAGATCCAGGAGGGTTCATGACTAACGATATCGCAGGTTGAATTAAGAAGAAATATTCGAGATCCTTCACAAACGAAGAATACCACTAAAATAAAGATGAACAGAGCTCAGATATAACTAACGTTTCCCCCTTCCAATCTGGAAACAACTGTTTTATGAAGGTTGTAAACGTTTAAAAATATACGGTCGTGATAACCTCGTACATTGCGATCTGAGTTTTTAAAGAAGATTACTTTAAAGCTGATTTGCGACTGGTTTCAATGTCGAAATTTGGTAACACGACAGATAAACTGATAATAATTCATGTTTGGCCACTTGAAGATAAAAGTAGCGTGTTTCTCTAGTTCACGAAAACGTAATGAATACGAATGTTGAATGATAAAAATGAAAAGCTCCAGTATTGTCAACTATGTCTAACACAAAGCACATTTTGTCTCCAAAAGGCAGAGTTACTGCCTATATCACATATGAAATGCTTAGCTATCAGTTATATCTTCTTATATCAGAATTTCATTCGTAAATAAGTCTTTTAACATTTAACGAAATATACTGTTTTTCCGCCAGTCATAAGATTGTACCAAATTGTAATGGGTGGCTACCTAAACCTGAAAACACAAATTACATGAGGATAATAAATACAATTGTATGGCCATTTTCGATCGTCAAGCGATCATCATCAGATCCTTTACACTTAGAGTAGGCTATTAAATCTATGTCTACAAGTATGGGTTACTTACAATATATATTAGTTTAATTACTACTGTAACTAAATAAGTGTATATATTGTAAATACCATCACCCATACTTGTAGACATAGATTTAATAGCCTAAGTTTAAGGATCTGTTCATGATCGCTTGACTAACGAAACTGTTCATCAAAGTGTATTTATTAATCTCATGTAAAATATATTTTCAGGAATAGGGAACCACCTATTACAATTGGGTACTATCGTGTTAACCGACTGAAAAACATTACTAAGGCAACACTGAAATATGGCTCCCAACACAATAATCATAACATTTAACAATTAACAAGAAACCGGTAAGACTTTCCTGCTAGTAGGTCATATATTGTTCGAAGAATACACAGCTTATACTGTAAATGGAAGCTTAAGAATTAAAATATCCGATGCATCCGAGACACGAAGCAGTGATCAGATTGTAATATTGAACATCGTTCTTTTAATTCCTCATGAAAATCCAAATCATAGCTTAAAGAGTATTTATATGATGGTCCCTTTTTGTCGAGTTTAGTGATTTTTAGTCTATTTTTTGCCTATTTTCATTTTTGAAAAAAAATAGGCTTATGAGATTACCTTTTGTCCGTGTGTCTGTGTGTGCGTGTGCGTGTGTGTGTGATGTGTGTGTGTGTGTGTCCCCTAATAACATCTAAACGGCTGGAGCGATTTCAATGAAACTCGGTAAGTTCAAAGCACCATTCTAGGTGACCTTGACCGTGCCCTTAAACTTTTATTGTGTCTCACCAATCCAACATGGCGGCTGTGCGAAATTTCTCACCAGCATTCAGTATCTCCGAAACTATTACCGACATCACCCTGAAATTGTGTACGGTGTTAAAGGGCACTACTAGACGTTCGTCTATGAGAGTTTCAAATACCTGGTAACTACAAAACCAACATGGCGGCCAAGCGAATTTTAGACATTTAAATAGACTTTTCTCGTGATTAAACCATCCAAACGTAACGAAACTTGGTACAGCAAATGTTTATACACATTGTAATGCACTGGCGTCTAATTTAGTTCAATTGTTTACCTAACCTCAAAATGGTGGCTGTGCGAAATATTTCACTGGCATTCCATATCTCCGAAACTATTACAGATATTACCCTGATATTTTGTACGCTAATAAACGGCACTGGTACAAGTTTATCTATTTAACTTATATAAACCTGCAAAGTAAAAAACGAACATGGCGGGCAAGCGAAGTTGAAATATTTTAATAGACTTTTCTTGTGATTTAACTCTCTGAGCGCAGTGAAATGTGGTACAGTAAATAATTATGTATACTGTAATTCAGTGGCATCTAATTTAGTTCATTTATTTACATAACCTCAAGGTGGCTGTGCAAAATTTTAAAATAAAGTTTTTATTTCTTGAGTCGTAATCTTGCGATCGAAGTGAAAGTTTGAGTAATGAACCTACGCAATAATTTTCCTTTAATGGTACATAACTCTATGACCTATACATATAACAATCCAAAATGGCGAGCATCGGAAATATTTAGACAGTTCTCAATATCTACGAATCTTTTACAGCAATCAAGCTGAAATTCTCTATGTTCATAGAAGCTATGAACATAAGTTCTCCTATAGGACTTTCAGTAGCCTGGTGAGCACAAATCAAACATGTCGGTGACGCGATGTATAAATAATTAAATGGACTGTTCTCGTGATTTAACCATCCGAGTGCAGTGAAACATTGCCCGTTATATTCGTATACAAATGTTAATTCACTGGCATCTATTTTATTTCAATTGTTTCCATAACCACAAGATGGAAAATGTGTGAAATTTTTAAATCTCGTTTTTACTACTTGTGTTCTAATCATGCGATTGAAGTTTGAATACCACATGTACACAATAATCTTCATGTAACAGTACATAGAATCCAACCTGGCGACCATCTGAAATATTTAGACGGTTCACAAAATCTACGAATCTATCACAACCTTCAAACTTAAATTTTGTATGTTGATAGAGGCAATTAACATTAGTAGGATATATGAAAATAGGCTGAATAGTTCTTCACGGAACTACTTGTTATTTATGAAAAAAATAGGCTTATAAGATCGCCTTTTGTCCTTGTGTGTGTTTATCTATGTGTGTGTGTGTGCGTATGTGTGTGTTTCCCCCTAATAAAATCTAAACGGCTGGAGTGATTCTGGCAGCCCTGTTGATACCAAAGAAAACGCATAATCGTATCTACTCTGGTGCGCAAATCAAATACTATACCAAATTTTGTTGAAATCCAGCAGATATTATGGATGTTACATGCATTTATAGTACATTATGCAACGAGCCTATAATGGCAATAATTAAGACACGAGTATGTTAATCAAACGAGCGTAAGCGAGTTTTATAACTTCCATACGAGTGTCTTAATTACCTTTATAGGCTAGTTGCACACGACTGTTTATGTTCGACGATAATTATAATTTTATGGTATGTTTTAACATAAATATTCATAAATATCTGTGGGATTCAGTTAGTGAACAGAGCGCATTCGTGGGTCAAGGCACTCCGGACGCAGAGACCATTCACTTTGTTTGCCAACACAGAACACCTATTGTTTACAGCGGATTTTGAGGGCATGCTCGAAGGTCTCCTTACCTAATTGGTCACACAACTGTTTCTTGAGCTCTGATTGGTGGGAGAAACTGTTTCATAATGAAAAATAGTGTTATAATGAGCTTCATTATGATACAGTTTTCTGACACATAATGTTTACATTTCGACATCGTCGAACATTAAAGATTGAAAGCTCCTTAAAATGCTATAATATATCTATGACATGGACCCGCCGGCATTACTTCCCCTCCGAAGGAAGATATACTCAGGGATTTTGAACGACATAGGTGAGGAGTCTGAAACTCAGAGAAAAACAATGAGCTTAAAAATAAGTAAATAGGTGTTAGACCGCTTTTCATAAAACCAATTCAAGGGGCCTATGGGGAGGGGTGAAATACTGGACGAAAAACGTCCACTAAGCAAGGATTTTTGGATATTCACTCATCATCGACCAGCGAAAACTATTAAAGTTAGAAACATGACATTTTGGGGATATGTTTTTCGTATGTCCAAAACATCTACTAAGGAACGGATTTTTTTTAAATTTAGGCTTAAAGGGGTGTTAAGGTGGTTAAACCTGCATTTCATTGAATAACAATATATCACGAGTGGTTTCGTTTGGGAATATGATAATCGGCATATTACCTAATGTTTAAAAGAATAAGCAGGCACGTGACTAAGGGTTTTTCAATGTGGTGTATATTATGAGGTGAAAGGGGTGAAAAGTGGGGGTTGAAGAATTCTTAACGGAGCGTGTATCTCTTAAACGACATAGGCGAGAAGTTTGAAACTCAGCCAAAAAAAAATCAGCTTAAAAAATAAGTAAATAGGTTTTCGACCGTTCTTTCATAAATCCAATTTAAGGGCCTCATGGGGAGGGGTGTACTTCTGGAAAAATAGAAAGGAAAGAAAGTGCCTAACTGACTCACTCACTCATCAAACTCAGGGAGAAAACAGCCTAAAAACAAGAAGTTCCATGACGAACTAAAGAGCCCACTTTTCTAAAAATTAAGATTCGTGCCAATGATTAATCTAGAGTATATGAACCTACCTACAATAATGACGAAATTAAGTTGGTAATATCGAAATGTCTAATTAGTTCAAAATATACCTGGTATAATGAAGCCTAATACAGCACTAGAGTTGGCAGCCCTGGTGTCTGAATATATTCTTAGTTCCATCTTTTAAGGTACAGAATAAAAAATTTGTTTGAAGTCCAATGGACGTTTCATGCAGTTAGACATTTTATCTATCAGCACGCGTAAAATCATGTTAGCAACAATGTCATGCGTGTGCTGGTCATAAATAATCTGAAATATTATGCTATCTTGTTGTGCCAATTTTGAATGAAATCCATTTGTAAGTATAGATGTTACATGTGTTTTAAAATTGGACCTATCAGCAGGCATAACCGACAGCAGTGGCTATGCTCGCTAAAAGCGCAGCGTTAGGTCATGGGGCCAAGCTCTCTGCTGACTCGGTAGACGCGTGGGTTCGAGCCCCACCGTCGGCCGTCCTTGAAATGGTTTTCCGTGGTTTCCCATTTTCAACACCAAATGCTGGGACGGTACCTTCTGACAGGCCACGGCCGATTCCTTCCACATCCTTGCCCAGTTTCATTCATCTTCATCGTTTCCATCCATCATCCCGGCGCGCAGGTCGCCCACGGGCGTCGACTAGAAAGACCTGCACTCGGCCTCTCAGGAGGTCACACGAAAAAAAAAAAAAAAAAAAAGCAGGCATAGAATCATGTTGGCAAAACTGGCATATTAATTGCTCCAAATTAATCTAGAATGTCAGGTGCTATACGTGTGCAAAGAGCTGTTGGCTTGCATACATTCTGTTATATTGATATTAGGATAAACAAATATAGACAGCATTTATTAACAGTTGGCAGTCCTGTTTGCTCTTAAGAATACTTAGAGTCATATCTGTTATGGTACACATAGCACATACGAAATTTGGTTGAAATCCAATTGATAGTATAGAAGTTACAAGTATTTAAAAATTGGTCCTAACAGCAGGCTTAGAATCAAGTTGGTAGAACTGTCATATATAAGTTACTCCAAATTAATCAAAAATGTCAGGTACTATACTTGTGCTTAGTTTAAAGCTGTCGGCTTGCATACTTTCTGATATACTGGTATTTGGAAATAAATAGACAGAGCAATTATTAACAGTTGGCAGCCCTGGTGGCTCTTAAGAATACACTCAGTCATATATGGTTATGTACACATATTTCATACAAAATTTGGTTGGATTCCAATTCATAGTGTAGAAGTTATTATGCATTAAAAAATTGGACCTATCAGAAGGCTTAACATTATTTTGGCAACACTGTCATGTATGGCCTCCTGAAAATTTAACTGAAATAGTATTATCTGCATGTGTGCCAATTTTGGAATAGCTCCCATGCATACCTTCCAAGATATCTAACATAGAGTTCAAATTTCTAGTGCGTTTTTCCAGCAGTTGGTAGCACTGACATAATTTTGAAATATGGGATTCAGATATTGCGGTATACATCTTTACTCATACTAAATTTGGTTTCGATTGCTGCAGCTGTTTAGGAGTTGATAGGGGGGACACACACACACACACACAGCCAGACAGACGGACAGACAGAAGGACAGACAGACAGACACACATTTTCCCGGATCAATCTCATAAGTCTACTTTTTCCTCATTTTTGCAAAATGTGAAAAGTAGGCTAATAAGTAAATAGGTGTTCGACCGTTTTTTCATAAATCCAATACAAGGGGCCATGGGGAGCGGTAAAATTCTGGAAGAAAAACGTCTACTAAGGAAGGATTTTTGGATATTCACTCATCATCGACCAGCCAAAACTATTAAGTTAAAGTTAGAAACATGACATTTTGGGGATATGTTAGATGTATGTCGAAAACATCTGCTAAGGAAGGATTTCTGGATATTCAGGTTGTAAAGGGGTGTTAAGGGGATTAAACCTGCATTTCATTGAATAACAATATCTCACGAGTGGTTTTATTTGGGGATGTAATACTCGGCATATAAACGAATCATTAAAGATAAGAAGACATGTGTCTGTGGGTTTATCGATGTGGTGTATATTATGAGGTGAAAGGGGGTGAAAAGTGGGGGTTGAAGGATTCCACGTGGAGCGTGTATCTCTAAAACGACAAAGGCGATTAGTTTGAAACTCAGCGGAAAAATCAGCTTAAAAATAAGTAAGTTTAATAGGTATTCGTTCGACCATTTTTTTGGTCATAAATCCAATTTAAAAGTTTCATGGAGAGGGGTGAAATTCTGAAAAATAAATGAAATAATATGTCCTGTCTGACTCACTCACTCGTCATCGCCCAGCCAAAATGATTGAAGTTAGAAACATGACATTTAAGGATATGTTCGTTGCATGTCAAAACCCTCCACTAAGGATATTCAGGTTCTAAATGGGGCTTAAGGGGGTTAAACCTGCATTTCATTGAATAACAATATCTCATGACTGGTTTCATTTGTGGATGTGATACTCGGCATATATAAACTAACCATGAACAATAAGCAGACATGTGTCTATGGGTTTTCCGGTGTGGTGTATATTATAAGGTGAAAGGGGTGAAAAGTTGGGGATGAAGGATTCCTAACGGAGCGTGTATCTCTTAAACGACATCAGCGAGAAGTTTGAAATTCAACGAGAAAAAAAACAGCTAAAAAATAAGAAAATAAGTGTTCGAGCGTTTTTTCATCAATCCAATTTAAGGGCCCCAAGGGGTGGGGTGAAATTCTGGAAGGAAAAAAGGAAAGAAAATGTCTTAACTTATTGACTGACTCAGTCACTCATCAAACTCAGGGGAAAAAGACAGCCCAAAAATAAATTAATAGGTGTTCGAGCGTTTTTTTTCTAAAATCCAATTTATGGGGCACATGGGGAGGGGTGAAATTCAGAAAAAAAAGGAAAGAAAATATCCTGACTGACTCACTCACTGATCATCACCCAGCCAAAACTATTGAAGTTAGAAACATAAAATTTTGGGATTCTGTTCGATGTATGTCGATAACGTCCACTAAGTAAGGATATTTGTTTATTCGGGTTGTAAAGAGGTGTTAAGGGCTTAAACGTGCATTTCATTGAATAACAATATCTCACGACTGGTTTCATTTTGGGATGTGATACTTGGCATATAAACTAATCATTAAAAATTAGCAGACACGTGTCTAAGAATCTTTCGATGTGGTTTATTGAGCCCGCCAACGCTCCTGCTGGTGATAGTTTTCGTATGAAGCATTTTTATAACAGAGCATATGTGAACGCATCCTCGAAGCGCGCCACCGCTTCAGGAGCTCTTTTGACTTTGTCTTGATGCTTGGAAGTTTTTTTTTACATGATTGGAGATTTAATCTCAAATGTGCATACTTGAGCAATTAATATTTGGTAATTCTGCATAATTAGCCAATAGGAATTGGCCTAATAACCCTTTAATTATGGTAATAATAACGGTATATCCTCGCAGAAACGCCAAGTTCATTTAAGTAGTCACTACACGACTACTGAATTTATCGACCCTGGAACCTGTCGATCCGAGCCCAGCTTACTCCCTTCTGTACGCTTGACGCGTAACAACGTGATTTTTAGCCGGTTGTGTAGACCACGAGTGTACCAGTAACATTGAAGGACTGAGGAGTCCATTATCGGCGTAAATCGCCTGACAACAAGTATATTTTCAGCACCACAGTGCTTGTGCAGTAATATTTAAGTCGTTTGTGTAACGCGAGTGAATTATTTGCTTCTAAAACGGTGGCTTTAATATTTTCGTGCTACAGAGCACATGGTCCGAGTGACGTCACGTGGTAAGAAAGTGTGCATCGAAATATCTCACAAAAGTAAGAAATATCAAACATCCACAGTGCTTTCTACAATTAAAATTGCAATCCAACGTGTTTTAATCGTGCCGTGCAAAGGCCGAGAATTTTGAGTACCAGATGACACCGATATTTTGGTGATAGTGATTTTCACCTCGTGTAAATTCTGTGTGAAAGAAAGTAGCTTCAGTGCCAAGCTCATGGTTAATTTTTGCAATACAGCTTGCGCCAGTGTAGCTTCAGTTTTGATAAAGTGAAACCTACGACATAAAATCAGTGAATTCCACCATTATTTCACAATTTCTTCGACTGAATTCAACATGCTTCAACTATATCCACTACTGGCCATTTCCTGCTTCACCACGATGAAGATGGTAGCTTAAGCTATTATATGGAGGAGATGTCGACCATTTGACGAAACTACACCATGGAGGCCGATACAAGGAAGTAACCATCGTCATGACCATAGAACCATTGGCTTTACCCAATACCCGGATGAAAGGATTACCCCTCTAAAGTATCCCTTGGAAGGGCGAGGTGAGCAACGGGTCACCGTGAGTTTTGGTTAATTCTGCTTGTAAAGGTTATGTTCAGGGTAGGATTTAGTTTTTATCAACGGTACTTCCGATAACAGTCATTCTTAGGTAGGATTCTTCTTCTTGTAGTTACCACTCATGGTACTTTTCCAACTTCCTGAGCTTCCACACTATTTGTTGTGGTTAAGCTCAAGAGTTAGACACCTCACGTGCTCAGCACGGGTGCAATCCTGTAATCTTTATGTATTCCACATCATGGAAAATGTCTTAAAGAGGGAACTATAGTTTTTCAGTAATCGGCTGTGAACTGAAACTTAATTTATATTTTCAATGCTCCCCTAATATAATCTTTCTGTACGCCTCTGTTGCGGGCGTATCGTTTGGAGTGAGAGAAGTTAACTCATCCACAATATTATTTGTAAATATGTTATAATGGTCTTAGAACCAAGAACAAGTACGATTCAGAGAAATCTTTATAACAGTGTAATTGAGTGTTGTAGTTGTGACACACTCTGAATCCCGGATTACACATGCAGCGTATTATTTAAATTAACAACACCATAGGTTAGGTGTTGGACAAACTTTAAGAATCATGTTTGTGCCCTGAGAGCACTATTTTTGCATTGTAACTTTCCACGGTGGAGTGGAACATATTTGTCAAAGACATTCACGAGTAGACATATCTTTATTCAGCTACTCTTTGCTTCATTTGAAGCCAACACATCCTTGTTACTATCTTTTCGTGGGCTATTACAGCGTCTCACTCTTGTATAATCATCGTTTAATATATGAAAGTGTAAGGAAATATCCTGTGGACAATTATAAAGTTATTCTACGTTTTTGAAACGTGATGAATGTATTTTCCTACTGCAAAGGACTAGCCAGTACCAAGGAACACTCAATTTGTGCGAGGACATGATGGAACATGTCCTGTCTAAAGGCCAAATCCACAGTTATTATTCAAACCCCGGTGCAATCTCTAAGAAGACCTTGACATAACGACGGAGCATTCCTATTTACATTTCGCACAGGTAATCTTTTCCAAATGACCCAATCCTGTACGCTTGACAATGTCCATTACCTAACAGCAGTTTTTAGCCTATTTTCAATTTTGAAAAACTAGGCTTATGAGATCACCTTTTGTCCGTGTGTGTGTGTGATTCGTGTGTGTGCGTGTTCCCCCCCTAATAAAATCTAAACGGCTAGAGCAATTTCAATGAAACTCGGTAAGTTCATAGCAATATTCCGGGCGACCCAGTCCGTGCCCTTCAAATTTTGTTACGACTCACCAATCCAACATGGCGGCTGTGCGAAATATTTCACCAGCATTCAATATCTACGAAACTATTAGCGACATTACCCTGACATTTTGAATGGTGATAAAGGGAACTACTATAAGTTCACTTATGAGACCTTTGAAAACCTGGTAACTACAAAACCAACATGGCGGCCAAGCGAATTAGCGACTTTTAAATAGACGTTTCTCGCGATTTAACCAACCAAACGCAATGAAACTTGGTGGAGTATATGTTTATATACATTGTAATGCACCGACATCTAACTTTGTTCAATTGTTTACATAACCACAAGATGGCGGATGTGCGAAATATTTCACGGGCATTCTATATCTCTGAAACTATTACTGGTATCTCCCTGAAATTTTGTACGGAGATAAAGGGCACTACTGGAACTCCATCTATAAGTCTTTCAAAAACCGGTTAACTACAAAACGAACATGGCGGACAAGCAAATTTGAAAATTTTAAATAGTCCTTTCTGGCGAATTAATGTTCCAAACGCAATGAAATCTGGTACAGGAAATATTTATACACATTATAATGCACTGGTATCTAATTTAGTTCAATTGTTTACATAACCTCAAGATGGCCGCTGTGCGAGTTTTAAAATTAAGTTTTTATTTCTTGTGATGTAGTCATGCGATCGAAGTGAAAGTTTGAATAATGAACCTACGTAATAATTTTCCTTTAATGGTACATGACTCTATGGCCTATACATTTAACAATCCAACATGGCGACCATCCGAAATATTTATACGGCTCTGAATATCTACGAATCTATTATAGCTATCAAACTGAATTTTATAATGTTCATAGGGGCTATGAACTTAAGTTCACCTATAGGACTTTAAATAACCTAGTGATCACAAATCCAACATGGCGGCGACGCGAAGTATAAATATTCACATGGACGTTTCTCGCAATTTAACCATCCGAGTGCAGTGAAACTTGGTACAGTAAATCCTCATACGAATGGCAATCCACTGGCATCTAATTTATTTCAATTGTTTCCATAACCTCAAGATGGCAGCTGTGCGAAATTTTAAAATCTCCTTGTTACTTCTTGTGTCCTAATTATGCGATTGAAGTTTGAATACTACACGCACACAATAATCTGCATGTAACAGTACATAACTCTAGGACCTTCATATGTAAAATCCAACATGGCGACCATCCGAAATATTTAGTCGGTTCTCAATATCTACGAGTCTATTACAGCACTCAAACTGAAATTGTGTATGTTGATAGTGGCAGTTAACATAAGTAGGATATATGAAAATAGGCTGTATAGTTCTTCACGGAACTACTTGTTTTTTAGTACAGTATGACTCACTAGCTATGAGCTTTATAATATTTTCTTCGCTATCATCAGAAGCGAATATTACATGTTAATGCTATTGAGATGAGTACAATTTGATCTTATATTATGAACTAGCAGAAGTACCCATTCTTCAAACGGTCTTCGGTATTAATAACCAGACGTAATCAATTGAGCTACTGTTGCAATGGTTAGAGACTTGGAACCTGTTTCTCGACAAAGAAAAATGATTAGTTAAAATATGCTCTGAAACTAAATTTACCTAACGTGTACTTCCGGACGTGAAAGAAAAATTAAAACCTCGTAGACGAAACGCAATACACATCAAATAAAACTGACCTTCACTGTTGTGTCATTTCCCCATCCAGAGGAAGACCTCTTTAATAATTTATAAAGGCTTGTGGTGCATGAAAATTCAGGTTTTTTAGACTCCAGTGGCCCAAATTCCTAAAAGAAAAAAATACCGGATTTCAATTCAGGAATTTTTGAAAATAATGCTTCTGTTTGGAGATATAATAGACCTTCTGTACGACATAACGCACATTTAAGTCGTGTGAAAAAATCTAGGGTACCCCGTGACCCCCTTAAGCGCAGTGATGAATTTTACAGTTTTAGTTGATTCCGTAATAAACTAATAGCCATTTGCAAACATTCACAGATATTTAATAAATGGAGTGGCTTTACTTCTTGCAGAAATAGATGGAAAGTTGGATGTCACCTTTTCAGATATTGTTGTCATGGTTACTGGCTTGCATTCCTTCATTAGTTTATTAAATGAAATTAGTTTTCTGGGAATATCTCAGAAACTGTTGGTTTTAGAGCCTTAAAATGTACTTTTCGGGGACCCTTTACTGCTATTTAGGGGCACCGAGGTTTGTTTCTGACACCAAGGGGCTAAAAATAAGCCTTGCCTCGTCGTTGTAGACCGTAGTATAATAATAATAACTATAATAATAATATGACAATATAGGGATAGGGATATAATAGACCTTCCGTACCACACCCGCACGTGTAAATCACGTGAAAAAAATCTAGAGTACACCTTGACCCCCTTAAGCGCATTATATGACATTGATGAATTTTACAGCTTAATTTGGTTCCGTTATAACATTAAATCACCATCTAACACAGTAATCGGCACTGGAACAGAGAACGGCGATCTACAAGCGGAAGGGAAAACGGCATGGCTATTTATTGGGAAGCTGAAGAACGAAACGACATCGGAGACGGTAATAAACTACCTAAGAAAGAAAGGAATCCGAGGGGACGTCAGCTGCGAAGAGACCGCCATAAGAGGAGACTCCAAAGCGTACAAAGTTGGCATCCCTTTTGACTGCCTAGAAATGACATCCAACCCCGAATTTTGGCCAAGTAGAGTAATTGTGCGTCGATTTCGATTTCGCCTCCGCAGAAGAAGCGAAGGCGCATCTCTCGAATAACTGCATTAACATGCTCCTGTGGAACGTAGAAGGGTTTAAAGGACTACTGAAACTAACCCCAGGAAACACATTTGAAACATCTGACATACTAATCTTCACAGAGACATTCCTAACGACACCTATTGATATAGAAGGTTTCTACTCCATCCACTCTCTAGCAAGAAAACCTACAGAAGGAAGGCCATCAGGAGGTGTATCTATCCTCTATAAACCATGGATAGGACCCTTAAAGACCTTACATATAGAAGAAAACCTCATAATCGCGAAAGCAAACAACTTCACGATAATAGGCACTTATGTACGCCCCAACACTGATACCGAGGAAATAATGGAACTCCTCACGCTCTCCCTACGGAAAGTTGCAAACCCAGAAGAAGCCATAATACTAGCAGGAGATATGAATTGTAGACTAGACAAACCCGATACGAAATGTAAAACTGTCCTTACATTCCTTGCAGAAGAAAATTTCAAAATAGTAAATGACCCAAGAAGCAAAACTTACTTTGCCCATAATGGCAGTAGCACAATTGACCTCGTGTTCCACAAAGGAAACGATATTGAAATTTTAGAACAAAAGAGTCTATGGACTTCACCAGTAACCCCACTAAGAAAACACATCCCAATACAGACCAAATTCTTACTCAAAACTCCAAAGAAAGTTGTTCCGAATTGCATCAAGACCATCATATCCAGACACCTTAACATGGCAGCACTACAGCGACAACTAGGAAAAGTACCTGAAGCAGAAAAGACAATCAAGGAAAACGACCTAAATTCAGCCCTAACAAGAATTAACAAGATACTAGGAGCAAGTATAACCCACAAACAGATTACAAGGAAAGCTCAACCGTGGTTTGATAAGGAATGTTATGCAGAAAGACAAACTACACTAAAGGCGCTACATATAGCTAGGATCACGTCAACACCAGAGGACCTAAGAGTATATGGGGAAACACGGAGATATTACAAGAATCTCCTAAAACGTAAACGCTTTCAATACATAGAAAGAGAAGGTGAGAGGATCGCCAAAGAAGCAATGAATGATCCATACATAGCCATCAGACCAAGAAGATCGTCAAGATCTAGCAACGTAGAAATAGGAATATGGGAATCGCACTTCACTCTCATCCTTAACGGTACAGGTCAACAAGCGGCATATGAAATTGAATGTAGAGATCAACACGAAGAAATACTCCCCATCACTAAAACAGAGGTATTGGACATAATCAATGCTACGAAATGTAACAAGGCCGCAGGACCAGACGGGTTTTTCAACGAACATCTAAAGGAATCGGCACAACACCTATCAGAACTATGGTCCAAGCTCTTTACCAAATGCCTAGAAACAGGAAATATTCCCGATGAATGGAGAAAATCGACCATTAAAACTCTCTATAAAGGAAAAGGTGAAACCAACGACCCCAACTCGTACAGAGGAATTGCACTGGAAAGCAACACCTTCAAGTTACTGACAAGAATTCTAACCAACAGGATAGTATACGAAGTCGACTCCAAGATACCGGAGGAACAATTCGGCTTTAGACGAGGAAGAGGAACCTTGCACGCAATTCAAAATCTGTTAAATGACATAGAGGAAGCAAAACGACTCCAAAAGGGAAAGTTTTATGCAGTCTTTATAGACTATACAAAGGCCTTCGACCTAATTGACAGAAGAAAGCTCACATCGAAACTTCAAAATATCATCGGAAATCACAATCCTTTAACAATCTTAGTAAAAAATATCCTGGCATACAACCAGATCACCATAGATGACGCAGTATGCAAAACTAAGGAAATCACCCAAACTAATGGAGTGTTGCAAGGTGACCCCCTCAGTCCCATACTGTTCAATATTGCCACAGCCGATGTAACAACAGCAATCCGAGAGAAATCAAAGGACGCAGTGATCTACATATATGCGGATGACATGGTCCTAGGGTCACCAAATAAGGAAGAACTCCAACACGCCTTCTCAGCACTGGTAGAATGGGCAGGAAATAACAGTCTGAAAATAAACTGGACAAAAACCCAACAGATGGTTTTTCGGAAAGGTGGGCGTGTAGCAGCAAACGACAACTTGCAATATGAAGAGGTCAAAGTGGAAATAGTAAATGCAGTTAAATACCTTGGGATTACTTTACAGACTACCGGGACATTCAGATTACACATCCAAGACAGAGCAGTGGCTTGCTTGAAAGCCATGTACGACGTTATCAATCTCCAGCAGCTATCCTTAAAAACAGCTATGCATCTGTTTGACGCAAAGATCCTACCAATTCTCACGTACGGGATCCACTTGATATGGGACCGACTAACGAAGAGAGATCTGGCCACCATCGAAAGAGTTAAAGCCCAATTCCTGAAAACCTTAATGGGCATCTCAAAATACACGCGCTCACGCCTAACATATGAATTAGCACGGGAACCCTTCCTCGTCGAAGAAATAAGAACAAAATTACAGCTTCCATCAACAAAGAATGCTGAAGCGCACCTAGCAGAGAGAAGAGATAAGAGAGAAGACATTCCGCTAGAATTTTACAGCACGGATGCCATGATCAACCGGAACTGGACCAGCGCCAATCAGAAACTAAGACATGTGGTGATAAAGTTAGCAGTGCATGGGTACCACCATAAAATATGTAAAAACATGTCCTACCACGCCCCAAATGAACTCTGCGTGTGCTCGTTATGTGACCAGTTCTGTGACACATATCACATCACACGATGTAAAAATAACCAGAAATCACTCTGTGATTATAGCAAGGACTAACATTTAAAATGAACAAAGCATCATACAGTGTTGCTCTATTTCACAAATAACATTCAATTCACAATATAATGACTGGTCATGAATAAATGCTTTAATGCACACATTCCTGATTGATTACTGGATCATGATGTTTTTCACATTAATTAACTCTTTTGTAACATGTTTGTTTCACTAATGTAAATCTATGTTATGCACATTCGTGCGCTTTTCTGTTAATAATAATAATAACATTAAGCCGTTTGCAAACTATCTCAGTAATGCAATAAATGGAATTGTATTGCGTCTTACAGCAATAGATGGACCTGTGAGATTCCATTGCCATGGTAACCGGCTTGCATTCTTTCGTTATTGTCTTAAATGTAATTAGTTTTCTGGAAATATCTCAAAAACTGTTGGTTTTAGGGCCTTAAAATGTGGTTTTAGTGCCCCCGAGTTTCGTTTCTCATATTGAGGGGCTGAAAATGAGCTTTGTCTCGCCCGTCTACGCCTATTTCAGCAAGTATTTTAAGGGGGTAGGCCCCCTTTTATGAGAGGTACAGAGAAGAGTTACATCTATGATTAATGTCGTGCCTCTGAAGGATATCTGTACCAAATTTTACGTTGATCCACCCAGCCGTTTTCGAGTTATAAGGGAACAACCACTTTGTCCACAGACAGACAAACAGACAGACATACAGACAGAAAAAAAATATTTTCGCGCGCATCCGTCATTAAACAGTCTGAAACGCGTAAATAACGCAAATTTCGGTAGAAAATCAGAAAAAAACAGACAAACTTTCATTTTTATATATATAGAGAGATGAACCAGACTTCTGTATTTAATCAGGCTATTTGTTCTCACCTTAGAGTGATTGATTTATTCCGTGTGTTATCAGGATGTGAAGGGTTGGTTACCATTATTTTTGTGATGGCCAGTATGTCTGAAAGCTGTGCGCTGGACTACTGAGGTTAATGCGACTGTGATCATATTGGATGAGGCAGGGCAACTTCTGTTATGGTTAAACGGAGCGTCTGAACCGTAGTGTTATTGTGGACCATATGTTATGTGTCATTGGAGCCATTTTTGAGCTCAAGACGATTGTAGCTTATTGGGTTACACGTCTCGTAAGTATCCGATCTGAACTTACGGTCAATATTTGTTAGGTTTGTCAGAGTGATGGGATGTCACCGTTTATTTTGTTAAATGCCTGCTGAGGCAACTCAATTGATAGGAAGCCTTGCATAGTTCGTCATTCGTCATAAATAATACTCATAAATATACGATTGTAATAATCAAGAAAACTCAATTTTTCTCTAAACCGATGGGTTAAAACCATCGTTAATTAATAACTGACTGTTTATTTTAATCTTGCAAACCTACAGCAGACCAATGCATTGTGCTTATTGGATTCAACCCCTGAAGGAATGACTTTAGAGAGATACAACACACCGTTGACATGACAGGAGATCACAGGCAACCACTAGTTCTCAACGTGGGGGCCGAGTGACCTTTATGGTAAACACTGTTTTACAGTGTAGTTCTTAATTCAATTCACACACGTCAGATGACGAATGAGGGCAAACAGTTCTTCTTTTTGTTGCAGGCAGGATAATAACAATGTTTATAATGTGTTATATTACTTATTTCTGTGCATAATCCCACATGTAACCCTACTGTATTTCTTCGGTAGTGACTATTTGTACTACTATGTTTGTAATATTTGTTATGTAATGCAATGACTGTTATCAACTTTCTAACTAATTGTTTGCTAACACGGACGCTTAGTGCCGATGTTTTTAAGCCAGGATTTAGCTAATTTAAAGTATAATAACTGTAAATATTGGAATGGTACTGGCGTCATTTAGCTCTTTTCAGTCATGTTTTGACTTTTATGGCATGATGTTTTCTTTCGAGAAGCATCATCACCTCTTTCATGTATTTTCAACTAGGGATTTTGTACCATTGGCCCCTCTTTGCTTCTGTTTTCTGTTGTAACTAGGACCAGTCGAGGGGGTTTATTTACATTAGCTTAGGGATTGCTTCTTCGTTTTTATATTTTTATTTATAGTTAGCGGATTAGCCGTGTTGCAAACACCCCGAAAGCAGGCTACGGGTTTGTTTATTCAGAATAAACGGTTCCCGTGAATTTTACGTCAGCCTGGATTATTTATTCAGTAGTTTGTCTTTTGGGGGTGTATTTCCTGGGGCTTCTTTGACTTATGCTTTTGATGGGAATCTGATCCTACGGGACAGAGAGTTTCGTGCCGGCCAGCCCTATCAGGAATGCATTTCAATCCTCTTTGTCATATGTGTCAGAAGGATGAGGTCATCTGGGAGGCCACACATGGTTGGTGCTGACCAGATGACCTCCTCTGACGGGCACATAACATTATGAGGTAAAAGGGGGGGGGGGGAAGTGGGGGTTGAAGGATTCCTAACGGAGCGCGTATCTCTTAAACGACATAGGCGAGGAGCTTGAAACCCAGAGGAAAACAATCAGCTTAAATATAAGTAAATAGGTGATCGACCGATTCTTCATAAATTCAATTTAAGGGGACCATGGAGAGGGGTGAAATGCTGAAAAAATTTAAAGAAAATGTCCTGATTGACTCACTCACTCATTATCGTCCAGCGACAACTATTAAATTTTGGGGATATGTTCGCTGTATGTCGAAGAAGTCCACCAAGGTAGGATTTTTGGATATTCGGATTCTAAAAAGGTGTTAAGGGGGTAAACTTGCATTTCATTGAATAAAAATATCTCACGAGTTGTTTCATTTGGGGATGTGATACTCGGTATATTAACTAATGATTAAAAAAAATAAGCAGACACGTGTCTGAGGGTTTTTCGATGTGGTGTATATTACGAGGTGAAAGGGAGAATCTGTGGGCTTAGAGGTTTTTACTTGAGTAATTTTATGATGTGTACTTTTTCCATAGGAATTTAGGTAAAAGGATTTTGTGTTTACTTAGTGTGTTTAATATACTGTTTATCATTTATTTCCTATTTACGTTTGTGGTCGGAAACCGTGTTGTGATTTTGAGTCGAATTTTATACTTGCGATGCGACGTGACCGCGTTGTCACAGCCCCTAAACTGAGGAGGACGTGACGTTCGTGAGATTTTGATATTTATGTGCCATTGTTGTGTTATATTGTCTTTATTGTCTGATTGTTTACGGTCTTTACAAAATTATTATCATTATTTTTCAAAATTTAACGATAAATCCGTCATAGCATTCATGATTGAGACGTTGCTAATTTTACTCTTTACAACTAGAATATTCGCGGGCGAAGCCGCGACTGGTAATGCTAGTATAACTATAATTCATTGGACTGTTAACTTACTTACTATATGGAAAGGATAAACGGATGTAATATAAGAAGCAACAGGAACACTGTCACACTGAAATATGATTTCCAATTAGTAGCATCTGGTTTTCACTTCTATTCAAGTTTTACTTTTTCTTTGAAGAAGGAGCTATATAATGAGCCTTAGTATCATACAAGCAATACCACGTAGTAATAAAAGGCAGAATATCTCAATTTATATTCTCTTTCAATATCAAGTCTAATAACATCATTTTTTTTATAAGCAATTCTCCTCTCTCTTGTCTCTCCCCTCTCTGGAATAACTGGAGTTGACACTATCGTACGACAAGTTCAAATTTCCTCCACACCAGCGCTCCATAGCGTCTATTGTCTCTCTCCTCTCTGGAATACACAGAGTTGACACTCCTCTATGACAAGTTCAAATTTCCTCCACACAAGCGCTCCATAGCAACTCTGGTACAACTTCACACCACTTCCAAAGAATATTTATCACATCATACACACAAGTATCATAGCCATCACAACTCAAAAGGTTTCAGGAAATATTACACAGCTGCTTGAATAATTCATAATCCTGCCTAAAGTACAAATGTTCCCGGTTAATAGGCCGGGGATTGCCTTAATTTACGAATCCTACAATACTCACTGCAAATGCGCGATACGAAATCATGTTTTTAGCCTATTTTGTCCGTGTGTGTGTGCATATGTGTGTCTGTGTGTCTGTGAGTCTGCGTGTCAGTGTGTGTGCCCCCCTCTAATAACTTCTAAACGGATGGAGAGATGTCAATAAAACCCGGTAAGATCATAGCATCATTCTGGCCGATCCCGACCGTGCCCTTCAAATACTTCTACGTCTCACCAATCCAACATGGCGGCTGTGCGAAATATTTAACCAGCATTCAATATCTCCGAAACAATTACCGATATCACCCTGAAATGTTGTACGGAGATAAAGGGCTCTACTAAAAGTTCATCTATGAGACTTAATAAAACATGTTAACTAGAAAACGTACATGGCGGCCAAGCAAAGTTGAAAAATTTAATAGACTTTTCTCGGGATTTAATCATCCAAACGCAATGAAACTTGGTACAGCAAATATTTATACACAGTGTAATGCACTGGCATGTAATTTAGTTGAAATGTTTACATAATATCAAGATGGCGACTGTGTGAATTTTAAAATTAAGTTTTTATTTCTTGTGTCGTAATCATGCAATCGAAGTGAAAGTTTGAATAATGAACCTTCGCAATAATATTCCTTTAATGATACATAACTCTATGGCCTATACATATAACAATCCAGCATGGTGACCATCCGAAATATTTAAACGGTCCTCAATATCAAAGAATCTATTACAGCAATCAAGCTGAATTTCTGTATGTGCATAGGGGCTATGAACATAAATTCACCTATAGGACTTTCAATAACCTGGTGATCACAAATCCAAAATGGCAGCGACGTGAAGTATAAATATTTAAATGCACGTTTTTCGCAATTTGATCATCCGTGTGCAGTGAAACTTGGTACAGTAAATGCTTATACAAATGTTAATCCACTTGCATCTAATTTATTTCAATTGTTTCCATAAACACAATATGGCAGCAATGCGAAATTTTCAGATCACGTTTTTATTTCTTTTGTCCAAATAATGCGATTTAAGTTGAATATTACACGTACACAATAATCTTCTTGTATCAGTACATAACTCTAAGACCTACATATATAAACATCTAACATGGTGACCATCAGAAATATTAGACGTTTCTCAATATCTACGAATCTATTACAGCAATCAAACTGAAAATGTGTATGTTGATAGAGACAATTAACATAAGTAGGATATATGAAAATAGGCTATAGTTTTTCACGGAACTACTTGTTTTGAATTGCATTCTGGAGAGCAGAAGAAACGGTCACTTCATAATTTTTCATAGCACTCTGTCAACACCAATCACAAGTTTGACTGACCATTGTAATTTCAAGTAAAATTACCTGTCAAGGTAAAGACTATTGGAGGCTTTAATGAGAAATTATACTACAATACAGTGAAGGGTGCATTCACAAATTACAGAAGCAAATAATTGGAACTGCCAAGGGTCGAAAATGTGGGCACTAATCATCTAAGGTGTGTAACACACCACCAAATATAGATAATACCTACAGTATGTTCTCTTGAATAAAATCGCCAAATACGTACATATTTATAAAACGTCAAAAATATGTAAATATATAGAATAAATAGAATAACAAGAAGTTCCGTGACGAACTAAAGAGCCTATTTTTCTTAATATTTAAGATCTATGCCAATGATTAATCTATATGGATCTATCTAGAATAATGCCGAAATTAAGTTGGTAATATCGAAATTTCAAATTAGTTCGAAATACTGTATACCTGGTATAATGTAGCCTAATAGAGAACTACAGTTGGCAGCCCTGGTGACTGAATATATTCTTAGTTCCATCTCTTAAGGTACAGAATACAAAATTTGGTTGAAGTCCAATGGATAGCATGGACGTTACATGCAGTTAAACATTGGATCTAACAGCGCGCGTAAAGTCATGTTGGCAACAATGACATACATGTATTGGTCAGAAATAATCTGAAATAATATGATCTATTGTTGTCTCAATTTTGAATGAAATCCATTAGTTAGTATAGAAGTTACATACATTTTAAAATTGGATCTATCAGCAGGCTTAGAATCATGTTGGCAGCACTGACGTATATTAGTTACTCCAAATTAATCTAGAATGCCAGGTACTATACATGTGCAAAGTTTAGAGCTATTGGCTTGCATACTTTCTGATATATTGATAATAGGGTAACAAAAATAGAGACAGTATTTATTAACAGTTGGCAGCCCTGGTTACTCTTAAGAATATGCGTTGTCATATCTGTTATGCTACACATAGCACACACGAAATTTGGTTGAAATTCCAATGATAGTATAGAAGTTAAATGTATTTAAATTTGGACCTCTCAGCAGGCATAGAATCATGTTGGTAGCACTGACGTGTATAAATTGCTCCAAATTAATATAGAATGTCAGGTACTATATGTCTGCATAGTTTAAAGCTGTCGGATTGCATACTTTCTAATATATGGTTATTTGGATAAAAAAATTGAGAGCATTTATTAACAGTTGGCAGCCTTGTTGGCTCTTAAGAATACACTCAGACATATCTGTTTATGTACACATAGCACATACGAAATTTGGTTGAAATCCAATTGATTATGTAGAAGTTATAAGCATTTGAAATTTGGACCCATCAGCAGGCTCATAATCATTTTGGCAACACTGCCATGTATGGCCTCCTGGAAATTAAACTGCAATATTATTATCTATACGTGTGCCAATTTTGAAATAGCTCCTATTTATACCTTCTAAAATATCCAACATGGAGCTCAAATTTCAATTGCGATTTTTCAGCAGTTGGCAGCACTGACATCATTTTCAAATATGGGCTTGAGATATTCAGGTATAGATCTTTACTCCTAACAAATTTTGTTTTGATTGCTGCAGCCGTTTACACACACAGCCAGACAGACAGACAGACAGACAGAAGGACAGACAGACAGACACACACTCAGAATGACAGACAGACATACACACACACATTTTCCCGATCTCATAAGTCTACTTTTTCCTCATTTTTGCAAAATGTGAAAAGTGGGCTAACAAATATTTAAACACATAACTATCCGGGCGTTGCATATAACATATAATTAGATCTGAAGATGCTCACTTGGTGAGCGCAACATGTCATTCCTTAGTTTTCTATCTCTATAGCCTATAAATCTATCTTATATATAAAAGTGAAAGTCTGTATGTGGGTATGTATGTATGTATGTGGGTCTGTTCCGTATACAAATCTACACCGTACCACCAATCTCAACCAAATTTTGCATACATATAGTTTAGGATCCAGAAGGAACCGCTGGCTACATGAATTTTCGATAGTCTTTCTCATTCTTCTGATTTCGGCCCTTTTGCACTCAAGCACAGGCTAATCAAATCATAAAATATACTCATGAAGGAATGGCAAGCCAGATAGTTTCCATGGCAACATAGCTCAAGTCGAGACACGGCCGACTGGATGCCAGTTCTGCTCTGCACTACCGGTATAGAAAAAGAGGATCTTTACTTGAAATCCCGTTAGTTACTCACCTACTCACACAGCACTGTCAACCGAGTTTAGCATAACAAAGACTTGACACTATCATCTACTATATATATTTGTGAAATACCACTCACTCATTCATTCATCACGAAATCTCAGAAACCACCGACGGATTGGAATGAAATTTGGTATGCAGCTTCCCAAAGGGCCGCAAATGCCCCCTAAGATAGGATTTTTGGATATTCAGGTTCTAAAGGGGTGTTAAGGGGGTTGACCTGCATTTCATTGAATTTCAATATCTCCCGATTGGTTTCATTGGGGGATGTGATACTCGGCACGTAAACTCATCATTAAAAATAAGAAGACACGAGTCTGAGGGTTTTTCGATGTGGTGAAAGGGGTGAAAAATGGGGATGGAAAGATTCCTAACGGAGCGTGTATCTCTTAAACGACATAGGTGAGGAGTTTGAAACTCAGCGGAAAACAATCAGCATACAAAATACGTAAATATGTGTTTGACCGTTTATTCATAAATCCAATTTAAGGGGCCCATGGGGAGGGGTGAAATTCTGGGGGGGGGGGACAGGAAGAAAGTGTCCTAACTGATTGACTGACTCACTCACTCATCAAACTCAGGGGGGAAAAACTGCTTTAAAGTAAGTAAATAGCTGTTCGACAGTTTTTTTTATTAAATCAAATTTAAGGGGTTCATGGGGAGGGGTGAAATTCTGAAAAAAGAAAATTGAAAGATAATGTCCTGCCTGACTCACTCACTCACTCACTCACTCACACACTCATCATCGCCCAACCAAAATTATTGAAGTTAGAAACATGACAGTTTGGGGATATGTTCATTGTATGTCAAAACCGTCTACTAAGGGAGGATTTTCGGATATTCAGGTTCTGAAGGGGTCTTAAGGGGGTTAAACCTGCATTCCATTGAATAACAATATCTCCCGATTGGTTTCATTGGGGGATATGATACACGACATATAAACTCATCATTAAAAAGGAAGAAGACACGTCTCTGAGGGGTTTTCGATGTGGTGTATATTATAAGGTGAAAGGGGTGAAAAGTAAGAATTGAAAGATTCCTAACGGAGCGTGTATCTCTTAAACGACATAGGCGAGGAGTTTGAAACTCAGCGGAAAAAATCAGCAAAAAAAAGTAAATATGTGTTTGACCGTTTTTTCATAAATCCAATTTAAGGGGCCCATGGGGAGGGGTGAAATTCTGGGGGGAGGGGGGGAAACAGGAAATAAAGTGTCCTAACTGATTGACTGACTGACTCACTCATCAAACTCAGGGGGGAGGGGGAACTGCTTTAAAGTAAGTTAATAGCTGTTCGACAGTTTTTTTGATCAATCATATTGAAGGGGTTCATCGGGAGGGATGAAATTCTGAAGGAAAAAATGAAAGAAAATGTCCTGACTCATTCACTCATGATCGCCCAGTCAAAAATATTGAAGTTGGAACCATGGCATTCTGGGGATATGTTCGTTGTATCTCAAAACCGTACACTAAGGGAGGATTTTTGGATATTCAGGCTCTAAAGGGGTCTTAAGGGGGTTAAACCTGCATTTCATTGAATAACAATATCTCACGAGTGGTTTCATCTGTGGATGTGATACTCGGCATATAAACTAATCATTAAAAATAAGCAGACATGTGTCTAAGGGTTTTTCGATGTGGTGTATTATTATGAGGTGAAAGGGGTGAAAATTGGGGGTTGAAGGATTCCTAACGGAGCGTGTAGGCCTATCTCTTAAACGACATAGGCGAGAAATTTGAAACTCAGCGAAAAAAAATCAGCTAAAAAATTAAGTAAATCGGTGTTCGACCGTTTTTTCATAAATTAATTTAAAGGTCCAATGGGGTGGGGTGAAATTCTGGGGGGGAAAAGGAGAGAAAGTGTCCAGACTGACTGACTAACTCACTCATCAAACTCAGGGGAAACAGACAGCTAAAAAAATAACTTAATAGGTGTTCAAGCGTTTTTTCATCAATCCAATTTAAGGGGCCCATGGGGAGGGGTGTAATTCTGGTAAAAATAATTGAAAGAAAATGTCCTGTCTGACTCACTCACTCATCGCGCCCAGCGAAAACTATTAATGTTGGAAAAATGAAATTTTGGGAATATGTTCGCTGTATGTCAAAACGTCAACTAAAGAATGATTTTTATTTATTCGGGTTTTAAAGAGATGTTAAGGGGGTAAACGTGCATTTCATTGAATAACGATATCTCATGAGTTGTTTCTTTGGGGATGTGATATTCGGTATATAAACTAATCATTAAAAATAATCAGACATATATCTAAAGGTTTATCGATGTCGTGTATATTATGAGGTGAAAGGGGTGAAAATTGGGGATTGAGGGATTCTTAACGGAGCGTGTATCTCTTAAACGAAATAGGCGAGAAGTTTGAAATTCGGCGGGATAAAACAGCTTAAAATACAAGTAAATATGTGTTCGACCGTTTTTTCATAAATCCAATTTAAGGGGGCCTTGGAGAGGGGTGAAATTCTGGGGTGATAAAACAGGAAAGAAAGTGTCCTAACTGATTGACTCACTTACTCACTCATCAAACTCAGGGGGAAATCAGCTTTAAATAAGTAAATAGGTGTTCGACCATTTGTTTCATAAATCCAATTTAAGGGGTTCATGTGGAGGGGTGAAATTATCATATATAAATGAAATAAAATGTCCTGACTGACTCACTCACTCATCATCGCCCAGCCAAAATTATTGAAGTTGGAAACATGAAATTTTGGGGATATGTTCGTTTTATGTCGAAAACATCCACTAAGGTAAGAGTTTTGAATATTCAGGTTCTAAATAGGTGTTAAGGGGGTAAACGTGCATTTCATTGAATAACAATATCTCACGAGTGGTTTCATTTGGGGATTGATACTTGGCATATATACTAATCATTAAAAATAAGCTGACACATGTCTAATGGTTTTTCGATATAGTGTATATTATGAGGTGAAAGGGATGAAAAGTGGGGGTTGAAAGATTCTTAATGGAGCGTGTATCTCTTAAACGACATAGGCGAGGAGTTTGAAACTCGGAGGAAATCAATCAGCTTAAAAATAAATAAATAAATAAATAAATAAATAAATAAATAAATAAATAAATAAATAAATAAATAAATAAATAAATAAATAAATAAATAAATAAATAAATAAATAAATAAATAAATAAATAAATAAATAAAATAAATAGGTGTTCGACCGTCTTTTCAAAAATCCAATTTAAGGGGCCTATGGGGAGGGGTGAAATTCTGGAAGAAAAACGTCCACTAAGGAAGGATTTTTGGATGTTCGCTCTCATCGACCAACCAAAACTATTAATGTTAGAAGAGTGATATTTTGAGGATATGTTTGTCGTGTGTCGAAAAGATCTACTAAGGAGGGATTTTTGGATATTCAGGTTCTAAAGGGGTGTTAATGGGGTTAAACCTGCATTTCATTGAATAACAATATGACACGACTATGACGCGAGCGAAGCGAGACTAAAAATGAGATGGTGTGTGTGTGTCTGTGTATTACTCAATCACGCAAGTACCACTGGTCCGATTTACATGAATTTTACATGGAAGTAGCAGATTTACCTGGTTAACAGACAGGTTACTTTTGATTTCAATACTTTGCACTTTTAAATATGGCGACCATTTTAGTGACGTCACTCTACCCTTTGGTTTTAAACTTTCATATTTCCATTTCAAATAAAAAGAGAACGCTAAGAAATAGCAAACTTTTGATGGCATGTACGAGGTTAAAAATTGCATTTTCTATCCGAAATGTATCTCCAACCGTTAGCGAGTAAAACCTAAATGTGTGCTATAAAACACGGTCAAGGCAGAGCGGTGTAGTTGGACAAAATGTTCCATCCTTAATCTCCCTCTGCGCAGCACCTCGCCTATCCCCTGTTTTAACTGTCACCTTCACATTTTGATTTATTTACGACCCGTAACGAAGCACGGGTACTTCAGCTAGTATTATATAAAGCCACATGGCTGACTGACTCACTCACTGACATAAATGTTTACCCACTTCCAAATGAGTTACAAACTTGATATTTGGCAAAAACACTCCTTTCACCTTGCAACCAACGGGAAAATTCCGAAAAGTAACATTTTTCAATTTTCAACAGGAAAAAAAGAAGAAAAATGGGGGAAACATCAAATCTCCAGTAATATGTCTTTGTGTAATATCGTATATGGCCTATGTTGTAGACAATACCATTTTACATCTTTTTTGTCTCTTGTTATTTCATCATACGAAAAATAATAAGGGAGTTATTAATGATTTTTTACTATTTGGCCGAAATTTTCTTAGTCCCACGAATAAGTTAAAAATTGATTGGAATGAAATTTCGAAAAATAGTTTTTTTTAATACTTTTATTATATTTTTTACGTCTTGTAGTTTCGGAAACCAACATGATATATTGATTTTTTTCGACCCATGCATTTTTGGATTCAGGTGATAGAATCATTTTCCACTAGAAGCGAAATAGGGGAAGCAACAAATCTCCAGTAATATGTCTTTGTGTAATATCGTATATGGCCTGTGTTGTAGACAAAACCATTTTACATCTTTTTTGTCTCTTGCTATTTCATCATACGACAAATAATAAGGGATTTATTACTGTTTTTTTTTTTTGCCGAAATTATCTAAGTTCCACGAATAAGTTAAAATTTGATTCGAATGAAATTTCGAAAAAATAGTTTTTTGTAATACTTTTATTATATTTATTACGTCTTGTAAGTTCGGAAACCAACATGATATTTTTTTTTTTTTTGTCCCATGCATTTTTGGTTTTAGGTGATAGAATCATTTTCCACTAGAAGCAAAATAGGAGAAGCAACAAATCTCCAGCAATATGTCTTTGTGTTATGTCGTATATGGCCTATGTTGTAGACAATACCATTTTACATCTATTTTGTCTCTTGCTATTTCTTCATACGACAAATAATAAGGGAGTTATTAATGATTTTTTACTTTTTGGCCAAAATTTTCTACGTTCCACGAATAAGTCAAAATTTGATTGGAATGAAATTTCGAAAAATAGTTTTTTGAAATACTTTTATTATATATTTTACGTCTTGTGGTTCGGAAACCAACATGATATTTTGATTTTTTTCGTTCCATGCATTTTTGGTTTCAGGTGATGGAATTATTTTCCACTAAGACCCATGCTTATATCTATATTATATAAAGCCACATGGCTGACTGTCTCACTCACTGAAATAAATGTTTACCCACTTCCAAATGAGTTACAAACTTGATATTTGCCAAACACACTCCTTTCACCTTGCAACCCACGGGAAAATTCCGAAAAGTAACATTTTTCAATTTTTAACCGGAAAAAGTAAGAAGAAAAATGGGGGAAGCATCAAATCTCCAGTAATATATCTCTGTAATATCGTATGTAACCTATGTTGTAGACAATACCATTTTACATCTTTTTTGTCTCTTGTTATTTCTTCATACGACAAATAATAAGGGAGTTATTAATGATTTTTACTTTTTGGCCGAAATTTTCTTAGTCCCACGAATAAGTTAAAAATTGATAGGAATGAAATTTCTAAAAATAGTTTTTTAATACTTTTATTATATTTTTTACGTCTTGTAGTTTCGGAAACCAACATGGTATTTTGATTTTTTTTCGTCCCATGCATTTTTGGATTCAGGTGATACTAATATTTTCCACTAGATGCAAAATAGGGGAAGCAACAAATCTCCAGTAATATGTCTTTGTGTAATATCGTATATGGCCTGTGTTGTATACAATATCATTTTACATCTTTTTTGTCTCTTGCTATTTCATCATACGGCAAATAATATGGGAGTTATTAATGATTTTATACTTTTTGGCCAAAATTTTCTAAGTTCCACGAATAAGTTAAAATTTGATTCGAATGAAATACCGCCGGCCATGATGTGGCAATTCATCGCCAAGAAAGAGAAATTATAAGTGCCACAAGGGAATTCTTTGAAGAGGAGGCCAATACTTTTTCGGAAAGGAATATTCCTTTTAATTCTATTGCAGAGAGTTCAATAACCCACTGCGAAAGCTCTTAGAGTTAGTAAAAGCACTGTGACCAGAGTTACGATGGAGAAATGTAACAACTCAGAAGAGGGTTCATCTAATCTGTCCACGCCTGGAAAGAAGCGGCCTAGAACCTCCAGAATTACAAATCTGGATCCGTTTAAAGAGGATACTATTCGCCGGCACATATATTCTTACTACACCAGGAGCGAACATCCAACAATTCAAAAACTGTTATTTACACTTCCCAACGACTTATTTAAAGGCAGTCACTCTTCATTACTGAAAGTGGTTCATAACCTTGGTTTTGAATATAAAGCTATCAACAGTAGGAAGCTGCTGTTGGAGAGAGGTGACGTAGTAGCTCTAAGGAGTACGTTCCTTCAGAAGATTCGTAGGCGGGACCTAATGTATATTGTGTCGCTAGATGAGACATTGGTCAATGCTGGCCATACCAGAAAAAAGGGATGGACCGATGACTCACCCAAGGGAACGATCGCAGGACCAAGTGGACGAGGCGGACGACTGATTGTTTGCCACGCGGGATCAGCGGATGGATTTGTGACTGACGCACTGCTGCTCTTCAGGTCCAGGAAGACGGGCGATTACCACGAAGAGATGGATCACAATAGATTCCGAAAGTGGTTTGGGGAACAGCTACTCCCAAACATCAAACCGAACAGCGTGATACTGATGGACAATGCTCCCTACCACAGTGTCCAGCTTGATAAGGCCCCAACAAACGCTAGTCGGAAGGACGAAATGGTAGACTGGTTAGTTCGTCATGGTGTCAACGCAAACAAGGAAATAACGAAGGGTGTTCTTCGAGGCCTCATCAGGGAAAGTAAATCTAGAATACCAGTGTATCACATTGACGAAATCACCAAACAGCAGGGCCATGACGTCATAAGGCTGCCCCCGTACCATTGCCATTTTAAACCTAACGAACTCATATGGGCTCCAGTTAAGGGTTATGTTGCGGTAAACAACAAGCGATTCACCCTGGCAGAGGCCGAAAGACTTACGACTGAGGGAATCAATCAAGTTACTACCGAAGACTGGAAAACGCTGTTCCACACGAGGAGAAAGAAATTAAAACTGCTATAGAAAATGAGATGACTTTGGACTACGAGGTGGACGAACTTATAATACGGTTGGAAGGTTCCTCCAATTCTAGCTCTTCAAACCCTGGCAGCAGCAGCAGCAGCAGCAGCAGCAGCAGCAGCAGCAGCAGCAGCAGCGAAGATGAGATGGAAGGGATTGAGCCACTACAAAATGATTAAGAACACCCTCAGTGGATTAGGCCTACTGGGGATACCACTGTTTAAAAAAAAACGCGCCAGGTACTCTACCGCTGGGTGGTGTGGAAAAGAGTACACATGATTTAAGACCCCCCTCCCGCGAACCATTTTCCCCTTGAAATCACGTTTTTCTTATTTGTTTTACGTCCTATATTTGTGCTAATAAGATGTATGGAGACAAAGAATAGCACAAAAGGTATGTTGAAGACTAGGGGATCTCCCTCAACAAAATTCCCTGTACTGATATGACAAGGAAGCAACCGTGATACATTTACCGGTTGTTAAAATAAACAAACTCAATAATTAAACGAACACACATTCATGTAGACTTCAACTCTATTTACTCTTCTAGAACCACCCCCCCCCCCCTTCCCCAATTGGAACAAAGCAACAACATAACGTGGTAGCCAAGCTAGATAAGGGATGAATAGCGGAAGCATGTTATCGGATCACGGTATACAATGTATCATTTCTTCAATAAACCAAAGCCGGCATTAACGGCCGTATTAAAGGTTCCGAGCCATTCTCATTTCACAGTTAGTGCTTAAAGAGGGCTATTTAGCTTGTATGTAGCGAGAATAAATACTGGTATTTAGTAGTTGAAGATGTACAATTACAATAACATACAACATATGAGGAGTTCTAGCCTTGACAACACAGATACGTTACATTTTCTCGATGAACACAGGCATTTAAGAATGTGAGAAGGAAAAAGCCTATGAAGATCAGACATACTCTCGCACAGGATACTCCTCCCAGTTAAGTGCAGACAGTGACGAGGCCAACTGCCCTCATCCAACTACGTGGGATCTGCCTTGGCAATATTCCCTGTACGCATTTGCCTGGCAGTAAGGCTAGAAGACCTGCCTCAATAAAACTCCCTGCCATAATATAACTGGTAGTAGACTAGGGGATCTTCCCCCATCGAAACTCTCTCCATTGATGTGTCTGGCAATGGGCTAGGGGATCTGCCTGAACAAAATTCCCTGTACTGATATGACAAGGAAGCAATCGAGATACACTTACCGATAGTTAATGTAACCAAACCAAGTATTTTAAACGAACAGTCATGTAGACTTCAACCCTCTTTACTCTACTAGAAATCACCCACCCCTCCCCTCCCACTCCCTACCCAGCCCGATTGGGAACAAGCAACAGCATAACGTGGTAGCCAAGTTAGATAAGGGATGACTAGGGACAACATGTTATTGGATCAGGGTATACAATGTATCATTTCTTCAATAAAACAAGGCCGGCATTAACGGCAGTATTTAAGGTTCCGGGGAATTCTCATTTGACTGTTAGTGCTTAAAGAGGGCTGTTTTGGTTATGCGTAGCGAAAATGAATGCTCTTCTTTATTAGTTGAAGATGTCCAATCACAATAACATTCACAACATCAGGGGCAGTCCCCTTAGTCCGGTGATCGCGAATTTCTTCATGGAACAATTTGAACAAATAGCACTAGAGACCGCACCTTTGAAACCTAAAGTGTGGCTACGATACGTGGACGATACCTTTGTAATATGGGGCCATGGTAAAGATCAATTAAATCTGTTTTTACAACATCTTAACAGCCAGAACTCGAACATTCAGTTTACCATGGAGTTAGAAAATGAACAGAAAATCGCGTTTCTCGACGTTATGGTAACGAAGACCGCTGATCTAACTTTGGGACATACAGTTTACCGTAAGCCGACCCATACTGACCGATATCTACATAAGACGTCCAACCACCACCCACGACAGAAATACGGAATTATAAAAACACTGGCTGACCGCGCTAAAAGAATTTGTGAAAAGCAGTGCCTAAAACAAGAAATTGAACACCTCAACGAGGCCTTACGCGCGAATGGGTACAGCCAGAAAGATATCCAGCGAGCACTCCATCCGAGACGTCCAACTACAAGGGTAATTGGAGACAAGCAGCCCCTGGCTAGAGCTTTTCTTCCATATATAAAAAAGGTCACGGACAGAATAGGGAGGCTACTCGAGTCCCATGATATAAAGACCATATACAGGCCTACACGAAAAATTAAGGACATGTTTAGGTCCGCTAAAGATAAGCGACATCCTCATACCGCGGCAGGGGTTTATAAAATCCCGTGTGATTGTGGCCAAGTATATATTGGAACAACGAAAAGAAGTATTGCCACTCGCCTCAAGGAGCACGAACGACACAGCCGGCTGGGACAAACAGATAAATCCACTTTAGCAGCACACTCGCTACTTGCAGGTCACGATATAAGATATGGAGACACCGAAGTTCTGTCCACCACGGTGTCTTATCATGCCAGGCTACAAAGGGAGGCCATTGAAATCCTGAAGCATACTAACAGCTTCAATCTTAAGGAGGAAGCAGAACGTGTGAACAGAGCTTGGCTTCCAGTTCTTAATCCCCTCAAGCCTGCTCTTATTGACCGTCGTAGACGAGATGATGCAACAGACGAGCAGCCCTGTCCTTGATGCATTACTTTTATGTGGTACGCCGTTGCTATGGTAGCCTCTATGTGTGGGTTGTTGACTATTTATATATCTTCTGTTTACTTGTTTTACCTCGCTTTATGTAACCTGTGAACATGCTGAACGCAGTATTCAGCGAAACGTCAGGACGACAAAATGTCCTTGGAACACGACCTATAAGCCCGCGAAACAGAGATTCCTATTCCGTTTGATATATTTATATCCCATGTAGCCTAATTGCCATACATCTGTGCTTTATCTCATCTCATCAGCTTACTTGGTCATTTTTTTTTTGTACGCAGCGAAACTTTCCTAATTCAGTTTGTACACGTTCCTCTCCGTATTATTTTCATTGAACATTTTATTTCAATATAACCTCTTGACCTGTTTATATCTACAATCTCCATAGTGTAACTATTATCCTGCATCTAACCATTTTCATTTCACCTCCAGAGTTCCAGCAAACCATACTATTCTTATTGTAGCACATTACATTAAATATGTTTACTTTCTTTTACATTTAACCAACTATACCATATGCGCCTGTAAATTGCCATCGCATTATGAGAGACGTGCCTAGTGGAATCTGCATGGTACATGTCGAGAGTATGGCGACAGGAAATGAGGTATGGTATTTCGAGGAGGAGCTATATAAGATGTGGTCACATCTGTTAAATTCTTTGGGAAGGAGTCTGTTCATTTTCGGCATGTCATTATTTGCAGTCGAATGAATGCAAGTAGTATTCTAAATTAAAATTGCTTCACATCATGCTTTAATATTTTCTTTGAGTGTACCTTTTTGCGCATTGTTGATGACTAGCTTTTGGAGTTGAGACGAGGCAACATCGCTAGTGCACTCTCCTCAGCGCTATCACTGGCAATACCGTCTCGCCATGCCTTCGTCCAATTGTTAGCCATCACTAGGTGGAATATTGTGTGTGATAGAATGTATCTGTATATGAATGAATTTACGTAATTTTACCTTAACAGCTATTTGTGGGTGGGAGCGAGATTAATTCTGTTTTGTTTTCGTATTCAAGTAAGGAAATATTTTTCATACGTACAAATCTATATATTTAAAACACTAAGCTGTTTTTGTACACACGAGATTGTGAAAACGACTTAACCGATTGGCTTCGTAAGACATTCTAACGAAAGCTCTTGGCATGCAGATTTGCAGAGTGTCTCTAAAATAAACAAATATATTACGGTATATTTTTAAATTAATATAGAAAATAGCAGAATTCTAGGCCCTCACGCATGCGCACAATCCGCCTGGGGTCATGACAAAATGGCGGTGAGAAGTCCATTAAAATGTGAGTTATTTAATAAGCTTCCATGTAATTGAAAACATACATTAACCAAGTTCTGACAATAAAATATAATAACAGTATGAACGTATACGAATGTGCAACATTGATTTATTTGGATAATGAAATTGATTATTTCCTTCAAACAGCGGCTTTTGTATATAATGAATGGTTGCGTCTGCTGCTAAACATGAGTGCGTGAGTAGCCATGTGGTTAAGGCGACTGGCTGTCGTTCCCAGAAGCGCCGGTTCGATCCTACGCCTCGCCAGTATTTTTTTTTTTTTTTACCATTGTTTAATGGTTTAATCAAGGAGTAATAGTAAGGTTTTATGTCTGTTAAAGATACTTATTTCTACATTCCCTCTAAATACGTTTTATTTTCGTTTTACCATTGCATTGCATTGCAGTATGTGATCAAAAGAGCAAACTGTTGTCCGCAGTACGCCGTTTAAATATCTGCAATCAGTTCCTATAACTGACAACAGATGGCAGTAATTCGCCCATATAGTTCCATTAACTGACAGCAGATGGCAACACCATTGCATCGATATATTTAGAACACAAGACATGGCATGTTTTCACGTGATGGAAAATTATAAAGGAGGGGAATATTAAAGAAGGGAAATGTTGAGGAACATTAACCGACAGTTGAATGTGAAGGCTAGGTTGTTTATGTACCTTAATATTGCAATTTCTTCCCAATGCTTCGGTGGTCAAGTTATTAGCGTCCTAGACTAAAAGTTATAATTATGCATCGTCGATATTAAAGAAAATAAAAGTAGTTTTCCAGGCACTCGCGCGTCTCCACAATTGCTTTCGCCATGAGAGACACTTGGCAAATATAATTCGTTTGAAGGAATCCGACATCTTGGTCACTCAGCCCCGTGTACTTGGGTGTGTATGTGTGAAATTTTCTTCTGATAACCTGTGTTATTGTGATGGCTGCATTACTGTGTGTATTTGTAATTAAGGTGGTAAATGGCAAGGAGACGGCCAAGGCCTTAAGTTAGGAACCATCCCGGTATTTGCCTTAAGTGGAAGTGGGAAACCACGGAAAACCACATCCAAGATTGTCGAGGTGGGAATTAAACCTTCCTCTTCTTAGTTATACCTCAAGAGACTGAATGTACCCCGATTTTGCCCTGAGACCAGAATTAAATTTCTTGGCAGAGCAGGAAATGTAACCCGGGTCTCCGGGGCGATAGACAAGAATAGGTGGGCCTCCATGTGTTAATACGATTTTTGACATGCACGGGACATAGAATTCAAAAACTGCCTCCATTAGGGTGACTATCGAAGTGAGTATTGAGTATAGGCCTATGGTCATTCCAGTAGTTGGTGAAGTCATTCTATGTTCCCCTGCAAAATGTACTGCCATAACCTATAACAGGTGATGGAAATTGCTTATTTAGAGCAGTTTCGTACTGTTTATAACAAAATGAAGAACGTCATTCTGAGCTGCGTTTTCAAGCTATCGCAAAAATTTCGCTGGCAGGAACAATTATAAGGAATTTATTTTAAGCGATCAGTCTCATCGCATTCTCCTCACCAACCAACTTGAGTATGAAAGTCTCTGGACGGTCATGTTGAACTTCATTGTATAAGACAATTGTTTAATGATTATTTGTTTAGAGTACTGAGTCTAACTACGTAGTTGATTTCGGCAATGGAAGTATTATTTGCCATTTAATATTTAGCGGCTCCGTTATTGCGGGACACTATAGTGTTATCGAATAATACGAAGCCACATTTAAAATCCAATATAAATAGGCCATTTCAGAAACAATTCCAGATATTATGCAATACAGTGTACTGTAAGGTCCTTGACGATCAAATGTAAACATTTTTCTACATTGTATTTCTCTTTCGTAAAATCTATGTGTGGTTACTTTGGTCTTTACTGTTGTGAGGGTAAAATTGATCTGCTGGAATATAAAATATTTGCCAAGCTGCAACAATGTAATGATATTAATTTAAAAGTCATTGAACTTATATCCAGCAGTTCAAACACATACATCAGCGTTAACAGATTGGATACTGAAGATGAAAGCCAGCTACTTCATTTCCCTATTATTGAATTTTTCAATTCCTTGGAATTAAGAGATTCGCCTCCACATACTTCGAACGTTTAAGCCGTAGATATGCTTCTTAGAAATCTGACTGTTTCCCAAGGATTCATATATGGTAATATATTAATTGTAAGAAATCGCTTGGATTCGGATATAATAGGTGCAGTAATATTAGGCAGAGAGCTCAAATCCTACGACTTGATTTAACACCTTCCGATAAAACACTTACAGGTAGCCTACAGTACATTTTCTTTTAATAGGCAACAATGTCCTATTCGCTCGGCCTACTTTATCAAAATCAATCAAGCTCAAGGAGAAACTCTTGAACGTATTGGGCTATTTACCTCATCACGTTTTCAGTCATGACCAGCAGGATAGTGAAGGTGCAAAAAAGGTCCTGTTTGGGATGGTAAAGAATAAGAGGCGGAAGGATCCTACGGATTATGTTAGAATGGTGAACAAAAGGGGACAAGAGATAGAAAATAGGGAAGAACTGAAGAAAATGTGGAAATAATATTTTGAAGAACTCCTGAACCCAAATGGAAACCACGGCGAGGGGCAAGAAATCGGGGAAGAGGTACAGTAGATGAACTGCAAACAGAAAAGGACTTAACATGGAAAGAAGTGGAAGATGCAGTGAGGAAGATGAAAGGAGGGAAGGCACCGGGTGTGGATGAGTTGAGTGTGGAGATGGTGAGAGCAGCAGGAGAGGAGGGGATACAATGGTTGTACCGAGTGATGAAGACAGCATGGAAGGAAAGGAAGACCCCAGAGGACTGGAAAAAGGGAATAATTGTCCCGATCTTCAAGAAAGGTAGTGGAACAGAATGCAGAAACTATCGGGGAATAACACTGATGAGTCATTGTGCAAAGTTGTTTGAGAAAGTTTTGGAAAGGAGAATTAGGACAAGGATAGAAGGAGGGATGAGGGAAGAACAACATGGCTTCAGATCAGGAAGGTCCACAGTGGATTTGATTTTTGCTGTAAGGCAGTTACAAGAACAGCACTACGAGTATGGAACAGATCTACTGATGGCCTTCCTGGACATTGAGAAAGCATTTGACAGTGTATGCAGAAACAAAGTATGGAAGTCCCTGGAGGATAGAGGAATATAAAAATGGACTATAAGGAAGATAAAGGAGATGTACAAGGGAAGCGTGAGCTGTGTGAAAGTGGGAGGAGAGAGATCGGACTGGTTGGAACAGAGAAACGGCCTGAAACAAGGAAGTGCACTGTCACCGTTACTTTTCATTATGGTGATGGATGACATAATGACCCGAGTGGAACAAGTAATTGGGGAAGGAAAGATGAAAGCAATGGTGCTTGCAGATGATTTGATGATTTGGGGGAACAAGGAGGAGGAGGTACAGGAACAGTTGGACGTGTGGGAAGGAATAATACAAGGTTATGGGATAAAATTTAGCATAAATAAGAGTGAGATGGTGATCACAACAAGGAAGAAGGAAAGAACCACAACGGGAATAACAATTGGTGGGGAACAGCCGAAGGAATTGGAGAGTTTCAAGTATCTGGGAAGCCTGATACAAGAGAATGGAAGAAACGATAGAGAAATAAATGAGCGGGGGAGACAGGCAGAAGCATTCCGGAGGAGTGTGAGAAGCATGTTATGGAGCAAGAATGTCCCTCAGAACAGCAAAAAGATCATATATCGGACGTACAATGTCCCTATCCTGACGTATGCCTCGGAGACCTGGGTTATGAAAGGAAGGGAGAAGAGCAAAATACAGGCCAGTGAGATGAGGTTCTTGAGAAGCAGTATTGGAGCTACAAAGATGGACAGAATAAGAAATGAGAGGACCGGAGAATTAATGAAGGATGAACCATTACAGACTGGTATAGAGAAATCTAGACTTAGATGGTATGGACATGTAAAACGAATGGAGGAGAAGAGGATACCCAGCAGGATACACGAGACGAAGTGGGAAGGAAAGAGACCAAGAGGGAGACCGAGAGACAGGTGGCTGAAGGGGGAGGAAGAAATCGTGAAGAAGAGAGGAGAAGACTGGACAAGGGTGGAGGCTGAGAGATGGTGGGAAGACAGAAGACGTTGGAGAGACTTGTGTTCCAAACAGACCCGGCCAGTGGCTGGAAACTGTGCAAGATGATGATGACCTAATCACGTTTTCAGTCATGACCAGCAATATATTGCAATGCTGAGAGTGCTATCTTTTGACGCCCTTAAAGTTGCAATAGTGCTAAAAAGTAATCGTACAAAGAATGTAACTTATATAAGAAGCTTCTTCAGTAATTTTGTTTTCCATTGTCCGTCATGTTTTGACGGGTTTCATCTAGTTATTTATTAATTTTGCTGTAAAACCAAGTATACGGTACGTATTACGTGCAGGTACCAACCACTTTAGGGTCGACGACATCTTTGGTATGGGTCATCCGTGATCATCGAGTGGCAGTGGCGTGCAGTACCCCACTTTATTGTATCTACAATGCGATAGAACAATACATGATAGTTTGTAATATCCCGTTATCGTGTGTATCGCGATTTACTTGTGCAGATTCACCTCTATGGGCTAACGCGTGTCATTGCCCGAATAGATCCAGATCTTCTACCTTATGAGTCTTTGTTATTTTGTTATGGTACCTCTGAATACTAAGGTCTCCGTATAGCCTATTTGTGCTGTAATGATTTCATTTCTTCAGATAGGTAGCATCTATTATTGGTTTACAAATTTGATGTGAAGCTGGGTGTTTGTGTAAGCGAATATGGGGTACAAATCCGTTTTTTAATTTTAACTTCTTTCGTGGGACATGCGACTTGAAATGACAGAACTTCGGTGACGTTGGTATTCTGTACCTATCGCGGAATGCCCCTGCACGGATGTCCAGCGGACTCCGTATGCAGTGCAGGCCATGTTGAATCCCAATGATGCCTAAATTCTTTTGTAATGGCCTCCATATGCAGTGCAGGCCATGTTAAATCCCAATAATGCCTAAGTTCTTTTGTAATGGGTGTTATTCATAACTTATTTAATTACGTCTTCCAATTGTTTATCCTTTGGTATCCTACAAAGCCTGTATTTTGTTTCGCCCATTGTTTCTTTTGCAGCTTGCCTCCGCAACACGTGTTTCGCACTGGTACGCCCACTTGTTCACCGTCAATAATGCAGCTACCAGCTATTTTGTACTCGCCGTATTGTTAATCTGTTACCGTATACTTTCGCTACCTATGTGTCTACCATTTTCATTGTTATTCTATTCCCACTTTCTCTTAATATATAATAATCTACCTTTCGAAGTGTAATTAATTTGGTATATTTCCACCCTCATTTAGGTAAAGTGACTCGTGCCTGCCTCTTTCGATGTGGAAGAACTATCCTTCGATCCCGTCATTACTTTGTACTTATCTATGTTTTATGTGTTTATATAACTTATGTAACCAAACTTTGTAAATTCACACGAGAGGAACGTAGGCCTTCTAAAAGTTTATTTCTGGTATGTCACACACCCTTATATTCATAGTTTAATTTAAGTCAGATTGGAAATATATTATTTAACGCTGTCTTCGAACGAGCTGGTGAGATTATTCGTGTTCTCGCTAGGGAGGACGGCCGCCTTCCTCGCGAAGCACATGCTTTATCGTTCTGCGTCGTTTCATTGTTCGAGCGATATTTATTGTATTCTTCTTTGTATTTATTTCATTTACTGTATGTAATTTCAACACTTTCTTTTGTCTACACCCTACATTTAATTTTAATTTATTTTGATTAGTTTGAATATGTATGTACTGGTAGCCTATATCTAAATTTATCATTTGTAATATTTTTGTATTTTGAGAATCTCTTAATGAAATTTGGACGTCTTTCGGATCCAGGACGTTCCAAAATTTATTTAACGAGTGAAAGGGAGCCTAAACAGATTTATTTCATCGTATTCTATTCACATGTTATATTTTTATTATTTGTATTCAAAAATTATCTCGATCTGACATTTCACATTTCAATTTACCGCCCACCATGTTGGTTGGTGCGTGTGTTAAAATACACTCTTTGGTTCATCTTTATCATATTTGATTTCTATTGGTAACATTATTTATATAATTTATATTTATACCTTTGCGTTTGCCTTGATCTGGCGCTAAAATTCGTGCCAAACTTCACACTTGTATTGTGTCCTTCAATCAGGCGTGACGTTTGTTATGTTAAGTCCTTGCTTAGCGTGGAAGGTACTTTGCCTTTCCACATGCGTTAACTTCCGTCGTTGTGGAGTGATGTACGTACCGTACTGAAATTTACCATCAGTTTATCTGTGTTTGTGTAACGTAATTCTCGTTGCGCTAATTTTAAGGAAACCACATCATATCATGGAGAGTTACGGAAATAATTCGTTATATCTATTTTATCACTTCCTTTTCTCTCTTGTGTGCACTGCGTGAGTCGTAACTTTGCCTGGTTGCTTTTAGCATATTTGGGTCTCTTAATTTTGATCATGAGGTCTACGTGTTTGGCTGAATGGCGTGTCTACATACTGCCTTCATCCGTGCATTGCCTGACGCTTTATTGTACATGTGATGATGGATACTTCGCCTTGTTCTTTTCTGTCCCATATAGCCAATTTCAGTCGGTGCTTTGCTATGGCAAGTACGCGATCTGGGCTGGACTCGAACCTGGTATACCACATCTTGGACCAGCAAGCCCATATAAGGAATAGGCCTATGTTCCGTCAATTGAGTATTCAAAACATCATATTTGTGTATCTCGTATTTGATTGCTTTATCATTTACGCAAGTCTATATCACGTTCCCCGTATATTTTCTTGTCAGTCACCTATTTCTGTAATTCATTTCATACGATATGGTTCCGGCTTATTTCTCCTGTTAGTTTATATAATTTTATGCGTATTTCTCGCAATTTTGTCTCATTACGGTATGTACCCTCACTTCACTCCTATACTTAATTACCTTACCCTCATGTTTGCCTTCTTGGAGTACTTTTCATCGGACGTCTAGCCTCTACTTCCCTAGCATACTGCCCTTCCCTGTGACTGTAAGGCAGCTAAATTCAATCTATTTATTTCCTATGTTAGTAGAGTACATTGGTACTTTATCTCTTCGCCTATCCGCGTACTCAGTCTTTTGTTTTGACGCAGCGATACTTTCATAATTCAGTTTGTACACGTTCCTCTCCGTATTGTTTTTTTGATCATTTCATCCAATATAAACTTTCGGACTGTTTCAATAACTCGCCTCCTTCTTACTAGTGTAGTTTACCCTCCAGGTATAGTGGTGGTACTAGACATAACCTAAGCTGTCTTGGGGATTCAGTTGCACTCACTTTCTCTTGAAATACTTGCGTCCGCACCTCTGGAGATATAATTTGCCCATATTCTCGGGCACAACATGTGGAACCAACCCATCCTTCCACTGCCATAAACGTCTTACGATCATCAAGAAGATTGATGCTTTTCCATCTTCCCCTATGGGTAAGTATATCCCTAAATAAGTCAGTTCATATTAACAATCGCATATCAATCATGAGCACACGGAGACCAGAAAAATTGGCACCTATTAAAATCTAACGTAAATTAATTTTAAAACATAAGTCTTATAACTTGTGTTATTATGGTATCTGTACTATTGTGTATATTTGTAATTCACATGAGGAATCGGAAAGAGGTGACCGTGGCCTTAAGTTAGGCACCATCCCGGCATTTTCCTGGAGTAGAAGTGCGTAATTACGGAAACCACTTACAAGATGACTGAGGTGTGAATCGAGCTCACCTATTCACAATTTTACCTCACAACGCTTAGTGTATCCCGTTCCATTCCTCACACCAGAATTAAATCTCTAGCCATAGCCAGACTTGAACAAAGGCCACAAGTGTGACAGACGAAATTGTTAGCTATAGCGCCGCGAGGTGGACACCAGCCAGTGACAAGGCTGATGATGTACACAAAGTTAATCAATTAATGATACATCCTCAATAAACCACAAGAAAAATATTATACCATATTAAACAATATACAAAATGCAAATAATTTTTAATTTTCAGAAATTTCATCAATTTTGATCATTTCTAACCTACTATAAATGCTATGTACAATGTTGAGGGTAAATACGAATTCAGGCTATTTTGCATCTAATAGTGTACTGTACTATTTCAGTAGAATAATGTAACATTTCTTAGGGTTCGTTATTTAAAAACATTACAATACATATTGTGGGAAGGGGAGGTAAAAATAAAAGCCGATCTCTATATGCACTGCTCAACAAAAGTTTGGAATATATATATATATATATATATATATATATATATATATATATATATATATATATATATTTTACAACAATGACTTCATATAGTAAACTCATTGACGTTTATACAACAACTTATTAATAAACTAAACATCAGTCCTCCTGAAAATAATAACAATCGTGGGTAGATAACAATGAAACGGTACAAAAGCAAAGCGAACTCGCTTCTAAGTGTCCCTCTTGAAAACAAAAACATTGAAAATCAGTATCTCATGATGATCAGTACCAGTCTTTAGTAGTCCTACCCGCACACGGAGGCGGAATACTCGAAATGAGACCATCACGTTTATCTTGGGGTAAAGGGTCTCATTCCTCTATGGCTGAGCCAGCATACAATTGATGGCGGGAGTCCAAACTTTTGTTGAGCAGTGTATAAATCCTCAAATACGCATCATAATAACTCGAATCAAAAGTTAAAAAAATGATACAGCTCAAATATTTGGTAAGTTGGTAGCACGCAGATGGCAACCGGAGGGTAAAATGCGAGATAAATATATTTATATAGTATTATATTAAGGGGCTCGAAACTAAAGAAACATTACATTTCACTGACTATAAACTCCATAATCCGTCTACACATGCAATAATAAATGGGTAGTGTAAAATTATTGTCATATGATACTCCCCTACCATTTAAACACCTGAACAACAGGAAATAGAAAGTGAAGTAACAAGAAGTGATTTTATGTTAATCCAGCTTTGCAAACGTGTGTAATGTTTCGAACAATGGAAATGAAAACTTCATGAAATTCTCGTAAATTCGTCTTGCTTTACCATACTTAGAGGGCAGAAATTGTCGTGAACATTATCCAGTTATATTTGCGCGTCCAATTGGCACATATCTTCCAAATTGAATGATTATAGCCATCACGTGAGTCTAAAAGAAATTAATAAATAATATACTAAAAATCCACAATCTATTACTTTCACAATACATTCTAAAAAGAAACATGGCTAACACACTCGCCCACTTAAGTAAATGTTTACCCACTTCCAAATGAGCAAGAAAATTGATATAAAACAAACTTAGGTCATTTAGCCTCGAAACGATGAGAAAAATGCAAAATGTAAAAATTGTAATATTTATCCCGTAAAGAAAACTCAAAATAGCGAATGTAACTTAAGCATTGGTGTCCACCTTCGTTGAAGGTCAATTGTTGATGAACAGTAAGATAGAAAAAGGAAAACATACGATATTTGACGAATGATAAATCTCGCGGGTAAAACTGATGTTACAGAATTCAAACTGGCCGATGACACAGGTCTTCTGCAAACGTAATAAATATATATAGAGAGAACTGAACACGAAAACGAAGACAGTGTCCCAACTAAAACTGTTGAAAAGAACAATCCACACTCGAACGAAACATGGTAAATTAGTATATTCAGGTTTACGTATTTCATCCAATTACTTTTTTCACCGTTTCTACGGTTCCTCAAACACACCGGGGGATTGGGGGCGGAGCCCCCAACGAGCAAAGCGAGTCTATATTATATAAAGCCACATGGCTGACTGACTCACTCACTGACATAAATGTTTACCCACTTCCAAATGAGTTACAAACTTGATATTTGCCAAAAACACTCCTTTCACCTTGCACACCACGGGAAAATTCCGAAAAGTAACATTTTTCAATTTTTAACCGGAAAAAGTAAGAAGAAAAATGGGGGAAGCATCAAATCTCCAGTAATATATCTTTGTGTAATATCGTATGTGACCTATGTTGTAGACAATACCATTTTACATCTTTTTTGTCTCTTGCTATTTCATCATACGACAAATAATAAGGGAGTTATTAATGATTTTTTACTTTTTGGCCGAAATTTTCTAAGTTCCACGAATAAGATGAAATTTGATTTGAATGTAATTTCGAAATGTAGTTTTTTGTAATACTTGTATTATATTTATTACGTCTTGTAAGTTCGGAAACCAACATGATATTTTGATTTTTTTTCTTTTTAGTCCCATGCATTTTTGGTTTCAGGTGATAAAAATATTTTCCACTAGAAGCAAAATAGGGGAAGCAACAAATCTCCAGTAATATGTCTTTGTGTAATATTATATATGGCCTATGTTGTAGACAATACCATTTTACATCTTTTTTGTCTCTTGCTATTTCATCATACGGCAAATAATAAGGGAGTTATTAATGATTTTTTACTTTTGGGCCGAAATTTTCTTAGTCCCACGAATAAGTTAAAAATTGATTGGAATGAAATTTCGAAAAATAGTTTTTTTAATACTTTTATGATATTTTTTACGTCTTGTAGTTTCGGAAACCAACATGGTATTTTGATTTTTTTTCGTCCCATGCATTTTTGGATTCAGGTGATAGAAATATTTTCTACTAGAGGCAAAATAGGGGAAGCAACAAATCTCCAGTAATATGTCTTTGTGTAATATCGTATATGGCCTGTGTTGTAGACTATATCATTTTACATCTTTTTTGTCTCTACCAATTTCATCATACGACAAATAATAAGGGAGTTATTAATGATTTTTTACTATTTTGCCAAAATTTTCTAAGTTCCACGAATAAGTCAAAATTTGATTGGAATGCAATTTCGAAAAATAGTTTTTTGTAATACTTTTATTATATTTTTTACGTCTTGTGGTTCGGAAACCAACATGATATTTTGATTTTTTTTCGTTCCATGCATTTTTGGTTTCAGGTGATAGAATTATTTTCCACTAAGACCCATGCTTATATCTATATTATATAAAGCCACATGGCTGACTGACTCACTCACTGACATAAATGTTGACCCACTTCCAAATGAGTTACAAACTTGATATTTGCCAAAACACTCCTTTCACCTTGCAACCCACGGGAAAATTCCGAAAAGTAACATTTTTCAATTTTCAACCGAAAAAAGTTAGAAGAAAAATGGGGGAAGCATCAAATCTCCTGTAATATATCTTTGTGTAATATCGTATATGACCTATGTTGTAGACAATACCATTTTACATCTTTTTTGTCTCTTGCTATTTCATCTTACGACAAATAATACGGGAGTTATTAATGATTTTTTACTTTTTGGCCGAAATTTTCTACGTTCCACGAATAAGTTAAAATTTGATTGGAATGAAATTTCGAAAAATAGTTTTTTGTATACTTTTATTATATTTTTTATGTCTTGTAGGTTCGGAAACCAACATGATATTTTGATTTTGTTTTCGTCCCATGCATTATTTAGCCTATTTTCAATTTTGAAAAAATAGGCTTATGAGATCACCTTTTGTCCGTGTGTGTGTGCGTGTGTGTGTGTGATTCGTGTGTGTGTCCCCCCCTAATAAAATCTAAACGACAGGAGCGATTTCAATGAAACTCGGAAAGTTCATAGCACTATTCCCGGCGACCTCGACCGTGCCCTTCAAATTTTGTTACGTCTCACCAATCCAACATGGCGGCTGTGCGAAATATTTCACCAGCATTCAATATCTCAGAAACTATTACCGATATTACCCTGACATTTTCTATGGTGATAGAGGGAACTACTATAAGTTCACTTATGTGACTTTTGAAAACCTGGTAACTACAAAACCAACATGGAGGCCAAGCGAATTTGCGACTTTTAAATAGACGTTTCTCGTGATTTGACCAACAAAACGCAATGAGACTTGGTACAGTATATGTTTATATACATTGTAATGCACCGACATCTAACTTCGTTCAATTGTTTACATAATCACAAGATGGCGGATGTGCGAAATATTTCACCGGTATTCTATATCTCTGAAACTATTAGCGGTATCTCCCTAAAATTTTGTACGGAGATAAAGGGCACTACTGGAAGTCCATCTATAAGACTTTCAAAAACCGGTTAACTACAAAACGAACATGGCGGCCAAGCGAATTTGAAAATTTTAAATAGACCTTTCTCGCGATTTAATGTTCCAAGCGCACTGAAACCTGGTACAGGAAATATGTATACACATTGTAATCCACTGGTATCTAATTTTGTTCAATTGTTTACATAACCTCAAGATGGCGACAGTGCGAATTTTAAAATTAAGTTTTTATTTCTTGTGATGTAGTCATGCGATCTAAGTGAAAGTTTGAATAATGAACCTACGCAATAATTTTCATTTAATGCTACATGACTCTATGACCTACACATTTAACAATCCAATATGGCGACCATCCGAAATATTTAGACGATACTGAATATCTACGAATCTATTTTAGCAATCAAACTGCACTTTTTGATGTTCATAAGCGCTATGAACTTAAGTTCACCTATAGGACTTTAAATAACCTGGTGATCACAAATCCAACATGGCGGTGACGCGAATTATAAATATTCACATGGACGTTTCTCGCAATTTAACCATCCGAGTGCAGTGAAACTTGGTACAGTAAATCCTTATACGAATGTTAATCCACTGGCATTTAATTTATTTCAGTTGTTTCCATAACCTCAAGATGGCAGCTGTGAAAAATTTTAAAATCTCCTTGTTTTTTCTTGTGTCCTAATTATGCGATTGAAGTTTGAATACTACAAGTTCACAATAATCTGCATGTAACAGTACATAACTCTAGGACCTACATATATAAAATCCAACATGGCGACCATCCGAAATATTTAGTCGGTTCTTAATATCTACGAATCTATTACAGCAATCAAACAGAAATTGTGTATGTTGATAGTGGCAATTAACATAAGTAGGATATATGAAAATAGGCTGTATAGTTCTTCACGGAACTACTTGTTGTTTCAGGTGATAGAATTATTTTCCACTAAGACCCATGCTTATATCTATCATCATCTCTATATATATAAGAATGAAAGTTTGTCTCTTTTTTCTGAATTTCTACGGAAATTTGCGTTATTTACGCGTTTTAGACTGGTTTATGACGGATGCGCGCGAAAATGAATTTTTTGTCTGTCTGTCTGTCTGTCTGTCTGTTTGTCTGTCTGTGGACAATTTTTTGTGTCCTTATAACTCGAGAACGGCTGAGAGGATCAACGTAAAATTTGGTACAGATATCCTTCAGAGGCAAGACACCAATCATTGATGTAACTCTTCTCTGTACCTCTCATAAAAGGGGGCCTACCCCCTTAAAATACATGCTGAAATAGGCGTAGAAGGGCGAGACAAAGCTCATTTTCAGCCCCTCAATGTGAGATACGAAACTCGGGAACCACATTTTAAGGCCCTAAAACCAATAGTTTTTGAGATATTCCCAGAAAATTAATGTCATTTAATACAATAATGAAAGGACCAGCCTCCGTGGCTTAGGCGGCAGCACGCCGGCCTCTCACCGCTGGGTCCGTGGTTCAAATCACGGTCACTCCATGTGAGATCTGTGCTGGACAAAACGGAGGCAGACAGGTTTTTCTCCGGGTACTCCGGTTTTCCCTGTCAAAATTTCATTCCAGCAACACTCTCCACTATCATTTCATTTCATCTGTCATTCATTTAACCATTGCCCCAGAGGAGTGCGTCAGGCCTCGGCAGCCGGCACAGTTCATATCCTCGCCACTAGATGGGGGCTTCATTCATTCCATTCCTGACCCGGTCGGAGACTGGCAGCAGGCGGTGGATTTTCATTTTCACAATAATGAAAGGAAGCTAGCCGGTAACCATGGCAACAGAAATTCACAGGTCCATCTATTGCTGTAATATAAGACGCAATACAATTCCATTTATTAGCCTACTTTCGATTTTTGCAAAAAATGAAAGTAGACTTATGAGATCAACACAGGGCGAAAAAAGTGTGTCTGTCTGTGTGTGTGTATGTGTGTGTGTGAGTCTGTGTGTGTGTGTGTGTGTGTGAGTCTGTGTGTGTGTGTGTGTCTGTGTGTGTGTGAGTGTGTGTACTCTGAATGTCTGTCCCCCCCTATCAATTCGAACACGGTGAATGCGAATTGAACAAAATTTGATACAAAGGTAGCACTAGCAAAGGACACCTCAGTGTCATGTTTTATATCGCCGCCATCTTTACTAAAACTGAATGGCGGCCACTCAAACGTTCAAAACGTAAAATCAAATAACGACTAACCAAATCATCCGATCTCTACCAAATTTGGTAACAACATACCTTCGTATAGGATGCGTCTTGTGACCAAACTACAAGGTCGTCCGCCATACCATTTCAGGATGGCGGCCGTGCGAATTATGCAAACTTTATAATCCATATCATGGGACCCACCAGTTCCGATTATCGAGCCGAGAATCGTTTTAACTGTTCTAAAGGAAGAGGCACGTTCGAAATTAAAAGTTTATTTTGTAATACTATAGTGCAGACGTGATTTTAAAAAGCTGAGCTGATTCAGTAATAAGACAAGATGGCAGCGGATATCTTGTGCCTGACTTATATTTCACTAATTTGAGTATTGAATGCAATATAGCGTACTGATAAAAAATAAATAAACTTTGTATGAAATGCTTTATATATAAATAATATACTCCAGTGATGAAATGTGTGTGTTTATGTGTGTGTGTGAGTCTGTGTGTGTGTGTGTCTGTGTGTGTGTGTGTGTGTGTGTGTGTGTGTGTGGCTGTGTGTGTGAGTGTGTGTACTCTGAGCCAATGAGTTTTCTCACCTTAGATCTTGATAAAGCTTTCGACTGCATCAGTCATGAATACTTGTACATGGTCTTGCAACACTTCGAATTTCCTGAAATCCTTATTGACTACATTCGTATGATAAATTGTAATGCTACGTCTATAGTGCTCGTCAACGGTTTTCTTTCCCCTCTGATTCCAATACAACGATCAGTTAGGCAAGGATGTCCCCTTTCTATGCTACTTTTTGTCATTGGCCTTGAACCGTTCATTCGGACTACCCAGGTGAAGCTACAGGGTTACAAACTGTCCACACATGTTTTTGGAATGTGCGCCTATGCTGATGACGTATCAATATTGATCCTCAATGAAGAAGACATCTCCCACATCGATAGCGTCCTTCAGCTCTACCATATCGCCTCTGGAGCACAATCGAACCCCCAGAAAACTGCTTTGCTTCCGCTCAATACTAACTCAGTGATTACCCCACAGCCCTGGTTCCGGATAGTAAATGAGGTGAAAATTCTTGGCATTACCTGGAAGCAATCGCTTCTGGACACAGTGCAAGTTAACTGGACTAAGGTCATTGCCAAAGTTAGGGGAGTCCTGATCCAATTTGGTCAAAGAAACCTCAATATAGTGCAACGGGTCAGGGTCCTCAACGTGTTTGCGCTCTCTAAAATATGGTATGTCGCACAACTTTTCCCACTTCCCAAAATGTTTGAGAGCCAATTGGCAAAATATACAGGTTGGTTTATATGGCAAGGATTTTTGTTCCGAGTACAACGGGAACAGTTGTATCTCCCATCCCGGCAAGGCGGGCTAGGGCTAACAGCTCATGGCATGAAATGCCGTGCACTCCTCTGCAAGAACGATATCACCATTCTTTCCCAACATGACACTTTTACGAAAGCGCTATACAAAGATATTCGAAACACAGCCCGTGGTTGTGATAGAGCTTTGCCGAAGATATTTAGGGACCATCAACAGCACCTTCTGGAAACTGTTCGCCAAATGCCATCAGGGATTGTTCCAACGACGAAAAGTATCTATAACATGTTGCGGCAAGTGGTACACTCCAAACCGCGAATAGAGGCCACCACCCTCTATGTCCATTGGCCCACTGTTTGGAAAAATTTTGGGGCTATGTCCATTTCTTCTGCTGTACACTCCCAAGTTTTTATCTTCCTCAACGATCTCATCCCAACCGCTCTCCGGCGATATACCATCCATCTTGAAGCTTACCCATGGTGTACTATATGTGGTCAAACTGATACGGCGATACACCGCATCACATCATGCACGCGAGTTGCCTCCACGTGGCTGTGGTGTAAGGGAAAAGTATGTCAACTATTAAATGTGCCCTCGGATGACCTTGATGACAGGAAGTTGGTTCGTTTGTCGGTGACCGCCTTCCCCCAAATTAAACAGACTGCCATTGTGTGGATAATGGGCCAATATGTACACTTCGTGATGGACAATGATCAACATTTCTCTTTCCTGGATCTCAGGTATCACCTGCAAAAAGAGCGTTGGAAGCTTAGTGAAAGTGGACAATTGTACGATAAATATGGACACTATCTGGATTTCTTGTGATGTATTAGTCTGGTATTTATCATATCTGAAAATTCTGTAATTCTGTAAAGAGCTAATAAAAAAAAAAAAATCGTAGAGCGTTAGCCTGTCGCTCAAATGCCTATGGTTCAAACCCGATCAGAGCTAGATTTTTTGCTTGAAATGTTATATGTTTATTGTTTTGTAATGACTCAGATGTTTTAAAATTAAGCGTTATATTGTGCATATTATGGTGTAAAATATATATTTAATTAAAACATACTTCGCCAGCAGATTTACTCGCGACATCTAGCTGCCAAAAAGGTAACTGCACGCCGACATACTTATTAACTTCCAGAATTTATTGAAAAGTTTCTTCTTCTGGCCGCTAGAATGCACTCGCTCTGTTAGGATTATATTGTTCGATATTTCACCACTAGAAGTCTCGACTAGTCTACGTGGGGCTCCATTGATTAATATACCATTGGCATTCTATGCGCATCGAATTTGAAGAATGACAAGATGATACTACGATACATTTTTACTTTTTATTTTAAAGGGTTTGTAACAGCCTATTTTGCGTTACTTGAAAATGTTATTTGAAGTAAAGAACAAAACGATTTCACATAGTAACTGAGTTCAAGCCGTTGGTGTTAGTTCAGGTATTAATTACTACTTTTATTTCAGGCAAATAGCAATCGAAAATATCCACATAGTTTGTATACACACGTCTCTGTAGGGTCATGGAAAGAATTGTTAATTCAATTAGGGTTTTCGATTCCCGGTCAATACATGTGAGATTTTTGAAGTGAAATGCCATGTCCTGTGGTTCGGATTCCACGTAAAAAGGAGGTCCCGTGGCTCATAATCACAAGATTCACGGCCACGTAAAATTACAATCTTCCTTCCTTTTTTTTCAATTAGGGTTGTGAAAGCCCTGCACAACCAGACGTGTAAAGACATGCCTCAACTCAAAGTTGGATGTTGCCCACGGCAGGTCGTATATGTAATAATAATAATAATAATAATAATAATAATATTTTTTTTTTTTTTTAGGGGAAGAAATGCATTTACGCACAGAGTGTCGGGCTCCTGCTGCTGAGTAGCAGACTACCGACTAAAACTCCCCCTTTACTTCTGAACACTAGCCTGGAACCGTTTAGCACATTAAAACAATAATAATAATAATGTTATTGGTTTTACATCCGTTTAACTACTGCTGCTTTTAGAGACACCGGGGTACCGGAATTTTGGCCCGAAGGGGATCTTTAACGTGCCAGTAAATGTACTGACACGGCTCCCTCGCATTTGTGCACCCTCAAATGCCAGCTGACTGCGCCAGTATACGAACCTGCAACCTAGGGCCCATCAAGCGAGAACGTTACCGCCGAGCCACGCAGTCAGTCCGGTCGATTATGTCTCCAGATCCATAACATTCTTGAGATACTTCTTATCTTTCTTTCTTCAATGATGGTAGCAGTTTTTATCTAGATTGTGGCGTTTGGTAGAGGTAAATCGTTTCTATGGCCTTCAACAAAGAATAGTTCTATTATACTCTTTGATAATAACAACGAGTTATAACTATACTCATACATTTAAGAGAAAGTAGGCTATATGTTCTTTACTGAACATCTTGTTACATTACTGAGATAGTTTGCAAACGGCTAGAAGGATATAACGGAACCAAACTAAGCTGTAAAATTCATCAATACATATAATGCGCTTAAGGGGGTCAAGGGGTACTCTAGAATTTTTTCACGCGATTTACACGTGCTGGTGTGCTACGGAAGGTCTATTATATCCCTATCTCTATATTGTTATATTATTATTATAATTAATATTATTATTACACTACGGAAAGGAAGACCCCAGAGGACTGGAAAAAGGGAATAATTGTCCCGATCTTCTAGAAAGGTAGTAGAACAGAATGAAGAAACTATCGGGGAATAAAACTGATGAGTCATTGTGCAAAGATGTTTGAGAAAGTTTTGGAAAGGGGAATTAGGACAAGAATAGAAGGAGGGATGAGGGAAGAACAACATGGCTTCAGAGCAGGAAGGTCCACAGTGGATTTGTTTTTTGCTGTAAGGCAGTTACAAGAACAGCACTGTGAGTATGGAACAGATCTACTGATGGCCTTCCTGGACATTGAGAAAGCATATGACAGTGTATGCAGAAACAAAGTATGGAAGTCCCTGGAGGATAGAGGAGTAGAAAAATGGACTATAAGAAGGATAAATGAGATGTACAAAGGAAGCGTGAGCTGTGTGAAAGTGGGAGGAGAGAGATCGGACTGGGTGGAACAGAGAAACGGCCTGAAACAAGGAAGTGCACTGGCACCGTTACTTTTCATTGTGGTGATGGATGACATAATGACCCGAGTGGCACAAGTAATTGGGGAAGGAAAGAAGAAAGCAATGGTGTTTGCAGAAGATTTGATGATTTGATGATTTGGGGAAACAAAGAGGAGGAAGTACAGGAGCAGTTGGACGTGTGGGAAGGAATAATACAAGGATATGGGATGAAATTTAGCATAAATAAGAGTGAGATGGTGATCACAACAAGGAAGAAGGAAAGTACCACAACGGGAATAACAATTGGTGGGGAACAGCTGAAGAGAGTGGAGAGTTTCAAGTATCTGGGAAGCCTGATACAAGATAATGGAAGAAAATATAGAGAAAAAATGAGCGGGGGAGACAGGCAGAAGCATTCGGGAGGAGTGTGAGAAGCATGTTATGGAGCAAGGATGTACCTCAGAACAGAAAAAAGATCATATATCGGACGTACTATGCCCCTATCCTAACGTATGCCTCGGAGACCTGGGCTATGAAAGGAAGGGAGAAGAGCAAAATACAGGCCAGTGAGATGAGGTTCTTGAGAAGCAGTATTGGAGCTACAAAGATGGACAGAATAAGAAATGAGAGGACCAGAGAATTAATAAAGGAACCATTACGGGATGGAATAGAGAAATCTAGACTTAGATGGCATGGACATGTAAAACGAATGGAGGATAAGAGGATACTCAGGAGGATACACGAGACGAAGTGGGAAGGAAAGAGACCGAGAGGAAGACCGAGAGACAGGTCGCTGAAAGGGATCTAAGAAAGCGTGAAGAAGAGAGGAGAAGACTGGACATGGGTGGAAGCTGAGAGATGGTGGGAAGACAGAATACGTTGGAGTGGCCTGTGTTCCAAACAGACCCGGCCAACGGCTGGAAACTGTGCAAGAGGATGATGATGATGATACTACGGCCTACAACGACGAGACAAAGCTCATTTTCAGCCCCTTGGTGTCAGAAAAAAACCTCGGGGCCCCTAAACAGTCGTAAAGGGTCACCGGAAACTACATTTTAATGCTCTAAAACCAAGAGTTTCTGAGATATTCCCAGAAAACTAATTTCATTTAATAAAGTAATGTAGGAATGCAAGCCAGTAACCATGACAACAGTGTCTCAAAAAGGTACATCCAACTTTCCATCTATTTCTGCATGTAATGCCACTCCATTTATTAAATTTCTGTGAAAGTTTGCAAATGGCTATAAGGTTATCACGGAACCAACAAAAACTGTAAAATTCATCAATGCGCTTAAGGAGGTCAAGAGGTACCCTGGATTTTTTCACAAGACTTAAACGTGCGATGTGTCGTACAGAAGGTCTATTATATCTTCAAACAGCAACATTATTTTCAAAAATTCCGGAATTGAAATAGTTCATTTTTTATTTTATTTTTTTGCTCTTAGGAATTTGGGCCATTAGAGGCTAAAAATCCTGAATTTTCATGCACCACAAGCCTTTATAATTTATTAAAGGGGTCTTCCTCTGGATGCGCACTGGACACAACAGTGTGGGTCAGTTTTTATGTGACGTGAATTGCATTTCATCTACGAGGTTTTCAATTTTATTTTCACGTCAGGAATTACACGATAGATAAATTAGTTTCAGAGCATATTTCAACTAATCATTTATCTTTGTCGACAAACAGGTTCCAAGCCCCTAACCATTGTAACAGTAGCTCAATTGATTACGTCTGGTTATTAATACCGACGACCGTTCGAAGAATGGGTACTTCTGCTAGTACTAATATATAAAAATGAGATGGTGTGTGTCTGTCTTTCTGTCTGTCTGTCTATCTGTCTGTGTGTTACTCAATAACGCAAGAACCATTGGTCCGATTTAAATGAAATTTTGCATGGATGTAGGTGATTTACCAGGTTTACATATAGGATACTTTTGATTTCGAAATTTTGCACTGTGAAAAAATGGCGACCATTTTAGTGACGTCACTACACCCTTTGGTTTCAAAATTTCATATATCCATTTCAAATAAAAAGAGAACGCTAAGAAATAGCAAACTTTTGAAGGCATACGTGAGCTTTAACATTTAATTTTCTATCCGAAAGGTCCTTATCACTTTTCATATATCTCCGACGGTTAGCGAGTGAAACCTAAATGAGTGCAATAAAACACGGTCAACACCGAGCGGTGCAGTATATCTCTCTCTATATAAAAATGTATATATGTCTGTTTTTCTCTGAATTTTTACGGAAAATTGAGTTGTTTACGCGTTTCAGACTGTTTTTGATGGATGCGCGCGAAAATTATGTTTTTGTCTGTCTGTTTGTTTGTTCGTCTGTGGACAAATTTGTTCCCTTAGCTATAACTCGAGAACGGCTGGATGTATCAACGTAACATTTGGTACAGATATCCATCAGAGGCACGACACTTATCATTTATATAACTTTTATCCGTACCCCTCATAAAAGGGGGCTTACCCCCTTAAAATACATGCTGAAATAGACGTAGAAGGACGTGACAAAGCTCATTTTCAGCCCCTCAATGTGAGAGACAAAACTCGGGTACCCGAAAACCACATTTTAAGGCCCTAAGACCAACCGTTTTTGAGATATTCCCAGAAAACAAATTTCATTTAATAAACTAATGAACGAATGCAAGCCAGTAACCATGACAAAAGATTCTCAGATGTCATCTATTGCTGTAAGACGCAATGCAATTCCATTAATTACATTAGTGTGAAAGTTTGCAAACGGCTAGAAGGTTATCACGGAACCAAATTAAGCCGTAAAATTCATCAATACGTATAACGTGCTTAAGGGGATCAAGGGGTACTCTAGAATTTCTTCACTCGATTTACAATTGCGGGTGTGGTACGGTAGGTCTATTATATTCCTATCCCCATATTATTCATTCATTCATTTCGTATAGGCCATCTATGGACCGCGTCATTCCAACTGTCTCCTACTGGCTTTGATGTTTGCCCAGTACGCCCGCATTCGTTCTCGGTGGACTTCCTTCCGTTCCTGGGTCCAAATCTTTCCCGTTTTCAGCGTCGGTTTTTCTTGGAAACCTTTGCAAGCTTGAAGTTTCCTTTTGAGTGGGGCGCACTCCTGAATGTATATTGGTGTAATCCCCACTTCTTTCAGATCTTTATCCAGTTCTATGAACCACGCCCATTTTGTGTTCCTCTCCTGAAAGTAAGTTATGATGCGGTTGGTCAGTCTCGCTGGGCTCATTCGTTTCACATACCCAAAAATTGGTATCCTTCTCTTCCGGATGACGTTACTTATCTTCTCCACATGAGTATATAGTTCATGGTTATGCCGTCTTCTGTATTCCCCATGGTTTTTGATGGAACCCAATATCTTTCTCAAAATTTGTCTTTCTTTGGCCTCCAGTTTCTCGACCTAGCCTTTTTTGTTCATCGTGAGGCATTCAGAAGCATGCAAGACCTCCGGACGGATGACACTGCAGTGATGTTTTAGTTTTGCGTTGAAGGATATTGACCTTTTCTTATAGATGTCCTTAGTTATATGGTAGGCCATTTCCATTTTGCTCATGCGTGATTGAATGCTTCTTTCTCTGATAATATCCCTTCCCTGACCCGTCCCGAATAGAAGAGTACATGGCCATTGGCTGCATTAATAATAAAACAAGATGTTCAGTAAAGAACATATAGCCTACTTTCTCCTAAATGCATGGGGATTGTTATAACTCTTTGTCCTTTTCAAGGAGTATGATCGAATGTTGGTTGTAGTAGCTTGTTGAAATACAACGTGCTATAGGGATATTAAACATAAATATGAGGTGCCCTTTGCTAGTGCTACCTCTGTACCAAATTTCGTTCAATTCGGTTTCACCGTGTTTGAATTGATAGAGGGAATCGATTTGCACACATACTTGGCCACCATCTGCAAACTATTGGGCTGATGTTCTTGCAGTTTGGTCTGAATATGTTTCCCACATAAAGATATGGTGTTGCAAAATTTGGTAGAGACTAGATTATTAGGTTGGTCGTAATTACTTTTTAGCTTTTAATATTTGGGTGGCCACGATTACGTTTCCGTCAAGATAGTGGTGATATAAAACATGACACTGAGGTGCCCTTTGCTAGTGCTACCTCTGTACCAAATGTCGTTCCATTCGGTTTCACCGTGTTCGAATTGATAAGGGGAATCGATTTTCACACAAAGATGGCCGCCATCCGCAAAAAATCAGGCTGATGACCTATTAGTTTGGTCAAAGGATGCTCCCTCCATAAAGTTATGTTGTTGCTAAATTTGCTAGAGAACGGATGATTAGGCTAATCGTAATTTGATTTAAGCTTTGAACATTTGTGTGGCCGCCATTACGTTTCCGTCAAGATGGCGGCGATATAAAACATGACACTGAGTTGCCCTTTGCTAGTGCTACCTCTGTACCAAATTTCGTTCATTCGGTTCCACCGTGTTCGAATTAATAGGGGGAATCAATTTTGACATAAAGATGGCCGCCATCCGCAAACTATTAGGCTAATGGCCTATTAGATTGGTCAAAGGATGCTCCCTCCATAAAGGTATATTGTTGCAAAGTTTGGTAGAGATCGAATGGTTATGTTAGTCGTAATTTGATTTAAGCTTTGAACATTTGTGTGGCCGCCATTACGTTTCCGTCAAGATGGCGGCGATATAAAACATGACACTGAGGTGCCTTTTGTTAGTACTACCTCTGTACCAAATTTCGTTCCATTCGGTTGCACCGTGTTCGAATTAATAGGGGGAATCGATTTTCACACAAAGATGGCCGCCATCCGCAAACTATTACGCTTATGGCCTATTGGGTAGGTCAAAGGATGCTCCCCCCATAACGGTATGTTGTTGCAAAATTTGGTAGAGATCGGATGATTAGGTTAGTCGTAATTTGATTTAAGCTTTGAACATTTGTGTGGCCGCCATTACGTTTCCGTCCAGATGGCGGCGATATAAAATATGACACTGAGGTGTCCTTTGCTAGTGCTACCTTTGTACCAAATTTCGTTCAATTCGCATTCACCGTGTTCGAATTGATAGGGGGGGACAGACATTCAGAGTACACACACTCACACACACAGCCACACACACACACACACACACAGAGACACACACACACACAGACTCACACACACACATACACACACAGACCGACACACTTTTTTCGCCCTGTGTTGATCTCATAAGTCTATAGGTGTTATAATTTCTCTCTATATTATATTATTATTAGTATTTAATTATGGCGTACAACGACGAGACAAATCCCTTTGGTGCCAGAAACAAAACTCGGGGGCCCTATAGGCTCCTCGAAAACTACATTAAAAGGCTCTAAATCCAACAGTTTCTGAAATATTCCCAGAAAACTAATTTAATTTAATTTAGCAAACTAATGAAGGAATGCAAATCGGTAACCATGAGAACATTATATCAAGGGGTGGCTTACAACTTTCCTTCTATTTCTTAAAGGAGCAATGTCACTCCATTTATTACATTTCTGTGAAAGTTTGCAAATGGCTATGAGGTTATCACGGAACTAACGTAGACTGTACGATTCATCAATGCAATTAAGGGGGTCAAGGGGTAACCTAGAAATTTTTCATGCAATTTTCACGTTCGACATATAGTACAGAAGGTCTATTATATCTCCAAACAGCAACATTATTTTCAAAAATTCTTGAATTGAACCAGCATGTTTTTGCGGCTTTTAGGAATTTAGGCAATTTGAGGCTAAAGAACCTGAATTTTCATGCACCACAAGCCTTTATAATTTATGAAAGGGGTCTTCCTGTGTAAGGGCACCTAGCACAACGTAGAGGGTCAGTTTTTTATGTGACGTGTATTGCGTTTCGTCTACAAGGCTTTCAATTCTATTTCACGTCAGGAAGTACAGGTTAGGTGAATTTAGTCTGAGAGCACATTTTTACATTTTTTTTTATTTTTTTTGTGTCGATAAACGGGTTCATCGCAAGGATGATTTTGTTTGATACTGTGTGGTAGATATACCCATATTTGGATTTCTGGGTAATATGTAGTAGACAATAGAATTGTCTGTCTGTTTTCTTTGTATCTTTATGTAGCCTACGCCTATACCTCGTGTTCGGATGCTTGGTGCATCGTAAAATTAGGTATGGTAACCATGAGAGTCAATACACCAATCATTTATAAAACTCTGCACCGTACTTTTCATACAGAAGAAGGGTGGATATAGAGAAAAACTTCTCAATAAATGCTAAAATCGGCGAAATATAAAAAAATATCCTAGAAGGACGACCGAAGCATATGTTGTGATTCTCAATGTGAGACACAAAATTTGGAAATCTAAAAAGGGTCTCCGAAAACTACATTTTAAGGGCCTTTAATTAACCGTGTGTGAGATATTCCCAGAAAACTAACTTCGTTCTGATAAACTTGAAGGAATGACAAGCCGCTAACCATTGCAACAGTAGCTCAATTGATAATGTCTGGTGTTAACAACGAACACCGTTCGAAGAACGGGTACTTCTGCTAGTATTATTTAAAGCCACATGGCTGACTGACTCACTCACTGACATAAATGTTTACCCACTTCTAAATGAGTTACAAACTTGATATTTGGCATAAACACTCCTTTCACCATGTAACCAACAGTAAAATTCCGAAAAGTAACATTTTTCAATTTTCAACCGGAAAAAGTAAGAAGCAAAATAGGAGAAGCAACAAATCTCCAGTAATATGTCTTTATGTAACATCATATATGGCCTATGTTGTAGACAATACCATTTTACATCTTTTTTGTCTCTTGCTATTTCATCATACGACAAATAATAAGGGAGTTATTAATGATATTTTACTTGGCCGAAATTTCCTAAGTTCCACGAATAAGTTAAAAATTGATAGGAATGAAATTTCGAAAAAGAGTTTTTTAATACTTTTATTATATTTTTACGTCTTGTAGGTTTAGAAACCAACATGATATTTAGATATTTTTTTTCTTTTTCGTCCCATGCATTTTTGGTTTCAGGTGATAGAAATATTTTCCACTAGAAGCGAAATAGGGGAAGAAACAAATATCCAGTAATATGTCTTTGTGTAATATCGTATATGGCCTATTTTGTAGACAATACCATTTTACATCTTTTTTGTCGCTTGCTATTTCATCATACGACAAATAATAAGGGAGTTATTAATGATTTTTTACTTTTTGGCCGTAATTTTCTAAGTTCCACGAATAAGTTAAAATTTGATTGGAATGAAATTTCAAAAAATAGTTTTTTTAATACTTTTATTATATTTTTTTACGTCTTGTAGGTTCGGAAACCAACATGTTATTTTGATTTTTTTTGTCCCATGCATTTTTGGTTTCAGGTGATAGAATTATTTCACGCTAAGTCCCATGCTTATATCTATATTATATAAAGCCACATAGCTGACTGACTCACTCACTCACTCACTGACAAAAATGTTTACCCACTTCCAAATGAGTTACAAACTTGATATTTGGCAAAAAACACTCCTTTCACCTTGCAACCAACATAAAAATTCCGAAAAGGTACATTTTTAAATTTTTAACCATACAAAAGACAAAAAGTAGGGGGAAGCTACAAATCTCCGGTAATATCTCTGAGTGTGGTATTGTACATGGCCTATGTTGTAGACAATGACACATTACATCTTTTTTTGTCTCTTGCTATTTCATCATACGACGTTTAATTAGGGAGTTATTAATGATTTTGTACTTTATGGCCAAATTTTTTCTCTTATTGCGATATTGTACATGGCCTATGTTGTAGACATTAACACATTACATCTTTTTTGTCTCTTGCTATTTCATCATACGACGTTTAATTAGGGAGTTATTAATGATTTTGTACTTTTTGGCCGAAATTTTTCTGAGTATGATATTGTACATGGCCTTTGTTGTAGACAATAACACAATACATCTTTTTTTGTCTCTTGCTATTTCATCTTACGACGTATTATTAGGGAGTTATTAATGATTTTGTACTTTTTGGCCGAAATTTTTCTATGTTCCACGAATAACTTAAAAATTGATTCGAATGAAATTTAAAAAAAAAATTAATACTTTTATTATGTTTTACGGCTTGTAGGGTCGGAAACCAAGAAATATTTTGATGTATTTTTTCGTCCCATGCATTTTTGGTTTCAGGTGATTGAATTATTTTCCATTAGGACCCATGCTCAACTATACAGCTTTGTTTATTGGTTAATTTCCAGTATGATCTGATTATGTATTGTAATATTTATAGAGGGGTTTTGTGGGATCGGGAACTTTGAGTGACTTTGAGTGATTTTGAGTCTAATTTTATACTCTTCATGCAGACTGTATAATGTGAGTTGCTGCCTCTGTAGGCTTTTTTAAGATGGAATAGTACCTAATATATTCCGCTGTGTGCTTAAATTCTGATGAAGGGTTTCATTTTTTGTCAATTGAATATTTTCGTTTCCCAGTACTTGACTCTTCTTAGCCGTTTTTTGAAAGGAACAAGCAAGTTGAATTCACAGATCAATGTGGCGAATCCTACCGGCTTCCAGGGTACTTTTTTGTTTTTCTCCCTTAACTTGACGGTTGTATTGCACAAATGTATTTAATATAACTGGTTTTAATCATACTGCTGTATTTTAGCCTACTTTTCTCATTTTGCAAAAATGAGGAAAAAGTTGACTTATGAGATCTATCCAGGAAAATGTGTGTCTGTATGTCTGTCTGCTTGTGTCCCCCCCCCCCCCTATCAACTCCTAAACGGCTGCAGATATCGAAACCAAATTTGGTAAGAGTAAAGATCTACACCTGAATATCTCACGGCCATATTTGAAATTGACGTCAGTGCTTCCAACTACTGAAAAAACACAATTGAGATTTTAGCTCTATGTTGGATATCTCAGAAGTTATGGATGCGAACTCTTCCAAAATTGGCACACAAATAGACGATAACATTCCAGATTAATTTTCAGACGTTCATACATGCCAGTGTTGCCAACATGATTCTAATTCTGCCGATAATTACATAATACCGGTATAAATGCATGTAACTTTTATACTGTCATTTGAATTTCAACCAAATTCCGTATGTACTATATGCACTATAACAGATATGACTGTACGTATTCTAATGAGCCGCCAGGGCTGCCTACTGTTGATAAATGGTCTCTATAAATTTTAACATTAATATCAATATATCAGAAAGTATGCAAGCCAACGGCTCTAAACTTTGCACACGTATAGTATCTTAATTCTACCTTAGTTTGGCGTAACTTATATACATCAGTGCTGCCAACACCATTCTATGCCTGTTGATAGGTCCAGTCTTTAAATGCATATAACTTCAATACTAACAAATGGATTTCGACCAAATTTCGAATGTGTCTTGTGTACCATGACAGTTATTGCTGTACGTATTCGTAAGAACTAGCAGGACTGCCAACTGTTAGTAAATACTCTTTCTAATTGTTCAATCCTATTATCAATATATCAGAAAGTATGCAAGCCATCAGCTCTAAACTTTGCACACGTATAGTACCTGACATTCTAGATTAATTTGGAGTAACTAATATACCTCAGTGCTGCAAAAATGATTCTAAGCTTTCTGATAGTTTAAATTTTAATTTCATGTAACTTCTATACTAACAAATGGATTTATCCAAAATTGGCACTATATTAGATCGTAATATTTTCGTTTAATTCTGAGCATCACTTACATGACATTGTTCCCAACATGATTTTACGCGCTCTGATATATCCTATATCAAACAGCATGTAACGTCCATACTATCCATTAGACTTCAACTAAATGTTGTATGTGCATTCTATACCTTAAGAGATGAACTAAGAATATATTCAGAGTCGCCAGGGATGCCAACTGTAGTAAGTTACTCTATTAGGCTTCACTATTTCAGGTGTATTTCAAACTGTAGTACTAATAAATGTTAGTACTACCGACTTGATTTCGTCATTGTTCTAGGTAGGTCTATATTGATTGGCATGGATCTTAATATTTAAGAAAAGTAGGCTCTCTAGTTCGTCACGGAACTACATGTTTTTTTTTTAAATTATCATATTATGACGTTAATCAAGGTGCATATTTAGAGGGGCCTATTTAGAGGTGCTCAATATTGTAGAAAATTCATTTACATTCTACCACATAGAAACTGATATTCAATATATGTACGTATTTTTAGCCTACTTTTCACATTTTGCAAAAATGAGGAAAAGGTAGACTTATGAGATCGATCCGGGCAAATGTGTGTCTGTCTGTCCTTCTGTCTGTCTGTCTGTCTGTCCTTCTGTCTGTCTGTCTGGCTGTGTGTGTGTCAACCCCTATCAACTCCTAAGCAGCTGCAGCAATCGAAACAAAATTTGGTAGGAGTAAAGATCTATACCTGAATATCTCAATGCCGTATTTGAAAATGATGCCAGTGCTACCAACTGCTGAAAAATCGCAATTGAAATTTGAGCTCCATGTTGGATACCTCGAAAGGTATGTATGGGAGCTATTTAAAAATTGGCACACGTATAGATAATAATATTTCCGTTTAATTTCTAGGAGGCCATACATGGCAGTGTTGCCAAAATGATTATAAGCCTGCTGATAGGTCCAATTTTTAAAAGCATATATCTTCTACACTATCAATTGTAATTCAACCAAATTTCGTATGTGCTATGTGTACATAAACATACATGACTGAGCGTATTCTTAAGGGCCACCGGGGCTGCCAACTGTTAATAAATGCTCACAATTTATTTTATCCAAATACCAATATATCAGAAAGTATGCAAGCCGACAGATTTAAACTATGCACACGTAGGCTATAGTACCTGAAATTCTATATAAATTTGGAGAAACTTATATACGTCACTGCTACCAACATGATTCTAAGCCTGCTGAGAGGTCCAACTTTAAATGCATGTAATTTCTATACTATCAATTGGGTTTCAAACAAATTTCGTATGTGTTATATAGTCTTAAGACTATGCGTATTCTTAAGAGCAACCAAGGCTGCCAACTGTTAATAAATGCAGTTTCTATTTTTGTTACCCTAATATCAATAAATCAGAAAGTATGCAAGCCAATAGCTCTAAACTTTCCACACGTATAGTACCTGGCATTCTAGATTAATTTGGAGTAACTAATATACTTCAGTGCTGCCAACTTGATTCTAAGCCTGCTGATAAGTCCAATTTTAAAATGTATGTAATTTCTAAACTAACTAATGGATTTAATTCAAAATTGGCACAACAATAGATCATATTATTTTAGATTATTTCTGACCAATACGTGCATGACATTGCCAACATGATTTTACGCACGCTGTTAGATCCAATGTTTAACTGCATGTAACGTCCATGCTATCCATTGGTCTTGAACCAAATTTTGTATTCTGTACCTTAAGAGATGGAACTAAGAATATATTCAGTCACCAGGGCTGCCAACTGTATTGCACTATTAGGCTACATTATGCCATGTATACAGTATTTCGAACTAATTAGAAATTTCGATATTTCCAACTTAGTTTCGTCATTATTCTAGACAAATGCATATAGATTAATCATTGGCATGAATCTTAAATTTTAAGAAAAGTAGGCACTTTAATTCGTCACGGAACTTCTCGTTCTTCCTGTGATTATTAATCATATTAGTGAAAATGGAAGGAAGTTTGTAATTTGACATGACCGTTAATCTCTTGAACATGAGGCACGCGACCTCCTCTTTTTGTGTGGATTCCCAACCACAGCACTTGATATTTCAGATGGTAAATCTCACATGCATTCGATGAGAATTGAACCCAGTCAGCCTTGGTAAGACGCAAGAGACATTACTTCAGCATCACCACGTCACCTTCATAATAATAATAATAATGACAATAATAATATTAATCGGAATAGAAAGTCGAATGCTATTGCCAAACACATATAGAACTGAATGGGGAAAAGAATCTAAATTTGCAAACATGCGTAATGTTGTAAACTAATTACTGGAGGTTATGCGTTCGTGTATGTTTCTTAGTTCCAAGAAATTTACAGTTCTGTGATATGTTAATGGGTTAATATATTACATGTTCTGAACAGCAGCGCATCGGCATTTTGGAACCCGTTAGCCACACCACAAAATCTAAAACATACTGTTTTGCTAGGGGACCTGCTTTATCAAATCTTCCCACCATGATATACAGTAACTGGCAGTAGGCTAAAAGACCTTTCATAATAAAACTCCTGAAAACGGTATTACTGGTAGGCTAGGGGATCTGCGTTAACGAAAGTTCCTGTCATGATATACAGTAACTGGCAGTAGGCTAGGGGACATGCCTTGGCAAAACTCCCCGCCCCATATTATTATAACTAGAAGTATACTAGAGGACCAGCCATGTCCTAACAGACTTAAAACATATCAGTGCGCACATTCCAACCTCAATTGGAAATACATTTTAAAAGTGGGATAAAATATGGCAAAAGAGGCAATAACACTAGAGAATTAAAATTTGGACTCGTAACAAAACATTATCATATATTAAGTAGTGCATTTTATGGACTTGAGGGCAAGTGCAAAAAAAAAAAAAAAAAAAAAAAAACGAAAATTTGACACGCAACAAATGCGCGGGACTTCGTACACTGAAGACACTATAAACTTATAGAAAAATTATAACAAAGCAAAACTAAGATTTTATTCAGACCATTAGCATAATTTATTTTGTAGGTGACAACCACAAATCAACTAAAAATGTACATCAATGGAAAATCTGCATGCAACATATTCGTCTTTATTTTTATTACAAAGTCACAGCAAACATAAAAACCTTAAATTCAGAACGATATGTTTTAAACACTTCAACCCATTACTTTCCCTAAAAATACACGGATCGTCAAACGCACCGGGGGTCTCTTATATAAAACCAAGTGTCCTGACTGACTGATTCACTGACTCACTTACTCATCATTGCCCAGCCAAAACTATTTAAGTTAAAAACATGAAATTTTGAGGATATGTTCGTTGTAATTCGAAAACGCCCACTAAGGAAGGATTTTTGGATATTCAGGTTCTAAAGGGGTGTTAAGGGGGTAGATCTGCATTTCATTGAATAACAATATCTCCCGATTGGTATAATTGAGAGATGTGATACTCGGCATATAAACTCATCATTATAAATAAAAAGACATGTGTCTGAGAGTTTTTCAATGTGGTGTACATTATGAGGTGAAATGGGTGAAAACTGGGGATTGAAGGTTTCCTAACTGAGCGTATATCTCTTATACGACATTAGCGAGAAATTTGAAACTCAGCGAAAATAAATCAGCATAAAACATTAGAAAAATAGGTTTTTCACCGTTTTTTCATAAATTCAATTTATGGGGCCCATGGGGAAGGGTGAAATTCTGGGGAAAAACAGGAAAGAAAGTGTCATAACTGATTGACTGACAGACTCACTTATCAAACTCCGGGGGAAAAACTGCTTAAAAATAAGTAAATAGGTGTTCGAAAGTTTTTTTTTTCATAAACCCAATTTAAGGGGTTCAAGGAGAGGGGTGAAATTCTGAAAAAGAAAATTGAAAGAAAAGTCCTCACTCACTCACCAACGCCCAGCCAAAATTATTGAAGTTAGACATATGACATTTTGGGGATATAATCATTGTATGTCAATACCGTCCATTAAGGGAGGATTTTTGGATATTCAGGTTCTAAAGGGGTCTTAAGGGGGTTAAACCTGCATTTAATTGAATTACAATAACTCCCGATTGGTTTAAATGGGGGATGTGATACTCGGCATATAAACTCATCATTAACAAGTAGTTCCGTGAAGAACTACACAGCCTATTTTCATATATCCTACTTATGTTAATTGCCACTATCAACATACACAATTTCAGTTTGATTGCTGTAATAAATTCGTAGATATTAAGAACCGACTAAATATTTCGGATGGTCGCCATGTAGGATTTTATATATGTAGGTCCAAGAGTTATGTACTGTTACATGCAGATTATTGTGAACGTGTAGTATTCAAACTTCAATCGCATAATTACGACACAAGAAGTAACAAGGAGATTTTAAAATTTCGCACAGCTGCCATCTTGAGGTTATGGAAACAATTGAAATAAATTAGATGCCAGTGGATTATCATTCATATAAGGATTTACTGTACCAAGTTTCACTGCACTCGGATGGTTAAATTGCGAGAAACGTCCATGTGAATATTTATACTTCGCGTCGCCGCCATGTTGGATTTGTGATCACCAGGATATTTAAAGTCCTATAGGTGAACTTAAGTTCATAGCCCCTATCAACATTAAAAAATTCAGTTTGATTGCTATAATAGATTCGTAGATATTCAGAGCCGTCTAAATATTTCGGATGGTCGCCATGTTGGATTGCTAAATGTATAGGCCGTAGAGTCATGTACCATTAAAGGAAAATTATTGCGTAGGTTCATTATTCAAACTTTCACTTCGATCGCATGACTACATCACAAGAAATAAAATCTTAATTTTAAAATTCGCACAGCCGCCATCTTGAGGTTATGTAATCAATTGAACTAAATTAGATACCGGTGCATTACAATGTGTATAAATATTTCCTGCACCAGATTTCAGTTCGTTTGGAACATTAAATCGCGAGAAAGGTCTATTTAAAATGTTCAAATTCGCTTGGCCGCCATGTTCGTTTTGTAGTTAACCGGTTTTTGAAAGTCTTATAGGGCGGCTTCGGTGGCGTAGTTGGTAGCATGCTGAGCTTCTATGCCCAAGATAGCGGGTTCAAACCCGGCCGAAGCCGTCGGATTTTTTAAGAGCGTTAAAAATCCCTCAGTATACCTTCCTTCGGAGGGGAAGTAAAGCCGGCGGTCCCATGTCATAGATTTATGGCATGTTAAAGATCTTTCCACTAATTACACCAGTGTGAAACTAAATTGGATAGGTTAAGAATGTAAACAACTCTCTTAGGTTGCTACGTTCGTTGCCAAGAGCCGACTGCGGTGGCGTCTAGTAGCTAGTTCTAAACTAGGCCTAGTAGTCGTTGACGGTGGCGCTTGGCGGCAAAAGTAGGAACTATTTGAAAATTCAAAGTTGCAGTCCCTACTTGAATTTAAAAAAACAGATACACACACTAATACAGTCATCACAATTAACACCGGTTATCAGACAGATTCTACACACACCCAAAGTACACGGGGCTACATGACCGCGTTGTCGCAGCCCCTAAACTAAGGAACCAACCAACCAAAGTCTTATAGATGGACTTCCAGTAGTGCCCTTTATCTCCGTACAAAATTTCAGGGAGATACCGCTAATACTCACAGAGATATAGCATGCCGTTGTAATATTTCGCACATCCGCCATCTTGTGGTTATGTAAACAATTGAACGAAGTTAGATGTCGGTGCATTACAATGTATATAAGCATATACTGTACCAAGTTTCATTGCGTTTGGTTGGTTAAATTGCGAGAAACGTCTATTTAAAAGTCGCAAATTCGCTTGGCCTCCATGTTGGTTTTGTAGTTACCAGGTTTTCAAAAGTCACATAAGTGAACTTATAGTAGTTCCCTCTATCACCATAGAAAATGTCTTGGTAATATCGGTAATAGTTTCTGAGATATTGAATGCTGGTGAAATATTTCGCACAGCCGCCATGTTGGATTGGTGAGACGTAACAAAATTTGAAGTGCACGGTCAGGGTCGCCCGGAATAGTGCTATGAACTTACCGAGTTTCATTGAAATCGCTCCAGTTGTTTAGATTTTATTAGGGGGGGACACACACACGAATCACACACACACACGGACAAAAGGTGATCTCATAAGCCTATTTTTTCAAAATTGAAAATAGGCTAAAAATAAGAAGATAAGTGTCTGAGGGTTTTTCGAAGTGGTTTATATTATGAGGTGAAAGGGGTGAAAAGTGATGGTTGAAGGATTCCTAACGGAGCGTGTATCTCTTAAACGGCATAGGCGAGGAGTTTGAAACTCAGCGGGAAAGAATCAGCTTAAATGATAAGTAAATAGGTTTTCGACCGTTTTCTTTTCATAAATCCAATTTAAGGGGCCCATGGAGAGGGGTGAAATTCTGGGGGGGTGAAAGAAAGTGTCCTAACTGATTGACTGATTCACTCACTCTTCAATCTCAGGGAGAGAAAAATGCTTAAAATAAGTAAATAGGTGTTCAACAGTTTTTTTTCATAAATTAAATTTAAGGGGCTCATGGGGAGGGGGTGAAATTCTGAAAAAAATGAAAGAAAATGTCCTGACTCACTCACTCACCCATCATCGACCTGCCAAAATTATTGAAGTTAGAAACATGACATTTTGGGGATATGTTTGTTGTATGTCAAAACTGTACACTAAGGGAGGATTTTCGGATATTCAGGTTGTAAAGGGGTCCTAAGGGGGTTAAACCTGCATTTTATTGAATAACAATATCTCACGAGTGGTTTCATTTGTGGCTGTGATACTCGGCATATAAACTAATCATTAAACAAGATGTTCAGTAAAGATCATATAGCCTACATTCTCCTAAAAGCATGAGTATTGTTATAACTCTTTGTCCTTTTCAAGGAGTATTATTGAATGTTGGTTGTAGTAGCTTGTTGAAATACAACGTGTTATACGAATATCAAACTTGAATATTAGGTGCCCTTCACTAGTGCTACCTCCGTACAAAATTTTATTCAATTCGGTTTCACCGTGTTTGAATTGATATGGTGAATCGATTTGCACACATACATGGCCGCTATCTGCACACTATTAAGCTGATGACCTTGTCGTTTGGTCAAAAGATGCTTACCACATAAAGGTACATTGTTGCAGAATTTAGTAGAGATCAGATGATTAGGTTGGACGTAATTTCATTTAGGCTTCTAAAATTTGGGTAGTCGCCATTACGTTTCCGTCAAGATGGCGTTGTATAAAACATGACATTGAGGTGCCCCTTTGCTATTGCTACCTCTGTACCAAATTTGGTTCAATTCGGTTCACCGTGTTTGATTAGATAGGGGAAATAAATTTGCACACATACATGGCCGCCATCCGCAAATTGTTGGGCTGGTGACCTTGTAGTTTCGTCAAGAGATTCTTCGTACATATAGGTATAGTGTTGCAAAATTTGGTAGAGATCGGATGGTTAGGTTAGTCGTAATTTGATTTAAACTTTGAACATTTTTGTGGCCGCCATTACGTTTCGGTCAAGATGGCGGCGATATAAAACACGACACTGAGGTGCTCTTTTTAGTGCAACCTCTGTACCAAATTTTGTTCAATTCGGTATGACCATGTTTGTATAGATAGGGGGAATCGATTTGCACACAAACATGGCCGCCATCCTCAAATTATTGGGCTGATGACCTTGTAGTTCGGTCAAAAGATTTTTTGTACATAAAGTTTAATGTTACACAATGTGGTAGAGATCAGCTGATTAGGTTGATCGTAATTTGATTTAAACTTTTAACATTTGGGTGGCCGCCATTACGTTTCAGTCAAGATGGTGGCGATACAAAATATGACACTGAGGTCCCTTGGCTAGTGCTACCTCTGTACCAAATTTCGATCAATTCGGTTTGACCGTCTTTGAATAGATAGGGGGAATCGATTTGCACAAAAACATGGCCGCCATCCTCAAATTTATTGGGTTGATGACCTAGTAGTTTGGTCAAAAGTTTATTCATACATAATGGTATAATGTTGCAATATTTGGTAGAGATCAGATGATTAGGTTGGTCTTAATTTGATTTAAGCTTTTAACATTTGGGTGGCCGCATTACGTTTCAGTCAAGATGGCGGCGATATAAAACATGACACTGAGGTGCCCTTTTTTATTGCTACCTCTGTACCGAATTTCGTTCAATTCGGTTTGACCGTGTTTGTGTAGATAGGGGGAATCGATTTGCGCACAAACATGGCCGCCATCCTCAAATTAATGGGCTGATAACCTTGTAGTTCGTTCAAAAGATTTTTCGTACATAAAGGTATAATGTTACAAAATGTGGTAGAGATCAGGTGATTAGGTTGATCGTAATTTGATTTAAATTTTTAACATTTGGGTGGCCGCCATTACGTTTCAGTCAAGATGGTAGCGATACAAAACATGACACTGAGGTCCCTTTGCTAGTGCTACGTCTGTACCAAATTTCGTTCAATTTGGTTTCACCGTGTTTGAATAGATAGGGGGAATCGATTTGCACACAAACATGGCCGCCATCCTCAAATTATTGGGCTGATGACCTAGTAGTTTGGTCAAAAGATTCCTAATACATAAAGGTATAATGTTGCAAAAATTGGTAGAGATCAGATGATTAGGTTGGTCGTAATTTGATTTAAGCTTTTAAGATTTGGGTGGCCGCCATTACGTTTCCGTCAAGATGGCGGCGATATAAAAACATGACACTGAGGTGCACATTGCTAGTGCTACCTCTGTACCAAATTTCGTTCAATTCGATTTCAACGTGTTCGAATTGATAGGGGGGGGGGCGACATTCAGAGTACACACACTCACTCACACACACACACCCACACACACACATACACTGACAGACACATATTATTTCGCTCTGTTTTGATCTCATAAGTCTACTTTCATTTTTTGCAAAAATCGAAAGTAGGCTAAAAACAAGTAGTTCCGTGAAGAACTATACAGAATATTTTCATATATCCTACTTATGTTAATTGCCACTATCAACATACACAATTTCAGTTTGATTGCTGTAATAGATTCGTAGATATTGAGAACCGACTAAATATTTCGGATGGTCGCCATGTTGGATTTTATATATGTAGTTCCTAGAGTTATGTACTGTTACATGCAGATTATTGTGAACGTGTAGTATTCAAACTTGAATCGCATAATTAGGACACAAGAAAAAACAAGGAGATTAAAAAAAAATTCACAGCTGCCATCTTGAGGTTATGGAAACAATTGAAGTAAATTAGATGCCAGTGGATTAACATTCGGATAAAGATTTACTGTACCAAGTTTCACTGCACGCGGATGGTTAAATTGCGAGAAACGTCCATGTGAATATTTATAATTCGCGTCACCGCCATGTTGGATTTGTGATCACCAGGTTATTTAAAGTCCTATAGGTGAACTTAAGTTCATAGCCCCTATGAACATTAAAAAATTTAGTTTGATTGCTAAAATAGATTCGTCGATATTCAGTATCGTCTAAATATTTCGGATGGTCGCCATGTTGGATTGTTAAATGTATAGGCCATAGAGTCATGTACCATTAAAGGAAAATTATTGCGTAGGTTCATTATTCAAACTTTCACTTCGATCGCATGACTACATCACAAGAAATAAAAACTTAATTTTAAAATTCGCACTGCCGCCATCTTGAGGTTATGTAAACAATTGAACAAAATTAGATACCAGTGGATTACAATGTGTATAAATATTTCCTGTACCAGGTTTCAGTGAGCTTGGAACATTAAATCGCGAGAAGGTCTATTTAAAATGTTCAAATTCGCTTGGCCGCCATGTTCGTTTTGTAGTTAACCGGTTTTTGAAAATCTTATAGCTGCACTTCCAGTAGTGCCCTTTATCTCCGTACAAAATTTTAGGGAGATACCGCTAATAGTTTCGGAGATATAGAATGCCGGTGAAATATTTCGCACATCCGCCATCTTGTGATTATGTAAACAATTGAACGAAGTTAGATGTCGGTGCATTACAATGTATATAAACATATACTGTACCAAGTTTCATTGCGTTTGGTTGGTCAAATCGCGAGAAACGTCTATTTAAAAGTCGCAAATTCGCTTGGCCGCCATTTTGGTTTCGTAGTTACCAGGTTTTCAAAAGTCACATAAGTGAACTTATAGTAGTTCCCTCTATCACCATACAAAATGTCAGGGTAATATCGGTAATAGTTTCGGAGATATTGAATGCTGGTGAAATATTTCGCACAGCCGCCATGTTGGATTGGTGAGTCGTAACAAAATTTGAAGGGCACGGTCGAGGTCGCCGGGAATAGTGTTATGAACTTTCCGAGTTTCATTGAAATCGCTCCTGCCGTTTAGATTTTATTAGGGGGGGACACACACACGAATCACACACACACACACACACACGCACACACACACGGACAAAAGGTGATCTCATAAGCCTATTTTTTCAAAATTGAAAATAGGCTAATAAGCAGACATGTGTCTAAGGGTTTTTCGATATGGTGTATATTATAAGGTGAAAGGGGGTGAAAAGTGAGGCTTGAAGGATTCCCAACGGAGCGTGTATCTCTTAAACGACATAGGCGAGAAATTTGAAACTCAGCGGAAAAAATCAGCTTAAAAAATAAGTAAATCGCTGTTCAACCGTTTTTTTTTTTTCATAAATTCAATTTAAAGGGCCAATGGGCTGGGTGAGGTTCTGAAAAAAGGAAAGAAAGTCTCCTAACTGACTATCTCACTCACTCACTCATCAAACTCAGGGGAAAAAGACTGCTTAAAAATAAGTTAATACGTGTTCGAGCGTATCTTCATAAATCCCATTTAAGGGGTTCATGGGGAGGAGTGAAATCCTCAAAAATAAATGAATAAATATCCTGACTTACTCACTCACTTATCATCACCCAGCCAAAATTATTGAATTTAGAAACATGAAATTTTGTGGTTATGTTCGTTGTATGTCGAAAACGTCCACTAAGGAAGGATTTTTGGGTATTCAGGTTCTAAAGGGGTGTTAAGGGGTAGACCTGCATTTAATTGAATAACAATATCTCCCGATTGGTTTCCCTGGGGGATGCGATGCTCGGCATAAAAACTCGTCATTAAGAATAAGAAGATACAAGTCTGAGGGTTTTTCGATGTAGTGTATACTATGTGGTATATGTGTGAAAAGTGGGGGTTGAAGGATTCCTAACGGAACAAGTATCTCTTAAAAGACAGAGGAATAAAATATGAAACTCAGGGGGAAAATCAGCTTGAACAAGTAGTTCCGTGAAGAACTATACAGCCTATTTTCATATATCCTGCTAATGTTAATTGCCTCTATCAACATACAAAATTTCAGTTTAATTGCTGTAACAGATTCGTAGATATTGAGAACCGTCTAATTATTACAGATGGTCGCCAGGTTGGATTTTTATTTTTGTACTATTACATTAATATTATTGTGTACGTGTGGTATTCAAACTTCAATCGCATGATTAGAACACAAGAAGTAAAAACGAGATTTTAAAATTACGCACAGCAGCCATCTTGTGATTATGCAAACAATTGAAATAAATTAGATGCCAGTGGATCAACATTTGTATAAGCATTTAACGTGCAACGTTTCACGGCACTCGGATAGTTAATTCGCGAGAAACATCCATTTAAATATTTATACTTCGCGTCGCCGCCATGTTGGATTTGTGCTCACCAGGCTACTGAAAGTTTTTGAGGTGAACATATGTTCATAGTCTCTATGAACATAAAAAAAATCAGTTTGGTTGCTGTACAAAGATTCATAGATATTGAGAACTGTCTAAGTATCTCGGAAGCTCGCCATTTAGGATTGTTATATATATAGGCCATAGAATTATGTACCATTCAAGGGCAATTATTGCCTAGGTTCATTATTCAAACTTTCACCTCCATCGCATGATTACGACACAAGAAATAAAATCTTAATTTTAAAATTTCGCACAGCCGCCATCTTAAGGTTATGTAAACAATTGAATTAAATTAGATGGCAGTGCATTACAATCTGCAAAAACATTTACTGTACCTCATTTCACTGCGCTAAGAGAGTTATATCACGAGAAAAGTCTATTAAAACATTTCAAATTCGCTTGGTCGCCATGTTCGTTTTGTACTTTACAGGTTTATGCAATATACATAGGTAAACGTGTATCAGTACCCTCTATCACCGTACACAATTGCAGGGTGATATCTGTAATAGTTTCGGAGATATATAATGTCAGTGAAATATTTCGCACAGCCGCCATTTTGAGGTTATGTAAACAATTGAACTAATTTAGACTCCAGTGCATTACAATGTGAATAAAAATTAGCTGTACCAAGTTTTATTACGTTTGGATAGTTAAATCGCGAGAAAAGTCTATTTAAAAGTCTCAACTTCACTTGACCGCCATGTTCGTTTTGTAGTCACCAGGTTTTTGAAAGTCTCATAGGTGAACTTCTAGTAGTGCCCTTTATCACCGTACACAATTTCAGGCCGATATCGGTAATAGCTTCGGAGATATTGAATGCTAGTGAAATATTTCGCACAGCCGCCATGTTGGATTGGTGAGACGTAACAAAATTTAAAGGGCACGGTCGAGGTCGCCGGGAATAGTGCTATGAACTTACCGAGTTTCATTGAAATCGCACCAGCCGTTTAGATTTTATTAGGGACACACACACACACACACACCTCACACACACACACACACACACGCACACACACACGGACAAAAGGTGATCTCATAAGCCTATTTTTTCAAAATTGAAAATAGGCTAAAAATAAGGGGTGAAATTCTGGGGAAAGAAGTCCACTAAGGAAAGATTTTTGGATATTCACTAACCATCCCCCAGCCAAACCTATAGCAGTTAGAAACTTGAAATTTTGGGGATATGTTCGGTGTATGTCGAAACCGTCCACTAAGGATCGATTTTTAGCCTATTTTCAATTTTGAAAAAATAGGCTTATGAGATCACCTTTTGTCCGTGTGTGTGCGTGTGTGTGTGTGTGTGAGGAGTGTGGTGTGTGTGTGTGTGTGTGTGTGTGTCTGATAAAAACTAAACGACTGGAGCGCTTTCAATGAAACTCTGTAAGTTCATAGCACTATTCCGGACGACCCCGACCATGCCCTTCAAATTTTGTTACGTCTCACCAATTCAACATGGCGGCTGTGCGAAATATTTCACCAGGATTCAATATCTCCGAAACTATTACTGATATCACCCTGGAATTTTGTATGGTGACAGAGGGAACTACTAGAAGTTCACTTATGTGACCTTTAAAAACCTGGTAACTACAGAACCCACATGGCGGCCAAGCGAATTTGCGACTTTTAAATAGACGTTTCTCGCGAGTTAACCAACCAAACGCAATAAAACTTGGTACAGTGTATGTCTATACACATTGTAATGCACCGACATCTAACTTCGTTCAATTGTTTACATAACCTCAATATGGCGGCTGTGCGAAATATTTCACCGTAATTCTATATCTCTGAAACTATTAACGGTATCACCCTGAAATTTCCACGGAGATAAAGAGCACTACTGAATGTTCATCTATGAGACATTCAAAAACTGGTTAACTACAAAACGAACATGGTGGCCAAGCGAATTTGAAAGTTTTAAATAGACTTTTCTCGCGATTTAATGATCCAAACTTAATGAAACTTGGTACAGCAAATGTTTATATACATTGTAATGCACTGTTATGTAATTTAGTTCAATTATTTACATAACTTCAAGATGGCGGCTGTGCGAATTTTTAAATTAAGTTATTATTTCTTGTGTCGTAATCATACGATCGAAATGAAAGTTTGAATAATGAACCTACTCAATGATTTTCCTTTAAAGGTACATGACTCTAAGGCCTGTACATATAACAATCCAACATGGCGACCATCCGAAATATTTAGACCATTCTCAATATCTACGAATCTATTATAGCAATCAAACTGAAGTTTTTAATGTTCATAGGGGCTATGGGCATAAGTTCACCTATAGGACTTTCAATAACCTGGTGATCACAAATTCAACATGGCGGCGGAGCGAAGTATAAATATTCACATGGTCGTTTCTCGCAATTTAACCATCCGAGTGCAGTGACACTTGGTACAGTTAATCCTTACACAAATGTTAATCCACTGGCATCTAATGTTTTTCAATTGTTTCCATAACGACAAGATGGCATTTGTGCGAAATTTTAAAATCTCGTTTTTACTTCTTGTGTACTAATCATGCGATTGATTTTGAATACTACACGTACACAATAATCTTCATGTAACAGTACATAACTCTAAGCCCTACACATACACACATCAAAAAAAGTTTTGCATCACCTCGGTTCCCAGATCTCCGGCATATAGACGTTGACTGTGTATATTGTATCAAAGATACAGTCCCTTTGACTGTTCATAGATGTCACTAAAACTGCTCAAAGATGTAAACAACCATGCATGAGCAGGGCCTATTAGACGGAGGGGGTACGACAGCCGATCAGTTCCAGTCATTCCACCAGGACGAAGGTACGCTGCTCAGGTTGTCTGTAGTTCTACCATGCCTAGAAGGTCAATACCGCAGTTCGATCGCGTCTGCATTGTTACTTTGTGTCAAGAAGGGCTCTCAACAAGGGAAGTTTCCAGGCGTCTCAGAGTGAACCAAAGCGATGTTGTTCGGACATGGAGGAGGTACAGAGATACAGGAACTGTCGATGACAGGCCTCGCTCAGGCCGCCCAAGGGCTACTACTGTAGTGGATGACCGCTACTTACGGATTGCCGCTCGGAGGAACCCTGACAGCAATGCCACCATGTTGAATAATGCGTTTCGTTCAGCCACAAGACGTCGTGTTTCAACTCAAACTGTGCGCAATAGGCTGCATGATGCGCAACTTCACTCCCGACGTCCATGGCGAGGTCCAGCTTTGCAACCCCGACACCATGCAGCGCGGTACAGATGGGCCCAACAACATGCTGAATGGACCCCACAGAATTGGCATCACGTTCTCTTCACCGATGAGTGTCGCATATGCCTTCAACCAGACAATCGTCGGAGACGTGTTTGGAGGCACCCTGGTCAGGCTGAACGTCTTAGACACACTGTCCAGCGAGTGCAGCAAGGTGGTGGTTCCCTGATGTTTTGGGGTGGCATTATGTGGGGCCGACGTACGCCACTGGTGGTCATGGAAGGCTCCGAAACGGCTTTACGATACCTGAATGACATCCTCCGACCCATAGTGCACCCATATCGGCAGAATATTGGAGAGGCATTTGTCTTCATGGACCACAATTCTCGACCTCATCGTGCACATCTTGTGAATGCGTTCCTTCAAGATAACGACATCGCTCGACTACAGTGGCCAGCATGTTCGCCAGACATGAACCCTATCGAACATGCCTGGGATATGTTTAAAAGGGCTGTTTATGGACGTCTTGACCCACCAACCACTCTGAGAGATTTACGCCGAATTGTTGTTGAGGAGTGGGACAATTTGGACCAACAGTGTCTTGATGAACTTGTGGATAGTATGCCACGACGAATACAGGAATGCATCAATGCAAGAGGACGTGCTACTGGGTATTAGAGGTAGTGGTGTGTACTGCAATCTGGACCACAAATGCTGAAAGTCTAGCTGTATGATGGTACAACATGCAATGTGTGGGTCTCATGAGCAATAAAACGAGCTGAAATGTTGTTTGTGTTGATCTCTATTCCCTTTGTATTTAAAGGTTCCGGAACTCTTGGAACCGAGGTGATGCAAAACTTTTTTTGATGTGTGTATAAAAGTCCAGCATGGCGACCACCAGAAATATTTAGACGGTTCTCAATATCTACGAATCTATTACAGCAATCAAACTGAAATTTAGTAAGTTGATAGAGGCAGTGAACATTAGTAGGATATATGAAAATAGGCTTTATAGTTCTTCACGGAACTACTTGTTGGATATTCATGTTCTGAAGTGGTGTTAAGGGTGTTAAAACTGCATTTCATTGATTAACAATATCTCACGAGTTGTTTCATTTGGGGATGTGATATTCGGCATATAAATTATACAATAAAAATAAGCAGACATATGTCTAAGGGTTTATCGATATGGTGTGTATTATGAGGTGAAAGGGGTGAAATTTGGGGGTTGAAGGATTCTTAACGGACATTAGCGAGAAGTTTGAAATTCAGCGGAAAAGATCAGTTTAAAAACAAGATGTTCAGCAAAGAACATATAGCCTACTTTCTCCTAAATGTATGGGTATCTTTATGACTCTTTGTCCTCATCCCTAAAACAATCACCCCAACCACAATGTATTGTTAGTTTTCTTTTATATTGATAATAAGCCAGTAAGTGTCAAGATCAATATTATATACTTTATGATGATTGAATAACAAAACTACTAACTTATTGTAATGCATTCACGTCCGTTAATCTCTATATTAAGCCAGCCTGCAAAATTATGAATCTTCCGCCCCAATCACAGTAGGTGGTGCTGCGACCTATCAGTGAATTAATCTTTATCTTGTACGCCTATGCACTGCCATCGTAATGTACTACGATGGCAGTGTTCTATGGGTGTTGAATGAGTAGGCAGTTTAAAGTAGCCAAGAGGGAGGCGATCCAGCTGGCAGTGTTTAAAGGTATTCGGAGCGCGATCGTGGCTAATAGTTGAACTACCAGTATTACAAAATTGCCATACTTCAGGAGGCCAGCTCAGGCATTTACACAGCGTTATGTTTGGAACAATATTACCCACATAACCCACAAGAGGACAGCACCGTACAGAGGCATTAAGAAGGCTGTGGTTAATGACAACGTGTATCTAGTTCTTCTATTCTCCTTTTTCTAATGTCTTCTGTTTATGTGCGATGCTGGGACTGAGATTTTATTAATATACGAGTGTATACTTTATCCTCTCCTTTGAGCTAAATGACATTTTATTCAGTATCTGTGGGAAAAGCTCGTGCACATCATTTGTAAAAGAATTCAAGAAAAAAAAACTTAACTGTAGCAGTACTCGATCCCCAGTCAACTGCGTGTCAGACTAACATGCTAGCCCAGAGCTAACCGTATCCATGACGTCAGTTGTTCTTAACTGACATATTAGACACAAACTGTTGGCAAATAATGACTTTAAATAAACGATTTCTTCACTGCAGTACATCTTCATTAAAGATCATTTCATACAAAGTTTATATTATTGTATCAGTACGGTATATCACATACAACATACTAAAACTACTGAAATATAAGACAGGCACATGAGGACAGCTGCCATCTTGTCGTGTGACACAAACAGCTCAGCTCTTTTAAGCCACTCGTACTGTATAATATTATAATATTAAATTATAATAAATAACGGATCACGACCTTCAGGATAGCTTAAACCCCCCTAGGCTCGATAATCGGAATTGGTGGGTCTTAAGCTATTTATTAAAATGGTTGCATAATTCACACGGCCGCCATCCTGAAATGGCATGGCTGATGACCTTGAAGTTTGGGTGAAAGACGCGTCCTGTATAAAGGTATGTTGTCACCAAATTTGGTAGAGATCGGATGATTAGTTTAGCCGTAATTTGATTTTACGTTTTGAACATTTGAGTGGCCGCCATTCTGTTTTGGTAAAGATGGCGGCGATATAAAGTATGACACTGAGGTGTCCTTTACTAGTGCTACCTCTGTACCAAATTTCGTTCAATTCGGTTTCACCGTGTTCGAATTGATAGGGGGGGACAGACATTCAGAGTACACACACTCACACACACACAGACACACACACACACACAGACTCACACACACACATACACACACACACACACACACACAGACTCACACACACACATACACACACACAGACAGACACACTTTTTTCGCCCTGTGTTGATCTCATAAGTCTACTTTCATTTTTTGCAAAAATCGAAAGTAGGCTAATAAGTAAATAGGTGTTCGACCGTATTTTTTCATAACTCCCATTTAAGGGGTTCATGGGGAAGGATGAAACTCTCAGAAATAAATGAAAGAAAATGTCCTGGCTTACTCACTCACTCATCATCGCCCAGCCAAAATTATGGAAGTTAGAAACATGAAATTTTGGGGTTATGTTCATTGTATGTCGAAAACGTCCACTAAGGAAACATTTTTGGATAATCAATTTCTAAAGGGGTGTTAAGGGGGCAAACGTGCATTTCATTGAATAGCAATATCTCACGAGTGGTTTCATTTGGGGATGTGATACTTGGCATATAAACTAATCATTAAAAATGAGCTGACATGTCTAATGGTTTTTCGATGTGGTGTATATTATTAGTGAAAGGGGTGAAAAGTGGGGGTTGAAGGATTCCTAACGGAGCGTGCATCTCTTAAACGACATAGGTGAGGACTTTGAAACTCAGAGGAAAACAATCAGCTTAACAATAAATAAATAAATAAATAAATAAATAAATAAATAAATAAATAAATAAATAAATAAATAAATAAATAAATAAATAAATAAAAAATAAATAAATAAATAAATAAATAAATAGGTGTTCGACCGTTTTTTCATTAATCCAATTTAAGGGGCCCATGGGGAGGGGTGATATTCTGGAAGAAAAACGTCCACTAAGGAAGGATTTTTGGATATTCAGTCTCATCGACCTACCAAAACTATTAAAGTTAGAAGAATGATATTTTGGGGATATATTTGTTGTGTGTCGAAAACGTCAACTAAGGAGGATTTTGGGGTATTTAGGTTCTAAAGGGGTGCTAACGGGTTAAAACCTGTATTTCATTGAATAACAATATGACACGACTATGACGCGACCGAAGCCGCGGGTACCTGCTAGTAAATATATATATTATTATTACATAAAATGCGCACAAATGTGCATACATAAAGATTTGTATCCTATGTACAATGTTTGATACATTTAGTTATAGTCTTTTCTATAGTCAGTGATTGACTTAGTCCTCTTGTGGTGATAGCCGTGCACTGAAAGTCTCGTTAGCACCGATCGTAGTTCTTGGTTCGCTTTTGCCCATCTCCTGTCAATCATGGTGTCTGTAGCATAAAAGTCTTCGGGTATTTCTTTTGTTTTTTGTTTCCTTAGCTCTATTAATTGAGATATATATATATCTGTAGCTGTAGCTAGAGATAGGGCTGTTAGATTCCGGATCTTGTAGGCCTATATGGCTCTGATGACTGTTGCTCACCTCTCTTGTATATGGTGGCTGTAGTCTGCAGGTTTACGCCCGGATATTTGAACTTGCTTTCTACATTTAGTGGTTCGTTGTACAAGATGAGTGCGTCATAATGAATTGTTTTTTCTTCTTTCCTTTCGAACCTTATGTAAGGGTTGTCATCATTAAAATCGACTGTGCACTAGTTGGTTATTTATGTTGATGATGATTATTGTTGTTTTAAGGGGCGGAACAACGAGTTGGTTGGTTCCTCAGTTTAGGAGCTGCGACAACGTGGTAATTTAACCCCGTGTACTTTGGGTTTGTGTAGAATCTGTGTGATAACCGGTGTTAATTTTGATAGCTGTATTAGTGTATGTTATCTGTTTTCAATTCAAGTAAGAACTGCAGACATTCAGTTTTCAAGTAGTTCCTACTTTTGCTACCAACGCCACCGTCAACGACAAATAGTGCTGAACTTAGTTACTTGATGCCTCAGCAGTCGGCTCCTGGCGACGAACGTTGGAACCTAAGAGCGTTAGTCAAATCTAACCTATAATTTAGCTTCACAACAGTGTATTTAGTGGAAGGTTCTTTTTCATGCCATAAATCTATGACATGGGACCACCGGCTTTACTTTCCCTCCGATTTTTAACGTTCTTAAAAATGTTAACGTTCTTAAAAAATCCGATGACATTGGCCGGGCTTCAACCCGTGACCTTGGGCATAGAAGGGAACAACGAGGTTATCTGCTCCAGTAATTAATTTATGTGTGCATTTGATATTGTTATCTGCGTATCATGAACAAAATAAAACAGGCTACACAAGGGTTCATGTCCTACACCAGGTACCACCTTCAGGCCATACCAAGTACCCGTGCTCCATTATATCTAATATAATAATAATAATAAGCAAATAAGGAAGGAAGTAGAGGAACCAATAGACACTCTGGACGACTGGGAATTTACAGAAGAAGAAATTAAATCTGCAATTAAAGATCTAGGTCATAAAAAGACACCAGGTGAAGATGGAATCACCAGTAAAATAGTATGGTGGACGTATGAAAGTATCCCTAGAACTATGACATCATTATATAATGGCTGCTTGAAGAATGCTTGTTTCCCGAAGCGATGGAAAAATGCGAGACTTATACCAATCACAAAACCAGGAAAAGATAAAATTCAGGATCCCTCTAAATTCCGACCAAAAAGCCTGATAAATGTGGTGTGCAAAGATTTAGAGAAACTTCTAATTAATAGAATAAATCACTACCTCTGTGCCAATAAACTACTGAACGAAAATCAATATGGCTTCACTGTTCAAAAGTCTACTACTGATGCAGCTATGGCACTTAAGGAATTTATAACTGAGGCGTTCAAAAATGGTCAAATTACCGTTAGAGTTAGCCTTGATGTCAAAGGAGCTTTTGTCTCTGCGTGGTGGCCATGTGTCCTAAAGGCCCTAAAAGACTTTAAATGCCTGAGAAATTTCTACTACATGACTAAGAGCTACTTCAAGGATAGAACGACGTTCATGAATTACAATAGTATCCAAGTAGAAACAGTAGTTAATAAAGGATGTCCTCAAGGTTCATGTTGTGGACTGGGGTACTGGAATGTACAGTATAATGCACTGCTCAGTTTGGAATACGGTAAAAACAACAAAGCTATAGCATTTGATGATGACCTTATAATTGCTGTCAGGGCTGAAATTGAAATCGAAGCAGAAAATATTGTGAATATGGAATTACGGAAAGTTACTAAGTGGTCAACAGAAAACAAACCCCGTTTTAATGAAAGTAAGACAAGAGTTATTCTAATATCAAGAAGAAGAAGAAGAAAAGCAAAGAAGACAATTTATATATTTATGAATTGGCAACGTCTTGTACAAGTAGATACGATGGAATATCTAGGAATAACTATAGATTTTGCTTCAAGTTCAATGACCACATCAATAAAGTTAGTGAAAATGTATTAAATTAATAAACGCATTATCAAAATCGGCTAGAATAGGATGGGGTCTAAAGCACCAGGCTTTGGAAACAATATTATAAAGGAGCAATATTGCCAATGCTGTTATATGCTGCTCCGATCTGGATTGAATCCCTAGAAAAGAAATGTAATATGATCATATACGTGAGAGTGCAAAGACTTATTCTCTTGAGAATAGCAAAATCGTACCGCACTGTGGCAAATGAGGCACTGTGCATTATTACAGGCATTACTCCTATAGATATAATGGCTAAAGAGATTGTTACTCTATACAAAATCAAGTCAGGAAAAACAACTATGAACTATGTCATTGACCACCCAGGAAAACCTATGAGATGGCTCCATCCAGCCTATTTTCCTGGTACTGAAGATCCAAGAATAGCATTAAATGAATATATACCATGAAAAATTTACACAGATGGAAGCAAAACTGAAGAAGGAGTGGGAGCTGGTGTAACTATATTCAGATCACATGAATTAGTAGACCAATTGAAATATAGACTGCAAGACAACTGTTCGAATAATCAGGCGGAGCAATTAGCCATATTTAATCTCTGGAATTCTTGGATATTACTAGGACAGAGGATGATGAAGATAAGAAAGTAATTATTTACACAGATAGTAAAATAGCAATTGACTCCATTGCTGACTTCAGAAATCATAACGAACTAATTGATAATATAAGAAGGAGTACAGCTATTCTAAAAAGAAACAAGTAGTTCCGTGAAGAACTATACAGCCTATTTTCATATATCCAACTTATGTTAATTGCCAGTATCAACATACACAATTTCTGTTTGATTGCTGTAATAGATTCGTAGATATTAAGAACCGACTAAATATTTCGGATGGTCGCCATGTTGGATTTTATATATGTAGGTCCTAGAGTTATGTACTGTTACATGCAGATTATTGTGAACGTGTAGTATTCAAACTTCAATCGCATAATTAGGACACAAGAAAAAACAAGGAAATTTTATAATTTTTTTACAGCTGCCATCTTGAGTTTATGGAAACAATTGAAATAAATTAGATGCCATTCGTATAAGGATTTACTGTACCAAGTTTCACTGCACGCGGATGGTTAAATTGCGAGAAACGTCCATGTGAATATTTATAATTCGCGTCACCGCCATGTTGGATTTGTGATCACCAGGTTATTTAAAGTCCTATAGGTGAACTTAAGTTCATAGCCCCTATGAACATTAAAAAATGCAGTTTGATTGCTAAAATAGATTCGTAGATATTCAGTATCGTCTAAATATTTCGGATGGTCGCCATGTTGGATTGTTAAATGTTTAGGCCATAGAGTCATGTACCATTAAAGGAAAATTATTGCGTAGGTTCATTATTCAAACTTTCACTTCGATCGCATGACTACATCACAAGAAATAAAACTTAATTTTAAAATTCGCACTGCCGCCATCTTGAGGTTATGTAAACAATTGAACAAAATTAGATACCAGTGGATTACAATGTGTATAAATATTTCCTGTACCAGGTTTCAGTGAGCTTGGAACATTAAATCGCGAGAAAGGTCTATTTAAAATGTTCAAATTCGCTTGGCCGCCATGTTCGTTTTGTAGTTAACCGGTTTTTGAAAGTCTTATAGATGGACTTCCAGAAGTGCCGTTTATCTCCGTACAAAATTTTAGGGAGATACCGCTAATAGTTTCAGAGATATAGATTGCCGGTGAAATATTTCGCACATCCGCCATATTGTGATTATGTAAACAATTGAACGAAGTTAGATGTCGGTGCATTACAATGTATATAAGCATATACTGTACCACGTTTCATTGCGTTTAGTTGGTCAAATCGCGAGAAACGTCTATTTAAAAGTCGCAAATTCGCTTGGCCTCCATGTTGGTTTTGTAGTTACCAGGTTTTCAAAAGTCACATAAGTGAACTTATAGTAGTTCCCTCTATCACCATAGAAAATGTCAGGGTAATTTCGGCAATAGTTTTGGAGATATTGAATGCTGGTGAAATATTTCGCACAGCCGCCATGTTGGATTGGTGAGTCGTAACAAAATTTGAAGGGCACGGTCGAGGTCGCCGGGAATAGTGCTATTAACTTTCCGAGTTTCATTGAAATCGCTCCTGCCGTTTAGATTTTATTAGGGAGACACACACACACGAATCACACACACACACACACGCACACACACACGGACAAAAGGTGATCTCATAAGCCTATTTTTTCAAAATTGAAAATAGGCTAAAAATGGATAATAAAATTTGAATGGGTTAAGGCACATACAGGTGTTGCAGGCAATGAACTGGCTGATAAAATTGCAAAGGAGGCTACAAAATTAAGTGAGGTTGGTTTCGATAGAATACCCATCTCAACTGTTTTTAAAATTCAAAGAATAATCAATTCATGAATGGCAGCAAAAATGGGAACAAACTTCAAAAGGCACACTTACAAAAGAATTATTTCCAACAGTTGCAGGTAGATTAAAAGCCAAAATCACCTTAACACCTAATATGAATACAAAATCGACTGGACATGGAAATATTGATTCGTACTTACACAGACTTAAAATTATACGTAATCCCGAGTGTTCCTGTAAAAGCAGCCCTCAGACTATACAGTAGATCATATACTTTTCGTGTGCAGTGAAGTGAAAAATATTAGGCAATTCGTGATTAATAGTGTTAATAGAGACGATAACTGGCCGATTCAAAAATCTGTGCTATTAAAAAAGTATTTGAAGGAATTTTCTAAATTTGTTAATGCTCTGGATTTTCAAGCTCTTAGGAAAAACGATGAATAATATTGTTTGATATTGTTAAGATTAAGTTATCTAGAAATTGAATTATAATAATGTAATTTATTTTGTTCATTTACAAAATGTATTGTAAGTGCATGTAGTACTACTTACGTAGTGGAGCATGCAGAGAGTATGAACAGTAAATAATAAATAATAATAATAATAATAATAATAATACATGTAAATAAAATATAATATAATTACCTAATAAAATAATTAAATAATATCAGTAATTAAAATAATGGAAAAATTTAATAATAATAGTCTAATAATTATAATACAGTAACAATAGAACAAACTCCGCCATTGCCGGTCCCATGCCCGAGGCCTCATCTCGCAGGCGATGAGGAAGAAGGAGGGGGAGAAGTAACACCTCGTAAAAAAAACTGGTCCATCTGGCTCCAGATGGTAGCACCCTATAAGGGCCCCTGCCTAGGGTTACTACGTGAAACCTGGTCAACAGTCTCAAAAAATGAAGAGGAATTTCAGAATCCCAACGGTGGAGAGAGCAGAAGAGCCTAGTGTAGTTAACCACGAATTTAAAAAATCAAAAATTTCGATCTAACAATTCGATCCCATCTTGGAATTTATTTCCTACCATGTACACTGTACAATTTCAATTGCAGAAGGAAAAGTCCGCTAAAAGAATGCACTACCCCAGGTGGTAGCTCGGAAGAGGAATCTACCATTGCATTATGCAATGCATTGGGACCTAGGGTTCTGGGGAGTCCCAGCATCTGCAATAAGGATGAGTCGGGGCATCCTTGGTATCCTTCTAGACTCAAGTTCAAGAAGAAATTCTTTGCAGGCACTTTGAATGTAAATTCTTTACTAAAAACTGGTAAACAGTAAGAACTTGAAATTCTCCTTAATAAACATGAAACACGAATCCCAGTGGTACAAGAAACAAGATTTTTGGATGAAAATGTTACAGAAACCAAAAACCATAGAATTTTGTAGGGTAAACCAGCAATTTAAATTATGAAATGTACGCCACTATTAGGTACTGCTTTTTATGTTCATAAAAATGTTGTAGACAGTGTAATAGAATTCAAATCTAGATCAGAAAGAATATCTCTCCTCACAATGAAAAGTAAAGATAAACAGTATACCTTCATTAATTGCCATGCACCAATAAATGAAGACAACAGAAGTAATCCAAGAAAAGTAGAAGAATTCTGGGAACTTCTGGAAGAGGAAATAGCTAAAATCCCAAAATTAAATATTGTGGTACATCTAGTGGATTTTAATGCACCAATAGGGAGAGAAAAGGCTTTTCGAAGAACAATTGGACAATATCCAACACATAGGAGAACAAACAGAAATGGCATGAGATAAATTATTCTCTGGGAAGCTTTTAAATTGAAATTAATGTCCACCTTCTTCAAGAAATTACCCAGAAAATCTAAAACATGAATATCTCCAAATTCAAGGTTTGGAGAATTTCAGTTGTATCATGTGGCTATTTTTCAAAAGAATTCTAAAGAAATTATGAATGTAAGAATAATAGGAAATAGAGAATTTGAGTCTATCTAAAATTAAGCTCAAACTATTTCATAATAAAAGTCAAAGGAGACAGCACAAATTAGTTAAATGTAACATAGACAGACTCAACATCACACAAAATACAATTAAACATTTTCAGGAAGAAATTAAAATAACTAAACCTCGTAACTGGCAATAATATCTAAAGGAATCTACAGTGCATCGAAGAATGCATTCGGGCCAGCTAAAGTGAAAAGGAATGTTTGGTGGAATGAAACTTGTGAAGAAGTATTAGCGGAAGGAACAAAGCTATGGAAAGAATGGAAATGCTCTGGAAAGAATGAACACTTTGACCAATTTAAGCAGCAAAGAAAAGAAACAGCAAGAATAATAAAGAGTGTTAAACGGTCTTTTGAAATGTCTCAACTTCTTGAAATGCAAGATAACTTTGTAAAACACAACTCCAGGAATTTCTACCAGACGTTTAAAAGCAATCTGAAGGGCTATCAAACTCCAAGTATTTGCTTCAGAGATGAGAGTGGAACAATGGGATTAACCAATGCCAAGAATTGTGAAATACTAGCAAAGCACTTTGATCAACTTCTGAATTGCGAAGAACCGGAACAAAAATTAGAATTTCCAGAGATATATGCGAACTTGGAAGACGATCCACCATCTACTGTTGAAGAAATTGAAAAAGCAATTAAAGGCCTAAAACACAACAAAGCTAGTGGAGAAGACTCCATTTCAGCTGAACTTATAAAATGGTCTCAACCAATAATCATAGACAACCTACAAATCATCTTTGAAACAATCTGGAAGACAGAAAAGATTCCAGAATATTGGAAAGTAGCTTTATACATCCTTTGCACAATGATTTGCCATACTTTCTGAAAATCTGACAAATGCAGCAATACAGGTCAACAACAGCCAATACACAGCAATAGAGCCAACAAAACAGGTTTAAGAATTTCTGTAGAAAAAAAACAAATTTATGACAAACATAACAAGAAGTTCCGTGACGAACTAAAGAGCCTACTTTTCTTAAAATTTAAGATTAATGCCAATGATTAATCTATATGGATCTATCTAGAATAATGACGAAATTAAGTTGGTCATATCGAAATTTCTAATTAGTTCGAAATACTGTATACCTGGCCTATACTATAGTTGGCAGCCCTGGTGACTGAATATATTCTTAGTTCCGTCTCTGTAGGTACAGAATACAAAATTTGGTTGAAGTCGAATGAATAGCATGGACGTTACATGCAGTTAAACATTAGATGTAACAGCGCGCGTAAAATCATGTTGGCAACAATGACATACATGTATTGACCAGAAATAATCTGAAATAATATGATCTATTGTTGTGTCAATTTTGAATGAAATCCATTAGTTAGTTCAGAAGTTACATGCATTTTAAAATTGGACCTATCAGCAGGCTTAGAATCATGTTGGCAGCACTGGCGTAGGCCTATATTAGTTACTACAAAAGGGATTTCTGATACACATTTAACCCAAATATCCATAAGTACGTTAGATACCAAGTCCAAGACCATTTACGTCTTCAGTAATTGGAGCAACATCTTCATGAAGACCCTTCACCAGGATTTTTCCATTTTTGTCGACAAGGGTGCTGAGATGTTATATCCAGTCAGGCATTCTTTCATACATAGTTCCACCAAACCCTCCACTGTGAAGATCCTTGGCAGCATATTCATCTTTTGCATATATTCATTCATGTAAATAGTCTGTTCCATCTTGAACTTGGGGAGAGTCACATCAACTTTAGTTCGCCTCAGTCCATTTTGAACAGCAGTGAGGTTCACAGTCCGAGAGAGTTCATCCAGTTCTCTGCTATCTCCACAACCTCGTGGCAAGAGAATCAACATGAGGAGTTTATCTCTCTGGTAGTCCAGCTGAATTGCTTGGTAGTCAAGGAAGTTACCATACATATAGCTATCTATTGTATGCACCATATCCATATTTGTCACATCATTGCATGACGTATGAAACTGCTCAGAAAATCATTATTGTAGGTTTGGAGATTATGATATGGGTATGTGCTTGGATATGTGAACTGGAAGACTTTGTTACACTGAATGAACGTGTCTGGATTGTTTATCATTGCTGGTCCCGTAATGCTTCTAGAAGAGAAGATTGCTTTTAATAAAGAAAGATCCAGGAAATCATATACTTTTACTGGAGCAAAACAAATATATTATATATGATATTCCTATTTCTCCTCAAACCGTAAGTAACATTCCCTGTAATTGATTGTATATTGCAGTAGATATCTAAACTTGCTTTCCTCACTGCTGGTATTCAGAAATACCTTACCCCTTGAGATTGTAGAGGACTTGTTTTTCTATTTCATTGAACAAGAGATTGATTACTCATAGATTTAATTTGTAAATGAGTTGAGGCCCACCCGGATTTTTCTTCTTATCCATAAAACTTTTTCAGGTGTTACTTTAATGGTGGGATTGGTTGTTGGTTCTTATATTTACCCTTTCAGTAATAATTTTAACATTCCTTTTAATAATAACAACAACTTAGGGGAACCATTAGTAAAAACATTACATTTGGCACCTTAACGTGGGACTCGAGTATGGGAGTAGGAGAGTGTGACTTGTGCAAGTGTTATCTGAGGGATAGGTTATTGTGTACATATTTACATGGAGGATGAACGAATGAGAATAATGAACGGGAATGGAGTGAGTTGTAGCAGGATGGAGATGAATGGAGAAAATGTGGTATTGTGCATGTTGGAGAGTGATGGGAATGAGACTGGCAGTAGTGTGATGGAAGGAGAGATAATTGATGTACTAGTACAGGATGTTGTAAGGCCAGTACAGGATGTGTTAATGCCCGTGCAGGATATCATAAATATGTTAAGGGAAATGAATGAAAAATTTGATAAGAATAATCAGGAGATGTTAAGGCAAATGGATAAAAAATATGATAAGAATAATCAGGAGATGTTAAGGCAAATGAATGAAAAATTTGATAATAATCAGGAGATTATAAAACAAATGAATGAAAAATTTGTTAAGAATAATCAAGAGTTGAGTAAGAAATTGGATAAAGTAATGCATGTTAATGAGGAGTTAGATAGGAAGTATGGATTGTTACAGCATAGTATTGAGGGGGTAAAACAGGAAATTAGAGGTGAGGTAAGGATTATAGTGGAGGAAAAGGCGGAAGCAATTATAAAAGAAGTAGATCAGAAAATGATGAAAATGAAAACGAAAATACCAGAGAAATTAAATGATATGACTAGAGAAGCAGATAATAAATTGGAAAGGGTACAGGAACATATTCTAGAGAAAATTGAGAAGGTTGAAAAGGTGACTGGTGAGAGGATATTAGATATGGAATTGAGATTAAAGTCTCAAATAAAACATGAGAATGGTCAAGTTAGAGTGGGTTTATTAGGAGTGAATAATCTGAAAGAACTAGAGTTACCGAAATTTAACAATAAACAGGGTTTCCCTATGGAATTTATGGAAATTGTAGAGAATAGATTTAAAGATAAACTTAATGATGGAAGTATAGAGTGGAGTCAAGTTTTAGACCTATTAGATCAAGCTTTTGTTGGTGAAACTCGGAACTAGTTCTTAGTATATAGGAATTCATGGGATAGTTATAGTAGTTTTAGAAAGAAATTTTGTGATAAATATTGGAACGAATCAATACAAGAACAATTAAGAGAAAGAGTGATATTTGGACAATACGATAGTAGAGATGGTATGAGTATGACTGAATATTTTCTGAGCCAAGTGTTAATATGTAAATATTTAGATGGGATGGCTAAGGATGATGATGTAGTAAGGCTGTTGCTTAGGCATTTTCCTTATAGAGTAAAGGAGGCGTCATGTATGCAAAAAGTTACTAATATATCGGAATTAGAGAACTTATTGGGGAGCTTCGATGCATTGGGGGAAAGAAGTGAGAATCAAGCAAGTGGTTATGGGAACCGCATAAATCAGGACCAGAGAGGTCGAGATAATTATAATTATAGGGATAATAATCAACAACTAAATTCCTCTAATAATCAAGCGAATCATAGACAAGGTGATCCTTATCAAAATAATAATAATAATAGAAATAATAGATGACGGATTGATAATAATTATCAAAGGAATAATCCTCGTAATAGCCCGTAATACACAAGAAAATGTAGAGGATAGAAGAGAGGAGAGGAGACAAGAGAGTAACAATGATAGGAGTCAAATGTGGAAACAGTGGATGAGTCTAGGGGAAATTTAAACTAGAATCAGACGGTAATGACAGGTCAGATTATGTCTGATATTATATCCGCTAATACTATATTGTCCGGAACTTATGACCTAGATATAAAGAGTGATCTCTTAGAAGATTTGGCAGAGGAAAAGTTACAATCCGCAAAGGTTAATGGGATTTCTATTGTGGAATTGAATGTGTTGGGGGCGCAGGTTGATGTTTTGTTGGATTGTGGATGTGAGAGATCTTGTATTAGTGCTGAGTTTCACACTGAATTCAAGAATGGAAATAAAGAAATAGAGGAAATACCAATACAATCTACATATGTGGTAACAGACGTAGGGAAGAGGTCACACATTTTATCTAGACAAGTTGTTATAGAAATTAAGGTTAAAGATTTTATTGGTACTCAGGTTTGTTTGGTAGTTCCAAATTTGGTATATAAAGTTATTCTAGGTACGGATTGGATGTCTAGCTATATTTTAATGCTAGATTATGTTATGACGAAGCATGTATAAGATTTAAATCAAAGGGTATAGAGGCTTGTGTTGAATTTAATCCAGAAGGGAGATTAACCAATGAATATCAACGAATATGTTTGATTAAGGAGCAATTGGAGATACATAAGGCAGGAATAGATACTGACGAAGGAGATGAGTTTAAAGAAAGTAAGACATTGCGTATTATAGATACAGTACTTATTGGAGATGATCTTGGAGATTTATTTGGGAAAGCAATTGAACGAAGTCAATTGAGTGAAGAAAAGGGAGAACTATTATTTAAGGTACTAGTAAGTAATAAAAGAGTTTTTGAGGATAGGATTGGTGAAGCTAATTGTTATGTGCATTCTTTGAACGTCCATAATTACAAGGTTTTCGTAGGACGTATGTATCCTATTCCATTTGAATTTCAGTCGGCAGTACAGTTACAGATAGATCAGATGTTGGCCGATAAGGTTATTGAGCCATCTAATAGTCCATATATAAATCCTCTTATAACTGTACCTAAGGGAGATGGTAACGTGAGAATATGTCTGGACGCTAGGTTACTACATCAGCATATTTCAGTTGATCAACTTAAATCTCTGTCTATAGAAGAACTAGTACAGAATTTTGAGAATAAACAGTGGTTCACTACTGTAGATCTCAGTTCAAGTTTCTGGCAAGTACCTTTAAAAAAAAGAAGATCGGCCTTTTACTGCTTTTAGTTACAGATATAACCTATATCATTTCCGTAGGGTACCTTTTGGACTTAAAAGTAGTACTGCTGCTTTGATAAGAGCTCTCAATGTTGCATTAGGAAATGATTGTACCGATTTTGTTACTATATATATAGATGATTTAGTTATTAGTTCTAAAACATTTGAAGAACACTTATATCATTTGAATTGTGTTTTTAACAAATTGGATAAGGCGGGTTTCACATTAAAGCTGTCTAAATCGATGTTTTGTTGGCAAAAGGTTATCTTTTTGGGTCATAAAGTTTCTGCACAAGGTGTATCTCCGGAGATTGTTAGGATAGAGAAAATCCTGGATACTGATATGCCTAGGAATGTTAAAGAACTAAAATCTTATTTAGGAATGTGTAATTTTTTAGAAGATTTGTACTTAAGTACGCATGCTTAGTGGAACCGTTTATAGACCTAATGAAGATGGGCACGAAATGGAAATGGGAAAAGATTCATGAGGATGCATTTAGGGCATTAAAACAAGGATTTATGGAAGCTGTAGTGTTGAAATATCCATTTAGGGATAAGGAATATATTTTGATGACTGATGCTTCACAGATAGGGATTTCGAGTGTATTATGTCAAAAAGATGAAGACAATCATCTTAGGATTGTATCATTAGCGTCAAGAGGATTAACATCTGATGAAAGAAAGTATAGTATAACGGAATTGGAAATTTTAGGAATTGTTTATATTCTGTGTAAGTTCCGTATGTATGTTTTGGGAGGTAGATTTAGTATTTATACGGATCATCATGCTTTAGCATTCATGAAATCCTGTAAATTGAGTTCGAATAGAGTGAGTCGTTGGATACTAGCATTACAGGAATATGATTTTGATATATATCATATAAGAGGTAAGGATAATATATTAGCTGATATTTTATCTAGAGATAAATATACTTTGAAGGGTGAGAAGGGTGTATTAATTTGTGCCTCCATAGATGAGAGTAATAAGAAGTCTATGAAATCATTAAGGCAACTATTAGAAAGGCAAAGAGAGGATGACGAATTGAGTGATATATTAGTAAAATTAGAGGCAGGAGGTTTTGAGAGTCTTAATATAGGTAGACATGTGTATAAATTACAAGATGGCTTTTTGGCACGTAAAAGTAAGGAGAGTAAGTGGGGTATTTGTGTAGAGAGGAGATAGTATGGTTTATTCATAAAGAGTTTGGACATTTCGGTGCAAATAAGGTTTTGTATGAACTTCAACAAAAACTTTATGTGGTATAAAATGGGATGAGATGTTAGAAAGATTCTATCTACTTGTGTTCTTTGTCAACAATCTAAATTCCCTTGTAGGTATCTTTATGGTCCTATGCAAGTTGTAATTACAAGTAAACCTGGGGAGTTAATATGTGCAGATTTGTTTGGTCCAGTGGTAAAAGGACAATTTGGTTATCAATATATATTTGTGGTGGTTGATGCTTTTTCGAAATTTGTAAAATTATATGCAATGAGGAAGGCAACAGGAAAAGCATGTAGTAATATGATAGTAGATCGATATATCCCAGAATATGGTACTCCACTTAAAATTTTGACGGATAGTGGACGTCAGTTTACATCTAAATACTGGAAAAACAGAATGGAACAAGTTGGGATAAAACAAGTACATTCATCAATACGTTATCCACAGGTAAACCTTTGAGAACGTGTTATGAAAGAGATTGGTCGTATATTCCGTGCTGTAGTTCATGATAAGCATACAACTTGGGTATCTGAACTTTATAAAGTCGAAAACTGGTTGAATTCGGTACAGCATGAGAGTACTAAGTTTACACCATTGGAAATTCATCTAGGTAAAAAGCTTCAAAATGAATTGGTAAAAACTTTGGGTTTATCTGTGGAAGATAAGATGGAAAGGAATATGTTTATTAAGTTGGCAGGTAAGAATTTACATAAAGCATCTGAAAAAAGAAAACGTCAACAAAGAAATAAAAAACAGACGAGTTTATGGTGGGTGATTTAGTACTATTACGGGTACCAAGGCAATCCTGTAGCTCAGAAAAGGTGATGCAGAAGTTTTTTCTTATATATTCTGGTCCATATAAAATTAATAAGAGGATAGGTCCATGTGCATATGTACTCGAAGATGAGGGGAGAATTATGTATGGTACATATAATGTACACTCATTACGGAAGTTTGTTGTTTAAAGGAAGTATAGGTACATCTATGCCTGGCATTTAGAGATAGGTATATTGAATGCAGAATTTATGATTTAGTTAATTATATTCATGTATATTCTTATGTGTGTAAGAAGTGTGTATGTGATGGATGTATATTTGTAATTAAATGTGTAGAGGGCGTGTTACGCGACTTCATTATTATTATGATTCATGTTTTGAGGCATATTATGTCGATCTTGTGATCTATCTTAGGATATATTTGCACAGGGTACATTTGTTGGTTTGCTGTAATGTACATATCTCTTAGTGAGAATGTTATTTAATTTTCTTTCTTATTTTAGTCAATCCATTAATTCTGTTTTTTTAAATATCTTTTGACCATAATTTACCTTGGTTTTTTCATCTGTTAATTTGATTTGGTACAGTAATTTTGTATAATTGAAATATGATTTCTAAGTTTTCGTATTCAAGAAGTCTAAATATGGTAATTATATGGAGATATGAAGACTGGTTATGATAGACCCTACATAATGATGCAGTAACCACAGTAACTCGTGCAGTTTTAGTTAATGGAATATATATCAATGGCAACTGGACAAAGTAAATCAAATCGAGAGACACAAGATCTGAGCAGTTTCATACGTCATACAATGATGTGACAAATATGGATATAGTGCATACAACAGATAGCTATATGTATGGTAACTTCCTTGACTACCAAGCAATTCAGCTGGACTACCAGGGAGATAAACTCCTCATGTTGATTCTCTTGCCACGAGGTTGTGGAGATAGCAGGGAACTGGATGAACTCTCTCGGACTGTGAACCTCACTGCTGTTCAAAACGGACTGAGGCGAACAAAAGTTGATGTGACTCTCCCCAAGTTCAAGATGGAACAGACTATTAACATGAATGAATATATTCAAAAGATGGATATGCTGCCAAGAATCTTCACAGTGGAGGGTTTGGTGGAACTATGTATGAAAGAATGCCTGACTGGATATAACATCTCAGCACCCTTGTCGACAAAAATGGAAAAATCCTGGTGAAGGGTCTTCATGAAGATGTTGCTCCAATTACTGAAGACGTAAATGGTCTTGGACTTGGTATCTAACGTACTTATGGATATTTGGGTTAAAAGTGTATCAGAAATCCCTCCAAAATGACTTTGTTGTCAAGATTTCTGGGGGCGAATGTGACATTTTTTTAATCATAGTAGCACTTCGGTGGTAAGATCATGAAGTATGCTTACTTGAGTGCTAATCTGTGGAATCCATGGAGGAGGATCTAGCGGTAGAGGAAATGGCTTATCTTAGAAAAGGCAAGAAGATGAGATATATGAACACTGGATGTGAGAGGATTTTTAAAATCATTATTGTAGGTTTGGAGAATATGATATGGGTATGTGCTTGTATATGTGAACTGGAAAATTTTGTTACACTGAATTAACATGTCTGGATTGTTTATCATTGCTGGTCCCGTAATGCTTCTAGAAGAGAAGATTGCTTTTAATAAAGAAAGATCTAGGAAATCATATACTTTTACTGGAGCAAAACAAATATATTATATATGATATTCGTATTTCTCCTCAAACCGTAAGTAACATTCCCTGTAATTGATTGTATATTGCAGTAGATATCTAAACTTGCTTTCCTCACTGATGGTATCTTGGTTGGTATTCAGAAATACCCTACCCCTTGAGATTGAAGAGGACTTGTTTTTCTATTTCATTGAACAAGAGATTGATTACTCATAGATTTAATTTGTATTTGAGTTGGCGCCCACCCGGATTTTTCTTCTTATCCATAAAACTTTTTCAGGTGTTACTTTAATGGTGGGATTGGTTGTTGGTTCTTATATTTACCCTTTCAGTAATAATTTTAACATTCCTTTTTAATAACAACAACTTAGGGGAACCATTAGTAAAAAACATTACAACGTTACACGCACTTTAAAATTGGACCTATCAGCAGGCTTAGAATCATGTTGGCAGCACTGGCGTAGGCCTATATTAGTTACTCCAAATTAATCTAGAATGCCAGATACTATACGTGTGCAAAGTTTAGAGCTAATGGCTTGCATAATTTCTGATATATTGATATTAGGGTAGCGAAAATAGGGACAGTATTTATTAACAGTTGGCAGCCCTGGTTACTCTTAAAAATCAGCATAGTCATATATGTTATGGTACACATAGCACACACGAAATTTGGTTGAAATCCAAATGATAGTATAGAAGTTACGTGTATTTAAAGTTTGAATTCTCACCAGGCTTAGAATCAGGTTGGTAGCACTGACGTATATAAGTTACTCCAAATTAATATAGAATGTCAGGTACTATACGTGTGCATAGTTTAAAGCTGTCGGCTTGCGTACTTTCTGATATATGGGTATTTGGATTAAAAAAATTGAGAGCATTTATTAACAGTTGGCAGCCCTGGTGGCTCTTAAGAATACGCTCAGTCATATTTGTTTATGTACACATAGCACATATGAAATTTGGTTGAAATCCAATTAATAGTGTAGAAGTTATATGCATTTAAAATTTGGACTTATCAGCAGGCTTATAATCATATTGGCAACACTGCCATGAATGGCCTCCTGGAAATTAAACATGCATTATTATTATCTATACGTGTGCCAATTTTGAAATAGCTCCCATTCATACCTTCCAAGATATTCAACTTTCAGCTCAAATTTCAATTGCGATTTTTCAGCATTTGGAAGCACTGACATCATTTTCAAATATGGCCGTGAGATATTCAGGTATAGATCTTTACTCCTACCAAATTTTGTTTCGATTACTGCAGCCGTTTAGGAGTTGATAGGGGGGACGACGACACACACCCAGCCAGACAGACAGAAGGACAGACAGACAGACAGACAGACAGACAGACACACATTTGCCCGATCTCATAAGTATACTTTTTCCTCATTTTTGCAAAATGTGAAAAGTAGGCTAAAAAATGCTCCCGAAATACTAGTAAAATAAATTGGTCAAATAGAGAGGGTAAGGAAGTTCAAATATTTGGGAGAAATTATTAAAAAACAAGATGTTCAGGAAAGAACATATAGCCTACTTTCTCCTAAATGTATGGGTATAGTTATAACTCTTTGTCTTTATCATCTCCTAATTTCTTCCAATTCGAAGTGCAAATTGGCACACTGGATTTGAGGAGTGGCGTTCAAATAATTTACCCCAGCATTTTGCAATTTCATCAGTAAACACTCCAAACAACGTAGGTATTCAGTTTATTAACACCGACTACTTACAATAATTTAAACTTCGTTGCTCTAAACGTATCACTGGGAGAAACATATTTAATATAACTATTACACAGCTAATTTGTAATCGCGCACGGCTAACGAGAAAGACAGGCCATGGCGCGTAAACCAAACCCTTCTGTGACGTAGGCAATGTACCGGTACTGCTTGATGATGCTTGTACGTTTAAGTCGAGAGCAATTCATAAGCAGCAGAAATGCAATATTTTATATCAATATTCATAAAATGGACGCAGTTTAGATGTTCCGTGTGTTTTCAAACACGATAAATTATACTGTATAGGTTTGCAAAACTACGCCTATTGAAGTTACTCCTTACAAAAATCCACACGAACTAGGATTCAAGGGTTCGTTGTGTCTTTAATAGCTGCAACGAACAGGCTACATTAAGTCGAGTTGTAGATTCTGTGACCTTCGTTGTGAGTTAAATTATGTGCACATTAGTATAATTAGATCAAAGAATCTTGCAGCACAGTATAGATATCATTAACTTATTGTTGTTTCAAGGGGCGGAACATAAATTAATTCGTTTATAGAAGAGATCTGCGGAATGCACTACCCACCGACTAACGACTTGTATCAATACCTTCTATGAAGACAAGTGATAAATTAATACCAACGTTTATACAGGTTCAATGATGTAGACAAGATGACTAGCTACCACACCGGCAGTAAAACGAAGACCAGGCAGTGGTGCAACAGAACTACATTGCTGACGTCACGAAAACTCACCAGAGCCAGTCATTCTCGTTGGCCGTGATAATCGCGCCTTATCTTGGGGATGTGTACCCTCTATCGGCAAAAATAATAACCCTTTGAATTATACTGTTGACATGGGTTCACTAACTGGCCGGTAGAGAGCACAGCTCGCATCTAGAAGGTGTAGAAGGCTGTCGTTAGCTATAAAATAGTTCAAGTAATTACTCTTAGATGCCACACCGGTGGTGAATGTTGTTTTAATTAAATATAAATTTTCCATTTCAAAATGCACCATATAATGCTTTATTTTATAACGTCTCAGTACTCAAGAAATAATAAATATAAAAAAAATCAAGACAAAAAGTCTAACTCTGATAGGATTTGAACCACGGCCAGCCTGATGAAAGACTAACGCGCTGACCACTCAGCCAATCGTGCAGACTCTAATAGATCGTTAGGAACCAATACATATACCACGTTATAGCAAATCATGACTTGGGCTAAACGTTTTCTTTACTGGAGTATATTTTAAACCGAGTTCATTTCATAGAAAGTTCATATATTTGTTACCACTAGCCAATATTGCATGCAACATACTGAAATTAATAAAATAAAGGTCAGAACGAGAGATCAGCTGCCATCTTGTCAAATAACCGAGACGACTCAGCTTTTTAAAATCACTTATAGACTATAATATTAAAATATAAACTTTTAATTTCAAACGGGCCACGTCGTTTCAAACAGATTAAACGATTCTTGGTTCGATAGTCGGAACTGGTGGGTCCCATGTTATGGATTATAAATTTGCATAATTCACACGGCCGCCATTCTGAAATGGTACGGTTGATGACCTCGTAATTTGGGCACAAGACGCGCCTCATATGAAGGAACGTTGTTACCAAATTAGGTAAAGATCCGATTATTAGTTTGGTTGTAATGCATTATTACGTTTTGACCATTTGAGTGGCCGCCATTAAGTTTTGGTAAAGACGGCGGCAATATAAAACATGACACTGAGGTGCCCTTTGCCAGTGCTACCTCTGTACCAAATTTCGTTCAATTCGGTTTCACCGTGTTCGAATTGATAGGGGGGGCAGACATTCAGAGTACACACACTCACACACACACACACACACACACACACATACACACACACAGACAGACACACAATTTTTGGCCCTGTAGTGATCTCATAAGTCTACTTTCATTTTTTGCAAAAATCGAAAGTAGGCTAAAAACAAGATGTTCAATAAAGAACATATAGTCTACTTTCTCCTAAACGAATGGGTATTGTTATAACTCTTTGTCCTTTTCAAGGAGTATAATTGAATGTTGGTTGTAGTGGCTTGTTGATACACAACGTGCTATAGGGATATTAAACATGCATATGAGGTGCCCTTTGCTAGTGGTACCTCAGTGAAAAATTTCATTCAATTCGGCTTCACCGTGTTTGAATTGATATGGGGAATGTATTTTCACACATACATGGCCGCTAATTGCAAACTATTGGGTTGATGACCTTGTAGTCAGTCATAAGCTGCTTTCCACACAAAGGCATGTTGTTGAAAAATCTGGTAGAGATCAAATTATTAGGATGGTCGTAATTTGATTTAAGCTTTTAACGTTTGGGTGGCCGTTATTCCGTTTCCGTCAAGATGGCGGCGATATAAAACATGACACTGAGGTTCCCATTGCTAGTGCTACCTCTGTACCAAATTTCATTCAATTCGGTTTCACCGTGTTTGAATTGATAGGGGGAATCGATTTGCACACATACATGGCCACCATCTGCAAACTATTGGGCTGATGATCATGCAGTTTGGTCAGAATATGCTTCACACACAAAGAAATGTTGTTGCAAAATTTGGTAGAGACTAGATTATTAGGTTGGTCGTAATTACATTTAAGCTTTTAACATTTGGGTGGCCGCGATTACTTTTCCGTCAAGATGGCGGCGATATAAAACATGACACTGATGTGCCCTTTGCTAGTGCTACCTCTGTACCAAATTTCAATCCATTCGGTTTCACCGTGTTTGAATTAATAGAGGAAATCGATTTTCACACAAAGATGGCCGCCATCAGCTAAATATTAGGCTAATGACCTATTAGTTTGGTCAAAGGATGCCCCCTCGATAACGGTATGTTGTTGCAATATTTGGTAGAAATCGGATGATTAGGTTAATCGTAATTTGATTAAAGCTTTGAACATTTGTGTGGCCGCCATTACGTTTCCGTCAAGATGGCGGCGATATAAAACATGACACTGAGGTTCCCTTTGCTAGTGCTACCTCAGTACCAAATTTCATTCCATTCGGTTTCACCGTGTTCGAATTAATAGGGGTAATCGATTTTGACACAAAGATGGCCGCCATCCGCAAACTATTAGGCTAATGACCAATTGGATTTGTCAAAGGATGCCTCCTCAATAAAGGTATGTTGTTGCAAAATTTGGTAGAGATCGGATGATTAGGTTAGTCGTAATTTGATTTAAGCTTTGACCATTTGTGTGGCCGCCATTACGTTTCCGTCAAGATGGCGGCGATATAAAACATGACACTGAGGTGCCCTTTGCTAGTATTACCTCTGTACCAAATTTCGTTCCATTCGGTTTTACCGTGTTCGAATTAATAGGGGGAATTGATTTTCACATAAAGGTGGCCGCCATCCGCAAACTATTAGGCTGATGACCTATTAGTTAGGTCAAAGGATGCTCCCCGCATAAAGGTATGATGTTGCAAAATTTGGTAGAGATCAAATGATTAGTTTAGTCGTAATTTTATTTAAGCTTTGAACATTTGTGTGGCCGACATTACGTTTCCGTCAAGATGGCGGCGATATAAAACATGACACTGAGGTGTCCTTTGCTAGTGCTACCTTTGTACCAAATTTTGTTCATTTCGCGTTCACCGTGTTCGAATTGATAGGGGGAGACAGACATTCAGAGTACACACACTCACACACACACACAGACTCACACACACACATACACACACACACACACACACACCCACAGACAGACACGATTTTTTTCGCCCTGTGTTGATCTCATTAGTCTACTTTCATTTTTTGCAAAAATCGAAAGTAGGCTAATATTGTTTGGAAAAATCTGCTGTAGAAAAAAGAATACGAAAGATGGAACGAGCGTAGGGCAGAACTAGGAATACCTACAACAAAAAGTGTTTGTCTAAAGATCTTAAAATACAGCACTTCAACACCGTAGTCAAACCGGAATGCCGGTATGCGAGTGAATGTCCCACAATGAACTACAGATTGGATAAATTAGAAGTCGTAGATAGAAGAGTTATACGCAAAATTCTCGGTCCTTTTAAAACTGCAGAATTCTGGAAATTAAGGAGTAATGATGAAATATATAAAAAATAGAAAACATTTTATCAGAAACAAGTCGTTCCGTAAAGAACTATACAGCCTATTTTCATATATCCTACTTATGTTAATTGCCACTATCAACATACATAATTTCAGATTGATTGCTGTAATAGATTCGTAGATATTGAGAACCGACTAAATATTTCGGATGGTCACCATGTTGAATTTTATATATGTAGGTCCTAGAGATATGTACTGTTACATGAAGATTATTGTGTACGTGTAGCATTCAAACTTCAATCGCATGATTAGGACACGTACCAAGTTTCACTGCACTGGGATGGTTAAATTGCGAGAAACGTCCATGTGAATATATATACTTCGCGTCGCCGCCATGTTGGATATGTGATCACCAGGTTATTTAAAGTCCTATAGGTGAATTGAAGTTCATAGCCCCCAGCAACATAAAAAAGTCAGTATGATTGCTATAATAGATTCGTAGATATTCAGAGCCGTCTAAATATGTCCGATGGTCGCCATGTTGGATTGTTAAATGTATAGGCCATAGAGTCATATACCATTAAAGGAAAATTATTGCGTAGGTTCATTATTCAAACTTTCACATCGATCGCATGATTACGACATAGGAAATAAAAACTTAATTTTAAAATTCGCAAAGCCGCCATCTTGAGGTTATGTGAACAATTGAACTAAATTAGATACCAGTATATTACAATGTGTATAAACATTTCCTGTACCAGATTTAATTGCGGTTGGAACATTAAATCGCGAGAAAGGTCTATTTAAACTTTTCAAATTCGCTTGGTCGCCATGTTCGTTTTGTAGTCAACAGGTTTTTGAAATTCTTATAGATAAACTTCCAGTAGTGCCCTTATCTCCGAACAAAATTTCAGTTTGATACCGCTAATAGTTTCAAAGATATAGAATGCCGGTGAAATATTTCGCACAGCCGCCATCTTGTGGTTATGTAAACAATTGAACCAAGTTAGATGTCGGTGCATTTCAATGTGTATAAACATATACTGTACCAAGTTCTATTGCGTTTGGTTGGTTAAATCGCGAGAAACGTCTATTTAAAAGTCGCAAATTCGCGTGGCCGCCATGTTGGTTTTATAGTTACCAGTTTTTCAAAAGTCACATAGGTGAACTTCTAGTACTTCCCTTTATCACCGTAAAAATTCCAGGGTGACATTGGGAAAAGTTTCGGAGATATTGAATGCTGGTGAAATATTTCGCACAGCCGCCATGTTGAATTGGTGAGACTTAACAAAATTTGAAGGGCACAGTCGGGGTCGCCCGGAATAGTGCTATGAATTTACCGAGTTTCATTGAAATCGGTGCAGCGGTTTAGAACTTATTAGGGGGACACACACACGCACACGCACACACACACGGACAAAAGGTGATCTCATAAGCCTATTTTTTCAAAAAGGAAAATAGGCTAAGAATACGGAAGAGGAGATTTTTTGGACATTTGTACTGGATGGGTAACAGTAGGTTAACCAAGCAGATCTTCACATTCCTGTGGAACAAGAAGTCAACAACAACCTGGGTACAAAAAGTAAAAAAAAAAAGATTTGGAAATAAATAATATCCGAGAAGGAGATGCATCACAGAGATATATTTTTAGGCAAAAATGCTAGAAATGGAATGATTACAAGGGTGGAAGGGAATGAAACCCGGCTCGAAATGGTCCGAGGAAAGGAAGAGGAAACATAGTGAGATGATGAAGGAACACTGGAGGAAGAAGAAGGAACAGCAAAGGACAAAGCATTGAAATTGGCTCGTGGTCCCTAGACGACCGAAACGAAAATACTAATAATAATAATAGAATAATATAATGTTATTGGTTTTGCGTCCCTTTTAACTACTCAGGCTTTTAGAGACGCCGGGGTGCCGGAATTTTTCCCCGAAGGGGATCTTTAACGTGCCAGTAAATCTACTGACACGGCTCCCTCGCATTTGCGCACCCTCAAATGCCAGCTGACTGCGCCAGGATACGAACCTACAACCTTGGGCCCAGCAAGCGAGAACGTTACCCCTGAGCCACGCAGCCAGATGAAAAAAATAGAACAATCATGCGCCTCTTTTTCCTTTTCTTATCTCTCTATCTCTGATGTGCTGAAATAGCTCGGGATCCACCTCTCAACATGGGAGCTTGTGTTCACGAGCACCTTCTGACACGTAAGACGAAAGCACCAAATTTGTAAATAACGCAGTCCTAGACAGAACTTGAATTGGCAACACATGCGGCAAGTGGTTTCAGAGCCTCAAATTCTGGCCCTGAGCTACGTTATCATGATAAGTTAGTATCTTGGCCTAATTCTGGGCCTTGAGACTATCTCACTCCAAAAAACCTGGTGTGTTGAATAATTGGGACTACGATCATTATCGTACAACAAGTGGGTGATAGCACGTCGTGTTGAGTCTGATGACGACAGTTCAGTGGGGCAACTCAAGTATGAGAACACGCCATGGACAAGTTTCAATACTCCCCAAATCTAAACTGGCTGGGACACGATAAGGCCATATTGCGTGGCGCAGTGAGTACAGTATCATACTGTATTTATAGGCGTTAAGTCAAACCACAATGGGTGACGGGAATCGTGAGATACTGGAAGCACAGGATGGCGTACCCTGGCCAGGGAAAGCTTCTCCAACATTAACTAAGGAAACTTACTTGAAGGCCACTGATTTGACTAGACTACCACAAGTGACTGGCATTTTAGTTATTTACTTTCCATCTACAAGGGTGGTTATATTTCCAACTTCCGATGATTTATAAAAAAGACAAGTGTAAATTACAAAATTAATTTATTACCAAAAGTTACGTAGTGATATGAACTTAATCATATCTAATAGTTGTCCTTATTAACGATTTAATGTAAATGAATACCAATAATTCCAATAATAATATAGCAGAAAGTATGCAAGCCAACAGCTCTATACTTTGCACACGTATAGCACCATACATTCTAGATTAATTTGGAGTAATTAATATAAGTCAGTGCTGCCAACATGATTCTATACCTGCTGATAGGTCCAATTTTAAAACACATGTAACTTCTCTACTAACAAATGGATTTCATCCAAAATTGGCTCAATAAGATATAATATTTCAGATTATTTCTGACCAGCACACGCATGATATTGTTGCCAACATGCTTTTACGCGTGATGATTTAATTTCATGTTTAGGGGCACATGACCTTGTAGTCCCGTCCCTTAAAACAACAATAGCTAACTAACTTATTTCATGTTAATAAAAATAATTTTGCAAAATAGACACATATCTAATTAGCTGGTGTTTGTATATTCCTATAAATTAGCCTAAATGTTTCTTTAAGAATGTCTAGAGTTGGTCAACAGGTAGGTCGAATAGATAAACTCCTAGAATCCCAGCTTCCTAATAATATATGCATTTGATTAGGGGAATAATGAATACCGAAATGAAAAAATCCACAGCCTGTTTCCAGTTGATCGAACGGGTCAGGGAATGAAATGAGTGAAGCCCCCTTCTAGAGACGAGGATATGAACTGAGCCGGCTGCCGAAGCATGGCACACTCCTCTGGGGCAATCATTAAATGAATGACAGATGAATTGAAATGATAGTGGAGAGTGTTGCTGGAATGAAATTTGTGACAGGGAAAACCGAATTATCTGGAGAAGAACCTGTCTGCCTCCGCTTTGTCCAGCACAAATCTCACATGGAGTGACCGGGATTTGAACCACGGACCCAGCGGTGGGAGGCCGGCGTGCTGCCGCCTAAGCCAAAGAGGCTCTAACGAACGCCAAAAGAAAATACATAATGAATATCATCTAAGATTCTATATGTCCACCCGAACTTAAATAAGAACCACTCATAGGAGCACAGAGACACCTTGCGGCCACAAGACAAACTGACCCTATTCAGAACACCAACACCCAGGTGACCTAATCTGGACCCAGGTCCATGATGACGAACTTTGACAACAAAGATTAGAAGATTAGTAACAAATCAACTCTGAAGCTATATTTACCAAAAATCTCCTTCTTCAGATGAAATCAATACTGAAAAACTCGTCGACTAAAAGCAACACACGTAGTATAAGAAAGACACTAAAACAAAAATAAAGATTCAAATAAAGTACGCATAAAGGCAAGAAAAAATATCATTTTCTCCGCTCATACTGTAAAATAACGAGGTCCCCATCCTGGTGATGACGCCCATAAAAATAAAATGTTAAAGCTTGTGGGGAATGAAATTTCAGTATTTGTGCCAAAGTGCCTAAATGAAGGGAATGGAGAGGGCTGTCCGAATTTTCAAGTAGATCGAGTTACTCGTTCTGTTCCAAATGGTAAGTACGTAAAATTCGGTTCAGATCGGTGAAAAGGGATACAACATTTGGTTGAAGTCCAATGTACGTTATGCAGTTAGACATTGGACCTATCATCACCTACCTCGGCCTACCATCTAACGGTCGACGGCCAGAGACAGCATGGGAGACCAAAATTGCGGTGGCTGGACTCTAGTAACGCAGATTTACGATCAAGAAACTTGAAATCGCGGGAAGCTTTAGATGCAAGAAATGGCGTGCATTGATCCAAAAAGCGGACCCCGTTCCTACGGGATGACGCTATAAAGAAGAAGAAGAAGAAGAAGATTCTAGGAGTTTATCTGCGGACTACCATTATCCTCTTGAAATGTAGCTGATCGCAAAACACGCAAGGCTAATACAATGAAGAAAAGAAATGCATTGGTTCTTAAAATGTAATGGTTAGGTTAATAATGCATACTAAGATGAAAATAGCCTCCTTGAATATTCAGTTATATTAGCGAAACTTTAGGACTATTCTATTATAAGCTACAAGCAGTATAGAGCCATCGTACCCACCTAGTTAACAATTTCAACACAATTTTTGATCAGATAAAATGCACGCACAAGGACTTTGAGTGTCAATAATATTGCTCATTATAACAACGACCTTCCTCTCGATTGCTCACAATACGACACCGCGAGCAAAGGTACGATATCCTAATATCCAATTGTGATCCCGAGCAACGCCGGGCTTAAGAGCTAGTTTATTATAAAATTAGTTAGAGACAGATCTGTAAAAAATGTGAGATTTAATTTCATGTTTAGGGGCACATGACCTTGTAGTCCCGTCCCTTAAAACAACAATAGCTAACTAACTTATTTCATGTTAATAAAAATAATTTTGCAAAATATACACATATCTAATTAGCTGGTGTTTGTATATTCCTATAAATTAGCCTAAAAGTTTCTTTAAGAATGTCTAGAGTTGGTCAATATGGTGTGCTATGTGATGAATAAAGGCTCTTGGAGGAGTGGATCATTGGTTGTAATATGTAATTATGTTCTTTCTCCAATGTAAAATTTCGAAGAGATCCGAAATTAAAAGAGGTCCTTGACTAAAAACTGCTGTGTTGCAATCTATGGTACCGTAGTCTTCTTGTCGAAATTGTAATGAAGTCATTTATATACCAAAAGTTAGGTGCACACATGATTAATTTTTGACACAATCAACGTAAAGATTGAATCATTATTTATATATCGACGGTGTCAATGCGATACCTCGTATCCGACCTTATGATTGGTCATGTGTCCAACCATATGTGGATGTGCCAGTGTGGTTAATTTGTTCAGAGTTTCTTGTACTCTATCTCGGTAGTGCTCCCAGTCTTCGAATGAAGTATTTTCTGTGAACTGTTAATTTCTGTAACAAAGCGTGTTGTATTTGCCCTCTCTCTGGTTCGTTTTCTTCTTAGACTGTGTAAATGCCATCTGTTTGATCATTATTGCTCATGTTGTACGTGTGTTCACGGAAATGTGTAAGGCAAAGAGCTGGTAATTTGTTATCTGAGGTATCGAATGACGTTCGGTCAGATGCTACTAAGATCGCTAGTGTCGACGCTTAGTTTATCAATTCGCCGATTGAGTGTTAATTACTACGGTCTGTTTTATATTATCTCTGGCCTGCGCTCCAAATTTATAATATCTGTGTTTATCACCAGATGACACTACAATATCCACGCTTGCCATATTTTTGGAGAGTGAAACCAGGACACATTAATATCGGATGGCCTTACCCGATGATCCGGGGGTCCTCCAACGGGATATTTATTTTAAATTAGAAGCAAAATTGTGAGTTTTAAGTCTTTTTTAAGCCTCCCAAGTGACGGGAGGGGGGATCAATAGACTCACCTGCAATAGACTCGCTCAGCCACAGAAAGGTAATCTGTGGCAAGAGTAGAGGGGGCTGGCAGCGCTGAGCAAGTAGTTCCAACGTTTGCTCACAGATTACACTACCCTCACAACGCGCTGAATTAGCAGTTTGGGCTATTGTTTTGTGTCATTCGTGGGAACACTTCTGACCTCTTTGACGCTATGCGCGATAGTCAACGATGTTGATTGTTGAAAAGTAACCGATTCATAAAAGATTCTTAAACACATAAATTCAATACTTTTTACATCTTAAAAGCTATGGTTTCCTCCAGTAGCGGTACCGCTTTCTAGCGGCCGTAATATGACGGCGAATGGCGTATAGAAACTGGGCACAGTCTTGACGGTGAACAATGGTGTAAAGCTAGAACTTATGTGTGTGTCTTGACGGCATGTTGTCATAAAGTTAAATACGAAATGGATGATCTATGGGGAACGTTTTGTTGGCGGAAATTCCCGAGATTAATTTTGCCATTATGAACACGGACTACTGAATTCAAATGGGGTAACATCGTATGACATGCGAGTCATATTTTTGCCGGCTTTCAAAAGTCACTTACCACGGCCAGGAGCGAACCTGCAATCTTGGGGTTAGTAGACCGACACGCTATCCACGAAGCGTAAACGGTTGTATTGATTAGAATCTTATCGAGATAGATGGAAAGCTGGATACCATTCATTAATTTAATTCTGGTCTAGTGGTTGGATCGGGGCACATTCAGTCTGCGGCTCCGGTGGCGTGGTGGTGGTTTCTATGCCCAAAGTCGCGGGTTCAAACCCGGCGGATTCTTTAGGAGGGTTAAAAATCCTTCAGTATGCCTTCCTTCGGAGGTGAAGTAAAGCCAGAGGTCCCATGTCATAGATTTATGGCATGGTAAAGAACCTTCCACTAATTACACCTGTGTGAAGATACATTTTAGGATATCTTTGACTAACGCTCTTAGGTTTCTGATGCAATACTAAGTTTGCGTCGACAGTAGGTTTGCCCTGTTATATATTTGTATGAAAACTATAAATTATGTAAACTGAGTATAATACTGAAAGTTAAGTGGTACTAATCGACGTTGCAAGAAGTACGGTAAGTAATTTATGTTCTATGTTGAGTCCAAACCATTGTAGTGTTTTTCTAATATATGTATTTTCAATCTGTGAATTTGTAAGTGCCGATTGTGTGAATAGATGTTTATTATTGGCAATTTATCCAGTGTATTATTTCTGGGTACTGGATTCTTAAACAGTTCTAAACTAGACACCTCGGGTATATTATTATATGGGCTCGGTCCTTCTGCTTCCCCTTCCCTTCAGATTGAATTGGGGGTGTGTCAGTTTCAACGTTCGTCTCCAGGAGTCGACTGCGGTGGCATCTTGTAACAAAGTTCAGACCTAGTTGGTCGTTGATGGTGGCGTTTGGTAGCAAAAGTTGGAACTACTTGAAAATCGAATATATGCATTCCTTACTTGAATTAAAAACAGATAACACACACTAATACAGCCCTCACAATTAACATCGGTTATCAGACAGATTCTACACACACCCAAAGTACACGGGGTTACATGACCGCGTTGTCGGAGCTCCTAAACTGAGGAACCAACCTATCACATTCGGTCTCGTGAGGGTGAACTCAGAAGAGGTGGATTCCATTCACATCTCAGCCATCCTAGAAATGATTTACAACCTTCTCCCAGTCCTACTCCTACCACAATTACAAATACGCACTCAGGTGAAGCCTTTACAATGACACAGGTTGTCATAGAGATTACACACACGCCTTCACGGGGATAAATGACATCCTGCCGCAAATCTTCTAAATAAATTAACAATTTATTGAACCAACTTTAAAAGAAATAATAAACACATCATTAATCGACATTTCTCTGATAAGAAAACCCTCCATACATTAATTTGACAAGCCCTTTCAACGTGGAAAAATATCCCACGGGTCTGCTGACTTAAAATAATTACATGTTTACTTGGGTTTGGGCTATTGGTAGGTCATTAAAATTGTCTTGGCAGGCACCAGATTGGTCCGTTAGTCCAGGGTGAGATACATCTAACCCATACTATCAACCCCCAGAATATGTCTCTTTCCTCCTGACTCACAACGTTTGCACAGGATGATCGCCTAAATGGCTCATTTAGACCAAGCAGCTGAAGATATATCATTAAGTTATTATTATTATTATTATTATTATTATTATTATATCGAAGGAAAGGAAGCTTGTAGTTTAACGTGACCGTCAATCGCGAGATCATGAGCCACGGGTATTATTATTATATCGAACTGAGACCTAGTGAAGATACCGGTAGTTCTTAGATTCACTCATAGCTGAAACGCGGTAAGAATTTGAAGGGATCAACCCCATTGAACATACTCGGATAATTCACACACGTGTAGCCGAGAGCTTGCTGGAGTTTTGTTTATGAATGTAACATCGTCAGAAATAATGCCTGCGTCATGAACACGACCAGTCTGACGTTTGAATGGTCTTCTTCAAATTCTTTTCCATCTTCTTTTCCGCATTCATCTTATTCTGAGCTATCTGGTCCAGAATGACATCACTACTCCTCGGAAGGTTCTACATTCATCATAGGCTGCAAAGAGAAGAAATACAGTATTCATTTATGAACGAAAAATTTGTATCAAGATACGTGTGCCAAAATGACACTATTGACATATGTAACGCTCAAATAATAGTCTTAGATTATTATTATTATTATTATTATTATTATTATTATTATTATTAATAATAATAATAATAATAATAATTAGACTAACCAAAAAGGTCTTGGACTACTTTCGCAATAAAGAAACAAAACCTCTTTGGTTTAAGGAAACTGAGAAAGACCTCGCAGGACTTCAATTTACAAACACCATGCTCATGGACATTTTAATTTATTTATCGTATGGCTGTTAGTGCCGGGAGTGTCTGAGGACATGTTCGGCTCGCCTAAGTCTGTAGCTGCTTCCAGCGGATACCATTATTAGGGTGAGCTACAAGTCCCGTTCAATTTCAAGTAGTTCCAAATTTCGCTACCAGATATCATGATACCTAGTGATGAACGTTGGAACTTTGATAGAGCGATCTGACGAATTCTAACCTAACAATTTAGATTTACACAAGTTTAGTCTGTGAAAGGATCATAAAAAAAACAGCCAAAACCATCCCCTACTTTTTTTAAGCGTATGGCTTTTAGTGCCGGGAGTGTCCGAGGACATGTTCGGCTCGCCAGTTTTGTAGCTGCTTCGAGACGGACACCCAATGGGTGAGCTACAAGTACCGTTGGGGAGGAAAGTGGAAATGAAAGGTCGAGGAGTTGGAAGGTAGCGGCTGTGGCCTATAGTTAGGGACCAACCCCGGCATTTGCCTGGAAGGAAGATGGGAAACCACAGAAGACCATCTTCAAGGTTGCCGGCGGGGGGATTCGAACCTCCTCGCCTCCCGGATGTGAGCGACTGCCAGTAGTCATCCCGTAACGACCTCGGCTAACTCACCCGGTATCCCCTACTAACCAGGTACCGTTGCGTCTATGCGCTACTCTGCCTGGTGTATGTTATTTTAAGGACGTAAGTTTTGAATTTCATTTATACATTTGGTAAGCTCTTTAATATAAAAATATAGTTTTACTGCCGAAATCGATGTGTCGCTTCGGCGGCAGCGTGTATAAATTGATGATGGTTTAAATTGTTTTTGTAAATAAGGTGGAATTAAAGTAAAAGATTTGTTATTTTTGTTTTAATTTTCGGGGAATAAATAGTTGTCATAGCAGTTGAGCTCTGTTTAGCTACTAGCCAGATGTTCTGGATCTATATGTATCGTGCGCCTTGGCCGGCGTTGCAACAGTTTCGGCTTAGTAATAATAATAATAATATGTTTTGTGCTTGAAGGTTAAATTTTTGTAGGAATATAGAAGGAATTTTGTTAAATTAATAAATTGGTTTAATAAGCCTCGCTGATGATTTGGGGTAAAGAAAAGATGAAAATGACATGTAATGTATTGTAATGAGTTGAGTGCTAGCTGCTGCGCTGCGAATGGCTGTATTTGGACGAGCTGCCTGAGCGGGCAATTTGCTGGCCTGTGATTGGTCGTTGGAATTTTTCTCATTTAGAGTATTTCCAAGTGGTAACAAGATGTTCAGTAAAGAACATATAGCCTACTTTCTCCTAAATGCATGGGTATTGTTATAACTCTTTGTCCTTTTCAAGGAGTATGATTGAATGTTGGTTGTAGTAGCTTGTTGAAATACAACGTGCTATAGGGATATTAAACATGAATATGAGGTGCCCTTTGCTAGTGCTACCTCTGTACCAAATTTCGTTCAATTCGGTTTCACCGTGTTTGAATTGATAGGGGGAATCGATTTGCACACATACTTGGACACCATCTGCAAACTATTGGGCTGATGTTCTTGCAGTTTGGTCAAAATATGTTTCCCACATAAAGATATGGTGTTGCAAACTTTGGTAGAGACTAGATTATTAGGTTGGTCGTAATTACATTTTAGCTTTCAACATTTGGGTGGCCGCGATTACGTTTCCGTCAAGATAGCGGTGATATAAAACAAGACACTGAGGTGCCCTTTGCTAGTGCTACCTCTGTACCAAATTTCGTTCAGTCGGTTCCATCGTGTTCGAATTAATAGGGGGAATCAATTTTGACATAAAGATGGCCGCCATCCGCAAACTATTAGGCTAATGACCTATTAGATTGGTCAAAGGATGCTCCCTCCATAAAGGTATGTTATTGCAAAGTTTGGTAGAGATCGGATGGTTATGTTAGTCGTAATTTGATTTAAGCTTTAAACATTTGTATGGCCGCCATTATGTTTCTGTCAAAATGGCGGCGATATTAATCATGACACTGAGATGCCCTTTGCTAGTGCTATCTCTGTACCAAATATCGTTCCATTCGGTTTCACCGAGTTTGAATTAATAGGGGGAATCGATTCTGACACAAAGATGGTCGCCATCCGCAAACTATTAGGCGAATGACCTATTAGATTGGTCAAAGGATGCTCCCTCCATAAAGGTATATAGTTGCAAAATTTGGTAGGGATCGGATGATTAGGTTAATCGTAATTTGATTTAAGCTTGGAACATTCGTGTGGCCGCCATTACGTTTCAGTCAAGATGGCGGCGATATAAAACATGACACTGAGGTGCCCTTTGCTAGTGCTACCTCTGTACCAAATTTCGTTCTATTCGGTTACACCGTGTTCGAATTAAAAGGGGGAATCAATTTTGACATAAAGATCGCCGCCATCCGCAAACTATTAGGCGAATGACTTATTAGATTGGTCAAAGGATGCTCTATCTATAAAGGTATGTAGTTGCAAAATTTGGTAGAGATCGGATGATTAGGTTAATCGTAATTTGATTTAAGCTTTGAACATTCGTGTGGCCGCCATTACGTTTCAGTCAAGATGGCGGCGATATAAAACATGACACTGAGGTGCCCTTTGCTAGTGCTACCTCTGTACCAAATTTCGTTCCATTCGGTTCCACCGTGTTTGAATTAATAGGGGGAATCAATTTTGACATAAAGACGGCCGCCATCCGCAAACTATTAAGTTAATAAGCTATTAGATTGGCCAAAGGATGCTCCCTCCATAAAGGTATGTTGTTGCAAAGTTTGGTAGAGATCGGATGGTTATGTTAGTCGTAATTTAACTTAAGCTTTGAACATTTGTGTGGCCGCCATTACGTTTCTGTCAAGATGGCGGCGATATAAAACATGACACTGAGATGCCCTTTGCTAGTGCTAATTCTCTGTTCCAAATTTCGTTCCATTCGGTTTCACCGTGTTTGAATTAATAGGGGGGAATTATTTTCACACAAAGATGGCCGCCATCCGCAAACTATTAGGCTAATGCCCTTTTGAAACTATTAAGCTAATAACCTATTAGATTAGTCAAGGGATGCTTCCTCTATAAGTGTATGTTGTTGCAAAATTTGGTAGAGATCGGATGATAAGGTTAATCGTAATTGGATTTAAGCTTTGAACATTTGTGTGGCCGCCATTACGTTTCCGTCAAGATGGCGGCGATATAAAACATGACACGGAGGTGCCTTTTGTTAGTACGACCTCTGTACCAAATTTCGTTCCATTCGGTTGCACCGTGTTCGAATTAATAGGGGGAATCTATTTTCACACAAAGATGGCCGCCATCCGCAAACTATTACGCTGATGACCTATTAGATTGGTCAGAGGATGCTCCCTCCATAAAGGTATGTAGTTGCAAAATTTGGTAGAGATCGGATGTTTAGGTTAATCGTAATTGGATTTAAGCTTTGAACATTTGTGTGGCCGCCATTACGTTTCCGTCAATATGGCGGCGATATATAATATGACACTGAGGTGCCTTTTGTTAGTACTACCTCTGTACCAAATTTCGTTCCATTCGGTTGCACCGTGTTCGAATTAATAGGGGAAATCGATTTTCACACAAAGATGGCCGCCATCCGCAAACTATTACGCTGATGACCTATTGGTTTGGTCTAAGGATGCTCCCCCCATAGTGGTATGTTGTTGCAAAATTTGGTAGAGATCGGATGATTAGGGTAGTCGTAATTTGATTTAAGCTTTGAACATTTGTGTGGCCGCCATTACGTTTCCGTCAAGATGGCGGCGATATAAAACATGACACTGAGGTGTCCTTTGCTAGTGCTACCTTTGTACCAAATTTCGTTCAATTCGCATTCACCGTGTTCGAATTGATAGGGGGGGACAGACATTCAGAGTACACACACTCACACACACACAGACACACACACACACACACACACACAGACTTACACACACACACACACACACACACAGACTCACACACACACATACACACACACAGACAGACACACTTCTTTCGCCCTGTGTTGATCTCATAAGTCTACTTTCATTTTTTGCAAAAATCGAAAGTAGGCTAAAAATGAGATTTTTGATTTGTTTCGTGAAAGTTGAAAGTGCATCTATGCACTATGGTAGTTTTTGTTTTATAAAAATATTGTGATTTAGTCGAAAAAGTTAGTCGGACGTTCCAAGCTTCTAATGAAGGCCTGTGATTGGCTGTCCGAGTTTGTAGATTTGGAGCTGTTTCCTTTAGAGAATTTACATATTGTGTTTCTATTGAGTTGGAAAAAGTAATTTGGAATGTTTAGAGATGAACGTTTTAATTTCTATGTTATGAATCTGGTGAATTAGTATGTTTGTGTCCTGTATGAGGCCCGCTGACCATAGCGCTCCATCCCAGGCAGGCACGCCATTCAAAAGCGAGTCTTGGGTTCCAGTGCGGTTTGCTCAGGCTGTCTTGTGTTCGAGAACGATGAGGACCATTTCAGGGGGGGGGGGGGGGGGGGAGAAGATGACCACTTCGGGGAGGGAGGTCTGTAGGGGATGTAGACCTAGGAACCCAGAGTGCCTCTGTAGGTGTTATGAAAATTGTGTAACTGCGTAATCTAGGCCCGCAGCGCTTCATCCCGGGCGGGGTCGGCCGAGGCTTTATCCCCCAGGCTGCCACACTACGTGACCCTGATTCACAGTTTTAGGGGGCTAGGTTCCTTAAGGGGCTGTTGGGTGTGTAAAAACAGCCCGTTGGGCAGGTGAATTTGGGCTGTAAGTTTGATTAATGTAGAATTACTGGTTACCTTGTAGGTTGTTGTTCGTAAATTATAAGTCGTTACCTTGTAGTATGTCTTTTATGATTAACTAGCTGAAGTACCCGTGCTTCGCTACGGGTCGTAAATAAATTAAAATGTGAAGGTGACAGTTAAAACAGGGGATAGGCGAGGTGCTGCGCAGAGGGAGATTAAGGATGGAACATTTTGTCCAACTACACCGCTCTGCCTTGACCGTGTTTTATAGCACACATTTAGGTTTTACTCGCTAACGGTTGGAGATACATTTCGGATAGAAAATGCAATTTTTAACCTCGTACATGCCATCAAAAGTTTGCTATTTCTTAGCGTTCTCTTTTTATTTGAAATGGAAATATGAAAGTTTAAAACCAAAGGGTAGAGTGACGTCACTAAAATGGTCGCCATCTTTAATTAGTGCAAAGTATTGAAATCAAAAGTAACCTGTATGTTAACCAGGTAGATCTGCTACTTCCATGTAAAATTCATGTAAATCGGACCAGTGGTACTTGCGTGATTGAGTAATACACAGACACACACCATATCATTTTTAGTCTCGCTTCGCTCGCGTCATAGTCGTGTCATATTGTTATTCAATGAAATGCAGGTTTAACCCCGTTAACACCCCTTTAGAACCTGAATATCCAAAAATCCCTCCTTAGTAGATGTTTTCGACACACGACAAACATATCCTCAAAATATCATTCTTCTAACATTAATAGTTTTGGTTGGTCGATGAGAGTGAACATCCAAAAATCCTTCCTTAGTGGACGTTTTTCTTCCAGAATTTCACCCCTCCCCATAGGCCCCTTAAATTGGATTTATGAAAAGACGGTCGAACACCTATTTATATTATTTATTTATTTATTTATTTATTTTAAGCTGATTGATTTCCTCCGAGTTTCAAACTCCTCGCCTATGTCGTTTAAGAGATACACGCTCCGTTGAGATTCTTTCAACCCCCACTTTTCATCCCTTTCACTTCATAATATACACTATATCGAAAAACCATTAGACATGTGTCAGCTTATTTTTAATGATTAGTATATATGCCAAGTATCAATCCCCAAATGAAACCACTCGTGAGATATTGTTATTCAATGAAATGCACGTTTACCCCCTTAACACCTATTTAGAACCTGAATATTCAAAACTCTTACCTTAGTGGACGTTCCCGACATAAAACGAACATATCCCCAAAATTTCATGTTTCCAACTTCAATAATTTTGGCTGGGCGATGATGAGTGAGTGAGTCAGTCAGGACATTTTCTTTCATTTATATTTGATAATTTCACCCCTCCCCATGAACCCCTTAAATTGGATTTATGAAACAAACGGTCGAACACCTATTTACTTATTTAATGCTGATTTCCCCCTGAGTTTGATGAGTGAGTAAGTGTGTCAATCAGTTAGGACACTTTCTTTCCTGTTTTATCCCCCCAGAATTTCACCCCTCTCCAAGGGCCCCTTAAATTGGATTTATGAAAAAACGGTCGAACACATATTTACTTGTATTTTAAGCTGTTTTATCCCGCCGAATTTCAAACTTCTCGCCTATGTCGTTTAAGAGATACACGCTCCGTTAAGAATCCCTCAATCCCCAATTTTCACCCCTTTCACCTCATAATATACACGACATCGATAAACCTTTAGATATATGTCTGATTATTTTTAATGATTAGATTATATACCGAATATCACATCCCCAAAGAAACAACTCATGAGATATCGTTATTCAATGAAATGCACGTTTACCCCCTTAACATCTCTTTAAAACCCGAATAAAGAAAAATCATTCCTTAGTTGACGTTTTGACATACAGCGAACATATTCCCAAAATTTCATTTTTCCAACATTAATAGTTTTCGCTGGGCGTGATGAGTGAGTGAGTCAGACAGGACATTTTCCTTCAATTATTTTTACCAGAATTTCACCCCTCCCCATGGGCCCCTTAAATTGGATTGATGAAAAAACGCTTGAACACCTATTAACTTATTTTTTTAGCTGACTTTTTCCCCTGAGTTTGATGAGTGAGTGAGTTAGTCAGTCAGTTAGGACACTTTCTCTCCTTTTTCCCCCCAGAATTTCACCCCACCCCATTGGCCCCTTAAATTAATTTATGAAAAAACGGTCGAACACCGATTTACTTAATTTTTTAGCTGATTTTTTTCCGCTGAGTTTCAAATTTCTTGGCTATGTCGTTTAAGAGATAGGCCTACACGCTCCGTTAGGAATCCTTCAACCCCCAATTTTCACCCATTTCACCTCATAATAATACACCACAGCGAAAAACCCTTAGACACATGTCTGCTTATTTTTAATGATTAGTTTATATGCCGAGTATCCCATCCACAAATGAAACCACTCGTGAGATATTGTTATTCAATGAAATGCAGGTTTAACCCCCTTAAGACCCCTTTAGAGCCTGAATATCAAAAAATCCTCCCTTAGTGTACGGTTTTGAGATACAACGAACATATCCCCAGAATGCCATGGTTCCAACTTCAATATTTTTGACTGGGTGATCATGAGTGAATGAGTCAGGACATTTTCTTTCATTTTTTCCTTCAGAATTTCATCCCTCCCGATGAACCCCTTCAATATGATTGATCAAAAAAACTGTCGAACAGCTATTAACTTACTTTAAAGCAGTTTCCCCCCTCCCCGAGTTTAATGAGTGAGTCAGTCAGTCAATCAGTTAGGACACTTTATTTCCTGTTTGCCCCACCCCCCCAGAATTTTACCCCTCCCCATGGGCCCCTTAAATTGGATTTATGAAAAAAACGGTCAAACACATATTTACTTATTTTTTATGCTGATTTTTTCCGCTGAGTTTCAAACTCCTCGCCTATGTCGTTTAAGAGATACACGCTCCGTCAGGAATCTTTCAAATCTTACTTTTCACCCCTTTCACCTCATAATATACACCACATCGAAAACCCCGCAGAGACGTGTCTTCTTCCTTTTTAATGATGAGTGTACATGTCGTGTATCATATCCCCCAATGAAACCAATCGGGAGATATTGTTATTCAATGGAATGCAGGTTTAACCCCCTTAAGACCCCTTCAGAACCTGAATATCCGAAGATCCTCCCTTAGTAGACGGTTTTGACATACAATGAACATATCCCCAAACTGTCATTTTTCTAACTTCAATAATTTTGGCTGGGCGATGATGAGTGTGTGAGTGAGTGAGTGAGTCAGGACATTATCTTTCAATTTTCTTTTTTCAGAATTTCACCCCTCCCCATGAACCCATTTAAATTTGATTTAATAAAAAAACTGTCGAACAGCTATTTACTTACTTTAAAGCAGTTCTTTCCCCCTGAGTTTGATGAATGAGTGAGTCAGTCAATCAGTTAGGACATTTTCTTCCTGTCCCCCCCCCTGCCCAGAATTTCACCCCTCCCCATGGGCTCCTTAAATTGGATTTATGAATAAACGGTCAAACACATATTTACGTATTTTGAATGCTGATTGTTTTCCGCTGAGTTTCAAACTCCTCACCTATGTCGTTTAAGAGATACACGCTCCGTTAGGAATCTTTCAATCCCCACTTTTCACCCCTTTCACCTCATGATATACACCACATCCAAAAACCCTCAGACTCGTGTCTTCTTATTTTTAAGGATGAGTTTACGTGCCAAGTATCACATCCCCCAATGAAACCAATCGGGAGATATTGCAATTCAATGAAATGCAGGTCTAGCCCCTTAACACCCCTTTAGAACCTGAATATCCAAAAATCCTCTCTTAGTGGGCATTTGCGGCCCTTTGGGAAGCTGCATACCAAATTTCATTCCAATCCGTCGGTGGTTTCTGAGATTTCGTGATGAATGAATGTGAGGGTGAGTGGTATTTGACAAATAGTAGATGATAGTGTCAAGTCTTTGTTATGCTAAACTCGGTTGACAGTGCTGTGTGAGTAGTTGAGTAACTAACGGGATTTCAAGTAAAGATCCTCTTTTTCTATACCGGTAGTGCAGAGCAGAACTGGCATCCAGTCGGCCGTGTCTCGACTTTAGCTATGTTGCCATGGAAACTATCTGGCTTGCCATTCCTTCATGAGCATATTTTATGATTTGATTAGCCTGTGCTTGAGTGCAAAAGGGCCGAAATTAGAAGAATGAGAAAGACTATCGAAAATTCATGTAGCCAGCGGTTCCTTCTGGATCCTAAACTATATGTATGCAAAATTTGGTTGAGATTGGCGGAACGGTGTAGATTTGTATACGGAACAGACCCACATACCCACATACATACAGACTTTCACTTTTAAGATAAATATTTAGGTCGTCTTTTCCTTGTGTCTCTTCTGTCTACGTCGTAATTTCCTTGAGTGCGTATTAGTGGATTAGGGTGAATTTGCGTTTGTCTGTAGTATTTTTCCGTTAGTTTTGTCATGAAGTCCAAACGATACGGGGTTCGAGTCTGTCTACGTAATTCATCAATGCGCGTGTCCCAAGGAACTTTTAGCGCTATTCTTAACATCTGGTTCTGAATTTTTTGAAGTTGTTTTATTTTGGTTACGGATAAAACCATCACCAAGGATAAGAAACAACGGTTCCAAGTTAAAATCAAACAAAAGCGTACGATCCATATCTCTGCCGAAGAAAGGGAAGCATGATATCAAAGGATGAGGCAATTCTGGGCTAAATGAAAGCTCTAAAGAATAAAAAATTGTTGATTTAATGTACCTCAAAGTTGGGTGAAACAAATAAAGAATAATAATTTTTTATAGTAAACATCAGCAGCAACATTCATCTCGGAAATATCAATTATTTTGAATACACAAAAATGAAGCTATCCTACAGAACGACCTAATAAGTGCGAATGGTTCAGAATATTTTCTCAATGTACTGTGGAACCGGCACAGTTTTCAGAACTATGATCATCCACTCCATCCATTTACTAACAATCACAGTCATCACACTAAGCAAGCAAAATTGAAAGTCAGAAAAATAATTGAAATTAATTAGATGCCAGTAGAGTAAAATTTATGTAAGCATATACGGTACCAAGTTTCACTGCACTGGGATAGTTAAATCGCGAGAAACGCCCATTTGAATATTCAAATTTTGTGACGCCGGCGCCATGTTTGATTGGTGCTCACCAGGTTATTGAACGTCCCATAGGTATTCGTATGTTTATAGCCTCTACAGACATATAACATTTCACTTTGATTGCTGTCATAGATTAATATATATTGAGAACTGTCTAAATATTTCGGATGGTCGCCATGATTCATCTTAATATATGTAGGCTTTAGCGTTGTGTAATATTCGATGAGAATTATGGTGTACGTTCATTGTTCAAACGTTGATTTCGATCGCATGATTAGAACCCAAGAAATAAAAACGTAATTTTAAAGTTTCGCACAGCCGCCATCTTGAGGTTATGAAAACAATTGAACTTAACTAGATAAGAGTGCATTGAAATCTGTATAGTAATTTGTTGTACCTACCAAGTTTCACTGCATTCGGATGGTTAAATCGCGAGAAAGGTCTATTTAAATGTTTCAAATTTCCCTGGTCCCCATGTTGGTTTTGTAGTTCCAAGTTTTTGAAAGTCACATAGGTGAACGTCTGGTTGCGCCCTATATATCGTACAGAATGTTAGGGGGATATGAGTAATAGTTTCGGAGATATGGAATGCCGGTGCGATATTTCGCACAGCCGCCATGTTGGATTGGTGGTACGTAATAAAATTTGAAGGGCACGTTCGTGGTCGACCAAATAGTACTATTATTTTACTGAGTTTGATTGAAATCGCTGCAGCAGTGTAGAAGTTATTAGGGGGACACAACACATACATACATACACACACACACACACACACACACACACACACACACGAACAAAAAGTGATCTCATAAGCCTTCTTTTTCAAAAGTGAAAATAGGCAACAAGGAACAAGTAGTTCTGTGAAGAACTATACAGCCTATTTTCATATATCCTACTTATGTTAATTGCCTCTATCAACATACCAAATTTCAGTTTGATTGCTGTAATAGATTAGTAGATATTGAGAACCGACTAAACATTGCGGATGGTCGCTATGTTGGATTTTTATATAAATAGGTCTTAGAGTTATGTACTGTTACATGAAGATTATTGTGTACGTGTAGCATTCAAACTTCAATCGCATGATTAGGACACAAGAAGTAAAAACGAGATTTTAAAATTTCGCACAGCTGCCATCTTGTGGTTATGGAAACAATTCTAAAAATTAGATGCTATTGGATTAACATTAAAGGATTTACTGTACCAAGTGTCACTGCACTGGGATGGTTAAATTTCGAGAAACGACCATGTGAATATTTATACTTCGCGTCGCCGCCATGTTGGATTTGTGATCACCAGTATATTGAAAGTCCTATAGGTGAACTTAAGTTCATAGCCCCCAAGAACATAAAAAAGTCAGTATGATTGCTATAATAGATTCGTAGATATTCAGAGCCGTCTAAATATTTCCGATGGTCGTCATGTTGGATTGTTATATGTATAGGCCATAGAGTCATGTACTATTAAAGGAAAATTATTGCGTAGGTTCATTATTCAAACTTTCACTTCGATCGCATGATTACGACACAAGAAATAAAAACTTAATTTTAAAATTCGCACAGCTGCCTTCTTGAGGTTATGTAAACAATTGAACAAAATTAGATACCAGTGCATCACAATGCGTATAAACATTTCCTGTACCAAGTTTCATTGCGTTTGGATCATTAAATCGCGAGAAAGGTCTATTTAAAATTTTCAAATTCGCTTGGCCGCCATATTCGTTTTGTAGTTAACCGGTTTTTGAAAGTCTTATAGATGAACTTCCAGTAGTGCCCTTTATCTCCGTACAAAATTTCAGGGTGATTCCACTAATCGTTTCAGAGATATAGAATGCCAGTGAAATATTTCGCACAGCCGCCGTCTTGATTATATAAACAATTGAACGAAGTTAGATGTCGGTGCATTGCAATGTGTATAAACATATACTGTACCAAGTTATATTGCGTTTGGTTACTTAAATCGCGATAAACGTCTATTTAAAAGTCACAACTCCGCTTGGCCGCCATGTTGGTTTTGTAGTTACCAGGTTTTCAAATGTCTCATAGGTGAACTTCTAGTAATTCCCTTTATGACCGTAAAATATTCCAGGGTGATATCGGTAATAGTTTCGGAGATATTGAATGCTGGTGAAATATTTCGCACAGCCAACATGTTGGATTAGTGAGACGTAACAAAATTTGAAGGGCACAGTCGGGGTGGTCCGGAATAGTGCTATGAACTTGCTGAGTTTTATTGAAATCGCTCCAGCCGTTTAGATGTTATTAGGGGGGGGGGGCACACACCATCACACACACCATCACACACACACACACAGACAGACACTGGGACAAAAGGTGATCTCAAAAGCCTTTTTTTTTTTTCATAAATGAAAATAGGCTAAAGAATAACATTCAACTATTAAACCTTGGCTAGTTGTGCTGGTTTAATAGCTATTACAACTAAAAAAGTGTATGTATTGTAAACACAATCACCTACATATTTGTAGACATAGAGTAAATAGCCTAAGTGTAAAAGATCTGATGATAATCGCGGGACGTTCGAAACTAGATATCCAAGTGTATTAATTAATCCCTTGTAATTTTCTTTCCAGAATTAAGTAAAGCCCATTGCAATTGGTACAATTGTATTGACCAACTGAATTTTGAATCTCTTTCGATATTTTAAATAGTTTCTTGTTCTTGGATAATCAGGCCTGAAGGAGTCAGGTAAAAGAGTAATGATGCTGCAGAATGCAATCAAAAAAGAGATTGAATAACATTGTCATTGTTTGACTGTCACCTCTGCTCTGAAGGCTGCAATGGGGTACACTCAACCTCATGAGGCTCAGCCTCAACCTCAGTCATTCTGTAAGTTGTTTTCTGTGGTTTCCCACGTCTACTCCAGAAAAATGCCGGAATGGTTCCTAATTTAAGATCGCGGTGGCCTCCCTCTCAATCCCCATCTGAGTTACAAATACACACTCTAATACAGCCGCACAATAACACTGGTTATCAAACAAAATCACACACTCACTTGGTCACGATGACCAATCCCCTCAAATGAAACAACAACTTAAAATCTGAGATTATTAATGCGTCCTTTCTAGAAAAAAAATTATAATGTCTAAGTTCAAACGCAAAATATGCAAATTAATAATAATAATAATAATAATAATAATAATTCAGGAAATAGGCATCACAGATGACATTGTTCTAGACAGAGCTACGTTCAGAGAATTAGTCGATAATCACCATTTTGCAAACGATCCAAGCACTATCACCAGCAAAACCTGGTCAGAAGATCGCAAGAGAAGCCACAGCAGGAAGGTGAAGAGATTTTGGGAGAAGAGAAAGGCAATGCATCAGCTAAATAAGTTCAATCGCGCTCCTTAGTCGGGCATGACGAAGAAAGAAAGAAAGAAAGAAAGAAAGAAAGAAATAATAATAATAATAAGTCAAAGTAAACAAAATACAACGAATTAATAAAAGAGAAATTAGTCAAGTGCGGTCCGGGGAGAGAAGAAAGAAACACAGTGATATAATGAAGGAAAGGACGGGGGAAAAATATAGGATGAGAAATTGTAAATGATTCGTCATTCCTTAAGGTCAAATCGAATAATAATAATAATAATAATAATAATAATATATGTATAGGCTTTAACGATCAAGTGAAGAAATCCAACTATTATTCATGGTTTATTCCATGTCATTTGAGGAGTTTCTTCTAGGTGCACGGCCTGCTGAAAAACTTGACTTGTTGCTCCTAAATGTAACCCTGCAAAAGCCACGGCAAAAACATAGAAGATATACTGGATTCTTAATAATAATAACTGTGTTTCATCTTCATGGATATCACCAATTATCCTACTTCCTAAGCCAGTTCACGACCATGTAAAATAAGAGTGGATATATTGCCGAGAGCTGGTTAACATGTTTTATATGTCTTTGCGATGCAATAAAAGGTAAATAGCGTTTGAAATGCTGAGCAACTATGTCCATGATGGCGGGTTCAAACCCGTCGGATTTTTTAAGAGCGTTGAAAATCCCTCAGTATGCCTTCCTTTGCAGGGGAAATAATAGATTTATGGCATTTAAATAACCTTCCACTAATTACGCTTGTATGAAACTAAATTATAGGTTATATTTGACTAACACGCTTAGGTTCCAACGTTCAACGACAGGAGCCGATTAAGGTGGCATCTAGTAACCAAGTTTAGGATTAGTAGTCGTTGACGGTGGCGTTTGGTAACAAAAGTAGGAGCAACATGAAAAATGAATGTCTGCAGTCCTTACTTGATTTAGAAACAGATAACACACACTAATACAGCCATCACAATTAACGCTGGTTATCAGACCGATTCTACACACACCCAAAGTACACGAGGCTACATGACCGCGTTGTCGCAGCCCCTAAACTGAGGAACCAACCAACCAAACTACAACATATCACCCAGATGACCTAATATGGATATATCAACAACACGGTATCAAACAAAATCATCCTCCGGATGAACCCGTTTGTCGACAAAAGAAATGATAAGTTCGAATGTGCTCAAACTAAATTCACCTACCGTGTACTTCCTAACGTGTAATTAAAATTGAAAACCATGTAGACGAAACGCAATACACCTCACATAAAAACCGACCCTCACCGTTGTTTTAAGTCCCCATCCACAGGAAGACCCAGTTAATCCCTATATCATCTATTATATATAATCCAAAATTGACTCATCACCGCAGGGCTCAAACCACTAGACCTAGAAAGCTGAAATTTTGCATGTTGGTTGATCTGAGTATGTAGAGGCTCACTAAGAAACGGTTTTTGAAAATTCAACTTGTAAGTGACTTTTTACGGCCCTTTGGCATTGACCATCCAAAATTGACTCATCGACGCAGGGCTCAAACCACTAGACCTAGAAAGCTGAAATTTGCATGTTGGTTGATCCGAGTATGTAGAGGCCCACTAAGAAACGGTTTTTGAAAATTCAATTTGTAAGTGACTTTTTTCGACCCTTTGGCACTGAGCAAGAACAGTCGGTACAAAGGTCGGATTTAGCTCATTGTAATCCGCCAGATACGACAAACAATACTCGGAGGTCCTGTAGGGACCCCGAAACACACTTTTTAAGTTCCTAAAATGAACGGTTTCGGAAATATTCCCAAATAACTGTGTTCCCTCAGAGAAACAGATCAACGTTACTATGGTAACCGCTGAAATTTCCCAGACCGGGGATAGTTTTCTGGCAATATCTCAAAAACTGTTCGTTTTAGGGCCTTAAAACGCGGGGTTCGGTTCCCACGAACATTGCTCCTCGCATTGATACGCGCAAGAAGAGCTATATTCCATATTTCTACGAGCAAATCGACTTGGAATGTGTCATCTATAATATATATAATCCAAAATTGACTCATCACAGCAGGGCTCAAACCACTAGACCTGGAAAGCTGAAATTTTGCATATTGGTTGATCCGAGTATGTAGAGGCTCACTAAGAAACGGTTTTTGAAAATTCAATTTGTAAGTGACTTTTTTCGGCCCTTTGGCATTGACCATCCAAAATTGACTCATCGACGCAGGGCTCAAACCACTAGACCTAGAAAGCTGAAATTTGCATGTTGGTTGATCCGAGTATGTAGAGGCCCACTAAGAAACGGTTTTTGAAAATTCAATTTGTAAGTGACTTTTTTCGACCCTTTGGCACTGAGCAAGAACAGTCGGTACAAAGGTCGGATTTAGTTCATTGGAAGCCGCCAGATACGAGAAACAATACTCGGAGGTCCTGTAAGGACCCCGAAACACACTTTTTAAGTTCCTAAAATGAACGGTTTCGGAGATATTCCCAAATAACTGTGTTCCCTCTGAGAAACAGATCAGCGTTACTATGGCAACCGCTGAAATTTCCCAGACCGGGGATAGTTTTCTGGCAATATCTCGAAAACCGTTCGTTATAGGGCCAAAAAAAGCGGAGTTCAAAAATTACATAATCTATCCTCTGGCAAGTCTCCCGGTCCTGATGCCATTCCTATAGAAATAATTAAATCTTTATGCCACCAGCTATCTCGTCCACTTTACATCCTATTCAACCAAGCCATCAGTGAAGGAGTGTTTCCGGATTACTGGAAATCAGTTCATATCACCCCAGTGTTAAAGAAAGGCTCCAGGCAGAAGGTAGTAAATTACAGGCCAGTAACACTAATGTCTATTTTCGCGCGAGTCTTTGAATCAATTGTTCGAGACGAAGTGTACGCTCACGTGTCACCATTCATCACGGAACTTCAGCACGGCTTTCTTCCTAGGCGATCCACTGCTACCAACCTAGCAGTCTTCACTCATGATGTATCCACCTTTATGAATAACCGTGGTAGTGCTGATGTTATCTATACTGACTTCTCTAGGGCTTTCGACAGCGTTCATCACAACCTACTGCTTCTTAAACTTTCAAACTTTGGTATAACTGGTAATCTTTTACGTTTCTTCAAAAGCTACCTCTCAAATAGAACCCAATCAGTTGTAATTAATAATAATAAGTCTAAATCTGTTAACGTTACTTCCGGTGTCCCTCAGGGTTCTGTATTGGGCCCTCTGCTTTTTATACTTTTTGTAAATGATATCCCTCGTATAATACATAATTCTAGGTGCCTGATGTACGCTGATGATCTTAAACTGTATATGCCCATCAGTACTATAAATGACTGTGAGTTGTTGCAACAAGACCTACACCAACTCAGTGAATGGTGTGAAACATGGAAACTGAAACTGAATACTGAAAAGTGTAAAGTGTTGTCAGTTTCATTGAAACGTAACCTCCTACCCAGGTTTAATTACTGTATTAAAAATGAAACGCTACGTAGAGTGTCAACCATTAAGGATCTAGGGGTGACAATCACTAATAATTTCTCGTTCGATGAACATATTTCAAAAATATGTCGTGAAAGTTTCCGGATCCTGGGATTTTTAAAAAGAAATTGTTTAAATTATTTTTCGGACATAACTCTATCCAAATTATTTAAGTCACTCATTCGGCCTAAATTAGAATACTGTAGTGTGATCTGGAATCCCTTTCACAGTAATAAAATTGACGCCATCGAACGTGTGCAAAAGAGATTTATTAAATGGCTCTGTTACAGGGGTGGACGACCGTACCATAGAGCTGAGTATGAGAGTTATTGCAACGTGTACGGTCTTCCTCCACTTAGCAGTCGGCGCACAGTGGGTGACGTGAGATTCCTTTGGAAGCTGGTAAATGGCGGAATTGACTCTAATCAGTTGCTAGCTAACTTGGGTTTTCACGTCCCTCAGAGAACCACCAGACGGAAGCACACGTTCGATGGGGTCAGATCGAGAATTAATGAGCACAAAAATTCATGTCTGATCCGGTTGCAGTCAACATACAGCTTGATGGAGAGTAGAAGTGCTACTGATATTCACTTCGACTCTCTATTAACTGTTATGAGAGATATCTCAAGTGGGCTGTAAAATAGTGTATTGCATATTGGGTTAATTTCTATTTGCGTTGATTGATTGAACATGAGGTCGAATGAATGGTTGATTGATTTTTTGATTGAATGTACGAGTGAATGAAGTAATGTATTTTTTGTTTGCTGTTATCTAGATCCTTGAATGTCGCTCTTGTATTACTTTCCCTAGTTTCTGAACCTTGTCTTCTTATCTTTTATTTTATGTTTTTGCCTGTTTCTGTTTACTGTTGATAGTTTTTTTTTCTGTAATAATTATTGTAATGTTCTTGTACAAAGGGATTGCATGAATGAATGCTTGAGATATGATGTTAGAGTGTGTGTCTGTATGGTTGTGGTTGCTGATTTATAATAGGTTAGTGTATTGCTTTTTTGTACGTGTTTGCTGTTTTTGTTTTGTTTATAATTGTAAATTTTATTGTTAATTATTATATTGTCACTAGTGGAGTCTATCTGTCTGACAATAAAGAATACATACATGAGATGGTGTGTGTCTGTCTGTCTGTCTGTCTGTCTGAGTGTTACTCAATAACGCAAGAACCACTGGTCCGATTTAAATGAAATTTTGCATGGATGTAGGTGATTTACCAGATTTACATATAGGATACTTTTGTTTTCGAAATTTTGCACTGTTAAAAAATGGCGACAATTTTAGTGACGTCACTACACCCTTTGGTTTCAAAATTTCATATTTCCATATCAAATAAAACGTGAACGGTAGGAAACAGCAAACTTTTGATGACACAACGATCTTTGGAATTTAATTTCCTATCCAAAATGTCCTAATCACTTTTCGTGTATCTCCAACGATTAGCGAGTAAAACCGACATTTGTGACGTCACTACACCCTTTGGTTTCAAAATTTCATATTTCCATTTCAAATAAAAAGAGAACGCTAAGAAATAGCAAACTTTTGATGGCATACGTGAGCTTTAACATTTAATTTTCTATCCGAAAGGTCCTTATCACTTTTCATATATATCCGACGGTTAGCGAGTGAAACCTAAATTTGTGCAATAAAACACGGTCAACACCGAGCGGTGCAGTGTATATCTATCTCTATATAAAAATGAAAGTTTGTCTGTTTTTCTCTGAATTTTTACGGAAAATTGAGTTGTTTACGCGTTTCAGACTGTTTCTGATGGATGCGCGCAAAAATTATGTTTTTGTCTGTCTGTTTGTTTGTTCGTCAGTGGACAAATTTGTTCCCTTAGGCTATAACTCGAGAACGGCTGGATGTATCAACGTAAAATTTGGTACAGATATCCATCAGGGGCACGACACTTATCATTTATATAACTCTTATCCGTACCCCTCATAAAAGGGGGCCTACCCCCTTAAAATACATGCTGAAATAGGCGTAGAAGGACGAGACAAAACTCATTTTCAGACCCTCAATGTGAGAGACAAAACTCGGGTACCCGAAAACCACATTTTAAGGCCCTAAGACCAACCGTTTTTGAGATATTCCCAGAAAACTAATTTCATTTAATAAACTAATGAACGAATGCAAGCCAGTAACCATGCCAACAGATTCTCAGAGGTCATCTATTGCTGTAAGACGCAATGCAATTCCATTAATTACATTAGTGTGAAAGTTTGCAAATGGCTAGAAGGTTATCACGGAACCAAATTAAGCCGTAAAATTCATCAATACGTATAACGTGCTTATGGGGATCAAGGGTTACTCTAGAATTCCTTCACGCGATTTACACTTTCGGGTGTGGTACGGTAGGTCTATTATATTCCTATCCCCATATTATTCATTTATTCATTTGGTATAGGCCATCTATGGACAGCGTCATTCCAATTGTCTCCTACTGGCTTTGATGTTTGCCCAGTACGCCCGCATTCGTTCTCGGTGGACTTCCTTCCGTTCCTGGGTCCAAATCTTTCCCATTTTCAGCGTCGGTTTTTCTTGGAAACCTTTGCAAGCTTGAAGTTTCCTTTTGAGTGGGGCGCACTCCAGAATGTATATTGGTGTAATCCCCACTTCTTTCAGATATTTATCCAGTTCTATGAACCAGGCCCCTTTTGTGTTCCTCTCCTGAAAGTAAGTTATTATGCGGTTGGTCAGTCTCGCTGGGCTCATTCGTTTCACATGCCCAAAAAATGGTATCCTTCTCTTCCGGATGACGTTACTTATCTTCTCCACATGAGTATATAGTTCATGGTTATGCCGTCTTCTGTATTCCCCATGGTCTTTGATGGAACCCAATATCTTTCTCAAAATTTGTCTTTCTTTGGCCTCCAGTTTCTCGACCAAGCCCTTTTTGTTCATCGTGAGGCATTCAGAAGCATGCAAGACCTCCGGACGGATGACACTGCAGTAATGTTTTAGTTTTGCGTTGAAGGATATTGACCTTTTCTTATAGATGCCCTTAGTTAAATGGTAGGCCATTTCCATTTTGCTCATTCGTGATTGAATGCTTCTTTCTCTGATAATATCCCTTCCCTGACCCGTCCCGAAAAGAAAAGTACATGGCCATTGGCTGCATTAATAATAAAAAATAGGTGTTATAATTTCTCTCTATATTATATTATTATTAATATTATATTATGGCGTACAACGACGAGACAAATCCCCTTGGTGCCAGAAACAAAACTCGGGGGCCTAAAGGCTCCTCGTAAACTACATTATAAGGCTCTAAATCCAACAGTTTCTGAAATATTCCCAGAAAACTAATTTAATTTAATTTAGCAAACTAATGAAGGAATGCAAATCGGTAACCATGAGAACATTATATCAAGGGGTGGCATCCAACTTTCCTTCTATTTCTTAAAGGAGCATTGTCACTCCATTTATTACATTTCTGTGAAAGTTTGCAAATAGCTATAAGGTTATCACGGAACTAACGTAGACTGTACAATTCATCAATGCAATTAAGGGTGTCAAGGGGTAACCTAGAAATTTTTCATGCAATTTTCACGTTCGGCATATAGTACAGAAGGTCTATTATATCTCCAAACAGCAACATAATTTTCAAAAATTCTTGAATTGAACCAGCATGTTCTTGCGGCTTTTAGGAATTTGGGCAATTTGAGGCTAAAGAACCTGAATTTTCATGCACCACAAGCCTTTATAATTTATGAAAGGGGTCTTCCTGTTTATGGGCACCTAGCACAACGTAGAGGGTCAGTTTTTATGTGACGTGTATTGCGTTTCGTCTACAAGGCTTTCAATTCTATTTCACGTCAGGAAGTACAGGTTAGGTGAATTCAGTCTGAGATCACATTTTTACAAATTTTTTTATTTATTTTTTGTCGACAAACGGGTTCGTCGTAAGGATGATTTTGTTTGATACTGTTTGGTAGATATACCCATATTTGGATATCTGGATAATATGTTGTAGACAATAGAATTGTCTGTCTGTTTTCTTTGTATCTTCATGTAGCCTACGCCTATACCTCGTGTTCGGATGCTTGGTGCATCGTAAAATTAGGTATGGTAACCATGAGTGTCAATACACCAATCATTTATAAAACTCTGCACCGTACTTTTCATACAGTAGAAGGGTGGATATAGAGAAAAACTTCTCAATAAATGCTAAAATAGGCAACATATAAAAATTATCCTAGAAAGACGACCGAAGCATATGTTGTGATTCTCAATGTGAGACACAAAATCCGGGAATCTATAAATGGTCTCCAAAAACTACATTTTAAGGGCCTTAAATTAACCGTGTGTGAGATATTCCCAGAAAACTAACTTCGTTCTGATAAACTTGAAGGAATGACAAACCGCTAACCATTGCAACAGTAACTCAATTGATAATGTCTGGTGTTAACAACGAACACCGTTCGAAGAACGGGTACTTCTGCTAGTTATATATAATCCAAAATTGACTCATCACCGCAGGGCTCAAACCACTAGACCTAGAAAGCTGAAATTTTGCATGTTGGTTGATCCGAGTATGTAGAGGCTCACTAAGAAACGGTTTTTGAAAATTCAACTTGTATGTGACTTTTTTCAGCCCTTTGGCATTGACAATCCAAAATTGACTCATCGACGCAGGGCTCAAACCACTAGACCTAGAAAGCTGAAATTTGCATGTTGGTTGATCCGAGTATGTAGAGGCCCACTAACAAACGGTTTTTGAAAATTCAATTTGTAAGTGACCTTTTTCGGCCCTTTGTCACTGAGCAAGAACAGTCGGTACAAAGGTCGGATTTAGCTCATTTCAATCCGCCAGATGCGACAAACAATACTCGGAGGTCCTGTAGAGACCCCGAAACACACTTTTTAAGTTCCTAAGATGAACGGTTTCAGAGATATTCCCAAATAACTGTGTTCCCTCTGAGAAACAGATCAACGTTACTATGGCAACCGCTGAAATTTCCCAGACCGGGGATAGTTTTCTGGCAATATCTCGAAAACGTTCGTTTTAAGGCCTTGAAACGCGGGGTTCGGTTCCCACTTCTTTGAAGTGGAAACTACGAACATTGCTCCTCGCATTGATGCGCGCAAGAAGAGCTATATTCCATATTTCTACGAGCAAATCGACTTGGAAAGTCTCATCTCTATATACTGTGTGGTCCACCCACCCCTTATTATAGAGTTTTATGAAACCCAACTAACATCGCATTTCTCCCGATGCTCGATATTGCTCTGCGCTCCAACTGTGTGATAGGAATGTAATTGGGTCATGGGTCTAGCAAAGAAAAACCGACCTTAAACTTTTCCCCGCCAAATACTATGGCCCATTCTACTAACATATGACTTACTGCTCCTTGAAATAACACACATAAACGTAATACGATCGAATTAATAGCTTACGCCACGTGATCTGTAATAGTAGAAAGTTTAATGAACACCACAAACCGTGATTGAAGACTTTGAGATGGACTTAAACATTTGAGGTGGGACGGCTACAGTAACTACAGCACGTTTAGCGTGCGGAATGTACCATGTGCTTGTGGCTGAGAGGGTTAATGACTGACCGTACGTAGTGGGCGCGAGCGTGTAGAATGCTGCTTCAAATCCAGTAGTAGGCACACTTTTTTGAACGAAAGCCCTCATTCCATTTTAGTGGGGATGTAACTAAATTGCCACATTTATTGCCTCGCGCCGTATTTTTGTGAAGAGTACGTTGAATTTTGATGATTTATAAAGAGAATACGATCGAATTGGTACGTTATGCCACGTGACATATAATGGCAGAAAATTAAAAAGTGGCAAGAATATTAACATAACTTATCGAAGTGTTGCTCCGGAGGTCCGGGTTCGATTCCCAGCTCTGCCAAGAAATGTAATAATTGTCCGAGGGCTGAAATTGGGTACACGTAGCCTCGTGAAGCAAATATGAGAAGAAGTGGGTTCGATTCCCACCTCAGCCACCCTGGAAATGGATTTCCGTGGTTTCCCACTTCTACTCCGGCCAAATTCCGAGATGGATTCTATATAAAGGCCACGGCCGCCTCCTTCCCAATCCTAAATTGCAAATACACACATCATTACAAGCCCACAATAACTCAGGTTATCAGACAAATTCTAGCCCCTCAAATGAAACAAAACAACAACATATCGAAGGATATTCCGATCGCCAGTGCTAGCATCGAAGTATACGTATTCCTTAGAAATTCCCATGGTATTATTAGCATACTTTCGATTTTTGTAAAAAATGAAAGTAGACTTATGAGATCTACACAGGGCCAAAAATTGTGTGTCTGTCTGTGTGTGTGTGACTGTGTCTGTGTGTGTGAGTGTGTTTGCTCTGAATGTCTGCCCCCCCCCCCTATCAATTCGAATACGGTGAAACCGAACAGAACGAAATTTGGTACAGAGGTAGAACTAGCAAAGGGCACCTCAGTGTCATGTTTTATATCGCCGCCATCTTGACGGAAACGTAATGGCGGCCACCCAAATGGTCAAAGCTTAAATCAAATTACGAATAACCTAATCATTCGATCTCTACCAAATTTTGCAACAACATATATGTATATGGCAAGCGTTTTTTGACTAAACTAAAAGGTAATCAGGCCAATAGTTTGCAGATGGTGGCCATGTATGTGTGCAAATCGATTCCCCTATCAATTCAAACACGGTGAAACTGAATTGAACGATATTTGGTACAGAGGTAGCACTAGCAAAGGACACCTCAGTGTCATGTTTTATATCGCCGCCATCTTGACGGAAACGTAATGGCGGCCACCCAAATGTTCAAAGCTTAAATCAAATTACGAATAACCTAATCATCTGATCTCTACCAAATTTTGCAACAACATATATTTATATGGCAAGCGTGTTTTGACTAAACTAAAAAGTAATCAGCCCAATAGTTTGCAGATGGCGGCCATGTATGTGTGCAAATCGATTCCCCCTATCAATTCAAATACGGTGACACCGAATTGAACGAAATTTGGTACAGAGGTAGCACTAGCGTAGAACACATCAGTGTGATGTTTTATATCGCCACCATATTGACGGAAACGTAATGGTGGCCACCCAAATGTTCAAAGCTTAAATCAAATTACGACTAACTTAATTATCCGATCTCTACCAAATTTTGCAACAACATATACATGTATGTATGTCGAGCGTCGTTTGACCGAATTTTGCAACAACATACCTTTATGTATAGAGAATCTTTTGACCACAACACAAGGTCATCAGGCCAATAATGTGCGGATAGCGGCCATGTATGTGTGCAAAACCGATTCCCCTTATCTTTTCAAACACGGTGAAACCGAATGGAGCGAAGTTTAGTACAGAGGTAGCTGTAGCAAAGGCCACCTCAGTGTCATGTTTTATATCGCCGCCATCTTGACGGAAACGGAATGGCGGCCACCCAAATGTTAAAAGCTTAAATCTAATTACGACCAACCTACTCATTTGATCTCTTCCAAACTTTTCAAGAACATACCTTTTTGTGGGAAGCATCTTTTGGCTGAACTGCAAGGTCATCAGCCCAATAGTTTTACAGATAGCGGCCATGTATGTGTGCAAATCGATTTCCCATATCAATTCAAACACGGTGAAACCGAATTGAATGATTTTTTTTACAGAGGTAGCACCTGAAAAGGGCACTACATATTCATTTATAATATCCGTACAGCACGTTGTATTTCAAGAAGCTACTACAACCGACATTCAATTATACTCCTTGAAAAGGACAAAGAGTTATAACAATACCCATGCATTTACTAGAAAGTAGTCTATATGTTCTTTACCGAACATCTTGTTTTGTTATTAAATTTTAACAAAAAGTCTTAGCATATCTTTAGGCCCGTATCACACGACACTAGCTGGCAAGGAAGCTGCTGTGATCGCTGGTACAAAATCCTGTATGATTCTGTTCTCTTCGTCAGTATACCTGCTTGCATGACCGAAGTGTATCACACGCTAGCATTTTGTACGCTAAGTTGTATGAAATTAAACCGAAGGGCTGTCGTTTGAGGGCATTATTTGCAATTCGTTCGCCTTATTAACGCAAAGCGGTCGCGAAACTTGCTTTAAGTAAATTAGAAAACTTGCCAGGTACTGAATGAATGCATTCCAATCAATATTTAAGACGTAACTGTAATAATTGAATGTTTTACCATATTCGTTAATAAGAAGCGCAACAAAAACCTCCAGAGTGTGTTGGAAATGTGTGCAAGTGTTATTGCGCCCGCTCGCTCTTTCGAAGATCCCGGGTTCAAGGCTATCCAACGGCAGAACTTTTAAAATTATTTTTAACTATTTTATTATACCCTCCCTACCTCTTACAGCAAGATTTCAACTTGGTTTTGTTCACATTATCTACGAAGACGATTGGGAGAGTTATTTTCTTGTCTCATTTAAATGGTTATTTTCCCTATATACTGTTCAAAACCATGGATGGATACTATTCGTTATAATTATTATTTTTGAAGTCGATTTTACCCTCCACGTTAGGTTTTCCCACGGACTCAGCGAGGGATCCCATCATTACCGCCTCTACGGGTTGTGTATTCTTGGAATACACGGTAGATAGAGTATTTTATTTTTAATGCTCTTTGCTTTTTCATTCCTTCCTATTTATCAAACACCAACAGTGATCTTCTAGTTTCTCTTTGGTGGTCATGTCTCTTATGTCATTTGTGAGTCTGTTCTAGATATATATCTTCCATGACCCACCTAGCGTCATCTAGCAGCGAATCTCTGAAGTTCCTCAATTCTTCCCTGTACAAGAGGACTTCCTTAACCATCTGGCCACCAGATCTCGTCGCCATCGCCAGCTATCATCTCCGTGATCAAGAGAACTTCGTCTACTTTTTCACCCACCATGCTGCGCTAGCGTCGCCTACTATCAACTCTTTGAAGACCATTTCCTCAAGAGAATTTAACTTTTGTATGTTGGTGATGCTTATATGTCTTCCTTTTGTCTCCTACCCCCTCTCTTTTCCCCTTTCCTGGTCCCTCTGCGCTTCGCTGAGTGGGTCTCACTTGCACGTCGACACTCGACTTAGTCAGTCAAGGCTCAACTAGAGCCAGCCTCCTGAACTCAAGAGGCATTTTCTTCATTCCACGTCATGTTGGAACTCTAATGTAAACCTTCAAAGGGAACTTCACCATCGCTATGCAGCAAAGATAAGTACAGACTTCAGGTTTTAACCTCATCTTCATCGGTTTTAATTCTACATGCTTTTAACTATCATTTTATAGGCAGTGTGAGATTACTATATTTTGGGGCAATAATCATCCTTCGCGGGATTTACCATGTTGGGCTTTTGTCTGTCTAAGCCAACCTTAATAGAAAGTAGCTTTTCTTAAGCTAATTAAATGATAAATCTTCTCACAACGTGGGATATTATCGAATACCCGCTGTCTATAAAATATTTTGCTCGTTCCACCGCTGGAATAACTTTGGCCCTATTCTTCAGTCAAGATTGCTCTGGAACCTTCCAGAATCTACCAGTCACGCCGTCATGTATTTTCCACTCACATGTGTGAATACTTTTTCAAACTAAAGGATCTTCCTTATTATTTAACGCTCAATAGCTAACTTTTCTTCCTCCGTTTGGATTTTCTCTGGCGTATTTAATAACAATCTATAACTTTCTCTAGCAATAGACTCTCGCCTACCTAGTGCAACCAGGTTTTTTTCACAGTTACAATAACTTTCTTTTCCATAAACTTTTGTGTTACTACAGTGAACTTTTCATCCATTCAACAGACTATAGTGAAAACTAGTGCTTGTTCAACATTTCTACCGAGTCGCGATCGTCCGATTACCATAAATAAGGCCATGAACATTTATCCTCAATCCCAATTGATCTTTCCTAAACCTTTTACTAACAAACCATAATACTTAAGTTGTTACTTTAAGTCTTTTTTCAATGAGGTGTCACTCTATAGAAGTGCCCTCCCATTTTTCTTATATAACATTAATTAACTTCTGCATAAATACGTGTCGAGTACACGTTTCAATCTTACATTGTTTCTCCCTTCTAATTAGGGAATACAATTCTTTCAACTCATGAGTGAGTTATTTCTGGGACTCACGAAAGGGAAACTTGCCCCATTTGTCTCGTGATTCCTACTTAAACATAGGAAGTCTAGAACCTTCCTTTTGACTTTCTCCTCAGGTTTCACAGTAAGTGACCTGTCCTATTTTGTATAACTATTATAAACGTAATTCAGCGTAAATATAAGACGTTATAGGAACTTCTCTTTCATTCTACCTACTTTCTTTTTTTGTTATTTTCGAAGTTGTGACTTTTTCTAAGATAGGTACTTGCAAATTTCTTAAAGTACACACCTTGTACTCGATTTAATGTCTAACTTTAATTACTTCATTTGTCTTTTTTAAATCTTAAGAAGATTTTAGTACATATAAAGGTTTGAAACCTAAAGAATTGTTAATTGCCTGGAGCAAACTTTAAATGTTAGGAGGTCTTCGACCCCAAATTGTTAACAAAAATTGAAACTATATGCTTGTTAAATTTATTAGGCTCTTTTTTCATTGTTAAATAAATTCAAGTTCCTTTTTTGACTCTGTATTTCTCTAATACTACAGTTAAGCAAGATCCTGGCTTTCCTAACTCCTAGGTTCATGCCCTACTTAATGCAAATAAATCTCTTAATAGGGTTTTCACCACTTTTTGCATTTGAACAAGAAATCTTAGGCATAACTGATGTCAAACTCTACTCCTATTTCTCCATCCTTTTTTCTTTGGCCCGAAACCCATCTCCTTCTCTTTATCATCTTCCCTTAGTGGTTAGGTTATTCCTCAGCCAATAATCTACCCAACGGGCAGTGTCCTGGAGTTTGAAACATCTCGTCGGGGGATACAACTGGGGAAGTGGTATCAGCACCTCGCCCAGGCGGCCTCACCTGCAAAGCGAACAGGGTCCTCTTGAAGGATGGGAAGGGAGGGGCAGATCGGGAGGGATAGGCAAGGAAGAGTGAAGGAGGCGGCCGTGGCCGTACGGTAGGTAACATCCCGGCATTTGCCCGAAGGCGAAGTGGGAAACCACGGAAAACCACTTTGAGGATGGCTGAGGTGGGAATCGAACCCCCTCTACTCATTTGGACCACCCGAGGCTGAGTAGACCCCGTCCCAGTCTTCACACCACTTTTCAAATTTCGTGGCAGAGCCGGGAATCGAACCCAGGACATCCGGGGTGGCAGCTTATCACGCTGACTACTACGCAACGGAGGCGACTCTATTCGTGATAATTAGAATTTTAATAGTTGAATATTTATTATAATATGACACGTTCTGTAATTACTGCCTTGCTGCGAGGCTCAGCGGTAACGTTCTCGCTTGCTGTGTCTAAGGTTGCAGGTTCGTATCCTGGCACAGTCAGCTGGCATTTGAGGGTGCGCAAATGCGACGGAGTCGTATCAGTAGATTTACTGGCACGTTGAAGATCCCCTTCGGAGCAAAATTCCGGCACCCCGGCGTATCTAAAAGCCAGAGCAGTTAAAAGGGACGTAAAACCAATAATGTTATAATTATCTGTATTTACTGTATGTTTGGGGCAGATGACCTCGTAGTTCCGCCCCTTAAAACCTCACTTACTATTACTGTAGGTGTATAGAAAGTGCTTTTCGCACAGACGCCGTTGAAAGAAATTATAGTTTCGGTCTGATGTATTTATTCGTGAGCCTACCCACATAACAAATCTATTTGTTATATGGTTCGTGTGAGTGAGTCGGAGTTTTCCTTTAAGCAAAAGTGGTCAAAATTTCGAACACTTGCTACCTTGAATATACAGGATACCTTACTTTCGTTCTACAGATCATTATGTCTTCGTCCAATCTGGCTGCGTACCATTGGGTAAGTACGGTCCTTTTGAGGACCAAATAAAAAATCACTCGTTGGAACAGATAGATATGCGTCCATAATACATCAACAATAAAACACATTAAGCAAAAAAACAAGTAGTTCCGTGAAGAACTATACAGCCTATTTTCATATATCCTACTAATGTTAATTGCCTCTCTCAATATACTAAATTTCAGTTTTATTGCTGTAATAGATTCGTAGATATTGAGAACCGTCTAAATATTTTGGATGGTCGCCATGTTGGCCTTTCATATATGTCGGTCTTAGAGTTATGTACTGTTACATGAAGATTATTGTGTACGTGTAGTACTCAAACTTCAATCAATGATTAGGACACAAGTAAAAACGAGATTTTAAAATTTCGCATAGCTGCCATCTTGTGGTTATGGAAACAATTGAAATAGGTTAGATGCCAGTGGATTAACATTTGTATAAGGATTTACTGTACCAAGTTTCACTGCACTTGTATGGTTAAATAGCGAGAAACGACCATGTGAATATTTATACTTCGCATCGCCACCATGTTGGATTTGTGATCACCAGGTTATTGAAAGTCCTATAGGTGCACTTATGTGCGTAACCCCCATGAACATAAAAAGAATCTGTTTGATTGCTTTAGTAGATTCGTAGATATTGAGAACCGTCTAAATATTCCGGATGGTCGCCATGTTGGATTGTTATATGTATAGGCCATAGAGTCATGTACCTTTAAAGGAATATTATTGCGTAGGTTTATTATTCAAACTTTCAATTCGATCGTATGATGACGACACAAGAAATAAAAACTTAATTAAAAAATTCGTACAGCCGCCATCTTGAGGTTATGTCAACAATTAATTGAACTAAATTACTTACCAGTGCATTACAATGTGTATAAATATTTGCTGAACCAAGCTTCATTGCGTTTGGATCATTAAATCGCGAGAAAAGTCTATTTAAAACTTTCAAATTCGCTTGGCCGCCATGTTCGTTTTATAGTTAACCGTTTTTTTAAGTCTCATAGATGAACTTCCAGTAGTGCCCTTTATCTCCTTACAAAATTTCAGGGTGATACCGGTAATAGTTTCAGAGATATAGAATGCCGGTGAAATATTTCGCACAGCCGCCATATTGAGGTTATGTAAACAATTGAACGAAGTTAGATGTCGGTGCATTACAATGTATATAAACATATACTGTACTAAGTTTTATTGCGTTTGGTTGGTTAAATCACGAGAAACGTCTATTTAAAAGTCGCAAATTCGCTTGGCCGCCATTTTGGTTTCGTAGTTACCAGGTTTTCAAAGGTCACATAAATAAACTTCTAGTAGTTCCCTTTATCACCATACAAAATTCCAGGGTGATATCAGTAATAGTTTCGGAGATATTGAATGCTGGTGAAATATTTCGCACAGCCGCCATGTTGGATTGGTGAGACCTACCAAAATTTGAAGGGCACGGTCGGGGTCGCCAGGAATAGTGCTGTGAACTTACTGAGTTTAATTGAAATCGCTCCAGCCGTTTAGATTTTATTAGGGGGGGACACACACACGAATCACACACACACGCACACACACACGGACAAAAGGTGATCTCATAAGCCTATTTTTTCAAAATTGAAAATAGGCTAAAAAAACATGAACTTGTTTAAGGTTCGAACCTACTACAATGCGACTTCGTAGACATTACCCTAGCAATTCTTGATTTTGCCACCATAGCTACAGACAGAGAACCATGGTGTATTGCTGACACGTATTGAATCTATTCGTAGACACTTCCTGTCCAATCGTAAGAAGGTGTTATTCGGAGCTCTGATCGTTTCAATCATGCATTATATTTGAGGTCATTGAAAGAACATTGCTACTATTGATTTCTACTATATTCGCGAGGATGTACTCAACGGTAAAGTTGTACAATGGACGTAAAGGAGCAGGTACTAATGTTTTTAGGATGACTGTGATATACGCGTTAGTTGGCTTGCCTTCCTCCAAAAAAATAAGGGGCTGGTGGACCACACTGTATATAAGAATGAAAGTTTGTCTGTTTTTTCTGAATTTTTACGGAAATTTGCGTTATCTACGCGTTTCAGACTGTTTTATGACGGATGCACGCGAAAATATTTTTTTTGTCTGTCTGTCTGTTTGTCTGTCTGTGGACAAAGTGGTTGTTCCCATATAACTCGAGAACGGCTGGGTCGATCAACGTAAAATTTGGTACAGATATCCCTCAGAGGCACGACACTAATCATTGATGTAACTCTTATCCTTACCTCTCATAAAAGGGGGCCTACCCCCTTAAAATACTTGCTGAAATAGGTGTAGACGGGCGAGACAAAGCTCATTTTCAGCCCCTCAATGTGAGAAATGAAACTCGGGGGCCCGAAAACCGCATTTTAAGGCCCTAAAACCAACAGTTTTTGAGATATTTCCAGAAAACTAATTTCATTTAATACAATAACGAAAGAATGCAAGCCGGTTGCCATGGCAACGGGATCTCACAGGTCCATCTGTTGCTGTAAGACGCAATACAATTCCATTTATTACATTACTGAGATAGTTTGCAAACGGCTATAAGGTTATAACGGAACCAAATTAAGCTGTAAAATTCATCAATGTCATATAATGCGCTTAAGGGGGTCAAGGTGTACTCTAGATTTTTTTGACGCGATTTACACGTGCGGGTGTGGTACAGATGGTCTATTATATCCCTATCCCCTATATTTTCATATTATTATTTTAGTTATTATTATTATACTACGGCCTACAACGACGAGAAAAAGCTTATTTTCAGCCCCTTGGTGTCAGAAACAAAACTCGGTGCCCCTAAATAGCAGTAAAGGGTACCCGAAAAGTATATTTTAAGACTCTAAAACCAACAGTTTCTGAGATATTCCCAGAAAACTAATTTCATTTAATAAACTAATGAAGGAATGCAAGCCAGTAACCATGACAACAATATCTGAAAAGTTGACATCCAACTTTCCATCTATTTCTGCAAGAAGTAAAGCCACTCCGTTTATTAAATTTCTGTGAATGTTTGCAAATGGCTATAAGGTTATTACGGAATCAACTAAAACTGTAAAATTCATCACTGCGCTAAAGGGGGTCAAGTGGTACCCTTGATTTTTTTCACACGACTTAAATGTGCGTTATGTCGTACAGAAGGTATATTATATCTCCAAACAGAAGCATTATTTTCAAAAATTCCTGAATTGAAATACGGTAGTTTTTTTCTTTTTCTTTTTGGAATCTGGGGCATTGGAGTCTAAAAAACCTGAATTTTCATGCACCACAAGCCTTTATAAATTATTAAAGGGGTCTTCCTCTGGATGGGGACTTGACACAACAGTGAAGGTCATTTTTATTTGACGTGTATTGCGTTTCGTCTACGAGGTTTTCATTTTTTTTTTCACGTCCGGAAGTACACGTTAGGTAAATTTAGTTTCAGAGCATATTTTAACTAATCATTTTTCTTTGTCGAGAAACAGGTTCCAAGTCTCTAACCATTGCAACAGTAGCTCAATTGATTACGTCTGGTTATTAATACCGAAGACCGTGCGAAGAATGGGTACTTCTGCTAGTACTAATATATAAAAATGAGATGGTGTTTGTCTGTCTCTGTCGTCCTGTCTGTTACGCAGGAACCACTGGTCCAATTGAAATGAAATTTTGCATGGATATAGCTGATTTACCAGGTTTACACCTAGGCTACTTTTGATTTTAATATTTTGCACTATATAAAACTCGCGACGATTTTAGTGACGTCACTACATCCATTGGTACTGGGTGAGTTAACCGTGGTCGTTACGGCATGACTCCTGTTTGTCTGTCTGTGGACAAAGTGGTTGTTCCCATATGGCAACAGATTCTCAGAGGGCCATCTATTGCAATTCCATTAATTGCATTAGTGTGAAAGTTTGCATACGACTAGAAGGTTATCACGGAACCAAATTAAGCTGTAAAATTCATCAATACGTATAATGCGCTTAAGGGAGTCAAGGGGTACTATATAATTAGCCTACTTTCGATTTTTGCAAAAAATGAAAGTAGACTTATGAGATCAACACAGGGCGAAAAAAGTGTGTCTGTCTGCGTGTGTGTGTATGTGTGTGTGTGAGTCTGTGTGTGTGTGTGTGTGTATGTGTGTGTGTGTGTCTGTGTGTGTGTGTGTGTGTGTGTCTGTGTGTGTGTGAGTGTGTGTACTCTGAATGTCTGTCCCCCCCTATCAATTCGAACACGGTGAATGCAAATTGAACGAAATTTGGTACAAAGGTAGCACTAGCAAAGGACACCTCAGTGTCATGTTTTATATCGCCGCCATCTTTACTAAAACTGAATAGCGGCCACTCAAACGTTCAAAACGTAAAATCAAATAACGACTAACCAAATCATCCGATCTCTACCAAATTTGGTAACAACATACCTTCGTATAGGATGCGTCTTGTGACCAAATTACAACGTCGTCCGCCATACCATTTCAGGATGGCGGCCGTGCGAATTATGCAAACTTTATAATCCATATCATGGGACCCACCAGTTCCGATTATCGAGCCGAGAATCGTTTTAACTGTTCTAAAGGAAGAGGCACGTTCGAAATTAAAAGTTTATTTTGTAATACTATAGTGCAGACGTGATTTTAAAAAGCTGAACTGATTCAGTAATAAGACAAGATGGCAGCGGATATCTTGTGCCTGACTTATATTTCACTAATTTGAGTATTGCATGCAATATAGCGTACTGATAAAAAATAAATAAACTTTGTATGAAATGCTTTATATATAAACAATATACTCCAGTGATGAAATCGTTTAGTATAAATCATTATTTGCTAACAAGTTCTATGTAAGTCATTTTAAATAGAACGATATTCGTTGACACAATTAGCTCAGTGGTAGAGCGTTAGATTATCGCTCAAATGCCGATGGTTCAAACCCGATCAGAGCTAGGTTTTTTGCTTGAAATGTTATATGTTTATTGTTTTGTAATGACTCAGATGTTTTAAAATTAAGCGTTATATTGTGCACATTATGGTGTAAAATATATATTTAATTAAAACATAATTCGCCAGCAGATTTACTCGGGACATCTAGCTGCCAAAAAGGTAACTTCCAGATTTTATTGAAAAGTTTCTTCTTCTGGCCGCTAGAATGCACTCGCTCTGTTAGGATTATATTGTTCGATATTTCACCAATAGATGTCACGACTAGTCTACGTGGGGATCCGTTGATTACTATACCATTATCATTCTATGCGCATCGAATTTGAAGAATGACAAGATGATACTACGATACATTTTAACTTTTTATTTTAAAGGATTTGTAACAGCCTGTTTTGCGTTACTTGAAAATGTTATTAAGCGTTATATTGTGCACATTATGGTGTAAAATATATATTTAATTAAAACATAATTCGCCAGCAGATTTACTCGAGACATCTAGCTGCCAAAAAGGTAACTTCCAGATTTTATTGAAAAGTTTCTTCTTCTGGCCGCTAGAATGCACTCGCTCTGTTAGGATTATATTATCGAAAATATCCACATAGTTTGTATACACACGTCTCTGTAGGGTCATGGAAAGATTTTTTAATTCAATTAGGGTTGTGAAAGCCATGCACAACCAGACGTGTAAAGACATGCCTCAACTCAAAGTTGGATGTTGCCCACGGCAGGTCGTAATAATAATAATAATAATAATGTTATTGGTTTTACATCCCTTTTAACTACTGCTGATTTTAGAGACACCGGGGTGCCGGAATTTTGGCCCGAAGGGGATCTTTAACGTGCCAGTAAATGTACTGACACGGCTCCCTCGCATTTGTGCACCCTCAAATGCCAGCTGACTGCGCCAGGATACGAACCTGCAACCTAGGGCCCAGCAAGCGAGAACGTTACCGCCGAGCCACGCAGCCAGTCCGGTCGATTATGTATCCAGATCCATAACATTCTTGAGATACTTCTTATCTTTCTTTCTTCAATGATGGTAGCAGTTTTTATCTAGATTGTGGCGTTTGGTAGAGGAAAATCGTTTCTATGGCCTTCAACAAAGAATAGTTCTATTATACTCTTTGATAATAACAACGAGTTATATCTATACTCATACATTTAGGAGAAAGTAGGCTATATGTTCTTTACTGAACATCTTGTTTTTTCACGCGATTTACACCTGCGGGTGTGGTACGGCAGGTCTATTATACTGTATTCCTATCCCTATATTATTATTGTTACTATTATTATTATTATTATTATTATTATATTATGGCGTACAACGACGAGACAAAGCCCCTCGGTGCCAGGAACAAACTCGAGGACCCTAAATGGTCCTCGAAAACTATATTATAAGGCTCTAAATACAACAGTTTCTGAAATATTCCCAGAAAACTAATTTAATTTAATTTAACAAACTAATGAAGGAATGCAAATCGGTAACCATGACCACATTATCTCAAGGGTGGCAACCAACTTTTCATCTATTTCTGTAAGAAGCAATGTCGCTCCATTTATTACATTTCTGTGACAGTGTGCAAATGGCTATAAGGTTATCCCGGAACCAACGTAGACTGTATAATTCCACAATACAATTAAGGGATGTCAAGGGGTAACCTAGAATTTTTCCATGCAATTTTCACGTGCGACATATAGTACAGAAGGTCTATTATATCCCCAAACAGCAACATTATTTTCAAAAATTCCTGAATTGAATCAGCATTTTTTGCGGCTTTTAGGAATTTGGGCCACTTGAGGCTAAAGAATCTGAATTTTCATGCACCACAAGCCTTTTTAATGTATGAAAGATATCTTCCTGTGTATGGGGACCTAACACAACGTAGAGGGTCAGTTTTTACGTGACGTGTATTGCGCCTCTTCTACAAGGCTTTCAATTCTATTTAACGTCAGGAAGTACACGTTAGGTGAATTTAGTTTGAGATCACATTTTAACTATTTTTTTTAAACGTGTAACATCTTTCCACTCGGTATCTGGATATTTTTGTGGCACTCGGTAGCTGAACATTTTTGTGGGAGTGATTTTGGAAAAGGGACGGAAGTGGATGGGACGGAAACAATGAGCGCTCGCGGTGGCGGAGATAGGTACAACGACGTACTGTAGGGCACGTGACTGTGTGGAATGTAAATCGCATACGGTTTACCTCAAGGTTTGTAGGCCCCATAAAGAAATTCCTACAATAAATCATCTTCAAGTTGTCGTTCTTTGGTGTGAAAATATTCATTATATCATATTTGCTGAAAACAATTACGATTAATTAAATCTTCATACTTTTGCAGTATTCTTATTTAATGTAAGCACTAGCTACTTCGAGTGCTATATCGCACCAACAAACACTCCAAACAACGTAGGAATTCTGTATATTAACATCGACTACTAACAATAATTGAAACTTCGTTGGTCTAAACGTATCACTGGGAGAAACGCATTTAATATACCTACTGCACACCCAATTTTTAATCGCGCCTATACTTGGCAGTGCCTTCTATCGGCAAAGAGAGGCCATTTTCAATAACACCGCTGGCATGGGTTCACTAACTGGCTGGTATAAGGCGCAGCTCGCATCAAGTAGGCAGTGGATCCCGCATACAGTTGCAGGTATATGGCACTACTGCAGATGCATTGGAGAACGTTTGTTTTAATTAAATATATATTTTCCATAGCAAAATCCACAATATAACGCTCAATTGTATAACGCCTCAGCACTCAAAAAATTATTTAATGTAAGCACTCGAGGTACTGTCACCGGCCCCGTTGTGTTGGGATAGCGCACCTGCCTCTCACCCGGAGGCCCCAGGTTCGATTCCCGGCTCCGTCAGGGATTTTAAAACTGACGTGAGAGTTGGAACAGCCTCGTGAGGACAATTGAGTAGCAGTCTGACAGTGAGGCAGCGCCCCGATCACGAAAACCAAAATTAACGGCCGAGGGGACCCGATGCGCTGATCAGGCGTCACCCCAATATCTGCAGGCCAAATGGCTGGGCAGCGGTCGCTTGGTCTGCCTAGGCCCTTCATGGGCTGTATAGTGCAAGGGGTTGACTTTTTTGTTGTTGTTGTTGACTCGAGGTACTGTCGGCCAAAATACAGCACTATGCGTAATGTATACAGCATATGGTTTAATTCAAGGTTTGGAGGCGCCATTAGAGAAATTCCTACAGTAAATAATCCTCAATATGGCGTTCTTTGGTATGAAAATATTCATTAGATCATATTTGCTGAAAGGATTTGGCACAGGAGTTTTACAAGTAGTGCGCGGTGGCAGAGATTGGTAAAACGACGTACTGTTGGCCATGTGGCTAAGTGGAATGTAAATCGCATACGCCTTACCTCGAGGTTTGGAGTCCCCACTACAAATATTCCTACAATAAATCATCTTTAAACTGTCGTTCTTTGGTGTGAAAATATTCATTATTTCATATTTGCTGAAAACAATTATAATTTACTAGCAGGTACCCGCGGCATCGCCCGCGATCAAGACAATGGGGACGATGCCTTATTGTTGATCATTGGTCTATTCTATTACAGCAATCGCGGCTATAGGTGGGTCCATTCTAATTCTGAATATTCTGATACATACAGTATATTGATATGAGCAGCAAAGTGGCAATTTTATAGAGTTGTGAATGTCTGCAGGGTTCGATGTTACATTATGTTAACACATTTTAAAATTACGTTTTTGGTTTTGCCATCTTCTGCTGAGACATAATGATTTTGTTGACCGGATGCTCGCGAGCACGCCACATACAGTTGCCATGGGAAAAAATTGTTTTGTCTGAATGTACACGTGCAACTGTTAAGTGTGTGTCATTGCGCTTTGTTAAAGAAATTGCGAATATTGTTTGAAGAGGGAACTGCACTCTTGCACACTGGAATGGCAAATCTATCGGAATATGGGGAATTAAAAGTATTCATACTTACGCTATTCTGGATGTAATTTGGCCATACTTATTGATGATTTGAACGTCAACATATCGCTATTATTAGACCTATAGTTATATATCTCACACCTTGGCCGCTGATGTAGCCTACATTATGCAGTCTCTTCCAGTGTTACATCCCAGGGATTGAAATTCTCCAACCACCCTTTTGCCTCACATGCCTCTCTAAGTAATTAAAATTCCTGATTGTTGTTGTTTGAGTCTTCAGATTTTTAACTGGTTTGATGCAGCCCTCCATGTCTACCTCTTCTGAGCTAATCGTTTCATCTCTACATAGCTACCACACCCTACATCCGAGGCATCTGTTTAACCCTGGTTTACCCCTACAGTTCTAGTCCACGACACTCCCATCCATAGCTAAGCTTGCTATTCCTGGGTGTCTTAATGTGTCCTACCCTCCTATCTCTTCTGTTCATTAGCAGTCGCCAGAAACATCTCTGCTCTCCCACTCGTCTTAATACCTCTTCATTTGTTACCCAATCTACCCATCTGATCATCATTCTCCTGTATCACCACATTTCAAAAGATTCAATTCTCCTCCTTTCTGCTGCTCCATTAGTCCATTAGTCCAACTAAGCAACATTTCTAGGTTTAAACCGTGCCTTGTGCGGGGCTCCAATGGCCGTGAAAGACAAAATACCTACTTTATTGAAATACGTTTGCCCAATTCCTCAGTAAGAGTAATTAAGAAAAAGTGATAATTAACGTGACAGCCGAGAGAATACTACACATTCGACTGCAAATATGGGTTGCTGACCATGGTAAAAAACGAAGAAGAGCAGATCAAAATTGGCTAAAAAATATTCAGTTAACAAAAAACAAATTTATAAAAAAATATGAAAGCGTACCGTGCAAAATAGAAAGCAACTGAACATTGTAAATTAGAGTATAGATCTGAAAGCTCACTTACAATAACCAGCTCAAAGACTATAAAATTAGACTCAAAATCAGACTCAAAATCACTATCGTATCCGACGCCAAAAGCCACCTCTATAAATAAAATATATCTCACATTACGCGTATCAATGCGAGGAGCAATGTTCGTGGTTAGAAATGGGAACCGAACCCCAAGTTTTAAGGCCCTAAAACGAACGGTTTTCAAGGTATTGCCAGAAAACTATCCCCGGTCTGCGAAATTTCAGCGGTTGCCATAGTAACGTTGATCTGTTTCTCAGAGGGAACGCAGTTATTTGGGAATATCTCCGAAACCGTTCATTTTAGGCACTTAACAAGAAGTTCCGTGAAGAACTATACAGCCTACTTTTCATGCCAATGATTATTCTACAGTATATGAATCTGTCTAGAATAATGACGAAATTAAGTGGGTAATTTCGAAATATCTAATTATTTCAAAATATACCTGGTATAATGTAGCCTAATAGAGCACTGCAGTTGGCAGCCCTGGTGACTGAATATATTCTTAGTTCCATCTCTTAAGGTACAGAATACAAAATTTGGTTGAAGTCCATTGGACGTTACATGCAGTTAGACACTGGATCTATCAGCACGCGTAAAAGCATGTTGGCAACAATGTCATGTGTGTGCTTGTCAGAAATAATCTGAAATATTATGATATCTTGTTGTGCCAATTTCAGATGAAATCCATTTGTTAGTATAGAAGTTACATGTATTTAAAAATTGGTCATATCAGCAGCCATAGAATCATGTTGGCAGCACTGACTTATATTAATTACTCCAAATTAATCTAGAATGTCAGTTGCTATACGTGTGCAAAGTATAGAGCTGTTGGCTTGCATACTTTCTGATATATTGATATTAAGGTAAAAAATATATACACAGCATTTATTAACAGTCGGTAGCCCTGATTGCTCTTAACAATACTTATAGCCATATCTGTTATGTTACACATTGCACATACGAAATTTGGTTGAAATCCATCTGATAGTATAGAACTTACATGAATTTAAAAATTGGTACTATCAGTAAGTTGGTAGAAATGAAGTATATAAGTTACTCCAAATTAATCTAAAATGTCAGATTATACGTGTGCATAGTTTAAATCTGTCGGCTTGCATACTTTCCGATATATTGGTATTTGGATTTAAACAAGATGTTCAGGAAGGAACATAGAGCCTACTTTCTCATAAATGTCTGGGTAATGTTATAACTCTTTGTCTTTATCATCTCCTAATTTCTTCCAATTCGAAGTGCAAATTGGCACACTGGATTTGAGGAGTGGCGTTCAAATAATTTACCCCAGCATTTTGCAATTTCATCAGTAAACACTCCAAACAACGTAGGTATTCAGTTTATTAACACCGACTACTTACAATAATTTAAACTTCGTTGCTCTAAACGTATCACTGGGAGAAACATATTTAATATAACTATTACACAGCTAATTTGTAATCGCGCAGGGCTAACGAGAAAGACAGGCCATGGTGCGTAAACCAAACCCTTCTGTGACGTAGGCAATGTACCGGTACTGCTTGATGATGCTTGTACGTTTAAGTCGAGAGCAATTCATAAGCAGCAGAAATGCAATATTTTATATCAATCTTCATAAAATGGACGAAATTAAGATGTTCCGTGTGTTTTCAAACACGATAAATTATACTGTATAGGTTTGCAAAACTACGCCTATTGAAGTTACTCCTTACAAAAATCCACGCGAACTAGGATTCAAGGGTTCGTTGTGTCTTTAATAGCTGTAACGAACAGGCTACAGTAAGTCGAGTTGTAGATTCTGTGACCTTCGTTGTGAGTTAAATTATGTGCACATTAGTATAATTAGATCAAAGAATCTTGCAGCACAGTATAGATATCATTAACTTATTGTTGTTTCAAGGGGCGGAACATAAATTAATTCGTTTATAGAAGAGATCTGCGGAATACACTACCCACCGACTAACGACTTGTATCAATACCTTCTATGAAGACAAGTGATAAATGAATACCAACGTTTATACAGGTTCAATATTGTAGACAAGATGACTAGGTACCACACCGGCAGTAAAACGAAGACCAGGCAGTGGTGCAACAGAACTACATTGCTGACGTCACGAAAACTAACCCGAGCCAGTCATTCTCGTTGGCCGTGATAATCGCGCCTTATCTTGGGGATGTGTACCCTCTATCGGCAAAAATAATAACCTTCGCAATTATACTGTAGACAAGGGTTCACTAACTGGCCGGTAGAGAGCATAGCTCGCATCTAGTTACATAGTTCAACTAATTACCCTTAGATGTCACTCCGGTGGTGAATGTTGTTTTAAGTAAATATATATTTTCCATTTCAAAATGCACCATATAATGCTTTATTTTATAACGTCTCAGTACTCAAGAAATAATAAATATAAAAAAAATCAAGAAAGAAAGTCCAACTTTGATAGGATTTGAACCACGGCCAGCCTGATGAAAGACTAACGCGCTGACCACTCAGCCAATCGTACACACTCTAATAGATCGTTAGGAACCAATACATATAACACGTTATAGCAAATCATGACTTGAACTAAACGTTTTCTTTACTGGAGTATATTTTAAACCGAGTTCATTTCATAGAAAGTTCATATATTTGTTACCACTAGCCTATATTGCATGCAACATACTGAAATTAATAAAATATAGGTCAGAACGAGAGATCAGCTGCCATATTGTCAAATAACCGAGACGACTCAGCTTTTTAAAATCACTTCTAGACTATAATATTAAAATATAAACTTTTAATTTCAAACGGGCCACGTCGTTTCAAACAGATTAAACGATTCTTGGTTCGATAGTCGGAACTGGTGGGTCCCATGTTATGGATTATAACGTTTGCATAATACACACGGCCGCCATTCTGAAATGGTACGGTTGATGACCTCGTAGTTTGGGCACAAGACGTGCCTCATATGAAGGAACGTTGTTACCAAATTTGGTGAAGATCCGATTATTAGTTTGGTTGTAATGCATTATTACGTTTTGACCATTTGAGTGGCCGCCATTAAGTTTTGGTAAAGATGGCGGCAATATAAAACATGACACTGAGGTGCCCCTTGCCAGTGCTACCTCTGTACCAAATTTCGTTCAATTCGGTTTCACCGTGTTCAAATTGATAGGGGGGGACCGACATTCAGAGTACACACACTCTCACACACACACACACACACACACACAGACTCACACACATACACACACACAGACAGACACACAATTTTTGGCCCTGTAGTGATCTCATGTCTACTTTCATTTTCTGCAAAAATCGAAAGTAGGCTAAAAAATAGAGAGAGCAATTATTAACAGTTGGCAGCCCTGGTGGCTCTTAAGAATACGATCAGTCATATCTGTTTATGTACAAATTTTGCATACAAAATTTGGTTGAAATCGAATTGATAGTGTAGATGTTATATGCATTTAAACATTGGACCTATCAGAAGGCTTAAAATTATTTTGGTAACACTGTCATGTATGGCCTCCTGGAAATTAAACTGAAATAGTATTATCTACATGTGTGCCAATTTTGGAATAGCTCCCAAGCATACCTTGCAAGATATCCAACATGGAGCTCAAATTTCTAGTGCATTTTTTCAGCAGTTGGTAGCACTGACATCATTTTCAAATATGGACGTGAGATATTCTGGTGCACATCTTTACACATACTAAATTTGGTTTTGATTGCTGCAGCCGTTTAGAAGTTGATAGGGGGGACACACACACACAGCCAGCCAGACAGACAGAAGGACAGACAGACAGACAGACAGACAGACAGACAGACAGACAGACAGGCAGACAGACACACATTTCCCCGGATCGATCTCATAAGTCTACTTTTTCCTCATTTTTGCAAAATGTGAAAAGTAGGCTAAAAATTGTGTTTCGGGGTCCCTACAGGACCTCCGAGTATTGTTTCTCGTATCTGGCGGCTTAAAATGAGCTTATCCGTACTTTGTGCCGACTGTCCTTGCTCAGTGCCAAAGGACCGAAAAAAGTCACTTACAAATTGAATTTTCAAAAACCGTTTCTTGGTGGGTCTCTACATACTCGGATCAACCAACATGCATAATTTCAGCTTTCTAGGTCTAGTGGTTTGAGCCCTGCGTCGATGAGTCAATTTTGGTTGGTCAATGACAAAGGGCCGAAAAAAGTCACTTACATATTGAATTTTCAAAAATCATTTCTTAGTGAGCCTCTACATACTCGGATCAACCAACATGCACAATTTCAGCGTTCTAGGTCTAGTGGTTTGAGCCCTGCGGTGATGAGTCAATTTTGGATTATATATAATAGTTTAAATCTTCTAACTTTTGCTGTATTCTTATTTAATGTAAGCACTCGAGGTACTTTCGGCCAAAATACAGCACTAGACTATTTATCATGTTTGCTGAAAGGATTTGTCACTGGAGTTTTACAAGTAGTTATTGCAGAAATAATAGTAACTAGTTGAAACCCGTCAAAACATGACGGTCATTGGGAAAATATTTACGGAAGGATTTTCTTATATGCATTATTTGTATGATTACAGAGAAAGACGACTTTGCAACATATAACTGCCCATGACTGAAAACTTGATGAGGCAAATAGTGACCTACACGTTCCATAGCTTCCCCTTGAGCTTTATTGATTGTGATACATTATGCCAAGCGATTGGAAATTGGTGGCTTTTAAAAGAAAATGGGAGTATTTTTATGGCATATTTATATTGGATTTTTAAAGTGGCTTCGTATTTTGTCCGATTTCTCACTTTATTGCGTCAATTTGCAGTTAACATACGACCGGACAATGTTCCTTTTCGTCGAACGGGGTTTTATAGTAGTATTTCTCCCAAAATTAACGTCTTATTCGATAACACTATAGTGCCCTGCATCAATGGAGCCGCTAAATATTAAATGCCAAATAATACTCCCCTTGCAAAAACAACAGTGTGGTTAGACTCATTGTTATGTACTCTAAACAAATAAAATCAATGAACAATTGGCTTATACAATGAAGTTCAACATGATCAGTGTATTCACCGTTCAGAGACTTTCATACTAAGTTGGTTGCTGAGGAAAACGCGATGAGACTGATCGCCAATAATAAAATCCTTAAAATTATCCTTGTCAGCAACAATGTTTGCAATAGTTTGCAAATGAAGCTCAGGGCGATGTTCTTCATTTTGATATAAACAGCACGAAACTTCTCGAAATAAGCAATTTCTATCGCCTGTTATAGGTTCAATCCTTTGGGTTTCTTTAACAGCAAACTATGCAGGGGAGCATAGAATCACTTCACCAATTACAGGATGAGCACTGACTCTTTGCCAGCCACCGTAAAGGAGGCAGTTTTAGAATTATATGTCCAGTGCATGTCGAAAAACGCATTAACATAGGGAAGCCCACTATTAAGTATATTCTTGGCCATCGCCCCAGAGATCCGGATTCATTTCCCTTCTCTGCCAAGAAATTTAATTCTGGCCTGAGGGCTGGAACGGGACGCACTCAGCCTCGTGAGGTAAAACTGAGGTCACGTTAATTACAGATACACGCATTAATACAACCATCACAATAACACAGGTCGGTAACATATTTTTTTTCTCTTAAAGACACTCTGCAAATCTACAGGCCAAGAGCTTTTGTCAGAGTGCTTTACGAAGTCGAAACATGATGGTCAATGGTAAAATAATTACCGAAGGATTTCCTTATATACGACATTCTTTGTACGACTACTTTTTGGCACTATTGAAACTTTAAGGGCGTCGAAAGATCGCACTCTTGACATTGCAACATATAACTGGCCATGACTGAAAACTTGCTGAGGTAAATAGAGACCTACACGTTCGAGAGTTTCCCCCTGAGCTTTATTAATTGTGATACAGAATGCCAAGCGAATTGGAAATTGACGTCTCTTAAAAGAAAATGGAAGGGTTTTGTCGGATGGTGTTAAATCAACTCGAGGGATTAGAGCTCTCTGCCCAATTTTATCTCCGCTGATTATTTCCAAATCCAAGCAATTTTCATACATATTCTTTGCAAATAATCTGGTTCCGTTCAGGAGCCCTTGGGAAACGTTCAGATTTCTGAGGAGCATAACTATGACTCCAACTTTTAGAGTAAGAATATGTGGAGGCAAACCACTTAATTCCAAGGAATTCAAGAATTCTGTAGGAAATTGAAGTAGCTGGCTTTCATCTTCAGTAATTAATCTGTTAACGCTGGTGTATGTTTTTGAACTACCGGGTATAAGTTCGATGACTTTCAAATTAATTTCATTACAGTGTTCATTTTTTGGTGTTAGAATGCATACTTTCGAGAAATTGATTATATCTTTCGTTGAAATGAATGTTTCGCCGTAAATCTCAGTCACGATGTCATCATGCGCTAAAATTCTGGGTGGTAGTTCAATAACATTTGATTCCTCACCATCTACAGAGGGGTAGTCACCGTTACCAATTTGTAACAAAAAATCAGAAAATTCAATTTCTTCTGGTTTCAACCGCATGTTTTTATATAAGCAGCGTATTTTGAAGAAGGGCCAGAGAGGAGAGTATTTAATACAGTTTTGAATAATTGTTTGGCGAGAAGCGTGCGGGACAACAGGCAAAACCTGCCTAAAGTCTCCTCCAAGAACAGTAATTTTCCCACCAAATGGAATGTCATTACCCATAATATCTTCAAGAAGGCGATTCACACACATTAATGAATGAATATTTGCCATTGGGGCTTCATCCCATATTATGAGCCGTGCTAATCGAATATCGTCAGCTGCTTTGGAATTTAATTTTAATCCAGACACTGAACTCTCATTTAAATTTAGAGGAATTTTGAATGTACTGTGTACTGTTCGACCGTTGGGTAGCAAAACAGCGGCTATTCCGGTCCATGCTACTGATATAACATGAAGCCCTAAACTCCAGAACTTTTGTATTAAGCATCGGTAAATAAATGTTTTTCCTGTGCCCCCAGCACCGTCAATAAAGAATGCGTTCGTGACAGTTGTGTTGTTATTTTGAAGAACGCTAGTGATGTCATTAATAATTGAAAGTTGTTCCTGGTTTGCTAAGGACATCAGGTCAGCCAAATCAAAAGGGAACACTGGCTCATTAGTAGTTTGATCGTTTGAGTGTGTGTCAGTACCAACAGGCAAGTTAAATGTTGGCAGAGAGAAACCATGCAATTGCAGAGTTTTATTAATATCTCTGAGAGATAGTTGATAAGCTGTATTTTCATCTTCAGACTTTAAATAATCTTCACAGAGAGAGTTTTTGTGCATGTCCCATAAGTGACTGGCATTGCAAGGTTGATGAAATATGCATATGTAGGCGAATAACTGTCTGAGTTGAAAGGGCATTTGGAAAACCGATGCTTCCATCAAACAGCGTTGCCATTCTGAATCATCGATAAGCAAACCAAGTTTAATTGCCATATCCTTATATGTTGGGCAGGTAACACTTTGGTATGTTCGGAGATCCTCAAAGCTTGTGGCACCTACTATATGAAGTAAAAGTAAGCGCAGATGGTATATTTCTGATTCAGATGGAGAAACATTGTACATCCGACCTATTACCTTTTCGAATCTAAGTCGTTTTTTCCAAATGCATTTGCATTTATCCCATACATAATGAACGGGTGTTTCAGGATAAATATATGCACTCCTAGTTGTTGGATTTTGGTTCAGCTGAAACCATGCAGTGAGTTGTGTACTTTTTAACTGAGCCCGTATTAATGCTTTGGGAGCATCATCGGCATGAAAAAATACATCTTGTTGGTCTGGTAAATGGACAGGTAACCGGGCAACAATGTGGGACTGTTCGTGCATGTTGTAACCAAAAATCCTGTATGCAGCCTCACTTGACCCAACATATCTAGCATTCAAATACATAGAAACTTCGTCATGATGTAGCATTCCATCGTTTGCCGTGATTTTCAAGTTAGCGCAATCATGCCCCTTATAAACATATTTATGTATGTATTTGATGCTGTGTACACTTGCACAGATTTCGACGTTAATATGGGCCTGAAAGTACATCAATAGATATCGATTGTATGGAACAATGAAGCGATTGTCGATTTCAACATTGGTGCCTTGTACTCGTTTAGTATATGATATTCCATTCTGTCGCCTACGGTAAAGTGGATAGCCGTTCACATTCTCTTTAGTTTCTGGCACAAAGTCTTTTGGAAAACCCTTCTTACATCTTCCATCCTTCATGCAAATTGAATTGGGATTCAGAAGGCAGCAAGGTCCATGTACCGTGTGTGTCTTTACTAAGTTGTACAATGTTGTATTGGAAGGATCTGGTATTTCTGCAGAAACTGTCATATCAATATCATAGATTTCTCGTAATTTACAACTATCTCGAAGACAAACCAGTAAGTGTATATGAGGTAAACCTCGCTTCTGGAACTCAACCGTGTATAAGAAAGTTTGTACCTCGCCAAAAATTTGCTTTTGATTTATTAAACGCAAGAGTTCCTTCACTTTCGCATGAAAAACGCGAACAACGACATCAGGTCTATTGTTTGCATTTTCATAAGGTTGGAGGCTAGTAGTAATTTCAGGCCATGATGGGTTTCAAGTGAAAGTTATGAAGAGGTCTGGCTTGCCAAATTTTCTCACAATTGCCATTGCATCCTGATAATTTTGCAACATATTTCGGGGACTACCAATAAAAGTAGAAGGCAAAATAACTATGCGACCAGCTCTTAAACTTTCATTTTCAGCTCTAAAGTGTAAAGCATCAGCAAGACCAACGTAGGTATCGACACGCAATTTCGTTTGTTGATTGCGAATATATTTTAGTCTATCTCCTTCTATTCGACAATAATAGTCAACTATTAATTGTTGGGTAAGTTTACCTGCATTAAGTAAAGGGTTGAAACCTCCTGCGGGAGGACAACCTCGAATCGACAGCCTATACAAAATATATTCACGCATTGTCATATTTTGCCTAACGTTCGTCTTACGGTTCCCTCCTGTTGGCAGTGAAATATGCCACCCTGTTTCTCCGCAAGGCCAGATTAAAACGTAAGTTAATGGATCACAATGCATGCTGTCAACATCAATTTCCTTTAAAACTCCCTGATTAGAAAATACGGCTATGTGGCGGTGTGAAGCCGGAGCGCCGTCAGTTGTTTCAAAAATAGCTGCAATCTCTGAGGAAGCTGGGTTATTGTAACGTCTAGCATCTTCTTGAGGTTCATGGTAAAAGCGCATGACCAAATCTAACAGTTGACGTTTTTCTCTTAAAGAGAGTTCATTTTCTTCGTATATTTTTGAATGCATTGTCTTATACAGTTGAATGTAAGGGTTATGCTCTTGCAAAATATTATTTAGAATATGAAGTGTACCCTCCCTGATGCAAGAATTCGCTCGATTTGCTAATCTGATTTGATTAGCTTCTGAGCAGTCTAATACATAAAATTGGCCGTAACAACTGTCGCTTATATTTTTGGAATATATGGAAGAAATGCGATGATGTACAATTCCTGAAATTTTAAAACAATATGGACCGTGTTCAGGTGGTACGGTAACATTGGCACCAAAGGAAACGAAGGACATAGAATTGTTGTACTGCCGAATATTCTCTCTGAAGTTCCTTGAGGTATCATCATTTCCAGTGAAAAATGGTTTAAGCCTGTCAAGTATTTTATATTCCGGCAGATTAATTTTACCATTGCAACAGCAAAGGCCGAAGTAACCAAGCGTAGTTTTTTCGCAAGAGAAGAACAATGCAGAACAATGTTTACATTCGTTCGTCAAGGACCCAACGCTGTACGGCATAATATCTGGCATTGTTTCTGAAATGGCAGATTTATATTTTATATTAAAAGTGGTTTCGCCTTTTCTCCGATTTCTCATTGTTTTGCGTCTATTTGTAGTTTCCACACGACCGGTTAATGTTCTTTTTCGTCGAATGCGTCTATTTACAGTAGGATTTATCCCCAAATTAATGTCGTATTCGATCACACTATAGTGTCCTGCATCAACGGAGCCGCTAAACAATAAATGACAAATAACACTTCCATTGCCATAATCTACAACGTGGTTAGTCTCATCGTTATGCACTCTAAACAAATAATCATTAAACAATTGGCTTATACCATGGAGTTCAACATGACCAGCATATTCACCGTTCCGAGACATAAGATTTTCATACTCAAGTTGGTTGTTGAGGGGAAGGCGATAAGACTCATCGCCAATAATAAAATCCTTATAAATATTCCAGTCAGCAACAATTTTTGTAACAGTTTGCAAACGCAACTCGCTATGACGTTCTTCGTTTCGATACAAACAGTACGAAACTGCTCTAAATAAGCAATTTCCGTCACCTGTTATTGGTACAATTCTTCGGATATCCATGACAGTAAATTATGAAGAGGAGCATAGAACCACTTCGCCAGTCACCTTAATAATGGAGCCAGTTTTACAATTATATTTCCTGTACGTGTCAAGAGTCGTATTTACACAGGGAAGCCCACTCTTAAAGCTGGCAATGAATTATCGAGACAAACCGGCCCAGTAATTCTGCGTAGTCACTTTCTAGTATGCCGTAGTTATGGTATATACAATGAAAGGTTTAACAATTCGTAGAAGCTGCGATATGTATTCTCGACAGAAAACGACTCACCACCAAAGACTATAACAGACCACCAAAGACTATATAACAGAAAGATCGGAAACACAATACAAATGGCGGTTCCAACATTCGACTGCAGCGGCATCTGCTACTGAAATATAGAAGTTAATTTGGATAACAATCTAATCAAAAGTAGGCCTACATTTTGTAATACCGGTATCAGAATTTCAACGTAGGCCTACTGTATTATTGCCGTATAACTGGTAAAGGTACAATTCATTAGTGGAATTTCATGTAACAACATTTTGGACATGCCTTGTATGTGTATAAGGCAAAGAAAGAACTGAGGAAAACAAATGAGTTACGTAGCACATGGCTCGATTTGAAGACACTCGGGTGCACAGATTACCTACGCTCGGGTGGATTCACTGCATATATTCTTCGTAATGTGTTGGAATTCGTACAATCCTTGATTCACAGTTATCCCATGTGCAAAAATATGCCAAAACTTCTGTAGCAATAAAGATAAATAGCCTACCGTTATTGCAAATGTAATCTGTCGAATGTTGGAACTTATAAAGCTTTTCAATGAAATTACCATAGCGTATTAAGTTAAATTGAGATGGGAACGTAGAATTCCTTAGTTACGGGAATGCCAAGAGTTAAATATGTTTTGGCAATATAATAGCAATTGCAAGAAAGGAAAATACGGAAATAAAAAAAACATGCCGGAGGGGGGATTCGAACCCCTTACATTGGGTGATGCATAAATTAGAGAGTACGGCGTAACCACCTGAGCTACCGAACCACTGGTAAAGACGCGCAATATTAAGGGAGTTAAACATCAAGCACACTCAAAATTTGATGTCAGTTTACGTTTTTCAGCATTTTCTGTCTGGTAATTCCAATGTATGTCGTGAAAACGTAATAAGCAATGTTCCCTTCCATTATAATTCTTATACATAAACATGAAATTAAAACGCGATGGACTTGTAACCGCCATGACTGTCATAAGGCAAGGCGATTGTGCGCATGAGTGATAGGCAAGATTTTTGAATTTTTGTTTATTAATTTAAAAATATTCTGTAACATATGGGAATGCCAAGAGTTAAATACGTTTTGGCAATATAATAGCAATTGCAAGAAAGGAAAATACGGAAATAAAAAAAAATATGCCGGAGGGGGGATTCGAACCCCTTACATTGGGTGATGTACAAATTAAGAGAGTACGGCGTAACCACCTGAGCTACCGAACCACTGGTATCGTTGGGCAATATTAAGGGATTTAAACAGCAAGCACACTCAAAATTTGATGTCTGTCTACGTTTTTCAGCATTTTCTGTCTGGTAATTCCAGTGTATGTCATGAAAACGTAATAAGCAATGTTCCCTTCCATTATAATTCTTATACATAAACATGAAATTAAAACGCGATGGACTTGTAACCGCCATGACTGTCATAAGGCAAGGCGATTGTGCGCATGCGTGATAGGCAAGATTTCTGAATTTTTGTTTATTAATTTAAAAATATTCTGTAACATATTTGTTTATTTTAAAGACACTCTGCAAATCTACATGCCAAGAGCTCTCGTTAGAATGCATTACGAAGTCAATCGGTTGAGACGTTATCTCATTCTCGATGTAACAAAAATCGCCTTAGTGTTTTAAATATATAGATGAGAACTTACCGATGGTAATAACACGAAGTAATCCTTCATGTTTGCTGGCACAAGGTAGCACTCATTCTTTAAAAAATGCAAGTAATATGGAATTATTCGAGTAACATGTCAGATGTTACACATCATATGCGACAACTGTAAGGCACGTAATTTTTTTCTTTTTACTGTCGACATAAGGGTTCATCGAAAGGATGATTTTGTTTGATACTGAGTGGTAGATATACTCATATTTGGATATCTGGGTGATATGTTGTAGACAATAGAATTGCCTGTCGGTCTTTTTGTGTATCTTTATGTACGCCTATAACTCGTGTTCGGATGCTTGGTGCATGAGAGTCAATACACCAATCATTTATAAAACTCTTCACCGTACTTTTCATACAATAGAAGGGTGGATATATGGAAACACTTCTCAAAATACATGCTAAAATAGGCGAAATATAAAAATTATCCTAGAAGGACGACCAAAGCAAATGTTGCGCTTCTCAATGTGAGACACACAATTCGGGAGTCTATAAAAGGTCTCCGAAAACCACATTTTAAGGCCCTTAAATTAACAGTGTGTGTGATATTCCCAGAAAACTAACTTCGTTCTGATAAACTTATGAAAGAATGACAAACCGCTAACCATTGCAACAGTAGCTCAATTGATAATGTCTGGTGTTAACACCAAACACCGTTCCAAGAACGGGTACTTCTGCTACCTTCCACCTCATAAAGTCCACAGCTGAAAAGACCATGACAAAAAAAAGACCACAAGCAATAATGTCCACCAAAACAAAATGTCCAGAGTGACAAAATGTCCAGGAATATATGCACCCCATTCAAAATGACCACAATTAATGATGTCCAGAGTGTCAAAATGACAGGGAATGTTTGCACCTCGTCCAAAATGACCACAGATAATGATGTCCTGAGAAACGAAATGTCCAGAAATATTTAAACCCCTTTCAAAATGTCCTCAAATGTTGGTTTTCATTAAGACAGAATTCTTATCTTTTTCAACTCTTTCTTACCTATTCTTTTCTGAAATGAATGAAAAATGTCCAGACTGAGCATTTATTTATAGGTTCAATAAGTTAGCAAAGTGAAATGCCGGGTGCAAGCTAGAGGGGGGTACTACCGCCTGGAGTCCACCTGGAGACCGCCTGGAGATGCACATGCTGTTGTGTCGGTGAAATGCAAATGGAACAGTCATCCTCGCAGTGTGACTTGGGGAAACACAACTCGCACTGCATACATACTGCCTGTGGGGGACACTCTTAACCTACCCGGTTAATGTTCCCTTTTACTATCTTTTTCAATGTTTACAGAAACGATTGAAATGCTTGGTTCTGATACGAACCTTTCCCGATTGTTGGATGACATCTTAGTCATATTAATTAAATTTAATTAAATCTGTGCTTGAGTAGTGTATAATTATGCTTTAACATGCCATCAGAAATGATAATGCTTATAGTACCAGATTTTGGAATATTGCTCTTTGTATTTTGCTGTCTTGTTTCTTTTTATACCTTGTGAGTTATGATGTATGTTTTCTGACACGTTTAAATTAAATTAAATTACTATCTTTTTTTAATAAATTACAGACACCTATAATTTCTTACCGGCTCTGCTTCAATCTCTTTTTGTTATTATATTTTCTCCGTCAAGATCAACATCAACCAAGAATACAATATATTTCACAGCCTCCTTAATCTCAAAAGGTAATGCCCAATTTTCCAGTATAGCCGACCAAAGGAAGTTATTTAGATAAAGCACTAACAAACAAAAGGAGCAAATCATATTGTACAGCCATCAACCCTCGATAAGGGTTGTGTCTATAACTATGCCTAGCAAATGGAAGGTATAATGGAAGGTATACGTTGAGCTGTAGGACATACGGACCTGGCAGGCCAACAGCGACCTACATTCGTAAGTACTGCAAGCCGGCAGACTTGTGCAATAGTAGCAACACAACGCACATACCGCTGACATGGTCGACCTACTTGAAAGTTCACAAATACCGAGGACGCACACGTGGCGGGTCTCTCTTTAGCTCTCTCTTGTTCTTACTTCTGGATCCTGAGGACCGAGGCCGAGTGTTAGTGCTACGGCAGGCGTTGCCCTCCGGGCGGACGAGTTCCAACGCGGCATCATGGACATCCGGCGTCAGTGGTAGGGTGAGTCTTGTTGTGTCTGTCAGATCCCTTTTCCCTTAGCAATCATCCCCCCCTTTCATCTAGACCTAAGTGCCACCAAATCAGTACAATAAATCCCTATCTCACAGTCACAGTCTCTATCTTTTCATTGCACGTAGTAGTCGTTAAACCCCACCCCCTTAGCTTGTAGTTAGGTTAAGATCCAGTATTTCCCGCTGCGCCATGCTGTCAGGCAGTACCCGAAGACGACCAGCAGGTGTTTGGCTTGCTAAGGCTCTCCCGGTAAGTCTGGTAAGTATGGGTCAGCAGTCCTTCATAAGACATCCTAGTAAATTCCCGTAGATGCAAGGATACCCAGTAATCAAGACCCCTTTTGAATGGTGGTTAAGGCACCAATCAAACATCCTTAACAAATGGTGGAAGCGCGGGAAATCACGTATTAAGGGAACTCATACAACGAGATTCCGTGACTAGATCGCCAAAAACAGAAAAAAACAATAAACTTCTAGCTAAGCCAAGTGAGTAATTTTTTTTTCTCTCAAGAAGAATCATGTAGAGGATAATTTTTGCTATCCATAATAATTATATCATCCCCCCGCAAACCCAGCTTAATGTCGATTGACAAGAGATAATGCAGTAGAATCCTCTTGCAGATAAGCGTCTTAAGATTTTAGCAACCCCTAACTAGAGAAGTAGATATAAATATTTAGTACCCACCCACCCCCAGCCCTTAAAGTTAAGTAAGCCTTTACCACCCTAGTAGGTAGTAGGAATTAACATATAGCAGTTTATAGAAATGGTAACGAAGTACAGATAATTACCCCACTCTAATAGTAGACAGCTTGTTACCTAAGATTAATTCCCCTAGAATAAGACAGTGTAACCTGTTTAATCCAGGCATTTTTCTTTCAGCAGTGTCATTACAGTGTATATATTGTTGTAGATCATAAGTCAGTTAGGAAATATTTGAGTAACTGAGTGAACAGCAACCTTGGTAATGTGAGTAGACAGGAGGAGCGAGCTACCTTTACACTACACTTTCACAGACACGACAATAACGATAAAGCAAGGTTGCACAGCTCAGTCTTTGTTCACAAGTAGCATCAAGGGACACCGTACTTGCTCAGCTCAGCGAACAGTCCTTACAATTATGACTATCAGCAAACTAGGCACGCGACATACAGCTGGCAGCCAGACAGGATATGTAAGATTGTAAATGGCCAGATAAGCAAAACACATGTCTGCTAGCGGAAGTAAGAGATTACGGGTTCAGAGGCTAGCGTAGGCAGATAACAGTGAGACTAGCATAAACAGATTTAGCATTTCAGAGCACATCCCTCAATGTAATGAAAGCGTAATGTAGCAAGGGAATTTCTAGTAAGCATTCAGTCATGCTCCCATAACATGCGTTATTTTTTTTTAGGAAATATAACTCACGTAGCAGCAAAAGTAGTATCTTCAGAAAGCGTACCCTCACGAAGGCCCACAGGCCATGGGTATGAGCAATTATCAAGCTCATGAGATGCCGACAAACAAACGGCAAAAGTTTAAGTACGGCGTAACTACTGCAAGGTGGGCACACGACAGTGATAGTTGTACTATGTAATTATTATTATGAATACCATTAATATCATGGATTAAGAAGAAGAATATAAGTACAGAAGAGGTTGTTCTTATGAAGTTAAGTTATTATGAGAAGAATATATGAGTAGAAGAAGTCGATTTTTAAGGTGAGTTATTACAAGGGAGAGATGCAGGGCGTTACCCAAACCTCAAAGAAGAAGTTAGTTATTAAGTGTCTTGTGGCAGGAAGGAGATGATATTCCCTGACCATGAGATAAGTATAGAAGAAGTTGATTTTTGAAGTGAATTATAATAAGGGAGGAACGAAGGATGTTACCCAACCCTCAGAGAAGAAGTACTGAGTAAATAATGAAGTTAGTTATTAAGTATCTTGCGGCAGGAATGAGATATTGCCTGGTCCTGAATTAAGAAGTCAAGAAACGATGCATGGAGAATTTTAAGATTATTACGTTCATAACTACTGTCATAATTTATCACAATCGTTGCCACCACTGTGCCAAACGCCTATAAGCAAATATATGTATATTAGAATTTCAGTAACATTATTCATGAGAGCGCGCACGAAGATAATTTATTCCCATTCTTTAAAAGAAGAGTGAGCCAAGAAGCGATGAATTAATTGCAGGTATATTAGTTATAATGGTACTAACAACCTCAGACCGAGGACTATCATTTCAGAGGCCGGGAAATAGCCGCCCCTCGGTCCACGTAAGAAATAGTCTAGATATTAGGACGAAGCTGAACACTGATAGGGAATAGCCACCCCTATCACGTAGAAGACGTTAGCCCTAATACTTTCGGGGAATTAGTCCCACCGCGTTATGCAAGCTAGCGGCGGTCACTTCAGATTAATACATGTTAGATCTAACGTCCGTTGGGATGCGATTTGTATCGAAGTACGATCAGCCTGCCAACAGACGATATTTCAGTGGTATTATGATAAACTATTGATAGGATATATATATAATGTACATGCTAGTACTAATAACGTCCATTGGGATGCGATTTGTATCGGAGTACAGTCAGCCTGCCAACAGACGATATTTCTATGATATTATACTATAGAACGGTAAGAAGTGAAAGATAAATTAATACATTTTTGGAACTACAGCGATAGTTTGAAGGTATTATATTGGTAAGATGATAAGAATATTGGGAGATAAGCAACGCGAATCAGATACTTTGTAGGTAAAAACAGCAGCTGAGAAAATCACGAGGAAAGATATATTACAACGCATAATTAAACAAAGCACAATTACGCTACATTTTATCAACTAATTCAAAATCTTCAAGGGATAATAACATCGAAATACCAGGTTAAAGAGGAATAATATTCAAATATAGTATAAGATGTTCAGAAAGAGGAAGCCATCTATTTATGTCATACGAGTAAAGGGTAATATATTATTACCGGCACAGCAGACCAGTGCGGTATCAAATGCTATCAACCAGTCTGCAACATGGGTTATCGAATCTTATAGATATAGGACATAGATATATGGGTAGGCACTAGGGAAAGACTAAACGTTATATAATTAACGTTCGAAGGTAAATACCCCCATTTTTTCTCAAGGGATTTTTCCATTAACTATCCACCCTCCAGACACACAGACCACCCCCACCCCCTGTAAATAGTATACTGTACATAGTAAAGTAAATGAATTAATATTAGATTTAGGGGTAGGGACTAGCGTTAAGTACTGATGGAACCCCAAGCACAAATAAAACCCCATTTCTCCCCCTATATATAGTGGCATATTTTAAAAGGGTATAAAATGCATATGTTAATAACAATGTTATTTTTCAGGAAGTGTTAACAGCTCAGTCAATAAGTTATAAAAATATATACGGTTCATAAGAAATATCAGAATTACGGATAAACAAGCGTCTAAGCTACCTAATCATTGTCCAGTCAGTCCATGGAGACAATAGTATTTTCATAGCTGCATATAATATTGTCACCACTTTAAAGTAACTCAAAGCGTCGCAATTAAACATAAACGTGTAGTAAGAAGTTTACTAACACAATGTCTGCATTTAAATACGTTGACAAGTAAACACGGTGGAAGAATGTATGCAGGAAGGTTCATTCCCTGCTGAATATAGTAGCCCAGGACGCTTAAATCCCTGAGGTTACAAAGTGGTATAAATATATATTGAGTTTCTATAGATACATGAAGGAGCATATATCACAAAGTAGTAAGTAAGAGATATTAGTACACAGATTCAAAAATGCAGACATTATTAGTAAACTCCTTCGCAAAACGTAAGAAAAACAAATTGAGGAAAGCGCCCCAATACGAACAGACGTTAACAATACATTCTGATTTCAGAATAATGATAAGATGACAATTCCCTTACTCCCCATTGTAGAACGGGAGGACAAGGTGTAAACAAGGTGACCATGGACCAAGAAAGAACAACCAACCAACGTGGAAACAGAAAATCGAAGAGAACAACATCGTAGCATGTAAAGCCATTTTATAGGCAAGTTAACCTTTAAATCTAGCTCTTTTTCAAACACATGTTTTATCAGAGATGAACCGTAAAATCATAACTCTCTTAGGTAAAATTAATAAATCATCCCCCATGTCATAGGGAGATTAACAGGCCACATGCACCACCACGACCACACACAGAATGACGTAGCTTTACGCAGTCCGTGGACGGGTTCTGCAAGGTTAGCAAAGCCTAGACTCTCTATATTTTCACCCCCACGTTGTAAGGAGTTTAAAGATATCAGTGCACCCTCGCTGTACACTTGGCCTAATGAAGCATTACACTTACACAGCACACTATTTTTTCCTTTTCATTACACTTCGCTTCAGAGGCACAGGCTAACCCGAGAGGGATAACTATACTTTAAACTCCATACATCATCATCCCCCACATAATAGGAAAATTACAATCGTACATGCACCCTCAAGGCTGTACATGATGGGCGTTGTGGACGCAGGTCATGAACTAGTCCGAGAGCAGTGACTATAACCTAAATTTCCCATACACCATTTCTTTTATCTTTCATCACCAAACGTCTTAATGTGAATTTCTTTCATAATTAACCTCAGAGAGTCACTAATTTCTAATTTGATCTTTAATTAACTATTTAATTATCTCATTAATTGATCAATACATTTAACAATACAATCAGATCAAATGAACAAGATTATCACAGACAATTTAAAGTGATCATGTCAACATTGCAAAGCAAAGTGTAACGAAGTATCAAATGACTGTATATGACCATATTCCACCCCTGCCACGCCTACCAACCCCTGGCACGATACACTTACCCACCCTACTACGAGCAGGCAGAAGAAGAAGAAGAAGAAGGAAGAAAAGAAGATTGGAAAAAAGATAAACAAAAAACAGCAATAAGAAGAAAAACCCACTTTAGCACCGCGGGACCACTGCAATTGTCGAGGCCGACAATTAAAACCTAGCGAGGTCTTGTACAGCCATCAAACCTCGATGAGGGTTGTGTCTATAACTATGCCTAGCAAATGGAAGTTATAATGGAAGGTATAAGTTGAGCTGTAGGACATACGGACCTGGCAGGCCAACAGCGACCTACATTCGTAAGTACTGCAAGCCGGCAGACTTATGCAATAGTAGCAACACAACGCACATATCGCTGACATGGTCGACCTACTTGAAAGTCTACAAATACAGAGGACGCACACGCGGCGGGTCTCTCTTTAGCTCTCTCTTGTTCTTACTTCTGGATCCTGAGGACCGACGCCGAGTGTTAGTGCTACGGCAGGCGTCGCCCTCCGGGCGGACGAGTTCCAACGCGGCATCATGGACATCCAGCGTCAGTGGTAGGGTGAGTCTTGTTAGGTCTGTCAGATCCCTTTTCCCTTAGCAATCATCCCCCCCTTTCATCTAGTGCAATAAATCCCTCTTTCACAGTCAAAGGCTCTATCATTTCATTGCACGTAGTAGTCGTAAAACCCCACCCCCTTAGTTTGTAGTTAGGTTAAGATCCAGTATTTCCCGCTGTTCCATGCTCTCAGGCAGTACCCGAAGACGACCCGCAGGTGTTTGGCTTGCTAAGGCTCTCCCGGTAAGTCTGGCAAGCATGGGTCCGCAGTCTTTCATAAGACATCCTAGTAAATCCCCGTAGATGCAAGGATGCCCAGTAATCAACACCCCTTTTGAATGGTGGTTAAGGCACCAATCAAACATCCTTAACAATATGGAGTTCTCCACATCCTCCCCACTTTTGATGGGACATAACACATCTAATATTAACAAAGTCTCACTGTCTGGAAAGTTCAATAACAAATCACAAACAATGTTTTCTTGGTATTTAACCGTTCTTCCACTCCTGGTTGCCACTATCCTTGTGGACATTTCTGGATGATTGGTAGAATCGGAAGCAGCCAGTCGCGGAAATGGAGAATCAGCATTCTCCGAAGCACCCAGTTCCCCCCGATAGATCGTCCTTTTCAGCGGTGTTAACAGTCTCTAATGCAGAGCACTCCAATTGGAACAACCTCTGCATTGGTTGAGTTAATTCACCAGAAACAGTCTTCAGTCTTGCAACTCTTCCAACACCATCTTTTCCAGGATACACTTCCAACACTCGTGCCATGGGCCACTCGATCCTCTTCTTTCCATCGGATCAAATGAGCACCACATCCCCTACATTCACAATTGGGGATGGAGTTCTCTTAGGTCTTTGAATCAATTGACTCAAGTACTCATTTCTAAATCTTTTTCGTAATTCCTGTCGCAGTTGCTGCATACAGCGGAATCTCTTAGATGAATTCACTAAATCCAATTGATCCAAATCAAGAGTTCCTATGCCAATGCCATCTTGCAGAAACATTGCAGGTGTAAGAGGGATGTGATCATCTGGATTCTCAGGCAAATACGTGATCGGACGAGAATTTATTAAGGCCTCACAGTCACATAGCAGTGTCAACATCTCTTCGTAATTGATTGAAGTTCTCCCCATTACCCGTCGCAGAATTCTCTTCACCACTTGAATAAGGCACTACCACCAGCCACCCCACCAGGCAGCCGTTGGGGGGTTAAACTTCAACTGTATTCGCTGCATTGTAGACTCTGTCTCTATCTGCTTCCAATCGATAGTTCCAAATAAATTATCGGTGCCCGTGAAGTTTGTGCCGTTGTCACTGTAGACCTCCTTTGGCCTTCCTCTACGTGCAATAAACCTCCGAAGGGACAACAGGAATCCATTTGTCGTGAGGTTGCTGCACAACTCTAAGTGTATTGCTCTGTATACAGTACATGTAAATATCACTATCCAGATCTTTTGTCCTCCTTTTAATATCAAGGGTCCAGTAAGGTCTATTCCCGTCACTTCAAAAACAGCCGCATCTTTGATCCTGTCCTCTGGTAACGTTCCTGGACATACCTCTACGCGCTTTGAAGCATGTCTCTTGTACTTCATACATTTTGATATCACACTCCCGCGCAACCATATGGAGGTATAAACGTGAGTGATAGTTCCTAGCCAGAATTGCTTTTAGAAGGTGACAAAGTAGAAGCAGTGCATTGCAAGAGTGATCAGTGAGAAGTAAATCAACAGCAGAACTTCGGTGATAAACGCAGTAAGTTGAAATATTGCTGTTATTTTGATGAACAAGTGTTAACGTGTGTGAGAGGTTAGAGTTGAAAACTACAAAATGACAGGTAAAGACAAACAAAAGAAGGCAGTTAACCGCAGTGGGGAGCGCGGAGTTCGTGAACAAAAGAAGGGTGGACAGCGCAAGCAAGTGAAAGCAGACGACCCTAGCGCCCTAGAGAGGAACGGAGCAGGTAGCAGCTCGGGAGAACAATTGAAGACCGTGGATCGCAGTCAGGGTGGGGGTTGTCGCAATGCTAGCGAAGTTGACGGCTAAAAAGGAACTGGAAGGAGAGTGGCACTGCTTTTTCTTCAGCGGACCACAACCAAGCTACGCAGGATGTGCGCCGAGACTCAGCTGACATTTTAAGCCTGCTGAGTAATACGAACCTAATCGAGGAGCTCGTGGATCGAGTTGCTAATAAGGTGATTGAAAAACTAAAAGAAACAATAGATTTTAACACCCAGGTCATCAATGAACTCAGACAGGAACTTGCCAGGCGAGACGACACTATAAATCAACTGGAGCTGCAACTGAATGACCGCACTGATGAACTTGAGCAGTACCAGCGTCGAAATAACTTGAGAATTTTTGGTATTCCAGAAACTCCAGGCGAGGACACCAACAGGTGTGTAATGGATGTTGCTGCCAAGTTGAATGTGACAATCGATCCCCAAAGAATAGACCGATCTCATCGTGTAGGACTCTGGGATGCTGGAAAGAAGCGGCCAATAATAGTGCGGTTCGAGTCCTATGCAGATCGAGCAGCACTCTTCAGGTCGAAGAAATACTTATGGAATACCGGCATAACTGTAAGAGAAGATCTGACGAAAACCCGAACTGATATTGTAAAACAAGCAGTAAGCCACTTTGGGTTACACGGTGTCTGAACTGCAGATGGCGTTGTTCTGATCCGCATTGATGACACGAGGCATCGTGTGAAAACACTCCGAGATTGGACTTCTTGAAGAAAAAGTTTCCCGCTCCTCGTACGTAAAGGACCCTCATACGTGCCAGTGTGAGGGGGCTCAACTGACCAAAGTTACAAGTGTAAGCACAAACATGTAATATGGTTACTGGTGGAACATAAACTACAGTGTCTATCCAAAATACAAGCCGATATTATTGATTAATATTTAGAAAATAGCTTAAGTTTTAGATTTTGTAATTTTTGATATTTCTTGTTTAACAATTTTACAATAACTTTCAATTATCTTTTGCATGGATATTAGTACCAATGAGTATGATACGCATGCCTATCTTTGTGATATAGCTGATAGATTACCCAATGATTTTAAAGTTACTCACCTGAACACGCAGTCACTTAAAATGCTAGAACATTTCGCAGAATTTGAATACACATTTGTTAACTCCGGTATTGATGTAATCGCTGTTAGTGAAACATGGTTCAATAAGTCCATTACTGATTCATCTGTAACCTTGCCCGGATATAATATCTACCGCAATGACAGACAACGTAGAGAAGGGGGTGGAGTAGCAGTGTATGTTCGACAGCACATTAAGTGTCGGGTTATCTGCAAATCCCCAAATAATTAGAATTTCAGACCTGAGTACCTATTCGTAGAGATATGCCTGAAATATACTAAAGTATTATTTATTTGTGTTTATAGAGCACCCAAAGTCGGTTTTATGGAACTACTATTAAATGACATGCTTTCACACATTTTTAGTTATAAATATGTAATATTAGCCGGTGATTTCAATGCCCATTTTGGGTCGGCTACATTTGAAACGAAAAACATAGTAGAAATTCTAAATACTTGCAATCTGTCGTGGCTCCCGTATCAAGATACACATCACACTGCAACCTCCTCTTCTACTCTGGATCTAATAGCATCCAACTGCAATGAGCACGTGATTGAGTTTGGCCAAACAGCTGCTTCTGGCTTCTCAGCACATGATCTCTTATATGCAGTATATACCCTGTCAACTCCAAAATATAAGCCCAGTATTCGAACTTTTCGAGACTTCAGCAGGTTTAATTATGAAAGGTTTAAGGCTGATGCCATCTCAGTTCCATGGCACACTGTTCTCGAGCAGCAAACTATAGATGAGAAGGTCGAAACATTCAACACATTTTTAATTGATTTATATGATCGCCATGCCCCAGTGCGCTCAGCTAACGTGAGGCACGCACCAGCTGCCTGGATAAACCCAGAAATAAAAGATCTAATAAGATCTCGAAATAGAGCCAGAAAGAAGTGCAACAGAACACAGAAACCCGAGGACATTGTAGAATACAAAAGCTTACTCAACAGAACCCAGCAAGTTATTCGTAATACAAAGATACGTTACACTTATTCGCTAATTAATTCAGCTAAAAACTCTTCGGCTTTGTGGAGAGCTATAAAAACTCTCGGTGTTGGAAAATCCAGACACAAAAGCAATAACCCAACAATGAGCGCTGATGAGCTTAATAAGCATTATTTAAACGTATCAACCGTTGTAGACAGCAATAGAGTTTTGTCAACTGTTGCTAACTACAGGGAAAAATTTACTGACCGAGGGGAAGAATTTCATTTTGGCTATATATATCCAGAGGACAATCATTTAGCCATATTTAGGATAACTTCAAAAGCCATAGGACCAGATCATATATCTATTACGCTATTGAAAAGGAATATGGACCTCCTCATGCCAGTTTTATTGCATATATTTAACTATAGCCTGCAAATGGGTATTTATCCGACACAATGGAAAAAAAAGCCAACATCAAAGCAATACCAAAATTCACGAACGCCTTAAACTGTAGTTACTTTAGACCAATAAGTATATTGTGTGCAATTGGGAAAGCGTTAGAACGGATTGTTTTTGATCAGTTTTATGAATATATAAATTCCAACAATATCCTAAACTCGAACCAATCTGGATATAAATCAAAACATAGTACTCTGACAGCCCTTATCAAAGTCACAGACGACATTCGTCTAGCAATGGACCGGAAGGAAATAACTATATTATCTCTATTCGATTTCAGCAAAGCCTTTGACAGAGTTCACCATGAGATCCTACTAGTTAAATTAAGAAATCTAGGCCTTTCAAAGTCAGTAACGAACTGGTTTAGGTCTTACCTAACAGGAAGATGTCAGAGAGTAGTCCTAGCAGATGACAATGTTTCAGAATGGTGTGAAGTAACAACAGGTGTGCCGCAGGGTTCGGTCCTTGGTTCACTCCTGTTCTCCGTGTATATAAATGACCTTCCATCTGTCCTTAAATTCTGTCAACATCATATGTACGCAGATGACCTTCAGCTATATCTACACACGGATCTGAAATCCATTCATTTGAAGGTAGCTCTAATTAACAGTGACATTCAAAGCCTATCTCAGTACGCACTCGATCATAATCTAATACTTAACTTCGAAAAAACGCAACCGATCATCATCGGCTATACCAAATTACTCAGTTCCCTACCTGACCCAGTACCAACTTTACAGCTTGCATCCCAAACAGTTCCGTACCAGTCAGCAGTAAGAAATCTGGGAGTTATTTTTGACTCTCGATTATCGTGGCAGGATCACACAAACATGATTCTGAAAAGGGTTGCATCGTCATTATATCAAATTAGGCGAACTTACTTCTATTTGCCTCAAAATGTACGAAAGATACTGATACAGAGTTTGATATTACCAATATTTGACTATGGATCTATAATTTACCATGATATGGGACAGGTCCTCAATACAAAATTGCAAAGAATGCAAAATGCTTGCTTGCGGTTTGTTCTCAATGTACCAAGAGAGTCTCATATAACTCCATTTTACGTCCAGATTGGATGGTTAAAGTTAAAGGAACGAACACAGTATGCCATGGCTCTGACTGTGATAAAAATTCTAAAATTCAAAATTCCGTCTTATATTTACTGCACACTAACTCCCATGCAATCAGTGCATAACCGTGCGAATAGACACACTGCACAAATGCTCCAGATACCTCATCACAGAACCGAAAAATGCAAAGGTTCATTCCGTATTTCAGCTAGTATTCTCTGGAATAAATATAAATTGCACCAGTATTCAGGACTTCCTATCAGAGCGATAAAACACTCCCTTCATTGTAATCTATCAGCTATACAATTATCATGTTCAAGGTGAACGGATGTAAAAACAAGAACTTCTATTGTCAACTGTATGTATAGGTTAAGTTTTTCTTTCTTCATTTATTCTATTGTATTTAACCGCCCTCTGAATGAAGAGAGCTGCATAAAGAGGCTTTGTAGCCTCAGTGGCCTGTATAAGAGAAACAATAAATTCAAAAATTCAAAAAATACTCTTTATTCCACCTATAATCCAAAATTGTTCCCTCAAGCGCGAAAGTAAAATATGAGTGTCAACATGTAGCATCTTCATTATGTTCTCCGTGTATTAGTAGTTCAACCAATCCATTCTTGCGCGGTAGAACCATTGGGCATCGAAAATCTTCGCTGTCCTTTCTCTCCACAATCTTGGTCTGCACTCGTACAATCCCCTCTGCGTCTTTGAAGGTACATAGTGACTTCAAAGGGGAATTTATTTCTTCAGGGAAGACTTCTTCTTGTACTAGTCTAACGAGTAGACACTCTGACGCTTGCATCTCGCCAACTGTTATCTCCCCTTGACTCTTTCCAATGGCGTCTTTCTTGAGTTGTCAGCGAATCTTCGCATCCAGGCGAGCATCCTTACAATCTTCGTATATGAAGAGAAATAACTGAGGTACTACTGAGGTTCCATTGAAGAGGCTACGCTGGTTATTGTTTCCCTTTCCTTTTCCCTGAGTATCTCCTCTTCATCAACTACTTCTTCGTTGCATGGCCAGGATTCTTGACTCAGCTTCAACCAGGCAGGACCTTCCCACCATTTGGACTCTTTGAGCTCATCAACGTTGCATCCTCGTGAAGGTACATCTGCTGGATTGATTCTTCCTGGTACATGATTCCACTCTTCTTCTTTCTCATTTACTCTGTTTCGCACAAAGATCCCCAACTTAAGGCGGTGGTAGAATCTGTCCAAAAATACTGTGGTATATCAACACAACCTAGGCTCTCCTTTACGGTGATTAACATTCGAACACCAATACAACATGCCATATGCTCGAGTCATGGAATGGTGGTTTGCTTCAGTGGTGCAATTCTCGCCTTGGCAAATAGCAACTGTACACTTATGCTCTCGCCGTGTTGACTTCTCAAGAAAACAGCTGCAGCATACGCTGATTTGCTGGCATCGCTGAGGGGGTGAAGTGAATATGACTCCCTACAATTCGATGAGGTAAAACGACGAGGAACTTTGACAGTTTCAAGTCAAGGCAATTGCTCAGTCCATTGGAGGAACTTCGCTTTAGTTTAATGAGATACCTCTGCATCCCAACTTATTTCCCGCTCCCAACTCTCTTGTAGCAAAATCTTCGGCAGACAGATAGGATGCTCCGTCTCGTCAAAGGTTCATTTAAGACCTTGTGGTTCTTTAAGGTACAAAATAGCGTGTCTTCCTTTTTATTCCAAACCAGCCCGAGTACTGGGGTTACAGGGTTATCAGCACCATTAGCCCATATGTTACTTTCCCAGCCTCTCAGGTCAAAATTTGCAGCTGCCATAATTCTGGAGGCTTCTTCTACAAATATCCTCAGGTCGTCTCGAGTGTCGAAAGAAGTAACGCAGTTATCCACATAAAATGAACTCTTCAGCCTATTAACTGTTCCTTCAAACTCTTTCTGAAAATCATCCAAGTGGTGTTTGATGACAGCACTAAGAATGAACGGGATACAGTTTACACCAAAAACAACGCGTCTGTGACGAAATATCTTCAATTTGTTTTGAGAATAATCCTCCCACCATAGGAACTTCAGGAATTCACGATCAGCCTTGTTCACCGATATCTGTAGGAAAGCTTTCCGTATGTCAGAGATCACAGCTACTGGTTTCTCTCGAAACCTCATCAAAACAGAAGGTATGAGCTCTAATAAGTTTGGGCCTTTGTTTAAACAGTCATTAAGAGAAAGAGTACCCTTTCTCTTACTTGAAGCATCAAAAACAGGCCTAAGTTTCGTTGTGGCGTTGTCCTTAAATACTCCTCTATGTGGTAGGAGGTAGCCATTCTTCTCCCTCTCGTCTCCACACACTTCCTCTAAGATGCCTTATTTTACCCATTCATTGAGAAGTGCATCATATTCTTTAAATTTATTTTCATTCATGAGCTTTGCTGTCATTGAAGTTAGTCTCTTTTCAGCAACGTCTTTATTATTTCTTAGCTCTTCTTTTTCTTCGGTCCATGGTAATGAAATTTCGTATCTTCCCTCTGTGTTCCTCCTAACCGTTTTCTTGAAGTGGTTCAAGGCGTCACACTCTATTTCTTCTTTTGATTTCTTCTCACTGGGGTCTGTTATGCCAAGCACTTCCAGTTTCCAGAGAGATCCTTACTGTGACTGAACATAATGGTAGTGAGGACAGCATTAGAAACCTGTTCATTTTCTTTGGATATGGTTCCCATTACTACCCAACCAAGTCGAGTTTCCATTGCAACTAGACCACAGTCTAGCTCCTGTACTTGACCAGTAAATAACCTTCCTGCCGCGTCAGACCCGATGAGAAGCTCAACCTCAGATTGTTCATCCCCAACGTCGGTGATTGGTATGTTTCTCCTCCTCAATTCTGTTATACAAGACATCTGCTTAACTCTTGGGATGGATCCACAGATTGAAGACTGATCTAGCACTTGTAATTCACAGGAATAACTTCCTGTTAGACTCTGGAGTAAGATCCTGTAGCATTGGTGCGTTTCTCGGTCTGACGTCACACCTCCAAATAGAACCTTAACTAGGGTTTCCGTTCCAACATGCTGGCATTTCGTCTCGATGGCAGTTTTCTTCAGGATGTAAGAACGTTGAGATCCTGTGTCGATAATCCCCCTGATTGTCCTCTGATGATCCCCCGTCTTCAGCTTCACTAACAAAGTCTGGAGAAATACAACATCCTGAGACCCACAGTGCGACGCTCCCACGGCGCTCACCTTTCCTACTTCATGTACATTCAAGTCTGCACGTTTTGTTTCATCTTTTTGAATAGGCAAGTCTCTGAACATTATCACACAGTGCTTTCTGCCACATACCGCACACTTCAGATTGGTTTTACAGTCGCTGGACCTGTGACCTTGCTTCAAGCACACAAAGCATGCTTTCTTCCTTTTCAACAGCTCTCTCTTCTCCAATAGGGACATTTTCTGTGCACTGAAACACTCCTTGCTATCGTGAGCCTTACCACAAAAGAGACATGTTGCCTTTTTGTACGACTGTCTTTCTCCTGTCAACAGATTAAGCGCAGTGGGTACTTCTCTTACTTCTTCTATTCTGTTCCTTATATTGCCTGATGGGTTCGATTTGTTTGACTACCGAAAACCTGATTTTGCCATTGATATTCTCTCCTCCCCTTCCACCTCAGATTTAAGAAAGGCTAACAAAATGTTCAGCTTATCACTATGCTTTCCACTCTGCAGTTGATTACTTGATGAAGAATGTCTTATCCAAACTCTTAACATCTTCTCTGGAACACAAGATTCTACTAAAGAGAACAACATGGCAAAATATTTGTCCGATGTCATGCCTATCGATTCTAGAGCCCTCAAGTAAGACTCGAGCTTATCATAGAGCTGAGACGTACTTAAACTACCCCTTGTGGACGTACCGGTAGCATTTTTTACTACTAAAGCTAACAGCTCTCTTACATAAAATTCCACGAGCAACTCTTCCCGCCGAAACCTGCCTTTAAGACTTTCAACTGCCTTAGGCTAGTTCTCTGCTGTTGGGGGAAAACTGTCTACTATTTCCCTTGCTCTGGATCCGTTCACTGTAGCTTGAATAAAATATTGGAATTTATCCTCATCTAGCATGTCTCCATCATTGTGAATTCTACTGAACTGGCTCCAGAATCCAAGCCAATCTTTAATTTCACCCCCAAATTGCTTCAGCTCGATCTTGGGCAGTCTGAGCTTCCTACGTGAAGTTGGCGAAGAACACACTGAACTAGGGGATTGAACGGCATTTTTTATTCACGAACGCGTCATATTTAACTTGTGCTTCTTCTAATTTTTCCTTGTACTCTTCTATAAACGCATATCTTGATCAAAATTGGCTCCACTAGCCGCGTCTAACTCTTCTGCAGCATTTTTTGAGAGAAGTTCATACCATTCACATTCAAGAATACTCAAGTCCTTGGCAAGGCGTTCTAGTGTGTTGAACTTAACCTTAACAGTTTCAGGCGACGGCTCTCTTCCATCTAGCATTTGCATAATTGTATGGTATGTATTCGTGAACGTCGCACGAGTTGCCTTCCGCTTTCTTCCTAGAAGATCCATTTTTAGCCTATTTTCAATTTTGAAAAAAAATAGGCTTATGAGATCACCTTTTGTCCGTGTGTGTGTGCGCGTGTGTGTGTGTGTGTGTGTGAGGTGTGTGTGTGTCCCCCCCTAATAAAATCTAAACGGATAGAGCGATTTCAATGAAACTCGGTAAGTTCATAGCACTATTCCCGGCCCTTCAAATTTTGTTACTTCTCACCAATCCAACATGGCGGCTGTGCGAAATATTTCACTAGCATTCAATATCTCGGAAACTATTACCGATATCGCCCTGAAATTGTGTACGGTGATAAAGGGCACTACTAGAAGTTCACCTATGAGACTTTCAAAAACCTGGTGACTACAAAACCAACATGGCGGTCAAGCGAAGTTGAGATTTTAAATAGACTTTTCTCGCGATTTAACTATCCAAACGTAATGAAACTTGGTACAGCAAATGTTTATACACAATGTAATGCACTGGAGTCTAATTTAGTTCAATTATTTACATAACCTCAAAATGGCGGCTGTGCGAAATATTTCACTGACATTCTATACCTCCGAAACCATTACAGATATCACCCTGCAATTTTGTAGGGTGATGAAGGGTACTGATAAAAGTTTACCTATGTATATTTCATAAACCTGTAAAGTACAAAACGAACATGGCGACCAAGCGAATTTGAAATATTTTAATATACTTTTCTCGTGATTTAACTCTCTGAGCGCAGTGAAATGTGGTACAGTAAATGATTTTGCATATTGTAATGTACTGCCATCTAATTTAATTCAATTGTTTATATAACCTCAAGATGGCGGCTGTGCGAAATTTTAAAATTAAGTTTTTATTTCTTGTATCGTAATCGTGCGATCGAAGTGAAAGTTTGAATAATGAACCTAGGTAATAATTGTCCTTGAATGGTACATAACTCTATGGCCTATACATACAATAATCCTAAATGGCGAGCTTCCGAAATATTTAGACGGTTCTCAATATCTATGAATCTTTTACAGCAACCAATCTGTATTTTTTAATGTTCATAGAGACTATGAACATATGTTCACCTATAGGACTTTCAGTAACCTGGTGAGCACATATCCAACATGGCGGCGACGCGAAGTATAAATATTTAAATGGACGTTTCTCGCGAATTAACTATCCGAGTGCCGTGAAACGTTGCACATTAAATGCTTATACAAATGTTGATCCACTGGCATCTAATTTATTTCAATTGTTTGCATAATCACAAGATGGCTGCTGTGCGTAATTTTAAAATCTCGTTTTTACTTCTTGTGTTCTAATCATGCGATTGAAGTTTGAATACCACCCGTACACATTAATCTTAATATAATAGTACAAAAATAAAAATCCAACCTGGCGACCATCTGAAATATTTAGACGGTTCTCAATATCTACGAATCTGTTACAGCAATTAAACTGAAATTTTGTATGTTGATAGAGGCAATTAACATGAGCAGGATATATGAAAATAGGCTGTATAGTTCTTCACGGAACTACTTGTTGTTCACGTATTCAATGATAACCACTAATCACATCAGGGCTTGTTAATCACGTCGGAGCTTGTAATCACGTCAGGGTCACCACGATATGGGAGACACTCTTAACCTATCCGGTTAATGTTCCCTTTTACTATCTTTTTATTAAATTACAGACACTTATAATTTCTTACCGGCTCTGCTTCAATCTCTTTTTGTTATTTTAGGTAGATTTCATTATAAAGCTAACTATTGCAATGGGTACCATTTTCGACTTTCGGAAAATGTCGACATATCTTCGCGTTTCACATCCCCCAGACCCCAAAACCACCGTCAGTTCAAAAGTTTATATATAATTTATATATATATATATATATATATATATATATATATATATATATATATATATATATATATATCAGTTTCTTGTGGACACGATAACTGCCGTAATATTGCACCAATCACTTTGAATTTTTTACATAACATGTATCCCTATAAAATCTCGGTCGAGTTCGTTAATGGGCAAAATCGGTTGAAGGGGGAGAAAATGGGGGCTTTTATTCGAAAAAGTGAAATTTCGCTATAACTCTTTTAATACGGGAAATATCGAATCCATTTAAAGTTCATAATATGTGTCGGATAAGTGCCAAAATTTTATGTCAAATAAGTTTTTTGATAGCACCAACCATTGACCAAAGGGATGGAAAAAAGTGGGTTTTTCGGGAAACATTAATCATATCTCTCTTAATAGGCACAATATCAAAACCGTACAAAATGGAGAATATTCCCCTAATAATTACCTAAATCTTTTGTCTGAAAGAATTTTTGATATGACCCACCATTACGCCAAGGGATGAGAAAAAAGATTTCGGAATTTTAAAAAATGCCAAGTGCCATCAGAGGTTACCATAACAACGCTTTTAAATTGTTGAGGGATGATCTATCAGAGGTTGCCAAGACAACGCCATTGACGAGATCACATTCATTTTTAGCCTACTTTTCACACTTTTCAAAAATGAGGAAAAAGTAGACTTATGAGATATATCCGGGAAAATGTGTCTGTCCTTCTGCCTGTCTGTCTGTCTGTCCTTCTGTCTGTCTGGCTGTGTGTGTGCCCCCCCCCCCTATCAACTCATAAACGGCTGCAGCAATCGAAACCAAATTTAGAATGAGTAAAGTTGTATACCGGAATATCTCAGGCCCATATTTGAAAAAGATGCCAGTGCAACCAACTGCTAAGAAAACGCATTAGAAATTTGAGCTCCATGTTGGATATCTTGGAAGGTATACATGGGAGCTATTCTAAAATTGGCACACATGTAGATAATACTATTTCAGTTTAATTTCCAGGTGGTCATACATGACAGCGTTGCCAAAATAATTTTAAGCCTTCTGATAAGTCCAATTTTTAAATGCATATAACTTCTACACTATGAATTGGATTTCAACCAAATTTTGTATGTAATATGTGTACATAATCAGATACGACTGAGTGTATTCTTAAGAGCCAATAGGGCTGCCAACTGTTAATAATTGCTCTCTATTTTGTATCCAAATATATCAGAAAGTATGCAAGCCGACAGCTTTAAACTATGCACACGTAAATTACCTGACATTTTCCATTAATTTGGAGTAACTTATATACGTCAGTTCTACCAACATGATTCTAAGCCTGCTGATAGGACCAATTTTTAAATACATGTAACTTCTATAACAACAAATGGATTTCATCCAAAATTGGCACAAAAAGATATAATATAACAGATTATTTCTGACCAGCACTCGCATGACATTGTTGCCAACATGCTTTTACGGGTACTAATAGATCCAATGTCTAAATCCATGTAACGTCCTTTGGACTTCAACCACATTTTGTATTCTGTACCTTAGGAGATGGAAGTAAGAATATATTCAGTCACCAGAGCTGCCAACTGTATTGCTCTATTAGGCTACATTATGGCTAGTATACCTTATTTCGAACTAATTAAGACATTTCGATATTACCCACTTAATTTCGTCATTATTCTAGATAGGTTCATATACTGTAGATTAATCTATGGCATGAATCTTAATTTTAAGAAAAGTAGGCTCTTTAGTTCGTCACGGAACTTCTTGTTCCATCTGACTATGAGGGAAGCGGCTAACAGGTAGCATGCTGAACTTCTATGCCCAAGGTCGCTGGTTCAAAGCCGGCCAAAGTCGCCGGATTTTCTAAGAGCGCTAAAAATCCGTCAGCATGCTTTCCTTCGGAGGGGAAGTTACAACGTTCGTTGCAAGTTGCAGGTTGCGGTGGCATCTAGCAGCCAAGTTCACAGCTGGGTATCGTTGACGTTAGTATTTGGTACAAAATTAGGTACTACTACTTAAAATTGAGCGTCTGCACACCTTACCTGAATTACAGACTAATGCAGTAATCACAAATAACACCGTTTATCAGACAGATTCTACACACACCCAATGTACACGGGGTTACATGACCACCTTGTCGCAGCCTTTAAACTGAGGAACCAACCAACATCTCTGCGGGAGATAAAATTTTGCGTGAAGAAGTAACAGACTGTTAGATAGTTACACATTAGTTCCAAACCTTGCATAAGGACAGTGTGATCACAAGAATAAAAATGAACCCCAAATGACAAGAAGGTTACCATCACCATAAGACAGTAAAATGTTAAAAATAAACATCGAAAGACGAAAAAATGTTAACTAACCTCCAATTGTAAAATACTTTCTCGCAATAAATGAGGTCTGATCCTCCTACGAAAACCTGCATATTTTGCCTATTATAGCCTATCCCCTAGTTTGCCCGGTGAAATCTACCTCCGCCTTCCGGCGTGCCGAGAGGAATTTTATTTTCACCGTCAAGATCAACATCAGCCAAGAATACAATATATTTCACAGCCTCCTTACTCTCAAAGGTAATGCGCAATTTTCCAGTAGAGTCGACCAAAGAAAGTTATTTTTAGATAGAGCACTAACAAACAAAAGGAGCAAATAATATGGAGTTCTCCACACTGCTCTCGCGGACCAAGGTGCACCTCAACTCACGCAATGGCTAACAATGCTTCCTGGGTCTGCACCGACAATTAAGACCGGCGCTGGTTGATCTAGACCACGCCCAACAACTCGCGGACCACCAAGCCATGTGATGTTTTAAGTCCTGGACGTTTTTCACTTTAGACGTTTGGCACCCTGGACACTTCCCACTTTGAACGTTTGGCACTCTGGACATTTTGACCTTCGGTCGTTTTGTACTCTGGACATTTTGACATGTGGACCAAAAACCAATGGACCAAAAAACTGGCTGGCCATTCAAGACCTGTACCAAAAGGCGTGGACTTCCTTGTACCTGAACATTCTAATCGTGGACTTTATGTCTGGTAACTCTTCTGCTAGTATATTATAATTGTGAAAGTCTGTGTGTTAGTTCGTTACCTCTTCACACTAAAACGGCTGGGTGGATTTGGATGATATTTGAAATATTGACAGCTTATACCCTGGATTTGGACATAGGCTGCCTCTCATGTAGAAATAAATCATTATTCCAGTGGATCGGGCAACATAACTGTAAAATCACCAAAAATACTTAACTGGGACAACATATCGAAGGTGTCGCATAAAGACCGGACACAGCTCATTCTACGCCCCTCAATGCGAGAAACAATACTCGGTGGGTCGCTACGGGATACCAAAAACCACATTTTAAGGCCCTAAAACCAACAGTTTCAAATATATTCCCAGAAAACTATCTTCTAGCAGGTTCAAACCCGGCCGAAGTCGTCGGATTTTTTTTAAGAACGTTAAAAATCCCTCAGTATGCCTTCCTTCGGAGGGGAAGTAAAGCCGGTGGTTGCATGTCATAGATATATGGCATGATAAAGAACCCTCCACTAATTACACATGTGTGAAGCTAAATTATATATAGGTTAAACATTTGACTAACGTTCTTAGGTTCCTACGTTCGTCGTCAGGAGCCGACTGGGGTGGCATCTGGTAACTAAGTTCTGAACTAGTTGGTCGTTGACGGTGGCGTTTGGCGGCAAAATTAGGATCTACTTGGAAAAAATGAATGTCTGCAGTCCTTACTTGAATTGAAACAGATACACACACTAATACAGTCATCACAATTAACACCGGTTATCAGAAAGATTCTGGTTGGTTGGTTTCTAAGTTTAGGGGCTGCGACAACGCGGTCATGTAGCCCCGTGTACTTTGGGTGTGTGTAGAATCCGTCTGATAACCGGTATTAATTGTGATGACTGTATTAGTGCGTGTTATCTGTTTTTTAATTCAAGTAAGGACTGCAGTTTTTTGCATTTTTCAAATAGTTCCTACTTTTGCCACCAAACGCCACCGTCAACGACTACTAGTTCAGACATATTCTACACACACCCAAAATATGTACTGTAACAAAGTAGGCGTTACAGTCACAAAAGGAGCTCCCGAGTTAGGTAAAGAGAGAAAGAAATAAGAATACATATTGGGCACGAACGAACTACATATTAGAGAAAATCGTCCATAAACACATCGTTAAACAGAAGCAAAACGAAATAGACTCACGGAAACATAGATAAATATATCTCAGTAATAAGAGAACAGGCAGGAAAAGGGGAGAAAAGGGTCATGAGGAAAATATTTGCGTAACAAACCGCAATCTCACTCAAAGACACGGAAGGAAAGGAGCTTGAGTACAGTAGATAGTGGTGTAAAATCAAGACATCGCTTGGGTCAGAAAAGAATGAAGTATATGATGCAACAGTACAGGTCTGTCCTAAAATCCAGGTGCATAGCAATACCGAAGTAATATGCAATGACCAAAAGATCTTACACCAGGCACAGACGAGGCAGACAAACTTCATAGCAGTAATATGCGCAACCCAGAAATGCATAAAATGCAAGGAGGCCGATGCACGCACTGCACACACACACACACGGGATCCAAAATATGCATGTATGCCCAACGCCAAGTCCAAGATATACAACACGCAACTAAACACTGAACACAAGAATGATTAAGAAAAGGGGAAAGGGACAATACACATAAACACATGGGAAAAGGAGAAGAAAAATTAAGATATGCAGAGTAGCGAAACATGCTCGTACACGACGCAGTCACTAATTCATGCATATCGAGAAAAGGAACATGGCGACTACTTACCGAGATATTGCTGTGTTTTCGTAAGATCATAAGCGACACAAGTAAATGAACGAAAAGAAATCCAATTATGTTAATTAATAGAAAAATATACGTGTTTCACCTCATCTCAATATGTATACTTATCAAAATGAGTTGGAAGAGAACTCGTACGCATGTACAGAATAAAGTCGCTGGAATAAACAAGTTCTTCACATATCTACAGGTAGGTAATTAACGCACGGAGTATAGGGAATTCGTGTATTTGAAATAGCACGGATTATGAACAATAAAAATGAATTTAGTTTAGAATAGATAAACAGCTTCACTCGAGCATCGCACGATGTAAGATAAGCATGTTCAGCTTCTGCAAGAGAGCTGAGCACTTCTCCTATGCGAAGAACGTAAACATTGAATTTCAAGTAGTTCCTAATTTTGCCGCCAAATGCCACCGCCAACGATTACTAGTTGAGAATTTGGCTACTAGACGCCATCGCAGTCGGCTGCTGGCGACGAACGTAGGAACATAAGAGCGTTGTTTAACCTCTAATTTAGCTTCACACTGGTGTGATTAGTGGAAGGTTCTTTAACATGCCATAAATCTATGACATGGGACCGCCGGCTTTTCTTCCCCTCCGTAGGGAGGCATACTGAGGGAGTTTTAACGCTCTTAAAAGTTAGATAAATCATGTAGATTCTGTTAAAATGATGCATAATGTTATGATAAATATCGTTTAAATCGATAACATGGTAGCAAAAATAATTGCCGGTATTGGGGGTTCAAACCTGAGACCTCATGATTCGGAGACCAAGACGTTATGATCGCAGCTATTACAACCACAGATATTGAGAGTACAAGACGGTTACTTAATTTCACGTACCGCCATGAAATGCTAGCCCCGTTCCCGCGCAATGTGGGTTAATATCTCAATAGCCGTTGTGCAGAAACATAATACCGGCATTGCCGACTAGTTACAATATTTCATATTAAAGCATATCATCATTTAAGTACTGATACGAAGACATTGGCCATGTGGTTTCTGTTTCAATCAGTTGACACCAGAGTTCGCATATCGTTGCATTGAAAAACACGTTACTCGGTGAGTAGGTGCCCATCACTTTCATCCAGAGATTGAAAAACAGACCCTAAATAAATCAAAATTGTTTTCAGAAATATGATATAATGAATATTTTCACACCAAGGAACGACAACTTGAAGATGATTTATTGTTGGAATAGCTGTAATGGGGCCTCCAAACATTGGAGTAAACCTTATACGATAGTGCGTCGTGACCAGGGGAGAGCTAGGAGTTCTGCCTCCCCCCCCCCCACTAATAACTTCTCTGACGTCACAATCTCAGCTATGTAATATTTGATATTTTGCGAACCCATGGTCCAATTTTGACATGCGACATATCGTTGGACTCAGCCTGACGCCCTCTTTCCAATGGACAACCCATATCAACCCCTAAATAAAACCTACCCCTACTAGGGAGTGAAATTGTAATTTTTTTGTGAAAGTCGTTTTTTCATATAGGTAAGAAACGGGTCATACTATACTTTCAACTACACTAGTTTCAACTACTTTTCAAGGCCAAGCTCACCGAGCATTGCCGGAGACTGCCAAAGGTTGACGATTGGATTAAGTGTGTCAGGCGGGTAACAAGAAACACAAGCGGTACCCATGCAATAGTTTTATTAATTAAATATATCTACAATTTTTACATATTATAATACACTCTTTTCTTTATTTCAGTAATAACATTCATTTTCATTTTTCTACATTTTAACTTATAATTTTTCTTAAATCTCTTAGGTCCCTTTTGTATCCATTAGTTTAATACGAACAGGGCAGCCCAAATTCTTGATTTGTCGTGCATATTTACACACAGAACACAACGCTTTCCTTATTTTTGCTGGGTGTAGTTTTAAGAGCATTCAGCTTAATTTTGATCCGATAATTCAAATCTGTATCCGAATCTTCTAGTTCCTTTTCCAGCCAGAAATTGGATATAAACAAAGACTCAATATTCTCCATTTCCAACTCATATCTAACTTTATGTCTATACACTATTGTTTTTACTCCCTTAATAATTAGTTCTGTTCCTTTTTCCAAACTTTCTAACCGGGAGCACTTTCGGATTTTTATTTGGCCTTTGATTTCCTGCATGGTAATGTTATTAAGTAGATCAACGTCTCTTTGCGTATACGTTGTCGACTCTACTCTATAGCCTGTTTGTATGCTTGTGAAACAATTAAAATTCTCGATTTTAGCAAACGAGTTACCATTAAATGTAGTCATTCCATTGGTGTTGAATTCTGCAAACGGTTTTTCAGTTTCCAGATACACAATGTCCAATCCACCACATGGAGTTTCAATAAATCCATTCTTTTTAAGCAAGTCTAAATTACCAAGACTCTTTAAAAACATAGATTTTAAATATCCTCTTAAGTAGCACACATGTTTACATTTTTCACTTTCTACAAATACTCCAACGCGTGGATAAGTTCCTTTGTAATCAACAGCAAATGCTGAGAGATTGTATTTCCCACTCTCATCTAAATTTTGCCAGGTACTTTGTTTAAAGTAAACTGTAAACCTGTTTCTTGCATCCACAATCGCCTGTTCTTTCTGCAACACTGCTTCGTACTCTTCCTTTAGGGCAGTAGTCTCTGCAACATATTCCACTTTCCCTTTTTTGATCTCAATTTCCTCCAACTCTAATTTTCGTTTCCTTACACATAGCACATTAACTGTACTCAATGGGGTAATTTCCTTAAGAGAATTTAAGTCTGTTCGTTTTATTGGTTCTTTTTCTCAACACCTGGGGAAGAATATTATTTGTAGGAGTCAATCCTAACTCGCTAATGTTTATGTTTGCGGGAATTGTGGAAAACAATGTCCTGGATTGAGAAAAGAATGTTTCCCCAGCTTTAATGTAGCATTTCTGTATAATGCGAACATTGTTGTATCCAGAATCATCGTTAACAATTTCTACAAAGTTTACGGGTAAGTAATTAAAACTATAGGCAGAGAGAGCATAGTTTATCATTTTTTCCCGATCTTGTCCATCGCGCAGTTCGATTTGCACACCAGTCAATTTCCGAGTATTTTTATTACCCCAATACACAAATTGCAAAACTTTGTTAAACACCACACAGCAACTATTTTGTAGGTTATCCGATAATTTGGTCCACATGGACGCGATCGGCACCGAGTACAGGGGCGCTTCTTTTAAGTAATGTTTGTTGGATTTTAATACACTAACACAATCTTCGAGTGGGTCAAATACACCATCCATTTTTTAGTTGTAAATTGTTGCCTCTAGTCTTGTAATACCATGTTCCTTAGCTAAGGAAGACGTAAACGTTTCCCTTAGACGGGTGTCTGGACATCGGATAAAGTCTATAATATGGTTTCCAATGACTTTGATTTCACTAGGACTTGTAATTTGACATATAAATTTGTTGTATATTTTTATTCTAGAATTAGAGTTCATCCATGTTAAACAGTCTATACCAACCCTTTTATCATTGTTCACAATCACATTACACTTTTCTTGATACTCTCCTTGCACACAAAGGTTGTGATTCGATGTTAGATAATCACACATCTCTGCCTTGTTGAAAACACCAGCCAAATCTTGGGTTATGTCCGAATCCATAAGATAAAACCCCTCAGCACGAAGCTGTTGCAATACCTCTGGAAGTTCGGCTAACAGAACATCTAATTTACCATCAGCTAGCTCCACTTTGTATGGTAAAGCCACAGGATTTTTATACTTTTCCATAATGTTAACCATTCCTTTCTCCCCAAGTTGTGCCCTGAGCCCAGTGCCATTGCACGCTCGTTGTTGAGTGGAGGAAATGGTAGTTTTTCCTTAACACCATGTTTAGCAGAAATGAACATGGAGAATTTACCACGTAAATAGAGGTTGAAAGTACCACACACTTCTTTCTTTAGCAGCACAGACTTACTATTTTCCAATTGTTCTTGGCAGTCCACTTGGTCACATATCCTAACCACCATAATGTTATCACAAAACGGATCGGTAATCGGTGTATTTAGATTAACATTTTTATCACTTAGGAGTGTCTTGTTATCTGTGTAGTTTATATTACCAATGTATGTAACCAGATTGCCCAGGTTTTCCAACAACAACCACAACCCAAACCGCTCGTTGGTAGGCTATAGGCCTAATCTGTTCCCCATAAGTTGGGGGTCACTAAACACTTTAGAGAGAGACATCTATACACTTTCAATTACCACGAAGCACGGATCGAATGCATCTGTTGCGTCTCTTATATTGAACCCATGTGGATTGGTTCAAGCGTCGAATCCATATTTTATCCCTATATATATATTATAATTGTGAAAATCTGTGTGTCCGTGTGTGTGTTAGTTTGTTACCTCTTGACACTAAAACGGCTGGACGTATTTGGATGAAATTTGAAATGGAGACAGCTTATACCCTAGGATAACATATAGGCTGCCTTTCATTCGGAAATAAATCATTGTTCCCGTCGAACGGGCAACATAACTGAAAAGTCACCAAAAATACTCAGCCGGGACAAAATATCGAAGTTGTCGCATATGGACCGGACAAAGCTCATTTTACGCCCCTCAATGCGAGAAACAATACTCGGTTGGTCCCTACGGGACACCGAAAACCACATTTTAAGGCCCTAAAACCAACAGTTTCAAAGATATTCGCAGAAAACTATTCACCCTGGTAAACTGATGAACTAATGGCAAGTCCGTTTCCATGGCAACTGAACCTCAAGGTATGACATCCGATTTTCTATATATCCCTGTAGGAGGCAGTACCAATCCATTTATTATCTTTTTCAAGAGATATATAAACACAAGAACAGGGTAGCGTGCCTGCCTCCCATCCGGAGGCCCCGGGTTCGATTCCCGGCCCCGTCAGAGATTTTAGACACTGGCGTGAGGGCTGCAACGGAGTACACTCAGCTTCGTGAGGACAATTGAGTAGCTGTCTGATAGAGAGGCAGCGCCCCGGTCACGAAGAACAAGATAAACGGCCAAGCGAACACGATGCACTGACCACGCGTCACCACAATATCTGCAGGCCAAATAGCTGGGAAGCGGTCGCATGATAGGCCTAGGCCCTTCGTGGTCTGTAGTGCCAGGGGTAAAAAAATTAGGGATAGCGCCTTCTAATACCACTTTTAAATTTTAAACACTAATTCAATAAAGTTAGCGATATACCTGCGTTCAATTTCATAAACATTGGGCTTACAAATCCCGTATAGTTAAGTACAAATATCAGTCTGGTCGTTATTTCAGTAGCAACGAAGCTCTGTGGCGGCTATTGTCGTTTCCGTAACACTTAAGGCATCTCGCCGTCACATACCTCAATGTGCACTTACAAAATTGTGAACCATTCTATTTACTGAAAAGAATTTCTACGTGCGAATATCCACTCTGGCAAAAACCACACTCACCACCTTTTCCAAAATGTACACAAGACATGATTTTTAAAGCACTCTTCTGTATGTTGAGGTACAGAGATATACCACATGGAAAGATACAATAAAATGTTGGCAAATCTGAATTCAAGGAACTGCTGTCCAGAATAGGCTTTCGGTGCAGGTTATGCGGCCCATGTTCGTAACATGGAATGTTATCCTTTGACAATGCATCTACACCATGTGCGAGGACAACGCATTTCAAAGATCTCTAATACCACAATAATCACCGACAGTAGTGGCTACGCGTTCTAAAAGCGCTGCGTTAGGTCAAGGGGCCAAGCTCTCTGCTGAGTCGGTAGACGCGTGGGTTCGAGCCCCACCGTCGGCTGTCCTTGAAATGGTTTTCCGTGGTTTCCCATTTTCAACACCAGGCAAATGCTGGGACAGTACCTTCTGACAGGCCACGGCCGCTTCCTTCCACATCCTTGCCCAGTTTCATTCATCTTCATCCATTCCATCTCTCATCCCGACGCGCAGGTCGCCCACGGGCGTCGACTAGAAAGACCTGCACTCGGCCTCTCAGGAGGCTACACGACAAAAAAAAAACACAATAATCAGGAAATTGGAGAAAAATTTAAAGAGGGAGCGAAGATTCAAGGATAAATAATTTCATCTTTGAGATTTGCTGATGACATCGTCGTCTTGGCCGATACGCCAGAGGATTTGAACGAGTTTTTGAATGGTATGGACTCCGTCTTGAGGAATGAATTCATGATGAAAATCAATAAATGTAAAACAAAATTATTGGAATGCAGCCGAAATAAATCAGAAACCTCTATGGACCTCAAATTGGCTGGTGAAACGCTACAGGAAGTAGGATACTTCTGTTACTTAGGAAGCAAAATATCCAGTGATGGACGAAGCAAAGAGGATATAAAAAGCAGGTTGGCTCAGGCAAGGAAAGCATTTCTACAGAAAGGAATCTGTTGACATCGAATATACATTTAGGTATTAGGAAGTCATTTATGAAAGCTTTTGTCTGGAACGTGACATTATAAGGAAGTCAAACTTGGACTAATGGTGCAGCAGAAAAGAGGAGAATTGAAGCGTTTGAAATGTGGTGTTACAGGAGAATGATGAAGATCAGATGGGTAGATAGGGTAACAAATGAAGAGGTATTAAGACGAGTGGGGGAGGAGAGTTGTTTCTGACGACTGCTAATGAAGGGAAGATATAGGTTGGTAGGACACATAAATAAGACACCCAGGAATAGCAAGCTTAGTTATGGAAGGGAGGGTCGAGGAAAAGAACTGTAGGCGTAGACCAGGGTTAAACAGATTGCCTCGGATGTAGGGTGTGGTTGCTGTGTAGAGATGAAACGATTAGCTCAGGAGAGGGGGCATGGTGGGCTGCATCAAACCAGTAAAAAACTGAAGAATCAAGCAACAACAACAACTATGAGGAATTTTAATTATTTAGAGAGGTATGTGAGGCAAAAGGGTTTTTGGAGAATTTCAATCCCTGGGACGTAACACTGTACGAGTACATCAGCGGCCAAGGTGAGATATATTTTACTATAGGTCTATTAATAGCGACATGTTGACGTTCAAATCATCAAAAGTGTGGCAAAATTACACCCAGAATAGCTTAAGGAAAAATACTTTTAATTCCCCATATTCCGATAGATTTGCCATTCCAGTGAGCAAGAGTGCAGTTCCCTCTTCAAACTATATTCGCAATTTCTATTAACAAAGCGCAATGACACTCACTTAACAGCAGCAGGTGTACATTTAGACAAAACCCTTTTTTTCCCATGGGCAACAGTATGTGGCGTGCTCGCGAGTATCCGGACAACAAAATTGTTATGTCTCAGCAGAAGATGGCAAAACCAAAAACGTAATTTTAAAATGTGTTCATATAATGTAACATTGTACCCTGCAGATTTTGACAACTCTAAAAAAATCCCACTTTTCGGCTCATATCAATATACTGTACTGTATGTATCAGAATTTTCAGAATTAGAATTGACCCATCTGTAGCCGCGATTGCTGTAATAGAATAGACCAATTAATGCATCGTCCCCATTGTCTTGATCGCGAGCGAAGCCGCGGGTACCTGCTAGTATGTAATAAATGAGAGGAAATAATGCAGTCTTTAGAATGAATTTGTAAGATTTTAAGGGCTAACAAGAATTTGGGCTTTAATAATGTGATGAAGAGCGGGTGACCACTAGTCACGCGGGCATGAGATCACGCTTGACGCATCGATAAGAAGCTAGCGCATGATTATAAATAGAGCTGGTAGCTTTCCACGGCGAGTGAGTGAGAATCAGTTTCGGAAAAAGGTCTTACTCAGCTATAAAATGGCAGCATCGCAATGACGCAAGAAGTGAAATAATTAAAATTAAGCCATTTGGAAGCATTTAATTAATGAAATGAACCCATCACTGTTGATCATCCTGGAACGAGATTTTGTGTGTGGAAAAAGGTTAAAATACTTGCACAGGAAAGAAGTGCATACGCAGCATTTCGTCGATAGTTATTCCCCGAGCCCAAAGTTGGGAGAGAGGGAAAAATAAACCACACTATCCACGCATCTGAGGAGCCAAATTATTTAATATCTTGGAATTGTGTGATCGATTTTCGTGATCAAAGAAACCCTTTTACGTTTAAAACGAGAGCTTTCAGGAGACATATTTTTCAAAATTATACGACAATTATTTCAGAAGGTAGTGCTGGAGATGAAGCAGATTTGATCTTTTTGCGGCAGATTTGAATATAAACCCTGGACGTGCCAGGAAGAGCATGCAGTATTTACCAGACCGTGAGAGGTCGTGTTACTCTGTATCACAGACGAGCACCCCGTATGGGAGTAATCGTCTAGTATCGTCAATAGTATCGCCGTGCGAAGACACATCAGAATCCGGGTTATAGGAAATAATATCATAAATCTTTGGACTTTTTAAATTTCACCAGTACAGACAAAGTTTTAGACTGTGGACATAAGAAATTACCGGCGATAGGTACTCGAATCTAAATAGTTTCAGTTAAAGAACCGACGCATCATAGGATTTGGAAGTACCCAAGGACAGTGAACTATACAATTCTATCTACGTTAAATAACCAGATCAGGGTAGAACGTGATAGTAACGCCTAGTGTTCCTGAACTGAGGGGACTAGAGTGGAGTACGATATAATTTAGGAATCGAGATTCCAGGCTTTGCCTAGGTGTAGACAAATGTACAGTCAGACATTGCGGATTACTCCAATAAGTCAAGAATCGAAGTAACAGAAAGTAAAATCCACGTGAGACAAGGAAATTACTAGGTCGCCGTTATACAAGTTCGAGCGATCATAAAAGCAAAACATCAGTGACAGACTTCTATTAGACCAGGGGTCTCCAAAATTTCCAGCCTTAGGGCCATACTGATTACTCCAGTAAGTTCCGAGGGCCAAAACCATATTATCATTGTTGCCGGTGGTAAAAAGTGAAATAGTCCACTGATGAAAAAAAAGTCCGAAAAAGTACGCAACATTGAAAAAAGGCTGCAAATCGGACTAATGTCCGCAAAACGGCAACACTGCATATTATTAATTTTCCTGTCATTATCTGTAATTTCTAGATTAGTCGTAGAGTACGAGCCATGAGGGGTAACGTGACACGACATCTGGTGGACACAAGCGGAAATAGGTAGTACCTTCTATCGCTAACAGATGGCGCTAATAGCACGTACAGAGTAATCTCGTTGGTTCGAGAGAGTTCTGGTGTCTTCCACTCACTTCTAGATGGCAGTAATTGGAATATATAAGAAGGTTAGTTGCGCAACCACAAATCAGTTCCTATGACACTGTTGTGAAATAAAATAGTGCGTACCTCCTTAAAACGTGTTTGTGCGTGTTTAAGTTTAAGACATCTTTGTAACAGTATTTTGATTTGAATTGTTGCTTTTGTGTGTGATTTAGTAGTATGGAAAAGAAGCGAAAAATTGATAGTGAATGCAGAAAATTCAAAGATGAGTGGAACATTCAGTATTTCGTAATTGAGTCCAGTAACAAGGCGCTATGTTTGATTTGCAATGAAAGCATAGCCGTTCTCAAGGAATATAACATTAAACGTCATTATGAAACAAAAAAAAAACATTTTCAAAATTGCTCAAAATATACAGGAAGTTTGCGGACAGAAAATTCGAAGCTATGAAGCGCGGATTGAAATCGCAGCAATCTTCATTTACAAAACTCAAAACCGAACAAGAGGCTGCAACTCGTGCCAGCTTTCGTGTGGCTCTTGAAATTGCAAAACGTGGAAAACCATTCACCGATGGAGAAATGATCAAAGAATGCATAATTGCAGCAGCCGAAGAAATGTGCCCTGAAAAGGTAAATTTATTAAAAACTGTCAGTATGTCAGCAAACACTGTGGCTCGAAGGGTAGAAAACATCGCTGAAAATATATCCTCTCAACTGTTCGACAATAATGGAGATGTTGAGTGGTTTTCTTTGGCCTTGGATGAGTCAACGGATGTGTCAGATACTGCTCAGGTGTTGATTTATATTCGAGGAGTACATAAAAGCTATGAAGTGCATGAAGAACTTCTTGATATGTATAGTATTCATGGCACAACTACTGGTACAGATATTTTTAAAGGAATTGAAATGGCCATTAATCAAAAGAACCTTCGATGGAAAAACTTGAAATGTATTACAACTAATGGAGGCAAAAACATGAGTGGGAAAGATAAAGGAGTGGTCGCTCTTGTGTCAAAGGCTGTAGAAAATGACGGTGGTTCAAAACCATTAGTCTTACATTGTATCATTCATCGAGAGTCTTTGTGCGGAAAATGTTTGGATATGTCTGAAGTTCTGAAACCAGTCATATCAACTGTTAATTTTATGAGATCTTTTGGGCTGAATCACCGACAATTCCGACAATTTATTGAAGAGATTGGAGAAAATGACTTACCTTATCATACTGCCGTACGTTGGCTTAGTTGTGGGAAAGTCCTTCAGCGCTTTTTTGAACTTCGAGCAGTGATCGAAATTTTTTTGCATGAAAAGCATCGCCCTCTTACTGAATTACAAAACAACGCATGGCTGTGGAAGTTAGCATTCTATGTTGATTTGACAAAACATGTGAACGAACTGAATTTGAGATTGCAAGGAGAAAACCAGCATCTTCCTGATTTATACACTAATATCAAATCATTCCGGAAGAAATTGATACTGTTTCAATCACAACTACGAAGTAAATGTTTTTCATATTTTAAAACATGTGAAATATTCAGCCACACCACTGAGACTGAGTTTCCTATCGATTTTGCAATCAAAACTTTGAGTGCTTTGAAAATAAATTTTGATACTCGTTTCTCGGACTTCGATGCCTTTGCGAATCAAATTAAGATTTTTCAGGATCCTTTTGATACTGACATTGAAACCCTAGCCCCGGAACTTCGAATGGAAATGATTGAACTACAGTGCAGTGATATAATTAAGAACAAATATCAAAACTCATCTTTGTTGGAATTTTATAAGAGTCTTCCACTGACACAATTTGATAATTTGCATAAATTTGCTCGTGGGCTGTTTTCTGTTTTTGGTACTACTTATTTGTGTGAGAAGACCTTCTCCAAAATGAAGTACACAAAAAATGTTTACAGATCTAAATTAACTGATGAGCATCTTAAATCTCTTTTAATAATTGGTACAAGTAAAATTAGTCCACAACTACAAACTATTGTCAGTGGAAAATCTCAATTACATAAATCTCATTAGTATTTCATATGTCTGCATGTTATACATGTCTTTACTCATTACAATTCTGTGTTTCTTTATCCAACTTATCACAAAAACAATAACAATAAGCCTACAACAATGTTATGAGTAGTTAGCCCATGACCATATCAATGTAGATGTCATATTAATAATTATTCAACATAAAATTAGAATACTTCAGTAAACTAAATTTAATTTGCTATAAAAAAAATATGTTCTCTAAAAGGAGTTTTGAAGTATGCTAGCTCTCCGCGGGCCGGACAAAATCTGTCCGCGGGCCGGATGTGGCCCTCGGGCCGTAGTTTGGAGACCCCTGTATTAGACGAACAAGTTAGCGTCTAGCAAGATACGACATCGGGCAGTAAAGTTAAATAAGACGATAGTCAAACCCAGAATAAGAGGATCAGCCGTTCCAGTGAGGGTAGTTCGATCGAGACTTTCAATCATGTCATCAGAGTAAGAAGCCGACGTACATATAGTGCAGCCCTTGGAAACGGGAAAGAATAAGGAAATCACGTGTGTTAAGGCAAATAATTATTGACAGAACGAAATTTTTTAATGTAAATCAAGTATAGTTAAAATTTTGAGTGTAATATATTTTTAGTGAAATTGTATTTGTGTTTAAGTGAAAATGAATCCAAAAATGGTATTCTTTATATTAAAAGTGATCAGTGTATATGTTTTATGTGATGTTAGGAAAGTGTTATCAAGTGTAGATATCACCATGAGAATGGCTTAAGAAGCAAATGGTGGGTGAAATGTTCCATCGATGGAGAACTCGGTCTCTGACCGTAAAATCATGTGAGTACTAATTTCATTATTATGTGTTTTGGGAATCCTCAGGAGTGGAGGTATGGATGTTTGAAAACATGTGAAATAACGGTTGCGCGATCTGAACGATTAATTTGATTGAAATATAATAAATATGTGAAGTATAAATGAATCCCTTGTGGAAAATATCCAGTGGAATATCAGTATATGGTAAATAATATAAATATGGTAAAGCAAGCGCGATAATAATAATAATAATAATAATAATAATAATAATAATAATAATAATAATAATAATAATAATAATAATGTAAGCCTCCGTGGCTTAGGAGGCAGCACGCCAGCCTCTCACCGCTGGGTCCGTGGTTCAAATCCCGGTCACTCCATGTGAGATCTGTGCTGGACAAAACGGAGGCAGACAGGTTTTTCTCCGGGTACTCCGGTTTTCCCTGTCAAAATTTCATTCCAGCAACACTCTCCACTATCATTTCATTTCATCTGTCATTCATTTAATCATTGCCCCAGAGGAGTGCGTCAATCCTCGGCAGCCGGCACAGTCCATATCCTTGCCGCTAGATGGGGGCTTCATTCATTCCATTCCTGACCCGGTCGGAGACTGGAAGCAGGCTGTGGATTTTCATTTCAATAATAATAATAATAATAATTAAATAAATTATTTATGTGATGAAATTTATATCGAGTAATGGTAGCTGCAAGAGCCCCTTAGATGAATTGTTAATTGTTGTGAATCAGTATGTTCTTAATGGTATAAATGATTATTGTTGATGGAGGCTAAGGCTGATTATTGTATTTTGAGACGCAGATCAAACTTTGATTTGAATTTATTTCGTTCTTTGTAAGGCAACTTGGCTATTTTATGTATGAGCGCCATGTCGCGCAATTGAAATAATTTGTCACGCTAGGAACGCGTTGAAATACTCGGTAAAATAATTGTGAGGGACAGTTAGTTGCGGTAATGAGTTATGTTGAATTGTGATACTATGAAATACTGAAAAGGGTGCAATTTATGTTGTATTATGAGCGCTGTTTGCGTGCAAGGCCTTCCTTAAGTCGCTAATGTTGTAAGTCCTCGAAGTTGGGATATGGTTCCCGAGGCAATTTAAAGGATCGAACTCAGAGTCGTCCGTGTTGAAGCCCCTTAATATTTGTTGTTTTATTGGATTTTCTTACCCGCTAATGTGGACACTTCATAATTTTACTTTACCGAAGCTAAAAGAATAGGTCTGTAGAACCTAATATTGTCTTGTTGTTAATTTGTATTATGAGCCATGTCATTCAGAGAAACGCATTTGAAGCAGCTGTTTGTAAAGCTGTCTAGCCAGTCCCTTGAGGAAGTGAGACTGTAGGGTCTCCTCCCTCCATAGCTATAAATCAGCCAAGTAGTTGAGACAGACCCTTACACACTCTCTTAGAGATAGGTCAGGAACGGGCTGTCTGATTCACGGTACACGGAATTGTTTAAGATTGTTTTAACGACCCAGTATTTGAACTGAGGTCCTTTTACATTCATTATTATCGCTTGCAGAGTTCAGATCGTTGCTTCCTTAAGATATAATTGTCTTTGAAGACAATATAATAAAATCCCTAACATTACTATTAAATGATTCAGCAATTCACGAGTTATTATGAAAATATTAAGATTTTGGGAGTAATCTTAAGTTGACTTGGTCAGTAGTTTTCTATAACTCGGGGATACGCAAATTTTTCCAATCACGGTAGTGAGTTGGTGGCTTGAGAAGAGAGATGGTAACAGATGAGCTTTGTGGGAGCCCAAGATTAATTAATGATTAGCCATTATGATTAAAGCCAGATATACTCATGTAAATATTAACTGATGTGCGTTTAATTGTTAACACAGTGCATGTAATCTTTCCCGAGCCATTTGGATCTCGTTTTAAAAGAATTAGGATTGATGCCATATGGTACTGAAACTCAGGTGGAGTTTTTGTTTGATTTTTGGAAAACCAATAATTATTATTTTGTGATTATTTAATTTGAATTCCTTGTTCATCTTTGGACAAGTGTGAAGTGTAGTGTCAGTATTTTTATTGTTTATTTTTTGTAGCGCCATATTTTGGATAATTAAAAGTTTTGATAGTAGGATTTTGATTTTGTTTATTTTTGGAAGTGTATCCTATGCTGAATCCGAAGTGTGTAAGTCACAGAGTGGGAGAACATACCATGAACCCCGATACTCCCGATTGAGCATTGCTGGCAAACTGTGATTTGCATATTTAATTGTTGAAATGGGCACATGGGGAAATAGAAGTAATGTGCTAGGATTAATGCTTTTAGGAACACTAAAGACGGTCATATCACGTAAAGGTAAAATAGTGATAGAATTAGCCACTTAACTGACCGCATTGGGACCCTGGAAACTCACACCGAGCAGCCCTAGATAACACCCTATAACAACACTTTTGGCGCCCAACGTGGGACTGAGTTCTTTGAGGGAAAACCGAAGTTTTGCATGAAAAATCAAAATTTTCATTTTTTGAAAAGTATGGTTTTTCAAAATTTTTGAATTTTAAGAAAATCACTTCCATAATAGTGTTGATATTGTAATGAGTATTATACCAGACGGGTACGTTTCAGTAAACACCCATACTGAGGTTGAATTTTGGAAATTGGGACACAAGGGTTCTGAGTACTATCTCTCACGCATGAACAAATGATGGGTCAGAGTAGCCCACTGTATTCTCTAAAGATATTAAAAATGTCATTGAGTGAAGAGATGCAGAGGCTCTTGGAGGCCATGAAGACGGACAATAGTGAAAAATTGGAGGCCATGAAGGCGGACAATAGTGAAAAATTGGAGGCCATGAAGGCGGATAGTAAAGATAGATTCGAATCTATAGACAATAAATTGGACCTCCAACAGGATGAAAATAAGAAGGATTTAGAATCCATAAATAAGAATTTAGAATCTCTGAAAACTGACAGTGTTAACATGGGGAATAAATTAGAATCTCTTAAAACTGACAGTGTTAAGATGGAGGAGACATTAGAATCTATCAAAGCTGACAGTATAAACATGAACAGTGAACTGAAGGCTGAGATAGACAGTATGAAAACGGAAAATGGGGAAAACATTGAAAAACAGTTGATAGATGTAAAAGAGGAACTAACAGCCGACAGTAAAAAGAATAACGAAGCACTGAAGGATGAAATTGAGGAAATAAAAAATGGGTCAAAGGAACTCCGAAAGAGTATAGAAGAAAACATAGAATCAAAATTTCGAACATTTGATACCAAATTTGGGGACAAGTTAAATGCATTTCAAAGTGAAAATAAGACATTTAATGCAGGATTGCAAATCCAAATAAATATTATAGAAAAAAATAGTGTAGAATTCAAAAAGGAGTGTCTAGAAAATTTTGAAATTTTGAATAGAAAATTTAGTTCTATGGAAACTTAATTAAGTAAAATGGAAGAAACTTGTAAAATGAATGTAGACGAATCAAAGAGGAACTTGTAACCCAGATCCAAGGGGTGCAGAAAGAGTTAGAAGATCAGATAGGGTCAAATATGGAATTTTGTCAGAAATCACGGGATGAAATTGAGAAAGATCTCAGAGACTTAGGCGATAGGTTTATGGGGGTCGAAAATAAGGTGGAAAACCTCGAGGGAAAGGTCAAGGATGTTCAGGCCGAAATAAATGATGTCAAGAAGCAAGGTCAGGCCGATGCAAACAAAAGGGAATTGTAATTTAATGCGTTCACGGTACAGGTAGATGACTGGTTGAGGAAGCATGAGGAGGAAATAACCACGAAGTTAGGTCAATACGAAGGAAATCTTAAAGCTGAAAGCGAGCAACGGAAATCTGATCGTGACGAACAACTCTTAAAAATAGAGAAAATAGATGAAGGGGTTACTGGAATTCAGAAAACCGTAAAAGTATTAACAAACCAGATGGGAGACACAAAGGGCGATATAGATAAGGTTATGACTGACTTAACAATCATATACGGTGAACAAGGAAAAGCCCGAGTAGAGATAAACAAGATCAAGGAATGAATCGACAAAGGTCAGGTAGACATGAATAAAAAGATAAATGAGATCCGAGAAGACCTAGATACCAAAGGTGACGTCAAGCCAGAAATTATTGAAAGGCAGGTCCTGGTCATCAAGAAAGAGGTTGAAGAAATATTAGATGAGAAACTAGCTCAGATCCAGGAAAGTTTCAAAGAAGAAAAAATATTGATCAAACAAGAGGTTGAATACAGTAAGAAGAAACAAGAAAGGTTCGAGAATGAATTTGGTTCACGGCTGGAGAGGACTGAACACAAGAACAGTCAAATGGATGTTCAGCTCATGTCACAAGAAAAAAGTGCCCGAAGAGAAAGGAAATTAGAGTTTGAAGGTCAAAATGATTTCCCGAAAGCCATATGGGTAGATTCTGATATCCAAGGCACAAATCAAGATAGGAACTTAGGAGGGGAGAGCCCTTATAAGAAATTAGGATATCCTGTGGCCATGTCAACTCCATATGCTAACCAAACAAATGGACAGATCATAAATATTATAAAATCAAATGAGGATAAACCGGTTAAATTTACGGGTAATAATATGTCAATTACTCCTAAATACTGGCTAAAAGAAGTAGCAGAATACCTCAATGAAATGAAAGTTCCTCAGGATCGGAGACTGAGAGCAATCGAAAAACTGCTGGCAGGTGATTGTCTCACTTGGTTCAGAAGTTTTAGATATACTTTTGACACAGTAGAAGGTTTTAAGGAAGCATTCTTGAAACGATACTGGGCGGCAGACGTGCAAGAAAATCTAAGACTAGATATGTACTCCAGAAAATACAGTACTAATGCACCTACTAAGTACTCGGAATTTTTCACTGCTCAGCTGTGTAAATTCAGGGAGCTGGATATCGCCCCAGCCGAAAATGATCTATGTTCTGGCATTGCAAGACAACTTCCATATGAGATAAAAAGGTTATTGATCTCATCTAATGCGAAATCTGCTGTGGAAGTGGAGAGTGTGTTGCGTCAATTGGATATGACCACCGCACATGTGACTCCAAGGCAACATAGGCAAGCGGAGCAAGTACATATGGCTAGCAGCCATGATGACAGGGAGAAACCCTCTACCAAGAACAAGTCAACCAGTACAGATACTCATGGACTTGGTCGCGAGTACGGACAAACTGAACCTAGGGGCATCCAATCTCATAATAGGGGAGGTTATAGAGGAAGGAATAATAGATATACGGGTTATAGAAGGCAAGAAAACAAACCGTATTACAATAACTACAGACAGGATAATAGAAGGAATTGGGAAAATTATCCTAGAAGGAATGTAAGGCCAGAAGATAGAAGTGAGGAATACCAAGCCGAAATCGAAGAAAGATAACAGGAAAGTCGACGCTATATGGATGAGCGGACGGATGAACCTGAAGGACAAAAGGGAAGGTGGAGTGAAGCAATGAAAAACCATAAATCACCCGACCAACTTGAGGGAGCTCAGAGTTTAGAGTTACAGTCACCATTAAGGAATGAGGGGAAAAAGGACCCCAAGGATGAAAAAAAAACTCCAAACTTAGATTGGAAAAGGTGGAAACATACCAGGAGCTGGGAGGAAATTGAAATTGTAAATTGGATAGCTAGACCAGATGAATTGATAAATGACGAAATTGAAGGGATAAAACCCATAAGAAGGGAACTGCCTATTATAATGTTGCGGGTAGAAGGGTTACTGGTCAGAGCATTAATTGACACAGGATCAACTGTAAGTCTTATTACACAGAGCCTACTTAACGATTTGGAATCTAGAGTTCGTGTGTTGAAAATTCCCACATCAAGTGTAAAAATTAAAGGAATCATCCCCGAGAAATCGTTGACATGCAAATTTCAAGTGTATATTGATATGATCATCGGAGGTACTGAAAGTTCACAATGCTTTTTGCTGGTGAGTCAGTTACCATACAATATTATATTGGGTATTGACTTTATCCGTGAGAACAAGGTCATAATAGACCTAGCGCAAAATTGCATAAGAATTCAAAAGGAGGATGTGGATGAGTAAAACATAAATTTACAGGAACAAAATACAAGATATGATGAACAGGTATGGCATGTGGGAGAGGAAACCGAAGAAGGTTATAGGGTCACAGAAGAGGCACTGGAAGTCAATAATTTAGAACTAGAAGATGGTGTAGAAACCAAGTTTGAAGCCACCCTGTTAGGAATGATCGAAGAGGCCAAGATTAAGTTGGAAGATAAAGAGATATTAAAGGAATTATTATTGGAAAATAGAGATGTATTTGATTCCAAACCAGGAAAGATCAAAAATTTTAAATACGCTTTCCAAGTGAAGGATTGGGCACCGTTTAGAAAAAAACCATATCCGGTTGCAGAAAAACATTACACACAAACTAAGAAAACACTGCAGGAAATGAGAGATGCAGGTGTTATAGAAAAAATGGCAACACCTTATGTTAGTCCATTAGTGATTGTGAGTAAACCGGATGGCTCAGTGAGGGTGTGTTTAGATGCCAGGAACTTGAATGCCAAAATTATACCCGAAAATGATTCGGGATCACCCTTAAAAGAAATACTGAGAAAGTTTAAGGGCATGAAGATTTTTATAAATATAGACATGACGTCTTCATATCATCATCTCGAACTTGAAGAGAAGACCAGCCTGTTGACTGGATTTCAGTTCGATCAGCAGACATATTGCTTTAAGAGATGTTCATTTGGATTAAAGACAGCGGGGTCAGCACTTATAAGATCACTTGATCGCAATTTGTCAGGAGAGGTGAAGGATTGTACTATTCGTTATGTTGATGACATACTGCTCACCTCGGAGAATGTTGAGGAACATATGCAAAATTTAATGAAATTACTTGAAGATTTAAGGAAAGCTAACTTCAAGATTAACTTTAAAAAATCAAACTTTTGTCAACGACAAGTTACGTTTTTGGGACACGTAATTGACAAAGATGGTGTCAAACCGAACCCATGTAAACTTGAATCTATAAGAAACTTTCCAAGGCCGATGAAAGTGAAGAATGTTCGCCAATTTTTGGGATTAATAGGTTTATTCTCAGGACATTGCCCGTCATATACTAGAACAGTTGCACCGTTGCAAGATCTTCTGAAGAAGAACGGTAAATGGAAATGGACGGAGGAAGCTGTGAAAGCATTTGTTGAGGTCAAGGAAATGCTCTTAAATTACGTGAAGTTGGGATATCCTGATTTTAGTCAGAGATTTATCATCCAGACAGATGCATCCCAAGTAGGCATTGGAGCGATGCTATATCAGGAAGACCCGGAAAATCCTGAAAGGAAGAATTATTTAGCTTTCTCTAGTAGAAGACTGAAACCACACGAGAAAAATTATACAATCAGCGAGATCGAGCTGTTAGCAATATTGCATGCTCTGCAATTTGGCGTAAAATTGTATATGGGTTTCTAGTCACGCTCCGAACGGATCATAAAGCCTTTACCTTTTTGATGAAGACGGATTTGTCCAGTCAAAGGCTGCTGCGTTGTGCTTTATATATTCAGCAGTTTGATGCCATTATAGAATATTGCCCAGGGAAGGAAAACGTCGTTCCAGACTACTTAAGTAGACAGCCAGAGTCCACAGAAGAAGAAGTAATGGCTATAGATTTGGAAAATAGAGATCAACGCACTTTGAATGAATTGGGAAACATTAGACAACGACAACGCGAAGATCCATGGATAAACATGCTCATATCTTTCTTTGAAGGAAAGTTAACTAGAGGAATACCAGTATATATTGAAGCCAGTAAGATAGCTTGAGATTATAGTTTTTATAATGGGATGTTACAAAAATTTGAGGACTCTGACCATACTCCATTGAGAATCGTTGTACCTGCCTGTTTGCAGAGGAAAACGGTATGGTTAGCCCATAGATCCTTTGGACACATGGGAGTCGATAAGACAGTCTCGATGTTGAAAGAAATATTTATCTGGCCGAGACTGAGGGATACTGTACGGGATACGTTGAAGACATGTGATAATTGTCAAAGATTTAAACCAAATGCGTTTTTGATGAGACAAAAGCCGATACCATTGGTACCTGAGAGGCCATGTCAGATCATCTCGATTGACAACTTTGGACCATTGCCTAAGGCTAGGAGAGGAAATCGACATATCATGGGGGCTATGGATGTCTTTACAAAGATGGTTGTTCTTTCTCCCATACAGAAGACCAGTACCAAACAAGTACTAAAGCGACTAAGAGAAAAGGTGATACCTATTCTGGGTAAACCAGACAATCTGTTATCCGATCACGGTAGTTGCTTTACCAGCATGGAATTTAGACAGGAATTAGAGATACTTGGAATACGCCAAATACTGTCAAGTATCCGCCATCCTGAGCAAACCCTGTTGAAAGAGTGATGAGAGAGACGGCAAAGTATTGGAGGAAAATGGGAAGTGGATAGATATTTTGGATATAATTGAGTTTTGCATCAACAACACGATACATGAGGCTACTGGAGAGATACCTGTAATATTGCATAAGAATTAGCAACCAGAGAGACCTTGGAGTCAGGTCATACCCATACCGACGGTCGCTCAACCTGGAAGAGAAGTCCGTATCAGAAGAGCTTATGAGCATTTGCAAGCCCAAGCTGATAGAAGGCAGCGAAGAAATAGGCATAAAAGATATCATCGACCATTATTGGTAGGGGAAATGGTGTTAGTGAAAAGACAAGCCATTTCTGGTCCTGGGAACCGCGTGTACAAGAAATTTCAGAAAATGTACCACAGCCCATATATAGGGTCATTCATATAAAATAAGAACGCCAAGCGGCTGCTTTGTTCTCCGCTGTTGCGGTGACCTTCACCGAGCATGTGGCGCGCCACGGCCCCCTGCTTTAAGCGTGTGTACAATCCAGATATGCTACAGATGCAGCTGCCTTGCTAGCGTGTGTACAATGCTGAAATCTTACTTCAGTTAATTAGTTAGTTATTGTTGTTTTAAGGGGAGGAACTACGTGGTAATCTGCCCCTCGTAACACAGATTGAAGTATACAAATTTGGAATTAAATTTAAAATTTAGGGGTGGAAAGACCGAAAATTAATGAAACAAAAAACTAATAATTATAAAAATAACTAAAATTTACGGAAAACAAAAAGTCATCATTAAAAAACGAACAAGTCGTTGAGTCTTACCTTATAAAAGATGTTGGAAGTGTCGTCCTTCCTGGGTTATACAAGCATTGTATCTGGTTACTACATTCTGGCTGACGCGAGCGAGTTCTGCCACTGTAATGTTCCTGAATGCCTGATTGCCAGCGTAATGTTTTCTTGCAGTTCCTCCAATGTGTGAGGATTTGTTCGATACACTTGTTCTTTCAGTTTACCCCACAAGTAAAAATCACACACTGTTAGATCTGGAGAACGAGGGGGAAATAGACCAACACTGATCACTCTGTCTGCAAACAATTCCGAGATTGTAAGAAGGGAATCTTCTGCTGTATGAGCAGGGGCTGAATCTTGTTGAAACCACCCTCGCGATTTTTCTTCTTCCGTTAACTGATTGAAGAACGGCTTCAAAATGTTATCTTGGTACTGCCCCCGTCAATTGAATTATATTGAGACCACGATGGCTGTATTGGCAAATATGAGTAAAGGTATGGCTGTCATAGTTGTGACATGGATATTCATGACGTAGGCACGGATGACGTAGATTTCATGCAAGTAGGCTGATTGAGCTGAGATTCTTGGTGACGTCATGATTTTGTTCGAGAAAATCTTTGATTTACGACGCAGTCGCAGGAAACAAGGTATTGTGCTAAGGAAGAAGTTACGCTATTGGAGGAGAGACTCGAACCAATGAACGATAGTTTGGAAGGAAGACGGAGATTGCTGAAACTACGATATTTGATTACTTTTGGCATGCAGAATTGTGGAAATCTATTTTCAGTTATGGCATTGATTTGGAATTTTGAAGAAATTAATTTTGAGTTTTTGAAATTTGAAAATCCGTCAAGTATAGCCAAAGTTAAAACTTCTAGCAATGACGCAGCAACAGGCTATGGAAGGGATGGATACGCCCCTTAAGAAGTTGATAAAAGGTCGTGCACAGGATAGAGGAGCTCTCATATCTCTCATACCGCTGATACCGCATATATTTCAGATGTCATAGTCATTTTCGAGTGAATAAGTGAAGCAAGTTGTCTTTAGCGTGTGGTTAAAGCCCGGCGCATCGAACGAACACGGAGCAGTTCCATTTTACGCTGCTCGAAACTAGGTGAAGTTGAAACGCTCACATTAACGTTTCCACCAGATAAGATATCAAGAGTTAACTTCAGCCTTTATTATAATTCAATTGGGCAGTACAACATTGAGGTGTGTAGAAGATTTGAACAATTTCACAGTTATACTTCGTTGGCACTTTAAGGCTGCCAACAAAAGTGATTTTCTCGCCACATGAGAAACACTTTTAAAATTCCACATTATACACTACGGCTGACACGTGGATTGCAACAGTGATATTGGAGAATACGTTTGGTATTACAACGATACATTCGACTATGGAACATTATAATCTTGCAGTGCTTTCAATGATTATAACAGTAGTTGAGATGGAAGGCTAAGGCTTTAATGCAATTGGGACATATATCGATTGAGTGAAATAACAGCATGGAACTTCGTTAATCGTCTTTCTACAAAAGCGAGCATGTAGTGAACGTCCAACTACACTCATGCATCGTGAATCCATCGCTGAATTATACCAGATGGCAGTGGAAATATTTTCATACTCCACAACTATGAATATTTCTGCGGAAATAACTGCAATAAACTTCATGGCGAATTCCTACTAGAACTTCAGGGAACTTTCAAGAGAGGCCAGAGTTGTCCCGGCTCACAAAGAAGAGTTTTGCCAGAAGGATGTTTTTCGTATCCACGGAGCAGTGCAATTTCCGGAGAAGGAAGCAGTTCGATTCTCCGAGGACGCTGATTCCAGGTTCGAGGACGGAGCACATCTTTACGCTGGTGAAATGGAACCAACAGCAGTTTTCTTTGAAAACTTTCCTCTAGAACTTCAATCAACAGATAAGGTAGTCGTGAACGTTTCTTGTATTATTTGAGTCTTGTAGCGATATCTGAGCAACCATTCTTCCCATATTTTCTGTCCTATCTTTTGCCCCATTTTCTTGATTGATATTTCTGTACTCAGTACACTTCGATGATTTATGCCTTTTTCTACGATTTGTTGAGACATTGTTATGTCATTGGCATTCTTAAATAATTCTGGATCAGTTGAGACTGATGATTTAGATTCTGTCAGTAATTTGCATATTTTTGTAGTCACGATTTGACGGTAAAGTTAACGATTTGCTATGGCAGATTTGAATTCAGACAGCGTGTCATTTTATTAAAGTAATTCTATTCAGTAAATTACTTTGACCAATTTTCTGTCATCCTCAAGAAAGAAGAATAATTAAATGATTTTTGAGCGTTAAAATCTATTACGATATCGACGATCTTTGAAATACTAGTCGTCTTATGAACATGATTGCAACATAGACATTTATCATTGCATTATAGACAATTTTCTGAAATACGAACTTTGATTACGATTTATTGAATACACTATAGTAATGAACATTTGATAGGAGTTTTTCTCAATTATAGATTGGAACAATAATGTTTGCATTCCACAGTCTAATTGTATTCTATTCGACTATTCATGCAATTTAGATGAACTTTGATTGAAGATAGTATTTTTATACTGCGTTACTTTGAAGATAGTAATCTCAATTTTGATAGACCAGGGAGGAGTGTCTAATCGTATTTGCTATTAAATTTATTTGTAATTGGCTAATTTTTACTTCATATCGATTCATGAATGAAACCCACGAAGGTTAAATAATAACAGTCCTTAATACAATTGATGAATATAAGAATTTTTAAAGAGGAACAATGGATGTATAATCGTTAGTTCAGTGGACATGTAAAAGTCGCTGATGAATAATGCCCTTGAATAATGAAGGAGGTTCCCACAGTAATAAATGAAGTTGATGAATTTATAAGTGGATTTTTGTATGTAGTTTGGAAGATTTTTATGCCATATATATGAAGATATATGATGAATTTTGGGCCAATTGTTGTGCAATTTTGTGCGTCTTGAGCGAAGTATTTTCCCACTGAATGTATTGTCCTGGTTCTTTGAAAGTTATTGATATGAAGATTCTGTTAAAATTAACAAGAGTGTTAAATAATTTGAGATGAAGATTTTGAATGGAGGTTACTGTCACAAATAATAATAATTATTATTAAACCTTATTAAACCTGAATTTGACATTTAAATATAACTAACCTTCATTGGTCGATTATATCAACACGATTTAAGTAATTATCAACCGGATAAACGTGTGGTTTAATGTATTTCTTGTATAAATAATATAAACAATATAATATTGTAAATAATTATGTAAATATCTTTGATAATTATTTGAAATGAAAGGATTAATAGAGGCGTGTATAAAATTTTCAATTGTCGTTTGACATTGTTATAAACAATTTATTATTGTTATAAATAATTAATGAACTTTTGTTATTAACATTAAGAGTTTTGTTATTATACTCTAAACAACGCTAATTAAGCAAGTGGTTTGAACAATTAGCCATGATGTGGGATTATTAGAGTATTCCACAGGTGTTTGAATGGAGCATTTAAAACATTTGCGTGATAATATTTCAGTTGAGATGTGAACATTTACGTGTTTTGAAAAGGAGAGCCAAGCTCTGAGGTAACACGCTTATGCTAGGGTTGAACGAATGGGGATTCCAATTTGACGATGCAGGTGCATTGCAGCTGGCCCGGACAACTGTATTATAGAGGCCAAGGACGTTTACATAATAGCCTTGTGGCTATAAATAAAATGTGAAGTATATAAACACGCAAAACAATTGATATATGTGTCTCGTCCCAAATCCCGTTTCCATTCCAAGTGCATTATTATTTTTACGTTGCTATGAGCTTGAGAAAGCTGAAACATTGTATGTAGAGAATACAAGTCCTACAGGAGGACATGATTATGTGGTCGATGGCTTCTGATTGCCACGTGGATTTTGTTGTTTTATTTTGTTAAAATCATTCTTTATGTGAAATAAATTATTGTGCAGTTTAAAGTTTCTCGTCTTCGTTCTGGTTCATTTTAAATATCATGGTGGAGGTTATTGTGTGGGCATACTTTAAGTGATCCAGTTGACAACCCAGTCCCCGAGATAAATTTAAGAGGTAAGTAAAGGTAAGTATGAACCCCCGTATATTTTGGTCTGTTCCACAATAATTTCTTGTTAACTATTGTGCTCTAATCTCGATAGTATCTGTCAGTGCCATTTTCATTGATGTAGCTGTGCCGGTGCGTTTGATTATTGGCAATCCGATTGAGGGGGCGGATATCTGACAGCCTACTATCCGGATATCGGGTACAGTAGGATTGGCGCCGCAATTCGGTGGGGCTCGATTGACAAAACTGGATTACCAGGTTGAACGCCAGTAGAATTGGCACAATCGAAGTTCGGAGTGGTTGAATAACATTGGATTACCAAGTTATTGCAGTAGAATTGGCACCGCAATTTTTGTGGAGTGTTCGAATAACATTGGATTACCAAGTTATCGATGTCAAAGGGATTGTGAAGACTCAAATAAAGAGGTTGATTCTTTGTTAGATGTCTTAGCCAATTGTAGAATTTGAGAGTGTGATTATATAGGAATAAAATGTTGTATTGTATTACGAAAATTACACTCAGAAAAGATCAGATTTTATACAACTTGAGAGTGGTTAAATAGGCTGGAAACTTAGAAAAATCGCCTATGATCTGGAATCTTATTTTATTTGACCGGCTTATGACATGTTTAGTCATATTAAAGATAAAATTAAACTATTTGGATTGTAAATGTAAATTATTTGTGTTAGGATATTTTAAAATGAACCAAAGAAACTTGAACATGTGCTTGAGTTTATTTCAACATGAAGTGTCTACGAATGATAATTATAAGGTAATTATAAGTTAGATTTAAGACAGAAAATTGCTCAAATTTATATATGGTGAAAAATGTTGCTCAGATGTTGTTATTTTGCTCTGTTTGATGTATGTCCCTAAAGCAGTTATTATTGAAATATTATTGAAATGGCAGATGAAGGTATTAAGAAAATGTTGGAGGAGATGTCCAACAATATGAGGGAGATGGAAGCTAGGAATATTAGTCGAATGGAGGAGAATGCTAGTAACTTGTCTGCTAATTTGTCTATTAGGCTGGATGAAAGTTTGAAGGTTCTTCAGACCAGTTCTGCAAACCTAGAAAATGATATGTCGCGTTTACAGATCAGTACCCAGGGAATCGAGAATGCTGTAACTGTCATGCGCACAGACGTGTCCAATGTCCATAAAGATTTATCCAATGTGCATAAAGATGTGTCTGATGTTAAAATAGATGTGTCTAAGGTACAGAAAGATCTTACTATGTTGAATCTTGATGTTGCTAATGTCCGGGTTGATATTTCATGTGCTAGAGCTGAAGTAATTGTTGTTAGGAATGATGTTGCTACTGTACAAGACAAAGTAGAGGAAGTTCAAAAAGAGGTTAGAAATGCTCTAACTGATGTGTCAAATGTTCAAGTAGACATCAATAATATTCATTCAGATGTTAATGATATGCAAAGCGATATCAATAAAATACAAGTAGAAGTCAATACTGTTTTTGTAGACATTGCTTAAGTTCAAACTGATGTTAACAAAGTTAGGGAGGAAATTGAAACTTCAAAAACGCTTTGTACTCGTAACATTAGTGCATTAACAACTCGATTAGTTGACGAGTCTGTTAGGACAACAGCTTCTTTAGCTGGTTTAAAATACGATGTAGAGGTCATGAGAACCCAAGTATTAGATCACAATCGTTTACTTAAGGAAGACATTGAAGTAGATATTGCGGAAATGTTAACTGCAAATGTAACGGTTTGGAAAGATGAATGGAACAGGTCAAGTGGGGAACATGTAGATCAGATTCAGGAACGAATTGAAAGAAAACTTGCCAGTACACAAGTAGACATTAATAATGAAGTAGTTCAGATTAGGAAAGACTTGAATGTAAGGATGGATTCGCTATCCGAAAAGCAGGTTGAGGATAGAACTCAAATAGGTCAGGACGTGCAAGCATTAAAAACTGCGTTAGAGGAACAAATTCATAAGGTTGTCTCTGATGTTAATGAAACTACGAGCAAACTGCAGAATTTGAAACTAGGAGAAGCTAGCATGATGGAAACCTATAAGGAAGAGTTGATTAGGAAAGTCATCACGGAAATCACAGACAAGGATACCGAAGGATTGACTGGTGAAGAGGATAGAAATTACGTGAGAAGAGGTAACCTTACTACAGAAGAGAGAGATATTAGTCCTGAGGAACGTATATCCAGATTCAGGGAAGAAGAAGAGGATCGGAATATTGAACCCGAATGGAAGTATCGTGATAGTGGGAGGAATTATATGGATTCATATCCAAGAAATGTGACAGTCATCCGTAACTTTGAAGACAAACCTCAAAAATTTAGCAACACTGATAGTCTCACACCGATCGAATATATCAGGAATCTTAAAGACTATTTCATAGAAGCCCACATTCCTAGAGAGAGAGAGATGAGAATCGTAGAAAGATTTCTAGCTGGAGGACCCCTTGAATGGTTTAGAGCATTTCGGTACACTTTCAGCAATTTTGACGAATTTGCAGAGGCACTGATAAAACGATTCTGGTCAATAGAAGCTCAGAATTCATTAAGAGCTGAGGTATACTCGAGGAAGTATTCAGGTACTCTTCCAACACGGTACGCTGATTTCTTCACGAGCCAACTATCACGCTTGAGATTTTTGCAACCCCCATTGTCAACAGAGCAGTTGATAGATGCGATTTCACGTATGCTGCCTGTGGAGGTAAGAAGACTGATCATATCGTCAAATATCAGAGATTTGACAAGTATGGACGAATTATTGAGAAGGCTTGACTACACGAGTCCAATGCCAAATTTGGTACAAAAAGGTCAGAGGCACGAATTCAAAGACGTTAATACAGTCTACATGGATCAAGTGCAGCAAACTGATAAGCCTGAGGAAGGAAAAACTGAAAATGTAGGTCCTCACAGGAATAATTATTTCCGCAACCACAGATCCCAAGGTTACCGTCCATATCAGCAAAGACGAGGCTGGAATAATAATAGAGGGAATTACAACAACGGAAGAGGTAGATACTATAACAATGGTTATAATAGAAACTACAATCGAAATAACCAGTACCAGAATCAAAATCAGAATTCTCAAGGTCAGGTTATGACACCCGACAAGTATCATGAAAGTGAGAAAGAAAGTCAGCAGTATCTGAAGGAATTACGAGAAAAGGAAGCTGAAAATCAAAAGAAAAGACAGGATGTAGTGATCGATCCTGGTCCTTCTACAAGTCAGCAGAACTTAGAAAACAGGAATTCAGGACAGAAGAGACAGTAGAAAGGAGAGAATGCATTAGCCACACACAACCCAGAGAAGAAGAGACTTATGATTAAGGAACATAGAAGAAATATCATACAAGAGTAGAATATAATTCAATTTCGTGTTCAAGTGAATTGAGATTTTTATAACACAGAGTTTAAAAACAATTTGCAACTGTTTTTAAAACGTGGTGAAGGGAGAATGCCCCCGTAAATTGAATTATATTGAGACCACGATGGCTGTATTGGCAAATATGAGTAAAGGTATGGCTGTCATAGTTGTGACGTGGATATTCATGACGTAGGCACGGATGACGTAGATTTCATGCAAGTAGGCTGATTGAGCTGAGATTCTTGGTGACGTCATGATTTTGTTCGAGAAAGATCTTTGATTTACGACGCAGTCGCAGGAAACAAGGTATTGTGCTAAGGAAGAAGTTACGCTATTGGAGGAGAGACTCGAACCAATGAACGATAGTTTGGAAGGAAGACGGAGATTGCTGAAACTACGATATTTGATTACTTTTGGCATGCAGAATTGTGGAAATCTATTTTCAGTTATGGCATTGATTTGGAATTTTGAAGAAATTAATTTTGAGTTTTTGAAATTTGAAAATCCGTCAAGTATAGCCAAAGTTAAAACTTCTAGCAATGACGCAGCAACAGGCTATGGAAGGGATGGATACGCCCCTTAAGAAGTTGATAAAAGGTCGTGCACAGGATAGAGGAGCTCTCATATCTCTCATACCGCTGATACCGCATATATTTCAGATGTCATAGTCATTTTCGAGTGAATAAGTGAAGCAAGTTGCCTTTAGCGTGTGGTTAAAGCCCGGCGCATCGAACGAACACGGAGCAGTTCCATTTTACGCTGCTCGAAACTAGGTGAAGTTGAAACGCTCACATTAACGTTTCCACCAGATAAGATATCAAGAGTTAACTTCAGCCTTTATTATAATTCAATTGGGCAGTACAACATTGAGGTGTGTAGAAGATTTGAACAATTTCACAGTTATACTTCGTTGGCACTTTAAGGCTGCCAACAAAAGTGATTTTCTCGCCACATGAGAAACACTTTTAAAATTCCACATTATACACTACGGCTGACACGTGGATTGCAAAAGTGATATTGGAGAATACGTTTGGTATTACAACGATACATTCGACTATGGAACATTATAATCTTGCAGTGCTTTCAATGATTATAACAGTAGTTGAGATGGAAGGCTAAGGCTTTAATGCAATTGGGACATATATCGATTGAGTGAAATAACAGCATGGAACTTCGTTAATCGTCTTTCTACAAAAGCGAGCATGTAGTGAACGTCCAACTACACTCATGCATCGTGAATCCATCGCTGAATTATACCAGATGGCAGTGGAAATATTTTCATACTCCACAACTATGAATATTTCTGCGGAAATAACTGCAATAAACTTCATGGCGAATTCCTACTAGAACTTCAGGGAACTTTCAAGAGAGGCCAGGGTTGTCCCGGCTCACAAAGAAGAGTTTTGCCAGAAGGATGTTTTTCGTATCCACGGAGCAGTGCAATTTCCGGAGAAGGAAGCAGTTCGATTCTCCGAGGACGCTGATTCCAGGTTCGAGGATGGAGCACATCTTTACGCTGGTGAAATGGAACCAACAGCAGTTTTCTTTGAAAACTTTCCTCTAGAACTTCAATCAACAGATAAGGTAGTCGTAAACGTTTCTTGTATTATTTGAGTCTTGTAGCGATATCTGAGCAACCATTCTTCCCATATTTTCTGTCCTATCTTTTGCCCCATTTTCTTGATTGATATTTCTGTACTCAGTACACTTCGATGATTTATGCCTTTTTCTACGATTTGTTGAGACATTGTTATGTCATTGGCATTCTTAAATAATTCTGGATCAGTTGAGACTGATGATTTAGATTCTGTCAGTAATTTGCATATTTTTGTAGTCACGATTTGACGGTAAAGTTAACGATTTGCTATGGCAGATTTGAATTCAGACAGCGTGTCATTTTATTAAAGTAATTCTATTCAGTAAATTACTTTGACCAATTTTCTGTCATCCTCAAGAAAGAAGAATAATTAAATGATTTTAGAGCGTTAAAATCTATTACGATATCGACAATCTTTGAAATACTAGTCGTCTTATGAACATGATTGCAACATAGACATTTATCATTGCATTATAGACAATTTTCTGAAATACGAACTTTGATTACGATTTATTGAATACACTATAGAAATGAACATTTGATAGGAGTTTTTCTCAATTATAGATTGGAACAATAATGTTTGCATTCCACAGTCTAATTGTATTCTATTCGACTATTCATGCAATTTAGATGAACTTTGATTGAAGATAGTATTTTTATACTGCGTTACTTTGAAGATAGTAATCTCAATTTTGATAGACCAGGGAGGAGTGTCTAATCGTATTTGCTATTAAATTTATTTGTAATTGGCTAATTTTTACTTCATATCGATTCATGAATGAAACCCACGAAGGTTAAATAATAACAGTCCTTAATACAATTGATGAATATAAGAATTTTTAAAGAGGAACAATGGATGTATAATCGTTAGTTCAGTGGACATGTAAAAGTCGCTGATGAATAATGCCCTTGAATAATGAAGGAGGTTCCCACAGTAATAAATGAAGTTGATGAATTTATAAGTGGAGGATTTTTGTTTGTAGTTTGGAAGATTTTTATGCCATATATATGAAGATATATGATGAATTTTGGGCCAATTGTTGTGCAATTTTGTGCGTCTTGAGCGAAGTATTTTCCCGCTGAATGTATTGTCCTGGTTCTTTGAAAGTTATTCATATGAAGATTCTGTTAAAATTAACAAGAGTGTTAAATAATTTGAGATGAAGATTTTGAATGGAGGTTACTGTCACAAATAATAATAATTATTATTAAACCTTATTAAACCTGAATTTGACATTTAAATATAACTAACCTTCATTGGTCGATTATATCAACACGATTTAAGTAATTATCAACCGGATAAACGTGTGGTTTAATGTATTTCTTGTATAAATAATATAAACAATATAATATTGTAAATAATTATGTAAATATCTTTGATAATAATTTGAAATGAAAGGATTAATAGAGGCGTGTATAAAATTTTCAATTGTCGTTTGGCATTGTTATAAACAATTTATTATTGTTATAAATAATTAATGAACTTGTGTTATTAACATTAAGAGTTTTGTTATTATACTCTAAACAACGCTAATTAAGCAAGTGGTTTGAACAATTAGCCATGATGTGGGATTATTAGAGTATTCCACAGGTGTTTGAATGGAGCATTTAAAACATTTGCGTGATAATATTTCAGTTGAGTTGTGAACATTTACGTGTTTTGAAAAGGAGAGCCAAGCTCTGAGGTAACACGCTTATGCTAGGGTTGAACGAACGGGGAGTCCACTTTGACGATGCAGGTGCATTGCAGCTGGCCCGGACAACTGTATTATAGAGGCCAAGGACGTTTACATAATAGCCTTGTGGCTATAAATAAAATGTGAAGTATATAAACACGCAAAACAATTGATATATGTGTCTCGTCCCAAATCCCGTTTCCATTCCAAGTGCATTATTATTTCTACGTTGCTATGAGCTTGAGAAAGCTGAAACATTGTATGTAGAGAATACAAGTCCTACAGAAGGACATGATTATGTGGTCGATGGCTTCTGATTGCCACGTGGATTTTGTTGTTTTATTTTGTTAAAATCATTCTTTATGTGAAATAAATTATTGTGCAGTTTAAAGTTTCTCGTCTTCGTTCTGGTTCATTTTAAATATCATGGTGGAGGTTATTGTGTGGGCATACTTTAAGTGATCCAGTTGACAACCCAGTCCCAGAGATAAATTTAAGAGGTAAGTAAAGGTAAGTATGAACCCCCGTATATTTTGGTGTGTTCCACAATTATTTCTTGTTGACTATTGTGCTCTAATCTCGATAGTATCTGTCAGTGCCATTTTCATTGATGTAGCTGTGCCGGTGCGTTTGATTATTGGCAATCCGATTGAGGGGGCGGATATCTGACAGCCTACTATCCGGATATCGGGTACAGTACCTCTCTGCATTTATTGTCGTCTCGAAAAATTGGCCCTATTATTCTTCCGGCACGAACAGCACACCAAACACCGATCTTCCTATGATAATGAGGGACTTCATAAACAACATTAGGGTTTTCTGCACACCAATAGCGAGAGTTATGACTGTTCACACGCCCATTAAGGTGAAACCAGGCCTGAACACTCTGTCTGCAAACACTTCCGAGATTGTAAGAAGGGAATCTTCTGCTGTATGAGCAGGGGCTGAATCTTGTTGAAACCACCCTCGCGATTTTTCTTCTTCCGTTAACTGATTGAAGAACGGCTTCAAAATGTTCGAAAAGAACACAAGCTGTGGGTCAAATAAACGATCATTCAATGATGCAAGATACCACTCACAATATCTCACTCTTGTGGCTGGATCAGCAGGTTAAACTTGTACGGTTTGATATGTAACAGCTTTGTAGCTCTGTATGCAGATGAAACCGAAACCCCTACTTGTTGTGCTAATTTTGTGAGTGATTTATTCGGAGACCGTTCAAGATTCTCGCCAATGTCATCTAACTTATCCTCTGTTAAAACTGTTCGTGTGCGCGTATGTTTTTTATTGAGCACCGAGCCAGTAGTGTCAAACTTATTTGCAATTACGTGAATCTGTGCTAGTGAAGGTGGCACTTCATCAGGAAATTTCTGAACAAATGCTTCACGTACCCGCCGAGCCGACTCGTACTTAAAATACATTTTACATAAAAAACATTCGATGTTGCAATGATAACTGTCGCACCATGTTAGCACTTGAGGTTTAGACTGGCGACTGAACACCCGCACGCTTATTGCAAGGTCAAGTTTGGTAATGTCAATCTGTTATTTTTATACAGTCCATCGGAACTTAGAAAAAAGAGAAGGAAAAAAACCAGCCCTCGTATGTACTATGCGCGCGCTTTCAATACTACAGCAGGGGGCCGTGGCGCGCCACCTGCTCGGCGAAGGTCACCGCAACGGCGGAGAACAAAGCCGCCGCTTGGCGTTCTTATTTTATATGAATGACCCTGTAGAGTAATAAGGGATCTAAGAAACAATGCATATAGGATTCAGCATTGTGAAACGAATCACGATGTAACCATGAATTCAGCAAATTTGAAAGCATATTATCCTCCCGAAGACTTCGATGAAGCAAATGAACAAGCCCTGGTTATGGAACAAATTAAAGATGATGAATACTCTTTAAAATGAAATAGGAGTATGTTGAGACACGATCCAGAGAGGGAACGTGAAAGGCAAGCAGCAAATTTTGAATGTGAACTGGAACAAACTTATTTTGAGGTAACAGAGATAATTGAAGAAATTGAAGAAGAAAATTTCAATTTAAGGAGAGAAATTGAGGAAAGAAAGAAACGGGTAGGGATAGACCACACCCGTAACGAAAGATGAAGTTCTGTAGACTTTTGATCCAGAAAATAAAGGAAGGAAGAACGGGTAGGGACAGAGCGTGCCCGACCAACACCATTACCGGATATTACTTTAAAATTGGAAAACCCGAATCATCGTGGGAATCTATGAGAAAATAAAGTGAAGGTACGGCGAGAAGTTGTAACGTTTACTGAGACCACATGGGCCGTGATTCGTTTATATAAAATGATTAGTGTTCTTTGGAGGTGGCGTTGGTGCGCTTGAGTGGAGGAAACTTGAACTAGTGAAACGAGAGTGTCAACTCTGACGATTGCAGAGACGAGCTTAGACAATGAGAGAGGAACTTTATATATAAAAAGTGAATAGAGGTTATTGCAGATTATAAAAGTAATGTGATTGTATGAAAAAAAGACGCGAAGGAGAATATACTTGTTTAATCTGTCTTATTTAATACGTCGTATTAGTGATAGTATTACGGCTTCATCTATAGCTCTTCAACGGTAGTAAAAATTAATAAAGGATATAAAGACTAATGATATAACTTGGAAATTATATCATTGTGACTACATTACAGGAACCATTTATATATACATCCCTTAAGACCACTAAATAGTAAGTAGCATTCCAATGATTTATTGTTATGTTGCAGTATAATATTAAGCTGCCTTGTTTACTGTAGTGTCCTGGTTGGTGTTATAAACACACCATTCCTGAGATGAATGAGTTCTCGTGTCTGTATTAAAAGAATATTCTTTCATAGTAGGCTATTCTATCTATGAATTGGCGCCCTCCCGGAAATATTTATATCACACGATATAGAAACAATTACAAATGACACCTCAACGTAGGGCACGAGAACCAGGACACATCAGTGTAGGGGTAGGAATGCATATATATTGTGGGAGTGATTTTGGGGCTTGTGTTTAGAAGTGCAATTCAGTATGTCGGAGAAAGATATGAAGCTAAGAAGTGGTCTTGATAGTGAAGAGAGCGTAGATGATAATACTATGATGTCACAGAGTAACCCGAATACTAGTAAAGAGAAAGGAATTTCGGAAGATTCATTAGCTGCGATCATGAGAATGCTGAGTGAAAAATTTGATGAAAGTAAGAAAGATAGTCAGGAGATGCGAGAGGAAATAAGTAGGCAAAATCAGTAGATGAGAGAGACTATAGATAAAAATAATAAGGAAATTCATCAAAAGTTAGACAATGTGGTCAAGGAAAATGAGGAATTAAATAGGAAGTATGGGACACTGCAGGAGAGTATTCAGGGGGTGAAACAGGAGATCAGATGTGAAATTAAGAATATGTTAGAAGAAGAGGCTAAAAGTATTATAAAAGAAGAAAAGGCTGTAGGTGAAAGTAGTTTGGAGTTAAAGGAGATGGTAGATGAAAGTAGCATAGAGTTAGAGGAAATAGTAAGTGAGAATAGAGTAGATGAGAGGAAGAATTTGTTAGAGGAGACGTTACGCGAAAGTAGCATAGAGTTAGAGGAAATTGTAAGTGAGAATAGAGTAGATGAGAGGAAGAATTTGTTAGAGGAAACGTTACGCGAAAGTAGCATAGGGTTAGAGGAAATTGTAGAGGAGAATAGAGTAGATGAGAGGAAGATAGTTGAGCTTGAAGTAAAGTTACGATATAAGATAAGGCGATGTTGTAAAGGCATATATTGGAGAGGACGTAGTAGGCGTCAAAGAGGAATCAGATTTGGAGGTAGACGCCACGGTTGTATAGGTCGAAATCGCTTAGGTTATAGAGGTAGACGTGGGATAGGCCATAATAGGCAAAGAAGAAAGAAAGGTTGTGGAGGTAGACGTAGAGGTCGCCGCCGACACAGCAGAGGAGGACGCTTTAATATAATTAGAAATAGAGGGGATGGATATTGTAGGCGTGATAATGATGAAAATGGTACTGGGGATACGTCTCGTTTGAGAATAAATTATACAGATAGGTCTAGAAGAGCAGTAGGAGTTCGCTATATTAGAGCATGGACAAGACATACAGCCCAATGCTATAATGAATCTAATGATGATGATGGTGATGAAGATGATAATGAGCCTAAATGTATTGACAATTTTGATAAAGTTTAAGTCAAGAAAAGAGTTACGTTGGAAGTTAAAGCTGAGAAGAAAATCCATAGAGACACTGAATTAAGAGAACAAGAAGAAATGGAAGAATATTACTTAGATTTGGTTATAGGAAGTTGTCAAGATCATTTTTTATCTGGACGTAAAATTAATGTTTAGGGGGCGCGTGCCGCTATTTGTTGTTCTAGTTATGAATTCAGTATTGGAGGCATATACAGTATATGTCTATTTTCTTAATTTTTGATACAGTTGCACAATGTATATGTATTCGTTTGTATGCTGTAATGTATATGTTTTTCATTGTGTGTGTTACCTAGTATCTTTCTTAATTTTGAGTTATGCTGTGGATATTTTTCGTTATCTTCTATTTAACCTTTTGTCCATTCATATTATTGCAGCTTTTGTTTTTTTACTTGATTTTGTGTAGTAATTCTGAACAATTAAAATATAATTTCCATGTTTTCTAAGTCATCGAATTAAAGTTGGAACATTGCACAGAATACTTCAAGGAATGTCCTACACTGCATTCTAAAGTGGACAGATTTGACAAGCTTTTGATGGTGGAGCAATATTTACAATCAGCTATAAGCAATTGGGAAATGTATCGTGTGATCTACAGCAACGAACCATGGATCGCCTAAAAATGGATGCTGAACCAATATCAGAGGATATAGTACCAAAAAAAAATATATATATATATTCACTACAAAAATGAACGGCTGACCTATAACCAGTTTGCAATAGCCTTCTCAGTGTGTACCAAGCTTAGGAAAATGTGATATTTACGACTAAGCCACCTTGTGCTAGCGGCAGTGGAGGTGGAGATGGTGATTTGGTATCTTGATAACCAATTTTGGATGTTATTCTTCAAGAAAATTTCAAGTTAATCAGGGTGAGCTTGAGGTATGAGGAGGAGACTACAGAGTTGGTTGAAGAGACGGATAACGGTTGGAAGATGGTGTGTTGTACAGCTTGATTTGGACAAGATGATAGTATAATCACATGAAGAAGAGGGAAGTCCAGATCTCCGTGTATCACGCTCTTATGTATTTTTTTGTGTTGTATGTGTATCAGAAAGCCCTTCAATATGACATAGTTGTCAGGCTTTCTGGGGGCGAATGTAACGTTTACTGAGACCACATGGGCCGTGATTCGTTAATATAAAAATGATTAGTGTTCTTTGGAGGTGGCGTTGGTGCACTTGAGTGGAGGAAACTTGAACTAGTGAAACAAGAGTGTCAACTCTGACGATTGCAGAGATGAGTTTAGACATGAGAGAGGAACTTTTATATATAAAAAGTGATTAGAGGTTATTGCAGATTATAAAAGTAATGTGATTGTATGAAAAAAAGACGCGAAGGAGAATATACTTGTTTAATCTGTCTTATTTAATAAGTCGTATTAGTGATAGTATTACGGCTTCATCTATAGCTCTTCCACGGTAGTAAAAATTGATAAAGGATATAAAGACTAATGCTATAACTTGGAAATTATATCATTGTGACTACATTACATGAACCATTTATATATACATCCCTTAAGACCACTAAATAGTAAGTAGCATTCCGATGATTTATTGTTATGTTGCAGTATAATATTAAGCTGCCTTGTTTACTGTAGTGTCCTGGTTGGTGTTATAAACACACCATTCCTGAGATGAATGAGTTCTCGTGTCTGTATTAAAAGAATATTCATTCATAGTAGGCTATTCTATTTATGAATTGGCGCCCTCCCGGAAATATTTATATCACACGATAAGAAACTATTACAAAGTCATGATGGCTTCGACACTGAAAGAATGAGATTTTTCTATGAAAAAAAAACTTAAATATATTTCCTCAAATTTCGAAAAATTTATTTATCTAAGGAGGGGAGATTTGAACCCATGTGGATTTGTTCAAGCGTCGAATCCATGTTTTATATGTACAAAAAGAGCGGAAATAATGCAGTCTTTAGAATGAATTTGTAAGATTATAAGGGCTAATAAGAAGTTGGGCTGTTATAATGTGATGCAAGAGCGGGTGACCACTAGTCACGCGGGCATGAGATCACGCCTGACGCATCGATAAGAAGCTAGTGCATGATTATAAATAGGGCTGGTAGCTTTCCACCGCGAGTGAGTGAGAATGAGTTTCGGAAAATGGTATTACTCAGCTATAAAATGGCAGCATCGCAATGAGGCAAGAAGAGAAATAATTAAAATTAAGCCATTTGCAAGCATTTAATTAATGAAATGAACCCATCACTGTTGATCATCCTGGAAGGAGATTTTTGTGTGTGGAAAAAGGTTATAATAATTGCACTTGAAAGAAGTGCATACGCGGCATTTCGTCGATAGTTATTCCCCGAGCCCAAAGTTGGGAGAGAGGGAAAAATAAACCACACTACCCACGCATCTGAGGAGCCAAATTATTTAATATCTTGGAATTGTGTGATCGATTTTCGTGATCAAAGAAACCCTTTTACGTTTAAAACGAGAGCATTCAGGAGACATATTTTTCAAAATTATACAATTATTTCTGAAGTTAGTGCTGGAGATGAAGCAGATTTGATCTTTTTGCGGCAGATTTAAATATAAACCCTGGATGTGCCAGGGAGAGCATGCAGTATTTACCAGACCGTGAGAGGTCGTGTTACTCTGTATCACAGACGAGCACCCCGTATGAGAGTAGCCGTCTAGTATCGTCAATAGTATCGCCGTGCGAAGACACATCAGAATCCCGGTTATAGGAAATAATATCATCAAGCTTCGGACTTTATAAATTTCACCAGTACAGTCAAAGTTTTAGACTGTGGACTTAAGAAATTACCGGCGATAGGTACTCGAATCTAAATAGTTTCAGTTAAAGAACCGACGCATCATAGGATTTCGAAGTACCCAAGGACAGTGAACTATACAATTCTATCTACGTTAAATAACCAGATCAGGGTAGAACGTGATAGTAACGCCTAGTGTTCCTGAACTGAGGGGACTAGAGCGGAGTACGATAGAATTTAGGAATCGAGATTCCAGGCTTTGTCTAGGTGTAGACAAATGGAGAGTCAGACATTGGGGATTACTCCAATAAGTCAAGAATCGAAGTAACTGAAAGTAAAATCCACGTGTGGATTATTAGACAAGGAAATTACTAGGTTGCCGTTATACAAGTTCGAGCGATCATAAAAGTAAAACATCAGCGGCAGACTTCTATTAGACGAACAAGTTAGCGTCTAGCAAGATACGACATCGGGCAGTCAAGTTAAATAAGCCGATAGTCAAACCCAGAATAAGAGGATCAGCCGTTCCAGTGAGGGTAGTTCGATCGAGACTTTCAATCATCTCATCAGAGTAGGAAGGCGACGTACATATAGTGCAGCCCTTGGAAACGGGAAAGAATAAGGAAATCACGTGTGTTAAGGCAAATAATTATTGACAGAACGATTTTTTTTATGTAAATCAACTATAGTGAAAATTTTGAGTGTAATATATTTCTAGTGAAATTGTATTTGTGTTTAAGTGAAAATGAATCCAAAAATGGTATTCTTTATATTAAAAGTGATCAGTGTATATGTTTTATGTGATGTTAGGAAAGTGTTATCAAGTGTAGATATGACCATGAATATGGCTTAAGAAGCAATTGGTGGGTGAAATGTTCCATCGATGGAGAACTCGGTCTCTGACCTAAAATCATGTGAGTACTAATTTCATTATTATGTGTTTTGGGTATATTTGCGTATAATCCTCAGGAGTGGAAGTAGGAATGTTTGAAAACATGTGAAATAAAGGTTGCGCGATCTGAACGATTAATTTGATTGAAATATAATAAGTATGTGAAGTATAAATGAATCCCTTGTGGAAAATATCCAGTGGAATATCAGTATATGGAAAATAATATAAGTATGGTAAAGCAAGCGCGATAATAATAATAATAATAATTAAATTATTTATGTGATGCATTTTATATTGACTAATGGTAGCTGCAAGAGCCCCTTGGATGAATTGTTAATTGTTGTGAATCAATATGTTCTTAATGGTATAAATGATTTTTGTTGATGGAGACTAAGGCTGAATATATTATTTTGAGACGAAGATCAAACTTTGATTTGAATTTATTTCGTTCTTTGAAAGGCAACTTGGCTATTTTATGTATGAGCGCCATGTCGAGCAATTGAAATAATTTTTCACGCTAGGAACGCGTTGAAATGCTCGGTAAAAATAATTGTGAGGGACAGTTAGTTGCGGTAATGAGTTATGTTGAATTGTGATACAATGAAATACTGAAAAGGGTGCAATTTATGTTGTATTATGGGCGCTGGTTGCGTGCAAGGCCTTCCTTAAGTCGCTAATGTTGTAAGTCCTCTAAGTTGGGATATGGTTCCCGAGGCAATTTAGGGGATCGAACTCAGAGTCGTCCGTGTTGAAGCCCCTTAATATTTGTTGTTTTATTGGATTTTCTTACCCGCTAATGAGGACACTTCATAATTATACTTTACCGAAGCTAAAAGAATAAGTCTGTAGAACCTAATATTGTCTTGTTGTTAATTTGTATTATGAGCCTTGTTATTCAGAGAAACGCATTTGAAGCAGCTGTTTGTAAAGCTGTCTAGCCAGTCCCTTGAGGAATTGAGACTGTAGGTTCTCCTCCCTCCACAGCTATAAATCAGCCAAGTAGTTGAGACAGACCCTTACACACTCTCTTAGAGATAGGTCAGGAACGGGCTGTCTAATTCACGGTACACGGAAGTGTTTAAGATTGTTTTAACGACCCAGTATTTGAGCTGAGAGCCTTTTACATTCATTATTATCGCTTGCAGATTTCAGATCGTTGCTTCCTTAAGATATACAGTGGAACTTGGATAATTCGAACCTCAAGGGACCAGTAAAAATCGAATTATCCAAAAATTCGAATTAAGTAAGTTCTTTGAAAATAAAAAAAAGTCAACCCCTGGCACTATCCAGCCCATGACGGGCTAAGGCCGACCAAGCGAGTTCTTTGAAAATGGTAGAGTTAATATATTGTATTACGTTTACATAATGATTTACGTTCAACAAATCAGATTAAAAGACAACGGTACTGTATAATGACTGTATCGTGAATAACCTCAAAAGTTCCAAATGATAAAATAAAACCAAAATGTACTATTCACCTATTTAACGACATCCAGCAATCTAGTTAAGTCTTAGAGAAATCTACAGTTTTTCAAAAACGTTTGAGATTTTTGCCTGTTTCCTACAATTAAGTCTCTCGGCCATTACAAAAGAATCTAACAAATTTAAGGAGCAGCAAACAGAATCACTTACGTCATTTATACTTTCAAAAATATAACGCCTAAGTTCTGTGATGTGGTTTGTTGCTTGGGCTGCAATTGGAACAGTTTTTTCGGGAACTTCCTCCACGAGTTCATCGCCAGATTCGTCGTCACCATCTTGTTTTTCGGAGTTCAGTACATCGGCGATGATTTGTGCGTCGGTCAGCTTACCACAAACTGCGACATTTTCGTCCGATTGGCTTTTTACACGTAGAAAACTTTGAATTATCCAAAATATAATTCGAATTAACCACGATTTTTTAGCATTGATTGTATATAAAATGCTAGGGACCAAGAGAAAAATTCGAATTAAAGAAGATTTCGAATTATAGAAGTTCGAATTAGCCACGTTCCACTGTAAATGTCTTTGAAGACGATATAATAAAATCCCTAACGTTATTATTAAATGATTCAGTGATTCACGAGTTATTATGAAAATATTAAGATCTTGTGAGTAATCTTAAGTTGACTTGGTCAGTAGTTTTCTATAACTCGGGGATACGCAAATTTTTCCAATCACGGTAGTGAGTTGGTGGCAAGAGAAGAGAGATGGTATCAGATGAGCTTTGTGGGAGCCCAAAATTAATTAATGATTAGCCATACTATGATATTATGATTAAAGCCAGATATACTCATGTAAAAATTAACTGATGTGTGTTTAATTGTTAACACAGTGCATGTAAACTTTACCGAGCCATTTGGAGCTCGTTTTTAAAGAAATAGGTTTGATGTCATATGGGAGTGAAACTCAGATGGAGTTTTTGTTTGGTTTTTGGAAAACCAGTATTTATTATTTTGTGATTATTTAATTTAAATTCCTTGTTAATCTTTGAACAAGTGTGAAGTGTAGTGTCAGTATTTTTATTGTTTATTTTTTGTAGCGCCATATTTTGGATAATTAAATGTTTTGATAGTAGGATTTTGATTATGTTTATTTTTGGAAGTGTATCCTATGCTTAATCCAAAGTGTGTAAGTCACAGAGTGGGAGAACATACCATGAACCCCAATACTCCCGATTGAGAATTGCTGGCAAACTGTGATTTGCATATTTCATTGTTGAAATGGGCACAATATATACAAATACCAAATTCTATTTTTAGATTATGACGTAACCTACAACCCTTGTCGGCAGAAAGCAGTACACACATAAATACACAATCTCTCGAACATTGCCGGAGACTGCCGAAGTTTGACGATTGGAACTCTAACAAGATTTAGCTTGTCGCATGACGTAACAAAATGTTAAATGACGTAATTGTATGGGAATATTGCTTTACCTAAAATGTAATACTATGCAAGTGTTTAACATTTTACAATCATCTTGTGTATTGGCTTTTATGTTGGCTTTTGGTTAGCTTTTGTTGGCTTTTTGGTGGCTTTTGTTGGCTTTTGTTGGCTTTTGCTGGCTTTTTTATTAGCTCTCTCATATGTGCTCTTACTTGTAGGCTTATTTGGTCTTGGAAAGTATGTGAGCCCTTTTTATGACAGCATAATCCTTACCACGATGTTTGTAGGCAACAACAACAACAACACACAAAAATTCTAAAAATCCAAAGTATTCTAATGTTAATTGTTGACTCTCAACTCTTACACTTACCTCTATCCCATGCCCAGTCAAATATAAAATTAAAAAGTAGTGTATTTTCAAATTTTTCAAAAAAATATTTGGAAAGTAGGCTATATCTTTAAACTAACAAGTAGTTCCGTGAAGAACTATACAGCCTATTTTCATACATCCTACTTATGTTAATTGCCACTATCAACATACAAAATTTCTGTTTGATTGCTGTAATAGATTCGTAGATATAAAGAACCGACTAAATATTTCGGATGGTCGCCATGTTGGATTTTATATATGTAGTTCCTAGAGCTATGTACTGTTACATGCAGATTATTGTGAACGTGTAGTATTCAAACTTCAATCGCATAATTAGGACACAGGTAAAAACAAGGAGATTTTAAAATTTTTCACAGCTGCCATCTTGAGGTTATGGAAACAATTGAAATAAATTAGATGCCAGTGGATTAACATTCGTATAAGGATTTACTCTACCAAGTTTCACTGCACTCGGATGGCTAAATTGCGAGAAACGTCCATGTAAATATTTATAATTCGCGTCACCGCCATGTTGGATTTGTGATCACCAGGTTATTTAAAGTCCTATAGGTGAACTTAAGTTCATAGCCCCTATGAACATTAAAAAATGCAGTTTGATTGCTAAAATAGATTCGTAGATATTCAGTATCGTCTAAATATTTCGTATGGTTGCCATGTTGGATTGTTAAATGTATAGGCCATAGAGTCATGTACCATTAAAGGAAAATTATTGCGTAGGTTCATTATTCAAACTTTCACTTCGATCGCATGACTACATCACAAGAAATAAAAACTTAATTTTAAAATTCGCACTGCCGCCATCTTGAGGTTATGTAAACAATTGAACTAAATTAGATACCAGTGGATTACAATGTGTACAAATATTTCCTGCAGTAGGTTTCAGTGCGCTTGGAACATTAAATCGCGAGAAAGGTCTATTTAAAATTTTCAGATTCGCTTGGCTGCCATGTTCGTTTTGTTGTTAACCGGTTTTTGAAAGTCTTATAGATGGACTTCCAGTAGTGCCCTTTATCTCCGTACAAAATTTTAGGGAGATACTGCTAATAGTTTCAGAGATATAGAATGCCGGTGAAATATTTCGCACAGCCGCCATCTTGTGATTATGTAAACAATTGAACGAAGTTAGATGTCGGTGCATCGCAATGTATATAAACATATATTGTACCAAGTTTCATTGCGTTTGGTTGGTCAAATCACGAGAAACGTATATTTAAAAGTCACAAATTCGCTTGGCCTCCATGTTGGTTTTGTAGTTACCAGGCTTTCAAAAGTCACATAGGTGAACTTACAGTAGTTCCCTCTATCACCATATAAAATGTCAGGGTAATATCGGTAATAGTTTCGGAGATATTGAATGCTGGTGAAATATTTCACACAGCTGCCATGTTGGATTGGTGAGTCGTAACAAAATTTGAAGGGCACGGTCGGGGTCGCAGGGAATAGTGCTATGAACTTACCGAGTTTCATTGAAATCGCTCCAGCCGTTTAGATTTTATTAGGGGGGGACACACACACGAATCACACACACACACACACACACGGACAAAAGGTGATCTCATAAGCCTATTTTTTCAAAATTGAAAATAGGCTAAAAATCCTAAAAAGACATATGTTAACTCCAACACCTACCTCTATACCACTCTCAGTCCAAAAATTGTATAATTTTCAAAATTTCCAAATCAAATTTCCAAAATGGGTTATATTTTCAAAAGTAAAAAAGTTTACAAAAATGTTTGTTTGACATAAATGAATTGCCTTTGCCCCCTCTACAGCCGTACCAAGTCCCAGGTCTCTAGGACAAAAACATAATAAATTTGAAAATGGGCCTATATTTCCGAAATTATGAATTTTACAAAAACGTTTGTCTGACGTAATTCAATGGTCTTTACCCCCTCTACGCCTATACTAAGTCTCAGGTCTCTAGGACAACAAAAATAAAATTAGAAAATGGGCTATATAATTCCAAAATTAGATATTCAGCAAAAAAGTTTGTTTGACATAAATCATTGGTCTTTACCCCCTCTACCTGTAACCCAAGCCTCAGATCACTAGAACAATAAAAATAAATTTTTGAAAATGGGCTGTATTTCCAAAATTAGGAATTCTACAAAAAAAGTTTGTTTGACATAAATCATTGGTCTTTACCCCCTCTACCTGTAAACTAAGTCTCAGGGCTCTAGAACAACAAAATTAAAATTTTGAAAATGGGCTATATTTCCAAAATTAGGAATTCTGCTAAAACGTTTGTTTGACATAAATGAATTGTCTTTACCTTCTCTAGCGCCATACCAAATTTCAAGTTTCTAGGACAAAAGAAATGAATTTTGGAAAATGGTCACTATTTTGGAAACTAGGAATTCTACAAAAACGTTTGTTTAACATAAATGAAAGTTCTCTATCCCCTCGACCTGAAAACCAAGTCCCAGGTCTGCAGGACAAGAATGAAAAAAGTTCAATTGGGAAAGTAGGCAATTTTTAATAAAACCAAACATTCTATAGAGTGATCTATGGGCTTAAAAGAATCGTCTCTATGTTCTTTATTTTTTAAAATAAAACGTTTTTTATTTTTTACATTTTTAGAAAATAGTGTAATTTTGACATTCCTATATTTTGGAATCTAGGAAGTTTACATAAAACTTTGTTTGACGTAAATCAATGGTCCCTACCCCCTCTACCACTAGAATAAATATAAAGCTTCTAGGACTAAAACCGTGCAACGCCGGGTGGGTTAGAACCCCCCTCACCCCCCTTGTACACAGTTTTAGTCTTAGAAGCTTGATATTTATTTTGGAGGTAGAGGGGGTAGGGACCATTGATTTACGTCAAACAAAGTTTTTTGTAAACTTCCTAGTTTCCAAAATATAGGAATTTCAAAATTACACTACTTTAAAAAATGTAAAAAATAAAAAAAGTTTTATTATAAGAATAAAGGACATAGAAACCATTCTTTTAAGCCCATAGAAGACTTTATACAATGTTTGGTTTTATAAAAAATCGCCTTCTTTCCCAATTGAACTTTTTTCATTCTTGTCCTGCAGACCTGGAACTTGGTTTACAGGTAGAGGGGATAGAGACCTTTCATTTATGTTAAACAAACTTTTTTGTAGAATTCCTAGTTTCCAAAATAGTGACCATGTTTCAAAATTCATTTTCTTTTGTCCAAGAAACTTGGAATTTGGTAAGGTGCTAGAGGAGATGAAGACAATTCATTTATGTCAAACAAACGTTTCAGCAGAATTCCTAATTTTGGAAACAGCCCATTTTCAAAATTTTATTTTTGTTGTTCTAGAGGCCTCAGACTTGGTTATCAGGTAGAGGGGGTAAAGACCAATGATTTATGTCAAAAAAACATTTTTGTAGAATTCCTAATTTTGGAAATATTGCCCATTTTTAAAATTTTATTTTTGTTGTTCTAGTGACCTGAGACTTGGGTTACAGGTAGATGGGGTGAAGACCAATTATTTATGTCATACAAACTTTTTTGTAGAATTACTAATTTTGGAAATATAGCCCATTTTCAAAATTTTATTTTTTTGTCCTAGAGACCCGAGACTTAGTGTAGGCGTAGAGGGGTAAAGAGCAATGATTTACGTCAGACAAACTTTTTTGTAAAATTCATAATTTCGGACATATAAGGCCATTTTCAATTTTTTTTTGTCCTAGAGACCTGAGACTTGGTACGGCTGTAGAGGGGGCAAAGGCTATTCATTTATGTCAAACAAACATTTTTGTAAACTTTTTACTTTTGATAATATAGCCCATTTTGGAAATATGTTTTGGAAATGTTGAAAAATATACTATTTTTGGACTGAGAGTGGTATAGAGGTAGGTGTTGGAGTTAACATATGTCTTTTTAGGATTTTTAGTTTAAAGATATAGCCTACTTTCCAAATATTTTTTTGAAAAATTTGAAAATACACTATTTTTTAATTTTATATTTGACTAGGCATGGGATAGAGCTAAGTGTAATAGTTGAGAGTCAATCATTAACCTTAGAATACTTTGGATTTTTAGAATTTTAGTGTGTGTTGTTGTTGTTGTTGCCTACAAACATGGTGGTAAGGATTATGCTGTCATAAAAAGGGCTCACATACTTTCCAAGACCAAATTAGCCTACAAGTAAGAGCACATATGAGAGAGCTAATACAAAAGCCAGCAAAAAATCCAACAAAAGCCAACAGAAGCCAACAAAAAAAAGCAAATACACAACCTGATAGTAAAATGTTAAACACTTGCATAGTATTACATTTTAGGTAAAGCAATATTCCCATACTATTACGTCATTTAACTTTTTGTTACGTCATGCGGCAAGTTAAATCTTGTTAGAGTTCCAATCGTTAACTTTCGGCAGTCTCCAGCAATGTTCGAGAGATTGTGTATTAATGTGTTTACTGCTTTCTGCCGAAAAGCGTTGTAGGTTACGTCATAATCCAAAAATAGAATTGGGTATTGGTATATATAAGAGACGCTACAGATGCATACGATCAGTGCTTCGTGGTAGTTGAAAGTGCAAAGGTGTCTCTCTCTCAAGTGTTTAGTGTCCCCCAACTTATGGGGAACATAATAAAGCCAACCAACGAGCGGTTTGGGTTGTGGTTGTTGTTGGAAAACCTGGACAATCTGGTTACAGACATTGGTAATATAAACTACACAGAAAACAAGACGCTCCTAAGTGATAAAAATGGTAATAATAATAATATCGTATGGCCTCGGATGCCGGGTGCAAGCTTTGTAATTTGACACCCAGAGGGTAGCTTGCATGTCGAATTTCGTGGTTCCATGAATCACTGTGAAAGTCAAGGAGGTTAGATAATAGATATCTAAGCTCCTTGAACATTATAGCGCTTTCTAGTAGAGAAATGAGGAACTTTGTGTTGGCGGAAACTCCCGAGATTAATTTTGCCATTATGAACTCGGCCTACTGAATTCAAATGGGTTCTTTGACATGCCAACATCGTAAGACATGCGTATCGTATTTTTGCCGCCTTTCAAAAATCACTTACCACGGCCAGGGGCGAACCTGCAATCTTGGGGTTAGTAGACCGACACGCTATCCACTCACCCACCGTGGCAAGCTATAAAAATGGTAATCTACTTACACCGATTGCCGATCCGTTTTGTGATAACATTATGGTGGTTAGGATATGTGGCCAAGTGGACTGCCAAGAACAATTGGTAAATAGTAAGTCTGTGCTGCTAAAGAAAGAAGTGTGTGGTGCTTTCAACCTCTATTTACGTAGTAAATTCTCAAAGTTCATTTCTGCTAAACATGGTGTTAATGCAAATCTACCATTTCCTATACTCAACAACGAGCGTGCAATGGCACGGGGACTCAGGGCACAACTTGGGGAGAAAGGAATGTTAATCTTATGGAAAAGTATAAAAATCCTGTGGCTATACCATACAAAGCGGAGCTAGCTGAAGTTAAATTAGATGTTCTGTTAGCCGAACTTCCAGAGATATTGCAACAACTTCGTGCTGAGGAGAATTATCTTATGGATTTGGACATAACCCAAGATTTGGCTGGTGTTTTTAACAAGGCAGAGATGTGTGATTATCAAACATCGAATCACAACTTTTGTGTGCAAGGAGAGTATCGAGAAAAGTGTAATGTGATTGTGAACAATGATAAAACGGTTGGTATAGACTGTTTAACATGGATGAACTCTAATTCTAGAATAAAAATATATAACAAATTTATATGTCAAATTACAAGTCCTGGTGTAAACAAAGTCATTGGAAACCATATTATAGACTTTATCCGATGTCCAGACACCTGTCTAAAAGAAACGTTTACGTCTTCCTTAGCTAAGGAACATGGTATTACAAGACTAGAGGCAACAATTTACAACTAAAAAATGGATGGTGTATTTGACCCACTCGAAGATTGTGTTAGTGTATTAAAATCCAACAAACATTACTTAAAAGAAGCGCCCCTGTACTCGGTGCCGATCGCGTCCATGTGGACCAAATTATCGGATAACCTACAAAATAGTTGCTGTGTGGTGTTTAACAAAGTTTTGCAATTTGTGTATTGGGGTAATAAAAATACTCGGAAATTGACTGGTGTGCAAAACGAACTGCGCGATGGACAAGATCGGAAAAAAATGATAAACTATGCTCTCTCTGCCTATAGTTTTAATTACTTACCCGTAAACTTTGTAGAAATTGTTAACGATGATTCTGGAAACAACAATGTTCGCATTATACAGAAATGCTACATTAAAGCTGGGGAAACATTCTTTTCTCAATCCAGGACATTGTTTTCCACAATTCCCGCAAACATAAACATTAGCGAGTTAGGATTGACTCCTACAAATAATATTCTTCCCCAGGTGTTGAGAAAAAGAACCAATAAAACAAACAGACTTAAATTCTCTTAAGGAAATTACCCCATTGAGTACAGTTAATGTGCTATGTGTAAGGAAACGAAAATTAGAGTTGGAGGAAATTGAGATCAAAAAAGGGAAAGTGGAATATGTTGCAGAGACTACTGCCCTAAAGGAAGAGTACGAAGCAGTGTTGCAGAAAGAACAGGCGATTGTGGATGCAAGAAACAGGTTTACAGTTGACTTTAAACAAAGTCCCTGGCAAAATCTAGATGAGAGTGGGAAATACAAACTCTCAGCATTTACTGTTGATTACAAAGGAACTTATCCACGCGTTGGAGTATTTGTAGAAAGTGAAAAATGTAAACATGTGTGCTACTTAAGAGGATATTTAAAATCTATGTTTTTAAAGAGTCATGGTAATTTAGACTTGCTTAAAAAGAATGGATTTATTGTAACTCCATGTGGTGGATTGGACATTGTATATCTGGAAACTGAAAAACCGTTTGCAGAATTCAACACCAATGGAATGACTACATTTAATGGTAACTCGTTTGCTAAAATCGAGAATTTTAATTGTTTCACAAGCATACAAACAGGCTATAGAGTAGAGTCGACAACGTATACGCAAAGAGACGTTGATCTACTTAATAACATTACCATGCAGGAAATCAAAGGCCAAATAAAAATCCGAAAGTGCTCCCGGTTAGAAAGTTTGGAAAAAGGAACAGAACTAATTATTAAGGGAGTAAAAACAATAGTGTATAGACATAAAGTTAGATATGAGTTGGAAATGGAGAATTTTGAGTCTTTGTTTATATCCAATTACTGGCTGGAAAAGGAACTAGAAGATTCGGATACAGATTTGAATTATCGAATCAAAATTAAGCTGGATGCTTTTAAAACTACACCCAGCAAAAATAAGGAAAGAGTTGTGTTCTGTGTGTAAATATGCATGACAAATCAAGAATTTGGGCTGCCCTGTTCGTATTAAACTAATGGATACAAAAGGGACCTAAGAGATTTAAGAAAAAATATAAGTTAAAATGTAGAAAAATTAAAATGAATGTTATTACTAAAATAAAGAAAAGATTGTATTATAATATGTAAAAATTGTAGATATATGTAATTAATAAACTTTTGCATGGGTACCGCTTGTGTTTCTTATTACCCGCCTGACACACTTAATCCAATCTTCAACCTTTGGCAGTCTCCGGCAATGGTCGGTGATCTTGGCTTTGAAAAGTATTTGAAACTAGTGTAGTTGAAAGCATAGTATGACCCGTTTCTTACCTATATGAAAGAACGACTTTCACTAACAAATTACAACTTCACTCCCTAGTAGGGGTAGGTTTTATTTAGGTGTTGATATGAGTTGTCCATTGGAAAGAGGGCGTCAGCCCGAGTACAACGATATGTCGCATGTCAAAATCGGACCTTGGGTTCGCGAAATATCAAATATTACATATCTGAGATTGTGACGTCAGAGAAGTTATTAGTAGGAGGGGGAAGAACTCCTAGCTTTCCCCTACTGTCGTGGTACTAATTTCCGCCACCACGCGCGCTCATTGTTTCCTGTTACACGTTTCTGTCAATCCCACTTCCATCCCTTTTTTCGAAATCTCTCCCTCAAAAATATACACACCTGGCACTAAGAGCCATACGCTAAATAAATAAATAAATAAATAAATAAATAAATAAATAAATAAATAAATAAATAAATAAATAAATAAATAAATAAATAAATAAATCCAGCAACCGAGAGGAAAGATGTTACACATCAAAATCAGACAAACGTTCATTTTAATATACAGGCCTATATAAGGATTGGAATAATCGATTTCTGCAGCGTATAAACCTATGCTTTAATATAAGCCATTTCATACCAAATTTATATTATTTCTTTCAGTACATTCAATAAAATAATTTCAAAATACAAAATATGGACCAGGTAGCAAACGTTAGCAGCCATTTTGACGTGTGAGCCTGAAGTGCTCGGTGCATGGCACGGCATGGTAGCTTGGCCTGAGCCCTCTTTAGTCACTGTAACAGTATACTATTCTAACATAAAATTATAATATCCATCGGGTCACGTCCTTGAGGACATTTATAACTACCCACTGTTCGATAAGCGGAAATGGTGAATGCGGGCGTTGTTGGATCATACGTTACGGATTAGCCTATAATGCTTCACACAGCCGCCATCTTGAAATCATTTGGCTAAGGACATTGTACGTTGGGCAGCAGACGCTTCCCACATGAAGGTATATTTTTGAAAAAAATGTTAGAGATCGAATGATTAGTTTAGTCGTATTTTGATTTAAGTATTGAACATTTGAGTGGCCACCATCTCGTTTTCGTTAAGATGGCGGCGATATAAAACAAGGCGTTGAGGTTTCTTGTGCTAGTGCTACCTCTGTACCAAAGTTGGTTTAATTCGGTTCCGTCGTGTTTGAATTGATAGGGTGGTTCGACATACACACATACACGGCCGCCATCTTGTAACTATTTGACTGATGATTTTGTTGTTTGGATGACAGATATTTCTATTTGAAGGTCTTATTTTTGAAAATTGTGGTAGAGATTGGAGTGTTAGTTAAGTGGAAATTGCTTTGAACATTTGGATGGCCACCATTTTGTTTTGGTTAACATGGTGGCAATGTAAAACGTGGCCCTGAGATGACCTTTGCTAGTGCTAGCTCTGTACCGCGTTGGTTCATTTCGGTGGAATATCGTCTGAGTAATAGAATTATAAAACCAATAATTATTTTAAAAATCTAATTGAACCCACCTCTTCTTAGTTTTGCCTCATGAGACTGAATCCACACCGTTCCAGTCCACAGAACATAATTAAATTCCTTTGGAGGGTCGGGAATCAAACACGGACCTCAGAGGCGACAGACAAGAATGCTAGCCGCTACGCCAGGATAATGACAAGAATTGATTTTGATAGTTCTCCAGAAAATCACAATTAGTTGGAGGTGTTTTATACGACAACATGTTTCCAGTTGAGAATGGTATTGCTTCCACCTTCCTTGGTCAATTATTGTTCTCTTCCTATCTCAACGGTATTAGGATGTCAAAGGTTTACGGTGTCGATCATTTTACCACCTTAGCTGTCCCTTGTTTCATCCTTCCTGATTCATTCGTTCTTCGAGGGGTTGAAACTCTTATTTTCAGGGTAACTCCAGTTTTCTGCACAAGGCCCTAAAGAAGGGCTGTAGCACCCCCACTTAAGGTGCAGTCTGGACGGTACAACCTTCAAGGGTTGGTGACCCTGAGGGAATCCTAAGATGAGTCCGTATTTCCCTTCATTCATTGACTTTGGGAAGGTCCCTCGTGTCATCATCAAATCTTTGATATTATTTCTGCTTCGAATTTTTCTTTAGTTTCATTCATTGCTTCTTCAATGCATAGGTTGAAAAGTATGATTTTCCATATTCACTTTTTTTCACAATTTTGTGTTCGAAGTGAGCTAGTAGTTTGTGGTATTCATTTCCACATTTACTTTCAATATCATGATTAACACTACCATTGATTTATATCAGTGTACTTTTGTTACTAACTCTTCTTCTTAAGTATTCAATCCATGGATTGGTCTGCGGCAGTTCTCCAGTCAGCTCTATTTATAGCTTTCCTCTTCCTCTCTTCATAGTTTCTGCATCCTACATCAGACATGATTTGCTGTACATATTGTAGGCGTGGTCTTCCTCGACATCTTTTGCCTTCAACCATTCCCTCCAATACCGTTTTCAGCAGGCTATCGTGTCTCAAAATATGTCCAATCAGTCTAGTCCTACTCCTCTTTATGCTTTTCCATAAGGTAAAATTTTCCTCCATCTTTTTAAATACTTCAGCATTCGTTATTTTTTCTGTCCAGCTAATTTTTAGCATTCTTCTATAACACCATTGTTCAAAAGAATTTATCCTATTTTTTATTTTCCAATTGTCCACGTTTCGCAACCATAAAGGGCAATACTCCAAACATACGCTTTTAATAATCGTTTTCTGGTTTTAAGATTAATGGAATTTGTAGTGACTAAACGTTTCTTTATGTGAAAAGCTAATTTGGCTTGTAAAATTCTACATTTGATTTCTTTCTTGCTTCTTCCATCTTTGGTAATTTTGCTTCCGATATATTTAAATTCTTGAAAATTTTCGAGTGTTTTGTTGCCCACCACTAATTTCATACTTGAGTCTGCCTTTTTATCGCAGACCATAACTTTCGTCTTTGACTTATTTATTTTCAACTTGTATTCATTACCCATGATTTCCTCCATTCTTACTATTATTTGTTTGAGATGTTGTTCACCATCTGCAAATATGGCAATGTCATCTGCAAATCTAATCATATTTGTTTGTTCACCTTGTATCCTTATTCCTAAATTCAAATCCTCTCGAACCTTATTCAATGCATCCTGGATGTAGGCATTAAAAGCATGGGAGACAAGGCACAGCCTTGTCTAACTCCTTTCCCTATTTTTGCTTCCTCTTGTTTGTTACTAACTGGAGCTTGTATTACCTGGTATTCAGCCATCAGAACAGTATCTGTCCGGCTCAAATCCACCTTCTGCTTAGGCAGGAACCTCCTGATGACCGGGCTGACCAGACTATGGTCGATGGTTTGGAGATTAGTGGAACCCGTCAAGAAGGTGATGGCGAGACCCACCAACAGTGTTACAACAAATCCCATAGGCACGTACCACATATATGAGATGCGGTATAGAATGAAGGGGTCACTGAAACAAGAAAAAAGATATGTTTGGTTAAAGCTTTCATGGAATATTTCATTACTCGACCTGTCAAAAAAATGCACTAAACTATTCTTGCTCTAATGCACTAACATACAGTAGGTCAAATTTGCAGTAAAATTTAAAAATTCATGCATTATGAAGTTTAAGAAAAGTTGATGTCGTTAATGCGTTTAAGGTGATTAGGACATCAGTCCCGTACACTACCGTTTATGTTCAATGTGCCTGAAATATGTGAAGTAGTGCGTGTAACTAAAATATTGTGGTCTTCCCCTTGTTCTTCTTACTATTCCCTGTCTTATTGTTTTTCTTATTAATTATCCTTAGCATTAATGCCATGTGGCATCCGGGAGGCAGCAGTTTTTGCGTTAGTAGCTTCAGAACATTTCACGTGACTTTTCTCGAACCTTGAAATAATGGACTGGGCTGGGTATTGGATTACCTCTGTTTTACTGAAGACATTGCAGCTGCCAACATGGTTGTGTTGTCAAAATTGAAGCTATGGGTGCATCCTTCCACTGAAAGAGGTTTGCTCTTGAATCTCACTTGTCCGCTCATGAGGGCCATGAAGCTTCCCATGCTGACCCATACAACAAAGATTAAGCCGACGATACCACCAGATAGCACTCCCTACACAATAAACATTCATAATAACCATTATATATTTAATTACTTGTCAATATAAATACAAGACAAGAATTAGAGACAAAATACTAGATTTTATGTAATAATAATAATAATAATAATAATAATAATAATAGTAATAGTAATAATAACAATAATAATGAGGTACACTGTATGTTTCTACCCCTTTTTATTCTCGTTGTATGGGGTTTGGATGAGATGGCATAATATAAGGTATTTTATGTAGCAATGATTTCAAGGCTGAATGCCTTTTCTGATGCCTACCTAGTCAGAGGAGTTAATAATAAATGAAGAATTAAAATGAACAACATGCTAGAAGGCCTAACAGAGGGTACTGTACCCTTATATCTGGATGATCCACCAAAATCCAACGCTGGAAAATAATGGATTGTAGCATCTTGAAGTCCCGGCTAAAAAGAACACAGTGCTACTTGGCGAAAACACTCAGAATAAGGAACAAGAATATTTCAAACAGAATGTGATATAGCATCAAACTACAGAACAATAGGGTTCTCTAACTACTCTGGAAAGACGAGAATCCATGAAAATCTCGGGCGTAAGAATGCGGATAAGGCCCCTTGGGAACTTCCACCCTATAGCACATTCCACTACCATTTGACTACAAAGAAAATGCAAAAATTTCTATAAAAGATCAGGGAATCATAAAAACGTGCCTGTCATATTTATTGACACAAACAAATACACGTTTCCTAACAATTTCATTCGTAATATGCATTATTAACGTTAAATTAAATTAAATTACTCTGTTACATTAAACACTTATTTCTTTCTTCTAGAAACCGATAAAATTGTCTATAGAAGATTTCATAAGTTCAAATAAAAATGATGAATTAAATCGTAGCAAACAACTGCTGTTCCCTAGGTAACGGGAGTTTTATAACAAAATACAATGTTATAAAGTTTAAAAATTATCCCCAAAATAAAATTAATTTACCACTGACGTAGATCTCCGTCATTACAAAAACAATTCATTACTCTATACAATTTATCTCCCGTCTCCTATCACTTAAATCCTTCTCATGGAAGCGATAAAAATCTCTATTCAAATTAAAATTATAAATTAAAAATTACAATACGCATAAATATAACTATAAACCTTTCTTTAAATCCTAAATATTATTTATGTACAACACATCGGCGCTCTAGTTCAGCAACTACTCAATTTAAAATAAAATATTTACAACGGGCAAACTGCCTTCTTCACAGACAATATAGACATAAATTGTCTTCCTATTTCTTCACTCACATTTCAACGGACTTAAGAATTTTCATTCGCCATACTATGTCTTATTCGGGAAACTGTTACAATTCGGGATTCTATAATCCATACAATTAAGTAAAGGCATTGTTCATAGTCCTCTTATAACTGGTCTGTCATCAAAATAAAAATACTTAATAAAAATAATCTTCCAATTCGTTGAATAATTACCGTAAATTCAATCTCTGATTAAAACCATTTAAATATAACTCAGTTTACTCTCAGTTTCAACAAAAATCCATTGATCCTATAATTTCTTTCAGATACAACTTCATCTAGGATTCACTGTCCTAATGCTTTCAAGGAGTTTCAACTCTATGAGTCTATTTCAATAACTTCAAATATTAATAAATACCAACAATACTGCTTCTTCTTATACATCCTATTTTCCAACATCAAAATATGCACAAGTCTGTCACTACAGACATTCCTTCAACAATTGACCAATGGCTTCACAATGCTCATTGTCATACAACAAATACCTCCGTTATCACGGGAATAAATAAATCTCTCTCTTAGAGATACTTCGCAGTTTCTTCCAATAACATACTGTATTATTCTCAACTAACTTCTCGTTAACAAATTCTTCTCGTAGTTTCAACATCCTTAATAAAAATATGTAATATAAATACTGGTTCTATCGATGAATTAATTTAGCAGGTAATACGATAAAATACTAGTCTTCTAATAACAATATTATTCCTTTTATATCACTCACATTTCCATAAAGCATCCTATTACCTGTCTTTCTTCAATGTCTTATTGTTTCAATAATTCTCTGCAATTCGTATTTACTAACTTCATATTACATTCTCTTATAAATTCTTTCTTTAATATATTTCTCATAAACTTTTATACTTTATGTTTGTTAATTATGTCACCAAATATTTATAACCAGATCTGTCTAATAAGTTATCAGATCCTGATTTTACATGGATCTTTAAATACGATCCTTAAGAATTGCATTCTCTCAAATACACCTCTATATAACATTCTTGGAACAAATTTCCAATATTATCATCGTTTCAAAGAACGATATAATACAATTAAAAAGTGACAAAATGTGATATAAACACATTTAAACTTGACCATAAAATATTCTGAACTAAATGGTAAAATCTCCTCAATCAAATTTCGAAAGTCGCAAAATTTAAAAAAAAATCTGAATTGTCAAAATCGACGAAAATTGAGAATAAACATTCACATGACGTAGTTATTAAACTAAAACATCGAGAACTATAACAATGTCATGAAAACGTAGAAAAATGGCATTAATAAAAAGTTGTCGGATATTCTCAAAAGTTTCTACAATTCTACAAAATGGGATATATCGTTGGTCACGAGACTACCTTGTGTTGCGTTATAGATGACTAGAAGTGGTCTTTCTTCGCTATCCCTCAGAAACGGATTGTTTCTGATAGCTCGAAACTCCATGATGTCGTGTGGGCCTCTTCGATCTCCTACAGAAGTTTCCATGCGGTCAGGTACGGGATTCTAACTCGAATATCTTCGTGTGGCCGTCCTTTCTGCGAGGCTATCTTCTTGTGTGAGATGGGAAACCGTTTCTCTCTTGATGGCACTGGGTTACCCCTAGCCGCCCTCGTTCGTGAAATTCTTCTGTCCTCTTTCGCCAAAGTTCTGATATAAGCATTCGTCATTTTAGATGGTGAAATGATTATGTTGCTGTAGAATAATTTTCAAGGGGAGACGAGATGTTAATCTCCCCCACGAGATTGATGTTATGTCATTTCGAATACTCTCACTGTCATCATAGTTCTGTTCCCATTAACATTTTAGTTCGTCATTACTTCTCCTGTAGATTCAGTCGTATTTTCCTCCCTCAACTTCAGCAATTTCGACATGGTAGAAATATGTAGATTAATTTCAATAATCTTTAAATATAGTATGTCGACTTGATATGCATGCACAAACGAAGTGCCTTCGTTCTCGTTGCTAATTGCGTGCCGTATTCATCTTCTTCAAAGATATAATAATCTCTATCAGCTTTGTTCGATTGTCGAGTATTTGGTTGACACGTCCTCTTCTCATGAAGTCGTAATTGTTAAGAGCCTCAATTCTCTTCTCTGATTCCCCTCGTCAATACTCAAGTTAGCGTCACCTTTCAGAACATGGATATGATTGGTTCCTTATTAGCTATGATGGTAATAATCCTTAATTAAACATTTAATTATTCGCAATGTTAATAAATAGTTCTTATTAATTATTTAATATCTTCTATGATATTACGATGTGTTAAAATAATGCTGGTAATTAGCAATGCTAATTATCTTGTTTGCTCTTATCTAAGTAAGGTCGCTTCGCATTGGCTGTTCGACACGCGCCAAGCTGGAGTCTCCCCTCCTCTGAACCTCTAGTCACACTTCCCTCGCGTGCGGCTTTCGGCTCGACTCGGAAGTCTTCGAGTATCTCCGTGCATCATAGTTCCATCATTCTTTAGCACTGTGCTGCCTAATGCTAAGTCGCTCACGTGACTGTGAATAATTTCCTCGTTCGTCGGCTCGGTTAACTGGCTAACTCGGCGAAATGTATAAACCAGATTCGTGGCTTGATTCCAGTGTCGCTATAATTTAAAATTGGCCAGTTATAAAACATTTGAAAATACGAATATTTCCAAGCTCATTTACATATACGAGTACAGTGCCATCCAGGGATTTGCCAGGGATTAAAAATGATAAATCACGGAAGGACATTTCAAGGACGACTAACGTTACGTTTTGGAATTACACGTCTTCCAAGTCCGATATTCTTGAACCTTAGCAGGGGTATGTGCCGTAATTGGTAATAATGATGATACTAATTATAGTCTAATAATAATAACAATAATAACAATAATTAGCATTACCTTACTATTAACCCAAGGAAGAAGAAATCCCATGGTGAACATGGCCCCCAAAGGACCGTCGGCCATAGTTCCAATTGTCAACATTGCCTGGAAAAGAATTACCTTAGACAGTGTAAGAATGTTAACAGTACATATGTTAATTTTAAAGTCATCAAAATCAATGTAACTTATGAAACACATTTCATACTTACTGCGAAATGTATCTCAATGACAATACACATATTAACATAGAAATGATGGGCAGATGACCTTGCTGTTCTGCCTGTTAAAACAACAACAACAACCAAAATATAGGAATGGCTTGATAGTCGATCTCTTGGTGTAAGAGTAGCTCGATGGCCTCTTATCTAGGAGACTGCGGGTTCGATTGGCGGATACGCCAGAAATGTTCATTACTGATATGAAGGCTTGAAAGGGGTGCACTCATCCATGTGAGGACAAATGTGTAGCTGCTTATTTAGAGAAGAAACGCCACATGGTCTAAAACCAAGGTGATCCCGTCTAATACGCAGGCTATGTGCTGGGTGGCAGTGCTTCTTGAATTCACCTGGTCCTTTGGACCTAACCGGGGTTTAGATTTTTTTCTTAGGTATGGCTTGTTCCTCATTAAACATCCGTCATTACTTGAAGTGACTTTAAACTTTGAGGGATTTCTAAGCTGATGTACTTTCTCTTGTTGCAGAGACTTCGGGGCGTACTCTCTACTCATTATATTGTTCCCATGATTGGTCTAGAGCCGAGGTCATCAAATGCTGGTCAAATGAGTCAGTGACATCATAAATCTGACAGGGCAAAATTGAGAGAATACTGGCTGTGCCTTTTGGTTTCCCTCACCATCCTTCAGGACACACGGACCAGGTGGTGGTTGATAGAAACCTGACATCCGAGATGAGAGCATGTGAACAAAGATTAGTTGTCTAAAGAACCAATCATAGAAGCTATTGCATGTCGCAGATTTCATAGCACACTTGGTCAGTGATTGTCATTATTGTCTGATTTTAAGACATGTCACACATATTACGTTTTCTCACAAGGGAACACCACGAATGAGGAACATTTGATCTCGTTGGAAGCTTGCATTCTTGTTGGTCAGTTTGCAAGCAAGGCATCTGTGCTTGTATTTCATCCTTAATATTCAATAGAGACACCCCTGGATGGCACAAAACTGTGCACGTAATTTAGTTCATCCGCGAGACTTGGCGCAGTCTAGGTGAGTGGGCTTGCCAATCCCTTATATCCATTCCAACCAATCACTTTACAGGATATTATCCTCGACAGTCTGCATACGGTGAAAGTGCCTAAGGTTCAGTTTACTCCGATTTCTGCCAGTGTCCTTGATAGCTCACGCATTGAAGCGAGTCTAGTAGTCCAGTAACAGTTCCCATGAGGCGCTGAAAGCGCGTGCTGCCTTGAATCTGCAGAGCACAAAGCGCGATTGTAACACGGCGAAGCTCTCTGTGTGATCGACAATTGACTATCAGTGCGCAAACCTTACAATTGGAGGCTCACAGAGTGTCTGGTTTTCAACTGCCCACCCAAACGTCATACAGTATACTCTCGATTATCCGTGTATGTTTTCGCCTATTTAAGAATAATGATTGTGAATACAATATACAGTACACCATTTTCTCTTTAATTGATACCGAATTGTGAATAGATTTCGTTTGAATTTATTTTTCTTACGTATTTTTGCAGCGTAGTCCCGGTATTTTACATACATATTTTTGTAGTGTAGTCCCGGTGGGGGACGGAATTTTGTGACGGGTCGACGACTTCTTTCTTTGTCCAGTCTTAATAATAATGTTATTGGTTTTACGTCCCTTTTAACTACCCTGGCTTTTAGAGACGCCGGGGTGCCGGAATTTTGCCCCGAAGGGGATCTTTAACGTGCCAGTAAATGTACTGACACGGATCTCTCGCATTTGCGCACCCTCAAATGCCAGCTGACTGCGCCAGGTTTCAAACCTGCAACCTTGGGCTCAGCAAGCGAGAACGTTACCCCTGAGCCACGCAGCTAGACTTTGTCCAGTCTTGTTTTGTAATAGCGAAGTGTAAGTTCCGTAAGGAGATGGGGGTAGACTTATTTCAAAGTTGCTGGAAGGCAAGCGCTGTCTGCATTCCATTGAGGGATCCGCTTAAATGCCCGACGCGTGTTAAGCAAATGAAAAACCAGAAGCACAGTAATGTGGGTGAGTTATCTTTATAAATACCGGGTGAGTTAGCCGTGGTGGTTACGGCATGACTGATGGCAGTCGCTCACATCCGGGAGGCGAGGAGGTTCGAATCCCCCCGCCGGCAACCTCGAAGATGGTCTTCTGTGGTTTCCCATCTTCCTTCCAGGCAAATGCCGGGGTTGGTCCCTAACTATAGGCCACAGCCGCTACCTTCCAACTCCTCGTCCTTACATTCCAACTTCCCTCCTTCCCTCCCCAACGGTACTTGTAGCTCACCCATTGGGTGTCCGTCTCGAAGCAGCTACAAAACTGGCGAGCCGAACATGTCCTCGGACACTCCCGGCACTAAAAGCCATACGCTAAAAAAAAAAAAAAAAAAAATCTTTATAAATGTATTATAGCCTACTTTATATGATTCTGCTTCTTAAAACATTATAGAAGACATTCTTCTTGCAATAAAAACATGCTTTTGGATTATATGTGTTTTGCGATGATCCGTGCTATTCACCCCGGTCATTAGCTCGGATAATCGAGAGTATACTGTACATGGAAAACGTTTGAGCGAGCTGAGGCAATGCCTTTGTTTGGAGAGGATATGAGAACTTGGCGTGCGCAGCCACTTGGACTCATCCAAGCCTCAGACATACAGTACATCTACAGTATGTTCGCAGAATTCGCTTTCTGTAGTAATCGACCTAATAAATGTAGGGATAAAAGAACATCACAGATGTCTTCTTGTACTCTAACCAATATTTGTACCAAATTTGAGTGAGTAATATATCTCCTCCACTTCTCCTCTATGTATGATGACTACGATGTTCCACCACTTATGAAAACAATCACCACCACCTTCATGTGTTGTGGGTGGTATTCTGTGTCAAGTCATTTGCCGCATTCCTTCCGACCTTTGGTGAATGGTTTAGTGTAATAAATCCCCGTCGGGGCGATTCAAAATGGTATTAATTCAGTCACACAAGGACAACTGTAAACCATGATGGGTTCAGATATTTTTTCAACAATTTGACAAATGGCCTAAAGATGGATAAGTTATTTCTTTCTTTCTTTCTTTCTTTCTTTCTTTCTTTCTTTCTTTCTTTATGAGGTCACTTGGGGTTACCTTGTGGGTAGCACAATTCTAACAACCGTTTATTGTTGTTTATTATATTTACGTTGATCATCAAACTTGAATAGTTCTGAGGGTAATGAATTTTGCACAGCATTGTTATAGCCATTGTAGTAATGTGTGCGAGGTTATTTATATCAGTGTTTAAGTTTGGGATTAGTAGGTAGCCCCAGACGTAAAAATGAATTACCGTTTACTTGGAGTAAGCGTATAAAAACCGGGAAGTAACCGCATCAGGATGATCTTTAGCAGAGTTAGAATAAAACAAGTAGTTCCGTGAAGAACTATACGGCCTATTTTCATATATCCTGCTCATGTTAATTTCTTCTAACAACATACAAAATTTCAGTTTAATTGCTGTAACAGATTCGTAGATATTGAGAACCGTCTAAATATTTCAGATTGTCGCCAGGTTGGATTTTTATTTTTGTGCTATTACATTAAGATTATTGTGTACGTGTGGTATTCAAACTTCAATCGCATGATTAGAACACAAGAAGTAAAAACGAGATTTTAAAATTACGCACAGCAGCCATCTTGTGATTATGCAAACAATTGAAATAAATTAGATTCCAGTGGATCAACATTTGTATGAGCATTTAACGTGCAACGTTTCACAGCACTCGGATAGTTAATTCGCGAGAATCGTCCATTTAAATATTTATACTTCGCGTCGCCGCCATGTTGGATTTGTCCTCACCAGGTTAATGAAAGTCCTATAGGTGAACATATGTTCATAGTCTCTATGAACATAAAAAAAATCAGTTTGGTTGTTGTAAAAGATTCATAGATATTGAGAACCGTCTAAATATTTCGGAAGCTCGCCATTTAGGATTGTTATATGTATAGGCCATATAATTATGTACCATTCAAGGACAATTATTGCCTAAGTTCATTATTCAAACTTTCACTTCGATCGCATGATTACGACACAAGAAATAAAAACTTAATTTAAAAATTTCGCACAGCCGCCATATTGAGGTTATGTAAACAATTGATTTAAATTAGATGGCAGTGCATTACAATCTGCAAAGTCATTTACTGTACCACATTTCACTGCGCTCAGAGAGTTAAATCACGAGAAAAGTCTATTAAAATATTTCAAATTCGCTTGGTCGCCATGTTCGTTTTTTACTTTACAAGTTTATGAAGTATACATAGATAAACTTGTACCACTACCCTTTATCACCGTACAAAATTGCAGGGTAATATCTGTAATAGTTTCGGAGATATAGAATGTCAGTGAAATATTTCGCACAGCCGCCATTTTGAGGTTATGTCAACAATTGAACTAAATTAGACTCCAGTGCATTACTATGTGTATAAACACTTGCTGTACCTAGTTTCATTACGTTTGGAAGGTTAAATCGTGAGAAAAGTCTATTTAAAAGTCTCAACTTCGCTTGGTCGCCATGTTCGTTTTCTACTTTATAAGTTTATGAAATATACATAGGTAAACTTGTATCAGTACCCCTTATCACCGTACTAAATTGCAGGGTGATATCTGTAATAGTTTCGGAGATATAGAATGTCAGTGAAATATTTCGCACAGCCGCCATTTTGAAGTTATGTAAACAATTGAACTAAATTAGACTCCAGTGCATTACAATGTGTATAAACATTTTCTGTACCAAGTTTCATTACGTGTGGATAGTTAAATCGCGAGAAAAGTCTATTTAAAAGTCTCAACTTCGCTTGACCGCCATGTTGGTTTTGTAGTCACCAGGTTTTTGAAAGTCTCATAGGTGAACTTCTGGTAGTACCCTTTATCACCGTTCACAATTTCAGGGCGATATCGGTAATAGTTTCGGAGATATTGAATGCTAGTGAAATATTTCGCACAGCCGCCATTTTGCATTGGTGAGACGTAACAAAATTTGAAGGACACGGTCGAGGTCGCCGGGAATAGTGCTATGAACATACCGAGTTTCATTGAAATCGCTCCAGCCGTTTAGATTTTATTAGGGGGGGACACACACACGAATCACACACACACACACACACACACACACACACACACGGACAAAAGGTGATCTCATAAGCCTATTTTTTCAAAATTGAAAATAGGCTAAAAATTGGACCTCCAAACGAGAAAACACCCAGCCTAGTCTTAGACCGTATCAAAGCTCACTGGGATACGCTGGTGAGCATTAAGAATATCCTTCATCAAGTAAAATAGTTCTTTCTCCAAGCTCATGGGAGTAGTGGAGTAGTGGCGCTTCTGCCCCACTTCAAAACCCCCCTTGCTCTACTACTAAGCCTCAGCCATGTTAAATATCTCTTGAACGCATGGTCCGATTTTGACAAATGAGGTATTGTTGGACTCGGGCTGACGTCCTCTTTGCTATGGACCACTCATTATATTTTTCAAAATTTTTTTGAAAATTTTTGTTTTCGAAAATAGGCGATAGTTTGAAAACCAAACAGGATAGAACGTTGTGCCATGGCTCAAACGAACAGTCTTTATGACCTTTATTTTTTGTAATAAAAAATTTTTATTTTTTATATTTTTTTGAAAACACTCGAATTTTGAAAATCCTATATTTTGGAAACTAGGAACTCTACAAAAAAAATTGTTTAACGTAAATCAATGGTCCCTACCCCCTCTACCCCCAAAATAAATTTCAAGTCTCTAGAATGAAAACCTGCAGTAGTGGGGTAGTGGGGGAGCTGCTTATAAAAGCAAGTGGTGAGCCCCTGCGACCTTGGAATGGAAAGAGCCATGCTAGGAGGGCGTGCTTGGATTCGTTTTTTTCGTCTCGTCGTGCTCTTTACGGGAATGTCGGTGTCGAAAATGTGAAAATCTGGAAACACAGTCTTTTTGGGGTAAAAACGTGATTTTAGACTTTTTGCTATATCTCACGAACCAATAACGCTAGAGGCGTGTTCGACAGGTCCAAGGACTCGGGGTAACGTCCTCTCTCTTATGGACCACTCGTTATAATTTTTAATAAAATTGGAAACTCGGTTTTGGGGTAAACACATGTTTTTTGTGATTTTGCCGATATCTCACGAAGCAATAACGCTAGAGGCATGTACGATGGGTCCAAGGACTCGGAGTGACGTCCTTTTTGCTATGAACTACTCGTTGTAATTTTAAAAAATTTTGGAAACGCGATTTTGGGGTAAACACGTGTTTTTTGTGATTTTTGCCGATATCTCACGAACCAATAACGCTAGAGACGTGTACGAGGTGTCCTAGGACTCGGGCTAACGCCCCCTTTCAAATGTGGTAGATATTTTTTTCCAAAAAAATAATTCACAAAGGGCCTAACGCCATACATGTTGAAAAAAAATCATTACCGTTACCTGTTTATAATGTTTATAAAGCGTGGTGGTTGAGAGAGACGATACGGCTGGGTGTGTGTGTTTCAACGAACCTGTCGCTGACCACGGTGGCTGTGTTCAATAGATCAATCGCTATTTCGACGGGTCGGTGTATGACAGAGCGAGGGTGCGTTTTCTGATATTTTACCTTTGACGTGTAAACGGTGATGAGAACTAGGTTCTATGTTGGTCGAAGCGAGTACCGAAAACAAACGAGCAGGAGGTGAAGGTCATTTGAGATTATTGGAAGGCGTTGATCTGACTTGACAACAGGTGACGCTTGAAGGTGAAATAATCTGACCATCGTGGTGGCAGGGGAGTGTGAAAGGCATGCACACACATTTGTGAAACCACATGTAGGCTAAACCAGTGACATCCTGTTTTGCTTCGTACGTGACAAAATGCAAGTTGACGTGAAATTTGATCTACCGCAGGTGTTCGCTTGGGACGTTATCTATCTACATGCGCGATAACTGTTAACAAGTTACATCCTGTCTTGCTTCGTACGTGACAAAATGCAAGTTGACGTGAAATTTGATCCGGCACAGGTGTTCGCTTGGGTGTTATCTGTCCACGTGCGCGATAACTGTTAACAAGTTACATCCTGTCTGGCTTCGTACGTGACAAAATGCATGTTCAGGTGAAATTTGATCCGGCACAGGTGTTCGCTTGGGTGTTATCTGTCCACGTGCACGATAAGAGAATGTTCAAAGCGTGGGAATCGCTGAATCAGTAAAAAGTATGATGCAACTTGTCGGAATGATGTCACAACCAATAGATAGGCAAGAGCTGCAAACAGTAGTGGTGGGAGGTGAAGGGAGGGAGAGGGGAGGGGTAATGTATGAGAGAACACAGGAGGAAAGGGAAAGACAAACATGTATGAACATGCATGAAGCGCGGGGCGCTGTACACATAGAGCTAAAGGTGGTGTACAACATGGGTGAATAAATAAAAAGTACACAGGTTCACACAACATGTAATTTATTGATCCAAGAATTAAACGTAGAGTTAAACCCTAACCATTTGACGTAGAGTTTATTTCCTTTTTGTTTCAACACTTTTTCCACAAGGTAATGCTGAGGAAATGCTGTTTTCTGAAGTTCATGGAGATAAAATCTACCTTTTATGGGTTGATGGTTGAGGTCCTCGAGTAAATAGGTGACTGGACTGTCCAAGTAGACTCGACGAATTCGAAATAGTTCAGTCCCCCACTGAGGCGTGTAGCCCTTATTGAAGGCAGACTTAAATTTGCTCACACGAACAAAATCCCCAATGTTCAGTCGGTGACGTTTAGGATCGGCTGTTTTTATGGGGTTAAACAGTTTATCCAATCGCTGAATATTTTTAGTTACGAGACGTGGCTTGGTCCCAATCGTTCTATGTTTGGTGTCATTGTAACGTGATACTAGCTCAGGTAACATGTCCAACCAGCGATACGTGCCCTGAGCGGTAAACGCTTTCCACATATGGGTTTTCAATGTTCGGTTGAACCGCTCGACCACACTGGCTTTGAGATTGCTGTACGTGGTGTAATGGTGAATATCCTTAGATTTGAGAAAACTGGAGAAATCCTTGTTGAAAAATTCTTTCCCCTGGTCAGTTTGTAGCAACTGAGGTTGACGTTGGGAGTGTTGAATAATATGTTGAAAGGCCTTGGTAACTAGTGGGCCAGACTTGCGACGCACAGGTTCAACAAAGGCCATTTTGGAATAGACATCAATGACGGTCAACATATAGCGTACACCGTCGTTAACGCCAGCATAGGGTATCATTTCAACCAAGTCAGCCTGCCAAAGTTCATCCACACCTCGTGAAATCACCTTGAGTCGCGGATAGTGACGCCTAGCTGGGCGATGCAACTCGTGAGCAATACCCATTTTAATGGGTGAGGGCTTAAACAATAATTTTGGCATTTCGAAGTTCTTGTTCAATTTCTTGAATTTCCCAATCGTGACCGGTATGGCCAGCTTGACGTGAGGCATGCAACAACTGTAGCCGCTGGACGAGCTTATTGGGATTGTGCCAGTAGGTAACATCCACAAGGGGTTTTAATGGTTTAAATGTCACTCCCGAAGCGGACACTTTACGACGAGTACTTTGACTGGTGGGAAACATTTTTGCAATGATGGTTTTATATTTTTGAGATATATTGGCATTCACTTGTTGCGTGGGATCATACTGTCTTTTGTGAGCATGGGTATCCAATAAAATGGATTTATATTTGTCAAGATCCTCTGACGTATAATCATGGGAAGAGGGGGTCCGAGAAAAGAGCAGCTTTAACAGTCCTGGCGTTAATTTATAGTTGATGTTTTTAATGACAGCTTTAGTACGAGCAAATTTAATGGATGAATCGCCAATTTTAAAACTATCATCCTCATAGCGAACACCATACGTGGTATCTGTGTTTCCAATAAATAGATCGGTGAAATAGGGTTCCAATGTTGATCCATAATATTTTATTAAAATGGTTTTCAGTTGAGCTTTATGTTGAGGGGTGGCCAAGAGTTGTGAAAACGGAGACGCCCTGGAAGGGCAAGGTGTTTCGACCATGGCCAAGGATTTCTTTTTTCTCAAAAACTCTGCAAGGGGTGCGGCCTTTTTTTGAGGCGTAAACACTTGTTCCTCCTCATCCTCAACTTCACTAACACTAGTCAAATCTTCCACTTCCTCTTCCTCAGGGTCCTCGTGCAGCGTCTGCGTGGCTTGTGAAACGGTGGGTAGCGTTTCAGATGGCTTGAAAGAGGGTTTCAACATGGCTTTTAGTGGAGGTGCTAAATGTTGCTGAATAAACAAAGCATGATTGGCACGTGATTGTTTCAATTGACGAAACTTTTGGCGAATAGTATTTTTTGCTTTAATAATATGCTTTTTCAATTGACTCTCTGCTAACGCCATGGTGTCTTGACAAATGACTTGATGGGGAATGAGACAGGGCCTTAAATAGCAATAAAATGATCAAACCCTAAGCGATACCGTCCTTGGTTGAGTTCACTTTGTTTGTCAATCACTAAACAGGCATGACGTTGAGTGTTCCAGCACTTGGCACACAATTCTGTAAACATTTGAAAGGTCATATCCGGATTCACATGTTCATTATAAATGTGACGACTGTTCCTCTCGTCCTGACGAAATAAAACAATGACATTGGCATTGTCACGAATCAACTGTTTGGACATTTTAGAATACGTTTGCCCAAGATAGAAGCAATCGATATGTTTGTGTCGACCCATGCTGAAATAGCTTTGAATGATGCCTTGACGTTCAGTGGATACATCATCGAAAATCATGAGTGAATCAGGCTTTACCTCATCCGGTGAAATCACATTTTCTTGCATGGAAAATGTAAAATAACCCATATTCTCTTTTTGTAATCCAGACATGACTTGATCCAGAAACACGTAAAGGGGTTGGTAGAGAGATTTTGCAAAAATATAAATATTTTGAAAACGCAGACCATTGGGCGCTGTGATGAGCGTTAGCAAAAGATTTGTCTTTCCACAGCCGGAAGGCCCCACAATGATGCAGCGAATGGAAGATGGAAACAGTGAACCATGGCGTTGTTCACGTGATGTGGGACAGAGATGGGAAACCATGTCCCCCACGGGGAATGACTCTTGCTGCTTAATAATCTTCATGTCAACTAAGGCTTAGACAGGCTAGCCGGCTGTCTATATACAGGACACCGAACCTTGTCATAGAAACAGTAGACTGCTACTACAGGTTGACGATGGATGTCTTTGGACGTGCGTTGATGGCCAAAGATAGGCCTGTCCTCATACATGATCCTAAACAGGAAACAGATCCTGCTAATAAACACTATGTGGATAGGTCAGTAGTGCCACGCACAAAACAGGGAGATTATGACTTTAAGGGAAAGCGGTTAACCCATGTAAAACATCCTCAAGTGTCTACAGACGTTACTACGAAAAAGTATGTGGATAACAAAGTGTATGAGTTTTATGACAAAGTGCCCCAGCTTATGGTGAATGGCTATAGCGCTAATCACCATCGGATTATTCACGTGGAAGACCCACAAGACGAAGACGATGTTTGTACCAAGCGTTACGTGACCCATGAAATGAAAAGGCTTTATAAATTTATCCCATCTGTGTTTTTAGTGTATCTGACAAATGAAAAACCTGTGAATGACAGAAACCATTTACCGCTATTCCATGATCAGCACTTGACCTATGTGCTTGCTTCGGGTTTAAGCCACTATCGATTACACTATGATGGAACCATTCACATCAAATATGCCATACCTGATGAGAACCATTTACAAATAAAGATAAATGGTCATAGGATGTTGGTCCATGACCATGAAATGGTCAATGCAGGTGACGAATTATCCTTTTATCTCATGTTGACATGGGATGAAAAGCAAGCGAGGAAAACCATAAACGATTTCCCACTTTATGTGGAATTGGAATATACAGCCATGAAATAACCATCTGACGTTAGTTGTGATTTAAACTTTCGTGTGAAAGGTTGTTGGTCATTATCATCATGGTGAAACAAAGGTATGCAGTGAGAAAGACTAAAAAAAGGACATTGTCCTTGGCAAAGCCAGGGCTTACAACATTCGAGGACAAGCCCTTGCAAAAGAAAAAAAGAAAAAATAATGTATTGACCATAAGGAAAGCCCTTCGAGCAGCACAGAGACAGGTTATTCCAAAACGTCGGCGACAGGTTTCAAACCAAGGGCGAGTGATTCCCGTTCCCAAACGAGCGGGATTTTTACCTGCATTATTTGCTGGTTTGGCTGCTCTGGGCTCACTTTTGGGCGGTGCCAGTGCAGTGGCGAAAACCATTAAAGCCGCGCAGCAGGGCAAGCAACAACTCAAAGAAAGTCAGCGACACAATGAAACGATGGAAGCGATTGCCATGGGGGCTAGAAATGCCAATTTAAAGCCAGCCTTTTATCAACAAGGATTTGGGATTACACCATTTCGAAATATTAAAAAAAAAAAAATTTAACCTCAGCCATAGCGAGACATGCCCTGACGCATCAACAAGTGGAAAGCTATGCTAAACAACTAAAGCTTTCTCATTTTCGAGGTGTGTTTATGCGAAACCAATTACCCCCACGACCCTGGAAACAGGAATGTGCTGTTGTCAATTTGGATGATCACCGAGGACCAGGAACGCATTATGTAGCTTATGTCAAAGAGGGATCCACGGTATGGTACTTTGACAGTTTTGGGAATTTGCCCCCGCCCATGGAACTAGTGACCTATTTTGGAAACAGGATCAAGATATATTATAATGTGAAACGAGAGCAAACGTTTAACAGCCAACAGTGTGGACGTTTGTGTTTAATTTTTTTATATAAGACGCAGCATAAGCAAAAACGCCACCAGTATGTCGGCAGAAAGTAAAACGTTTACAGTGCATGGACGTGGACCTGAAGTCAGCCTAGACTTTTACCCGCCTATCGAATTGAGTGAAAAACCCTATGGTTTAGGACTTGTTTCTCTTGAAACGTACAATCGAATATACAACATACGTGAAAATGTGAACAACAAGTTTTATTATGATGATTCTGTGCTCACCCTGAACTCTGGTGGATACACGATCGATGATATTTATGAACACATTTATGTGGTGTTGATCAATCAATATGGTTTAAAGTCATTTCTCGACGGAACGCACAAGTTTGAACTTGTAGGCAATACTAACACTCATCGCTGCAGTATTTTCTCTACCTTCAACATTGACTTTAAAACACACCCCGATTCCATTGGCCCATTACTCGGATTTAAACCACGTGTGTTGGAGCCCAACAAAAAACATGAATCGGACCATGAAGTGAAATTCATTGAGGACCATCATGTGTCGGTGACGTGTAATATTATTAGCCAAGTGTACACCAATCAAGAACCATCGCATTCGCTTTATGACTTTATTGCGACATCGCCCAATGGGTATATTATTCGTGAAAACCCTCCAGTGGTGCTTTTTCATGCTGTGGCTGTTGATAGTATTAGTAATATAACATTAAGACTGATCAATAGAGATCAACAACTCATTGATCTAGATTCTACCACACCAGTGACTTACAAGTTGGTGCTAAAACCACTATGAAGTTTGTGTATAAAGCAACAACACCGTCTAGGAATGGTGTTAGTTGTTTGCCACGTGAATACACGTTAACATCTCAGAACAAGCAGATTTTACAGCATTTGGGTTACCACGTCAACCCTCATGATGAATTCTATCCTAGAGATAGCAAACCGCATCGAGGAGCAACCAGGAGTGGTAAGAATTGATCTCCATTCCTATCAAGCTCAAACACCTGGACTCAATAACAATGATGAAATTCAATTTGTTATCAACAACCAAGATATTTACACCCTACCGCATGAAAGTGTCATTCAGATTGAAGGTCGGCTCACCAAAGCCGATGGCTCTACACCTACCACATCCAAGTTGGCCAACCATGGTTTGGCCTTTCTGTTTTCTGAAGTGCGGTATGTCATTAACGATATCGTGGTGGATAGCACTCGAAATGTGGGCATTTCCAGTGTCATGAAACTATACCCCTCTTATAGTGAGGAAGAAGGTAAAACACTTTGCATGGCAGGTTGGTGTCCTGACTCGACCAATGACTGGATGGTACACACCGATGGGACCTTTACTGGATATTTACCTCTTAAACTGGTTCTCGGCTTTGCCGAAGATCACCAACGCATTGTGGTTAACGCAAGGCAAGTGCTTTACCTAGTGAGAGACAGGAGTGATAATAATGCACTCAAGGGAGCCGACAATGCCCCCATCGATTCAAAAATTCAACTACAACGCTTGCTATGGAAAGTCCCCCATGTGACCCTCGAAGATAGCAAAAAACTGGACATACTCAAAATGGTAAAGAGAGATATGCCTCTACCTATGGAATTTAGAAGCTGGGCACTCCATGAGTATCCGCTATTGCCCACCACCAACACACACAGTTGGTCTGTAAAAACAGCTCGCTATACAGAGAGACCTCTCTACCTGATTGTGGGTTTTCAAACGAATCGCAAGTATCAACAAACCAAAGATGCCACGCAATTTGATCACCTGCAATTGAGAAATGCACGTCTTTTCCTCAACGGAGCTGTGTTTCCCTATGAAGGACTGGATTTGGATTTTTCAAAAAATAAGTTTGGCCCCCTGTACGACTTGTTTTCTAAATTTCGATGGTCGTATTATCAAAAAGAGAACGGCCCCATGCTACTACCCCAAGCGTTTAAGGCAAGAGCGCCACTGATTGTCTTTGACTGTTCTTACCTGGAAGAGTCTGTCAAGCCATCCAATATCGACATTCGACTAGATTTTGAAACGCATGACAATGTACCAGCCAATACGACGGCCTACTGTTTAATTATTCATCACAAACAAGTCAACTATTATCCACTGTCCAACCAAGTGACGAGTGTATAAATAATAGCTCAACCCACGTCAAGTCGCTCAGTCATGTCTTGCTTTAAAGCCTCAAGAGACGTTACATCCATGAATTTAAACTCTGAGGAACAACGTTTCAAGACTTTTGCCACGTGGCCAGTGCCTTTCATAAACCCTCAAGCCTTGGCGGCCGCTGGATTCTACTATTTAAAAACAAGAGATGAAGTGAAATGTGCCTTTTGTCCCATCATCATAGACCAATGGCAGGAGGGCGATGAACCCATGCAGGAACATCAGCGCTGGTCACCCACCTGCCCCTACCTGTGTAGAATGAAAGTGGGAAATATACCCTGTCATTCAAGCTATCCCTCACTTGTGTCTCTGGGTGATGAAAAAGAAACAAGTTACGATACATGTGGGCCGTATGGTATCCATGGTGCTTCGGTGAGCAGCTCACCATCAAAAACGCCTAGTTTAGAGACATTGGGACATCATCGGTGTTATGGACGTTACAAACACAAGAGACTATATTGTTGTATCAGTTGCTATCGTCCTTATCCTAAAATGAGAAAAGCCTGTAAGACGTGTTATGATAATAAAATGATGTAATTCTTAAATTCTTATTTTTTTGCATGCCCCCACTGTCCTACCCTAACCTTCTTTTTTGGAACTAGCATGGCAGGTAAGTCCATGCCATGATCACACCTGATCGTCTGTCAGTCGTCAGTTGAACTTGGTCCAGACAAGCGTCAACATGTTGCGCACACTCATTGTGGATTGCCAAGGGTTTAAAATTGGTGACAACAAATTTATATTTAAACAAGTGGCCATGATCGATTGTACCACGTTTTGGATATCGCAAGCTACGCATTTGCTATTTAAACCACCCCATGCTTTTGATTTATTGTGTGAAAAAGACCGTAAACAAACCCAGTGGATTGAAAATCATAGACAACTAGACTGGAATCAGGGAACCATTTCCTATAAATATTTGGACGTGGTCATGAAAGCACACTTGTCCTCGGCCAATGTGGTATTTGTGAAAGGTAATGAAAAACGTCAATGGTTGCAACCATTTTTGGCGTCTTACTGTCAATGTATCGACCTCATGGAGTTGGGCTGCCCCTCCCTGCAAACGCTCATGGATACTTGTTCCTGTGGCAACATTACCCATACAGCCCTATCGCATGCGTGGCATCTCTTTCATTGGTTAACCACTCATGCCTGCTGGGAGTTGTTGAACAAAATTATAACTCAAGATTTACCTGTGAATGACGTCAGTGAGATTTCTACAAGCGACGTGTAAACATCTACAGCACGTGATACCATGGAGAAAGGCAATGCTACGGACAAAGCCATCGGCAAGTTCTTTGTGTGCAAAAAGAAACTAGACAGTTTTACCAAAGAGGAACTCTTGGCGCTGCCCAAGTCGTTCATTTATTATGTGGCTGCCAACGCGGTCAAAGAAATCTGGCAACATGTACCAAAATCATGGACTCAAGACCCTGTGTTGAGTGAATTGCAACCCTGTACGGATTACGATCACCATAAGCAAGTGGCCATGGCAAAAATACCGTCTATGCGTCAGTGTGCGACTTGCCAGCTAGTGAAACTGTATCACGGTCATAAAAGTCCATGTAAAGACTTTGTTGAATCATTCCACGGGTGTCATGGCGAGAAAAAGCAACAACAACAACAAACACAAACATCGTCCACAGAGGAGGAGGAAGACCAAACCTTTCTACCATCAATGGAAAAGGATATGCCAGACCTGTACTGGCAATGGCGTCATTGACAAAGTGATTCAATACCTACCTTTCGAAATCCATCTTCCAGGTTATCGTTTTTGCGGCCCTGGAACTCGTCTCGAAAAACGTTTACAACGTGGTGATGTACCCATTAATCTTTTGGATCAAGCATGCAAGGAACATGACCTTTCTTATCGCCATAGTCATTCTGGTTTAAGACATGTGGCAGATAAATTGTTATTAAAGAAAGCTAAACAACGTTTCACATCCAGTGATGCCTCAGTAGGTGAAAGGATGGCAGCCCTAATTGTCATGAGTGCTATGAAAGGAAAGTTGATGATGCATGGACATAAACATTGAGGAGTGAGGAATTGGGATGTGTTTGTATTCTATTTTTCTTTTGTCAATTCACTATGACTATGAAATAAAAACAAAGGTTTGACAGAGCACGATGTTTTGTTATTTTTAATTTTAAGAAATCGTGATGTTGATGGCTGATTTTTTCATTTTACACATTTCACACATGATGAATTCCACACACTGTCATTTATCATTTTGCAATTTACAGTTTTTGAAAACGTTCGTTTCAAGTTTAACGTTTTTGATGATATGGATTTTTCCATTTTGCTGATGACACATTTTAAACAATGTCCGTTTGAAGTTTTTGAATTTTCAAATTTCACACATGGCCATTTCCAGTTTTTAAAAATGTCCGTTTTAAGTTTTGCTGTTTTGGTGATATGGAAACATGGAATTTCCATTTTGCTGTTTCATATTTTTTCCATTTGGTGTATGTCGAAAGTTGAGATTTGACAATGATGTTGATGCGAGTGCTTGACCTTGATAATACTGCAATGTGTTGATGTGTGTTTGGAGAAACGTCGAGGTCTACGACTACTGCAGGTAAGACTGTTTTTACAAAAATAATGTATATTGACTGCCACATTTCAATGAAAAAACGAAACTATTTAAAACAAAATGAGTATATAAGTGACCATTTACCCCCTCCCCACCCACCCACCCACCCTACCTCACCGTGTTTGCTCTGGTCAATCATACACACCAGTTTTCTCTCTCCAGTCATACATTCACACCTGTCTTTGGGAACAAACACAACCACTTTATTTATTCCCAAAAGCACATTCTTGACATGTACACTCATCCCAAAAGAACTTTTTTTAGTTTACCATTTTACTATTTCAAAAAATAATTAAATACTAGTTATTAAAGTTACTAAAAATCTTACTTATTTCATATTTACAAAAAAAATCAATTTTGTACAGCGTTAAAAGAATCACACTATTTACCAATCAAAAAATTTTTAAAAAATAAGGTTGCACACAACTTTTTTAAAGAGCAACAGGTTCAAGTGAATTGTCACTATTTACAAAATCTACTATTTACAATGACAGAAACCAATATTTACAAAATTCTAAATCTACAAGTTACAAAAAGCCATGTCCCATAAACGATTAAACAGTGAAATCACACCTCCTCCTCGTTGCGATCATAACCCCAGGGCAGGCTAGTGAGCAGGTCATCAGCCCACACACGCTTGTTATCCATGGAGGCGAGGGTGCGTTTTCTCTGTTCCACAAGATACAAATGATGGTTGCTGGATTGTATCCTGCACTGTGTATGAGACATAGCTTTGCCAGTGCGTAAAACCGCTAAGTAATCGTCTACACGTAGCGATTTTACCACTGCCCTACCTACACCTTTTGCTCTCTTGGCTTCCTTACAGTCGAGTGTGCGGTAAGCATACATTTTTGAAGCCAAACCTACGAATTCCGTCATAATGGAATCACCGCATTCATCTTTTAAAACGCCCATTTCCTTCTTGTTCTTTATGGGCAGCTGAAACACGTTGTCAGCACTATAGCAAGAGGTGTCGAACCAGTCACTATGTTGCCTCATGACGTCATAGGGGTTGCAGTGGAGAATGTGGTAAATGAATGAGTCCGTGTCCATATACAAAAGAGAGACGTCCTCAAAATGGCGTTTCGCAAACTCATAGTGGAATCGATACATGACCGATTTAGAAAAGTCTAAAATGACTTGACCCAAGTAAATGGGCTTATCCATGGTCACGCTGGTCTTACTCATTTCAATAGTAGCCAAATCCTCATCGATAATTTTGATCGATTTGAAATTTGGCTTGGCAATGTACCGCCGGGCACCCCACCGCCCCTCCCAGACATTCACCAATTTAATGTCACGGTATTTGCGGACATTCTCCATAGACTTGCCATAGATGCAGTTGTTCATTAATTTAAAAAAATTAATTTCAAACTGCTGTGTTGCCATTTGTCGGTGCTCTGTGTTGAGTCGCATGTATGGCTCAAGCCATGCTTTTTGAGCAAAAGAAATACCCCTGTGGACTTTCTTCAACACCAAGCCTTGGGCGAGGCATTGCACCAACATTTGGATATGTAGCACATACCGATTTTTGTTGTAAAGTGTGCCCATGAGTTTTTCAGTTTTCACTTTACTGTCAGGGGGAACCATTTGCTCAAGACAGAATGGGAAATCGGCATGTTCATCATACAAGGTTGAGGGATATTCAATATCCACTTCTAGCACATATCCACGGCCTGTTTCTTGGCTAGCCATGTTCACATCAAATTCTGACACTTGTTTCTCTGTCAGCCAAGCAAACTTCCCATAGGGCAAAGGCTGACTCATGGCGTAACCGTACAAATTATTCACGTCATAGTACATTAAGTACGATTCTGGTTTGTCTGGTGAATAATCAGGCATGTAGACATTGTTCGCTTCAGCATGGCGTTGGTTAAGCGACACAAAGCCGCCACGAATGCCCTTTTCAAAAAATAGAACCATGTCTACATCAGTGAGTAAATCCAATTCCACTTGAGTGTATTTCAAAGCGGCATCGAACGAGAGTCCAGGACTCGTGTAATAGTGAGCCGGGTCAAGACCGTAAATGTGTTGACACAACTCACGGAATTTTTCAAACACATCAGTGAGCAGCAATACATCCAGTTTTAGGTAATGCAAAGCATATTCACTTAGCGTGTTCATGCCAAACACTCGCCAAACTTGACATGCATGTGCATAGTCTTCATCGGAAACGGTACTGCGTGTTAGTTTCGAGTAAAATTTCTCTTGTGGAGGGAGTTTTCTTTGCTTTAACACGTCCCAGCTGTTGCAGAAATCATACGGGAATATACCTTTCCGAATGCACAACTGAAATTGCTCAGGATCATTAAAATGCATTCTAGTATTTTTTAATTCCTCCTCATTCAAGCCATTCACAAGGCTGTCTAGCGAGGATGTCATAAACTTAAAGGAATCCAAAAATCGAATGCTAAAGTCGCCCAACCACCATGTCAGGGCTGTAAAACGCTCATGGTTTTGGGGAATAATGGTAAACGAGCCCTTGTTAACATGGCCCAATTCACGAATCAAAAACTGAATGTCATAATTTGCCAGATTGTGGAAAAAGACACTGATGAAGCGAGGAGCTGGAAAGTTCAAGTTGCATTTACTATGCGCAGCTCCACGAAACTCCCCCGTAAAGTGCGAGTGATCACGAACGGTGTCTTCAGCACTGATCAGTGGCTTTTCGCAAATATGGCATGTCATGGCATGCTCATACTGCTGCTGCTGTTCTGGAGATAGACTCATGGGTACTGGGTGGTTTAGTAATTCCTGTACATGGTCGGCCAACTTGACAAGTTCATCCAAGAACCATTTGGCACAATCTGGCCCCTCACGGTATTTGTAAACGGATTGTGTGGGGTCATGGGCACACACCACATTAAATCCTATGGCAAAGGGTTCATGTTTTTGAATGGGTGTGGTTGAGCTCATGGAGGGATCTGGTTCACATCCCGCCATGGGTGTGGTGAGAGCTTCGAAATCTGCATATACCACATAGGGAACAGTGTCACGCTTATGAATGTCCTTAAACTTTAACACAGCCTTGTCCCCTTGTGGCAATATCAGTCTCACCGCTTCCTGAGAAACGCAATCCACCCTATGACGTTCCAAAAGCGTAGGGGTTTTAAAATATTGCAAGCATCGATCACAAATATGTTTTACACCAGTGTGCTTAGACACTTGTCTGCTTAGCAATCTACTCAGGCTTTTAATGAGGCAATAGTGATTCACTTCTCCTACAGATAAATATAAAAGATGAATGTGATGTCGTTTCGGTTCTTTTGTGGCATAAAGAGGACCCACAATCTCATCACCGTCAAGGCCATACACCATGAACGAAAAGTCCTGGTTGTCTCGTTCAAACCTATGGATCTCGGTTAAGTCCATAGGGAACGACACTCGAGTTAAATTTAAAGTATGTTTCAATTCAACAAACTTGGCCTTGTACATTCCTGGTCTGTTAACATGACGATCTTGAGCTGGCTGCAAGTACGCAGCTACAGACCACAGAAAGCAATCATTGTCATGGTTCTCAATATTCACCACAGCCTTTTTCGAAGCTATGGCTGGAGGTGTTTTAATATAGCTAGACCCAGCATTCAACGGGTTGAAATGACAAATGTTGATTTGTAAATGATGAATTTTGTCTAAGGCTAGACCACTCGGTCCTTGTTGCAGTTTATCAAATTTTGACAGCAAGGCATTCACCACGTGGGTTTCATACCACTGTTCCAAATTATGGGCTATGAATAGCTCTTGCATTTTACTGCAAATATAGAATGTCTCTTTATGCTCTACATCCTTCTTTTTATATACGAAATCGCACACTAGTTCTGTATTCACCTTTAAAGCCATATGCAACCTTTGCGCTGTACAAATTTCAATTTTAAAAATTTCAAAACAAGATTCTAAAAATTCTTTGGGAATCGAACTTTTTCTAACATTGACCACACGACCAGAGCACACACGCGATTTGAAACAACTGTTTAGGGTTTCCCAAGTTAACGTATCCGCAGCAGTAAAAGACATTATTTTGAAAGAACACACTCACCTGAGTTTAGAAATGTAGACTGTCTGACAATAATCCAAAAAACACACACGTTCCTGGTTATTCACAGAGGTCAAGCGTTTTCCAACACTCTAAAAAGAAATAAAATAAACCACCATAAGTATATCCATTCCATATAGTTTATGCATTTCATAAACAAAACAAAATCAAACAGGTTATATATTTAAAAAAACAAATCTCACCTTGACGTGTAATGCTTTTCTATATTCCCGTCTCGTGGGCTAGTATGGAAATGGTTTTCTTTTCTAGTTGTCTGTCTTTCTCTTTCTTTAATATATTTCCCACAGACACACGACAGGTAGGCTATACACGTTATCTGCAAACAAATAAATAAATAAAATCATTAATTATCTAATCAATAAATAATTGCATGTATTTATATAAAATCAATAAATATATAAATGAATAAATATATACCTACCCCACAACAAGGTTAAGTATTTTCCACCAACACCAAAACTGATAAACGCAGTGTGTTCAAAGGTAGTCACCTAAGTGAGCGTGGAAATGATAACGACATGTCTTTATATATGCTACATTGCATGTATAATCTTTTTTTTTTTTCCACGCTTTGACCATTCTGTTATCAGGCACGTGGACAGCTAACGTCCCAGGCGAACACCTGCGATAGATCAAATTTCACGTCAACTTGCATTTTGTCACGTACGAAGCAAAACAGGATGTCACTGGTTTAGCCTACATGTGGTTTCACAAATGTGTGTGCATGCCTTTCACACTCCCCTGCCACCACGATGGTCAGATTATTTCACCTTCAAGCGTCACCTGTTGTCAAGTCAGATCAACGCCTTCCAATAATCTCAAATGACCTTCACCTCCTGCTCGTTTGTTTTCGGTACTCGCTTCGACCAACATAGAACCTAGTTCTCATCACCGTTTACACGTCAAAGGTAAAATATCAGAAAACGCACCCTCGCTCTGTCATACACCGACCCGTCGAAATAGCGATTGATCTATTGAACACAGCCACCGTGGTCAGCGACAGGTTCGTTGAAACACACACACCCAGCCGTATCGTCTCTCTCAACCACCACGCTTTATAAACATTATAAACAGGTAACGGTAATGATTTTTTTTCAACATGTATGGCGTTAGGCCCTTTGTGAATTATTTTTTTGGAAAAAAATATCTACCACATTTGAAAGGGGGCGTTAGCCCGAGTCCTAGGACACCTCGTACACGTCTCTAGCGTTATTGGTTCGTGAGATATCGGCAAAAATCACAAAAAACACGTGTTTACCCCAAAATCGCGTTTCCAAAATTTTTTAAAATTACAACGAGTAGTTCATAGCAAAAAGGACGTCACTCCGAGTCCTTGGACCCATCGTACATGCCTCTAGCGTTATTGCTTCGTGAGATATCGGCAAAATCACAAAAAACATGTGTTTACCCCAAAACCGAGTTTCCAATTTTATTAAAAATTATAACGAGTGGTCCATAAGAGAGAGGACGTTACCCCGAGTCCTTGGACCTGTCGAACACGCCTCTAGCGTTATTGGTTCGTGAGATATAGCAAAAAGTCTAAAATCACGTTTTTACCCCAAAAAGACTGTGTTTCCAGATTTTCACATTTTCGACACCGACATTCCCGTAAAGAGCACGACGAGACGAAAAAAACGAATCCAAGCACGCCCTCCTAGCATGGCTCTTTCCATTCCAAGGTCGCAGGGGCTCACCACTTGCTTTTATAAGCAGCTCCCCCACTACCCCACTACTGCAGGTTTTCATTCTAGAGACTTGAAATTTATTTTGGGGGTAGAGGGGGTAGGGACCATTGATTTACGTTAAACAATTTTTTTTGTAGAGTTCCTAGTTTCCAAAATATAGGATTTTCAAAATTCGAGTGTTTTCAAAAAAATATAAAAAATAAAAATTTTTTATTACAAAAAATAAAGGTCATAAAGACTGTTCGTTTGAGCCATGGCACAACGTTCTATCCTGTTTGGTTTTCAAACTATCGCCTATTTTCGAAAACAAAAATTTTCAAAAAAATTTTGAAAAATATAATGAGTGGTCCATAGCAAAGAGGACGTCAGCCCGAGTCCAACAATACCTCATTTGTCAAAATCGGACCATGCGTTCAAGAGATATTTAACATGGCTGAGGCTTAGTAGTAGAGCAAGGGGGGTTTTGAAGTGGGGCAGAAGCGCCACTACTCCACTACTCATGGGGATGATGGCTAAGATGTTTGGCCCTATAAAACAAAAATTAACCCTTCATTATCATCATCTTCCTAAGTATTACTTACATCCGGATAAGAATTACCATCCCGTTTCAACATTTCGTCATTCTTGCCATGCAAAGTGATTTGTTAGAAGTGACGTTCCGTATAGAAACACGTTGTCTATTATTATTATTATTATTATTGTTATTGCTATTGTCGTTAATTTTCCCTTTATCTTCTTCTCTTCTGTTTACCTCTTTCCTGTTGTATTTCTCTTTGGGCGTTTGCTCAAATTTCTCTTTTCTGAGTTTTTCCCTGTATGTTCTCCTGTCTGCCATACCTTCTGTAGAGACGTTTAGTTTCTTGAGGTCTTCCACGGTTTCTTTTACCCAATTGGTTTTCAGTGTAATTATTTTTATTATATTATTCATTATTAATTAATAAATATATTATTAAATAGTTGTCATTACATAGTAATAATTTTCATTCACCTGAAGTATAGATCCCAGCCTCTCAATTACGAACACAAGCCCAAATCCAAGCAAACCAAACATAACGACGACGGATTTCATAAAGATGTTGGTTTGTCTGTCTGTTAAGGGCTTTGAAGCAAATGCTTTGTAGTAATCCTCCAAAACTACGGCGGACAGGGAATTCAGGCACGATGACAGGGTACTGAAAAAAAAGTTTATGCTATGAAAACACAATATTCAGAATATGTATTATACTAGATACAACATAATATGGAAATGTAAGGTCAACCGGCTGAGAGAGAACTGGAAAATTCCTACCCAAATAAATATTGTTATATCCCCAACCCTTTCACAAGGGTTGTGACTACAACTACACATAATTAATTGGTAATACAAGAAGGAATTACAGGATTGCGAACATACAATTGAAGCAAGCTAACAGTCACGGCAAGCTTGCAGTGTTTCTCAACAGTAGCGAAAGCTAGTGTACTCGTACAACGCTAAATACCGCAGACCAGCATGACCCCATTAAGCCTTCAAATAGAGACGACACTTCCACGCCGGATCTCCTTGGCCTCTTTTCTTTCTTCTCTTTGGGACTCTTCAGCCTAAGTCTAACAGTGCGACGTGACCGAAGGGCGGCAGAGCTGCGCCCTGCTGCAGCAGCCCCTACGACGACTCAACATGGACGCCTTCTACACATCTAGACGTTTCAGGGTAAGTGTGTCAGCTGTCCTTTGTTCCTCCTCTACCCCCTAATCTACACTTTCGCCACCCCCTTTATTTATTGTAATAAATCCCTTATTTCACAGTCAAGGGATGTCTCTCTTATTTCATTCGCTAGTCTGAACCCTTCCCCCTAGTTCGTAGCTTAGGTTAAGGTCCACTGTTTACCGCTGCCGCTTGCCGTCAGGAGAAGAAGATTGCACGGACACCCACATGTATCTGTACTGGCAGGTGACAAGCGTGCTAAGCCCCCTCCAGTAGTCACTTCTCACCACCCTTACATTCACTCCTCCCTAGATGCCCCCATAGCTCCCCATAACATCCCACCCATTAGCATCCAAACCTAACACATGGTGAACACGCGAGTAGTCATAGTTATGGTCCTATTATAAACCCATAACAATATGTTACGTATAGGTACTTCTGTATATTCTATAAGGTATTATCTACCCATACACAAGGTATCTCCAATATGTGGTACTGCTCTTCCAAGACATGTTGTGTGTAGCAATATCTCAAATCTTAACCATCAAGTACCCACGACTGGTAAGCCAGACAACTCACCTTGGTAACAGTAATAGTTACTCTCATTTGCTGCGATCTTGAGCAGCGTACGCTTCAGTATTCTATTATTGCTGCGTACGTATGTGTTGGAAAACATCAGTATATCGCCAGCTGTTACGCTGAGTGGTGTTTAATATTTCTAAGTTCTCAGGCGGTCCACCTGACCATACCTGGGTATTACCGTTGCGAAATGACTTCCCCCAGCTGGAGGCTCTCGTAAAGTGATGGCTGCTGATTAACATTTCCAAAGTGTAATATCTGAATGGTTTGAGGATGAGAGTGAGAGTGATGGTGAAACGGACTGTGATGAAGGTTTTGCAATTGAATCCAACCGTATCTCAGACTCCTGTCTCCAGATTTGAGTTCATGGAAGCGCTTACAAAAGCTCTCGTATTTCCACCTCAAACACTAATCTCACCCATGAACTCGGGATCTGCAATTGAAAGATTTTGGGTGTAAAGAAGCACTGCCTCCATTGAAGAGAAACCGAACTGCAAATGAGAAAGACTTGCCATATGTGCACTCCAAGCAAGAAATGGATAATTGCTTACATGGGTCATTCGTGCAGAGATCCCATTTGTTTGTAATTTGCAAAAAACAAAATTCTGCAAATATTGCTGTGATTAGCTCAAAACAACAGAGAATGAGAATGAGAGCTTTATTTGTGGATAATTACCGCCAATCATGAGCCCAATCCATTGAGCATAACAATAAACTATGATAAAAAAAACTGCTTGCAATTGTTACTTTGTTTGCTGTTTTTCGTTGGCTTTTCATGATAGTGTACTAGTTTGTGTCCTTTGCTTCACATGTCTATAGATAGCACACATTTCCTCTTATATTGTTTCCATAATATTCAAATTCACTATCTAAGGCAGTTTTTAAAGAAATTTTGTATTTCATATCATAAATACCAAGAGCCTATACTCTGTGAGCTGCCTGAAAGGGATTGACATTTAGCCGGAAATTCCACGTCAGTCATCACCCTTCTGCCTCTTGACCAATCCATGTTCGCATAGTTGATGTCATAATACTCTGCGTTGCAATATTACAGCCCACGTGCTTCAGTGCCTGGTCAGCTGTATCTCTGTCTTGTACAGTTTGGCAACCTTGTTCTCAGACCACATGGCGAGGCGAGAACTGTCAATCCCTTTCTGGTAGCTCACCGAGTATAGCGTTGCATGTTTTTTTTTTGTTTTATGTCTATGGTATTTAGATTTATAAAAGGTCACAGAATCTATAGAATAATTTAAAAAAAAAAATCTATAGATTCTGTGACCTCTTATAAATCTAAATACCATAGATATAAAACAAAAAACCCATGCAACGCTAGGCTTTTGGTATTTATGATATGAAATACAAAATTTCTTTAAAAACTGCCTTAGATGGTGAATTATGGCATGTTAAAGAACCATAACTCTTTAGAAAAATAAAGAGAGGTCTCTCAGACCAGACCTGGGTATGTATGTTCTATAATTGAACCTGGGTAACTGAGGGTTAAATCACGAGGTACGGCGCAGAGAGATTGACATTTTTTATAACACAGTTTGAGTGAATAATGTGGACGTCATTTTCAGGATTGCTGTAAAAATCCGAATCAGAATGAAAATGCATTTTTCAACATTGATGATGATGATGATAATTGTTGTTTTAAGGGGCCTAACATCTAGGTTATCGGCCCCTAATGATCTGGGTGATAGCGAAAATGAGAATGAAATGGAAACCAGAACGAAATTTATGGGAGACGGAAAATACGTACAAAGAGAAACTCAGATGGAAACAACTCACAATATGGTCTTACAAAAGGGAATTTAGAACGAAAAGATTCACAAAAAGAATAGATTGAAAAAGACCGACAAAACGTAGGTTAGATTCAAAATACGTACAAAAGGCAATGTAGCGTCGAAATACTTACAAAATGCAACTGAAATTCAAAATACTTACAAAATGCAAATGAGATCGTAAATACGTACAAAATGCAATTGAGGTTCAAAATACTTACAAAATGCAATTGAAATTGAAAATATACATTGCAATTCAGATTGAAATATCCCAGTTCCAATCCAAATTATTCACAAAGTGCAATTGAAATTCAAAATACTTACAAAATGCAATTGAAATTGAAAATGCTTACAAAATGTACGGTAGATTCAAACGACTCATGTGGATTGACAATACTTACAAAATGCAATTTAGATTGAAAATACTTGACAAAATGTATTTTAGATTCAAAATACCCACAAAATGCAATTGAGAATCAAAATATGTGCAAAAGGCCCACCAAACAAAATGCAATTTAGATTCAAAATTCGTGCGAAGTGCGGTTTTGGTTGAAAATACTTACAAAATGCAATTGAAATTCAAAATACTCACTAAAAGCCCGGCCACCTGCATTGAAAGACTTACTAAAAAGCAATTTAGATTGTCAATCTTTACAAAATGCAATTGAGGTAGAAAACAATCGCGAGAGGTAATTTAGATAGAAAAAAACTTACAAAATGAAACGTAGAATAAAAATGCCTTAAAAATCGCTAAAAGGGAATGTATATACACGGTGAACCAAGTAACAAAAAAAGTGCGGGAATCTTAAAGAGAAAAGGAATTATAAGGAAAAGCGGAGAGGAGAGGAGAGGGGAGAGAGAGGAGGGGGGGGGGGGGCGTCCCCAAAGGTAAGGGACAAAAGGGGAAAACGGACCCAGCTCAGGAATTCCTCGGGGTCGCCAACTCCCGAACTCACCAGCCGTGAGCCCCTGAGGGTGTAGCATTATCTAGGGTGCACCAGAAGTGGTGGGGCTACATACACCGTGCCTCCTTAAGGGCCTTGAGCACAAGGCAGGAGGTAAAAGGAAAAGAAAAAGAAGGCTGACCCCTCACAGAAGGAGGGTATCAGGAAAGAAGAGACAAGGGCCAATTAAGGCGGGAAAGTGAAAGACCCTCTAGGCCTCGGATAACCTAATACCGTCGGGGTCGGAAGAGAAAAAGAGGTGACCAAGGGAGGTCGACAGGAAAGAAGACGGAGAGGAGCCCGGCACAAGTAAGTGGAAGCAATGCCGGACTCAGCTGGGGTCCCGTGGTCGCCAACCCTCGTCCCACTAGATGTGAGCCCCTGGGGGTTTCAACATTGAAATAACCTTCCTAGTTCAAAAGATTAGCGTAAAAATTTTATAATCATTCCTCACTAAACTGAAGACATGCTTTTCTCCACCAAATGTGCAAGCACTAAACCTGACCGCAGACAAAAGGAGAGGAGATAACCGACCACGTTGCTTGGCATCTTCTGTAAGACAGCAATATGCCTTGCCCAAATCAGATGTAGAATGGCATCAAATACTCAATATTGTATCTGGTGTTTATCCAGAAGCCTGAGACCTAACGATTCGCTTGATGTTATCTGGCATCTGTCTCAAAAGCACAAGGAACGAACTCGACGTTAAGGTATTGTTACCTGTACTAATTTCATGCTAGGTTCTCAGAATTCAGTCTGACACGAAGTCATACTTCAAATCATGCATCCAAAATATAGTGATATCAGTTTTGAACAAACATGTTTCCACCGATCTACCTCTAGGAACATTTGAAGCATGGGATCGTATCGTTCACTCGTCAATAATCTATACTTGTGCATGAAAACAGATTTTGCTTGAACGTTTCACCAACTGATTTAGGTGGGCATTCTAACACATGTTATGATGAAGATGATGATGATGATGATTGTTGTCATGTGAGGTCATCTGTCCTAACAAATTTTGTTCTCTTTTCAAAAAATAAAAATTCGAGGTGTCTTCTCAAACTAATGAAGTATAGTGATTGTAGAATGTAACTTTCTGATTTTTGTCGTCGTTTATCAGTTGTTTTGTGTGTGTCTTGTGGTGAATTGTTTACTGTATTCCTCAAATTTATTCAATTTGAATTAAGACTTTGGTGACTAAGACAGTTCTTCTAGCTGACAAAACTTTGCTCAGATTGATACACTGCCACTCGGTAATATTGAGGAGGTAATTTCAAGTGACATCGCCCGCACCTACCCTCTGAAGATCTGTCTCCAAGCCCACGTACAACAAGTGGTTATAATCATGACCAGACAGAAACAATGTACAATAACTTTTATCATCAACATTCAACACAGCAACCGCGTTATTATATTTGAAAACAAACCCTGGAAAGAATGCCAGTGTCGTGATATTTTGTATTGAAACTTCAATTGTCAGCAAGATTGAACATACCTGGTAATTCAAACGCTCTTTAAATTCACTTGGCAATTATTAATATTCACTTTTCAGTGCACTTAACAATATCTCACCGTACATTAGTGTTATTGTATATTATACCTGAGAGATGCACTGAATACTCCAGCCACAAAGATACCAGGAAGTCCCGGGTATTCACCGAGAGACCTCATCACCAACAACGGGATTACTTGGTCCTTGGCTTTGACCATCTGAAAATAACATTAAAAAAACAGTATATATTATTTCAGTAATGAAGACGAGGTTATAGTATTAAAATAATGTCTAACATTAGGATAAATGTGCTCTAAAAGAACTGATACTGATTTAATTTCAATTCTCTAGGCCAGGGGTCTCCAAACCTTTTAGCCTAAGTGCCACACTTACTCATCCAATAAGTCCCAAGGGCCGAGCCCTAGATAACTCATCATACTAATGAATGAATGATATACACATTTTCGTTTCGGGCGCGGAGGTGGACTCCGCTCCGTTTCATCGTAGCTTTTTTTTCTGCTTTTGGCACTACTTATCTGTGTGAAAAATATTCTCCGAAATGAAATATACAAAAATATTTACAGATCCAAATTAACTGATGAACATTTGAAGTCGATGCAGACAATTACCACTAATAAACTCGGTCCACAACTGCACACAATTTCAGAGGATAGTAGCTATATACAGTAAATCTCATTAATAATAATAATAATTATAATGTCATATTTCATTATGTGAATTACCTATGTATGTCACTTACTGTATTTTTAGGATAAGTCTCATATCATTAATTACAGTTAAAATATTCAATTTGATTATCAACTAGCAGTAGTGCCCGGCTTCGCCCGGTTGATTTATTTGTTTTTTGGATGATAATGAATACTACTACAGAACAGGCAAATGATATTAAAACTAACAGAAAAAGATATATATATATATCCTGTTATGGTGGTGGTGGTGGTGGTGGTAGTGAGGGTGATACGTAGTAGTCTACACTACAGTATAATTGACGTAAAATTCAGGTCATTTTTCCGTAATGGTAATGATAATAATGAATAGGGAAACGGCTATTTACTAACTACAGTACTGACACGTGTAATTTACAAACGAATTGAAAAACAAAATGTTCAGTAAAGAACATATAGCCTACTTTCTCCTAAATGTATGAGTATAGTTATAACTCGTTGTTATTATCAAAGAGTATAATAGAATCATTTCTTGGTTGAAGACCTTAGAAACTATTTGCCTCTACCAAACGCCACAACCTAGATAAAACTGCTACCATCATTGAAGAAAGAAAGAAAGAAAGAAAGAAAGAAAGATAAGAAATATCTCAAGAATGTTATTGATCTGGAGACATAATCGACCGGGCTGGCTGCGTGGCTCAGCGGTAATGTTCTCGCTTTCTGGGCCCTAGGTTGCAGGTTCGTATCCTGGCGCAGTCAGCTGGCATTTGAGGGTGCACAAATGCGAGGGAGCCGTGTCAGTACATTTACTGGCACGTTAAAGATCCCCTTCGGGCCAAAATTCCGGCATCCCGGCGTCTCTAAAAGCAGCAGTAGTTAAAAGGGACGTAAAACCAATAACTTTATTATTATTTTTATTATTATTATTATTATTATTATTATTATTATTATTATTATTATTATTATTATTACATAATCGACCTGCCTTGGGCAACATCCGAATTTGAGTTGAGGCATGTATTTACACGTCTGGTTGTGCATGGCTTTCACAACCCTAATTGAATTAACAAATCGTTCCATGACCCTACAGAGACGTGTGTATACAAAGTATGTTGATATTTTCGATTGCTATTTGCCTGAAATAAAAGTATTAATAACCTGAACTAGCACCAACGGCTAGAATTCAGTTACTATGTGAAATCGTTTTGTTCTTTACTTCAAATAACATTTTCAAATAACGCACAATAGGCTGTTACAAACCCTTTAAAATAAAAAGTAAAAATGTATCGTAGTATCATCTTGTCATTCTTCAAATTCGATGCGCATAGAATGCCAATGGTATAGTAATCAATGGAGTCCCACGTAGACCAGTCGTGACATCTAGTGGAGAAGTATCGAACAATATAATCCTAACAGGGCGAGTGCATTCTAGCGGCCATAAGAAGAACCTTTTCAATAAAATCTGGTCGGCGTGCAGTTACCTTTTTGGCTGCTAGATGTCTCGAGCAAATCTGCTGGCGAATTATGTTTTAATTAAATATATATTTTCCACCATAATATGCACAATATAACGCTTAATTAGGTAGATTTCATTAGAAAGCTAACTATTGCAATGGGTCCCATGTTTCGACTTCCGGAAAATTTCGACATATCTTCGCGTTTCACATCCCCCAGACCCCAAAACCACCGTCAGTTCAAAAGTTTATATATAATTTATGTATGTATATATATATATGTATATCAGTTTCTTGTGGACACGATAACTGCCGTAATTTTGCACCAATCACTTTGAATTTTTTACATAATATGTATCCCTATAAAATCTCGGTCGAGTTCGTTAATGGGCATAATCGGTCGAAGGGGGTGAAAATGGGGGGCTTTTTTTCGAAAAATTGAAATTTCGCTATAACTCTCTTAATACGTGAAATATCGAATCTATTCAAAGTTCATAATATGTGTCGGATAAGTACCAACAATTTATGTCAAATACGGTTTTTGATAGCACCAACCATTGACCAAAGGGGTGGAAAAAAGTAGGTTTTTCGGGAAACATTAATCATATCTCTCTTAACAGGCACAATATCAAAACCGTACGAAATGGACAATATTCCCCTAATAATTACCTAAAACGTTTGTCTGAAATAATTTTTGATATGACCCACCATTACGCCTAGGGATGAGAAAAATGATTTCGGAATTATAAGAAAATGCCAAGAGCTATCAGAGGTTGCCATGGCAACACTACTAAATTGATGAGGGATGAGCCGTTGCCATGACAACGCACTTGCACGAGATCAGATTCAGTATTTCCATCTGACTAAGCCGGCCCCGTGGTGTTGGGGTAGCGCGCCTGCCTCTCACCCGGAGTCCCCGGGTTCGATCCCCGGCTCCGTCAGGGATTTTAAAACTGACGTGAGGGTTGGAACGGGGTGCACTCAGCCTCGTGAGGACAATTGAGTAGCTGTCTGACAGTGAGACAGCACCCCGATCACGAATACCAATATTAACGGCCGAGGGGACCCGAATGCGCTGATCACGCGTCACCCCAATATCTGCAGGCCAAATGGCTGGGCAGCGGTCGCTTGGTCGGCCTTAGCCCGTCATGGGCTGGATGGTGCCAGGGTTGACTTTGACATCTGACTAAGTGGGAAGCGGCTTCGGTGACGTAACTAGTAGCATGCAGAATGTCTATGCCCAAGGTCGCGGTTTCAAAGCCGGCCGAAGTCGTCGGATTTTCTAAGAGCGCTAAAATCCCTCAGTATGCTTTACTTTGGAGGGGAAGTTCCAACGTTCGTTACGAGTTGCTGGTTGGGGTGGCATCTAGTAGCCAAGTTCACAGCTAGGTGTCATTGACGGTAGTACCTGGTAGCAACATTAGGAACTACTGCTTGAAATTGACCGTCTGCAGTCCTTACCTGAATTACAGACTAATACATCCATTACAATTCACACCGTTTATCAGACAGATTCTACACTCACCCAAAGTACACGGGGTTAGATGACCACGTTGTCGCAGCCCCTAAACTGAGGAACCAACCAGAGGTAGATTTCAATAGAAAGCTAACTATTGCAATGGGTAGGCTACCATGTTTCGACTTCCGGAAAATTTCGACATATCTTCGAGTTTCACATCCCCCAGACCCCAAAACCAAAGTCAGTTCAAAAGTATATATATATCAGTTTCTTGTGGACACGATAACTGCCGTAATTTTTCACCAATTACTTTTTACCGAATATGTATACCTATAAAATCTCGGTCGAGTTCGTTACTGGACTAAACCGGTAGAAGGGGGTGAAAATGGGGGGCTTTTTTTTCGAAAAAGTGAAATATTGCTATAACTCTCTTCATATATGAAATATCGAATCCGTTCAACGTTCATACTATGTGTCGGATAAAGCCCAAAAATTTATGTTTGAAGAGTTTTTTATAGCACCAACCATTGACCAAAGGGGTGGGAAATAGTGGGTTTTTCGGGAAACATTAATCATATCTCTCTTAATAGGCACAATATCAAAACCGTACGAAATGGACATTATTCCCCTAATAATTACCTAAAACTTTTGTCTGAAAGAATTTTTGATATGACCCACCATTATGCCAAGGGATGAGAAAAATGATTTCGGAATTATAAGAAAATGCCAAGAGCTATCAGAGGTTGCCATGGCAACACTACTAAATTATTGAGGGATGAGCCATCAGACGTTGCCATGACAACGCACTTGCACGAGATCAGATTCAGTATTTTCATCTAAGTGGGAAGCGGCTTCGGTGACGTAACTAGTAGCATGCAGAATGTCTATGCCCAAGGTCGCGGTTTCAAAGCCGGCCGAAGTCGTCGGATTTTCTAAGAGAGCTAAAATCCCTCAGTATGCTTTCCTTTGGAGGGGACGTTCCAACGTTCGTTGCGAGTTGCTGGTTAGGGTGGCATCTAGTAACCAAGTTCACAGCAAGGTGTCGTTGACGGTAGTACCTGGTAGCAACATTCGGAATTACTGCTTGAAATTGACCGTCTGCAGTCCTTACCTGAATTAAGACTACTACAGCCATTACAATTCACACCGTTTATCAGACAGATTCTACACTCACCCAAAGTACACGGTGTTAGATGACCGCGTTGTCGCAGCCCCTAAACTGAGGAACTAACCAGAGGTAGATTTCATTAGAAAGCTAACTATTGCAATGGGTACCATGTTTCGACTTCCGGAAAATTTCGACATATCTTCGCGTTTCACATCCCCCAGACCCCAAAACCACCGTCAGTTCAAAAGTTTATATATAATTTATGTATGTATATGTATATATATATGCATATCAGTTTCTTGTGGACACGATAACTGCCGTATTTTTGCACCAATCACTTTGAATTTTTTACATAATATGTATACCTATAAAATCTCGGTCGAGTTCGTTAATGGGCTAAATCGGTCGAAGGGGGTGAAAATGGGGGGATTTTTTTCGAAAAAGTGAAATATTGCTATAACTCTCTTAATATGTGAAATATCGAATCCGTTCAACGTTCATACTATGTGTCGGATAAAGCCCAAAAATTTATGTTTGAAGAGTTTTTATTATAGCACCAACCATTGACCAAAGTGGTGGGAAAAAGTGGGTTTTTCGGGAAACATTAATCATATCTCTCTTAATAGGCACAATCTCAAAACCGTACAAAATGGACAATATTCCCCTAATAATTACCTAAAATTTTGTCTTAAAGAATTTTTGATACGACCCACCATTATGCCAAGGGATGAGAAAAATGATTTCGGAATTATAAGAAAATGCCAAGAGCTATCAGTGCTTGCCATGGCAACTCTACTAAATTGATGAGGGATGAGCCATCAGACGTTGCCAAGATAACGCACTTGCACGAGATCATATTCAGAATTCCATCTGACTAAGTGTGAAGCGGCTTCGGTGACGTAACTGGTAGCAAGCATGCTGAATGTCTATGCCCAAGGTCGCGAGTTCAAAGCCGGCCGAAGTCGTCGGATTTTCTAAGAGCGCTAAAAATCCCTCAGTATGCTTTCCTTTGGAGGGGAAATTCCAACGTTCGTTGCGAGTTGCTGGCTGCGGTGGCATCTAGTAGCCAAGTTCACAGGTAGGTGTCGTTGACGGTAGTACCTGGTAGCAACATTAGGAACTACTGCTTGAAATTGACCGTCTGCAATCCGTACCTGTATTACAGACTAATACAGCCATCCCTAAGTACACGGGGTTACATGACCGCGTTGTCGCAGCCCCTAAACTGAGGAACCAACCAAAATCTCTGCGGGAGATATAATTTTGCGTGAAGAAGTAACAGACCGTTACATAGTTACACATCAGTGTCGAAACCTTGCTTAAGGACAGTGTGACCACAAGTATAAAAATGGACCCCAAATGACAAGAAGGTTACCGTTCCCATAAGACAATAAAATGTTTAAAATAAGCATAAAATGACGAAAAACAAAGTTAATTAAGCTCCAATTATAAATTACCTTCTCGCAATAAATGAGGTCTGATCCTTCTACGAAAACCTGCATATTCTGCCTATTTTCGCCTATCCCCAAGTTTGTCCGGTGAAATCTACCTCCGCCTTCCGGCGTGCCGAGAGGACTTTTTTAAAACGTCAGAGTCATTACAAAACAATAAATATATAACATTTCAAGCAAAAAAACCTAACTCTGATGCGGTTTGAACCATAGGCATATGAGCGATAGGCCAACGCTTTACCACTGAGCCAATTGTGCCAACGAACGTTCTTCTATATAAAAAGACTTACATAGAACTTGTTAGCAAATAATGATTTATACTTAACGATTTCATCATTGGAGTATATTATTTATATATAAAGCATTTCATACAAAGTTTATTTATTTTGTATCAGTACGCTATATTGCATGCAATACTCAAATGAGTGAAATATAAGTCAGGCACAAGATATCCGCTGGCATCTTGTCAAATAACCGAGACGACTCAGCTTTTTAAAATCACGTCTGCACTATAGTATTACAAAATAAACTTTTAATTTCGAACGTGCCTCTTTCTTTAGAACAGTTAAAACGATTCTCGGCTCGATAATCGGAACTGGTGAGTCCCATGATATGGATTATAAAGTTTGCATAATTCGCACGGCCGCCATTCTGAAATGGTATGGCGGATGACCTTCTAGTTTGGTCACAAGACGCATCCTGTATGAAGGTATGTTGTTGGCAAATTTGGTAGATATCGGATGATTTGGTTAGTAGTTATTTGATTTTACGTTTTGACCATTCAGTTATGGTAAAGATGGCGGCGATATAAATCATGACACGGAGGTGCCTTTTGCTTGTTCTACCTCTGTACCAAATTTCGTTCAATTCGGTTTCACCGTGTTCGAATTGATAGGGGGGGGGGGTGACAGATATTCAGAGTACACACACTCACACACACACACAGACTCACACACACATACACACACACGGACAGACACACATTTTTTGGCCCTGTAGTGATCTCATAAGTCTACTTTCATTTTTTGAAAAAATCGAAAGTAGGCTAATATTATTAGTAAGAGGAGTATGTGAAATAAAAGAGACTGCCTAAGGCCTATATCTCATTGGCTGTTAGAAAAATAGACACCAATAGTGTCGTCTTTTGTCGCATAACGCCGTATGAAAATAATCAGAGCACTTTGGAAAACTTCGGCTGTCCCAAGCTCTTGAGGCAGCAATCCTAGTATCATTTATTTCCACGTAGCGCTCAAAGATAAGGATCGGAATAAATGAAAGTAAATTTGAAAGCACCAACGCTTATTGCAGCTGATAACCTCAATATACTGCACCAACACCATCGCATTTATACAGAGGCATACTATTTTCAAAATGATGACTGATTTAAGGGGCCTAAATTTTTTTAGCACTAATTACTCTCCGTGACTGTAATTGATAAGCAGCGCAAGATTTATCTATTTTCGCAATTCTGCAGCAGAACACTGGGAGGGGCAACGTGATGCAGCCCAAATTGCCAGCCAACAATAAACTTATTAAAATATCCATACAGTTACACAACTATGGACATGTTCTAGGGCCTAAAACGTGGTTTACAAGTTCATTTTGCCTGTTATTCTAAATGTAGGGAATGGAGAAGGATGTCCAAACTATCAAGTGGGCAGTGTTACTAGCAGGGTTTCAAAGGGTAAGTATGTAAAATTTTGTGCAATTCGGTGAAACGGTGTAGATTTGTGCTAAAGGGTCTAAATGCAGGGAATGGACTGGTCTGTCCAAAAATTCAAGTGGACTGTTTTACCCACAGGGTTCCAAAGGGTAGGCCTAAGTATACAAAATGTGGTTCAGATCGGTGAAGCGGTGTCGATTTGCGCCAAAAGGCCTAAATGCAGGGAATGGAGTGGTCTGTTCGAAATTTCATGTAGCCAGTGTTACTCGTTGGATTCCAAAGCGGAAATATTTAAATTTTGGTCCTGATCGGTAAAACGTTGTAGATTTCTGCCAAAGGGACTAAATGCAAGGAATGGAGTGGTCTATCCGAAATTTAATGTAGGCAGTGTTACTCGCAGGGTTCCTAAGGGTAATTATACAAATTTTGGTTCAGATCGGTGAAACGGTGAAGATTTATGCCAAAGGGCCTAAATGCAGGGAATGGAGTGGTCTGTCCGAAATTTAAAATAGACAGTTTACCCGCAGGGTTCCAAAGGGTATATATACAAAATTTGGCTCAGATCGGTGAAAGTGTGCAGATTTGTATAAATAACAGACAGACAAACCAACATTAGGGTTTATACTGTACTAGCAGTATTACCCGGCTTTGCACGGTGGATTTTTTTGTTTGTTTTATGGATGATAATGGATACTACTAGAGAACTGGCACATGATAGGCCTACTTAAACTACCGTAACTGAAAAAAAATATTTTAAACATATAATCTTTTGTGGTGTTAGTGAGTACACTGTAATGGACGTAACGGTCAGGACACATTCCCGCAATGATAATGATGATAGTGAATACGGAAACGGCTATTTACAGTACTAACTACAGTACTGACACACATAATTTACAAACGAATTGAAAAATATGATTACAAAGAGGTGTATGTGAAACAAAAGACACTCCCTAGGGCCTATCTCATTGGCTGTTAGTAAAGTAGAGACCAAAGGTGTCGTCATTTGTCGCATAGTGCCGTAAGAATATAATCATAGCCCTTTGGAAAACTTCGGCTGTCCCAAGCTCCTGAGGTAGCAATAGTGTCATGCATCACCACATAGCACTGAAGGATAAGGATCGGAGTAAATGAAAGTAAATTTGAAAGCACCAACGCTTATTGCAGCTGATAACGTCAACACCATCGTACTTATACAGAGCCATAATATTTTTATGAAGTTAACTGTTTTGAGGGTCCTACGAAATCTTTTCGCACTAATTACTCCCCGTGACTGCAATTTATAAGAAGCGCAAGATACTATAACTATGTTCCAAATTCTGCACCAGAATACTGGTAGGGGAGAAGTGATGCAGCCCGAATTACCAGCCACAATAGACTTATTAAAATATTCTTACCACGGACAAATGATTCTAGTGCCTCAAACGTGGTTTTCAAGTTCATTTTGTGAGTTTTTCTAAATGCAGAGAATGGAGAAGGATGTCCAAAATATCAAGTGGACAGTTACCAACAGGGTTCCAAAGGGTAAGTATGTAAAATTTGGTGCAATTAGGTGAAACAGTGTATATGCTAAAGGACCTAAATTGCAGAAAATTGAGTGGTCTTTCCGAAATTTCAAGTAGACAGTGCTACCCGCAAGGTTCCGAAGGTCAAGTTTTCAAAATTTGGTTAAGATCGGAGAAACGGTGTTGATTTGTGCCAAGGTGTCTAAATGCGGGGAATTGAGTGGTCTTTCGAAAATTTCAAGTAGACAGTGTTACTCGTCGGGTTCCAAAGGGTAAGTACATTAAGTTAGGTTAAGATCGTTGAAACGATGTAGATTTGTGCCAAAGGGCCTAAATGCAGGAAATGGAGAGGTCTGTCCGAAATTTCATGTAGACAGTGTTATATGCAGGGTTCCAAAGGGTAAGTATACAAATTTCGGTTCAGATCGGTGAATCGGTATAGATTTGTATAAATAACAGACAAACCAACATTGAGTTTTATATGTATAGATATATTATGGACAAACATCGCTCGGCGTTGACCGTGTTTTAAAGCACAAATTTAGGTCTTACTCGCTATCCGTTGGAGATACACGAAAAGTGATACGGACCTTTCGGATAGAAAATTAAAATTTAAACCTCATGTATGCCATCAAAAGTTTGTTATTTCTTTGCGTTCTCTTTTTATTTGAAATGGAAATATGAAATTATGAAACCAAAGGGTGTAGTGACGTCACCAATGTGGTCGCCACCTTTAAATAGTGCAAACAATCTAAATCAGAAGTAGCCTGTATGTTAAACAGGTAAATCAGCTGCATCCATGCAAAATTTCATTTAAATCGGAACAGTGGTTCTTGCGTGATTGAGTAACACACAGACACACACACCATCTCATTTCTATATATTAGTATGGATGTCAGTTATTTTTCTTCTAATAATGGTTGCTTAATTATAAACATCGTATTATTATTAGGCAATGATTTACTTTAGGTTGTGCCCAACTCTAGGAATGGGTATTCCAAGATTCAGACACCTAGATATCAAGGGAAAGGCTACAGCCGCTTTTGAAAGTTGAGATATTTGAATATCGCGCTCCACTACTTCTAGAAGGAAATGGAAACTTTGTGCAGCCAAAAGCATGTTAAGTGACGTAGCGAGTAGTAGCAGAGGTCGAGACTATTTGTTGATTAAATAGTTAGCCATGGAGTAGAGACTTGAGACTTAGATCAGATTACTGGCACGGCCAAATGAAAGAGAATGCACTTAGTCCCAAGTGAATCGGACCAGAGACACCGGAGATATGAGGATTTCCAGATTTCAGCGTGATCAAGCGTGGACCCGACCGTTTTGAATAAAAGCCGACCGGCCCAAGCATCATCAGCTCACTTCGAACCAAGCTCTTGCATGACAAGGTGCTGCTGCTACGTTGAGCCAAGGCACATGGTTGCCGGATCTACGCCGAAGATATCTTTAAATTGTGATAGTTACAAAAGTACTACGATACGTGTGGAACATAGTAAGTTTCCGGCAGTGGGAATCACTAAGGTGATTGTTATTTTTCTACGGACACTGGTGAAATACTTTATTTCTATATGGACATATGCTAGACTTTGTCTAGAAAGTACTTTGTCACAGTCCAGTAATAATAATTCTATACTTGGATATTTTAATCCAATTAGTCAGTTTCATATATTGTAACTTGATAACCACTCCGATCTTTCAGTATATTGAAGGCCAGTCTATCACGGCGTTGTTCATTAGCCGACAAAGGGAAACTATAAGTTGCTTCGCGCATGATAGATGGTGATAAACCATGCCCAGGGAACGATCTTCAGAACAGCCGTTGATTGATTTAGACTGTCAGTGTTTTCTTGTACTGAAAAGATTACCGTGAGTTATGTTACAACTGACGTATTTGAGAATAGATCATTTGTATCTGACCCCAGTTAAGCAAACTGTTATGGCTTTAACAGAAGTAAAATATTATAATGGATCAACAGTTACTTCCAACTTCAAGAGATATTTCCACTATGTCTTGTTAGACTGATTGTGGGTATATAATGGCGGCCGATACAAGGATTAGACGTGCGCGTCCAATAGGACATGTATCTGGATAAATCTGGTATAGACCAGGTTCACTACGCTTCAAGACCAACGAGAAATGTAAGCCACATTTCATTTTATATTATGCCTAGCTAATTGGAACAAACTCATTTTCTGCAGATGACCAACCCATTTATTAGCCTACTTTTCACATTTTGCAAAAATGAGGAAAAAGTAGACTTATGAGATCGGGCAAATGTGTGTCTGTCTGTCTGTCTGTCTGTCTGTCAGTCTGTCTGTCAGTCTGTCTGTCTGTCCTTCTGTCTGTCTGTCTGGCTGTGTGTGTGTCCCCCCCTATCAACTCCTAAACGGCTGCAGCAATCGAAACAAAATTTGGTAGGAGTAAAGAATATCTCACGGCCATATTTGAAAATGATGTCAGTGCTACCAACTGCTAAAAAATCGCAATTGAAATTTGAGCTCCATGTTGGATATCTTGGAAAGTATGAATGGGAGCTATTTCAAAATTGGCACACGTACAGATCATAATATTTCAGTTTAATTTCCAGGAGGCCAAACATGGCAGTGTTGCCAAAATTATTATAAGCCTCCTGATAGGTCCAATTTTTAAATGCATATAACTTCTATACTATCAAGCGGAATTCAACCAAATTTCGTATGTTGTATGTGTACATAACCAGATATGACTGAGCGTATTCTTAAGACCTACCAGGGCTGCCAACTGTTAATAAATGCTCCTAATTCATTTTATCCAAATACCAATATATCAGAAAGTATGCAAGCCGACAGCTTTAAACTATGCACACGTATAGTACCTGACATTCTATATTAATTTGGAGTAACTTATATACGTCAGTGCTACCAACATGATTCTAAGCCTGCTGACAGGTCCAACTTTAAATACATGAAACTTCCATACTATCATTTGGATTTCAGCCAAATTTCGTATGTGCTATGTGTACCATAACAGATATGACTATGCGTATTCTAAGGAGGAACCAGGGCTGCCAACTGTTAATATGTGCTGTCCCTCTTTTTGTTACCCTAATATCAATATATCAGAAAGTATGCAAGCCAATAGCTCTAAACTTTGCACACGTATAGTACCTGGCATTCTAGACGAATTTGGAGTAACTAATATACGTCAGTGCTGCCAACATGATTCTAAGCCTGCTGATAGGTCCAATTTTAAAATGCATGTAACTTCTATACTAACTAATGGATTTCATTCAAAATTGGCACAACAATAGATCATATTATTTCAGATTATTTCTGACCAATACATGCATGACATTGTTGCCAACATGATTTTACGCGCGCTGTTAGATCCAATGTTTAACTGCATGTAACGTCCATGCTATCCAGTGGACTTCAACCAAATTTTATATTTAGTACCGTAAGAGACGGAACTAAGAATATATTCAGTCATCAGGGCTGCCAACTGTAGTGCTCTATTAGGATACATTATGCCAGGTATACAGTATTTCGAACTAATTGGAAATTTCGATATTAGCAACTTAATTTCGTCATTATTCTAGATAGGTTCATATTCTGTAGAATAATCATTGGCATGAAAAGTAGGCTGTATAGTTCTTCACGGAACTTCTTGTTTTTTCTTCGTATTTAAATCTTGCAATGATTTACGCAAGACACATTAGGGTTATTCTGAGTATTTTCAGCACTCAGAACAGTTTAGGATCGATGACCGAGCATAACGAGCATTTATTTGAATGTTTCATATTTTTTTGATAATCACGGTAATCAGCCGAGGTAACTGTAAAAGTTAATAATTATTTTTTGTTGAGAAATGGAGATTTTATCCATATTCGAAGAATCGAACATGTGGATTCTCACATAATGAAATAATAATTAAATATATTTAAAATAATATAACTAATAATAATAATTATTATTATTATCCACTAATAATAATAATAATAATGATTTTCATAACTTTTCTAAATAATTCTTGGATCTTATATTTTCTAATAATCACATTCATTGAGAGAGAGATTATGAAGTAGTTTAATCATTTCTAGTTTGGAACAGGTGATTTTCCGAAGGATAGTGGTTAGCGCAAGCCCGCATTCAACCAACATGACAGTTCTGGTTGAACAGTTAATATTTGCCATGAGCAAAGTATATTTTTCAGATAACACGGAGAGGCATGAAACGGGAAGCAAATGATATTTGTATCAATTAGGATATTTTGTATTTATATAAAAACATGACGTAAATACACATTCGAAAGTGAAATAGAGAGTATCATAAGTGTGGTAACTTCACGATTTGAACTGAATGGTAAAATAAAATAAACTTGTAAGTTTATAAATCTTCCAGTGTGGATAACAAGCAGAGGCTTGATTTATTGTATAAATTTTGGGGAAAAATTTATGTGTGTGGAGTAGTTGAAATGCCATTCCCAGGTGCGCATGTTTAAGTCGCAGAAATGAGGAGGTTTTTATTTGAGCATCAAATAAATAGCAGGTTCGATGACTCAGTGATAATGAAGGAGTATTGGAACTACACATTGCGTCGTATGAGTGACCCAAAGGTTATTTCTTAAAGAACCATCAGTTCTTATTTCAATCTTGTTTACGGATTCCATTAAGATTTTGATTTTGCTAGAACCCGGATTTGTCATGATAGTATTTTATTCTTCTTCAGAGGAAGACCTTTGCCGTTGTTGTTGGAATATTGTGTTCTTATAAAAATAATAAAATGGGCCACTGACAATTATAAATAATTCTATAATCACGAATAATTTGAAGGATGTTTTTCAATCCTAGTGTCATGAAATAAATGAATTTATTATGAAGCTACAATTCTTATTTCCGCATTCTGTTCAAGAATTGCAAGTTGTAAAAATTATTAAAATGAGCACAAATATAAATATTTTTCTTAATAATGATTCCAAGTGGAAAATCGAATAGTTGAATGGTCCACCAATTTATTGATCAAGTTGATGATTCAGAAATCACATATTTTGTTACGAACTTGAAGTTCATAATCGAGTCACTTCTCGAAACGTTTAAGGTCGGAAGAACAATTAATTTCGTTGTGCTTCGCACAGTTCTTCGATGCTATGCTCAAGGGTCAGATACTTTTCAGATGTTGTTATTAATATGTGTACATAATCTGTGTTGATTCAGAGATGATAATATTTTTTGACAATATTTTTTTGAAACTGGAAAAATAAGTGAAAGTTAAAAATTCTATGAACAATTATTCTACGAGTGTTAATATTATGTGAACTGCAATATTTCCAGTAAAGACAATTAAATTTGAACTGGATTTAATCATAAATAATTATTATAATTTTGGAACACAGTCTACAGGACTGATAATCAGACTTGTGTCTCCAAAGATAATTGTCCAATGTGTTGGAAAATTTCTGTAAATTGTGTAATTAGTAATGTGGGTCGCCACACATGCATGATGCTGCTTTGAGCATTTTATTTTTGCAGTCAATTTTAAATTCAGAATAAAATGAGATAATTTTACATGATGTGTTATGCCAGTTGAATCTCCTTCTATCCTTATTGTTGCATTGAGCCAAAAATCAGTAAAGCATTTTTTTCATTTGATATCGTTTTTGCGATTAGCTTTAACCCATCTGGCGCCCCGGGATATTTTGACTCTCGTGCTGGCTGATTCTTGGTCGTGGTCGTGCGGACTCCGGTCTAAACGGGCACAAGGTATTGTAAATGTTCTATTGTAATCAAAATAAATTATGGTGGGCCAGATTGGTGGTGCTCGCGGGCTGGTGTTGGGCCTCGAGCCGTAGTTTGGAGATCCCTGCTCTAGGCAATATAGCTATTGAAGTATTAGAAGTCATTTTTCAGTTTTGCCAAGTTCTATCAAAGAAAGCTTTCCAGTCAGTCTACACAAATTGTGCCCCATAAATAAGTACTTTACACCCTAACCTGAAAGAAATATAGCATTAGATATTTATCACAAAATAACACGCCTCTAGGCCTATGTAAAAACAAGTAGTTCCGTGAAGAACTATACAGCCTATTTTCATATATCCTGCTCATTTTAATTGTCTCTATCAACATACAAAATTTCAGTTTAATTGCTGTAACAGATTCGTAGATATGAGAACCGTCCAAATATTTCATATGGTCGCCAGGATGGATTTTTATTTTTGTACAATTACATTAAGATTATTGTGTACGTGAGGTATTCAAACTTCAATCGCATGATTAGAACACAAGAAGTAAAAACGAGATTTTAAAAGTGCGCACACCAGCCATCTTGTGATTATGCAAACAATTGAAATAAATTACATGCCAGTGGATCAACATTTTTATAAGCATTTAACGAGCAACGTTTCACGGCATTTGGATAGTTTTAATTCGCGAGAAACGTCCATTTAAATATTTATACTTCGCGTCGCCGCCATGTTGGATTTGTGCTCACCAGGTTACTGAAAGTCCTACAGGTGAACATATATTCATATTCTCTATGAACATAAAAAAATTCAGTATGGTTGCTGTAAAAGATTCATAGATATTGAGAACCGTCTAAATATTTCGGAAGCTCGCCATTTAGGATTGTTATATGCATAGGCCATAGAGTTATGTACCATTCAAGGACAATTATTACTTAGCTTCATTATTCAAACTTTCACTTCGATCGCATGATTACGACACAAGAATAAAAACTTAATTTTAAAATTTCGCACAGCCGCCATCTTGAGGTTATGAAAACAATTGAATTAAAATAGATGGCAGTGCATTACAATCTGCAAAATCATTTATTGTACCACATTTCACTGCGCTCAGAGAGTTAAATCACGAGAAAAGTCTGTGAAAATATTTCAAATTCGCTTGGTCGCCATGTTCGTTTTGTACTTTACAGGTTTATGAAATATACATATGTAAACTTGTACCAGTACCCTTTATCACCGTACAAAATTGCATGATGATATCTGTAATAGTTTCGGAGATATAGAATGTCAGTGAAATATTTCGCGCAGCCGCCATTTTGAGGTTATGTAAACTATTGAACTAAATTAGACACCAGTGCATTACAATGTGTATAAACATTTTCTGTACCAAGTTTCATTACGTTTGGATAGTTAAATAGCGAGAAATGTCTATTTAAAAGTCTCAATTACGCTTGACCGCCATGTTTTGGTTTTGTAGTCACCAGGTTTTTGAAAGTCTCATAGGTGAATTTCTAGTAGTGCCCTTTATCACCGTACACAATTTCAGGGCGATATCGGTAATAGTTTCGGAGATATTGAATGTTAGTGAAATATTTCGCACAGCCGCCATGTTGGAATGGTGAGACGTAACAAAATTTGAAGGGAACAGTCGAGGTCGCCGGGAATAGTGCTATGAACTTACCGAGTTTCATTGGAATCGCTCCAGCCGTTTAGATTTTATTAGGGGGGACACACACACACCTCACACACACACACACACACACACGCACACACACACGGACAAAAGGTGATCTCATAAGCCTATTTTTTCAAAATGGAAAATAGGCTAAAAATGGGGGTTCAAAATAATTGAGAAAAGAATATTTTATTTTAATAATGTGGTCTTGTTTCTTAAGGTTAAGATCATGATAAGGAAAAGATTTTGTGCGCAGCTGAGGCTTCGTGCCATGAGATAATTACCATGGATTTCACTGGATCACAATTATAGTACGTTGCATACGCCACCAATCCAGTATAGGTGGAGAAAAGTAAGAAAAATGTACCGCCAAGCTTCATCAGCCAACAAGACCTGGAAACAAACACAACAGTTATGCTAAGTACTGAACAGTGTAAACGAAGAAACAGGTGTAATAGGTGCAGTACATGCTGTAGAATGGCTACGCATAAAGATAAATGTTTGGATTTTATTTTTTACTAGCTTTTTTACCCGGCGTTGCTCGGGAGGTGTATTTACTTGTTATAGAAAGATACATGCCAATATATTACACAAAGTATATTCACTTTGCCCCTAAGTGAGTTTAAAACATAGTTCTCCTGGGCTCTGAAGTTAATCAAGTGCAATATTAACTCACTTTAAATCTAGGCGAAAGGTACTGTGGAGTACAATAACGTAGTTGACCATGCATCCATAACAAAGAGGGCTGTATATGCACATTTGTCAAGGACCTAGTCTCAAAATTACAGTACTTTCCTGAGAGTCTTTATTTTTGTTGTAATGGGTGTAATTTAGTCGTCTTGTTCACATAGTTCTCTTTCATTTTAAAATTGTTGCATCTACCTTTTTGAAAGGAAACTATATTTAAATTATGTTATGTTTGGAATATAAAGTCATTATTCTGGAGTCAAATATACTTATGATTTTTAACCCCGCACAAATTGTGTGATTAATGAGAAATGGCTTATTCATTTAGGCCTACATAAGTCAGTGTTTAGGCTACTATAGCTGCACATTAGGGAATAGTATTGCTGTATTTAAATGCCTATTATTTCATATTGGGCGGCTTTGGTGGCCTATTTGGTAGCATGCTGAGCTTCTATGTCCAAGGTCGTGGGTTCAAACCCGGCCGAAGTCATCGTATTTTTGAAAAGCGTTAAAATCCCTCAGAATGCCTTCCTTGGGAGGGAAGTAAAGCTGGTGGGCCCATATCATAGATTTGTGAGATGTAAAAGAACCTTCCACTAACTACCCTCGTGTGAAGGTAACATTTGTAGATTAAATTTGATTAACGCTATTAAGTTCCAACTTTCACCGTCAGGTTCTGGTTGCGGTGGTATCTATTAGCCAAGTATGCAGCTAGGTGTCGTTGACGGTAGCATTTGGTAGCAAAAGTAGGAACTGCTTAAAACTGACTGTCTGCAGTCCTTACCTGAATTACAGATAACACACAATACTGTACGCCGGTTATCAGGCAGATTCTACACACATCCAAAGTACACGGGGCTGCATGACCGCGTGCTCGCAGCCCCTAAACAGAGGAACCAACCTACCTATCTCACCTAGTTAAAGTAAATGCAGCAACGTATATCCCAGTATAATGTCAAATAATATGCATTGATTGAGAACACATTGGGCTCCTTTGGCCTTAAAGTATTTCATAAGTTAAGAAATATATTCTATAAACCCATACCGTAATGATCTCTAAAATGCTATAGCGGCGTTCAAGGAGTTTAGAATCCGTGATTCACTTGACTTATAAATACTCACACTAATAGAGCCATCACAATAAGACGGGTTATGAAACAAATTCAACACACAGCCAAGTACACGGGGCTACACGAGCACGATTTTGCAAAGCCCCTAAATTAATCAACATCCCATTCTTTGGCAGCCGGAGGCATTTCTTTTCCCTGTCTTTTATTAGAATAGTTCTCAATAAGAATTGTACACCCGCTTGAATCATTACTATAAAGAAAATTAATTATTGAACTTGTTCTTATTACATGTTTCGGAGATTAATCAAATTGTATCCCCTTCATCTGCTAAAAACATATTGAAAAACAAAATAAAACGTAGCACGTGGATAGGTTATAAAACCTAATATGGTGCACCATATATTTAGGTTATAAAAATTAGAATGAAATGAAATGTTGTTGGTGATGGTGATCAGCCTGCAGGTGCTAAAGAGGATGTATGACAAACAGTAGACAATACAGTAGACAGTAGACAGTACGGGAAGCTACCCCCTTTTAGACATTGATTTATAAATTAACACAATAACTCTTCCTTTTAGATCCCACCACCCCCAAGAAAGGGATCTAAATCAGTATTGAGAAGGTCAAAAGCTTGAAATGGCAGACTTGGAATATCAATACTTCACCAATCCGTGTATAATTAATGAAGAGCCTGTATGCTTAAAGATCCCTAAGCCTTTTCTAATCAAAGCGGCTTCAAGTAACACGACGTGGTAGAAAGTACAACTCTTGGTAAAGAGGTTAGCTCAAAGTATATGGTGTCTAAAAAGAAAGCAATATTATAAAAGTGACTAAGATAAAAAAAAAAACATTATGCAATTATGATTTAAATGACATTGAACGAATATAAATTTAATGAATACGATAACTTGCTTGAGTTTAAGACAATGTTTCATTTAGAAAATGATTTGTCTTTTGTTTAACATTTTATGGGTGTAGCAAAGTCCAAAAACTCAAATAGACGGTAGTGAGAAATGAAATAACGTCAGTGCTAGTTCTGGAAAAAGTCGTAAATACGAATAGAGCGCTACCATGAACAGATAAACTTATTCTTTTCTTTTCATCTCGTCTAGTATGTATGTTCGATTTAAATTAGTTGGAAGTAGTTGTATTTTAATTATCATCCGTACCGTATAATTACGGGCAAGTGAGGTAGACATTTCGCTCCTTGAAAACAATCACCTCCACAACCATGTATGTTTCGCTTTCCTATAAATTGAAAATTTGCCCGTAAGTATGTGTCTGAATTCCTATCATATCCTTTATGCTGATTGAATAACAAAAGAACCAACTTAGTGCATGTTTTCGCGTTTTTTCAATCTCGATATTAAGCCTCCAAAGTTAAATACACTTTGTTTTGTATTTTTCGCTTTCCTTTATACTGAAAATTTGCCCGTAATTATGTGTCTGAATTAATATCATATACTGTATGCTGATTGAATAACAAAAGAACTAACTTGGTGCCATGTTTTTGCGTTTCTTCAATCTCGATACTAAGCCTCCAAAATTAAAACCCCTTCTTTTCAGGTATTGACCCCTTAAAAAGCCGCGGTAGGTTGGCGCTGCAACCTAACGGTGAATTATTATTATTATTATGTGCGAAAGGACCCAGCACGCAGTACTTTTATGATTCGCCTTTCTGATCTTCCATATAGACCTCATTCTCTCTCCGTGGGCCAGTCCACTTGGTTCCTGGTCTCTTTGGAGCGTCATTCTCTGGCGTTATATTCCATCCATTTACCCTACTTCGGAATAGGTTCCTGTCAAAGACTTCCACTGTTCTTACTTGGGCCTTCTCCAAATCCTGTTTGACTTGCTGAATCCACGGTATATTCTTCAGTCTTTCTGCGTGTGTAAGCCTTGTCGGTGGAAGTCTTTGAACAAGTCCATAAAACTTCAATCTTCGCTTTCTGATGTGCGCCGCAAAATTAGATAATTTCTCAGTTGCTTTACGAGATTTCAACCTGTATCCATCTTCTGTTCTTTCTGGGCCAATAATTTTCCTCAAGATCTTGCGTTCTTCCTTTTGGATATTTTCTAAGTCACCCTTCCTATTGAGTATAAGTTTCACTTGCATACAGATCTTCTGGTTTGATCACTGTGTTGTAGTGTCTGATCTTTGTATGTGTGGACATGCATTTTTTGTTGTAAATGTCGCGCGTTCTCTCTTCAATTTCTGTAGCCGAACTCTTTGTGCTTCTTTTTCTAAACCTGTTGGTACCAAGATCTCCCCTAGGTACTTGAAGTGTGAGACGCAATTCATTTGTCCATATTTGCTGTTAAATTTCTGAATGTTGAACCCAGTAGAGAAGAACTGAGTTTTCTCAAAAGAGATGTGTGGACCAACATTTCCAGCACATTCCACGAGGACTTCTATTTGTTTGATTGCAGTGATTTCACTGTCCGCTTGCATCGCTAGGTCGTCTGCGAAAGCTAAGCAAGAAACCTTAATGTCGTATTTTGCTCGTCCAATTTGAATGGGCTTCCAGTGTTGTTCGTATTTCAACTCCTTTTCCCATTCTCTAATTACTTTATCTAGGACAATATTGAAGACAGTCCATCTCCTTGACGAACACTAACGGTGAATTAATATACAGTATATCATGTACGCGTCTGAGTGTTGAATGGGCAGGCAGTTTTAAGCAGCCACGATGGATGCGATCCAGCGGGCGGTGAAAATGCCGCTGTGATACAGTCGGTTTTTGCAACAACCTATCTTGTGTTGAATAGACCGGCAGTTTGGAGGGATGTGATCTAACTGGCAGTGGGTGTAGCATGGCCTCTTACCCAGAGAGAAACTTGGTTGTCCCGTCTTGAGCTGTTGTTGCCATGGAGATGCCGGCTTTGCCATTACTTTATCAGTGTATTTTCTGACCTAATTAGCCTTTGCTCAAGTGCAAAAAGGCCGAAATCAGAAGAATGAGAAAGACTATCGAAAATTCATGTAGTCAGCCGTTCCTTCTGGGTCCTAAACTATGCGTATGCAAAATTTGGTTGAGATTGGTGGAACGGTGTAGATTTGTATACGGAACAAACCCACCCACATACATACATACTGTTGAAGCCCCAACCCTTATACAAGGGTTGTGCCTATACCTACATACAAGCTACTTAGAAGAAACTACAGAAACTACGGGAATAACGGCATGGCAACACGACTGCAAGGCAAGCAGCAGGTCATAGCCCTAAGTCCACCAGCTAGCAGGCTAGTGAGGACACAGCGGACATTACACTCTAAAATTCCGCTTAATAGACTGACACCGCACAATTTCCTTATAAATATGAGTTACAAACACGCGCCGCCCTCTCTTAATTACGGCTCTCTTACCTGATCGACTTCTTGATCAACGAGTCTATTACGCTCTTTTGAGCAGTGTTACGGTAAAGAACCACTCAGGGCGCTGCCCTGAGGGAGGTTCCAACACAACATCGAGGACACATGGTACCAACGGTAGGGTGAGTGGGAACGTGTCTACTAAACTCCTTTTCCTTCTAGTTATTATTTTACTCCTCCCCTCTTTTCATCGCAACTATTTGGTAATAAACCCCTTTCGTACAGTCCAATGCTTATCTCTTTATTTCACTTAGGTTAAGAAGCCCTTCCCTTTAGATTAGAATCTAGCTTAAGATCTTCACTGAACGCTGCCAAGCAGTAGGCGGTGCACAGCAAGCGTTCGGCTTACTAAATCTCATCCAGCTAAGCAGGGTGAGTATTCCTCCCTCCAGTTCCCCTTACGTTAATTGCTCTCTAGACGAATCCGCCGTACTGCTCAAAACACCAAACACTATCTTTCCTTTCCTTGTACACCCTAGTTTTACACCTGGTATAGGCGCCAAGCAAAACTTAGTAAACACTGGAAATGCCGTCCGGCACACATCAGTTCCACATAAAAGTAGAACAAATGGTAGAAGCGCGGGTAATCACATTTTTAAGGAAACTCATACAACGAGCTTCCGTGATTAGATCGCCAGTACAGTAAATCTCTTATGCCAAGCGGGCTGCGAAATATTTTTAAAGGATAATGTAGATCATAATTTTTGCTATCCGCACTAAATATATTACCCCCCCCCCCCCCACCCACCCCTGTTAGTAATTCGCAACAGACACCTCTTACGCCTAGCAATTTAAATATTAACAACCCCTATTAAATAAGTAAATAAGTAATTTACGAGAGAAACCTAGTATGAAGAAAAGTGCTCATTATTTCAGATTAAACCCCCCACATATAAGCTCTATTAGGATTAAGATTGTGATATCCCATGGGATAAGTTGGAATGAGTAAATAACTATGTATTTTATTACAGCAGTGCAATTATCTCTTGTATATGGTTGTGGGCTATAAAATTTTCTTTTGAATCCATATTGGTAGAGCTTACTGAAAGGTAGTGTTGACGAAGTGCATACATAGAGTTGGGAGACCTTGCAATTATATTTACACATACACTTCTGCAAGGTGCCACAGTAATTAGTTTGTACTCGCATTCAGTCAAGACACACTACAGTTTCTCTTTTGTTATGCAATCCGACCTCAGAGGAAATGCGTATTTGTCCTTTTCAACACAATCAGCTGTGCCACATCGCAAACACGTGCTGGACACACCGTCCTCCGGGCAAGGATGTTAAACCTGACACTGTGTTGCTAGCTCAGCGGGAACACGCACGCGAGAGGAAGCCAGATATCTGAGGTTCAACTCCTGGCACTATTCACTAACACGCCAGATGACTTTGCATAGCCTTGCCTTTAATCTTTTTGTTTTACATACATCCCTTAACGTATTGCGAAGCGTGCGATAGCAAAAAAAAACGCACTAATAATTTTAAAAATGTTATCGTAGAGTACACTCATAATGTAGAATTCTTTTTCCAGCAGTGCATTTGAAACCGGACATTCAGTTAGCAATTAAGACACTGTTCCCTAACGAATCAGCAAATATAGGAAAGTAATCAAGTAGGAATTCATGAAGTAGCCGACAGATGAACGGGAATGTTCATCTAGCACACAGGCGTAATCACGAGCTTGGGCACAGCAGGGCAACATAGCAACGAACGACACTTGTTATCAAGAGTATCATCGTTTGTATATTATTAATAAGTATTACATATCTTGTGGTAGGAACATGGGTTCACCTAGCCACGAGTTAACGACGTAGAGAAAGTATTTTAAGTGAAGTTGAGGAAATATATTATAAATATCTTGAGGCTGGTACAAGGGTTCGCCTAGCCTCGAGGTAACGACATTAAGAGAGTCTATTTTCAATAAGTTGAGGAAGTATATTTTTGATATCTTGCGGCGGGTACAAGGGTTCACCTCGCCTTGAGATAAGGGAAGAATGGAAGAGATATAGGAGATATTAACATAACTACGTTGATAACAATTGCAATTAACATATAAGATTATTGTCCACACCATGCCCAGAGCCCACATTTTACGCAAGACAGATGCTAAATAGGAACGTCACACCGAGTAGTATTAAGTTAATAAATTCTCATAAAGGCAGTGTATAAGTCAGAATAATACTGACAACCGGACGCCGAGAGCCATAATTTCACTTTCCTGGACATAGCCAACCCACGGAAGGCGGAAGGAAGCTAGCGGCGATCCATTCACCCTAATACATAGTGGATTTAACGTCCGTTGGGATGCGTTCTGTATCGGAGTAAAACAGTCTGCCAACAGGCGATATTTTTACGGTATTCTGATAAAATGTTAGGACATATTTTCACGGCATGATCTTAAATTCATCCTAATACGTAGTGGATTTAACGTCCGTTGGGATGCTTTCTGCATCGGAGTACAAACAGTCTGCCAACAGGCGATATCTTTACTGTATTCTGATAAAATGTTAAGAGATATTTTTACTAAAATGAACCTAATACATAGTGGATTTAACGTCCGTTGGGATGCGTTTTATATCGGAGTACAAACAGTCTGCCAACAGGCGATATTTTTACGGTATTCTGATAAAACATTAGGAGATATTGATACGTTTTGTGATACTATAGCATATTAGGTACTTTGGAAGCATACACAGCTGGATACATTTCCCGATTTTATATATCAAGAGAGACCAATATTGAGAGAGAAACTGCACATACGCTAAAACTAACAAGTAAAGTTATAAATTAATAATTTTTCAATGTATTAAGATTATTTGCGACGGAGGAGGATGCAATTTACACATGTATCAAATGCCAAGGGTGACAATGCGAATTGGGAGGTCACTTGGTAGGGATAACTCCTTCCAGGCATAAAGGTAAGGCCAAACTACTATACGTATGGGTCAACTGGGTGAGACGTTTTGGAAACTCGCAGTTTTCCCAAACCACAATCTGCATTCATTGGTCACTCGGTCCTCATTCCGATACCACATTGCAAATTGGAAGGTCACTAGGATTACTGTCCGTACCTTACCGCCCCATACCATGTTACGTATTTCGCCAGTCAAAGGTTCACGTGTAAGCCCTTCAAGGCACCCGTAAACCCGATACCACCCTACGTATTGCACACCATTTGGTTAAAGTACATCCTCGTACGCATCCGTATTTTCCACGACAAGAAGGCAAGAGAATACATTAAATGAATAAAACTATGCAACTAAGGTATACTATTAGTAATTCCATATAGAGCAACCCCATAAATTTTATTAAAGGGCAAGGGTAGTCATTTCATTGAAGATACATTTTAGAAAATTACCATGGCTGCGGATACACCCTAGGGAGAGTTTAAATGTTTAAGGAAAAACTTTAATATATATAGCCCCCCCCCCTTCGAGAGATTTCTTCCTACACCCCCTATCTAGACACACGAATCACCCCCTACCCCATGTATATCGTATACTTAGCTAAGGGAAGGCAGTAATATTAGGTTTAGCATTAAGAATTAAATTAGATACTAATGTCGATTATTCAGGTCCGTATTGACGTAACTATAACTTTGAAAGAATAATGGATTTTCCGCCTTCAATACTGTTTATTACTATTACTTACAGGGACTAGTTTCGGGGGTAAATACTCCCCCTTCCTCAGCCTGTCCAACAAAAACTACACAATGGAAAAACTTTCCATGTACAAGTTCATACAAAATACATGAAGAAAATTTTCAGATGTCAATAACAAATATAATTTTTTTCAGGTAATATTAACGTGTTAATCTATCTTTCCTGAAGGTCTATAATGTTCATACCATAAAAATAGGCATCATGGCAAAGAACACCATGTCAGCCACGTCAGAATGATCAAGTTATCCCATAGAGGCAATAAATAATATCCAGTTTCCATAACTTCCAGACGACACGGTCGCCAGTTTAACAAAAATTAATTTAATCTTCACAACTTGGTATAAACGTAGTGCGAATGTCATTTACATAATGTCTGCATATTACTAGATTCAGAAGCGAACACGTCGCTTAAGTGAAACTGAGAAAGTATAACAGTAAAAATTAATGTTCAATTTTCACCTATAGTGAAGTTCTACGACGATATATGAGAGAGTATGTTCAAGTTCTACGAAATATAACAAGGTTCTACGAATATAAATGCTTAAGGAAGCATATTGCAGTTTTACGACGATGAATATAGGAAGCGGTATAGTGAAATACCACAATGGTGAATATGTCAAGGAGTTATTTTATAAATATATTTGTTCATAAATCGAAATGTAGACATTCAGTAAAGATACTACATCGCAATACGTCACCGACTTCAGAAAAAGATGAACAGCACCAGGGTAAAATAGTCCCCATATAAGAGAAATTAAGAGTGATTTCTGATTTCAGAATAATATTAAGCTGTACAATCCTGTAACCCCCACAATAGGACATAACTGCAGGATGCCAGCAAGGCGAACGTGACACAAGACCGAAGTTCCAACGCACTTGGAAACAGCAACAGTCAAAACCAACATTACATAGTAGGCTGTAAGCCGATTTAGGCAGAAGCCTTCAGCTATTTCTTTTAAACACTTAATTGTTCATTTTGTTTCCTTATAACCATAACTACATTTCTTTTTCAAGCAAATGCTAAAGCATTTTTAAGGGAATTTCATGTTTTCTAGAATACGTAAAACGATTTTATTTTTATTTTCTCATCTCCACCTTGTAAGGAGGTTGATATTATTAGCGCACCCTCGCGGCTATACTTAACCTAGCGTAGCAAAAGCAATACACTATATTTCCTCCCTTTCTTACACACGCTATAGAGGTTATGTGCTAGCTCACGAGGACTAAATATTACTTAAGCTCCTCACAGCATCATTTTACATCGTAGGAAAATTACAGATGTGCATGCACCCTCCCGGCAGGGCTCGGCTTGACGACGTCGTACGCAAGTCACGCACTGGTCCGAGAGCGGTGTGAACACCTTAAATTTCCTATGCGACGTCATTCAAGCTATATATTTCAACTTCATTTCTTTCACTTCATATCTCAGCTGAAATTCCATTTTGTTCTTTCCATCTTAGCAAAACAATGTCAATATTTTAATGAAACATTCAAGTCTGCAATATAGGCAGCACATATTATGTCAAAAAATGAAACATGGAACAAAGCACGATAAAGAGAGCTATCTGCTATAAACTAACTGTCTAACAAACCACCCCACCCTCTTGCCACATCCTCCACCCCCTAGTACGGCACACTTTCACTCACTCTCCCATCTACGAAGAAGAACAGAAGAAACGAAGGACGATAAGAAGAATCAAATGCAAAATACAGCTCGAAGAAAGGAAAGAAGAAGAAGACGAAAGAAGAAAAGTCTAAATTTACTTCCCCTCGTCTAATCCAATAATCGAGGACGATTATTAAAACAGGGAGGAGACTTGTTGCAGCCCCAACCCTTATACAAGGGTTGCGCCTATACCTACATACAAGCTACATAGAAGAAACTACAGAAACTACGGGAATAACGGCATGGCAACACGATTGCAAGGCAAGCAGCAGGTCATAGCCCTAAGTTCGCCAGCTAGCAGGCTAGAGAGGACATAACACTCTAAAAATCCGCTGAATAGACTGACACCGCACAATTTCCTTATAAATATGAGGTACAAACACGCACCGCCCTCTCTTACTTACGGCTCTCTTACCTGATCGACTTCTTGATCGACGAGTCTATTACGCTCTTTTGAGCAGTGCTGCACTAAAGAACCCCTCAGGGCGCTGCCCTGAGGGAGGTTCCAACACGACATCGAGGACACATGGTACCAACGGTAGGGTGAGTGGGAACGTTTCTACTAAAATCCTTTTCCTTCTAGTTATTATTTCACTCCTCCGCTCTTTTCATCGCAACTATTTGGTAATAAACCCCTTTCGTACAGTCCAATGCTTATCTCGTTATTCCACTTAGGTTAAGAAGCCCTTCCCTTTAGATTAGAATCTAGCTTAAGATCTTCACTGAACGCTGCCAAGCAGTAGGCGGTGCACAGCAAGCGTTCGGCTTACTAAGTCTCATCCAGGTAAGCAGGATGAGTATTCCTCCCTCCAGCTCCCCTTACGTTAATTGCTCTCTAGGCGTATCCGACGTACTTCTCAAAACACCAAACACTATCTTTCCTTTCCTTGCTCACCCTAGTTTTACACCTGGCATAGGCGCCAAACAAAACTTAGTAAAGACTGGAAATGCCGTCCAGCCCCTTTGCACACAACAGTTCCACATAAAAGTAGAACAATACATACATACATACATACATACATACATACATACAGACTTTCACTTTTATATATAAGACTAGCAGAAGTACCCATTCTTCGAACGGTCTTCGGTATTAATAACCAGACGTAATCAATTGAGCTACAGTTGCAATGTTTAGAGACTTGGAACCTGTTTGTCGACAAAGAAAAATGATTAGTTAGAACATGCTCTGAAATTAAATTTACATAACGTGTTCTTCCTGACGTGAAAATAAAATTGAAAACCTTGTAAAACGAAACGCAATACGTGTCAAATAAAACTGACCTTCACTGTTGTGTCAAGTCCCCACCCAGAAGAAGACCCCTTTAATAAATTATAAAGGCTTGTGGTTCATGAAAATTCAGAGTTTTTTTAGCCTCCAATGGCCCAAATTCCTAAAAGCAATAAAGAACTATTTCAATTCAGGAATTTTTGAAAATAATGTTGATGTTTGGAGATATAGTAGACATTCTGTATGGCATAACGCACATTTAAGTCGTGTGAAAAATCTAGGGTACCCCTTGACCCCCTTAAGCGCATTGATGAATTTTACAGTTTTAGTTGATTCCGTAATAACCTTATAGGCATTTGCAAAAAACAGACAAACTTTCATTTTTATATATAGAGAGATTAATGCATCCAAAGGCCATTTATTTTATATTAAGACGGGTCAGGGAAGGGATTTTGGAAGGAAATCGGCTGTGGACATATTGAAAGGAACCGTCTAGGCATTTACCTGGTGATGAAAAAGGGCAACCATGAAAACCATTTTCAGGACGGCCCAGGTGGGATTTGAAGCCATGCTCTCTCGATGCCAGCGAGGCACGAGGTGGCTCGTCAGCGTTCTTCTTTTTTAAATTTATTTATTTATTTACTTTTACTTGTTTCTGTTTATTCTTTGTTTCCAGGGTTTGGTTTTTTTGTAAATTAAGACGTCACAAGCACCCAGTCTCCGAGCAGGAGGAATTAACCACAGGAGATTAAATTCCTCATGGCCTGGCCGGGAATCGAACCCGGGACCCTTCGGGCTCGCTCTCAGCCACCGAGGGCGGTAAAGATAGAACTTCTCGTAGCGTGAAAGGCCTCCTTTTGCTACTACAGTATTACAGAGTTTAATATTCTTTCAAGGCTTTGCACACTTTCATTGATCACTAGTTATTTTGCTTCGTAAGTAGCAGAAGTCTCCTACTTCCTTTAGCTTCTGATAAAGATGATGATGATGATGATGATGATGATGATGATGATGATGATGAATGTTGTTTAAGGGACGGAACAGCGAGTTCATCTGCCCCTATAATATTGATGACCAAGGATGCTTTCAGCTATTAGAATTCGTATTGTATCTTGACACTAATCCATAATTATGTAGGTGATGTCCAAGTCTGTCTTTCAACGTGGAGGACTGGATTCGATTACAGGGTATGAATGGAATTTAATTCTAATTGGATAGTTAGAACGGGGTTCACCTCGGCCATCGTAGAAGTAGTTTTCCCTTAATTTCCATTTCTATTCCTGGCAAATGCCAAGATGGTACCTAAAATAAGGCCACAACTGCCTCCCTTCTAAATTCTATCCCCGATTAAAAATACACACGTTAGTAAAGCCAACACGATGACACAAGTTATCAGCCAGATTCCACTAATACCCAAGTACACACACTTGCGTGTCAACCGTTCCTATTTAATCTGGAGGCCTATTGTAATGTGATTAGCTTGTCAATGTAGCGAGTACACAAACGATACAATACACTGGAGTTGAATATGGCTAAGGAAATTTATCTGGTATTTGAATCCTGAGTCATATACGGCGTCCGTTATCACACACTGATCACCTCTCAGATTTCTATAACAGAATTAGGCAACACTAATACTTCTAGTACTTGAATGTCTCTACTTCCTTAAAAGTGACTCAATTACAATTCTTCATGGGTTGGCGGCATTATTTTATCTTTTTAATTTCACTTATTCCTTACCTTTTTGGCACCTCTTATTTTCTTGTTCTTGATTCATTTGATGGCTTTGCGTAGTCGTAGCGTGTACTTGGTGTGTGTGTGGAAAGTTCCTATTAACCTGTTACATTGTGAAGGCTGTACCAGTGTGTGTATTTGTAACTGACGCTAGGTTTCGGGAAGGAGGCTATCGTGGCCTTAAATTAAGTTACCATCATGGAATTCACCTGGAAAAGAACTGGAAAACCACGTAAACCCACTTCTATGATCTTAAAGATAGGAATCGAATCCTCCTCCTCTTAGTTCTGCTACACGTGACTGAGTGTACTCCGTTCCAGCCCTTAGATCAGAATTAAAGTTCTCGTTGCAATGTGGCTAGCATTTTCACTGTCACCGTGGAGTCCCGGGTGCGATTCCCGTTTATGCCAAGAAATTTATTTCTGGTCTGGGGGCTGGAGCAGTATACACTCAACCCCGTGAGGCAAAACTGAGTAGAGGAGGGTAGGATTTCCACATCAGCCATCCTGGAAGTAGTTTTCCGTGGTTTCCCACTTCTACTCGGAATAAATGCGAGTACTGAACCTGAATTTGAATTATTTCTGGTGAATTTGATGATATTTTTCAAGCCCATGTTAATTTTTAACATTGGAATAGTGTCGCTGGATTAGTGATAAGAACCGGTTTTCTTGGCAAGTTTGAGGCGAGTTGAAGCCTAGTCACGTGATTTGTGATGCTAAGAAGACGCTCTGCCTAGGTCGTATCACATAGTAACAAGGAGTTTGCCGCGAATTTCGAGCATTGTTGTAAATTATTATATTGGATATGGCAATCTAGCCAATGATAAGAGGTCTAATGGAAGGAAAGACTATCAAATCCTCATTAATCTAATTAGATTATTACATTTTGGCCCTATGAAAGATTTTTTTTTATTTGAAGAAATGCAAAATATTATGAGAGGAATTTATCAATACTTTCAAAGTCACTGGAAGTACGCAGTACACTGTATTTTGTGTTAATACAAGTACGCGCGTCATCTTCCCGCGGAGTTGAAACTGGCGGCAGGAGATGCTTTGGTGGGAGATTGCAAGCAGAGGGAAAGGGTCTTATGTCTTGAAAGTTTGAGGAGAACAGTCGCAGTGCGGGAGGACTTAATTCCTGGCGACCCGTGAATCGAGTGTGGTGGAAGTAGACCATCCGAAGCCTACCCATCGTGTGCGACATTTATGTACTACCGTACTCTGCTCTCATATGAGTGCCGATACGCATTTCGTGTTCCGTGAACAATTCCACGAGTATAGTATATTGAAATTAAGAACAATATAGATCATTGAGTAATTACGAACATTTATTCGAACATTTTGGAAGCTGATACTATTTTTAAGCAAAGCAAGGCAGATATTTGAACTTAGTCGAGTGATAGACATTGCATTCTACAGTGGGAAAGAAACGTTACTTGAAGCAGCAACGAATAGTTTAACTTTGCAGTGAAGTCTGATATTCTACAAGGGAACGTGAGTAATCGAACAATATAGTGAGTTTTATGAACATTGAAGTCTTCTATTATTTGAACTTCACAATGATTGCAACTATGAAGCAAAAAGGAATGTTGAGTTACGCATTTATGAAGATAGTCGATATGGAGTAAATTACGATGCGATTGGAACACATCTAGCAGAGATTTGGGTTGACAACAGAGAGCAACGTTAACGACAGAAATTATGTACAACATGTTCAACTACAATGTCATGTACATCTACAACATAATGTACTACAACATCATGTACAACTATGTATGACAATGTACAACTACAATTCAACTTCGAGCAATTTTTATATTTCTCCGAACATCAACGTGAACATTTCCATCTACAATTGTGATTTGTTCTACAATCTGCAAATTTATTTGCAACTATGCAGATCGAACAACGATATTGCTCAATAATTATCTTGAATTTCAAACGAAGACGATGAAAGGAGATTCATCACGTGAAGAAAGAAGAAGGCAGGGCATCTAATGCCTGAAGCCTGGTATCCGAGGAAAGAGGGGATGGTGAGCCGTTCGAAGCCCGGAGGATGAAGGAGGTACCAGGGAGGAACGCTGTTCATACCTGAGGTAGCAGTTCATTGGATGGAGCAGACCATAGTTCGTGATCTTCTTTGGGAAAGTGGAACATCAGGTATTTCCTAATACCTATTTGAACTTCGAAATTTGACTTTAAGGTAGAACTACAAGATTCATTACCAGTAGTTAGAGTTTTGGTAACATTTAAGCAACTTTTCTCCATGTTTTTGTGATAATATTTCCATTTTGATATCCGTCGATTTTATTCTACGATATTTTGTTAGATGATTGCCATCCTTCATCTGAACATGAATTTCAACTCTACAGTTTCTGACTTGACATGATAAATTTAACGAAATTTCATTTTCCATATTTAAGAATTTATCTTAAATAGTTTTCTACGATTTCAGTTAGTTTTCCTTCAATAATGTATAATTTTAAATTAATTTGAATTAATGAATTGGGCATCTTACTTGTAAGAAGATTATAGTAGGGAGAAGAGAACTTCGTTTGATACATTTTGCATATCATTAATGTTATTCGATAATGTAACCCCCAACTACCAACCTAATTCGGTTAAAATGAAATGGAGGGCTGGGATGATTTTAAAATCCAGAGGAAAAACTACCAGTTAGTAAAATTAGGAGAACCCCTTAAGATACGAAACTCAAGGAAAGACCAAAGTTTCTATAAGTCAATATACTGTAATTTAAACATTAAAATAATTACAGAAGGAAGGTACCATAAATCAAATCAACAAATAACCTAGGCCTAAAATGAAATGGGAAGGACATGGTCAGTATAGTACTTGGGCCAGAGGAATATCGATCCCAAATAAAAATAAAATAAAGAGAGAGAAACAAAATTAAGTGATCAAATAAAATAACTCAAACACAACCCAAATCAAAGGGTTGACATAAGATAATACAAGGAAACAAATACCCAAATACCAAGAAAATTCAATTAAGTGAGAATCAGAAAATAAATTCCAATTGAAATATTTCAAATATTTATAGGCAAGAGCTAGACTTAAAAAAGACTTATCTCCACCAAAACCAACATGGATAACCTCAAAATATCAATTGTCAATCGCCGGTATTGTTTAAAAGAAAAGACAATCCCAGGAAGGATTAAATCAAAGATGAAATTAAACGGTTTCTTAAAGAAAACACTACCCTTAAATCAGAGAAAAGGAAAATTACAATATTAAGGTTCAAAAATTAAAATTTCATGGTTTAAGCTGATTAAATGAAGGTCTGCATTTCGAAACAGTTTGTCTCGGACCGACTGTTAAGTAAAGAAGAAGAGCAACCCAACCAAAATCACATCATTAAAGTTTTATGGATTACTGACAAATATTTCAACTAAATTAAATAATCAGCAACCCATTTACATAAGGAATGCCTACCTTAAACTAGACGCTACATGCCACGATCAACCAAGGTCATATATGTATACACAATTTGCCGTTCAACTCCATGTTAATTTTTCTGGATATATTTGCCGAAAAGCAGTTCGTTTTTATGTTTACATTGAAATACATTATATCCCCTACTAGGATATAAAACGCCGTAGGTATGTCTGTAGATCTACAGACCTCACATCTTCTTGCTTATTTTCATAACATGCCAAGACAATAACCATCACTTTTTTTTTAGCATCGGTAACTGTTGACTCAATTCAAACATATCGATCTCGTTCTGATCGATACAGCTCGAAGTATTTCGGAGAACAATCGTTAGATGGCGTGGCGAACCACATACTGGCCAGAAACATCACGATAGATAGGCGAGTCATATACTGCGCCCAATTCTAGGAATGGGTATTCCAAGATTCAGACACCTAGGTATCAAGGGAAAGGCTACAGCCGCTTTTGAAAGTTGAGATATTTGAATATCGCGCTCCTTTCCTTCTAGATTGAAATGGAAACTTTATGCAGCCAAGAAGATGTTAAGTGACGTGGCAAATAGTAGCAGAGGTCGAGAACATTTGGTGATTAAATACTTAGCCATGGAGTAGAGACTTGATACTTGGATCAGATTACTGGCACGGCCAAATGAAAGAGGATGCACTTAGTCTCAAGTAAATCAGACCAGAGACACCGGAGATATGAGGATTTACAGATTTTAGCGTGATCCAGCGTGGAGCCGACCGTTTTGTATAAAAGCCGCTCGGCCCAAGCATAAGCAGCTCACTTCAAACCAAGCTCTTGTAGGACAAGGTGCTGCTGCTACGTCAAGCCAAGGCACATGGTTGCCGAATCTACGCAGAAGATATCTTTGAATTGTGATAGTCACAAAAGTGCTACGATACGTGGGGACCGTAGTAAGTTTCCGGTAGAGGGAATCACTAAGGTGATTGTTATTTTCTACGGACATTGGTGAAACACTTTGTTTCTATATGGACATATGCTAGACTTTGTCTAGATATTATTCTGTCACAGTCCAGTAACAATAATTCAATACTTGGATATTTTAATCCAACTTGTCAGTTTCACAAATTGTAACTAAATAACCACTCAGATCTTTCAGTATATTGAAGGCCAGTCTATCATGGTGTTGTTCATTAGCCGACAAAGGGAAACTATATGTTGCTTCGCGCATGATAGATGGTGTGAAGCCATGCCCAGGGAACGATCTTCAGAACAGCCGTTGATTGTTTTAGACTATCAGTGTTTTCCTGTACTGAAAAGATTACCGTGAGTTATGTTACAACTGACGCCTTTGAGAAGAGATCATTTGGATCTGACCCCATTTAAGCGAACTGCTATGGATTTAATTGAAGTCAATATTAAAATGGATCAGCAGTTGCTTCAAACTTCAAGAAATATTTCCACTACGTCGTGCTAGACAGATTGTGGGTATATAATGGCGGCCGATACAAGGATTAGACGTGCGTGTCCAATAGGGCATGTATCTGGATAAATCTGGTACAGACCAGGTTCACTACGCTTCAAGACCAACGAGAAATGTAAGCCACATTTGACTTTTATATTATGCCTAGCTAATTGGAACAAACTCATTTTCTGCAGATGACCAACACATTTATTTTTCTTCGTATTTAAATCTTGCATTGGTTTACGCAAGACACATTAGGGTTATTCTGAGTATTTTCAGCACTCAGAACAGTTTAGGATCGATGACCGAGCATACCGAGCATTTATTTGAATGTTCATTTTGTTTGAGAATCACGGTAATCAGCCGATATAACTGTAGAAGTTAATATTTATTTTGTTGAGAAATGGATATTTTGTCCATATTCGAAGAGTCGAACATGTGGTTTTTTCACATAAGGAAATAATAATTAAACATATTTAAGGAAATATTAACAATAATAGTCCAATAATAATAATAATTTTCATAATTTTTCTAAATAATTATTGGATCTTACATTTTCTAATAATCACATTCGTTGAGAGAGAGCTTAAGGATTAGTTTAATCATTCCTAGTTTGGAACAGGTGATTTTCCGAAAGCTAGTGGATAGCGCAAGCCCGTATTCCACCAACATTATAGTTCTGGTTGAACAGTTAATATTTGCATTGAGCAAAGTATATTTTTCAGATAACACGGAAAGGCATGAAACAGGAAGCCAATGATATTTGTATCAATTAGGATTTTTTTTTGTGATTATATAAAATCATGACGTAGGCACACATTCGAAAGTGAAATAGAGAATATCACAAGTGTGGTAACTTCACGGTTTGAACTGAATGGTAAAAAAAATAAACTTGTAAGTTTATAGATCTTCCAGTTTTGATAACAAGCAGAGGCTTGATTTATTGTATACATTTTGGGAAGAAAATTTATGTGTGTGGAGTAGTTGAAATGCCATTCCCAGGTGCGCATGTTTAAGTCGCAGGAATGAGGAGGTTTTTTGTTTGTTTTGAGCATCAATCAAATAGCAGGTTCGATGGCTCAGGTTTATAGGAGGAGTATTGAAACCACACATTTCGTCGAATGAATGACCAGACCATCAGTAATTATTTCAAACTTGTTTACGTATTCCATTAATACTTTGGATTTGCAAGAACCCGGTTTTGTCATGATAAAATTTTATTCTTCTTCAGAGGAAGACCTTTGCCGTTGTTGTTGGGATATTGTGTTCTTACACAAATAATTGAATGGGCCACTGCCAATTAAAAAATAATTCTGTATCCACGAATTATTTAAGGATGTTTTCAATCCTATTGTCATGAACTAAATGAATTTATTATAAAGCTACAATTCTTATTTCCGCATTCTGTTCAAGAATTGCAAGTTGTGAAATTTACTAAAATAGCAACAAATATAAAAATTTTCTTGATAATAATTCCAAGTGGAAAATCGAATAGTTGAATGGTTCAACAATTTTTTTTTGATCAAGCTGATGATTCAGAAATCATATTTCTTTGGAATTTGAAGTTCATAATCGAGTCACTTCTCGAAATGTTTAATTTTGGAAGAATAATAAAATTTTGTTGTGCTTCGCACAGTTCTTCGATACTATGCTCAAGGGTCAAATACTTTTCAGATGTTGTTATTAATATGTGTACATAATTAGTGTTGGGTCAAAGATAATATTTTTGACAATATTTTTGAAACTGGAAAAATAAGTGGAAGTTAAAAAATTCTATAAACAATTATAAACAGTGAGAATTTCTACGAGTGTTAATATCATGTTAGAAATTCAACCAGTGAACTACAATATTTCCAGTAAAGACAATTTAATTTGAACTGGATTTCATCGTAAATAATTGATATAATTTTGGATCACAGTCTACAGGACTGATAATCAGACTTGTGTCTCCAAAGACAATTGTTCAATGTGTTGGAAAATTTCTGTACATTGTGTAAATAGTAGTGCGTGCCGTCGCACTGGAATGATGTTACCTTGAGCATCATTTTGCAGTCAATTTTAAAATTTAGAATAAAATGAGATAATTTTACATGTTGTGTTATGCCCAGTTGAATCTCCTTCTATCCTTATTGTTGTATTGAGCCAAAAATCAGTAAAGCATTTTTTTTTATTTTGATGTCGTTTTTTTTGCGATTAGCTTTAACCCATCTGGCGCCCCGGGATATTTTGACTCTCGTGCTAACTGATTCTTGGTAAAATGCGTATGTGGTTGTGCGGACTTCGGTTTAAACGGGCACAATACTACCTAGGAAACACCACGTGTTAGAGAAATTCTTGTAACAGATAACATTTCGATGATCTGGCAAGTAATATTCGTCATCTTTATGCTAAGTATTTATGTATACAACGAGACATTTCAATGGAAGTACTGTATATTCATGATTTGACAAACTATTTTATTTTATAGAAGCTTTGATCTTTCTTTAAAGTAACTTTTATATGAAATATATCTTCTTGGAAGATAATTTAATTCCACAACAGGGATTTTAGGGACATCCTAATCCAGTCGTAATTGATATATATCGGACACTTATATAGCATTGTTGTTATTTTACACAATTTGCAACGTTACGTACTATTGTTAGCGTAATTTTGCAACATTGCACGTTGAAGAGAAATCAGTATAGTGAGACAAATATTTGAATTCTTATTACATGTTAGTAACAATGGTTAACGCCACAGTAGCTATACAGAGTAAATCTTCATTAGATATTTCAAAACAAACTTCAATAGTCGTTATGAAATAAAAGTAATGAATTAACAGCAGATATTTTGTGGTAAGAATGTGAGCATTTGTATAGACAACAGATAATTCTATAGTAACATTGAAATAATGCAAGTTCTACGTGAAAGTTTAATGAAACAATTGTAAAGAAATTATATAAATCTGTTAATGAGTATACGATGAAATGTTGATTCTGTATATAAGGTTTTATGAAAGTATAGAAGTCTGCGATGATATGTTTGTACTTAAATGCGAGGGTGTTGCCGTATTGTGATGTTTATGCATTAAAATACTGCTGTATGGGAGTTTAAGCATTGTTCTTATGAACACGGGTTGATGATAACTCGGAGGTACGAATGTGGAAACGATATTGAAGGATAGACAGAAAGGGAGTTGGCGTACATGTTATCGAGATGGAAATTAACGTTTGACTACTAATAATTATTACTAAACTATTATCCGGAATTGTGTATAAACATTGTATGAACTTCTCTTAACTCATCGGTCATATTAGCCTGAGTTGGACATTTTAAAACTAAACAAGATTAGATGGTGAAGTTATCTAAACAGAGTCAATTTAAATATTAATATTGATAAATATTTACTATAATGAAGGGATAGAAGCGGAAGTAAACAACTAAACTTGTGTGGATATACCGTTGTAAATATTGTATATAAATACTTAATTATATTAAAATTTTATTGTGGGATTTATTTTATAATAATAATATTTTACGCGTATTGTAAATAAGTGGAGAACGTTTTAGAACGTGTGTTTTGTTGTGAATGGAGTCATTTATGTGTAACAGTATGAGTGTAGCCTAAGTGGAGTTACGTCTTGTATTAACTACGTGAGATTATTTAAGGAAGTGAGTTGTTTTAGCGAAGTGTATTATATGTCTGTGCTTGATATAACAGAATGGAAGTTAAAGCTAGAAGGAGTGAAACGATAATAATGTTTATTTTCGACCATGGCGAAATGTAAATATTATATGTCAGAAGACTGTACTTTAATGAGGCTCATTATATTACAAGTTTTCATTATGATACAGTTTCTCCCACCAATCAGAGCTCAAGAAACGGTCGTGTGACCAATTCGGTGAGGATAGCATCGCACCTGCGCTCACTTCCATGGCCCTCTATTTTAAATTTCTCTGCATGGCGAGTGGCATAGTGAGGTATTCTAGGAGGCCATGGTCAAATACAAGGTATTCTCTGCGTCCCATGCGCTCTGTTCTGTACATAAAACTGGTGAAATCTCGACAGATATTTATGAATATTTATGTTCGAACATAAAATAGTTATAATTATCGTCGAACATAAACAGTCGTATGCAACACGCCTATAATGGTAATTAAGTCACTCGTATGGAAATTAAAAAACTCGCTACTCTCGTTTTATAAACATACTCGTGTCTTAATTATTGCCATTATAGGCTCGTTGCATAATGTACTATATTAGATGAGGAAATAACATTACATTCTTGTATGAATGGAATGTCCAGTCAGCTGTGTGACTAGACAGAACCTGTTATGAATGAGATGGGTGGTTATATAACAGGAAATGTAGTGATGTATAGATAGCAGGGGTAAAATAATGCAACCTTGAATATTGTAAATTCGAGCAGTGGCTGCAGTTTTAACGCTATAATATTTTTCTAGTGGATTATCAGTAACAGCTGATATGTGTGTGGTTGGATATATACATGCAGGAAAGTTGTCTTAGACTTTGTTTTTGTTCTGTGGAGAGGCGAGCGAGCCTGAGTGTTTTATTATATTTCTTATTGCTCTTTAATAATACACTTACTTCGTTCTTTTCCGTGAATTATTTTAATTAAAATGGAGATTGTGTTGTGGAACCCGGGCAGTTAAGGCACCCTATACCCATTCCGACCCGAGAATTGGTATCTCACTCTACCACAGTTTTTACATCCATAACACAATCGTAGACACTGTTGTATGGTCATGAAGTGCTTATTGATAGGATTTGTGTATTTTTCTACGATTAAAAACTTCTCCACCGCCTGTAGTTTGCTGGTATTTCTCTTGGATTGGGTACTAGTTTCTAAGCTATATGTAGTAACAGGTACAAAGAAGCCCTTGTAGAGTATTAGTTTTGATCTTAAAGGAACTTGCTCATCCCAAAGAAGCCCTCTTACGAGATGATAACATTGTGCTCCATGTTGAACTCTACTAGTGATTTCTGCAGATGGTTGGTTATCTGTGGACACTACACTGCCAAGGTATCAGAACTGATGTACTTGTTATAACTTTGTACTTTGGACTGGCTTATATTCAGACCAAATTGCTAGAATATAGCATTCCAATCATTCAGCTTCTGTTGTATGTTGTTGTTGTTGTTGTTTGAGTCTTCAGTCTTTTGACTGGTTTGATGCAGCGCTCCATGCCTCCCTGTCCTGAGCTAATCGTTTCATCTCTACATAGCTACCACACCCTACATCCGAGGCAATCTGTTTAACATATTCTAACCTTGGTCTACCCCTACAGTTCTTGTCCTCGACCCTTCCTTCCATAACTAAGCTTGCTATTCCTGGGTGTCTTAGTATGTGTCCTACCAACCTATCTCTTCTCTTCATTAGCAGTCGCCAGAAACATCTCTCCTCTCCCACTTGTCTTAATACCTCTTCGTTTGTAACCCTATCTACCCATCTGGTCTTCATCATTCTCCTGTAACACCACATTTCAAATGCTTCAATTCTCCTCTTTTCTGCTGCACCAATAGTCCAAGTTTCACTTCCGTAGAGCGCCACGCTCCCGACAAAGGCTTTCAAAAATGACTTCCTAATACCTAAATCTATATTCGATGTCAACAGATTCCTTTTTTGTAGGAAGGCTTTCCTTGCCTGAGCCAACCTACTTTTTATATCCTCTTTGCTTCGTCCATCACTGGTTATTCTGCTTCCTAAGTAACAGAAGTCTCCAACTTCCTTCAGCTTTTCACCTGCCAATTTGATCCATAGAAGTTTCTGATTTATTTCGGCTGCATTCCAGTATTTTTGTTTTACATTTATTAATTTTCATCATGTATTCATTCTGTAAGACGGAGTCCATACCATTCAAAAACTGACTCAAATCCTCAGGCATGTCGGCCAAGATGACGATGTCATCAGCAAATCTCAGAGTTGAAATTATTTCTCCTTGAATCTTCACTCCCACTTTAAAATTTTCTCCAATTTCCTTCATTGCTTGTTCAATGTAAAGATTGAAAAGTATGGGTGATAAGTTGCAGCCTTGCCTTACACCTTTCTGAATACCAGCTTCTCTCTCATGTCCTTCAGCTCGAATGACTGCTGTCTGGTTTCTGTATAGATTGTATATCACCCTCCTATCCCTGTACTTTATTCCAATAGATTTCAAAATGTCAAACAATTTAGTCCAATCAACGATATCAAAAGCCTTTTCTAAGTCTACAAATGCCATGAACGTTCTCTTACCTTTCCTTATTCTACCTTCCAAAATCAGCCTAAGACTTAGTACAGCTTCCCTTGTTCCTACATTTCTCCTGAAACCAAACTGGTCTTCACCCAACTCCGTTTCTATCTGGCTTTCAATCCTCTTGTAAAGTATTCTAGACAGGATCTTTGAAGCATGAGTAATCAAGCTGATTGCACGGTAATCTTCACATCTGTCAGCTCCCACTTTCTTTGGTATAGGGATGATAACATTCTTCTTGAAATCAGGGGGTACCTCACCTGTCTCATAAATCCTACACACCAAGTGAAATAACCTGATCAGACCTTCATCTCCTATGCAGCGTAGCAACTCAATCGGTATATCATCTATGCCTGGTGCTTTGTTCCTGCCTAAGTCCTCTAATGCTCTGTCAAATTCACGATCACGACTGCCGACCAACAAGTTTGGAAGTAATATAAAGCTTATTGACAACCAGTGCTGCGGTTCCCACTTTTTTCGATAGCCTACAAGCACTCGGATAAACAAACCGCAGCGCAGAATTGTCCAGAGGCAAGCGTATATCAGATTGGTGACAGGCACTCACCATTGTGCTGCCTTGAGGCTGGAAAGACTGAAGTATCGCTGAGTTATGCTCTGGTTGAGGACACAAGCCTGAAGTGTTATGAAAAAGTTCCCAATCATCACGGACCAGACAGTGTACCGGAGGGTAGGATCCGGATCAAAGCTGTAAACACAGGAATAAAACACGCTTTTATCAACTAATCATATATTAAGTAAGTGAACACCGAACTACAGGTTAAATATACTTATCATAAACAAATACACGAAATATCAAATATTTTACACTGCATGAAGAACGTATTTAAGTTGAACTTATGACAAAACAAGATGTTCTGTAAATAACATATAGCCTACTTTCTTCTATAAGTATGAGTATTGTTATAACTCTTTGTCTTTATCAAGGAGTATAATAGAATCATTTCTTGGTTGAAGACCTTAGAAACTATTTACCTCTACCAAACACCAGAAACTCGAATAAACTACTACCATCATTGAAGGAGGGAAGAAAGAGAAGACATATCTCAAGAATTTTATGGATCTGGAGACATGATCGACCGGACGTGGGCAACATCCAACTTTGAGTTATGGCATGTGTTTACACGTCTGGCTTTCCATGGCTTTCACCACTTTAATTGCATTAACAAATCTTTCCATGACCCTACAGTGACGTGTGTTTGTCAACAGTGTGGACATGCATGTGAACGTTACCACTTGGAGCTTTTTAGTAAAAGCAAACCCTCAATCAAAGACTATACAATTAAAATCCCCAGAGCGCAATATTAATGTAGGATACATGTTCAATCCTTATTTTCGATTGATATTTGGCTTCAATACAAGCATTAATTAATATCATGAACTAGGACCAACAGATAGTGTACAGGCACTACGCGAGATCGTTTTGTTCTTTAGTTCAAATAACATTTCCAAATAACACAAAATAGGCTGTTACAAACGCTTTGAAATAAAACTTTATCGTATTATCAACTAGTCATTCTCAAATTCAATGCGTACAGAATGCCATCTGTAGGCTAATCAATGAAGTCCCACATAGACCAGTCATGTCATATTGCGGAAAAGTTTCGCATAAGATAATCCTAAGAAGGCGAGTGCATTCTAGCGGCCATAAAAGGAAATATTTAATTAAAACTGTTCCAACGTTCAGGCCGGTGCGCAGCTCCAACCAGTTGGCCATGATAGTTCATCTGGTTGCTGTTAGATGTCACGTACAGATCCGGTGGCGAATATCGATTTAACTAAATATGTATTTTCTATTGTAATATGCACAATATAACGCCTAATTTTATAACGTCTCAGTAATTACCAAACAATAAATATAAAACAATTCAAGCAAAAAAGACCAACTCTGATACGTTTTGAACCTAAATCAAATGGGTAAACGACTATCGCTTTAACCACACAGCCAAACATGTCCACCAAAATTCGCCGTTATAACTTGACTTGCAGACAACGATTTAGCAAATAATGATTTGTACTAAACGATTTCATCAGTGGAGTATATTTTTATTGATTTATATAAAGCATTTCATACAGAGTTTATATTATTTCTATCAGTAGGCTATATTGCAAGCAATACTCAAACTAGTGCAATATAGCTCAGACACAATATATCAGCTGCCATCTTGTCTTGTACCGTGACGGCTCAGCTTTCTAAAGTCACTGCTACCATGTAATATTATTATATGAACTTAAAATATCGAACGGGCCACGTCCTTTAGGACAGTTTAAACCATTCTCTGTTCGATAATCGGAACTAATGGGTTTAAGGGCGGACCAACACCTTTAAGCTCCAAAAAATGATTTTTTTCAAAAATATCAAATGCGAATAGAACAACAATATCTCTTTCATTCAGTGAAGGAATTGGTTTAATATCTCGAATAGAACGGAAGTTATAGTAAAAGTACGATATGGCTGACATCTCCCAGTGAAAATTAAATTTCCTGTCAACGCCCATTTTAATGAGCAATCTCCATTCCTCAAAATTGACCCTTCTAGAATATTCACTTTATCTATCGAATTATGTTGATAGCACTGGCGTTATAAAATTTGCACAAAATATAGCTGTAATATTTCGGTCTAATAGTTGTTATTGTTGTTGTTTGAGTCTTCAGTCTTTTGAATTGTTTGATGCAGCTCTCCATGCTTCCCTGTCCTGAGCTAATCGTTTCATCTGTACATGGCTGCCACACCCTACATCTGAGGCAATCTGTTTAACATATTCTAACCTGGTTTACCACTACAGTTCTTATCCCCGACCCTTCCTTCCATAACGAACTTTGCTAATCTTGGGTGTCCTACCAACCTATCTCTTCTCTTCGTTAGCATTAGCAAAGAAAACTAGTTTTAAAAGAAATAAGAGACTCTGACTGGAGGAAAACACTGTGAAATCCGGTGAGGAAGGACCAGTTTAAGCGGCAGGGGAATTTTAGAACATCCCAACCATGTGAAACTTTCGTCGCTCATTTCCCTTAAGTTCATATTTTTCATTCCGTTTCCCTAATAACTCATGAATTTACAAATATATTTCTGTGAAGTTCTGTAGTCAAATTTCTACGATAATTATCAACAAAATGTATTAGAATGGTTGCCCTAACCATTATCGTTTATTAATAATAAATTATTTACTATGAAAATTTTATAGATTTTTAGACCCATTATTTAAAAAATCTCAAAATAATATTTCTTCTTGAAATGCCTCAATCATTCTAGTACATTTTCTTGCCATGAAATCTAGGACCGCATTAAAAAAACAATAATTAAATTGTAACAATATTTCCGAGAGTTACTAAGAAACCTCATTCTTGTGTATAATATACATCCGCCATTTAGTGTGCATATATATCCATAATGATGCAATTTTCTAAATATTTAATAGTTGGTCTGTGTTAAAATTGTATTGTATGTAGACTGTGTTAAGTGACAACTCCAAACAGTTTATCAGTGCAAAGAAAATAAATGTTAAAAATTCACTATTTTGTTGCTGTCGAAGGTGTAGGTCCCCCCTCAAGTTAATAATTATAATGCTTCCATAATTCACACGGCCGCCATCCTGAAAATGGTACGTCTGATGACCTTGTAGTTTACGCGAAATACGCGTCCCATGTGAAGGTATGTTGTTACCAAATTTGGTAAGATTGGATGATTAGTTTAGTCGTATTTTGATTTTACGTTTTGAACGTTTGAGTCGCCGCCATTCAGTTTAGGTAAAGATGGCGGTAATATAAAACATGACACTGAGGTGCCCCTTGCTAGTGTACCTCTGTAGCCTGCCAAATTTCCTTCAATTCGGTTTCATCGTGTTTGAATTGATGGGGGGGACACACTTACAGAGTACACACACATACACACACTCAAAACACAGACAGACACACAATTTTGGCTCTGTGTAGATCTCACAAGTCTACTTTCATTTTTGCAAAAATCGAAAGTAGGCTAATAATTGGTAATATTTCCCGTACTGAGTAAAAGCGAGAAATATTTCCGAATAGATGAGCATTCTTCTACAATTGCGTGTGTATTATTATGTATATTCGGTTTCCCAATTCTATACAAATGCTATACTTATGCAAGCAAACCAACGCACTACTAGCGTTGTTCCGTAAATAGTTGCGAGGAATGCAGTTTGTAATCCAAGTTAACTCTTTGGTATGCCGCTGACACGTTAGTGGTAATTGATGTAATATTTCACGGTGATCGTAGTGGGAAGACCTTCTAGGGAAGGTATTAAAAAGCATGTACCAAAAGCTAGTGTACCAAATGCTATGTTCGTAGATATAAAACAAATAAACCTGGTTTACAATAGTAATCCATGCAATCAACGGAGGATTAATTAACACACAAAACAAGGGGAGGGGGTAACTAACACGTTTCAATCACCAAGCGATCATCATCTGATTTTTTCACCTGGGCTTAGCTAAGGTGCGGAGGATATGTTTACACGTATGTACAAATATTTACAACTATTACATTTTTAAACAAGTAATTCCATGACGAACTCAAGAGCCTACTTTTCTTTAAATTTCAGATTCATGCCAATCTACACACATCAAAAAAAGTTTTGCATCACCTCGGTTCCCAGATCTCCGGCATATAGACGTTGACTGTGTATATTGTATCCAAGATACAGTCCCTTTGACTGTTCATAGATGTCACTAAAACTGCTCAAAGATGTAAACAACCATGCATGAGCAGGGCCTATTAGACGGAGGGGGTACGACAGCCGATCAGTTCCAGTCATTCCACCAGGACGAAGGTACGCTGCTCATGTTGTCTGTAGTTCTACCATGCCTAGAAGGTCAATACCGCAGTTCGATCGCGTCCGCATTGTTACTTTGTGTCAAGAAGGGCTCTCAACAAGGGAAGTTTCCAGGCGTCTCAGAGTGAACCAAAGCGATGTTGTTCGGACATGGAGGAGGTACAGAGATACAGGAACTGTCGATGACAGGCCTCGCTCAGGCCGCCCAAGGGCTACTACTGTAGTGGATGACCGCTACTTACGGATTGCCGCTCGGAGGAACCCTGACAGCAATGCCACCATGTTGAATAATGCGTTTCGTTCAGCCACAGGACGTCGTGTTTCAACTCAAACTGTGCACAATAGGCTGCATGATGCGCAACTTCACTCCCGACGTCCATGGCGAGGTCCAGCTTTGCAACCCCGACACCATGCAGCGCGGTACAGATGGGCCCAACAACATGCTGAATGGACCCCACGGAATTGGCATCACGTTCTCTTCACCGATGAGTGTCGCATATGCCTTCAACCAGACAATCGTCGGAGACGTGTTTGGACGCACCCTGGTCAGGCTGAACGTCTTAGACACACTGTCCAGCGAGTGCAGCAAGGTGGTGGTTCCCTGATGTTTTGGGGTGGCATTATGTGGGGCCGACGTACGCCACTGGTGGTCATGGAAGGCTCCGAAACGGCTTTACGATACCTGAATGACATCCTCCGACCCATAGTGCAACCATATCGGCAGAATATTGGAGAGGCATTTGTCTTCATGGACGACAATTCTCGACCTCATCGTGCACATCTTGTGAATGCGTTCCTTCAAGATAACGACATAGCTCGACTACAGTGGCCAGCATGTTCGCCAGACATGAACCCTATCGAACATGCCTGGGATATGTTGAAAAGGGCTGTTTATGGACGTCTTGACCCACCAACCACTCTGAGAGATTTACGCCGAATTGTCGTTGAGGAGTGGGACAATTTGGACCAACAGTGTCTTGATGAACTTGTGGATAGTATGCCACGACGAATACAGGCATGCATTAATGCAAGAGGACGTGCTACTGGGTATTAGAGGTAGTGGTGTGTACTGCAATCTGGACCACAAATGCTGAAAGTCTAGCTGTATGATGGTACAACATGCAATGTGTGGGTCTCATGAGCAATAAAACGAGCTGAAATGTTGTTTGTGTTGATCTCTATTCCCTTTGTATTTAAAGGTTCCGGAACTCTTGGAACCGAGGTGATGCAAAACTTTTTTTGATGTGTGTATATACAGTAGACCTATCTAGAATAATGACGAAATCAATTTGGTAATACTATCATTTCTAAGCACTGCAGTTTGAAATACACCTGAAATAGTGTAGCCTAATAGAGTAACATACTACAGTTGGCAGCCATGGTCACTCTGAATATATTCTTGGTTCCATCTCATAAGATATAGAATGCACATACAGCATTTGGTTGAAGTCTAATAGAGAGGATGGACGTTACATGCTGTTTGATATCGGATTTAACTGTGCGCATAAAATCATGTTGGGAACAATGTCATGTATGTGATGCTCAGTATTAATCTGATACATTACCATTTATTATAATGGCAATTTTGTATAAAATCCATTTGTTAGTTTAGAAGTTACATGTAATTAAAAGTTGAAACTATCAGAAAGCTTAGAATCATGTTGGCAGCACTGATGTATTTTAGTTACTCTAATTAATCTAGAATGTCAGGTACTATACGTGGGCAAAGTTTAGAGCTGAATACGCTTAATCATTACTGCTATGGTATACAAAGAACATAGACTCCTAATTTCGTTGAAATCCAAGTGTTAGTATAGAAGTTATATGCATTTAAAAACTGGACCTATCAGGAGGCTTAGAGTCGTGTTGGCAGCACTGATTTAAATAAGTTACACCAACTTAAGGTAGAACGTCAGGTACTATACGTGTGCAAAGTTTAGAGCTGTTGGCTCGCACACTTTCCGATATATTGATATTAGGGTTAAAATATAGAGAGAGCATTTATTAACAGTTGGCAGCCCCGGTGACTCGTTAGAATACGCACAGTCATATCTGTTGTAGTACACATAGTACATAAGATTTTTTCTGAAATCCAATTGATAGTATAGAAGTTTCATGCATTTAGAAATTGGACCTATCGGTAGACTTAGAATCATGTTGGCAACACTGGCATGTATGGACAACTGAAAATTGATCTGGAATGTTGTTATCTATATGTGTGCCAATTTAGGAATAGTTCGCATGCACAACTTCTGAGATATCCAATATAGAGCTCAAATTTCAATTGCGATATTTCAGCAGTTGGTAGCACTGACGTTAATTTCAAATATGGCCGGGAATATTCGAATTCGTTTAGGAGTTGATAGCGGGGAGGGGGGGGGGGAGGGGAGAGGGGGGAGGGGGGGAGGGGGGAGGGGGCACACAGACACACATCTTCGCGGACTTTTTTCATTTTTGCAAAATGAGAAAAGTAGGCTATAAATTATAATTTTGCAACGTGCAGTTCTTATTTACAGTTGTTACTGCTCAGTTTTTCTATAACACTTCCATGTAATTATATTGAGTTGTCGTTAAAATTATTTAAGTATTAACTTACAATTATAACGAACTTCAGATATGAATGTTAGTTAGTTATATATTGTTGCTTTATGGGGTAGAACAGCGTGGTCATCTGTCAATAAAGATATGAATGTTATCAATGCTATTTAGTTAATATCTGTAAATACGAACGGCACGTTACCCAAGTTAAAATATTTTTGTAATTTAATCATTGTAAATGTTACGTGCAAAGCCCGTACCAACGTTTTTAAAATGTATCTCCCCTATATGTGTCTTCCCGACCTTTAAAACGCCCGCCTGGTTGGCTTGGTTGGCCGTATGAACTCGAGGTGGCAGCATCTATTGGTCTCTAGCCGAGGTTGTATCTTCGACCGCTAGAGTGAGTAAGTGGTGTCTTCTGATCTCATCCCAATCGAGACATGTTTGAAGGATATTGTATTATACGTCATTGAACAAAAGACTGTATATACATCATGCCGCCAAAATAATTATACAACATGCACATTGTTACTTGATGTGTCAATCTGTGATTGGACAATTACAATTAATATTAATGCAGTGCGGTAATTGACTTTGGATTCTCCGCCATCTTGGCATCTTGATAGTCTGTCGTCAAGAAAGCATGGGGGCTTTGGCCCTTAGCCTCTACGAAAAATGGATATATATAAAAATTAAAAAAAAGGAAATGCCTGTGCTCCTAGGCTATTATTTCATAATTTGCCTTGAAGATGACGTGTGATCTGTTTATTTTACTGGCTACAAGAAGGAAAGCCTCGAGGGTGATCGAAGCGGGTTGTGTGTGCTACCGCAGCAATGTTCAGGCAGTTCATATATTTTATATTATTTAAAATGTGTTAATTTTTTTATTATTATTGTGTCTCCTCAGAGAAGTTTTTAAGGTACGTTATTATTTACATTTATATATATATATATTGTTATGGTAGCTCCGATATAGGTCTTATATTAATGTTTTAATACTGTATTTGGTTTCGCCTGGTAGGCCTAATTTTTCTGTTTTGCTAATGTTACCAGATATGTAAATTTTGTTGTTTTCCATCGAACACGTTTCTAGTTTATTTTACGTTGTAAATTATTATTTATTTAGTTTTTGGCAATCTTTGGGATTGCCCTATTATTAATTTAATTTACGATCCGTTGCAGCCTAAATTTGCCTCGTGTCAATAGTGTTAAGGCGTAATTCTTTTCCTCCCGTTCTGTTCTCTCTGGTGACTTTAAATTTAATTTTGAAGCTAATTGTTTGCCGTGATTCGACTGGACATGCGGTAATCTGCTTGGTGGCCATGTTTGTTTTTTGTTTTGCCCTAGTGCATTCTGGTCTTGTGAGTGCATTCTCTAGGCGTCGAGCGGGACACTCAAACGTGTTGTGCTGGTTGATCAGTATGTTTTTTGTTAATCTTGTTGGTTTAACTTTGTGTTTTTGTGAGTGTTCCCGAGTATTTCTCCGTCATGAAATTGTGAATTCGTTTATTGATCCTATTTTATTTTATTAATTTAATTGTACATTTTTCGTTTTTCATCGTGGCCTTGATGTCTGCATGTCGGGTCGGTATTGCGTACCTTGGTAAATTATCAAGCCCTTTCTCATTTGGTAATACCTGTATTCTGGTTTTCTATCTTTTAGGCTTTATTATTTTAATTTTAAGTTAAATCTTTTCATTTCGCTCAGCAAGCATGTTAAGCCGTCTCTTGCCTACTTATGTAATTAACTTATTTTGGCCTTAAGCCATGTGCATCACCAGACAGGTTGTTTTTGTGGCAGTAATAGTCTTTAAATTTTTAGTGTTGCTGAAGGATTTTATTAATTCTTAATTTCTTGGCCCCTTTTGGTAATTAAATTTTCTTTTAAATTTTAAGCAACTGTTGTGGCATTATTTCGTCGGTGGCTGTTCTATTGGTAGTCGTGTGTGTCCGTAGACGAGCCTGTGCGTTTTCCCCTTCTCCACCTTCCTTCCACCTTTAGGTGTTCTTCTGTTGGAGCATGTCATCTGGCGGTGTTTTTGCAGCAAGCGCTGCGGACCTCTGGAAAACAAGGTAAGTTGGCCCAACCAACCACCCCGGCCGGCGTAGCAGTGGTAGCAGACCGAGCTCGTGTAGCGCCTCTGCAGCCATTCCCTCCACCATACCCGCAGGCTCATTTTATGCACCCTTCTGATGCTGATGGAGCGGTTGCTGATGGGATGTGTCATGTCAGTTCACTTAATGTTATTTAATGCTAATCCTTGTCGTTTGTTTGATTTCATGCTTGCCTCTAAATATCCAAGTGGTGATATGTAAGTGACCTGTTCCAAGCGAGGTGTCTCTGCTGATTTATATCCTGTTTGTAATGCAACATTCCCGGGGAAGAAGAGGCTTGGTGAGTGACTGGCATGTGTTCTTGGCATGGGAAATGTGGGTTTGTTAATATTCTGATAGCCTACATGCTGCGAGTGAAGACATCGAGGAGCCCTGTCTGAAGCTCTTCGCCATGTGGTTTGTAGCAATTTATTGTAATTTAGCTTCCTCTTCTGGAGCCGAGCAAGCGATGGCGTCGGCAGTTCTGGGCAGCATTGTGCGTGATTTTGGTATAGTATTGTGGCACTGTTCGAGTGTCAACCTAATCTATGGTGTTGGTAATTGGTAGTTTATTGTATTGTTGTGAAATTGTAAACTGTCCTCGTAATTCCTAAAATTTGTTTCTTTCTGTATTGTCTGCCTGCATTCTGTGTTTTTAAAATGGCCGACAATAATAGCGTTTTTGATTTAATTGACTTAAGAGATAACCTTGTGAATTTGGAGAGTTCTTCTGGGGTTGAACGTGAGTCACCTCTGTTTACTAGGTCTGAGGTTTGGGGATCGATTACTGGTAGTGGTTTGCCTGCCCGTCTATTGCCTGGTTCTGGCTCGCCCAGACCACTTACCCCTGGATTCGGTCATTCTTCTCATGTTAGGTCACCTAATGATTTCCTGGGTCCAGCCGACCCATTGCATCCCGGTTTTTCCCTGGCAATGTAAATGTTTTGTCTCCTGTAGAGGGTGTGCGAGCGAGCTACCCTGGTAATAATGTCTCTTTTCCGAATGCTACGTACTCGCCTACCGTTAATTATGGGTCGATTCCTCACCCTATTTCTAGTTTCTTAACTACGTTGAAGAGTTTCAACCTAGATGACGTTACCCAGGTGGTCCTATTTTTAAAGCAAGTGGTCGAATTGGGTAACCATGTCTCGATTTTTGGGATGTCGGAAAATCAAATTTTCCAACTGTTTTGTCCTGTTGCATCCGGTATGCTGCGCGATAAGCTGATTGAAGCTATCCACCTCCGCATGTCCTTAGCCATGTTCATTAGGGAAGTGTTGTGGTTTTTAGTCCCTGCTAGTGCCCTTAGTACTCTCGAGCAAAGGTTCTTATATCGTGTCCAAATGTTGGACGAGTCACTTAGCGACTATGTCAGTGACATTAAGGTATATGCCCAGGTAATTGCATCCCCTTTAACTGAACGACAATTTGTGTCGTCTATTGTAAATGGGTTTTCGCCGCAATATAGGTCATACATGACTATGTGTACCAGGCCTTCGTCATTTGTCGAGCTGAAACAGGTCGTTATAGAGGCTATGGCTGTGAAACATGCAGATTCCCTTCGTGTAGCTAATGTTCCTCCTCCTTCCGTGATGTCTTGTCCCCCTCCTTCCTTGATGCCTCGTCCCCCTCCTAAGGTTATGTTTCATCCTAGACCCAATGTTAAGTGCCACACGTGTGGTGGCGTGGGACATGTTAAGAAGGTGTGTCCGAATAACCAAGTTGTGTATCGCCAATGACGGGATATTTTGGAGACCAATTCGGATGTTACTTCCAAGGATATTTCTGTGCACGAGAATTTGAGAAAACCGTGTGATGTTTCTGATCGCCCTGCTAATGAAAATCTTGATAACCCGTTGAAAACTAAATCATCACGTGCTAATTCTGCTTATGTCTCTGACCTACCTAACCTGTCGGTGAGCAATGTCGTGGCAAGTCAGCCTAATTCTAAACTTAATGTGAAACCTGTGGTGCGGGTGTCCTCGCCATCTAATTGTAATCGTTTTAGAGTGAATAATGATTTTGGAATTTCTCCTGTGGCTAAAGGAATATCCCCGTTTATTGAAATTTGTGTTAATGACGAGCCGGTTACTGCATTGCTTGATTCTGGTAGTGTTGCATCCTTTATAAGCGAGGTCTGGTTTTTATCTATGAAGAGTGTTTGTAATCTACCTGAGTTAGAGCCAACAATTAATCTTTTATTTCGGCAAATTGTTCAAACATAAATATTTTGGGTAGTATGACAGTCAAAATCCATATTCTAAATTTTTCATGGAAGTTTAAATTTTTTGTTGCCAGAAATCTTTCTTGTTCTGTGGTCATTGGAGCTAATTTCATGTCCCACGTTGGTATGCTTCTTGATTTTGGTGCTCGCAACTTATGTTTTAAGTTTAACCCGCAGATTAATTTATCGTTTAACCCGGTTTTATCTTCTCCTGCTGTAATTCAGTTAGTGAACCTGTGACTATTGAGGATCTCGATCTGGAAAATTTAACGAGTCCTCAAAAGGATGCCATTAAGTGGTTATGTCAGGAGTATAGTGACGTATTTACTGACAAGTTGGGTGTAACCCATTTGATGGAATACAAGATTGAGCTAACCGATTCTGTGCCGGTGCGTTCCAGCCCGTATCGCCTTGCCCCGCCCAAGATGGATGAACTTCGCAAGATTATCGACAAGATGTTGGAAGAAGGTGTAATCCAACCTTCTATCTCAGCCTATTCATCCCCTGTATTCCTTGTGCAAAACCAAACGGTGGTTTTCGGCCGGTGGTCGACTATAGGGCTCTTAATCAAAAAGTTGTTTTACAATCCATCCCTTTGCCGGACCTTCATACATGCTTTAGTTTGTTTCGCAAGGCGAAGGTGTTCACGATCCTCGATTTGAATTCTTCTTACTTCCAAATTCCCCTATCTCTGGAATCCAGGCATGTTACTGCTTTTTCCACTGACTGGAACCTGTTTGAGTATGCCCGTGTCCCGTTTGGCCTATCCACCGGAGCCGCTGTGTTGAGCAGACTTCTCGACAAGGTGTTTTCAGAAATTAAATTCAAATTTGTGTACCACTATCTTGATGATGTGGTGATCTATTCTGAGTCCTTCGAGGAACACGTTGATCATCTGAAAGTTGTACTTGATCGGTTGCGTGATGCTGGCCTTACCGTCAAATTGTCCATGGTTTCCTTTGCCAAGCCCAAAATTTCCTTCTTGGGACATATTGTTTCCGAAACTGGTATCTCCGTGGACCAGTCTCGTACTCAGGCCATCAGAGATTTTAAACCGCCCAAGAACGCCAAGGGTGTTGCTCGTTATATTGGTATGATGAACTTCTTTCGTAAGTTCATCAGTAAATTTGCCGACCGTGATGCTCCTCTAAATCAATTACGCAAAAAGGCTGTGAAGATTGAGTGGGGTCCCTCTCAGCAGGCAGCCTTCGAAGATCTAAATCTTGCACTCTCCAACGCCCCTGTATTAGCCATTCCGGATTTTGGGAAGCAGTTCATTGTGCAGACTGATGCGTCTGGTCGTGGTGTTGGTTGTGTCTTACTGCAAGAGTCTGATCTGGGTACGCAACCCATTGCATACGCTTCTCGTACCTTAACGGACGCAGAGAGGAAGTATTCCATATACGAACTTGAGGGTTTAGCAGTGTTGTTCGCCCTGGAAAATTTCCGTATGTATCTTGAGCACACTAAGTTTCTCCTCGAGACCCATAACCAGGCCTTGAGATGGGTGTTAGGGAAACCCCGTAAAACTGGTAGGATTGCCAGATGGGCAACTAGGATCCTGTCATTCCTGTTCACCGTCCACCATATTCGTGGGTCTGAAAATGCGGTAGCTGATTCTTTAAGCCGCATGTATGAGGAAACAGCCGAAGAGGAAATCCAACAATGTGAACCCGTAAACCTTGTATCACCTGTAAATTATGTCAATGTCGTTCTCAGTAATTCCCCTGTGCTTTTTGAAGATGTGAGGAGATTCCAGAAAGAGGATCCCTCCTTATCTAGCTTAATTGACCGAATCAATTCTGGTGAAGTGATCAAGCCCTACTCTCTAAAGGATGGTGTATTGTATTGTTCGTCTCGTCATGACCGTCTACCTAAAATTGTGCTCCCGTCGGTCCTCATTCCGGAAATCTTTCGTTACTATCACGAATCTCCTATTGGTGGCCACCTAGGAGTATTCAAGACCCGAGCTAAGATCAGACAGTTTTTCATTTGGCAAAGTATGGATGGCGACATCAGGAGGCTCATTAGATATTGTGCTTCATGTAGTATTAGTAATCCTCCGGTTTCTACTAAGGTTGGCCTGTTGAAATCTGAACCGGCATCTAGACCCACGGAGATGCTTTTTATCGACCATGTTGGCACGTTCCCTCGTTCTGGTCGGAGAAACCAATTTGCGCTTGTTTGCACTGACGGTTTCACCCGGTTTAGTTGTATATTCCCCACCCGACAGGCTACGACCAGTTCCGTCATAAAGTGTCTTAATTCCATCTTTTCATCTTTTGGGCCATGTCAGTTCCTGGTGTCAGATAATGCCAAGTGCTTTGTATCTCATCAGTTCCGTCAATTCTTATTTGATTATGCTATTTCGCATGTAACCACCACTCCCTATTTTCCTAACCCGTCTCTCGCTGAGCGAGTCAATCGTAATCTCCGTTCTGCTCTGATTGCTTTCCACCACGACGACCATTCCAAGTGGGATTCTAATTTGCATTGGCTAAATTTTGCTTTCAACACCGCCGTGCATGAGAGCACGAAAGCCACCCCTTTTTCGTTAATGTTTTCGTTTATGGCTAATTCTCCGTTGTCTAATCTGTGGAACCTGCACGATCTCCTTCCAGACAGTTTCACGCCCGAGGATATGAGGGCGGAATTCGACAAGGCTAGAGAGTGTATTAAGGTATCACATGACCAACTTGCCAAGCGACACAATGCCTGTCGCAAGCCAACTGATTTGGAAATTGGGGATGTTGTGTACGTCCACAATTTCGAGCCCAAGGGCGTCAGTAATCTAGTTTCTAGCAAGTTGACCCCTCGTTTCAAAGGCCCCTGTTATGTAGAGGCATTCTTGACTCCCGTTATTCTTCTTATTCGAAACCCTAAGGCCAACAAAATATCCAGAGCGCATCTGTCGCACATAAAACGTGGTGGAGAGATTTGTAATGAGGAAATGCTACCATAAAATTTGTAAACTGATTGTTGTATAATGTAGAGTATCCCTAACCTTCATTGAAGCCTTCAGGCATCTGTTCCTTCTGGAATTTTGAATTGGGTTTGCAAACTCTTCTGGGATACAACTTGTAACTGTTGGGTAATTCCCATTTAATGGTACATTGTAAAATTGTAACTAATTTTGATGTTCTCGTAGAAGATACTAGCATGTAAGTAGGACTCGGTGGGAGACCTAACTCATGGTGATATTATATACATGTTTCCTTGGGAATTTGAGTGGTCATTCCTCTTCCGTAGCTCCTGCTAAATGTATAGTCATTCAACTCTTGAATTATAGAAAGGTACATCTAGTCTGTAAAAACGTGAACTTGGTAATGATCTTTACTTCGGTAAATCTTGCTATTTAATTAACTATTGTGAGCACGGATCAAGGGCATGGTCAGAAATATTTTCTTCATATAAATTCAACTTTGTTTCTCCTTTATAAAATGTATTAAGAATTAGTAATTTCTGTAAACCTTTATTTTTGAAATTAGATTAACTTCTGTTTTGTAAATGGCTGCCCACGCGTCGCATGATATCTTGCACATTGCTTCCACCTATTTCGGCTAAAGCTAACAACATTCGACTTATTAAAAATTTACCTGACGTGTCTCGGACTCGGAAAGCACTGCAGGTGCTGGTGTTCTGCGTTTCTGAAGACATATGGACACAGTGATGATGTTGACTAAGTGGTTTGCGAGGTGATCAATTATCCCATCACTGATAATCTGACCCTGCACTCTTCCTAACCAAAACGATGCGGTTTTTATCCATCAATTGGATTTAACTGATGAACATTATCTTCTGGAAACATGCTTGTTGAATCGAATAGTTATGGAGTACTGCTTATGCCTAGGCATATTCGTGAACGGTGTTCACGCTTAAGGGAGGGAGACTGTTACGTGCAAAGCCCGTACCAACGTTTTTTAAATGTAACTCCCCTATATGTGTCTTCCCGACCTTTAAAACGCCCGCCTGGTTGGCTTGGTTGGCCTTATGAACTCGAGGTGGCAGCATCTATTGGTCTCTAGCCGAGGTTGTATCTTCGACCGCTAGAGTGAGTAAGTGGTGTCTTCTGATCTCATCCTAATCGAGACATGTTTGAAGGATATTGTATTCTACGTTATTGAACAAAAGACTGTATATACATCATGCCGCCAAAATAATTATACAATATGCACATTGTTGCTTGATGTGTCAATCTGTGATTGGACAATTACAATTAACATTAATGCAGTGCGGTAATTGACTTTGGATTCTCCGCCATCTTGGCATCTTGATAGTCTGTCGTCAAGAAAGCAACTAGCCTGCTGGTGGTGAAAGAGTATCTCTCCGTGTGCTGGGGACTTTGGCCCCTAGCCTCTACGAAAAATGGATATATTAACAAAAAAGGAAATGCCTGTGCTCCTAGGCTATTATTTCATAATTTGCCTTGAAGATGACGTGTGATCTGTTTATTTTACTGGGTACAAGAAGGAAAGCCTCGAGGGTGTTCGAAGCGGGTTGTATGTGCTACCGCAGCAATGTTCAGGCAGTTCATATCTTTAATATTATTTAAAATGTGTTAATTTTTTTATTATTATTGTGCCTCCTCAGAGAAGTTTTTAAGGTACGTTATTATTTATATTTACATATATATATTGTTATGGTAGCTCCGATATAGGCCTTATATTAATGTTTTAATACTGTATTTGGTTTCGCCTGGTAGGCCTAATTTTTCTGTTTTGCTAATGTTACCAGATATGTAAATTTTGTTGTTTTCCTTCGTACCTTCTGGAGACACGTTTCTAGTTTATTTTACGTTGTAAATTATTATTTATTTAGTTTTTGGCAATCTTTGGGATTGCCCTATTATTAATTTAATTTACGATTCGTTGCAGCCTAAATTTGCCTCGTGTCAATAGTGTTAAGGCGTAATTCTTTTCCTCCCGTTCTGTTCTCTCTGGTGACTTTAAATTTAATTTTGAAGCTAATTGTTTGCCGTGATTCGACTGGACATGCGGTAATCTGCTTAGTGGCCATGTTTGTTTTTTTGTTTTGCCCTAGTGCATTCTGGTCTTGTGAGTGCATTCTCTAGGCGTCGAGCGGACACTCAAACGTGTTGCGCTGGTTGATCAGTATCTTTTTTTTGTTAATCTTGTTGTTTTAACTTTGTGTTTTTGTGAGTGTTCCCGAGTATTTCTCCATCATGAAAATTGTGAATTCGTTTACTGATCCTATTTTATTCTATTAATTTAATTATATATTTTTCGTTTTTCATCGTGGCCTTGATGTCTGCATGTCGGGGCGGTATTGCGTACCTTAGTAAATTATCAAGCCCTTTTTCATTTGGTAATACCTGTATTCTGGTTTTCTATATTTTAGACTTTATTATTTTAATTTTAAATTAAATCTTTTCATTTCGCTCAGCAAGCATGTTAAGCCGTCTCTTGCCTACTTATGTAATTAACTTATTTTTGCCTTAAGCCATGTGCATCACCAGAGAGGTTGTTTTTGTGGCAGTAATAGTCTTTAAATTTTTTGTGTGGCTGAAGGATTTTTTTAATTCTTAATGTCTTGGCTCCTTTTGGTAATTAAATTTTCTTTTAAATTTTAAGCAACTGTTGTGGAATTATTTCGTCGGTGGCTGTTCTATTGGTAGTCGGGTGTGTCCGTAGACGAGCCTGTGCGGTTTCCCCTTCTCCACCTTCCTTCCACCTTTAGGTATTCTTCTGTTGGGGCATGTCATCTGGCGGTGTTTTTGCAGTAAGCGCTGCAGACCTCTGGAAAACAAGGTAAGTTGGCCCAACCAACCACCCCGGCCGGCGTAGCAGTAAATATATTTGTAGTGTATACATATCCTCCGCACCTTATGTAAGCCTAGTTGGAAAAGACTTGATGATGATCGCATCACCATCGAGACATATCATCCAATTGATCAGCCCCCCCCCCCCCCCCATTTTTGGGTGTTTCTTTTTCTTCTTTTATTAAAGAAAGCTTCTCAGTCGGTCAACACAAATTGTGTCCCAATTACATTAGGCGGGAAACAAGTATTTATATAGCCTACCAACTAACATGCTATGACATGTTTCGTACGTCACGTGTACATCCTCAGATCCTGCACACTTAAGCCTAATTAGTGTACAATGATCACGAATTATCCTTAAACACAAATATATATATCTATTGTACCCTTCAATCTTGATGGTCCTAGGATGATTACTCTTATCTTCAGGGACGCGTTCAGTTCTTCAGCTTAACATAACTTACATCCTACGGCTTTTGGTTGGAATCATGGGGTCTTAACCTATAAATCATGTGCCAGTACACACAACAAAACTGAATATTTATCAACCAAGCTAACATACAACACAAATGAATTAAAATTAAATAATACCCCACCTTTACTGCTATTAAGATTACTGAGTGTAGGAGTCACTTAAATAATGCACGACACCACCTTGTGCCTCAACAAACCACCTTCTCAAAATATGGCGAAAAACCAACAACAAATATGCGCAACGCATGTCCAAACACAAAATATCAACACCAAGATTACATAATTATTGGATCGAGTCCAAAAATACGGTCTCATCTACCGTCGTCGCGCAAGCATTGGATGATCGGACATTGGCTTTGAAGGGAGAGTACAATTACGTGAAATCATCCCCCTCCGAACAATTGTCAGGTCATGATTTCCCGTGGGGCCGATTGGCATCAAGCGAGTATACAAAATACTCCTTACAACAAATATATGACGTGCCTACCATTACATAATCCACACACAATTATAATACTTCCTCAGAAGTGCACCAAAGTATACGCGTACTTCACTACCGTAAACACCCGAATCAGGGGTCATTGTGCAAATCTAACAAAATGCAATCACGCGATCATAACCCCTACATAATCAACTACGAGGTCAGCCGCAAGCTTCCTCCATTAATGTGACACTACAACATCAAAGTGGATAAAGCCACATGCAAATCAACACACGTCATGCCACCGCGTAGCATGCATAAATGGAAACTCTTTGACTGCGCGCACTCAGGACCTGTCATCGAAGCGTGCACAAACACGTCAATAATTATATACACAACCATTCTACAATAACTCAGGCTTCAACATGATTAAATTAACGCTACTGGTTCAATTCAAGTCGCCCTGGTGACGAATAATGGCTAAGGCAAGTGGTCCTCGCGCACAACTTATGAGCTCTTAAACAAACTTAACTGGTTAAATGTCGTGTTCCCCATACCCAAACCTCGCCCGAAGCTATTCGCTTCCCGACGAATCGTCGCATAAATGATCACACATGATCACGAATAAGCATAGGGGCTCTACAAACTCTCCCATCACGAGTTCATACCATCCAGAGTCCATCCTCGATCGAATCCCCAGCTTGCAAACCAATAACCTGAAATTCAGTGTACCTGACTATTCCACATGACACACACGTTACTCGCAGACTCGTGGGCATTCCTTCCACATAAATTAGAGCACACAACACAAACATCGCGACCAGTGACTTGCACATCACCTCTGCTCGGCTCGCGTAAGATTACTGTCATTGCTCAACACAACTCTCTCAAAATAGAGATAAACGATGAACCGAATCAACTTTAATGATTACTGGCGGAGCTAATGGCTTCCCATTTGCAAATAAATGCCTCAAACTGCACGTAAAACATACATGCCTGATTTACTGAAACATGGTCCTAGCAACTTCATCTCCCCCACCTCCTATCATGACTCTACCTAACATTAAAATCCACGCACATGACCACACGTCCCTGGGATCGCATCAAATAACCCAAAACATAAACTAACATGAATAATTACAATTGATGACCACGTGCACTGCTATCACGTTAAATCACGTCTTGGCTTAATCTAACACAAAATTACAACTCACTGGATGGACAAATATTTACATATAAACCCTACTTGGTGCCAAATCGATCCCCTCCAAAATGAATAAGATTCAAATGTTGTACTCATCTTGCATCAGCCGCGCCAGGAAAACGTCACCTGACATCGCCCTCCTGGTTATATAACTACTCCATAGTGATCTCCAGACAAACTAGAAGATCTGCATCATCATATCGTCACTGATGGTACCACGTTCCTTCGATCTCGTTCTTCCTGCGTGTGTGCTACAAATGGCTGTTATTTTCACGATAACACGATTCACAGGCACAGCCCGATATGAAATCACGAACCATATGACTATCTAATGAGCCACGCTAGGTTACTACAATCACCTAACAGTCTGGGTAGCTCTCAACTTTCCCTTAGCTATAGCTGTATCACTATCTGATCCATACGTCTGACTACCCGAATACAATTCAAAACTTGCGTGAAATTACGCCTGAGTGCATAAATACTCACTCTACGACTATAAATTTGAATATCTCGTAACTGCTCAGAAGCACACTTTTAACTAACAAACAGGATTTTTCAGAAACCAACAAGCACTGTATACGTCTCTAAAACCAGGTGGCATTGCATTCTCCATCAAGAACTCGAACTTGACTGATTCAAACTGCAACGTAACGACTTGCACTCGAACGCTACAGAACGACTGACTGACTGATTTCCTCACACAGCTAATATATATATCGACAGGACACAACGTCGCTAGGCTAGGGGTAAGCTATCCCTAACTTCTATGGAAATCGTCCTATAATCTCGAGACTTACCACAAACTCACACACAGATCACTCAGGTGACGATTTTGGGACTTTGATCGATTATCGATCACTGAATAATTAATTATTCAGCTCCCGCCAAAATGATGGGCAGGTGAGATTCGCGCCATGAAGCACGTCATTTTCTAGGATTGGCCAAATATCCAGCAGATAACCTCCAAGAAGGCGTGTCTAGAACATATCTGTCTCTCTGCACTGCTGGTCTTGTCTCCGTTGTTTCTCCACGCACAAAGGCCTTCCTGATACCAGTTTTTCCCGGCTTCTCACGCCGTCTCTCGGCTCAAATCCCGGGTCCGTCATAGAATCAAAACTTCCGGCGCAGTATTGTCCAACCTCACGTACTTGGTTGAGGCGGGCCGACAATCTTCCACCGATGTGTTCCTTTGCGTGCAAAATCTTCGCATGCCAACTTCGATGGCACTGTGCCAAAATATATTAATACCTAAAATTACAATCCTCAATGATGCATATCATTCAGGGTTCAATATATTGACAATATTTTATCACAAACGTTTGTAAAAAAACTTGTATAACGTGTCAACTGTTTACAGACAGTATAGTACACTTCTACGAAAGTTGCGTTATTATTATTATTATTAATGTAGATTAAGTCTGTAGCCTGTTGTCTATTGAATTGTAATTATGAATAATTTCAGTAAAGTTTTCTGCACTATTTTGTTATTATTATTATTTTAAATTAACCGTTCCTATTTAAACTGTTGGCCTAATTGTATTGTAATATCTCGTGCGGCGAGTACACAAATGCACTGAATGTAACGGAATCAAGCCAACTTAACTGGTTTTTAGAACTGAACCTTGTAGCGTCTGGTTCCATGTATTGCTTCAGTGAACTGGCGCTCCGTGTAACCGCTAGGTTTAATCATGTCACCTTTGGTGTGCTCGTGGTGCTCTCTGTCAGTTGTTCTGAATACTAGTCATTAATGTTTCGTCCACGTGCTATCAGCGCCATCTGTTGTAATAACTTAATAACTTACTTGTTTTTAGCCTATTTTCAATTTTGAAAAAATAGGCTTATGAGATCACCTTTTGTCCGTGTGTGTGTGCGTGTGTGTGTGATTCGTGTGTGTGTCCCCCCCTAATAAAATCTAAACGGCAGGAGCGATTTCAATGAAACTCGGAAAGTCATAGCACTATTCCCGGCGACCTCGACCGTGCCCTTCAAATTTTGTTACGACTCACCAATCCAACATGGCGGCTGTGCGACATATTTCACCAGCATTCAATATCTCCGAAACTATTAAGGATTTTACCCTGACATTTTCTGTGGTGATAGAGGGAACTACTATAAGTTCACTTATGTGACTTTTGAAAACCTGGTAACTACAAAACCAACATGGAGGCCAAGCGAATTTGCGACTTTTAAATAGATGTTTCTCGCGATTTGACCAACCAAACGCAATGAAACTTGGTACAGTATATGTTTATATACATTGTAATGCACCGACATCTAACTTCGTTCAATTGTTTACATAATCACAAGATGGCGGATGTGCGAAATATTTCACCGGCATTCTATATCTCTGAAACTATTAGCGGTATCTCCCTAAACTTTTGTACGGAGATAAAGGGCACTACTGGAAGTCCATCTATAAGACTTTCAAAAACCGGTTAACTACAAAACGAACATGGCGGCCAAGCGAATTTGAAAATTTTAAATAGACCTTTCTCGCGATTTAATGTTCCAAGCTCACTGAAACCTGGTACAGGAAATATTTATACACATTGTAATCCACTGGTATCTAATTTAGTTCAATTGTTTACATAACCTCAAGATGGCGGCAGTGCGAATTTTAAAATTAAGTTTTTATTTCTTGTGATGTAGTCATGCGATCGAAGTGAAAGTTTGAATAATGAACCTACGCAATAATTTTCCTTTAATGGTACATGACTCTATGGCCTATACATTTAACACTCCAACATGGCGACCATCCGAAATATTTAGACGATACTGAATATCTACGAATCTATTTTAGCAATCAAACTGCATTTTTTAATGTTCATAGGGGCTATGAACTTAAGTTCACCTATAGGACTTTAAATAACTTGGTGATCACAAATCCAACATGGCGGTGACGCGAATTATAAATATTCACAAGGACGTTTCTCGCAATTTAACCATCCGAGTGCAGTGATACTTGGTACAGTAAATCCTTATACGAATGTTAATCCACTGGCATCTAATTTATTTCAATTGTTTCCATAACCTCAATATGGAAGCTGTGAAAAATTTTAAAATCTCCTTGTTTTTTCTTGTGTCCTAATTATGCGATTGAAGTTTGAATACTACACGTTCACAATAATCTGCATGTAACAGTACATAACTCTAGGACCTACATATATAAAATCCAACATGGCGACCATCCGAAATATTTAGTCGGTTCTTAATATATACGAATCTATTACAGCAATCAAACAGAAATTGTGTATGTTGATAATGGCAATTAACATAAGTAGGATATATGAAAATAGGCTGTATAGTTCTTCACGGAACTACTTGTTAAATCTCATTTCGAAATGTAAGCCTGTCTCGAATTTATTTGTATGTAATTTCCATTTTTAGCCTATTTTCATTGATGACAAAACAGGCTTATGAGATCACCTTTTGTCGCTCTGTGTGTGTGTATATATGTGTGTGTGTCCCTAATAAAATCTAAATGACCAAATTGATTTCTATGAAACTCGGTAAGTGCATACTACTACCACATCCTACCTCAACCGTGCCTTTTAAATTTTAATACGTTTCGTTAATTCAACATGGCAGCCGCGCTAAATATTTAACTAGCATTCTATATCTCCTTAACAGTAACTGATATCATCCTGCAATTTTATACGGTGATACAGAGTACTACTAAACGTTCACCTATGTGACTTTCATAAATTTCATATGTACAAAACGAACATGCCGACCAAGCAAATTTGAAACATTTAAATACACTTTTCTCGTGATTTAACCACCCTAGCGCAGTGAAACTTGGTACAGCAATTGTATATACACATTTTAATGCACACTGACATCTAATGTAGTTCAATTGTTTACTTGACCTCAAGATGGCGGCTGTGAAAAATTTTGAAATTAAGTTTTAATTTCCTGTGTGCTAATCATGCGATCAAAGTTTACGTTTGAATAATAAAACTATGCAATAATCTTCATCTAATGGTAGTCTACATAATTGTACGGCCTAAACATATAAAAATCCAACATTGAGCCCATCCAAAATATTTAGACGGCTCTCAATATCTACAAATCTATCACAGCAATTAAACTGAAAGTTTGTATGTTGTTAGAGGCTATTATCATAAGTTCACATATAGATCATTCAATAACCTGGTGAGCACAACCAACATGGCGATGACGTGAAATTTAAAAAAATTAACTGAATTTTTCTTCAGACTCTTCATCCTAGTGCTGTGAAACATGGCACGGTATATCTTCTTACAAGCCTTCATATACACAGATGTCTAATTTAATGGAATTTTATGGGAACTTAAAAATGACACCTGTGCAATTTTTTAAAATCTCGTTTTCATTTCTCGTGTACCAGTAGAATATTTGAAAATAGGCTATTTAGTTCTTCACGGAACTACTTGTTTTATGTTAGATTGTTACGCGGCCGGCAATGATCTAATCTCTATGATAGTGTGATTGTATGCTAATTGTGAAGAACTATCTCATTTATTAACGACCAATCTCTTTCCCACCTCGCATAAACTAATGAGTCTTTAAGCGCTGAAGGACTTGATGGGGGTTCTAGAACTCGTTAACACTACCAAACTAAGGCCTGGTTTTTTTGAAATTACGGCACAAAGTGCATTCTTCGCACTTAGCATTTTTCCCTGATACCTCCAACAATTCTTCTTTTTAGGTAGATTTCATTAGAAAGCTAACTATTGCAATGAGTCCCATGTTTCGACTTCCGGAAAATTTCGACATATCTTCGCGTTTCACATCCCCCAGACCCCAAAACCACCGTCAGTTCAAAAGTTTATATATAATTTATGTATGTATTGTGCCCTTTTAGCAAGAAATATGCCAATCACAGTATACCAGCGTAGCTCAATTCGGAATTTTCGGGATTTTTCGGGGCTGCGGTAAGTTCCCCCACTCTGTGACTCACATATTTTGGATTAATTAGAGGATACACTTTCAAAATAACAACAAAATCAACTCCTATTTTAACACATTTAATTATTAAGAATTATGGCGCTACAAACAATTTAACAATTTAATTACTGACCCATAATCATCTACTTGTTCCAAATGAACAAGGAATAACAATATAATAAAACAAATATTGTATTAAAACATATGGTTTCCATATAAACCGACAATTCCTACTTATTTTTACTTCCATAAAGCATCAACGGTAAGTTTCATATAACCCCGAGCTCTTCGGCTCAATGCTTTCTATAATAACGGTGTCATTCTTTGTACACCTCAAATACTACTTTTTATATATTTACTTAATCATCAAACCAATGTATACTTACATTTAAAATTACATGTTAATTATCTAACTCAATATTTTGGGCATTTTTCACATGTTTTCAGCTGTTATCATCTCTCTCTAGTTTCACAAATACATTAAGGTAATCAGGAAATTACTTGTGTACTCCAGAGTATGAAGATACTTGACACAGTCAAAAAACTATAGTCACTCCCGAAACCTAGTTGCCTTCAATTAACTCGTGGAATCCTACTTCCATACAACATTACAATAGGGATTGTTATTTATTTCTTACGTCTTATAAGACCATTATCACATAAAAAAACTACGATCTGAACAGGCAAGCGGAAATATCAATCTACAAGGACCTCGGTTCAACGCCCGGGTCATTAACAACTTTAAACACTCCTGGTGTATTCATTACTCCTTACAAGACGGCCTCCAGACACCCTCCTACACCAAGGGTCTGACCGGGAAACTTGAGAGTTATTTATGACTATGCGGGAACCCTCCCGTCTAGCCCAGCTAGAGCTCTCTTTAATGCTTTTACAAAACACCAACCTTTCATTCTCAGCTCTTTGGGGAGACCTGGCATTCTACTCTTCGTGTACATTCAACCATATTATTGGGCTCATAAACCACCTCCGTAATCTTGGCGTTTATTAATTATGAAAGGTCCTCATTGATTGGGGAAGAGTAATTACACATTCTACGACGAATAATAAAGGGGCTTTCAAAATTAGAGGATTCTGAGTTCGAATCTCTTCACATGCCTCGGGAACCTTTCCCATATAGAGGACTATACAAAATGCGATTTAAAGTCAGCCTATAGCTATAAGACCTACGCTCAATACCATACATTTGCTCCCTTTCAATAACATACACAATGCCTCGTGATACTAAGTCACAAATAGAGGACTTATACCAAATCTCAATTCGCAACAATCAACTACCTCTCATAAGTAATTTACCAAGTACATTAACTTTTACGCGTTCCTAGCGTGACATTTTACTTTAATTGCGCTCTTTTTGCGCTATACATTTTAAGCCTAGCGTCATCCAAAGAACTGATAATATCATATTAACAATTGATACACATTTCAATTGTTATATTATTCTTTTCCTTTGACCATAACTTTCTCTATTCCAAGAACATGCATTTAAACATCATGTCTATACTTTTTATTAAGGCTCTAACGCTCTTATATTCACATCAATTTATTTGATCTTTATTTAATATTTCCTTACTTGGTTATTATTATTATCATTTCATATCTTTATTCTTTACACAAGCTCAAAAGCTATTTCTTTCATATCTCAAATTTACTTTTATTTAAATATCTTTCATGATAATTACTAATATTTCGCTTGCTCTTATGACATTTGTCAAATACACTGACATTGTATTCAATATTTCTCCTACAAGATTTATTCTTTTACATAATTTATTTATAGTTTCTCAAATTTCTATTTTTGTTCAGACCGCGTTTTTGTTTATTCAGTATTTATTTCTTTAAACCACATCCCTTCTACTCAAAAACTCCGGTGGATTTGTACACAACCATTTTCTGACACCAAAGTATAAGGAAATTCATTACTCACATGTTTTTAAGGTCGTCCCATGACCTTTATCCTTGTGCGGTGTTTCATTTTGGCCCACTTTGAAATTTACTCCATATTTTAGAAATTCATCTTATGTACAAACACTTCTTGACATATATTTAATACACTTAACATTGACGACATTTTTAATACACTGGTCTATCCCTTTAGAACACACAATAAACACTAAAAAATATTATTTTTACACACAATCTTGATCGATTTACACTTCACAACTTTTGATCACTAGGCCGTATTTTCTTAGCCTATCACACGTGACCTCTTAATCTCCCGTTTCCAAGGGTGAAATTTATTCAATGTCGGCTTCCTATCCTGCAGAATACGAAAGTCTCGAAACATCTACTTTTCCCTGGAATCCTAATTCTTCGAATCCTATTCTGGATGACCGGCTATTTCTTTAGCTTGAACGGCTTCCTTTTTTAGATCTAGTTTACCGATCCTAGTGAAAGTCTGTTCGGATCGAGGTCCCCTCGATAACCTATCGATGATCGATGGATTTATTTTATAGCAGCTAGTACTTCTCGAGTCTAGTGCTTTAGAATAGTTCGTCTGCTTTTTGGAGATAATGTCTATAGTCTCCGTTCTTCTTTATTTGTTCGGTTCTCGCCCTCCTACTTTTCTGAGATACGTTGCGAACCTTACTCTGTTTTTCCCTTTTTGGGTTCTTTAATTTAGATAACTGTTTATCTTTCTCTTACGGTACTTCCACACGTTATGATATTTTCGTTCGTCTATTTAAAGACCTATCGCCTTAAGTTCAACGTTCGCAGCCTGCTCTGACTATATTTTACGAACTTTTCACTGTAAACTTGTGTACTGTCGGACCTAAATCCTGTAACTAGGATTTCCTAATTTTTCAACACGGCGATACTTTAATATTTCTTCTTTACAACTCCCTATGGAGGCAAGCAAGTTGTTAATACTGCGACGCCTATGGCTATAGGATATTAATTCTGCGGTGTAATGCAGCGTTTCTCCCCTCAAGGAGTACTGGTAAACTGTCTTCGATGTGACGCAGAGTGACGCCCCACACGGCTGTCTGAATACTGATGCGTAGCAACGCCCCCTCGGGCTATTCGGAACTGCTTGTACTGATGCGTAGTAACACCCCCTCGGGCTGTTCGGAACTGCATATACTGTTGATGCTCCAGCGTCACGCCCCCCTGGACGGACTAATACTGCATGCTTGGCTTGGTGATGCCAGGAGCTTTATACTATTTCGCTACAAAAAGATAAGACTCTAGCCCTTTCCGTGACCAACTTTTAAAATAATGGTTGCACAATTATAAAAATTATACCTTCCGAAAGCTCGTCTTCTCAATGTCAAATAATCTCATTGCGCATAAGAATCGATCGTGCAATTCGGAGATATTAATTAATTTCTCGTCCTCAACTGTGTGGGTGTTGCTGTTCATTTGCATTCTCCCCTCTCTACAGGCCTTGGTAAATCCCCGATGACGTATACTTGCGTTTGCAGTTTTTTCTGTGCAATATTTAAAAGGTTTTTCTTTACACAAAAATCTCTCATTCGAAATGATTCACTGTACTGTAATTTTTTACTTATTTTTATGCTCGTAAACGGGTTAAATTTAATTATTCTTCTTCTGGAGCATAGGCGGTGTTGTCGTTTTTCAGCAAGCTAAGCTCGATTTCCGAGTCAGGCTTCCTTGTCTAATAGTGCGAATTTTCCACTCGGTTATTAATACTCATGACTCGCTCCTTTCTGAATGTCAAGAGGGGTGATCTCATCTCTCGAACACCTGGTCCACGTCGCTTGCACAACGTTAGGCTAGTATCCTAGCTTGATCTTTCTCTATGTTACATTAGAAACTGTACGTTTCTTTCATTTCTTCCCCAAATACATGGATTCGACCTACTTGGACCCTATGGCACATGGGTTCATCTCTCCCCTACTTAGGTAAATAAATTTTTCGAAAAATTTTGAGGAAATTTATTTCAATTAATCTTATCTGTCTTTATTCGTCGAAGCCATCATAACGTTGTCCGTACCTTCCGTTGTTTTTATTTCTTTAAAGTCGTATCCGGTTATTGTGTAGGTCGGGTACGCTCTGTCCCTACCCTTTCTTTTTCCTTTATTTGTCTGGACTAAAAATCTCCAGAACCTCATTCTTCCTTACGGGTTTGGTCTATCCCTACCCGTTTCCTTATTTCATCATTCTCCTTTCTTAATTGAAATTTTCTTCTTCAATAAACTCAATTATTTCTTTAATTTCCCAATACAATTTCTCCAATTCGCATTCGCACTCGAATGCTTGAGCTCTATTTTCTATTTCTTCCTTATTCTTGTTTATGTCAAAAGCGGATTCATCTCTAAATGTTTCCATAACCAGGGCTTGTTCATTTGCTTCATCAAAATCTTCGGGAGGGTAATATAATTTCAAATTTGCTGAATTCATGGTCACTTCGTGATCCGTTTCACAGTGCCGAATTCTATATGCGTTATTCCTCAAATCTCTGATTATTTGATACGGTCCGTGGTACATTTTCTGGAACTTCTTGTACACACGGTTCCCTGGATCCGAAATGGCTGGTCTTTTTACTAACACCATTTCTCCTGCTAATAATGGTCGATGATACCTCTTATGCCTATTTCTTCTTTGCCTCCTGTCGGCTTGAGCTTTTAGATGCTCAAAGGCTCTTCTAATACGTACATCTCTTCCAGGCTGAGCGTCTGCTGGCCTAGGAATTATTAGACTCCAAGGTCTTTCTGGTTGCTCATTCCGATGTAACGTTATGGGTATCTCTCCTGTGGATTCATGGATTGTATTGTTTATACAAAATTCGATAATATCCAAGATATCTATCCACTTCCAATTTTCTTCGGCACAGTATATTCTACAATACTTGGCCGTCTCCCTCATCACTCTTTCTACAGGATTTGCCTCAGGATGGCGAATACTTGACAAAATCTGACGTATTCCAAGTCTTTCTAATTCTCGTCTGAACTCTACACTGGTGAAACAACTGCCGTGATCCGACAACAAATTCTCAAAGTTTTCCCAGAATCGGTATCACTTTTTCTTTTAGTCGTTTTAACACCTGTTTGGTACTAGTCTTCTGTATGGGAGCAAGGACAACCATTTTAGTGAAGACATCCATAGCCACCATTAAGTGTCGATTTCCTCTTCTTGCCTTTGGCAAAGGTCCAAAGTTATCAATAGATATGATTTGACCTGGCCTTTCGGGCAACAATGGTATAGGCTTTTGCCTCATCAGAAATGCATTAGGTTTGATCCTTTGACATAAATCACATGTCTTTAACGTGTCCCTTACAGTTTCTCTAAGTCTCGGCCATACAAATGCTTCTTTCAGCATCGAGACTGTTTTGTCGACTCCCATATGTCCGAACGATCTATGGGCTAACCATACTATTTTCCTCTGCAAAATTGCAGGTACAACAATCCTTAATTTTGTATGGTCAGAGTCTACAAACTTATATAATAATCCATTATAAAACGTGTAGTCTTGAGCTATCTTATTAGCTTCCGTGTACGCTGGTGTTTCCCTTATCAAGCTTCCCTCAAGGAAAGAGCATGTTCATCCATGGATCCTCCCGTTGTCTTTGACTAATGCTTCTTAACTCATTTAGAGTACGCTGATCCCTGCCTTCCAAATCTATAGCCATTACTTCCTCTTCTGTGGACTCTGGCTGTCTACTTAAGTAGTCTGGAACTATATTTTCTTTTCCTGGGCAGTATTCTATATTGACATCAAATTGTTGAATGTATAAAGCCCAACGCATCAACCTTTGACTGGATAAATCAGTCTTCATCAAAAAGGTTAAGGCTTTATGATCCGTCCTTAAGATGACCTGAAACCCATATACGATCTTTCGCCAAAATTGCAGCGCGTGCAATATCGCTAACAGCTCGATTTCGCTGATCGTATAAATTTTCTCGTGTGGTTTCAGTCTCCTACTTGTGAAAGCTAGATAGTTTTTCTTATCAGGGTTTTCAAGGTTTTCCTGATATAGCATTGCCCCTATTCCAATCTGGGATGCATCTGTTTGAATGATAAATCTCTGATTAAAATCAGGATATCCTAGCTTCACGTAATTTAAGAGCATTTCCTTGGCCTCCACAAATGCTTTTTCTGTTTCCTCCGTCCATTTCCACTTGCCCCCCTTCTTCAGAAGGTCCTGTAGTGGAGCAACAGTTTTTGTGTATGATGGACAATGTCCTGAGAAGAACCCAATCAATCCCAAAAACTGGCGAACGTTCTTCACCTTCAAAGGCCTTGGAAAATCCCTTATCGATTCCAATTTGCATGGATTTGGTTTAACACCATCCTTGTCAATCACATGCCCTAAAAATGTCACTTGTCTTTGACAAAAATTCGACTTTAAATTTATTTTAAAATTTGCCCTTCTTAAGTCTTCCAATAATTTCTACAATTTTTCTAAATGTTCTTCGATATTCTCCGAGGTAAGCAAAATATCATCCACATAACGGATAGTGCACTCTTTCACTTCCTCTGACAGATTTCGATCAAGCGCTCTTATTAATGCGGATCCCGCGGTCTTCAATCCAAACGGACATCTTCTAAAACAATATGTTTGTTGGTCGAACTGAAATCCAGTCAACAAGCTGGTTTTCTCTTCCAGTTCGAGATGATGATACGAAGAAGTCATGTCAATATTTGTAAAAATCTTCTTACCTTTGAACTTCCTCAGTATTTCTTTTATGGATGGTGCCGAATCATTTTCTGGTATGATTTTTGCATTTAGATTTCTGGCATCTAAACACACCCTTACTGAGCCATCCGGTTTACTCACAATCACTAATGGACTAACATAAGGTGTCGCCATCTTTTCTATAACACCTGCATTCATCATCTCCTGCAGTGTTTTCTTAGTTTGTGGGTAATGTTTTTCCGCAACCGGGTATGGTTTTTGTCTGAACGGTGCCCAATCATTGACTTGGAACGCGTATTTAAAATTTTCAATCTTCCCTGGCTTGGAATCAAATACGTCCCTATAATTCAATAATAATTTCTTTAATTGTTCCTTATTTTCGAGGTCCACTTTAGCTTCCTCTACTTTTCCTGACAGGTTGGTCTCGAACTCAGTTTTCAAATCATCTTAGAGTTCTATGTTGAGGACTTCAAATATCTTTTCTATGTCCTTATAACCTTCCTCAATCATTCCTTCCATATGCCATACCTGTTCTCCTATTTTCGCATCCTGTTCCTGTAGGTTAATGTTTTGTTCAACCACATCCTCTCTTTGGATTCTAATGCAGTTTTGCGCTAGGTCTATAATGACCTTGTTCTCGCGGATAAAATCAATACCTAATATGACATTATACGGTAATTGATTTACCAGCAAAAAGCACTGCGAAATTTCAGCGTTACCCATGATCAGATCGATATATACCTGAAATTTACATGTTAAAGATTTTTCAGGGATAATCCCCTTAATCTTTACACTTGATGTGGGAATCTTTAATACTCGGCCCCTTGTTTCCAGTTCATTTAGAAGGGTTTGTGTAATTAAACTTATTGTGGATCCGGTATCAATTAATGCTCTGACCAGTAATCCTTCTATCCTAAGCATAATTATAGGTAGTTCTCTTTTAACAGGTGGGATTCCTTCCACATCCTCGTTAATTAGCTCATCTGGTCTGGCTATCCAATTCACAATTTCTACCTCCTCCCAGCTCCTGGTATGTTTCCACTTTTGACAATTTAAATTTGGAGTTTTTTTTTATCCTGAGGGCTTCCTTTCCCCTCATTCTTTAATTGAGCTTGTAGTTCCAAGCTTTGAGCTCCGTCTAGTCGGTCGGGTGATTTCCGGTTCCTAATTGCCTCACTCCAACGGACTTTTTGCCTATCAGGTTCATCTGGTCGTTCGTTCATATAACGAAAACTTTCCTGATATCTTTCTTCTATTTCGGCCCGATATTCATCATCCCTATCCTCTGGCCTTACATTCCTTCTGGGATAATTCTCCCATTTCTTTCTGTTTTCTTGCCTTTGATGGTTATTGTTATAGGGTCGGCTCTCTTGTTGCCTATAACCTGTATTCCTAGGATTTCTTCCTCGATATCCTCCTCTGTAATATGGCTGTATCCCTCTAGGCTCCTGGTGCCCATACTCTCGACCCAGTCCCTGAGTATCAGTTGATTCCTGGTCGATGGTTTTTCGCTGGTTTCCTGACTGCTGGCCATATGTACTTGCTCAGTCTGTCTTTGATGCCGAGGAGTTACGTGCGAAGTCGTCATATCTAATTGACGTAATACACTCTCCACTTCCACAGCACTTCTGGCTTTGGATGAGATTAACAGCCTCTGAATCTCATACGGAAGTTGTCTTGCAATGGCGGGACACAGGTCGTTTTCTGCCGGAGCAATGTCAAGTTCGCGGAATTTACACAACTGAGCGGTGAAAAATTCCGAGTACTTAGTAGGTGCATTCGTGCTGTACTTCCTAGAGTACAGATCTAGCCTTAAATTCTCTTGGACGTCTGCTGCCAATATCGTTTTAAAAATGCTTCCCTAAAGCCTTCCACCGTATCAAAGGTGTACCTGAAGCTTCTGAACCAGGTGAGACAATCACCTGCCAACAGCTTTTCAATAGCTCTCAGTCTCCGATCCTGAGGAACCTTCATTTCGTTTAAATACTCTGCTACTTCCTTTAGCCAGTATTTTGGAGTAATATACATGTTATTACCCGTAAACTTTACTGGTCTGTCCTCATTCGATTTAATAATGTTTATTATCTGGCCATTTGTCTGATTCATGTACGGGGTTGACATCGCCATCGGATATCCTGGGTTCTTATAAGGGCTCTCCCCTCCTAAGTCCCTCTCCGTATCTGTGCCTTGTTCACGGGAATCCACCCACCCTGTCTTTTGAAACTCCTCCTGATTCTCAAATTCTAACTTCCTTTCCCTTCGGGCACTTTCTTCATTAGCCATGAGTTGGATTTCCATTTGACTATTCTTATGTTCAGTCCTCTCCAATCGGGATCTTAATTCATTCTGAATTCTTTCTTGATTCCTTTTACTATCTTCCTCTGCCTTTTTGAGTTGGAATTTCTCGTCCCTGTAACTATCCCTGAATTCATTTAGTTGTTCTTCTACCTCTTTCTTAATGACCATGACCTTTTGGTCTATAATTTCTGGCTTAACGTCACCTATGGTATCCAGGCCCTCTCGTATCTCCTTTATTTGCTTCTCCACTTCTTTTCGTCCTTTGACCATATCTAATTCAATTCCTTTCAACTTTCTCTCCGTTTTCTCTTGGCTCTTAGACACTTCCGTCACTTTATCTTTGATCAATTTTACTTCATTATTTGTTTTTCCTACTCGCTCTTCTAATTTTTCGATAGTTTCCTGGACCTCATTAATACCCTTGCTTATTTCCTCTATCTTCAGGGTCTTCTCTTGATTTTCTTCATTTCGTTGCTTTCTTTCTTCCTGGATATGCTCCTCGTATTTACCGAATCTTTTATCTATTACACCCTCATACTTCTTTAAGTTATCATCTACCTGCCCGGTAAACCGCTCAAATTGACTTTTCATATCCCGCGCATCCTTTTGATTTTGATTTTTCATCTCAGTTACTTCGGTCTGAACTACACCGATTTTGTTCTCGAGGGTCCCTACTTTCTCCTCAACCTTTCCAAATCGGGTTCCAAGCTCATTCACACTTTGTTTTATTTCATCCCGGGAACTTTCACAAATATTCTTGTTAGATTCTATCTGAGCTTTCAATTCTGTCTGCACACCTTGGATCTGGGTTACAAGTTCATTTCTACATTTGTCTACATTCTCTATACAGGCTTTTTCCATGCTATTTAATTTAGTTTCTATAGAACCAAAATTATTTTCCATGGAACCAATTTTACCCTCAATAATTTTAAAATGATTTTGACATTCATTTTGTGATTTGCCCATATTTTTGTTCATAGTATTTATTTGGACTTGCAATCCTGAATGAAATCCTTCATTTTCCTTTTTAATCTCACTTAACTTGTCCCCAAACTTAGTGTCAAACCCTTGAAATTTGTCATTCATTGTCCCTTCTATTTCAGCCTTCAGTACTCCATTGTTTTCTTTACTGTTGGCTTTCAGAGACTCTAACGTCTCCTTTTTTATCACTTCCATCTGTTCTTTAATGGTTTCCCCACTTTCTGTTTTCATCTTTTCTATCTCGGCCTTCAGTTCCTTATTCATTTTTATACCGTCGGCCTCGATAGCTTCGAATTTAGTTCCCATATTAGCACTATCAGTTTTTAGTGACTCTAAACTTTGATTCATGGATCCTAATTTTTGATTATTTTCATCCTTGTGGAGGCTCAACGTATTGTCTATCGTTCCCAATTTATTGTTCATGGCCTCCAAAAGCCGTTGCACTTCCTCACTAAATGCCATCTCATGAGAATATTGTGGGCTACTCATGCCACCACACTAGTACATGCTTGAGAGATGATACTCTGAATCATTATGTCCCAATTTCTTTAAAAATTTACTTTGGTACGGGTGTTTACTACAACGTACCCTTTTAATACTATTATTCAATTTCATAAACCTTTATGGAAGTATTTAAAATTCAAAATTTCGAAAAACCATTTTTTTTTCAAAAAATGAAAATTTTGATTTTTCGAGAAAAACTCGGGTTTTCCCTAGGAAAACTCATCCCTGCGTACTGGGCGCCAAAAATCGTAGATTTTGCTAGGGGGGGGGGGGTTGATGATATATAATTCAGGGCTGCTCGGTATGAGTTTCCAGGGACCCATGCGGTCAGTTAATATTTTACGTTGTAGCTATTCCTATCATTACTTTACTTTACATGTTATGACCGTCTTAAGTGTTCCTCTAGTTATTAATCCAGCACATTACTTATATGCCCCCCATGTGCCCTTTTAGCAAGAAATATGCCAATCACAGTATACCAGCGTAGCTCAATTCGGAATTTTCGGGATTTTTCGGGGCAGCGGTAAGTTCCCCCACTCTGTGACTCACATATTTTGGATTAATTAGAGGATACACTTTCAAAATAACAACAAAATCAACTCCTATTTTGGCACATTTAATTAATAAGAATTATGGCGCTACAAACAATTTAACAATTTAATTACTGACCCATAATCATCTACTTGTTCCAAATGAACAAGGAATAACAATATAATAAAACAAATATTGTATTAAAACATATGGTTTCCATATAAACCGACAATTCCTACTTATTTTTACTTCCATAAAGCATCAACGGTAAGTTTCATATAACTCCGAGCTCTTTGGCTCAATGCTTTCTATAATAACGGTGTCATTCTTTGTACACCTCAAATACTACTTTTTATATATTTACTTAATCATCAAACCAATGTATACTTACATTTAAAATTACATGTTAATTATCTAACTCAATATTTTGGGCATTTTTCACATGTTTTCAGCTGTTATCATCTCTCTCTAGTTTCACAAATACATTAAGGTAATCAGGAAATTACTTGTGTACTCCAGAGTATGAAGATACTTGACACAGTCAAAAAAGTCCTCTCGGCACGCCGGAAGGCGGAGGTAGATTTCACCGGACAAACTTGGGGATAGGCGAAAATAGGCAGAATATGCAGATTTTCGTAGAAGGATCAGACCTCATTTAATGCGAGAATGTATTTTATAATTGGAGCTTAATTAACTTTGTTTTTCGTCATTTTATGCTTATTTTAAACATTTTATTGTCTTATGGGAACGGTAACCTTCTTGTCATTTGGGGTCCATTTTTATACTTGTGGTCACACTGTCCTTATGCTAGGTTTCGACACTGATGTGCAACTATGTAACGGTCTGTTACTTCTTCACGCAAAATTATATCTACCGCAGAGATTTTGGTTGGTTCCTCAGTTTAGGGGCTGCGACAACGCGGTCATGTAACCCCGTGTACTTTGGGATGGCTGTATTAGTCTGCAATTCAGGTAAGGACTGCAGACGGTCAATTTCAAGCAGTAGTTACTAATGTTGCTACCAGGTACTACCGTCAACGACACCTAGCTGTGAACTTGGCTACTACATGCCACCGCAACCAGCAACTCGCAACGAACGTTGGAACTTCCCCTCCAAAGGAAAGCATACTGAGGGATTTTTGGCGCTCTTAGAAAATCCGACGACTTCGGCCGGCTTTGAACTCGCGACCTTGGGCATAAACATTCAGCATGCTACCAGTTACGTCACCGAAGCCGCTTCACACTTAGATGGAAATCTGAATCTGATCTCGTGCAAGTGCGTTATCTTGGCAACGTCTGATGGCTCATCCCTCATCAATTTAGTAGTGTTGCCATGGCAACCACTGATAGGTCTTGGCATTTTCTTATAATTCCGAAATTATTTTTCTCATCCCTTGGCATAATGGTGGGTTATATCAATAATTCTTTCAGACAAAAGTTTTAGGTAATTATTATGGGAATATTGTCCATTTTGTACGGTTTTGATATTGTGCCTATTAAGAGAGATATGATTAATGTTTCCCGAAAAACCCACTTTTTCCCACCCCTTTGGTCAATGGTTGGTGCTATAAAAAAAACTCTTCAAACATACATTTTTGGGCTTTATCCGACACATAGTATGAATGTTGAACGGATTCGATATTTCACATATTAAGAGAGTTATAGCAATATTTCACTTTTTCGAAAAAAAAAGCCCCCCATTTTCACCCCCCAACGACCGATTTAGCCCAGTAACGAACTCGACCGAGATTTTATAGGTATACGTATTCGGTAAAAAATTCAAAGTGATTGGTACAAAATTACGGCAGTTATCGTGTCCACAATAAACTGATATACATATACATACATAAATTATATATAACTTTTGAACTGACGGTGGTTTTGGGGCCTGGGGATGTGAAACGCGAAGATATGTCGAAATTTTCCGGAAGTCGAAACATGGTACCCATTGCAATAGTTAGCTTTCTAACGAAATCTACCTCTGGTTGGTTCCTCAGTTTAGGGGCTGCGACAACGCGGTCATCTAACCCCGTGTACTTTGGGTGAGTGTAGAATCTGTCTGATACACGGTGTGAATTGTAATGGCTGTATTAGTCTTAATTCATGTAAGTACTGCAGACGGTCAATTTCAAGCAGTAGTTCCTAATGTTGCTACCAGGTACAACCGTCAACGACACCTAGCTGTGAACTTGGCTACTAGATGCCACCCCAACCATCAACTCGCAACGAACGTTGGAACTTCCCCTCCAAAGGAAAGCATACTGAGGGATTCTAGTGCTCTTAGAAAATCCGACGACTTCGGTCGGCTTTGAAACCGCGACATTGGGCATAGACATTCAGCATGCTACCAGTTACGTCACCGAAGCCGCTTCCCACTTTATCAGGCGGCTTTGGTGGCGTAGTCGGTAACATGCTGAGCTTCTATGCCCAAGATACCGGGTTCAAACCCGGCCGAAGCCGTCGGATTTTTTAAGAGCGTTAAACATCCCTCAGTATGCCTTCCTTCGGAGGGGAAGTAAAGCCGGCGGTCCCATGTCATAGATTTATGGCATGTTAAAGATCCTTCCACTAATTGCACCTGTGTGAAGCTAAATTGGATAGGTTAAGAATGTATACAACGCTCTTAGGTTTCTATGTTCGTTGCCAAGAGCCGACTGCGGCGGCGTCTAGTAGCTCAGTTCTGAACTTGGCCTCGTAGTCGTTGACAGTGGCGCTTGGCGGCAAAAGTAGGAACTATCTGAAAAATTGTTAGTTGCAGTACTTAAATTAACAAACAGATAACACACACTAATACAGTCATCACAATTAACACCGGTTATCAGACAGATTCTACACACACCCAAAGTACACGGGGCTACATGACCGCGTTGTCGCAGCCCCTAAACTTAAGAACCAACCAACCAACCACTTAATCAGATGGAAATACTGAATCTGATCTCGTGCAAGTGCGTTGTCATGGCAACGTCTGATGGTCCATGCCTCATCAATTTAGTAGTGTTGCCATGGCAACCACTGATAGCTCTTGGCATTTTCTTATAATTCCGAAATCATTTTTCTCGTCCCTTGGCGTAATGGTGGGTCATATCAAAAATTCTTTCAGACAAAAGTTTTAGGTAATTATTAGGGGAATATTGTCCATTTTGTACGGTTTTGATATTGTGCCTATTAAGAGAGATATGATTAATGTTTGCCGAAAAACCCACTTTTTTCCACCCCTTTGGTCAATGGTTGGTGCTATCAAAAATCTTATTTGACATAAATTTTTGGCACTTATCCGACACATATTATGAACTTTGAATGGATTCGATATTGCACGTATTAAGAGAGTTATAGCGAAATTTCACTTTTTCGAAAAAAGCCCCCCATTTTCACCCCCTTCGACCGATTTAGCCCAGTAACGAACTCGACCGAGATTTTATAGGTATACATCTTCGGTAAAAAATTCGAAGTAATTGGTGCAAAATTACGGCAGTTATCGTGTCCACAAGAAACTGATATACATATATATATACATATATATATATACATAAATTATATATAAACTTTTGAACTGACGGTGGTTTTGGGGTCTGGGGGATGTGAAACGCGAAGATATGTCGAAATTTTCCGGAAGTCGAAACATGGGACCCATTGCAATAGTTAGCTTTCTAATGAAATCTACCTAAAACTATAGTCACTCCCGAAACCTAGTTGCCTTCAATTAACTCGTGGAATCCTACTTCCATACAACATTACAATAGGGATTGTTATTTATTTCTTACGTCTTATAAGACCATTATCACATAAAAAAACTACGATCTGAACAGGCAAGCGGAAATATCAATCTACAAGGACCTCGGTTCAACGCCCGGGTCATTAACAACTTTAAACACTCCTGGTTTATTCATTACTCCTTACAAGATGGCCTCCAGACACCCTCCTACACCAAGGGTCTGACCGGGAAACTTGAGAGTTATTTATGACTATGCGGGAACCCTCCCGTCTAGCCCAGCTAGAGCTCTCTTTAATGCTTTTACAAAACACAAACCTTTCATTCTCAGCTCTTTGGGGAGACCTGGCATTCTACTCTTCGTGTACATTCAACCATATTATTGGGCTCATAAACCACCTCCGTAATCTTGGCGTTTATTAATTATGAAAGGTCCTCATTGATTGGGGAAGAGTAATTACACATTCTACGACGAATAATAAAGGGGCTTTCAAAATTAGAGGATTCTGAGTTCGAATCTCTTCACATGCCTCGGGAACCTTTCCCATATAGAGGACTATACAAAATGCGATTTAAAGTCAGCCGATAGCTATAAGACCTACGCTCAATACCATACATTTGCTCCCTTTCAATAACATACACAATGCCTCGTGATACTACGTCACAAATAGAGGACTTATACCAAATCTCAATTCGCTACAATCAACTACCTCTCATAAGTAATTTACCAAGTACATTAACTTTTACGCGTTCCTAGCGTGACATTTTACTTTAATTGCGCTCTTTTTGCGCTATACATTTTAAGCCTAGCGTCATCCAAAGAACTGATAATATCATATTAACAATTGATACACATTTCAATTTTTATATTATTCTTTTCCTTTGACCATAACTTTCTCTATTCCAAGAACATGCATTTAAACATCATGTCTATACTTTTTATTAAGGCTCTAACGCTCTTATATTCACATCAATTAATTTGATCTTTATTTAATATTTCCTTACTTGGTTATTATTATTATCATTTCATATCTTTATTCTTTACACAAGCTCAAAAGCTATTTCTTTCATATCTCAAATTTACTTTTATTTAAATATCTTTCATGATAATTACTAATATTTCGCTTGCTCTTATGACATTTGTCAAATACACTGACATTGTATTCAATATTTCTCCTACTAGATTTATTCTTTTACATAATTTATTTATAGTTTCTCAAATTTCTATTTTTGTTCAGACCGCGTTTTTGTTTATTCAGTATTGATTTCTTTAAACCACATCCCTTCTACTCAAAAACTCCGGTGGATTTGTACACAACCATTTCCTGACACCAAAGTATAAGGAAATTCATTACTCACATGTTTTTAAGGTCGTCCCATGACCTTTATCCTTGTGCGGTGTTTCATTTTGGCCCACTTTGAAATTTACTCCATATTATAGAAATTCATCTTATGTACAAACACTTCTTGACATATATTTAATACACTTAACATTGACGACATTTTTAATACACTGGTGTATCCCTTTAGAACACACAATAAACACTAAAAAATATTATTTTTACACACAATCTTGATCGATTTACACTTCACAACTTTTGATCACTAGGCCGTATTTTCTTAGCCTATCACACGTGACCTCTTAATCTCCCGTTTCCAAGGGTGAAATTTATTCAATGTCGGCTTCCTATCCTGCAGAATACGAAAGTCTCGAAACATCTACTTTTCCCTGGGATCCTAATTCTTCGAATCCTATTCTGGATGACCGGCTATTTCTTTAGCTTGAACGGCTTCCTTTTTTAGATCTAGTTTACCGATCCTAGTGAAAGTCTGTTCGGATCGAGGTCCCCTCGATAACCTATTGATGATCGATGGATTTATTTTATAGCAGCTAGTACTTCTCGAGTCTAGTGCTTTAGAATAGTTCGTCTGCTTTTTGGAGATAATGTCTATAGTCTCCGTTCTTCTTTATTTGTTCGGTTCTCGCCCTCCTACTTTTCTGAGATACGTTGCGAACCTTACTCTGTTTTTCCCTTTTTGGGTTCTTTAATTTAGATAACTGTTTATCTTTCTCTTACGGTACTTCCACACGTTATGATATTTTAGTTCGTCTATTTAAAGACCTATCACCTTAAGTTCAACGTTCGCAGCCTGCTCTGACTATATTTTACGAACTTTTCACTGTAAACTTGTGTACTGTCGGACCTAAATCCTGTAACTAGGATTTCCTAATTTTTCAACACGGCGATACTTTAATATTTCTTCTTTACAACTCCCTATGGAGGCAAGCAAGTTGTTAATACTGCGACGCCTATGGCTATCGGATATTAATTCTGCGGTGTAATACAGTGTTTCTCCCCTCAAGGAGTACTGGTAAACTGTCTTCGATGTGACGCAGAGTGACGCCCCACACGGCTGTCTGAATACTGATGCGTAGCAACGCCCCCTCGGGCTATTCGGAACTGCTTGAACTGATGCGTAGTAACACCCCCTCGGGCTGTTCGGATCTGCATATACTGTTGATGCTCCAGCGTCACGCCCCCCTGGACGGACTAATACTGCATGCTTGGCTTGGTGATGCCAGGAACTTTATACTATTTCGCTACAAAAAGATAAGACTCTAGCCCTTTCCATGACCAACTTTTAAAATAATGGTTGCACAATTATAAAAATTATACCTTCCGAAAGCTCGTCTTCTCAATGTCAAATAATCTCATTGCGCATAAGAATCGATCGTGCAATTCGGAGATATTAATTAATTTCTCGTCCTCAACTGTGTGGGTGTTGCTGTTCATTTGCATTCTCCCCTCTCTACAGGCCTTGGTAAATCCCCGATGACGTATACTTGCGTTTGCAGTTTTTTTCTGTGCAATATTTAAAAGGTTTTTCATTACACAAAAATCTCTCATTCGAAATGATTCACTGTACTGTAATTTTTTACTTATTTTTATGCTCGTAAACGGGTTAAATTTAATTATTATTCTTCTGGAGCATAGGCGGTGTTGTCGTTTTTCAGCAAGCTATGCTCGATTTCCGAGTCAGGCTTCCTTGTCTAATAGTGGGAATTTTCCACTCGGTTATTAATACTCATGACTCGCTCCTTTCTGAATGTCAAGAGGGGTGATCTCATCTCTCGAACACCTGGTCCACGTCGCTTGCACAACGTTAGGCTAGTATCCTAGCTTGATCTTTCTCTATGTTACATTAGAAACTGTACGTTTCTTTCATTTCTTCCCCAAATACATGGATTCGACCTACTTGGACCCTATGGCACATGGGTTCAGTATATATATATATATGTATATCAGTTTCTTGTGGACACGATAACTGTCGTAATTTTGCACCAATCACTTTGAATTTTTTACACAATATGTATACCCTGTATATCGGTCAAAGGGGGTGAAAATGGGAGGCTTTTTTCGAAAAAGTGAAATATCGCTATAACTCTCTTAATATCTGAAATATTGAATCCATTTAAAGTTCATACTACGTGTCTGACAAAGCCCTAAAATTTATGTTTGAAAAGTTTTTTGATAGCACCAACCATTGACCAAATGGGTGGGAAAAAGTGGGCTATCGGGAAACATTAATCATATCTCTGTTAATAGGCACAATATCAAAACCGTACAAAATGGACAATATTCCTCCAATAATTACCTAAAACTTTTGTCTGAAAGAATTTTTGATATGACCCACCATTACTCCACGGGGTGTGCAAAATTATTTAAATTATAAGAAAATGCCAAGTGCCAAGAGTGGTTGCCATGACAAATTTACTTTTAATTGATAAAGGATGAGCCATCAGCAGTTGCTATGACAACGCCACTGCACGAGATAACATTTAGTTTTCCATCTGTCTGTGGGGAAGTGACTTCGGTATCGGAACTGGTAGCATGCTGAACTTCTATGCCCAAGGTCGCGGGTTCAAACCCGGCTGAGGTCGTCGGATTTACTAAGAGCGCTAAAAACCCTGAGTTTGCTTTCCTTCGGAGGAGAAGTTCCAACGTTCGTTGCGAGTTGATGGTTCCGGTGGCATCTAGTAGCCGAGTTCACAGATAGGTGTCGTTGGTGGTAGTATTTTAGGTAGATTTCATTAGAAAGCTAATTATTGCAATGGGTACCATGTTTCGATTTCCGGAAAATTTCGACATATCTTGGCGTTTCACATCCCCCAGACCCCAAAACCACCGTCAGTTCAAAAGTTTATATATAATTTATATATATATGTATATCAGTTTCTTGTGGACACGATAACTGCCGTAATATTTCACCATAAAATCTCGGTCGAGTTCGTTACTGGGCTAAATCGGTCGAAGGGGATGTAAATGGGGGACTTTTTTCGAAAAAATGAAATATTGCTATAACTCTCTTAATATATGAAATATCGAATCCGTTCAAAGTTCATACTATGTGCCGGATAAAGCTCAAAAATTTATGTATGAAGAGATTTTTTTATAGCACCAACCATTGACCAAAGGGGTGGGAGAAAAAAGTGGGTTTTTCGGGAAACATTAATCATATCTCTCTTAATAGGCACAATATCAAAACCGTACAAAATGGACAATATTCCCCTAATAATTACCTAAAACTTTTGTCTCAAAGAATTTTTGATATGACTCACCATTACGCCAAGGGATGAGAAAAATGATTTCGGAATTATAAGAAAATGCCAAGAGCTATCAGTGGTTGCCATGGCAACACTACTAAATTGATTAGGGATGAGCCATCAGACGTTGCCATGACAACGCACTTGCGCGAGATCAGATTCAGATTTCCATCTGACTAAGTGTGAAGCGGCTTCGGTGACGTAACTGGTAGCATGCCCAAGGTCGCGGGTTCAAAGCCGGCCAAAGTGGTCGGATTTTCTAAGAGCGCTAAAAATTCCTCAGTATGCTTTCCTTTGGAGGGGAGGTTCCTACGTTCGTTGCGAGTTGCTGATTGCGGTGGCATCTAGTAGCCAAGTTCACAGCTAGGTGTCGTTGACGGTAGTATCTGGTAGCAACATTACGAACTACTGTTTGAAATTGAGCGTCTGCATTCCTTACCTGAATTACAGACTAATACAGCCATCACAATTCACACCGTTTATCAGACAGATTCTACACTCACCCAAAGTACATGGGGTTACATGACCGCGTTGTCGCAGCCCCTACACTGAGGAACCAACCAACATCTCTGCGGGAGAGATAATTTTGCATGAAGAAGTAACAGACCGTTACATAGTTACACATCAGTGTCGAAACCTTGCATAAGGACAGTGTGACCATAAGTATAAAAATGGACTCCAAATGACAAGAAGGTTACCGTCATCATAAGACAATAAAATGTTTAAAATATGCATAAAATGACGAAAAACAAAGTTAATTAATGTCCAATTATAAAATACTTTTACGCAATAAATGAGGTCCGATCCTTCTACGTAAACCTGCATATTCTGCCTATTTTCGCCTATCCCCAGGTTTGTCCGGTGAAATCTACCTCCGCCTTCCGGCGTGACGAGAGGACTTTTTTTTCTTTCGGATAGGCCTACTGAAGACCACGCTTGTTCAACTGTTGAGTATTGAATTTTGGCCCGTATTGACGCATCTTTTCCCGGTGTATTTCTTTTCTTTTCACGACTAGGAGGAGCCTTTCTTTAGAAGTTAGTCCAGAAAACCACGGAAGGGCTGGTGACTCACTGGTAAAGCTGTTTGCCTCTCACCAAGGTAGAATGGGTTCTATTCCCGATCAATGCATATGAGAATTTCGAAATGAAATTCAATGTCCTGTACTTCGGAATCCACGTAGAAAGGAGATCCCGTGGATCATAATCATAAGATTCACGATCACGTAAAACTACAATCTTCCTTGCTTTCTTCCTTCCTTTCTTGAAACCCACGGACTTCCTTAAGAATGTGTCTCACAGTTTGTCTGTCTTGTAGGTCTGCTAGTCCCAGTTCTTTGATGTCTTTCTCAGCTTCAGTCAGCTAAGTGGTACGGGCCTTCTTGTTTCGCCAAAAGGTGAACAGGCGGTTGGTCAGTCTGTTCAGAGGCAATCTTACCACATTGCCATAAAAGGCTAACCTTCTCTACCTCGCACAGGCAGAAAGCCTCTCTATTTGTACAGAGAAATCAGAGTTGTGTTGTCTCCGGTATTCCCCATCTTCTAGTACAGGCCCTAAGATCTTTCAGAGAATTATTCTCTCTCTGACCTCCAATCCATCCATCAAGCTCCCAGGCACCCCATTGCATATAGAGTTCCGGTAACATGACTGTAGTGTAGTGCTCCAGTTTATTAATTGGTAATTAATTAATGTAATATGTTTTTCAGATTAGAGTGTGTCAATATTTGTACTGCACACCCAATATGATTGGACACAATCGTGTTAATTGACTGAAAATCATTCTATAATATATTATGGTTTAAGGTTAGGGTAAGCACCCCCATGATTTGAAATAAGGTACTGTTGGCGTATTTACGTCTTGAAATATTCTATCATTTGACAGTTTTGAAAGTTAGTCCATGTAATTTAAAACAGTGTCTGAAAAGAGGCCAAGAACAGGTTTGTAACATCTCTCCGAGTTAACCAGTTAACCCGGCAAGACCAATCCGGTAATTTCTAGCTCGCACGTGACAAACAGAGCTGATCGGGACAGAGCCAAGCTTCGTTTCCTTTGCGAAGCGAGCCGAGGACGTCCGAAGGTGGCACGCGAGGAGAGCCGGCACACGCTCGAAGGAATTTGATCAAGAGCCGATGGGAGGCTATTACACGAGCCAATCACGTGGCTGACACAACCAACGGAGTGAGGCGTTATATTGATGAAAACAATTAGCATATCTAATTACCAGCGATATATTAACACTTCAGGGCATCAGAGAAGTTTTTAAATAATAAATAAGAATTATTTATATTATATACTAGCTGTACCCGGCATGCGTTGCAATGCCAATCAAAGAAAGTGTTGGCGTTGTAACTTTGTTTGTTGAAGTGCTTTTGGATTCCCAATATATAATTATTTTCCGTTAACCACCTCTAAACTATTGTAAAATTGATTTACTATCTCAAAACAAAGCATGAGATTGTGCTCAACAACTCACCAATGTTTCATCGCAATGAAATGAATGGTATATGAACGCATACGGGACTTTGTTGAAACAATTCGAGCGCCGTCACCCATTTGTGGAATATACTCGTACGCTACCTATTGTAAAATGGATTTACTAAATCGAAAGCCTTCCATGGCGTGTATACAACAACTCATGAACAATTTTATCGCAATCGGATGAATGACATATGAACGCATACGGGATTTTGTTTAAACGATTCACGCGCCTTCACTCATTTGTTGAATCTTCTCGTGCGCCACCCATTGAAAAACGGATTTATTAATTCATACACCTTCGCAGGACTGTACTAAACCTACCAACGTTTTATCAAAATCGGATGAATGGTAAGTTATATGAACGCATACGGGACTTGGTTGAAACGATTCACGCGCAGTCGTTCATTAGTTGAATCTGTTCGTGCGCTACCAATTGTAAAATAGATTTACTAAATCAAAGCCTCCGTGGCTTAGGCGGCAGCACGCCGGCCTCTCACCGCTGGATCCGTGGTTCAAATCCCGGTCACTCCTTGTGAGATCTGTGCTGGACAAAACGGAGGCAGACAGGATTTTCTCCGGGTACTCCGGTTTTCCCTGTCAACATTTCATTTCAGCAACACTCTCCACTATCATTTCATTTCATCTGTCATTCATTTAATCATTGCCCCAGAGGAGTGCGTCAGGCCTCGGCAGCCGGCACAGTTAATATCCTCGCCGCTAGATGGGGGCTTCATTCATTCCATTCCTGACCCGGTCGGAGACTGGAAGCAGGCTGTGGATTTTCATTTTCATTTACTAAATCAGAAATCTTTGCGGGAGTGGAAACAACATTTCTCTAAATTTCATTGCAATCGCATGAATGATATATGAACGCATACGATTTTTTTAAACGATACGTGCACCGTTACTCATTTGTTGAAACTACTCGTGCGCTACCTATTGTAAAAAGGATTTACAAAGTGAAACCTTTCCTGGAGTGTGCACAACAATTCAACCAAGGATTCATAGCAATCGGATGAATGGTATTTGAACGCTACGGGACTTTGTTTAAGCGATTCGCGTGCCGTCCATCTTGTTGAATCTACTTGTGCGATACCTATTGTAAAGTGGACGTACTAAGCCAGAAACCTTCCCTGAAGTGTACACAACATCTCACCCAAGTTTCATCGCTATCGGACGAATGGTATATGAACGCATACGGGACTTTTTGAAACGCTTCGCGCGTCTTCGTTCATTTGTTGAATCTACTTGTGCGCTACCTATTGTAAAATGGACTTACTAAGCCTGAAACTTTCCCTGCTTAAAGCAGGGGGCCATTGCACGCCACAGGCTCGGCCAAGGCCACCGCAGCACCGAATAACAACTCACCCAAGTTTAGTCGCTATCGGACGAATAGTATATGAACGCACACGGGACTATGTTTATACACTTCACGCGTCGTCGCTCATTTGTTTAATCTGCTTTTGCGATACCTATTGTAAAGTGCATTTACTAACCCAGAAACCTTTCCTGAAGTGTACACAACATCTCACCCAAGTTTCATCGCTATCAGACGAATAGTATATGAACGCATACGGGACTTTGTTGAAACGCTTCACGCGTCGTCGCTCATTTGTTGAATCTACAGGGTCTTTCATATAAAGTAAGAACGGTGAGCGGCGGCTTTGTTAACCACTGCTCTAGAGGCCTTGGCCGGGCTTGTGGCGTGCCACGGCTGTAGTATTGAAAGCGAGCGCATAATACTTGCAATAAACGTGCAGTTGTTCAGTCGCCAGTCGGAACCTCAGATGTTAACATGAGACAGTTATCATTAGTTATTGTTATTTAAGGGGCAGAACTACGAGGTCATCTGCCCCTAAACAGTTATCATTACAACATCGTATTTTTTAATGTAAAACTTATTTTAAATACGAGTCGGCTCGGCGGGTACGTGATTCAGTTGTTCAGCAGTTTCCTGAAGAAGAGTCACCTTCACTAGCACTGATTCAAGTCATTGTAAATAAGCATAAAATTAAAGATCAGAAATATTACAGTGGCAGAACTCACTTGCGCCAGCCAGAATGTGCTTACCAGATACAATGCTTGTATAACACAGGAAGGACGACACTTCCAACATCTTTTATAAGGTAATATATCATACAGGATTGTTCACACGCTTAAAGCAGGGGGCCATTGCACGCCACAAGCTCGGCCAAGGCCACCGCAGCACCGAATAACAAAATTGCCGCTTGCCGTTCTTACTTTATATGAAAGACCCTGTACTCTTGCCCTACCTATCGTAAAGTGGAATTACTAAGCCAGAAACCTTGCCTGATGTGTACACAACCTCTCACCCATATTTCATCTCTATCGGACGAATGGTATGTGAACGCATACAGGACTTGTTTGAAACGCTTCGCCCGTCGTCGCCCATTCGTTGAATCTACTCGTGTGCTACCCATTGTCAAGTGAATTTACTAAGCCAGAAACCTTCCCTGAAGTGTACACAACAACTCACCCAAGTTTAGTCGCTATCGGACGAATGGTATATGAACGCATATGGGACTATGTTGAAACACTTTGCGCGTTGTCGCTCATTTGTTTAATCTACTTGTGCGATACCTATTGTAAAGTGGATTTACTAACCCAGAAACCTTCCCTGAAGTGTGCACAACATCTCACCCAAGTTTCATCGCTATCAGACGAATAGTATATGAACGCATACGGGACTTTGTTGAAACGCTTCACGCGTTGTCGCTCATTTGTTGAATCTACTCGTGCCCTACCTATCGTAAAGTGGAATTACTAAGCCAGAAACCTTGCCTGATGTGTACACAACCTCTCACCCAAGTTTCATCGCTATCGGACGAATGGTATGTGAACGCATACAGGACTTTGTTGAAACGCTTTGCCAGTCGTCGCTCATTTGTAGAATCTACTCGTGTGCTACCTATTGTTAAGTGGATTTACTAAGCCAGAAACCTTCCCTGAAGTGTACACAACATCTCACCCAAATTCCAACGCTATCAGACGAATAGTATATGAACGCATACGGGACTTTGTTGAAACGCTTCGCGAGTCGTCGCTCATTTGTTGAATCTACTCGTGCGCTGCCTATTATAACATGGATTTACTAAACCAGAAACCTTGCCTGTAGTCTACACAACCTCTCACCCAAGTTTCATCGCTATCGGACGAATGGTATGTGAACGCATACAGGACTTTGTTGAAACGCTTCGCCCGTCGTCGCTCAGTTGTTGAATCTACTCGTACGCTACCGATTGTTAAGTGGATTTAATAAGCCATAAACCTTACTTGAAGTGTACAGAACATCTCACCCAAGTTTCATCGGAATGGGATGTATGGTATATGAACGCATGTGGGACTTTCTTGAAACAAACGCACGCCATTTTGTTGAAACTACTCGCGCGCAATCTATTGTAAGTTGTATTTACTACGCCTATAACTTTTCCGGGACTGTGCACAACAACTCACCAAAATTTGATCGCAATCGGATGAATTGTATATGAACGCACCGCCATTACGCATTTGTTTAAACTACTCGCGCGCTGTCTATTTTGAAATGGATTAGGCATGCCTATAAACCTCCCGGAAGTGTGTACAACAACTCACCAAAATTTGATTGCAATCGGTTGAATGGTTTATGAACGCAAAAAAGACGAACAGACAGACATTCCTTTTTATATATATAACTCGCTTTGCTCGTTGGGGGCTCCGCCCCCAAGCCCCCGGTGCGTTTGACGAACCGTGTACTTTTAGGGAAAGTAATGGGTTCAAGAGTTTAAACATATCTTTCTAAATTTAAGGTTTTTATGTTTGCTGTGACTTTGTAATAAAAATAAAGACGATTATGTTGCATGCAGATTTTCTTTGATGTAAATTTTTTAGTTGATTCGTGGATGTCAACTACCAAAATAAATTATGCTAATGGTCTGAATAAAATTTTGGTTTTGCTTTGTTATAATTCTTCCAGAAGTTAGTAGTGTCTTCAGTGTACGAAGTTCCACACATTTGTTGCTTGTCTAATTTTCAGATTTTTTGCACGTGCCCTCAAGTTCAAAAAATACAGTACGTTTTATCTGTTAATATTAGGTTACGAGTCCAAATTTTAATTCTCTATAGTGTTATTGCCTATTTTTGACATCTATTTTCCCTCTAATTAAATTTATTTCCAATTGAAGAAGGAATGTGCGCACTGCTATACTTAAGTCTGTTAGGACATGGCTGCTCCTCTAGTATACTTCTAGTTATAATAACATGGGGGGAGTTTTGCCAAGGCTTGTCCCCTAGCCTACTGCCGATTATATCATGACAGGAAATTTCGTTAACGCAGATCCCCTAGCCTGCCGATTTCAGGAGTTTTATTATGAAACGCCTTTTAGCCTATTGCCAGTTATATCATGGCGGGAAGATTGGGTAAAGCAGGTCCCCTAGCAAAACAGTCTGTTTTAGATTGTGTGGTGTGGCTAACGGGTTCCAAAATGCCGATGCGCTGCTGTTCAGAACATGCAATATAATAACCCAGTAACAAATCCCAGGAACTGTAAATTTCTTGGAACTAAGAAACGTATACGAACGCATAACCTCCAGTAATTAGTTTACAACATTACGCATATTTACAAAGATAGATTCTATTCCCCATTCAGTTCTTTATATGGATGGCAATAACATTTGTCTTTCTATTTCGATTAATATTATTATTATTATTATTATTATTATGAAGGGGACGTGGTGGTTCTCAAGTCACACCTCTTGTCTCTTACCAAGGCTGACTGGTTTCAATTCTCATCGATGCATGTGAGATTTACCTACTAAAATATCAAGTGCTGTGGTTGGGAATCCTCACATAAAAAGGTGGTCCTGTGCCTCATGTTCAAGAGATTAACGGTCACGTCAAATTACAAACGTACTTCCATTTTTACTAATATGATGTGTAGACTATATGGGTCTTTACTCACCCGATTAATAATCACAGGAAGAACAAGTAGTTCCGTGAAGAACTATATAGCCTATTTTCATATGTCCTAATTATGTTAATTGCCTCTATCAACATACAAAATTTAAGTTTGTTTCCTGTAATAGATTCGCAGATATTGAGAACCGACTAAATAATTTGGATGTTCGCCATGTTGGATTTTTATATATGTAGGTCGAGTTATGTACTGTTACATGAAGATTATTGTGTACGTGTGGTATTCAAAATTCAATCGCAAGTCTAGGACACAAGAAGTAAAAACGAGACTTTGAAATTTCGCACGGCTGCCATCTTGTGGTTATGGAAACAATTGAAATAAATTAGATTTCAGTGGATTAACATTTGTATAAGTATTTAGTGGAACAAGTTTCACTGCACTCGGATGGTTAAATTGCTAGAAACGTCCATGTGAATATTTATACTTCGCGTCGCCGCCATGTTGGATTTGTGATCTCCAGATTATTGAAAGTCCTATAGGTGAACTTATATTCTTAGCACTATGAACAAAAAAATTCAGTTAGATTGCTGTAATAGATTCGTAGATATTGAGAACCGTTAAAATATTTCGAATGGTCGCCATGGTGGATTGTTATATGTATAGGCCATAGAGTCATGTACCATTAAAGAAAATTATTGCGTAGGTTCATTATTCAAACTTTCAATTTGATCGCATGATTACGACACAAGAAATAAAAAAAAAAATTCAAAATTCGCACAGCCGCCATGTTGAGGTTATGTAAGCAATTGAACTAAATTAGATACCAGTGCATTACAATGTGTATAAACATTTGCTGTACCAAGTTTCATTGCGTTTAGATCATTAAATCGCGAGCAAGGTCTAATAATAACTTTCAATTTCGCATGGCCGCCATGTTCGTTTTGTAGTTGACCGGTTTTTGAAAGTATCATAGATGAACTTCCAGTAGTGCCCTTTATCTCCGTACAACATTTCAGGGTGATATCGGTAATAGTTTCAGAGATATAAAATGCCGGTGAAATATTTCGCACAGCCGCCATCTTGAGGTTATGTAAACAATTGAACTAAATTAGACGCCAGTGCATTACAATATGTATAAACATTTGCTGTACCAAGTTTCATTTCGTTTGGATCATTAAATCGCGAGAAAAGTCTATTTAAACCTTTTAAATTCGCATGGCCACCATGTTCATTTTGTAGTCAACCGGTTTTCGAAAGTCTCATAGATGAACTTCCAGTAGTGCCCTTTATCTCCGTACAACATTTCAGGGTGATACAGGTAATAGTTTCAGAGATATAAAATGCCGGTGAGATATTTCGCACAGCCGCCATCTTGAGGTTATGTAAACAATTGAACGAAGATAGATGCTGGTGCATTACAATGTATAAAAAGCTTACTGTACCAAGTGTCATTGCGAGGTGTTGGTTAAATCGCGAGAAACGTCTATTTAAATGTAATATCTTCGCTTGGCCGCCATGTTGGTTTTATAGTTACCAGGTTTTCAAACGTCACATACGTGAACTTCTGGTAGTGATATCGGTAATATTTTCGGAGATATTGAATGCTAGTGAAATATTTCGCACAGCAGCCGTGTTGGATTTGTGAGACGTAACAAAATTTGAAGGGCACGGTCGGGGTCTTCAGGAATAGTGCTATGAACTTACCGAGTTTCATTGAAATCGCTCCAGCCGTTTAGATTTTATTAGGGGGGACTCATACACGAATCATACACGCATACACAGACGAACACACGGACAAAATGTGACCTTATAAGCCTATTTTTTCAAAAATGAAAATAGGCTAAAAATGCGTCTATATATTGAATATCAGTTTCTATATGGTAAAATGTAAATTAACTTTCTACAATATTGAGCCGATCAAAATTTGCCCTCCGATTATTTACACACAAAAATAGGTTGCTTAAAATATATGAAATGAGGTAGCAATTTGCATATCCGCAGTGAATATTATAAAGGAAAGTACGTAAAATGTATCATGCCATGATTTAGAGTTACAGAAACTAAACCAACTTTAATCAATCTAAGCTATAATAGCAAACAAGTTATATTAAGTACGTCAGTGCAATACAACAGTAAAGTTAATACAGAAAAATAAAAATAAATACTCTGAAAGTCGGTAGGATTCGTCACATCAATCTGTGAATTCAAGTTGCTGTTCCTTTCAAAAAACGACTAAGAGCAGTCAAGTACTGGCAAGTATTCCTAAGTTCACAAATTTTGAAAATTTATTCGGCTCAAACAGGTCGAAAAACTTTCGGCCAGAAATCTAAAATCGTAAATTTCTCCCTTATGCATTAAAATTGCTCGATTCTGTCAACTGATTATTAATTAGAACTTCACAATGCATGTATATAATGCATATCAAAATTCTAGGTCTTGAAATGTAAATTTTGAAATTTATTTTGCTAGATTGAAACCCCTTAATATTGTCCCAAATGCAAAATTTTGACGTTTCGTATTTTTTCGGCCGGTTGCTACCAACGTTCCACCATCATAGCAAATTTCAGCTCTATAGGTGATCGGGAAGTACCCTTTGATTTATGATTCTCATGATGTGTACATGGGGCTTTGTGAAGGGAAGGAATCTGATCACACTTGAAAAATTTTATCACCCGAAGCAGAGAAAAATTTCCCCCCCCCCCCCCCCCAAAAAGGCAAAATAACATTACGGTTCTCGACCTAAAAAAGACCTAAAAAATCGAATGAAAGTATTCCTAAGTTCACAAATTTTGAAAATTTATATGGCTCAAACAGGTCGAAAAACTTAGACAAATATCGGCCAGAAATCTAAAATCGTAAATTTTTCCCTTATGCATTAAAATAGCTCCATTCTGTCAATTGATTATTAATCAGAACTTCAGAATGCATGTATATAATGCATATCAAGACCCTAGGTCTGGAAATGTAAATTTTGAAATTTATTTTGCTAGATTGAAGCTCCTTAATATTGTCCCAAATGCAAAATTTTGACATTTCATATTTTTTCGACCTGTTGCTACCAACGTTCTACCAACATAGCAAATTTCAGCTCTGTATATGGTCGGGAAGTAGCCTTTGATTTATGATTCTCATGATGTGTACATGGGGCTTTATATATAGAGATATAAGATAAGATAAGATTTGCGGCTGATTAAATGTTTAAATATGGAATAAAATTTTATTCGCTTTTAACGCGCCATTTAGGCAAGTATTTTATGAGGTGACGCCAACTTTATCATCCGAGTGGGAGAGACGCGACCAAGATCGAGGTCCTTATTTCTCAAGTCTTCACTGACAGTGGACGTGCCAATCGACTTCGCTATACATATTCGAGGCAACGTTGAAAGAAGTAATACAACAATAATTAATTAAACAATGAGAATTATGGCAAATACTTGCGTAATTACTACATGATATTTAATCTGCTAGAACGAGATTAACTAAACTACGAGAATTTTAATAGAGACGCTTCAACGTGATTGAAAATTATATTTCTACGCATTTCATCACCCTGTTGAACCAGCTCAAGTTGAGAGGGGAGTTAAACATTGTTGAATATACAGAGAGTGGAATGTCTTTCTAAGATGCTACAGGGAGCATAGCCATGACAACAGCGAGAATATCCGAAATGACATAATACTAACTTCGCGGAGGAGATGAACATCTAGTCTCTCCTGCATACATCAAATCTACATCTACAAGAGTCATTTCATCGACCACTATGATGGACACACATATCTATCTGAACTGCGTCGAAGAAGACAGAAGAATTTCCAGTACGGATGCGGCTAGGGTTATCCCAGCGCGATTAAAGAAAGAAATAGTTTCCCATCTCATTAAGAAGATAGCCGAGCAGAATGGACGACCACACGATGATGTTGAGCGAGCTCTAATCCTGTTCCTGGCAGTTTGGCGAATCCCGAAGGAGTTCGAGGAGGGTCTCACACGACAACTGGAAGGGGCGATTTCTCAAAAACAATCCGTTTCTGATGAACAACGAGGGAAATCCACTTATTGTCAACTATACCCGGCGCCAGGTAGTCTCGTGACCAACGAAGTATCCCATTTTGTAGAATTAATTGTAGAAACTTTTGAGAATATCCGACTACTTTGTATATTAATGCCATTTTTCTACATCTTCGATTTATTTTAATATTTTTCAATTTTATATTTTCAGCGCTATACCATGTAGGAGCTTCATTTTTGATTTTCATAGATTTTTAGATTTGCAAGCGATTTTTCGACGATTTAAATTTGCTATTTGGAATTTAGAATTTTATGCTATTTCGGATTTGTTTGATGCAGATCTTATTGTTTGGTTCGAATTGATTAAGTTCAAATTTGTATCGCTCGAATTTTGTTTACATTCAGTTTTGTTACATTCGAATTGTATTTTGAATTTAATCGTTTTAATTTGGATTATATCGTTTTTGATAACGAAGGATGCTTATTGTATATTCCAAGAATGGAGTATATTTTAAAGAATGCGATCGTTGATCTATTTTGAGAATCTGAACGAAGTAATAGTCTAATAACATACCCGACAGATCTGGTTGTGACTATTTAGTGACATGATTCACAAATGTAAAAGTATGGAACTCTATTAGAATTGTATTAGAGAAAGAATTGTAATCATATTATAATATGAGGAAAAGCAAATACAAGTTACGACGTAATATTGAAAGAATAACATTTTTAAGAAATACTTGAGTGAAATATGACAGCTGATGGAAGCTTACATTGAAAATGTTATTTATGAAAAGAATGTAAATGTTGTTGAAAGAGCAGTACCGTATTTTATTATACTGTAATACTTCTTAGGATAATTTATCGAAAGAACCAATATTTTTATTATGGTATTCTTTATTAAATATGTTTGAGCTGCAATAAGGATTTAGCAACGAGAAGTTATGCATTTTGAGAATACAATGTATATCTAGGAAATATATTTATTTTATTCCCGTGTTGACGGAGGAACATGTTTTATATATGGCAATGGGCACAGTTATGACATTGTTTCATTTATGTTGAAGAAATACCTGTAGAGACAGATCTGCGTAATATTTATTATATTGAAAGTAATAATTGTTAAGACGCAGTATTATTGAACAGGAGTATTTGAAGTTATTGAGATAGTCTCAACAGTTGAAATTCCTTGAAAAGTGTAGGACAGCGGATCCTTGTTGAAATTGTATCTGAAAGATATTATAGGAGCAATGGATCTGTGTTATAGCTGAGAGTAAGTTGAGTTCTATTTAAATGGTTCTAAGTAGACATTAATTTAAAGGTAATTATTCGAAGGAAAGGAAAGTTAAATTTATTAACTATTTTTATTTTTACGACAGACCAGTAAGAGGAGGTGAACGAACTATGTCCACAGCCTACTTAGCTGTACGGATTATAGAATCCTGGATTGAAATATTTTATACCGATAAAGACATAGTTATGTGAAGATTTTCTAGATTCTGAATGAATTAAGTTGAGAGAGGAAGGAGTAAAGTTGATGTATATATTTCAAGTTTGAAGTAGGCAGTTTGCCAGTTGTAAATATTTTATTTAAAGATGTTTAGTTGACGAACTTCATCGTAAATATTTGTAATGTATATAAACCGTGTATAATATTGACAGGAATTACTTAATGCAATTGAAGCGTATTTTTAATGTTAACTTATGATAGTAGTTTGTTTTATCGCTCCTGAGGAAGGATATAAGGAAAGTAGGAGACGGGAGTAATTTTATGTAGATTAATAAATAGTATTTGTAATGACGGAGATCTACGTCAGGGGTAAATTCATTTGTTTTCCGGGGAATTTAAAATTAACGACACTAATTTTGTTTTTGTTGTTAACTTCTGTGATCCAGGGCACAACAGTCGTGTGTAATAATAAATTAGGAATTATTTTATTTGTGCTTGCATAAACAAGATAGTTTATCATATGTATCTCAGAGGAGCATGTTATTAATCTGTTGATGTTTTAATGTTATTAACGAATTATTTTCGAACTGAACGTGAGTTTCTAAGACATGCTTAATGTTTTTAAATTGTAATTGGAATTCATATTTCCAACGAACGTGTCGAGAATAAATGACAGTCACATAACTTACGATTCGCTGATCATTTTATAGAAATATGGCATTGTCTTTTGTAGTTAATTGGTAGAGGAATGTGCTACAGGGTGAGGTTTTTCCTAGGGACCTGATCCGCATCCTTACGCCCGATATTTTTGATTCTCGTATTCCCGAATAGTGTTGAGAACCCTTATGTCTTGTAGTTAGATACTATAGCACATTCAGTTTAATTCCCCTGTCCCTTATCAGAGTATATTCGCCAAGGAGCACTTTGTAGTTTTTCTAGCCGGGAACTTCAAGATGCTACGATCCATTTTACAGCTGCGGTTATTGGAGGATCATTCCTGGAATTCAGGTACAGTACCATGCCGACTTCTGTCTGGATGGAATTCGAAAACACAAGGATCATACTCAGGATTGCTGAGGATTCAAACTTAAATCTTCATCCCGTCTGACGGTTCCCCCTTGTAGTCATAGTGCGTGATATATCGTGCACGGCTACACTGGGGCGTGGTGACGTAAGAGGCAGTGTTTACGCTAATAAGAGTTAACTTTGAATTTAAGCAATAAATATCCTTCAGGCAAGCAACTCAATGTTGGAAACATCTCTTAATGCCATGGAAGTTCCTCTTCATTTGACATAGTCTTCTCGTGTCTGACGATCACTATTACAATTTCGTCAGATTGCCGACTCGAACGCGGTTCATCACTGAATCCTATTGTTGTTGTCCCTCTAATTAATTTTCATTGTTTTCTACACTTTTTCAAACGTAAAGGACACACCTTATGTAAAATGCATATGTTTCGGTATAACAATGATTCCTTCGTCAGCGTAGATTAAATAAAAATAATCTTAAAAAAACTATGATAACAAATACAAAGAGAAAATGGATATCCTCACAAAGTCATATTCGATCGATTAGATTAGCAGTTTGTCTTTTTTTTGCCACTTCGAGCGTTAGTATGAGTCATTGCAGAGTTTCAGTTAAGCCCTTGGGTAACTACTACAGGTGTAACGATAAAAAAGGAAGGAACACATTAAAGAAAGAATTATGTAAATAAGTTAATTTGGCTGGGAGTGGAATCAAAAGTAAATGAGTAAAGAAACAAGCGATTTTAGGCTGCTTTTCCGAAACTGCATTTAAGCCAGAAGTGATTTTTGATTCTTTTTTTTAGTTTGGTATAGTTCTCCAAGACTCACAATTTGAAACTTTCCCGGGCCCTTTAGGCCTTCTACGTTTGGCACAATTGAGGAAATTGGTTTATTTTACGTTTTTGCTAAGATGGGGACCCATACTTTGTCTGCTAGGACGTGTTTTCAACAATAAACTGTATTCTACTGAGTAGCCTTAAGAGAAATGATATACGTACATGGGAGGTTCTAATCGACCACCGGCCACATTCCTCTCCCAGACGACACTTGGACCGCCGACATCTATGGTGCCCTTAATGGTGACCAGAAGCATGGCCCCAAACATGCTGAAACCCTGCACGACGTCTGTCCACACTACAGCTTTAAGTCCACCCTGAAACAAGGTCACACCATCAGAGAAATAAGAACAATGACATTCAAGATGATGATTATGATTAAGGTTCGGAAGTTACGAAAAAGTAATATTTTTTACCTGATTTTATTTTGCCTGAAATTTGAAAATAAAGTGGGAATGAAGGGTTACTGGCCACGTTAAAAGCCAACAAGTGCATATTTTGGCCATTTTTATGGTATTATCATATTTTGTTCATTGTAGTGACATTTAAGTCATATTTTGGAGGGGGGGGGGGGGGGACAGATGACCTCGTAGTTCCACCCCTTAAATCCTAAATAACTAACTAGCTAAGTCAAAATTGTTTATACGAGGGTCGAGTCTTAAGTCATGGCAACTATTTTTTTTTCTCGCGAACAGGAGACAACACGGAAAATCTGCGATATGCACTTGGAAATATAGGGCATGTACACTACGTATGCAGAATTGTTTGTTGTTTGAGTCTTCAGTCTTTTGACTGGTTTGATGCAGCTCTCCATGCCTCCCTGTCCTGAGCTAATCGTTTCATCTCTACATAGCTACCACACCCTACATCCGAGGCAATCTGTTTAACATATTCTAACCTTGGTCTACCCCTACTGTTCTTGTCCTCGACCCTTCCTTCCATAACTAAGCTTGCTAGACCTGAGTGTCTTAGTATATGTCCTACTAACCTATCTCTTCTCTTCATTAGCAGTCGCCAGAAACATCTCTCCTCTCCCACTCGTCTTAATACCTCTTCGTTATAACCCTATCTACCCATCTGATCTTCATCATTCTCCTGTAACACCACATTTCAAAAGCTTCAATTCTCCTCTTTTCTGCTGCACCAATAGTCCAACTTTCATTTACATAGAGCGCCACGCTGAGACAAAGGCTTTCAGAAATGACTTCCTAATACCTAAATCTATATTCGATGTCAACAGATTCCTTTTTTGTAGGAATGCTTTCTTTGCCTGAGCCAACCTACTTTTTATATCCACTTTGCTTCGTCCATCACTGGTTATTCTGCTTCCTCAGTGACAGAAGTCTCCTACTTCCTTCAGCTTTTCACCTGCCAATTTGATCTCCATAGAGGTTTCTGATTTATTTCGGCTGCATTCCAGTATTTTTGTTATACATTTATTAATTTTCATCATGAATTCTTTCCGTAAGACGGAGTCAATACCATTCAAAAACTCATTCAAATCCTCAGGCTTGTCGGCCAAGATGACGATGTCATCAGCAAATCTCAGAGTTAAAATTATTTCTCCTTGAATCATCACTCCAACTTTAAATTTTTCTCTGATTTCCTTCATTGCTTGTTCAATGTAAAGATTGAAAAGTATGGGTGATAAGCTGCAGCCTTGCCTTACACCTTTCAGAATACCAGCTTCTCTCTCATTTACTTCAGCTCGAATGACTGCTGTCTGGTTTCTGTATAGATTGTAGATTACCCTCCTATCCCTGTACTTTATTCCAATAGATTTCAAAATGTCAAACAATTTAGTCCAATGAACGTTATCAAAAGCCTTTTCTAAGTCTACAAATGCCATGAACGTTCTCTTATCTTTCCTTATTCTACCTTCCAAAATCAGCCTAAGACTTAGTACAGCTTCCCTTGTTCCTACATTTCTCCTGAAACCAAACTGGTCTTCACCCAACTCCGTTTCTATCTGGCTTTCAATCCTCTTGTAAATTATTCTAGACAGGATCTTTGAAGCATGAGTAATCAAGCTGATCGTACGGTAATCTTCACATCTGTCAGCTCCCACTTTCTTTGGTATAGGGATGATTACATTCTTCTTGAAATCAGGGGGTACCTCACCTGCCTCATAAATCCTACACACCAAGTGAAATAACCTGAACAGACCATCATCTCCTATGCAGCGTAGCAACTCAATCGATATATCATCTATGCCTGGTGCTATGTTCCTGCTTAAGTCTTCCAAAGCTCTATCAAATTCTGATCTCAATATTAAATCTCCTTTCGAATCCTCATCAATTTCCTCCTCCCTTTCCATTACATGAATCTCAATCTCCTTTCCCTTATACAAACTCTCTATGTAAGCTTTCCATCTCTCAACCTTTTCTTCCCCATCTGTTAGAGGCTTTCCATATGTGTCCTTAATATTACAGCACTTAGTCGTCTTTTCCCCGAATATATTCTTAATCCTTCGATAAGCTGTGTCTACTTTTCCTAATTTCAGACAATTTTCTATACCTACACATTTCTCTTTCAACCATTCTTCTTTCGCTTCCTTGCACTTCTTGTTAACTTCATTTCTCAGACGTCTGTATTCTGCTTTCCCCTTTTCATCTCTTACATTCTTGTGTTTCCGCCTTTCATCCATCAATTCCAGTATATCCTGAGTGATCCACGGTTTTCTACCTTTTCTTTCTTTCCTACCAATGTTTTCTTCTGTGGATTTTGTTATTTCATTCTTCAAAAGTGCCCATTCGTCTGCAATTGAAGTTAGTTTAGGGTTTTTCATTAGTCCTTCCTTTATTCTCTTCTTGAATCTTTCGTTTACATCCTTTACTTTCAGTCTGTCTAGTGTCCACCTTTTTAGCCTACTTTTCACATTTTTCAAAAATGAGGAAAAAGTAGACTTATGAGATCGGGCAAATGTGTGTCTGTCTGTCTGTCCTTCTGTCTGTCTGTCTGTCTATCCTTCTGTCTCTCTGTCTGTCTGGCTGTGTGTGTGTGTCCCCCCTATCAACTCCTAAACGGCTGCAGCAATCGAAACAAAATTTGGTAGGAGTAAAGATCTTTACCTGAATATCTCCGCCCATATATGAAAATGATGTCAGTGCTACCAACTGCTGAAAAATCGCTATTGAAATTTGAGCTCCACGTTGGATATCTTTGAAGGTATGAATAGGAGCTATTTCAAAATTGGCACACGTATAGATAGTAATATTGCAGTTTAATTTCCAGGAGGCCATACATAGCAGTGTTGCCAAAATGAATATACGCCTGCTGATAGGTCCAAATTTTAAATGCAAATAACTTCTACAATATCAATTGGATTTCAACCAAATTTCGTTTGTGCTATGTGTACATAAACAGACATGACTGAACGTATTCTTAGGAACCACCAGGGCAGCCAACTGTTAATAAATGCTCTCAATTTATTTTATCCAAATACCAATATATCAAAAAGTATGCAAGCCGACAGCTTTAAACTATGCACACGTATAGTACCTGACATTCTATATTAATTTGGAGTAACTTATATACGTCAGTGCTACCAACATGATTCTAAGCCCGCTGAGAAGTCCAAATTTAAATACATGTAACTTCTATGCTATCATTTGGATTTCAACCAAATTTCGTGTGTGCTATGTGTACCATAACAGATATGACTATGTCGATTCTTAATAGTAACCAGGGCTGCCAACTGTTAATAAATACTGTCTCTATTTTTGTTACCCTAATATCAATATATCAGAAAGTATGCAAGCCAATAGCTCTAAACTTTGCACACGTATAATACCTGGCTTTCTAGATTAATTTGGAGTAACTAATATACGTCAGTGCTGCCAACATGATTCTAACCCTGCTGATAGGTCCAATTTTAAAATGCATGTAACTTCTATACTAACTAATGGATTTCATTCAAAATTGACACAGCAATAGATCATATTATTTCAGATTATTTCTGACCAATACATGTATGTCATTGTTGCCAACATGATTTTACGCGCGCTGTTAGATCCAATGTTTAACTGCATGTAACGTCCATGCTATCCATTGTATTTCAACCAAATTTTGTATTCCGTACCTTAAGAGATTGAACTAAGAATATATTCAGTCATCAGGGCTGCCAACTGTAGTTCTCTATTAGGCTACATTATGCCAGGTATACAGTATTTCGAACTTATTAGAAATTTCGATATTACCAACTTAATTTCAGCATTATTCTAGATAGATCCATATAGATTAATCATTGGCATAGATCTTAAATTTTAAGAAAAGTAGGCTCTTTAGTTCGTCACGGAACTTCTTTTTTGGCTTTTGACTTTTCTTCAGTTTCTTCAACTTTAATCTGAATTTCATTACAACCAGATTGTGGTCAGAGTTTATGTCACCACCAGGATATGTTTTACAATCCAAAATCTGGTTTCGAAACCTCTGCTTGACCATAATGAAGTCTATTTGGTAACGCCCTGTATCTCCTGGTCTCATCCATGTGTATATTCTTCTATTGTGGTTATTGAATAAGGTGTTAGCTATGACCAACTCATGCTCAGTGCAGAATTCCTTCAGCCTCCTTCCTCGATCATTCCTTTCACCTAATCCGAAATCTCTTTTCGTTATACCAATTACGCCGTGCCATAATCCTACACGATAACGTGACATATCACACAGCAGCCAACGTTCAGTGTCGCTTACAACGGTGGGGTTGGGAGGTTCTTCCACGCCCGCCTTATTCGCATAGTGCCTGAAGATAAATTCTGACGTCATGAGATGCTCGTAGGTAAGTGACAGAACACAGGCGATTGGTAAACATTGTTTTATTACAGTATAGACAGCAAATACACAAGACTACGTACAAAGGACAGGTCTCCACTGGTTACAGATCTTCGAAATAATCACCCAAGGTGTCTACTGTGCGTTGCCAGCGGTGGGGCGGGCGCTGAATACTATTCGCTGCTTGTGTATCGCTAACGTGTAACACCTCTCTCCGAAATACTGTTACGATGTCTTCTTTGTTAGCAAACCATCGTCCACGTAGTGGCTTCTTGACTTTTGAGATTAGATCATAGTCACATGGGCTCAGATCAGGTGAATAAGGCGGGTGTGGAAGAACCTCCCATCCCCACCGTTGTAAGCGACGCTGAACGATGGCTGCTGTATGTTATGTCACGTTATCGTGTAGTATTATGGCACGGCGTAATTGTTACAACGAAAAGAAATTGGAATACACTGCATTGACAGTGTGCCAATCACGCACTGGGTGACACACAATAACACCTTGAACATCGTATGCCAGGATGACCATAACATTATTGGGCGACAGATTTTGTCGAACCTTGTGCCTCCGTGGTGACCCCTGACGTCACCATTCACTTGCCTGTCTCTTCAGTTCAGGCCCATAAGCACGTGTCCATGTTTCATCGACTGCAATAATGCGATTCAACATGGCTTGTCCTTCGTGCTGAAACCTCTCCAGATTGATGCGATGTGTTTCAAAACGAGTACACTTCACTACCTCCCTTTTAAGTGATGTGGCATCGCCTTTGCACAAATTTTACGCATCTGTAGGTCCTTGTGTAAAATGCGCCGTATTCTTGCCGCTGGTATTGCTGTATGTTCTTGCAATTCCGCTATAGTCCAGCGCCTGTCCTCCTGTAAACACTGATCGATCACCATTATCCGTACATCTTTACCCATGGACACTGGACGGCCTGGGCGAGGCAAATCGGCAGTTGATACTCTACCCCGTTTGAACGTCTCCACCCACCTCGCCACTGTTCTATAAGGCATGGCAGGCACACCAAATGCTTCCCGCAGCTCTGCATGGCATTGGCATGGCATTCTGCCGCGGAGAACTGCGATTTTAATATATGATCATTGCTCCTGCTTGTTGACTTCCATTCTGTGACGCTCTCACTCACACACTGAACTTGGGGGCATGCTCAGACCCACACTGTTGTTTACATACTCCATCGAGTAGCATTCTACGCAAGTACATACCGTACGTTTCCAAATGCATATCGTAGATTTTCCGTGTTGTCTCCTGTTCGCGAGAAAAGAATTAGTTGCCATGACTTATTACTCGACCTCCGTATTTTGAGCATTTTGGTTAGGTACGTGTTATCGCGGTGGACTTTCAAACACGGAATTTGCAAATAGAGCAGTATATATTTTTCTCTGTGTTCCCGCAACAAGCAGGTAGCAGGTTTAGAAGACCTGATTCTAAGAAAAAGCTTCTGTACGGATGTCTCATCGAATAAGATGCCAGCCCAGGAGACAAATGTAGCTCGGAGCATTTAATAAACCAGGAAGCTCCGAATTATCACGGCCTTGATGGGTCCGGTAGGTATTGTAGCTCTATAAGTTTGTATGATTAAATGTGTCTGCTGTATTGGCCTATCGCGCTTTATGTTAGTAATACCCCAATACTTACTACGTAACCCTAAAATGTATACATCATATTTTCCCGTATTAGGTCATATTCACCTAGTTTTTAAGGCATATTTGCTTGCTTATTTTGTAATTTTTGAGATCTTAAATTTCCGAACCCTAATGACGATAATGTTGTTTCAAGTGGCCTAATATCTTGGTTACATATAAATAAATAAGAATGTTACGATGTGAAACATCAGACATGTTATCCTACTATGAATTTGAGAGGAAATATGTGTGAAATCCATTTAGGCTAGTGCTGGTGGAAGCTACAAATCATCTAATAAAATGAGTTCCGTATTATAAACTACAATATTTGTAAAACACTCCCTTTTATAATAGATTGATATTTGTGCCAATAATAGTATAAAATACCGGTGTAGCAACAATTTCACGTGAGGTTCCTTCTATGTCAGATGTTACACATCATATGCGACTACTGTAAGGCTCGTAATTTTTTTTCATGGTACCCACAATCGTTAGTCTTTACTTTAGGACTTCTTCTGCTAGCGGTATGCTGGTAAACCAGTTATCTACCGTGATATTCCTGCCTGTACCATAGATATGCTCTGTGAGCCTGACGCCAACATCTCTTGCTGAATTAACACGCTGAAAGGACCCTCCATTTCCATGACTGATGTATACAAAGTTCTCGAATCACAGAGTGTTAGTATCTTTATGCCATACTTGGCTGATTTGCTCGGTAGGTATTGCCGGAAGAGACATTTTCCCCTAAATGGTACAAGATGTTCGTCAATGCATGCGTATTCCCATAGGCAGTAAAACTTTTGACAGTTCTCGGTAAAAACTGTTAACAATTCCCTGATTAGAGCTAATGTATCCAGTTCTCTACGCTGTGGACGATTATTTATGTCGTCAAACCTTACACACCTCAAAAGAAATAAAAATCTTGTCAGTGACATGGTAGAGTGGAATATTTAAACTCTTAGGCCATTTGTAGAAAATAAATCCTTCAAATTTTAACATTGCTGCGCGGTTGGATCAGTAATCACAAGAATGATCTAATTTCCATTTCAACTGTTTTGCGACAAGCACTATGGTTTGCAACGTAACTACCCCGATTTTTGTCAATGTATATCTTTGTACATTGAGTGATTGCTCTGATTATTACATCGTTCTTGAGCACACTGAAACAATCGTGAGGTGTTTTAGCAACTTTAGCTTGCAATCTAGTACCTGGTAAATGAGTTATGATATTCTGTGATCTGGTGCGTACGTAATTGTTCATTCAAATATTTCGTAACCACTTACTTTTTATGTCCTTTCCAAGCATAAATTTCGTCACTCCTGTTGCAACCGGGTTTGAAGAAGGAAGAGTACTTCGCTCGAAATCATGTCCAGCCAAGACAATGTCACCGAACGAAATTCGAACGGAGAGCAGAAGAGAAAAATGTGTATACATTTTTTCGAGATTATGTGTCAGGAAGCAATTGATAAAATTTTAGCCAGAGGAAATATGCTTAGTTGGAGAAGAAATGAAAATGTTATTGTATGGGATATTTTAACTAAGGGAGAATCATTTGAACCAAGTCCAGGAAAGTGCACAGTTTTGTAAATGTTACCAGCGATAAAGCAGTTGTCGTGAGCGAGGGAAGTCCGCAAGGGTAGACAGAGTTCAGACACACGCCAAGATAGAGGAGTGGGGATGTCGCGTGTACGTCATGCTTGATAACAAGTGGAATGCCAATCAGAACGAAGGAAGAATGCGAGGGAACTTATAAATATTAAATATATTATTTTAATATTATAAAGGACTCTTGCATATCAAATTCATCAGGAAGGAAGAAGAAATTTAATTGGCAAAACAGAAATTAAATTAGAGGACTGAGAGAGGAGATATAAGTGAATGAGTAATTTTATAGACAGGCGAGAGGCTAGTTCAGCAAGTTTGAGAGGGAAATCTAACCGAGGAGGCTAGCGAACGGCAAGAAACGAGGCTCTTATTATTCGAACTTCCAACGAAGTAACACGTATAAAAATTCACTCTACAAGCTGTATGAAACGAGAAGTCAGAAATTATTAGATTTCAGTAAGAAGAACTAGTATGGAAATATGAAACGACAAGAGTAAATGAACTATTACTGCAACTAAGAAGAAATATAAAGCTGGATTTAAGAAAACATACGTCGATATACTCTACAATACTTAGTATCACAATATTGGAACTCCTACACGACAATATACTACGCAGAAGAAGAGAAGTTAGAAATACTGCGATATTTACTTGAGAACCACACTATATTCTACAAGATGTTTTTCAAATCAGGTCGAAGGGGAGGAGTAACGACTAACAACTGTTTAGAAGGAAGGAAGACGTTCTAATCTTTCAACATGAAGGGAACGTAGAGCTACACTAGCGAGCGAAATCCAGAAATGACCATGATAGCTTGACTATGGAATCGAGCTGCACCATCATCAGTAGTTTGTTCAAAATAACAATACAGTCTACTACAATGAAGAAGAGATCACAGGGAAAGGTGATTTCTCGTCATAAGAAATATCACTGCAAAACCACTAACAAGAGAGAACGTCGAGAGAGGTTCCGAATGAAGTTGGATCCAGACAAGAAGCGTGAGCAGTATCTAGGTTATCTGACCGAGAAAAGGGAAGATTTGCAAGCAGAGCGATGTTAATGGCATGGACGAGGGGATACCGTCTGGCGCTATCAGCTGTAAACCGGTCCTGTCACCACAACACTCACCTGCAGCCGAGCCAAGCAGAGCACGGAAGCAACGTGACGCATGCAGATCCCAACAGCGAGACGCGTGCCACATTCCAGATGCACGTGGGAGGAATTCCGCAGATGCCAACGTCTTCAGGTCTATCACGAGCGATCCAGTATCCAAGGTAGAACAGTGAAATTTTTAACACCTATGTAGTTAGAACTTGCATGCGTTATTCCAGTATATCGACCAACATCTGACTATTTTTATTCTTAGTTCATGTTATTATTGATGTCTTAAATCTTGAAATTTTGATAGAAATCTTCGTATTTCCTTTAGAACGTATTTTCAACGTTTATTGGTAATACTCTCACTTTAACTATTTTTGCATTCTATTAAGCTAACGTTTTTAGATCTTTTCATTCAGATAAATTTTATAGCGATAAATGATGTACACTATGTTGACGTGTTGTAAAATAAGAAAAAAAAAGGGAGTAATGAGTTTGACAAGCGCAATTTTGTAACAAATGAAATGAAAGATGCAGAAGAGACATTAATATCCTGTATAAAGCTAATTCGTTATAGGAACGAAAATATGATGTATAGAAACCGTAACTATTGGCAGGAGTACTCAATTATTGCATTGGAGGTACTTCATTGTCAGAGAAAGTAATTTTGTGAAACCCAGAATTTTATTTTGACTGTATGAACAGTATGCGTATTTTTTAAAGCATAGCTGAGAAATGTGAAGAGAAATGTGATGTTATAGATCAATCTTTGTAATTGAAAGGTCATGTAAGACTAAAGAAAGGATGTTTCATATTAGATCACATGACACAACGTGAGGTGAAGGTATTTTTACTGAATAACAAACGCGAGCAGTCTTAAGATTCTGAGAAAGGCTATAAATTGTAACGGAAATGTATTTAAAGCAAAGAAAGGAAGTATGGCATAATGTATATGAGTAGAAATATGAAGAAGCATTACGAAAGTATTTATATGAGATGCACAAGTAAGAAATAGCATGGAATTGTATAATCGATAGCGGTTATGTATGAGGAGGAATTTGTATTCATGAAAGGTATTACAGTCGTAATATTTAGTAGGAATACTGAATCTCTTAATTTGTCGAAAGTATTTGAGATGGTTTTTAGAGGTTTGTAATGTGCTAAGGAAAATACATGGGTGAGGTAATGGTAAAAGGAAGTGTAGTAAAGACACGGTAATATTGTTAATTAAGAGTGTGAGATAAAGAGATTACGAAAAGAAAATATGGAAATACAGTATGTCAGTTGTAGTTCTAATGATTTCGTACTCACATTTGTTTGGCACATGTATTAAGAGGGAATGACATACACATTTTATAAGAACTAGTGAGGAATTCTGACTAGGAGAACAACAATAATGAAAAAATAAAACCAAGTCAGAGATAAAATATATACAAGTAAAGGTTCTCTTTTCGTCAGAGATAAAACATATACAAGTAAAAGTTATTCCCGCTAGATGTTACCGCCACATACTCCCTCCCCAGTGACAACGGAGAGATATCGTGATGGGAATCGAACAGTTCTTCCAGAACGGGTGTAGGACTCTTTCAGTTGAGTATGTGGGATGCAGATGTCCCTATGAATCTGGTGTTGGCTACTGGCACAAGTTGTGGTAGCTGTGCCAGTGTATTCACTATTAAGTAGAAATGCTGGTTTAAGTCTCTTCACCATGGTTGGTAATAACCACAAAGTGTTTGTCGGAGCGAGATATTACACGGAATGGTCCATCGTAGATAAGCTGCAAAGGTTTACGATGAGAGTCATGCCGAATGAACACATGAGAAGAACGCAACAGTTCAGGATGTATACATTGTTCTTTTAACAGCATGATGTTTTGGTTGGACTGGGCGTAAGGAATGAACATGCTGTTTGAGCTTGAGGACGAAAGCAGGAAGTTCTGTCGGTTGTGATTCTTCAAAGATGTCTGCTGGTAGGCGAATAGGCTCTCCATAAATGACTGCAGCTGAGGAGGAATTTAGGTGAGGTATGATGAGTGATATGAGGCCTAGCATGACTGTTGGAAGTTGGGGTACCCAGCTGGTGGTTAACTGAGTCCGAAGTGCGCCTTTGAGCTGGCAGTGCCAACGTTCTATTTTCCCATTTGCTGCAGGATGGTAAGCAGTCGTTTTAATGTGGTGTATGCCCAGTATTTTCATCAGATGACTGAATAACGAGCAGTCAAATTGCTTGCCATGGTCAGTTGTGATGACGGCTGGTACACCAAATCTAGCTATCCAAAAGTATAGGATGGCATGAGCTACTGATTCTGCTGTTATGTCCTTTAATGGTATAGCCTCTGGCCAACTTGAAAATCGATCGATGATTGTAAGGATATATGTATATCCTTCAGATGGTGGAAGGGTGGCAACAATATCCGCATGTATGTGAGAGAAGCGTCGTTCCACTGGATCATATGTATTAATTGCACTGTTGGTATGCCTGGTAACCTTGGAGCGCTGGCAGGCTATGTAGCATCTTGTCCAGAGTTTGACATCTGCCTAGAGTGATGACCATACATACTTTTTTTTTGTAGAAGTATGGTAGATGCTTTAATTCCTGGGTGCGTCATATTATGAAGCATTTCAAATGCAAGCTTGCGGAATTGGATAGGTAAATATGGCCGCACCTCTCCTGTTGAAACATCAGTGACTAGTTCTGCTCCGGATGGTAAATTGATGGTCTTGAATTGAAGAGATGTGGTAGTTGATTGTAGCAGAGCGTGTAGTTCTTCATCGGATGCCTGTGCTTTAGCTACATCATCAAATGACAATTGTGATGTAATGAAGATAGATGAGATGCGGGAGAAAAAATCTGCTGAAATGTTATCCTTTCCCGGAAGATACTTCAAGTCAGTTGTAAATTGACCTATAAAATCCAACTGTCGGAGTTGCCGTGGAGATGCTTTATCTACGCACTGCTGAAATGCGAACGTTAGAGGTTTGTGGTCTCTAAAAAGTGTAAAATTTCTACCTTCCAATAAATGGCGGAAGTAATTTATTGCAGAGTAGGCAGCTCACGATCATATGTGCTGTACCTTTTTTGTGTGTCTTTGATAAAAATGCAAGAGGTTCTGCTGTACCATCACGGATTTGATGCAGTGAGGCTCCAACCGAAAAGTCGGAAGCGTCAACCGTCAATGCCAATGGTAGATCACTTGAGGGATGTGCAAGTAGGGTAGCATCAGCAATTTGTTTCTTGAGGTTGTTAAAAGCTTGAACAGCCTCTGGTGTCCATTTAACTGCTCTGCGGTCACGCTTGCGTGTGTCCTTACACAGACTGAAGAGGCTCTGCTGGGTCTTTGCCGCATTGGGAAGTGACCGACGATAAAAGTTTACCAATTCTAGGAATCGTCTTAGATCAACGATTGTACTAGGTTGTGGATATGAAAGGATAGCTTCAACTCGATCAGGTAATGGTTTGATTCCTGCAGACGTAACAGAGTACCCTAAGAAGGAAATTTCAGAGGCCCCATAAATATATTTGGACAGGTTTACATTGATAGAATATTTATCTAGGTGTTCCAGAAGCAATTTCAGGTGAATCTCATGCTCCTGCTCATCGAGAGATGCTATGAGAATGTCATCAAGGTAGCAGAAAAAAGTCTAAATCTCTCAAAATGATGTCGATATACCTTTGAAATGATTGTGCTGCATTGCAAAGCCCAAATGGAAGTTTAAGAAATTCAAATAGGCCGAAAAGAGTGATGACAGCAATTTTAGGTATATCCTTTTCAGCGACTGGAATGTGGTGAAAAGCTCGAATCAAATCTATTTTGGAGAAAACTGTTTTGCCACATAAGCGGCTGTTGAAGTCCTGTAGATGTGGAATAGGGTAGTGGTCTGGAATAGTTTTTGCATTTAGGGCCCTGTAGTCTCCACAAGGTCGCCAGGAACCATCACTTTTAGGAACTAAATGGAGTGGGCTGGACCAAGGGCTCTTGGAAAGTCTACATATACCTAGATTTATCATTTACTGAAACTCCATCTTTGCTTGTGCTAGCTTATCTGGGGATAGTCGTCTAGCCTTGGCCGAAACTGGAGGGTCTATTGTTGAAATGGTATGAAAGAATGTGATATCGGGTGCACAATAATTGGGATTGTCACGAAATATATTTGGATAATTTCCCAATAGTTCTGGATACTTATTCTGAGGGTCAAGTAAATGGATGCTCTCTGAAATTAGACGTTTAACTGGCACTGCAGAGGTGAACATACTGGTGGTGCTATCGATAAGACGTTTATGTTTGACATCGATAAGCAGTTCATAGTTGTTGAGGAAATCAGCACCAATGATAGCGTGTTGAACATCAGCGATGATGAATGGCCAGAAAAATGGACGTCTTAGCTTGAGCTTAAGTTGGATTAAACGCTCGCCGTAGGTTTTAATTGGTGTGCCGTTAGCCGCATAAAGTATGCGTTTACAGGTCTGCTTTCTGTCATGTGCAGTGAGCGGTAGGACTGACACATCTGCCCCTGTATCAACCAGGAATCGTGTACCAGAGGAACGGTCTGTTACAAATACACGGCGAGAATTTCCTTGGCCCACATCACTATGTGCCGCGTCTAGCGAGGGGCCTGAGCATTTCCCGAAGCAGAGGAGGCTGTGTTATATGAGCATGGGCTGACACACTTCCTAGCTTTGTCTTGGTATGTGAAATGGTACCAACATAATGAACTATCTGGTCGATATTGGCGATAAGGTGATCTAGGTCTAGATCGAGATCTCGTTCGATGACGGGTTGTATGTGTGTTCGAAATCAGACTGTTTATAGATAACGTAAGTTGTTCTAATTGTGACTCTAGTCTGAAAATCCTGTCCGCCTGCTGCGTAGGAGGTTCTGCGGCGGGTTGGCGAGATTGAATCACCGATAGAAATTGCGAGGGTTTGATAAATCTAAAATTCTATCAGCTAATGCGGCCAGGTTGTCTAGAGTATCGTTGCAGGATGCTAGTATCGATCTTAAATTAACTGGGAGTCGTTGCAGAAAGATTGTGTGTAGAAAATCATCCTCGACCTGTGTCCCCACAAGGGCGCGCATTTCTCGTAAAAGCTGGCTTGGCTTTTTGTCTCCTAAGTCAAGCTCTGTGAATAATTTCGTCACTTTCCGTCCTTCTGATTCTTCAAATTCAGCTATTAACCGGGCCTTCAGGTCTAAGAAAGGCGTATTCGAAAGTGGTCTTACTAACAAATCACTTGGTGTAAGTTCGGCAACGTCTGGGTCCAATGAGCCGATAACATAGTTAAACTTCGTAAGCTCATGTGTGAAGTTAGCTGTAGCAAATTGGGCCTTGATCTGCAGTAGCCAAACCTTAACATTTTTACGCCAAATTGGTGGGATTTTAATTGACACTCGTGAAATTTCAGGTTTGTTATGAGATGTAGGCATACCTGATAGCGTCGCATCGGTTGGTGTGTTGTCCGTGCGAGGCATAGCCAATGTCGTTATTTTATTACACGATAATTTAACATTCACTCAAACATCACGTCAGGGTCACCACTGTGGTTTTAATGATGTCGTACTCACATTTGTTCGGCACATTTATCAAGAGGGAATGCCATACACATTTTTATAAGAGGAACTAGTGAGGAATTCTGACTAGGAGACCAACAATAATGAAAAAATAAAACCAAGTCAGAGATAAAATATATACAAGTAAAGGTTCTCTTTTCGTCAGAGATAAAACATATACAAGTAAAAGTTATTCCCGCTAGATGTCTCATCCACACAGTAAAGAGAGGTCGTAAAATGCATTTGTGTAGAGTTAAAAGTGTGAGTAGTGAGGATTTAATCCCATGCACACTTATTATTTGGTAAAAGCTAATCTGAAAGTCATGCGTCGCAAGTTTGAAATGTTATTGAGTTTATTAAACACTGGATTTGTAACATAGTGAATAGTTCTGAACTTAATTGTTTGTAACCACAGATTCACTGGACAGAGAAATGTATATTCATGATTTGACAGAAATATTGTGTGAGATACAAAAGCAGAGAAGTGAGATGAACTTTATGCCGATAAAGCAGAAAGAGAAATCGTGCAGGTCGCGATATTGTACATAAATGTATTTAAATAATTATGATTATTATAAATAATTGATTAATAATTTTCTACACCTAACATGTATAGTTTTGACGCCATAATTGCGATGCTATAACGCTGTATAAAGCAGGGAGAAAGCTTATGTATTGTTTTAACTTTGAAGTGAGTTAATTTTAGGACTTGAAGTACAGTATTTTACGAATGTGTACAGTATTGTTATTGTTTTTCTAAATCTTTCTAAGAAAGATGAACTCGTAACTGTTTTAAGTTTGATGCAACATAGACTTAGTTAGTCGCATCCATGTCTAGAGAAGACATTTATTTCTATTTGAGTGTTTATTTTTTATCTTAATATTGTTAGGGACATTATTGTAGTGTCCGTCTTGGAATAAATGGCAAGTGCTCTTTGGACACTTGTTCCGTTTTTTATAGAGCCGATCTTTATTCAATAGTTAATTACGCTATAGCAATACTACTAGTTCAATGCAGACAGTGAATCGACATAATTTTCCTTATCTATCCCGAGAGCCGAGTTGCTCATAGTGTTCAACTTTTGATATTTTAGGCTGTTCGGTGTGCAACTAGTTAGTAGTATGGTTAGATATGCGTTATGTGTGTCAAGGGTTCCCTAGTCATCAGTCCGGTAGGAAATGTTAATTTCTTAGGCGGATGTTGACATCCCTACGATCCTTTTTCCATCCGCACGGAATTTGGACTGTGACTCTGAGGAATTCGGGCGCAGTATCAATAACGGGAGATGAACTCGTTTGATACTAATCAGCCGCACTTTCATTCGATTGCTCACTTTCAGTCAAATTCTCACTAAGTTCACAAACATCCCGCTCACCATCATCTGACTCCTGAAATTCTGAATCGCCACACGAATCTTCAGTTTCTTCTTCAAGCCTTCTCCTTATACGCTGTTGTTCCATATCGGAAGACATGGCAGGGCAAACAAAGCTTCCACACTGAACTGGGTGTATAATCTAAATATGACACTGCCAACAAAGATATTACTCAAGTTGATAGGTGGGGTGTATACAGCTCCCCGGTGTAAATAAACGTTTATAACATTCAAACAGTTTGTTATTTATGGCCAACAATGAGTTCATGTCAAATTGCAATGTTCGGTGAGATGGTACTGAGCCCGCTACCAGCATAGCCAACTTAGTAACTTTACAACATACAAATAATAATGCTGGGGCGTTGTGAGCACACCACATAACCAATACAAATATTGTAAAAATACTGATAACTCACCACACATGTGTAGAATATGCAAACCATGAAGATGATTATCGCAATGGAGTTGTAATCTATTCCAGTAACTGAAACAAAGGTGGAGTGCACTTAAATATATAATATTGTTCAGATGAAAATAATCTACTCAGGTAGTAACTTTACTTCAGAGCTCACGCACATGTACGTGTCCACTTTATTTTAACGACTGAAGATTCTTAAATGATGTAATCTGGTAGGAAACACCTGAAAATTATTTCCTATATCCCAACTTACCTTCTTACTTATCTGATACTCTGGTGCTCTAATGTTTGAGTTAACAATATACTTTTCCGTGTAGCCTATCGTTGAATATTTTTGTAGATTACCTTAAGCATTAGAAAATTTAATCTATGCTGATATGTTATGCTTACCTTGACCGAAAGTAATGGCTGGCATATAAGCAAGTACAGGCAGGAACAGAATCTGGAATAATTCAAAGTTCCAGTTAAACAAAGATTTAAATGTTACGTCTCTTTTCAAAACAATCACCAACCGCGGTGGATGAGAACGCTAATGCACTACCTCGTTTATGGGACATCTTGGTCACTATCCCCGTGTACTTGGGTGTGTGTCGGATATCACTGATGACTTACGTTCTCGCCTGCTGTGCCCGAAGTCACAGAATCGAGTCCTGGCGCAATCAGCTGGCATTTAAGGGTGAGCAAATGTGAGGTTGGCATGACAGTAGATTTACTGGCCAGTTCAAGATCCCCCTTGGGGCAAAATTCCGGCACCCGTAGGGTCTAAAAGTCACAGTAGTTAAAAGGGACGTAAAACCACTGACATATATTCACAGATGACCTATGCTTCACTGGTGTGACTGTAGCGTGTGTGAAAAACTGTAATCGTTACGGTTACGGAAGGGGGTTGGTACTTCGGGGTTTGAAATGTGTCACTATCCTGGCATTTTCCTGAGGGAATATGGAAAGACTATGGGAATAACCAACTACTGATGTCGGACTCAGACCAACAATCTAAGGATTGCTGCAGTCGATGTGCACGATTTGAAGTGTAAAGCTACACCACGGTATAATTTCTGAATGAATCCACCCAAAAATATGTAGTGACTACATCATATTTGCCAGGAGTCCACCTCATTGCGTAGTGGCTAGTATTCTCGGCTGTCGCCTGGGTTGGATTCCAGGCTCAGCCAAGATTGATTTTGGTCTGATGTCTGGAAAAACTGAGAATAGGTGGGATAGATTCTTACCTCAGCCATCCTAGAAGTGATTTTCCTATGTTTCTCACTTCTGCGATGGTACCAATGCCGATCACGGTCTTTTATAACCCAAATACTACCGTACCTCAATTACAAAAAAAAAACACTAGTACAGACACCACAGTGACACAGGTGATCAGAAAAATTGGCACACTCCCAATTACACAGGACTACATGACCACGATGTCGCAATGACCCTGAAGAATCAACAAAAGCAAGCAACAACTCTTTGCCAGTATATGAAATAAATTTGGGCTGAAATTGATATCGGTGAACTGTGTTCTGAAATGTCTCCAAAATACTTGCAGTCAGTGTTCTTCTCCAATAATTGTGTGTGTCTGTGACCAGCGGATGGAAGTTTTATCTGCTACGAAAGGGCGTTCAGCAGGGTTCAGCACTCCGATCTGATGTACGTGTTACACCAATTTATTTGGATTGTAAAGACTTATTGGGGTCAAACATTTCAATTACCAACAGGAATGAAGGAAAGGTCTGAATCCAAGAATCCAACGTGTCTTCCAAACAAATATTGCATGGCATACCTTATTTAACCTGTATTCTGACATAATGCTGAAGGAAGTTGTAGATGACACGGGCTATCAAGTTAAGAGTTAATGGCATCCTACAAAACACAATCAAATATCATAATGTGCAATAGCATGGAGGATTTCGAATATCTAATAAATGGGATGGAATGTTTAGGATTTCATTGCCGTGCTACCCCATACGAATTAAAAGTAACCAAAATGCACTGCAATGCGTTTCATTAATGGAATGTAGGCCCTATCAAGTAGTTGCTATCCCAGAAGACACCAGAGATCCCAATCGCTTCACAAGGTTGAAACATCCACAGGTACGACTGTAATCCCTATACATATAAAATTGTACTTTTGTCCTTCTGTCTGTCTGTTCCTCCGTCATTTAAAAACGACTCAAACGATATCGTTGAAAATTTTCAAATGGCTATAAGAACATCCTGGGATCACTTTATGATGCAAAATTCAACAATATATCCAATGTGATTAAGGGGACCAATGGGTGCCTTATTATATGAACTTTCGATGTACTCGTGTGATATGTCGTACGAAGGGTATTTTATAGCGCCATACAGCAAGATTAGTGTAATTACTTCTTGAAACGAAAAAGGATTTTTTTCAATTAATTATAAAAGTGATAAGTAGGTGGATAAAACGCTCAATTTGCATGCCCCACAAGGTTTGTAATTTTATTTAAGGGCGTCATCACGAGGATGTGGACTTGCATTATCGGTGAGTCATCATTATTTTATAGTAGGCCTATGAGCTGTAAAAATAGTATTTTTCTTGCTTTAATCCATAATTAATCTAATCCTTTCAGTTTTGCGGACAGAATCAATACTATCATTTGGGGTATTTTCTTTTATACAGGTGGCGACACTGTTCGTACGAAAGACTCGACACTGACTTCTCTCTGTTTAACAGTCTGTTATTACTTCATGCAAATATTATCTCTTACAGAGGCAGAATGAAAGCAGAATGAGAACTCGTGAAATGGATTTGCCATAACCACGTTTATCAATTTTGCAGATCGGGAATAATGTTCTTACAATATCTCGAAAAGGGCCTTAAAACGCCGGATTCGTGGTTTAAACACGATCATTGCTCCTTGCATTGCGAAGCGTAAAACGAGCTAAGGCCCATCTCCCTACGAGTAAATGGACTTTGACAAGTCTCATCCAATCCCTATATGAGAGGTCTAGATGCAAATCCGGCTATCTCCACTTTTGAGGGAAAAAGAGTTATGGTTGGAGTACCATTCTCTGAGGTGTTTGTGATCAGTTTATAAACGTGTTTGGTTGCAAATCCAGGCCAAATCTCCCTCAAATAGAGGGTGAAAAAGAGGGGTTAGTTGCAAACCAGGCAATCTCCGTACGGCATTGAGGTACAGAACCGGCTATCTCCATGGCTCAACGTGACTCAACAAAACCACGCTTTCCTGAGGCATTGTGATGACATGTTTGTGACATTAGTGCTCCTACGGCCATAAGCGTCAACAGATAGCAGTGAAGTATAGTCAAGTTGGCAGTATTGAGTAAGGTTTATGGACTGTTGTTGATATGAGCAAGGAAGTAACGTGTTGGGACAGTAATGAGTTGATTGTAACTATTACTGTGTCAAATAATAACAGAAAAAGGTCACCAACCACAGCAAGAACGAACAAGTAGTTCCGTTTACGACTAGAGGCTATTATCATATATCCTACTTATGTTAATTGCCTCTATCACCATACAAAATTTCAGTTTGATTGCTGTAATAGATTCGTAGATATTGAGAACCGTCTAATATTTCGGATGGTCACCATGTTGGATTTTTATATATTTGGGACATAGTGTTATGTACTTTTACATGAATATTATTGTGTATGTGTTGTATTTAAACTTCAATCGCAAGATTAGGACCCAAGAAGTAAAATAGAGATTTAAAATTTCGCACAGCTGTTATCTTGTGGTTATAAAACAATTGAAATAAATTATATGCCAGTGGATTAACATTTGTATAAGCATTTACCGTACCAAGTCTCACTGCACTTCGATTTATACTTCGCATCGCCGCTTTGTTTGATTTACGCTCACCAGGTTATTGAAGGTCCTGTAGATTAATTTATGTTCATAGCCTCCATAAATATTTAAAAAAATCAATTTGATTGCTGAAATAGATTCGTAGGTATTGAGAACCGTCTAAATATTTCGGATGGTCACCATGTTGGATTGTTATATGTATAGGCCATAGAGTTATCTACCATTAAATGAAAATTGTTGCGTAGGTTCATTATTCAAACTTTCACTCCGATCGCATGTTTACGACACAAGAAAAAATAACTTAATTTTAAAATTTCGCACACCCGCCATCTTGAGGTTTTGTAAACAATTGAATAAATTAGATGCCAGTGCATACAATGCGTATAAACATTTCTTGTACCATATGTCATTGTGCTCAGATGGTTAAATCACGAGAAATGCCTATTAGAATCTTTCAACTTCGCTTGGCGGCCATGTTCGCTTTTTACTTTTCAGGGTTTTGAAAATTACATAAATAAACTTGTAGTAGTGTCCTCTATCGCCGTACAAAATTTCAGGGTGATGTTGGTAATAGTTTCGGAGATATAGAATGCCGGTGCAATAATTCACACAGCCGCCATGCTAGATTGGTGAGACGTAGTCAAATTTAAAGTGCACGTTTGGGGTCGGCCATAATGGTGCTATAACCTTACCGAGCTTCAATAAAATCGCTCTAGCAGTTTAGAACTTATTAGAGGGGGACACACACACAGACAGACACATATATACACACACACACACGCGCGCGGACGAAAGGTGATTTCGTGTGGGAGTCCCCCTTACCCCTAATATAATCTAAACGGCTGGAGCGATTTCATTGAATCTCGGTAAGTTCATAGCACTATTCCGGACGACCCCGACCGTTCCCTTCAAATTTTGTTACGTCTCACCAATCCAACATGACGGCTGTGCGAAATATTTCGCCAGCATTCGATATCTCCGAAACTATTACCGATATCACCCTGGAATTTTGTACGGTGATAAAGGGCACTACAGAAAGTTCATCTATGAGACTTTCAAAAAACGAATAACTACAAAACGAACATGGCGGCCAAACGAATTTGAAAGTTTAAATAGACCTTTCTCGCGATTTAATGATCCAAACGCAATGAAATTTTGGTACAGCAAATGTTTATGTACATTGTAATGCACCGGTATCTAATTTAATTCAATTGTTTACATAACCTCAACATGGCAGCTGTGAGAATTTTAAAATTAAGTTTTTATTCCTTGTGTCGTAATCATGCGATCGAAGTTAAAGTTTGAATAATGAACCTACGAAATAATTTTCCTTTAATGGTACATGACTCTATGGCCTATACATATAACAATCCAACATGGCGACCATCCGAAATATTTAGACGGTTCTCAATATCTACGAATCTATTACAGCAATCAAACTGATTTTTTATGTTCATAGGGGCAATAAACATAAGTTCTCCTATAGGACTTTCAATAACCAGGTGATCACAAATCCAACATGGCGGCGATGCGAAGTGTAAATATTCACATGAACGTTTCAAGAAATTTAATCATCCGAGTGCAGTGAAACTTGGTGCAGTAAATCCTTATGCAAATTTTAATCCAATGGCATATAATTTATTTCAATTTTTTCCATAACCACAAGATGGCAGCTGTGCGAAATTTTAAAATCATTCTTTACTTCTTGTGTCCTTATCATGCGATTGAAGTTTGAATAATACACGTACACAATAGTCTTCATGTAACAGTACATAACTCTAAGGACCTACATATCTAAAAATCCAACATGACGACCATCCGCAATATTTAGTCAGTTCTCAATATCTACGAATATATTAAACCAATCAAACTGAAATATAGAATGTTGATAGTGGCCATTAACATAAGTAGGATATATGAAAACAGGCTTCAGTTCTTCACGGAACTACTTGTTATTTCATAAATTAAAATAGGCTAAATATGGAAGAGGAATATCGCAAAGGTAAAGAGAGGTTAATGTCTTTTATAGCACGCTTTGATTTACGGTTTGCATTGTTTGAAAAACAATTCTCGGTAGACTTAATATATGACTCCCAAGTAAGAAATTGAATGTGTAAAAGATCGTTTGTGTCTATCCATAGGTATGGTGCTACATTCCCGCCGCGATCCCTGAGTGCGGACATTCGACCCATGCTTATCGCTGCTCGATCCTAAAGGCCTATCCACAATGCGCAGTCGGCAGACGGTAGTGGGTAGTTGACAGTCGGCAGTTGAAGTCAGACCCGTGCTCTCTTAGGCGCCATGCACAATGTGCAGTTGTATGCGGTGGTTTATAGTTGACAATCGGCAGCGTGTAGTCGGCTGTCGCCAATTTTATCTTTGACCGCCAACTGCATATTTATGAGCCAATCAGAATAGATAACAAGCTGACGACACTTTGTCGTTTTCTCGCTCGTCATCAGCTGTGTAGTATTATTCGCGGTATATTCTTCGCAGGAGTTCGTTGTTATATTATTTATTAAATATATAAAAATATCATGACTGAATGTACTGATATTGGGATAGAAGATATATTCATTAATCTTGTGAGGGAACGCCGTTGGCTGTATGAAATGAGTGAGCCCAAGTATAAAGACAACCTCTTCAATGATCAGACGTAGAGGCTCATTGCCGATGCAATGGATTGGAAGGGTATGATCATGCATACATAATAACTTTCATTATTTAATTTATCGACAAGAAAATTGACAACTTTCTCAAGGAATAAATGAACGTCAAGTTATTATTTACTCCTAGCATTTTAACGACTGCGCATTGTGGGTGTCTAGGTTGTGAACTACCGACTTCCGACTGACGCTATGGACTGTCAACTACCCACTACCGACTGCTGACTGCGCATTGTGTGTAGGCCTTGACAATAGGCGAGATCACCGAGTTTCATAAGCAGTTCTATGCTACACAGGTTAATCAGACGGTACTACGGAAGTACCGTCTGCAAACGTAGGCACACCAAAAATTATACCCGTGCTCCAAAAGTGGCTATAATGGAATGAACGAAATGAAAACGTGACTGTCAGTCAAGCAGCATTCTTGAAAATACTACACAATACAAAACACAGACTGTAGTTTGTCACAGGGAAATCACCAAATGAAAGAAGAGGAGGAGATCACACCAGTCACAAGTATCGCCCCAACAGGGATTCGGTGGTAAATTTTATAAGGAAACTAGTTTTTACCCCGGCGTCGCCCGCAATAACATTTGGAATCCCGTTATAACATTAGTTATATAGATCTTTCCTGTAGTGGAAGATAATGACGGCAACGTGGAGCGTTGAAATTGAAAATCGGGTGCAATATCCGACGGGGAGGTTTGATTTAAGGAAGGTCCCCTAGCCTACTGCCACGTCTATCGAGAGTGTTTTTAACGCCTCAGCTCTTCTCGGAAAACTACATTTCTGGTCTTTATCTCAGGCTGCAGAATGACTAAGCCATCAGAAGAACTGACTCTGGAGCATGCCACTTACAATTGACCAATTGCGAAACAGTCACTTCTCAGATCCACACCAGGTACTTTGAATCTCTGCCCATGAGCCTTGTTAATTGTCATGGCGTAGCAGATTTTCAAAGGAAACTGCAGACGTTTGAATTGAAAATGGTAGTCTGATGGGATTAGAGGAATGCGAGGTATGAAGACAGTTTCGCCTTGGCCAGCACCTGTAAATATAGTGGCTTCAATCACAAATGTATGCAGAGCTTTAACCTGCAGCCTGGTTCCCTATTTACTGCATGCTTTACTCATTGCATCCTTCAGGTGCATATATTCCTCAATTCTCAACTTTTTCTGATTAATGCGAATCCAATGTAGTCTATCTGTCTCCTCTGCATCCCTATTTACTTCTGGGTGGCTCTTTGTATATTTGGCCACTGCATCCCTATTTACTTCTGGGTGGCTCTTTGTATATTTGGCCACTGCATCGCTATTTACTTCTGGGTGGCTCTTTGTATATTTGGCCACTGCATCCCTATTGACTTTCTTATTGCTTTCAACATACTTCTTAAATGCCCTAAGGTTTACTTCAGGATGTTCCTTCGCGTATTTGTTTACAGCTTTATTTAATTGTTTTTACGGATGTTGTTAGTAAATCGTTTTCTACGTTTTGAACATCTATTTGATTAAGTTTGAGGCACTGACTCGAGGAGGATTTTCGCGATAGAAGGAGAAGATGTTAATGAAGAAGGCAGAATGAGAAGCGGGTATTTACATCGTAAAAAGTCCTCTCGGCACGCCGGAAGACGGAGGTAGATTTCATCGGGCAAACTCGGGGATAGGCGAAAATAGGCAGAATATGCACGTTTTCGTAGAAGGATCAGACCTCATTTATTGCGAGAAAGTATTTTATAATTGGAGCTTAATTAACTTCGTTTTTCGTTATTTTATGCATATTATAAACATTTTATTGTCTTATGGGGACGGTAACCTTCTTGTCATTTGGGGTCCATTTTTAGCCTATTTTCAATTTTGAAAAAATAGGCTTATGAGATCACCTTTTGTCCGTGTGTGTGTGCGTGTGCGTGTGTGTGTGTGTGTGTGTGTGTGTGTGATTCGTGTGTGTGTCCCCCCCTAATAAAATCTAAACGGCAGGAGCGATTTCAATAAAACTCGGAAAGTTCATAGCACTATTCCCGGCGACCTCGACCGTGCCCTTCAAATTTTGTTACGACTCACCAATCCAACATGGCGGCTGAGCGAAATATTTCACCAGCATTCAATATCTCCGAAACTATTACCGATATCACCCTGACATTTTCTAATGTGATAGAGGGAACTACTATAAATTCACTTATGTGACTTTTGAAAACCTGGTAACTACAAAACCAACATGGATGCCAAGCGAATTTGCGACATTTAAATAGACGTTTCTCGCGATTTGGCCAACCAAACGCAATGAAACTTGGTACAGTATATGTTTATATACATTGTAATGCACCGACATCTAACTTCGTTCAAATGTTCACATAATCACAAGATGGCGGATGTGCGAAATATTTCACCGGCATTCTATATCTCTGAAACTATTAGCGGTATCTCCCTAAAATTTTGTACGGAGATAAAGGGCACTACTGGAAGTCCATCTATAAGACTTTCAAAAACCGGTTAACTACAAAACGAACATGGCGGCCAAGCGAATTTGAAAATTTTAAATAGACCTTTCTCGCGATTTAATGTTCCTAGCGCACTGAAACCTGGTACAGGAAATATTTATACACATTGTAATCCACTGGTATCTAATTTAGTTCAATTGTTTACATAACCTCAAGATGGCGGCTGTGCGAATTTTAAAATTAAGTTTTTATTTCTTGTGATGTAGTCATGCGATCGAAGTGAAAGTTTGAATAATGAACCTACGCAATAATTTTCCTTTAATGGAACATCACTCTATGGCCTATACATTTAACAATCCAACATGGCGACCATCCGAAATATTTAGACGATACTGAATATCTACGAATCTATTTTAGCAATCAAACTGAATTTTTTAATGTTCATAGGGGCTATGAACTTAAGTTCACCTATAGGACTTTAAATAACCTGGTGATCACAAATCCAACATGGCGGTGACGCGAATTATAAATATTCACATGGACGTTTCTCGCAATTTAATCATCCGCGTGCAGTGAAATTTGGTACAGTAAATCCTTATACGAATTTTAATCCACTGGCATCTAATTTATTTCAATTGTTTCCATAACCTCAAGATGGCAGCTGTGCAAAATTTTAAAATCTCCTCGTTACTTCTTGGGTCCTGATTATGCGATTGAAGTTTGAATACTTATCGTTCACAATAATCTGCATGTAACAGTACATAACTCTAGGACCTACATATATAAAATCCAACATGGCGACCATCCGAAATATTTAGTCGGTTCTCAATATCTGCGAATCTATTACAGCAATCAACCAGAAATTGTGTATGTTGATAGTGGCAATTAACATAAGTAGGATATATGAAAATAGGCTGTATAGTTCTTCACGGAACTACTTGTTATACTTGTGGTCACACTGTCCTTATGCAAGGTTTCGACACTGATGTGTAACTATGTAACGGTCTGTTACTTCTTCACGCAAAATTATATCTCCCGCAGAGATTTTGGTTGGTTCCTCAGTTTAGGGGCTGCGCCAACGCGGTCATGTAACCCCGTGTACTTTAGGTGAGTGTAGAATCTGTCTGATAAACGGTGTGAATTGTGATGGCTGTATTAGTCTGTAATTCAGGTAAGGACTGCAGACGGTCAATTTCAAGCAGTAGTTCCTAATGTTGCTACCAGATACTACCGTCAACGACACCTAGCTCTGAACTTGGCTACGAGATGCCACCGCAACCAGCAACTCGGAACGAACGCTGGATCTACCCCTCCAAAGGAAAGCATACTGAGGGATTTTTAGCGCTGTTAGAAAATCCGACGACTTCGGCCGGCTTTGAACCCGCGAACTTGGGCATAGAAGTTCAGCATACTACCAGTTACGTCACCGAGGCCGCTTTTCACTTAGTCAGATGGAAAGCTGAATGTGATCGCGTGCAAGTGCGTTGTCATGGCAACGTCTGATGGTTCATCCCTAATCAATTTAGTAGTGTTGTCATGGCAACCTCTGATAGCTCTTGGCATTTTCTTATAATTCCGAAATCATTTTTCTCATCCCTTGGCGTAATGGTGGGACATATCGAAATTCTTTCAGCCAAAAGTTTTAGGTAATTATTAGGGGGATATTGTCCATTTTGTACGGTTTTAAAATTGTGCCTATTAAGAGAGATATGATTAATGTTTCCCGAAAAACCCACTTTTTCCCACCCCTTTGGTCAATGGTTGGTGCTATAAAAAAACTCTTCAAACATAAATTTTTGGGCCTTATTCGACACATAGTATGAACATTGAATGGATTCGATATTTCAAATATTAAGAGAGTTATGGCGATATTTCACTTTTTCGAAAAAAGCCCCCCATTTTCACCCCCGTCGACCGATTGTGCCCATTAACGAACTCGACCGAGATTTTATAGGGATACATATTATGTAAAAAATTAAAATTGATTGGTAAAAAATTGCGGTAGTTATCGTGTCCACAAGAAAGTGATATATATATACATAAATTATATATAAACTTTTTAACTGACGGTGGTTTTGGGGTCTAGGGGATGTGAAACGTGAAGATATGTCGAAATTTTCCGGAAGTCGAAACATGGTACCCATTGCAATAGTTAGCTTTCTAATGAAATCTACCTAAAATTGTAGGCGTGAATGGCTCGTAAACATCAAAATGTCCCTGAGTGAACCCTCCCGTAAACCTTTTAACAGAAGCTGCAGAACCATACGTATTTCCAGTTCTGAGTACACAATTACAGTAGACCTGAAATTGGAAAGGATAAATCTCTGCCGCTACTTGCAATTCGAATGATGTACTGTATGTGTAAGGCATAGACATAAAGATACATATTCAGCCTTGTTTATGTAAGGCTGGCAATCTCGTGTCATAGAATACACCTGTAGTCTTTCCCAGTTGTTAGAGGCGTGTCTGACAATGTCAGCACGCACTGTACGTGCATGTGATATGTTGCCTTACATTGCGTAGAGCAGAGAAGAGACAGGCACCATCTCCGGGATTTTATAGACTTGGTAGGGAACATGGGTGCCTTCTACCTCTAACATTTCTACTGCAGCCATCGTGAAAACAATCAATGAACAGCAAATACAAAAAATAAGAAGAAGAAGAAGAACCACCCTTGACTAATAGAAAAATGGTATGCACCTAACTTAACAAAATTAACGTTCGTAGAGGTAATTTTCTTTTACCAAAATCCACTTTTCATTATAACTATGTACTACCAAGAAATGATGAAAAACGCCGAACCTAATCCAACAAACAAAGGAACTCTACAGATAGTTCAACTAAAGGCTAATATATAATGCAATATGTTGATTATGATGTGATGGTGAAAGTACGAAGTACAAACAGAAATGAACTGCAATATGATGATTATGAAGTGATGGTGAAAGTACGAAGTACAAACAGAAATGAACTCGACAGTTACTTCAACTATAAGCTAAACTGATTATGAAGTGATGGTGAAAGTACAAAGTGCAAACAGAAATTACAGAGAAATACTGTTTGAACAGAGAGAATGGGTAAAGATCGGGAGCGCAGACGACAATGACGTGCACGTTATGACGGTAAAGAACACACTGAGCATTGCCACACAGCTCACTGCCAACAAATCACCATAACTCTGGTAGGGGGGACGTGATGCAGCCCGCATTACCTGGCAACAATACAGTAGACTTAGGCATTATTGAAGCTGTTCATATAATCGCGGTTTTCGAGGTTTTCACGGTTTGACCATGACCTCGAGTGAAAATTTTGAAAACCTTTCTTAGCGAGCACCTACGGTCCTTGAAGAAGCTGCAAACCAAATTTCTTTCCAATCCGTTCGGTGGTTTCTGAGATTTCGTGATGAATGAGTGAGTGGTATTTGACAAATATATAGTAGCAATAGCGGTTTTCGCGGTTTGACCATGATCCCGAATGAATTTTTTGAAAACCTTTCTTAGCGAGCACCTACGGCCCTTGAGAAAGTTGCATACCAAATTTCATTCAAATCCGTACGGTGGTTTCTGTGATTTCGTGATGAATGGGTGAGTGAGTGGTATATGACAAATACGAGTACTGTATATAGTAGATTTACGTGTGTCGGTGCACATTATACAAGATCGGCAACAAATGTGAGACGATAATTAGGCTGTGTCCCAATAGTACAATTTCAGCCGCAGTGAACTAGATAGTCGACTACTTTACCGGATGTGACGTCAGAAGTCGTGATCCAATACTGATTAGCGCATAGCAATCAAGTCTGTAGTAGCTAGTGAACGAAAGTGCTTGCTAGATTGGCCGACTACGTCAAGGAAATTACAGAAATTGTAGCTTATCGGTATTGTAGGTTATGTAAATTGTAGGTTGTCTTTGACTTAAGCTAAACACAAACCATAATTAGGGCTCGGCTAAAAAGTGATCACCTTGGCGCATCCATGATCGTATCGTCCAGGTATTGTTTATTTAAAACAGCTGATGAATGCGCAAAGAGCTTACAAGGAGTAGCAGATCACCGCCATCTTGAGTGTTGGTTTGGTACCAGCATGTAAGTCCAGTGCGTTTCAGAACACAAGTCTATGAAGGAGGCTGTGATCAAGCAGACATGTCCCAAATCTCCGTAGTGAATAGCACATAGCACATAGTAGCTAGCAGCTAGTCAATAGCAGACAACTTGAGTAGTGGGACACAGCCTTACCATCCGATTTGAATATCAGACGGATGTGGCGGATGTATAAGAGCGAAACACTACAAACAACTTTAAAAGTCAAAGATTGTTTTTTCCTGGCTGTGTTCAATAGATCTTCAATCTAGGTTTCGGAGCCCCTCGAACTGATGTCACGCACCTGCTTGTGTTTAGATGAAAAAATTAAAAGTGAGGTAGATCCAGCCATACTTTGTATTGAAAAGACGCGTTCATAGGTTACGAGAAAAAGCGTTTTATTTATTACTTCGAGAGAAGACGAATACTCTCCTCATTTTGAGCTTTGAAAATCAGCAGATTCAGGTTTTGCCTAAGTTACCTGATCAGTCAGCTTACTACAGCCGGCAATTGTATCTTTATAACCTGTGCTTTGTACAAGGTTCTTCTAGAGACAATGAGACAGTGGATAAGACTTTTATGTACACATAGACAGAAAACGAGTATCACAAGGGCTCCAGTGAGATCGCCTCGCCTGTCCATCACAGACTCAGCCATACGATCTTCTCTGGCATAATGAATGACCGTGTGGCCGAGTGCAGGTTTTTCTTGTTGACGCCCGTGGGCGACCTCCGCGTCGTAATGAGGATGAAGTGGAGATGAAGACGTCACATACAACCAGCCGCTGAGCCATGGGAATTAATCCCAGGAGATTGAAATCCCTGATGGTTCGGGCAGGAATCGAACCCGGGACACTTCGGACCAAAGCCTAGCGCGCTAACCATTTAGCCACAGAGCCAGACTCTCCAGCATAGAAACGCTGCGACTAGTAGCCTATGCGACAGGTGCGGGGGGGAAGAATATGATACGCATCATCATCGCAGCGTGTCCTACATGGTTTCAGAAGGCACCCCGTACACTGACGTCCATCGAAGTGATATAACCAGTAACAGGACATTCCTTTTTGCATAGTGACGGAGTGTTTGACAGAATCGAGCAGGTATTAAGAAAAAGGGAACTCTCACACATCTGACTGAGTACAAAACATTTTTGAAAGATTTGGAACCGTTATTGAAATGGGAAATGACTGTCTAATCTCTGACTAGAAGACAGAAGCAAATAAGGTGTTCAAAATCACTGGCTCGAGACACCTAAAATTTAATGTTAGTAAGCGTTTCATTCTAACAAGGTCCAAAACAAATCCCATGAATAACGTGTTGGTGCGTGTAGAGCTTTATTATCGGACTGATGTAGGCTATGTGTGGCAAAAAGGGTTTGTAAATCAGGCAAAAATGTGAGAATGATTAATCCAGCTGTAATCAGGAAGAGTGTTGATGTTAACCCTTTAAAATTACGGGACGTTACAAAATTTCTTGCTAAACACTATGGTGACCAATGGAAAAACCTCAACACCTACGATCTTTCACCGACTTCATGGAGATCAAGCAATCCATGAAGAAGGATCCGAGGGACTTATAGAAGAAGATGGCTTGGAAGAAACTGAGGATCTCATTGTTTGCACACCTTTGTTTTGGAAAATTGTACTGTAACACAATTCCATGGAATAGACCGAAAATAGTTTTCCCTCCAGTGTTCATATTCTTATTTCACGTTTTTCAATCCCGATTGCAAGTATCCCAGTAAAACAATAGATGCTATACTTGCATTTTCAATGGGTGAAATGCAAAACTGGCTACCTCCAATTTCTATTTCCCCCTTTTAAAATGTCATCAAATATTCTAGTTTGTCAATGCACTTATTGTCATTTATAAATCGAACAATACATTATACTGTAGATCAAAAACCATGATATTACATTATACAATAGTTACTGAGGCATGAGAAATTCGTCTCGCCTGTCTAATTGGAGATCGCCGGTTTTGCATCTAGACCCTCATATATAAACAAGTAGTTCTGTGAAGAACTATACAGCCTATTTTCATATATCCTACTCATGTCAATTGCCTCTATCAACAAACAAAATTTCACTTTGATTGTTGTGATAGATTCGTAGATATTGAGAACCGTCTAAATATTTCAGATGGTCGCCAGGTTGGATTTTTATTTATGAACTGTTACATGAAGACTATGGTATATATGTGGTATTCAAACTTCAATCGCATGATTAGGACACAAGAAGTAAAGACGAGATTTTAAAATTCGCACACCTGCCATCTTGTGGTTATGAAAACAATTGAAATAAATTAGATGCAAGTGGATAAGCATTTAACGTGCAAAGTTCCACAGTTCTCGGATGGTTAAATCGCGAGAAACGTCAATTTGTCTGTCTGTTAGGTAGTCAGCCCGAAGGCTGGTTGGATCCTCAAAAAGTACCGCCGTTAGGTTATGTGGGTAGATCCCACAAAAACCCAAGGCAGCGCTATATTGAGGCGTACTAGGCAAGGTGAGGAGTGAGGTAGTTTGCCATTGCTTTCCTCACCGAGTCAGAACATTTAAATATTTATAATTCGCGTCGCCACCATATTGGATTTGTGATCGCCAGGTTACTAAAAGTCCTATAGGTGAACTTATGTTCAGAGCCTCTGTGTACATACACAATTTCAGTTTGATTGCTGTATAAGTTTCGTAGATATTGAGAACCGTTAAAATGCTCGTCATTTTGGATTGTTGTATGTATAGACCATAGAGTTATGTACCATTGAAGGAAAATTATTGCGTAGCTTAATTATTCAAACTTTCATTTTTGATCGCATGATTACGACACAGGAAATAAAAACTTAATTTTAAAATTTCGCACATCCGCCATTTTGAGGTTATGTAAACAATTGAACTAAATTAGACGCCATTGCATTACAATGTGTATAAACATTTGCTGTACCAAGTTTCATTACGTTTGGATAGCTAAATCGCGAGAAAAGTCTTTTTAAATGTCTCAAATTTGCTTGGCCGCCATGTTGGCCTGGTAGTTACCAGGTATCTGAATGTCTCATAGGTGAACCTCTAGTAGTGCTCTCTATCACCGTACAAAATTTCATGGTGATATCGGTAACAGTTTCGGAGATACTTAATGCTGGTGAAATATTTCGCACAGCCGCCATGTTGGATTGGTGAGACACAATAAAATTTGAAGGGCACAGTCGGGGTCGGTAAGAATAGTGCTATGATCTTACCGAGTTTCATTGAAATCGCTCCAGCGGTTTCGACGTTATTAGGGGGCACATACACACGAATCACACTCACACGCACACACAGACACACGGACAAAAGGTGATCTCATAAGCCTATTAGCCTACTTTCGATTTTTGCAAAAAAATGAAAGTAGACTTATGAGATCACTACAGGGCGAAAAAAAGTGTGTCTGTCTGTGTGTGTGTGTGTGTGTATGTGTGTGTGTGAGTCTGTGTGTGTGTGTGTGTGTGTGTGTGTGTGTGTGAGTGTGTGTACTCTGAATGTCTGTCCCCCCCTATCAATTCGAACACGGTGAGCGCAAATTGAACGAAATTTGGTACAAAGGTAGCACTAGCAAAGGACACCTCAGTGTCATGTTTAATATCGCCGCCATCTTGACGGAAACGTAATGGCGGCCACACAAATGTTCAAAGCTTAAATCAAATTACGACTAACCTAATCATCCGATCTCTACCAAATTTTGCAACAACATACCTTTATGGAGCGAGCATCCTTTGACAAATCTAATAGGTCATTAGCCTTATAGTTTGCGGATGGCGGCCATCTTTGTGTTAAAACCTATTACCCCTATTAATTCGAACACGGTGAAACCGAATGGAATGAAATTTGGTACAGAGCACTAGCAAAGGGCACCTCAGTGTCATGTTTTATATCGCCGCCATATTGACGGAAACGTAATGGTGGCCATCCAAATGTTCAAAGCTTAAATCAAATTACGACTAACCTAATCATCCGATCTCTACCAAATTTTGCAACTACATACCTTTGTGATGGGAGAATCCTTTTGACAAATCTAATAGGTCATTAGCCTAATAGTTTGCGGATGGCGGCCATCTTTGTGTCAAAATCGATTACCCCTATTAATTCGAACACGGTGAAACCGAATGGAATGAAATTTGGTACAGAGGTAGCACTAGCAAAGGGCACCTCAGTGTCTTGATTTATATCACCGCCATCTTGACGGAAACGTAATGGCGGCCACACAAATGTTCAACGCTTAAATCAAATTACGACTAACCTAATCATCCGATCTCTACCAAATTTTGTAACAACATACCTTTATGGAGGAAGCATCCTTTGACAAATCTAATAGGTCATTAGCCTAATAGTTTGCGGATGGCGGCCATCTTTGTGTCAAAATCGATTACCCCTAATAATTCGAACACGGTGAAATCGAATGGAATGAAATTTGGTACAGAGGTAGCACTAGCAAAGGGCTCCTCAGTGTCATGTTTTATATTGCCGCCATCTTGACGGAAACGTAATGGCGGCCACACAAATATTCAAAACTTAAATCAAATTACGATTAACCTAATCATCCGATCTCTACCAAATTTTGCATCAACATACCATTATGGAGGGAGCATCCTTTGACCAAACTAATAGGTCATTAGCCTAATATTTTGCGGATGGCGGCCATCTTTGTGTGAAAATCGATTCCCCCTATTAATTCGAACACGGTGAAACCGAATGGAACGAAATTTGGTACAGAGGTAGCACTAGAAAAGGGCACCTCATATTCATGTTTAATATCCCTATAGCGCGTTGTATTTCAACAAGCTACTACAACCAATATTCAATTATACTCCTTGAAGAGGACAAAGAGTTATAACAATACCCATGCATTTAGGAGAAAGTAGGCTATATGTTCTTTACTGAACATCTTGTTTTTTTTTTTTCATAAAATGAAAATAGGGAAAAATTTTTACTTTTGCCCTTCTGTCTGTCTGTCTGTCTGTCCGTTTCTGCATCAATTGAAAACGACTCAACGGATTCCATTCAAATCTGCAAATGGCTTTAAGAACGTCCCGAAATCACTTTAGGATGTAGAATTCAACAATACATGCAATGCGCTTAAGGGGACTAAGGGGTCCCCCATTATATTTATCCTTGATTTAGTCGTGTGATATGTAGTACGAAAGCTCTCTAATAGCTCTATACAGAAATATTATTTTACTTACTTCCTGTAGCATAAAAGTATTTCTTTTCAATTAATTATAAAAGTTATAAATAGGAGGCTAAAACACTGAATTCACATGCCCCACAAGGTTTGTCATTTTATTTAAGGTCATCATCACGAGGATGTTGACTTGCATTATCGGTGAGGCACTAGTATCGTATAGTGTGAGCTGAAAAAAATAGTATTTTTCTTGCTTTAATCCATACTTTAACCGGTTCTTACGGTTTTACGGACAGAATCAATACCACCTTTTAGAGTCTTTTCTTTTATAAAGGTGGTGACACTGTTCGTACGAAAGTCTCGACACCGACGTCTATCTGTTTAACAGTCTGTTATTCGTTCATGCGAATATTATCTCTTACAGAGACAGAATGAAAGCAGAATGAGACCTCGTGAAATGGCGTTGCCATAACAACGTTTATCAATTTCGCAGACCGGGATTAGTTTTCTTGCATTATCTCGAAAACCGTTCGTTTTAGGGCCTTAAAACGCGGGATTCGTGGCCAAGTCCCATCTCTCTACGAGCATATCGACTTTGACAAGTCTCATCCAATCCCTATATACCAGGTGAGTCAGCCGCCCCTTATTAGCCTACTTTTCACATTTTGCAAAAATGAGGAAAAAGTAGACTTATGAGATCGATCCGGGAAAATGGATGTCTGTCTGTCTGTCTGTCCTTCTGTCTGTCATCATCGCAGCGCTCAAACCACTAGACCTAGAAAGCTGGAATTTTGCATGCTGGTTGATCCTAGGTTGTAGGAGCTCACTAAGAAACGGTTTTTGAAAATTTAATTTGTAAGTGAGTTCTTTCGGCCCTTTGGCATTGAGCATGGACAAAAGGTACAAAGACAGGATTTAGCTCAATTTTAGCCGCTAGATACGAGAAACAATACTCGGAGGACACGTAGGGACCCCGACACACACTGTTTAATGTCCTAAAGTGAACGGTTTCGGAGATATTCCCAAAAAATCTGTGTTCACCCTAAGAAACAGATCAACGTTACTAAGACAACCGCTGCAATTTCACAGACCGGGAATAGTTTTCTGGCAATACCTCGAAAACCGTTTATTTTACTTCGTAGAAGTGGAAACCACGAACATTGCTCCTCGCATTGCTACGCGTAAAACGTAATATGCCCCATATTTCTACGAGCAAATCGACTTCGGCAAGTCTCATCTATTATAGTATAATGCAAAATTGACTCATCATCGCAGCGCTCAAACCACTAGACCTAGAAAGCTGAAATTTTGCATGTTGGTTGATCCGAGGTTGTAGGGGCTCACTAAGAAACGGTGTCTGAAAATTCAATTTGTAAGTGAGTTTTCTCGGCCCTTTGTAACTGATCATGGACAATAGCTAGCCTTGATGCATACCTTATTTTTGTTTTCTCTTTTGATTAAGATTCTGATTGTGTGTTGCTTTTCGTGTACGAGTGTGTCAATATTGATTTTATCTGTAGACGGAGAGCTTTGGTTAATATAGTTTCAGAGTGGATTTGTTACTAATCATCTAACTTTTGTCGTCAAATTTCGCCATCACATAGAACCTGGTTACGTTTGTTGTATGGTTTTCACCTCCAGATTGGGGGACACGAGATAAACCTCCCAGTAGGGTGTATTTGCATGTGATATTGATATACACCCGGGTATCTCCTGGGCAACGGACTAGGACTCTTCCTAGACGGCTGATTCTCCCACTCCAGAAGTACCAAATAATATATTTATACGGTTCATAAACCCCACAAATGGACCTTATCAGGACAAAAGCTGACAGTTGTATCAGTTAACATAGAAGGCATAACATCAAACAAAGAAACCCTGTTACAGAAACTGTGCCACACACACAAGTGTGATGTTCTCTGTGTTCAAGAAACTCACAGGAGTAGCAACCAAAGACGACCTAGAGTATCAGGAATGCGCTTGGTAGCTGAGAGGCCACATGAAAACTATGGTAGTGCTATATTCACAAGGCCACAACTTAACGTAATATCTACCACAACAACAGACAACAGTGATATAGAAATATTATCAGTTGAGCTAACGAACTGTATCATAACATCAGCCTATAAACCGCCGAATGTTCTTTCCACATTGCTGATTCAGTTGCAGGGCGAGAGGAGAAGATTCATGTCATCGTGGGCGATTTTAATAGCCATAACTCCCTATGGGGATATTGAGAAGACAATGAGGACGGTGAAGTTGTGATTATGAGGGCGGAGTCTAGTCAACTGTCCTTAATACACGACATTAAACTTCCCACATCTTTCAACTGTCGTCGGTGGAGACGTGGATACAACCCAGATCTCATTTTTGTTAGCGAAGCTATAACACAGCAGTGTGTGGCGTCTGTCTGTGAACCTATTCCCAACACACAACACAGACCCATTATGTGCCACGTTTTCTCAGCAGTTCATCCACAATCTGTTCCATTTAGGACGCGCTACAATTTTAAGAAAGCTGATTGGATGAAATTTACGAAATGCTTGGATGAAATGGTAACAAATATCGAACCTGTTCCAGAGGCATATTATGCGTTCAACGATGCTGTGCAAGAATGCTCTCGCAAGTCAATCCCAAGAGGCTTAAGGTCTCAGTACATACAGGGTTTAGATGCTAGTACAGCAGATAAATTAAACGAATGCCTACTGCTCTATGAAAACAACTCTTTCAGCGAGGAGACTATTAAGGCTGGTCAACTACTAATCCAGTCTATGGGTGGAAAAAAAGAGAACGTCGGGTTAAACTAATGGAAGAACTAGATTTGGTGAAAAACAGCGGAGAAGCTTGGAAGCTACTGCGACGTCTGAACAATGATCCAACGATAAGGTAGTGGCTTAGCTCCAGTACTACAGTATTTAACATTTATACCAACGACCAACCATTTCCACCTCATACAAGGAGCTTCCTATACGCAGATGACCTGGCTCTGGCAACCCAGAGTAAAAGCTTCGAGGCAGTGGAACAAAACCTTACTGCTGCTTTGAAGATGCTGTCCGATTATTATAAGGAAAATCACGTCAGCCAAACCCATCGAAAACTAAAGTGTGCGCCTTTCATTTGAAAAGGAAAAGGAAAGGAAGCTTGTAGTTTAACGTGACCGTTAATCTTGAGATCATGAGCCACGGGACCTCCTTTTTACGTGGAATCCGAACCACAGGACATGGCATTTCACTTCGAAAATCTCACATGCATTGACCGGGAATCGAACCCGGACCGCCTTGGTGAGAGGCATACAGCTAGACCGCTGAGCCACCACGCCCCCTTTCATTTGAAGAACAAAGAAGCCTTGCGGAAGCTGCATGTGAATTGGAAAGGTTTGTAACTGGAACACAGCAATACCCCAGTTTACCTTGGTGTTACATTGGAACGTTCATTGACCTTCAATACACACTGCACCAAACTCAAGGCAAAAGTTTCATCACGAAATTGCCTACTGCGTAAGGTAACTGGTTCTGGATGGGGTGCCCACCCTCAGACAGTACGGACTACTGCCCTAGTTCTCTGCTATTCTGCTGCTGAATATGCTAGTCTCGTATGGTATAAATCAGCTCACTGGTGTCAGAGTGAACACGAAATTGCTTGAAGTTCCAGTTAGGAAGACAACCGGATAAGTATCAGCCTGTATTATTACAGTATAACCATAGTTGATTTTGTATAACCATATAATCACCCCAAACAGACAAATTCCGGATTTTTAACACCATTTTAGAATTTCACCTAACATTAGATATACTATATTTAGCATACACCGACAGGTGCATTACCAACACTGCAACTAAATAATTGTACATATTGTATATATTTTTCACCTGTATTCTCAAACATAGATGTTATAGCCTAAGTGTAATGGATCTGATGATGATCGCTTGACGATCGAAACTGGTCATCCTAGTGTATTTATTAATCTCATGTAATTTATTTCAGGATTAGGGCATAACCCAGCTCTATTTGGGTACATTCGTGTTGACCGACTGAAAAGCACCAAACTTTCATTCTTATATATATTTTAGCCTATTTTCATTTTATGAAAAAAAAAAGGCTTATGAAATCACCTTTTGTCCGTGTGTGTGTGCGGGTGTGTGTGTTTGATGGTGTGTGTGTCCTCCCCTAATAACTTCTAACCGGCTGGAGAGATTTCAATGAAACTCGGTAAGATCATAGCACCATTGTGGCCAACCCTGACCGTGCCCTTCAAATGTTATTGTCTCTCACCAATCCAATATGGCGGTTGTGCGAAATATTTCAACAGCATTCAGTATCTCCTAAACTATTACCGATATCACCCTGAAATTGTGTACGGTGATAAAGAGCACTACTAGAAGTTTACCTATGAGACTTTCAAAAACCTGTTAACTATAAAACCAACATGGCGGCCAAGCGAATTTGAGACATTTAAGTAGACTTTTCTCGCGATTTAACCGTCCAAACGTAATGCAACTTGGTACAGCAAATGATTATATACATTGTAATGCACTGGCATCTAATTTAGTTCATGTGCTTCCATAACCTCAAAATGGCGGCTGTGCGAAATATTTCACCAGCATTCTATGCCTCCGAAACTATTACAGATATCACCTGAAATTTTGTACGGTGATAAAGGGCACTGCTTCAAGTTTATCTATGGAACTTTCATAAACCTCTAAAGTACAAAACGAACTTCAACTTCAACAATCCAACATGGCGAGCATCCGAATTATTTAGAAGGTACTCAATATCTACGAATCTTCTACAGCAATTAAACGGAATTTTTTATGTTCATAGAAGCTATGAACATAAGTCCAAGTATAGGACTTTCAGTAACCTGGCGAGCACAAATCCAACATGGCGGTTACGCGAAGTATACATATTTAAATGGACGTTTCTCACGATTTAACCATCCGAGTGCAGTGAAACTTTGCAGTTTGATGCTTATATAAATATTAATCCACTGGCATCTAATTTATTTCAATTGTTTTCATAAACACAAGATGACAACTGTGCGAACTTTTAATATCTCGTTTTTACTTCTTGTGTTCTAATCATGCGATTGTAATTTGAATATCACACGTACACAATAATCTTCATGTAATAGTACATAAATAAAAATCCAACCTGCGAACCACCTGAAATTTTTAGACAGTTCTCAATATCGACGAATCTATCACGACAATCAAACTGAAATTTTGTATGTTGACAGAGGCAATTAACGTAAGTACGATATATGAAAATAGGCTGTGTAGTTCTTCACGGAACTACTTGTTTCTGTTTAACGGACATAATCCATACCATCTTTTAGGGTCTCTTTTATACAGGAGGTGACACTGTTCGTACGAAAGTCTCGACACTGTTTAACAGTCTGTTATTCCTTCACGCAAATATTATCTTTTACGGAGACAGAATGAAAGCTGAATGAGACCATGTGAAATGGCGTTACCATGACAACGTTTATCAATTTCGCAGATCGGGAGTAGTTTTCTTGCAATATCTCAAGAACCGTTCGTTTTAAGGCCTTAAAACGCGGGGTTCGTGGTTCGCAGAAAACATTGCTCCTTGCATTGCTACACGTCGAGAGGAACTGTATTATTTATATGGGTGGATTGTGAGGTCAGAAACGAGGCGTGATTTTTAGTCCAATTTTATAGTCTCTGCGCCGCATATTGTATGTGAGTATTTGGATCTTTACGACGGTTTACAATGGTATGATTGTTGCTACAGTATTTTACACGGTGTAACGTTTTCGCTTTGCTCCACGTTGAGCGTACAAATGAAACGTTTTGACTGGTCCTTACTATTGGGTGACAAATGTAACTGTTTATTTTTGCCTAAGCTATGTTGTTTTAATGGGCGCCAAGACCTTAACGCTATGTTGAAATCTAAATTTATATTTTACAACATCTAGCTCTAGTAGAACACCTTCAAGAATCTATTCACTCAGATCGTGGTATGATTTGATCATTAACCCAACAACAATTGTATCAGGAGAAGGAATTGGTCTATATCTAATGCTACATACTGAAGGCAAAGATTGCATGGTTAAAAGAAATGAATTTATTATATACTAGTTGAAACCCGTCAAAACATGACGGTCATTGGGAAAATATTTACGGAAGGATTTTCTTATATGCATTATTTGTATGATTACAGAGAAAGACGACTTTGCAACATATAACTGCCCATGACTGAAAACTTGATGAGGCAAATAGTGACCTACACGTTCCATAGCTTCCCCTTGAGCTTTATTGATTGTGATAAATTATGCCAAGCGATTGGAAATTGGTGGCTTTTAAAAGAAAATGGGAGTATTTTTATGGCATATTTATATTGGATTTTTAAAGTGGCTTCGTATTTTGTCCGATTTCTCACTTTATTGCGTCAATTTGCAGTTAACATGCGACCGGACAATGTTCCTTTTCGTCGAACGGGGTTTTATAGTAGTATTTCTCCCAAAATTAACGTCTTATTCGATAACACTATAGTGCCCTGCATCAATGGAGCCGCTAAATATTAAATGCCAAATAATACTCCCCTTGCAAAAACAACAGTGTGGTTAGACTCATTGTTATGTACTCTAAACAAATAAAATCAATGAACAATTGGCTTATACAATGAAGTTCAACATGATCAGTGTATTCACCGTTCAGAGACTTTCATACTAAGTTGGTTGCTGAGGAAAACGCGATGAGACTGATCGCCAATAATAAAATCCTTAAAATTATCCTTGTCAGCAACAATGTTTGCAATAGTTTGCAAATGAAGCTCAGGGCGATGTTCTTCATTTTGATATAAACAGCACGAAACTTCTCGAAATAAGCAATTTCTATCGCCTGTTATAGGTTCAATCCTTTGGGTTTCTTTAACAGCAAACTATGCAGGGGAGCATAGAATCACTTCACCAATTACAGGATGAGCACTGACTCTTTGCCAGCCACCGTAAAGGAGGCAGTTTTAGAATTATATGTCCAGTGCATGTCGAAAAACGCATTAACATAGGGAGGCCCACTATTAAGTATATTCTTGGCCATCGCCCCAGAGATCCGGATTCATTTCCCTTCTCTGCCAAGAAATTTAATTCTGGCCTGAGGGCTGGAACGGGACGCACTCAGCCTCGTGAGGTAAAACTGAGGTCACGTTAATTACAGATACACGCATTAATACAACCATCACAATAACACAGGTCGGTAACATATTTTTTTTCTCTTAAAGACACTCTGCAAATCAACAGGCCAAGAGCTTTTGTCAGAGTGCTTTACGAAGTCGAAACATGATGGTCAATGGTAAAATAATTACCGAAGGATTTCCTTATATACGACATTCTTTGTACGACTACTTTTTGGCACTATTGAAACTTTAAGGGCGTCGAAAGATCGCACTCTTGACATTGCAACATATAACTGGCCATGACTGAAAACTTGCTGAGGTAAATAGAGACCTACACGTTCGAGAGTTTCCCCCTGAGCTTTATTAATTGTGATACAGAATGCCAAGCGAATTGGAAATTGACGTCTCTTAAAAGAAAATGGAAGGGTTTTGTCGGATGGTGTTAAATCAACTCGAGGGATTAGAGCTCTCTGCCCAATTTTATCTCCGCTGATTATTTCCAAATCCAAGCAATTTTCATACATATTCTTTGCAAATAATCTGGTTCCGTTCAGGAGCCCTTGGGAAACGTTCAGTTTTCTGAGGAGCATAACTATGACTCCAACTTTTAGAGTAAGAATATGTGGAGGCAAACCACTTAATTCCAAGGAATTCAAGAATTCTGTAGGAAATTGAAGTAGCTGGCTTTCATCTTCAGTAATTAATCTGTTAACGCTGGTGTATGTTTTTGAACTACCGGGTATAAGTTCGATGACTTTCAAATTAATTTCATTACAGTGTTCATTTTTTGGTGTTAGAATGCATACTTTCGAGAAATTGATTATATCTTTCGTTGAAATGAATGTTTCGCCGTAAATCTCAGTCACGATGTCATCATGCGCTAAAATTCTGGGTGGTAGTTCAATAACATTTGATTCCTCACCATCTACAGAGGGGTAGTCACCGTTACCAATTTGTAACAAAAAATCAGAAAATTCAATTTCTTCTGGTTTCAACCGCATGTTTTTATATAAGCAGCGTATTTTGAAGAAGGGCCAGAGAGGAGAGTATTTAATACAGTTTTGAATAATTGTTTGGCGAGAAGCGTGCGGGACAACAGGCAAAACCTGCCTAAAGTCTCCTCCAAGAACAGTAATTTTCCCACCAAATGGAATGTCATTACCCATAATATCTTCAAGAAGGCGATTCACACACATTAATGAATGAATATTTGCCATTGGGGCTTCATCCCATATTATGAGCCGTGCTAATCGAATATCGTCAGCTGCTTTGGAATTTAATTTTAATCCAGACACTGAACTCTCATTTAAATTTAGAGGAATTTTGAATGTACTGTGTACTGTTCGACCGTTGGGTAGCAAAACAGCGGCTATTCCGGTCCATGCTACTGATATAACATGAAGCCCTAAACTCCAGAACTTTTGTATTAAGCATCGGTAAATAAATGTTTTTCCTGTGCCCCCAACACCGTCAATAAAGAATGCGTTCGTGACAGTTGTGTTGTTATTTTGAAGAACGCTAGTGATGTCATTAATAATTGAAAGTTGTTCCTGGTTTGCTAAGGACATCAGGTCAGCCAAATCAAAAGGGAACACTGGCTCATTAGTAGTTTGATCGTTTGAGTGTGTGTCAGTACCAACAGGCAAGTTAAATGTTGGCAGAGAGAAACCATGCAATTGCAGAGTTTTATTAATATCTCTGAGAGATAGTTGATAAGCTGTATTTTCATCTTCAGACTTTAAATAATCTTCACAGAGAGAGTTTTTGTGCATGTCCCATAAGTGACTGGCATTGCAAGGTTGATGAAATATGCATATGTAGGCGAATAACTGTCTGAGTTGAAAGGGCATTTGGAAAACCGATGCTTCCATCAAACAGCGTTGCCATTCTGAATCATCGATAAGCAAACCAAGTTTAATTGCCATATCCTTATATGTTGGGCAGGTAACACTTTGGTATGTTCGGAGATCCTCAAAGCTTGTGGCACCTACTATATGAAGTAAAAGTAAGCGCAGATGGTATATTTCTGATTCAGATGGAGAAACATTGTACATCCGACCTATTACCTTTTCGAATCTAAGTCGTTTTTTCCAAATGCATTTGCATTTATCCCATACATAATGAACGGGTGTTTCAGGATAAATATATGCACTCCTAGTTGTTGGATTTTGGTTCAGCTGAAACCATGCAGTGAGTTGTGTACTTTTTAACTGAGCCCGTATTAATGCTTTGGGAGCATCATTGGCATGAAAAAATACATCTTGTTGGTCTGGTAAATGGACAGGTAACCGGGCAACAATGTGGGACTGTTCGTGCATGTTGTAACCAAAAATCCTGTATGCAGCCTCACTTGACCCAACATATCTAGCATTCAAATACATAGAAACTTCGTCATGATGTAGCATTCCATCGTTTGCCGTGATTTTCAAGTTAGCGCAATCATGCCCCTTATAAACATATTTATGTATGTATTTGATGCTGTGTACACTTGCACAGATTTCGACGTTAATATGGGCCTGAAAGTACATCAATAGATATCGATTGTATGGAACAATGAAGCGATTGTCGATTTCAACATTGGTGCCTTGTACTCGTTTAGTATATGATGTTCCATTCTGTCGCCTACGGTAAAGTGGATAGCCGTTCACATTCTCTTTAGTTTCTGGCACAAAGTCTTTTGGAAAACCCTTCTTACATCTTCCATCCTTCATGCAAATTGAATTGGGATTCAGAAGGCAGCAAGGTCCATGTACCGTGTGTGTCTTTACTAAGTTGTACAATGTTGTATTGGAAGGATCTGGTATTTCTGCAGAAACTGTCATATCAATATCATAGATTTCTCGTAATTTACAACTATCTCGAAGACAAACCAGTAAGTGTATATGAGGTAAACCTCGCTTCTGGAACTCAACCGTGTATAAGAAAGTTTGTACCTCGCCAAAAATTTGCTTTTGATTTATTAAACGCAAGAGTTCCTTCACTTTCGCATGAAAAACGCGAACAACGACATCAGGTCTATTGTTTGCATTTTCATAAGGTTGGAGGCTAGTAGTAATTTCAGGCCATGATGGGTTGCAAGTGAAAGTTATGAAGAGTTCTGGCTTGCCAAATTTTCTCACAATTGCCATTGCATCCTGATAATTTTGCAACATATTTCGGGGACTACCAATAAAAGTAGAAGGCAAAATAACTATGCGACCAGCTCTTAAACTTTCATTTTCAGCTCTAAAGTGTAAAGCATCAGCAAGACCAACGTAGGTATCGACACGCAATTTCGTTTGTTGATTGCGAATATATTTTAGTCTATCTCCTTCTATTCGACAATAATAGTCAACTATTAATTGTTGGGTAAGTTTACCTGCATTAAGTAAAGGGTTGAAACCTCCTGCGGGAGGACAACCTCGAATCGACAGCCTATACAAAATATATTCACGCATTGTCATATTTTGCCTAACGTTCGTCTTACGGTTCCCTCCTGTTGGCAGTGAAATATGCCACCCTGTTTCTCCGCAAGGCCAGATTAAAACGTAAGTTAATGGATCACAATGCATGCTGTCAACATCAATTTCCTTTAAAACTCCCTGATTAGAAAATACGGCTATGTGGCGGTGTGAAGCCGGAGCGCCGTCAGTTGTTTCAAAAATAGCTGCAATCTCTGAGGAAGCTGGGTTATTGTAACGTCTAGCATCTTCTTGAGGTTCATGGTAAAAGCGCATGACCAAATCTAACAGTTGACGTTTTTCTCTTAAAGAGAGTTCATTTTCTTCGTATATTTTTGAATGCATTGTCTTATACAGTTGAATGTAAGGGTTATGCTCTTGCAAAATATTATTTAGAATATGAAGTGTACCCTCCCTGATGCAAGAATTCGCTCGATTTGCTAATCTGATTTGATTAGCTTCTGAGCAGTCTAATACATAAAATTGGCCGTAACAACTGTCGCTTATATTTTTGGAATATATGGAAGAAATGCGATGATGTACAATTCCTGAAATTTTAAAACAATATGGACCGTGTTCAGGTGGTACGGTAACATTGGCACCAAAGGAAACGAAGGACATAGAATTGTTGTACTGCCGAATATTCTCTCTGAAGTTCCTTGAGGTATCATCATTTCCAGTGAAAAATGGTTTAAGCCTGTCAAGTATTTTATATTCCGGCAGATTAATTTTACCATTGCAACAGCAAAGGCCGAAGTAACCAAGCGTAGTTTTTTCGCAAGAGAAGAACAATGCAGAACAATGTTTACATTCGTTCGTCAAGGACCCAACGCTGTACGGCATAATATCTGGCATTGTTTCTGAAATGGCAGATTTATATTTTATATTAAAAGTGGTTTCGCCTTTTCTCCGATTTCTCATTGTTTTGCGTCTATTTGTAGTTTCCACACGACCGGTTAATGTTCTTTTTCGTCGAATGCGTCTATTTACAGTAGGATTTATCCCCAAATTAATGTCGTATTCGATCACACTATAGTGTCCTGCATCAACGGAGCCGCTAAACAATAAATGACAAATAACACTTCCATTGCCATAATCTACAACGTGGTTAGTCTCATCGTTATGCACTCTAAACAAATAATCATTAAACAATTGGCTTATACCATGGAGTTCAACATGACCAGCATATTCACCGTTCCGAGACATAAGATTTTCATACTCAAGTTGGTTGTTGAGGGGAAGGCGATAAGACTCATCGCCAATAATAAAATCCTTATAAATATTCCAGTCAGCAACAATTTTTGTAACAGTTTGCAAACGCAACTCGCTATGACGTTCTTCTTTTCGATACAAACAGTACGAAACTGCTCTAAATAAGCAATTTCCGTCACCTGTTATTGGTACAATTCTTCGGATATCCATGACAGTAAATTATGAAGAGGAGCATAGAACCACTTCGCCAGTCACCTTAATAATGGAGCCAGTTTTACAATTATATTTCCTGTACGTGTCAAGAGTCGTATTTACACAGGGAAGCCCACTCTTAAAGCTGGCAATGAATTATCGAGACAAACCGGCCCAGTAATTCTGCGTAGTCACTTTCTAGTATGCCGTAGTTATGGTATATACAATGAAAGGTTTAACAATTCGTAGAAGCTGCGATATGTATTCTCGACAGAAAACGACTCACCACCAAAGACTATAACAGACCACCAAAGACTATATAACAGAAAGATCGGAAACACAATACAAATGGCGGTTCCAACATTCGACTGCAGCGGCATCTGCTACTGAAATATAGAAGTTAATTTGGATAACAATCTAATCAAAAGTAGGCCTACATTTTGTAATACCGGTATCAGAATTTCAACGTAGGCCTACTGTATTATTGCCGTATAACTGGTAAAGGTACAATTCATTAGTGGAATTTCATGTAACAACATTTTGGACATGCCTTGTATGTTTATAAGGCAAAGAAAGAACTGAGGAAAACAAATGAGTTACGTAGCACATGGCTCGATTTGAAGACACTCGGGTGCACAGATTACCTACGCTCGGGTGGATTCACTGCATATATTCTTCGTAATGTGTTGGAATTCGTACAATCCTTGATTCACAGTTATCCCATGTGCAAAAATATGCCAAAACTTCTGTAGCAATAAAGATAAATAGCCTACCGTTATTGCAAATGTAATCTGTCGAATGTTGGAACTTATAAAGCTTTTCAATGAAATTACCATAGCGTATTAAGTTAAATTGAGATGGGAACGTAGAATTCCTTAGTTACGGGAATGCCAAGAGTTAAATATGTTTTGGCAATATAATAGCAATTGCAAGAAAGGAAAATACGGAAATAAAAAAACATGCCGGAGGGGGGATTCGAACCCCTTACATTGGGTGATGCATAAATTAGAGAGTACGGCGTAACCACCTGAGCTACCGAACCACTGGTAAAGACGCGCAATATTAAGAGAGTTAAACATCAAGCACACTCAAAATTTGATGTCAGTTTACGTTTTTCAGCATTTTCTGTCTGGTAATTCCAATGTATGTCGTGAAAACGTAATAAGCAATGTTCCCTTCCATTATAATTCTTATACATAAACATGAAATTAAAACGCGATGGACTTGTAACCGCCATGACTGTCATAAGGCAAGGCGATTGTGCGCATGAGTGATAGGCAAGATTTTTGAATTTTTGTTTATTAATTTAAAAATATTCTGTAACATATGGGAATGCCAAGAGTTAAATACGTTTTGGCAATATAATAGCAATTGCAAGAAAGGAAAATACGGAAATAAAAAAAAATATGCCGGAGGGGGGATTCGAACCCCTTACATTGGGTGATGTACAAATTAAGAGAGTACGGCGTAACCACCTGAGCTACCGAACCACTGGTATCGTTGGGCAATATTAAGGGATTTAAACAGCAAGCACACTCAAAATTTGATGTCTGTCTACGTTTTTCAGCATTTTCTGTCTGGTAATTCCAGTGTATGTCATGAAAACGTAATAAGCAATGTTCCCTTCCATTATAATTCTTATACATAAACATGAAATTAAAACGCGATGGACTTGTAACCGCCATGACTGTCATAAGGCAAGGCGATTGTGCGCATGCGTGATAGGCAAGATTTCTGAATTTTTGTTTATTAATTTAAAAATATTCTGTAACATATTTGTTTATTTTAAAGACACTCTGCAAATCCACATGCCAAGAGCTCTCGTTAGAATGCATTACGAAGTCAATCGGTTGAGACGTTATCTCATTCTCGATGTAACAAAAATCGCCTTAGTGTTTTAAATATATAGATAACAAGTACTGCAAAATTAATAATAATAATAATAAGTTTATAATTTAAATTGGAGCGTTGCGATTTGAATATTACCGCTAGAAAATTACGTGAGAATGGAGTCGGATAAATTACTGATTTTACTCTTAATCCCAAGCTATGAAGTTACTGAAATATTGAATATAAAACAAAGAGAAACGAGAGATTGCGTAGTTCTGCGTCATTCGCGCTTACCACTGGAAATTGCCGAAGCATTTCCCTCGTACTGGATGATGAAGAGAGCTTCCCACTGTCTCCTGGACGTCGTCATCTTCTTCGTTAGTTGATGATATACAGGTAGATTTGATAACTTTATGGTCCGAACACTCGTACAACCACACTGGTTAAGTTTTACAAAGATAGTCCTCTACTCCACGGAACATCGCAGTCACTCACACGTGCAACCATACTGGTCAAGTCTTACACAGAAGGTCCTCTACTCCACGGCGCGCCAAACGATATATGCACTCGTCGGCTCCCCACTCCGGTGCCGACTTCCACCTTATGTGGTCTCCACTGATTGGCTGTGCCACCCCGCTACTCCCCTCCTTAGGCTAAATACACACGGCGCGCGGGTGATGTCGTTTGCCGTTCCAGACTATTTCGCCTTTCTTGACGCTGCAACCCAGGCTTGCGACATGCTTCTTGACAAGAATAAGCCTGTATCCGAATTCCCAGTGAGTCATCTCTCTCTCATAATACCCTAACTGACAAAACTCCGTAAATTCCGTAATCATATAATTTTCTATGATAATGTTGTTCGTAATAATTTGCTTGATAGTGTTTTCTATGACATAGAAAACCTATCTGTATGCTTATAATTTTATAAAATGCTCCAGAAATACCTTAATAATAATAATAATAATAATAATAATAAGTTAATAATAATAGTAAATTAAAAGCATATGATTCAATCGACCGCGCAACTCTGTTTAATATACTTCGTGAATATGGTGTGGACAACAAAACAACTACATTGATCCAACAGACCTTGACAGATACAACTTCTAAAGTTAAATTTATGGGTGAAGTGTCCGAAACTTTTCACATTAGAACAGGCGTAAGACAGGGTGATGGGTTGTCCCCAATCCTATTCAACCTGGTACTAGATAAGATCATCAGAACATGGGAGAAAGAAATACCTGGAATAAGTATGGGAACAAAAGAACAACGAATCAACATAAAATGCTTCGTCTTTGCCGACGACCTAGCAATAATTACCCGGACTCCAGAAGAAGCCAGACATGCCATCGAGAAGCTTCATGAGATATCAATCAGAACCGGCCTCCATATCTCTTACGAGAAAACACAGTACATGGATTCCAAGAGCACAAACCTGGCATCAACTACAACCAAATATGGCGACATCACACAAGTTAAGCACTTCAAGTACCTAGGTGAAATTATCGGGAACACTGGTAACGAAAGAATGGCTAACAAAACACGTGCAGAAAAATTACGCAAAGCTTACACAATCACTTGGAATATTTACAACAAGAAATCACTTTCCACTAAAACCAAACTCCATCACTACCACACAGTCATCCTCCCAGAGGCACTCTATGCGATTGAGACGTCATCGTTAACCATCAACATGAAATACATTGAGAAGATAGAACGACAAATGCTGAGAAAAATCTTTGGACCAAAGCTTCAGGACGGTATCTGGACGAGGAAAAGCTCAGACGAACTGTATTCACGGACTGAACGATTCGCCTCACTCGCACGTAAAAGACGCATGAAATTCTACGGACATATAGCTCAAATGGACAACTCCCGACTGACCAAGAAAATCTTCCTCATAGTCAATGGAAACCGACAAACCAAAGTACGCTGGCTAGCAGACACCCAAAAAGACCTCACTGAAATCAATATTGACCCACTGACAACGACGCGGACTGCATATAGACAAAAAGTAAATTCGTATAAGTTTCCACCCAAGATCCCTACGGGACAGAATTTGAAACTTAAAGCTGCATGGACACAAGAAAGAAGACAGGCACATAGCGAAAGGATGAGGAAGTTTTGGGAAGATAAGAAGAACAAGAAGACCAATGTTAACTAATGGTTCTACGTGCTCCTTAGAGGGCCAAACGCATTATATATATATAATAATAAATTAACATGAAAAATTCTCTTGGCTGAACAATTTGCCGCGTAAATAAATATAGAATGGCTTCCTACTGACTTATGCCAGTGGCATAAAACCCCTCGAAAAACACGTTACATATTCGCCTCGGATCATCGGATGATTTACCGTGACGACGGTCCATTATCCGATTATCCCAGACACGTTAATAATCCCCATCCAAAATACATATTACATAAATGAAATCACCCTAAATTACAGATATATACACTCATAATTTTTCTTTACGCACTTTGCGTCAAAGTTTGTTGTCACTATGGATTGCACTTTGCAACCAGTCCAATGTTTTTCATATAGAATAATGTTCCACGGATATTTCCGCCTCTCAAATTTCTCTATGTTGGAAGAATAGACATAATTACTGTGTGAGCACTATGTATATAAGATGTCACATCACACGCATCAAGGTGTTCTGATATATGTATATCACCATAGAACTTCCTAATTTCACTGGAGGTTCCTTCCTTATGGTGAAATTTAATCTCACTGATCACTGAGCACACGATCACACTATTGTGGCAGCGCATCGTGACCATAATACTTAATCTCCCCTTATAACAGATGAAATTAATATTGACTTCTTAAAAAAAAACAATAAATGCGCATTACATATAACACCAAATATTTCTGTGCCGTAACTAGTTCTCAACTCAGACCAGATCTCCTCACACAAATAATACCATTGTACAAATTACCTTAAATTACACACCTACAAATCTTACATGGCGAGGCCGTAAACAGAAATCACGTGTGCTCTTATGTATGAGTTTCATGAAGGACTGTCTCGCCTTCTGATGGCCCATCTTTTGTCTCGTGGACGCCTTAAGCAAAAATACCCTGTCCAAGCGCTCACCCATCTCTTGGAGACAAATGGGAATTCACCAGCGCTACCAAATTCAGGCCTTGGTGTATCGAGACATTTTAGTGCTCAAGAGCATCCGACAATCCCGTCATATTTCCGTGTACCTTAAAAACTCTCAATTACTTACATACTACCCCCCTGTGTGACTTCTGATCCGCCTGCCTGGAAGACCAGATCTTCCTCGCACCAAATACCACACTTACTCATTTGATAGGCTGGCTCGCCAGCTAAACACACTTACTTTATGACACATACTTTCGTAGACTATGTATATTATACGTCCCGTATAATCTGTTTCCCTCACTATTCTCCAGCACATATGCTGTTTTGCCAATACGTTTGGAAACTATAAATGTTACTGCGTCACCTGCTTCCAACCTTGCCAGTGGCTCCCTTAAATGAACGTCATCACGTTACTCTACTAGCATATTTCTCAGTGTCTGTAACGATGCCCTGTTACTACTGTCCACACATGCACATATTAAAATGCCGTCCTCTGCTGTCACACCTCTACTCGACACTCTATGACCTAAAAATGTCACTTCTGACTGACAGAATGACAAATTAGACAGCTTCAAAGTGAACCCTGCCTGATCTAACTTCTGAAAAACTATATCTAAATGACGTAGATACTCCTCAAAACTGCGTGAACTAATTACCATATCATCAATGTAAATGGTTACAAACTCTCCTGTGTCATCCCCTAATGCGATGTTTAAAGCCCTAATTAAAGCTGCTGAACTACTCTTTAACCCATAAGGTGTTCTACAAAATTGATAAAGGTTATATTTATGACTAAAAGCTGTAAATGGTCTATCTTCGTACATAAGTGTCACTTGCCAAAAACTGGAACTCAAATCTACACAAGTGAAATACTTCTTCCCCTCAAATGTTTGCATTAATTCCTCTATTGACATAGATTTCAGCTGATCTGAACTAATTCTACTGTTAACCAAACGAGCGTCTAAACAAATACGAACTGTGCCGTCGGCCTTGGGTACCGTGATCAAAGAATTAACATAAGGACTGTTAGAGTGCTCAATAATCCCATCTTCAAGCATCTGGTTAATTTGTGCCTCAACTGCACTCTGATAAGCGAAAGGTACAGGATATCTATGTCCTGTGAATACTGATCTATCAATAACGTTCAAAGAATGTGTATAGCAATTGGCCATACCAATGCGATCCTCAAAAACTCTCCTATTACACAATAACACATCATAGAGCCGAACACACTGTGCCACCTCCATATTTCCCTGAAATGCAGCATCACGTAACGAGTCCTCTAGACTACCGTTCGTAATCACACTGCCCACAAAACATGGAGAACCCCGCTCTACGGCTGGCGATATCTCATTTAAAGTGCAAATTACACCTCCAACACTATTTCTCTGAATATGGTCATTGAACGCTATTTCTACTTCAGAATCTCCCCATTTAAATTTCAAACTCCCTACATCATAACATAAGTTACCAGACACTCTACTTAGCCACTCTGAACCCAAGATAACACTGAATACTAAATTTGGAATTACAAGACAAATCTGTTTTTCTATATGATTATTAATTTTAATGTCTACTAAAGCTTGCTTAGAAATTACTTTAGACCTCTTCCCAACAGCTGTGATAACAAAAGTGCTTTTAATTGGCATCTCCTCAAAATTTACTCCAGTTCCTTTCATTTTATCATAAAATGCACTACTTATGCAGCTCTTCATACAACCACTATCAATTAAAACATCTGTATACGCCTCGGACACGTTAAATTTAACTATGGGGCTCTTACTAACCACTTCCTGAATAATACCTTCATCATTTAGTTCACGTAATAATTCATTTCTTACATTTAGGTCATATGGTTCCTGTATAATTGTATGGACAGGGCATGCTACAGACTGAGATTCTGACCTTACTTCGCAGCCTGGTTCGCGTTTAAAGAACCGCTACAGCTGGCTGTAGTACTACTAACTACTGCACTGGTCTGGTTGTTCTGGGCTGTGTTGTCATTGTTTGGCTGTATGTTACTACCACTAGGCTGTCCTCTTCCTTGACCCCTATTCTGGTTGTAATTATTGTCATTATAATTTCTCCCTTGATTTCCCCTGAAATCATTATTTCTCCCTTGATTTCCCCTGTAATCATTATTCCTCCCTTGATTTCCCCTGAAATCATTGTTCCTCCCTTGATACAGATTACCATAGCCATTTCCTCTGTTCTGATTTAGCTGATTATTATCATTATTATTTCTATTTTGAGCGTTGGCCCCTTCGCCACCGTTCCCTTGAACTTCCTGATGCCTGGCTTCATTAGGCCTATTATTATTGTTACGTGCATGTGCACGTCCCAACTTTTCAAACATGTATTGACTCATTTGAAATGACCGCTTCGTCGCTCAGTACCGCCTGTGACCACAAGATGGTAGCTGCAGTCGGACTTTGTAAAGTCTGCACGTGGTTCCTGTTTCTCTCCAATAGGTAGTGTGGGCTGCGCCTTATAATACTCCTTATATGCATGACATAATTGAAAGACAATCATATTCTTCGTCTTCAAACAAATGCTAGTGTATTCTTGATACCGCCAAATTATGAACTTATTTATGACATTGTTGTTTTGAGGTGTCACTCCGTGATTGGACAATATTATTTACATGAAGACAGTTCGGCAATTGACGAGCGATTCTCCGCCATCTTGTGAATAATAAGTTGTGACTGATTGCTGGGAAAAGAACTACGCATAGTGTGAATCTCGCCAGGGCGAGGGCTCTGCCCTCGTCCAAGCTAACTTGGGAATATATCCCAGTATTGGATGATACTTGAAATATTAGTGAGCAACGATCATCTGTAATAATCGTGTAAATAGTTTCTTCGGCCTTAAAATAAAAAGGCGATTTTTGGTGTGCATCTCTTCGACAGCGACTGGAAGCCATCTCCTCTTTTTTTTTTGTGATATAAATCCTTTAAGGATATCTAAGTAGTGTTTAAAAAATTAGTGTTTCCTCTAAAGGTATGTTTTGGCATGTTATTATTTTAATTATTGGAGCTCCATGTTTTGCATTGTGTACTGAGTGTTTGTTTTGGTTCTGAAAGGTTGACCTTGGAATAGATATGTCACCTATGAAAATGTAAATTTTTGTTAAACTATATTTGCCCGGGGAACACTACTGTTTTTCTTCTTATTTTATTATTTGGCTTCTGGCTAAAGCAATTTTTTTTTCTTCTTATAATATTATGGTACTTGCCAGACGAATCTATTAACACTAGACCTAAATTGGTTTATTAGTCGGTCGGTTTTTAGTCTGATCCGTTGCCTGTAAAAACTATTTGATCTCGTAGTGCCTTGGGTTTGTTTATATCTAGCTGTTTTCTCACTGGAGAAGATTTTATTTAAAAATGTAAATTACGCGTTTCTCATAAATACGTACTGATGTAACTTCAACTGTTCTTGGTCGCCATGGTAACTTGTTGTCAGTAGTGCATTGTGGGTCTTCCTTTTCTGGCGTGTTTTTTTTTTGAAGTGCACGTTCTTGGGTCATGGTGGTGTTGGTTGGTTAACTTATTTGTTTTAAATTTTCCTTTGGTTTTCCTTTTTTGGAGTTTTCTTGGTACTCCTTCGTTATTCTTTCGTTACCTTGTTTATGGTAATATTTTGCACTAGTTTTTTGATTCTCCAAGGCCCTCATGGTCCAGTTTGGGAATATGTCTGGTGCTTATTTAGTGTTTATTTGGGTTGTAGCTTTTCATACTCTTACCTCAGGTTATTGTTTATTGATACCGGCCTTAATTTTTTTTTATTTTCTACAGTGAGAATTCTAGCTGAGGTTTTGTTTTATTTTGTAATTTATGTTGCCTGATGCATGTTCTCTTTTCTGGTGGAAGTTTTAACAATTAAACTTTATTTTATTCCTTTTAACTACTGTTGTGGCATTATTTCGCCGACGGCCGTTCCGTTGGTTTTTGGGGGGTGTCTGTACGATAGCCTGTGTGTGTTGTCCCCTTCTCCATCTTCCTTCCACCCCTTTTGGAGCTCTTCTGTTGGGACATGGCTTCTGGAGGTGATTTTGCTGCGGAAGTGACCCGGACCCCTGAATACAGGTAAGTTGGTCCATCCACGCTCCCCGTACACGTACCATTCTGGTAAGCAAAGCGTTGGTTATCGAGAAACCGACGTGCTGCTGGCCAGTGCCGTTCATTGTGGGGTCACATTCTGGTAGCAGATCCTGCTCATGTTCACTTCCGTAACTACCCCCTCCCCAGTACCCACAGGCTGTTTTATGGACCCCTCTAATGCTGATGGGTCGGTTGTCGGTGGGATTTTGGCAGGCCAGTGCACTTGATGTTGTGTAAAGCTAATCCTCGTCGTTTGTTGTGTTTCATGTTTGCCTCTGGATATCCATGTGGTATGCTGTATGTAACCTGTTCTAAACGAGGCGTTTACTCCTGTATTTTACCCTGTTGGTGTGCAACATCCCCAATGAAAATGCAGCTCGGTGAGTGACTGACATGTGTTCTTGGCATGGGAAATGGGATTTCTTGATGTTCTGATAGCCTATATGCTGCGTGTGAAGGCATCCTGGAGCCCGGTCGGAAGCTTGTAGCCTGATGTTTTGTGCCTATTTTTGTAATTTAGCTCCCTGTTCTCGAGCCAAGCGGGTGGTGACGTGTGCAGTTCTGGATAGCATGGTGCATGATTTTGTGTAGTAGGGTGACTGTGTTCGAGTGTCAGCCTAATCTTTGGTGATGGTAATTGCTGGTTGTGGTACTGTTGTGAAAGTGTAAACTGTCCTTGTAATTCCTGTAATTTTGTTTCCTTCTATATTGGCTGTCTGCATTCTGTGTTTTCCAAAATGGCCGACAATATTAGTGTTTTTGATTTAATTGACTTAAGCGATAACCTTGTGAATTTGGAGAGTTCTTCTGGGGTTGAACGTGAATCACCTCTGTTTACTAGGTCTGAGGTTTTGGGATCGATTACCAGTAGTAGTTTGCCTGCCCCTCCTTTGCCTGGCGCTGGCTCGTCCATACCACTTAATCCTGCATACGGTCATTCTTCTCATGTTAGGTCACCTAATGATTTCCTGGGTCCTGCCGACCCATTGCATCCCAGTTCTTTCTCTAGTAATATTAATGTTTTGTCACCTGTAGAGGGTGTGCGAGCGGGCTACCCTGGTAACAATGTCTCTTTTCCTAATGCTACATTCTCGCCTACCGTTAATTATGGGTCGATTCCTCATCCTATTTCTGGTTTCTTAACTAAATTAAAGCATTTCAACCTTGATGACGTTACCCAAGTGGTACAATTTTTAAAGCAAGTGGTCGAGTTGGGTAACCATGCCTCGATTTTTGGGATGTCGGAAATTCAGATTTTCCAACTTTTGTATCCAGTTGCATCCGGTATGCTGCGCGATAAGCTTGTTGAAGCTATCCACCTCCGCATGTCCTTAGCCATGTTTATTAGGGAAGTGTTGTGTTTTTTTGTCCCTGCGAGCGCCCTAAGTGCTCTCGAGCATAAGTTCCTTTATCGTGTCCAAAGGCTGGACGAGTCCCTTAGCGACTATGTCAGCGACATTAAGGTGTATGCCCAGGTTTTTGCATCCCCTTTAACAGAGCGACAGTTGGTGTCATCAATTGTGAATGGGTTTTCGCCTCAATATAGGTCATACATGACTATGTGTACCAGGCCTTCGTCATTTGTCGAGCTGAAACAGGTCGTTATAGAGGCTATGGCTGTGAAGCATGCAGATTCCCTTCGTGTAGCAAATGTTCCCCCTCCTTCCTTGGTGTCTTGTCCCCCTCCTTCCTTGATGTCTCGTCCCCCACCTAAGGTTATGTTTCATCCTCGACCTAATATTAAGTGCCACTCGTGCGGTGGAGTGGGACATGTCAAGAAGGTGTGTCCGAGTAACCAGGCGGTGTATCGCCAATGACGGAACGTTGAGGAGACCAATTCGGGTGTTACTTCCAAGGATATTTCTGTGCGTAATAATTTGGGAAAACCCTGTGAAGTTTCTGGTCGCCCTACCAATGATAGTCTTGATAACTCTATGAAAACTAATTCATCACGTGCTAATTCTGCTTATGTCGCTGACCTACCTAACCTGTCGGTGAGCAATGTCGTGGCAAGTCAGCCTAATTCTAAACGTTGTGTGAAACCTGTGGTGCGGGTGTCCTCGTCACCTACTTGTAATCGTGTTAGAGTGAGTAATGATTTTGGAATTTCTCCTGTGACTAAAGGAATATCCCCGTTTATTGAAATTTGTGTCAATGACGAGCCCGTTTCTGCGTTGCTTGATTCTGGTAGTGTCGCATCCTTTATAAGCGAGGACTGGTTTTTATCTATGAAGAGTGTTTGCAAATTTCCTGAGTTAGAGCCTAACAATGAATCTTTTATTTCGGCAAATTGTTCAAACTTAAGTATTTTGGGTAGTATGACAGTCAAAATTCATATTCTAAATTTTTCTTGGAAATTTAAATTTTTGGTTGCCAGAAATCTTTCTTGTGCTGTGGTCATTGGAGCTAATTTCATGTCACACGTTGGTATGCTTCTTGATTTTGGTGCTCGCAACTTATGGTTTAAGTTTAATCCACAGAGTAAATTATCATTTAACCTGGTTTTATCTTCTCCTGCTGTCAATTCTGTTACTGAACCTATGACTATTGAGGATCTCGATCTGGAAAATTTAACGAATCTTCAAAAGGATGCCATTAAGAGGTTATGTCAGGAGTATGGCGATGTATTTACTGACAAGCTGGGTGTAACCCATTTGATGGAGTACAAGATTGAGCTAACCGATTCTGTGCCGGTGCGTTCCAGCCCTTATCGCCTTGCCCCGCCCAAGATGGCTGAACTTCGTAAGATTATCGATAAGATGTTAGAAGAAGGTGTAATCCAACCCTCTATCTCTGCCTACTCATCCCCTGTATTTCTTGTGCCAAAACCTAACGGTGGTTTTCGGCCGGTGGTCGACTATAGGGCTCTTAATCAAAAAGTTGTTTTGCAGTCCATTCCTTTGCCGGACCTTCACACATGTTTTAGTTGGTTTCGCAACGCGAAGGTGTTCACGATCCTCGATTTAAATTCTTCCTACTTCCAAATTCCCCTCTCTCCTGAATCCAGGCATGTTACTGCTTTTTCCACTGACTGGAACCTGTTTGAGTATGCCCGTGTCCCGTTTGGCCTATCCACCGGAGCCGCTGTGTTGAGCAGACTTCTGGACAAGGTATTTTCAGAAATTAAATTCAAGTTTGTGTACCACTACCTTGACGATGTGGTGATCTATTCCGAGTCCTTCGAGGAACACGTTGATCATCTGAAAATTGTACTTGATCGGTTGCGTGACGCTGGACTTACCGTCAAATTGTCCAAGGTTTCCTTTGCCAAGCCCAAAATTTCCTTCTTGGGACATATTGTTTCTGAATCTGGTATCTCAGTGGACCAGTCTCGCACGCAGGCCATCAGAGATTTTAAACCACCCAAGAACACCAAGGGTGTTGCTCGCTACATTGGTATGGTGAACTTCTTTCGTAAGTTTATCAGTAACTTTGCCGACCGTGCTGCTCCTCTAAATCAATTACGCAAAAAGGCTGTGAAGTTTGAGTGGGGTCCCTCTCAGCAAGCAGCCTTCGAAGATCTTAAGCTTGCGCTCTCTAACGCCCCTGTGTTAGCCATTCCGGATTTTGGGAAGCAGTTCATTGTGCAGACTGATGCGTCTGGTCGTGGTGTTGGTTGTGTCCTTCTGCAGGAATCTGATCTGGGTCGGCAACCCATTGCATACGCTTCTCGTACCTTAACGAACGCAGAGAGGAAGTATTCTATATACGAACTTGAGGGTTTAGCGGTGTTGTTCGCTCTAGAAAAATTCCGTATGTATCTTGAGCACACCAAGTTTCTCCTTGAGACCGATAACCAAGCCTTGAGCTGGGTTTTAGGGAAACCCCGCAAAACTGGTAGAATTGCTAGGTGGGCAACTAGGATTCTGTCGTTCCAGTTCACTGTCCAACATATTAGTGGGTCCGAAAATGCGGTAGCTGATTCTTTAAGCCGCATGTACGAGGAAACAGCTGAAGAGGATGTTCAGGAATGCGAACCCGTCAACCTTGTATCTACTGTAAATTGTGTCAATGCCGTTCTTAGCAATTCCCCTGTGCTTTTTGAGGATGTGAGACGATTCTAGAAAGAAGACCCCTCCTTATCTAGCCTTATTGACCGAATCAATTCTGGTGAAGTGATCAAGCCCTACTCTCTGAAGGACGGTGTATTGTGTTGTTCGTCTCGTCATGACCGCCTACCTAAAATTGTGCTCCCGTCGATCCTCATTCCGGAAATCTTTCGTTACTATCATGAATCCCCTATTGGTGGTCACCTAGGAGTATTCAAGACCCGAGCTAAAATCAGACAGTTTTTCATTTGGCAAGGTATGGATGGCGACATCAGGAGGCTCATTAGGAATTGTGCTGCATGCAGTATTAGCAAACCTCCGGTTTCTAATAAGGTTGGCCTGTTGTCATCTGAACCGGCATCTAGACCCATGGAGAGGCTTTTTATCGACCATGTTGGACCGTTCCCTCGCTCTGGTCGGGGAAACCAATTTGCGCTTGTTTGCACTGACGGTTTCTCCCGGTTTAGTTGGATTTTCCCCACCAGACAGGCTACGACCAGTTCCGTCATAAAGTGTCTTAATTCCATCTTCTCGTCTTTTGGGCCGTGTCAGTATCTGGTGTCAGATAATGCCAAGTGCTTTGTATCTCATCAGTTCCGTCAATTCTTATTTGATTATGCTATTTCGCACGTAACCACCACTCCCTATTTTCCTAACCCGTCTCTTGCTGAGCGAGTCAATCGTAATCTCCGTTCTGCTCTGATTGCTTTCCACCACGACGACCATTCCAAGTGGGATTCTAATTTGCATTGGCTCAATTTTGCTTTCAACACCGCCGTGCATGAGAGCACGCAAGCCACCCATTTTTCGTTAATGTTTTCCTTTATGGCTAATTCTCCGTTGTCTAATCTGTGGAACCTGCACGATCTCCTTCCTGACAGTTTCACGCCCGAGGATATGTGGGCGAAATTCGACAAGGCTAGAGAGAATATTAAGGTATCCCATGACCAACTTGCCAGGCGACACAATGCCTGTCGCAAGCCAGCTGATTTGGAAATTGGTGATGTTGTGTACGTCCGAAATTTCGAGCCCAAGGGCGTCAGTAATCTTGTCTCAAGCAAGTTAACCCCTCGTTTTAAAGGCCCATGTTATGTAGAGGCATTCTTGACTCCTGTTACTCTTCTTGTTCGAAACCCTAAGGCCAACAAAATTTCTAGAGTGCATCTATCGCACATTAAGCGAGGTGGAGAGGTGTCTAATGAGGAAATGCTATCGTAAATTTTGTAAAACAAATTTTGTATAATGTAGAGTATCCCTAACCTTCATTGAAGCCTACAGGCTTCTGTTCCTTCTGGAATTTTGAACTGGATATGAAAACTCTGGTGGGATACAAAATGTAAATGTTGGGAAGTTCCCGTTGTAATGGCAAATTGTAAAAGTGTACCTAATTTTGATGTTTCATTGAAGATGCTAACATGTAAAGTTGGGCTCGGTGGGAGACCTAACTCATGGTAACCTTGTATTCCTGTTCCCTTTGGGAATTTTAGTGGTCATTCCTCTACCGTAGTTCCTTCGAAATGTATTGTCATCTAACTCATGTAATCTTGTAATGTACTTCGAATCTGTAAAAAGGTAAACTTGTTAATGAAATTTTGTAAGCACGGATCTAGGGCATGGTCAAAAATTTTCTTCATTTAAATTCAACCTTGTTTCTCTTTGTAAAATGTAGTAAGAATCCGTAATTCTGTAAACCTTTTTGAAATTAGATTAATTTCTATTTTTGTAAATGGCTGCCCACGCGTCGAATCATATCTTGCACATTGCTTCCACCTACTTCGTCTAAAACGACCTAAATTGGACTTATTGAAAATGTATCTAACGTGTCTCGGACTCTGAAAGCACTGCTGGTGCTGGTGTTCTGCATTTCTGAAGATTTTTGGACACAGTGATGCTGTTGACTAAGTGGTTTGCGAGGTGATCAATTATCCCATCACTGATAATCTGACCCTGCATTCTTCCTAACCAAAACGATGCGGTTTCATCCATCAATTGGAGTTAACTGGTGAACATTATCTTCGGGAAACATCTCTGGTGAATCGACAAGTTAAGGAGTACTGTCTATGCCTAGGCATATTCGTGAACCGTGTTCACACTTAAGGGAGGGAGACTGTTACGTGCATGTGCACGTCCCAACTTTTCAAACATGTATTGACTCATTTGAAATGACCGCTTCGTCGCTCAGTACCGCCTGTGACCACAAGATGGTAGCTGCAGTCGGACTTTGTAAAGTCTGCACGTGGTTCCTGTTTCTCTCCAATAGGTAGTGTGGGCTGCGCCTTATAATACTCCTTATATGCATGACATAATTGAAAGACAATCATATTCTTCGTCTTCAAACAAATGCTAGTGTATTCTTGATACCGCCAAATTATGAACTTATTTATGACATTGTTGTTTTGAGGTGTCACTCCGTGATTGGACAATATTATTTACATGAAGACAGTTCGGCAATTGACGAGCGATTCTCCGCCATCTTGTGAATAATAAGTTGTGACTGATTGCTGGGAAAATAACTACGCATAGTGTGAATCTCGCCAGGGCGAGGGCTCTGCCCTCGTCCAAGCTAACTTGGGAATATATCCCAGTATTGGATGATACTTGAAATATTAGTGAGCAACGATCATCTGTAATAATCGTGTAAATAGTTTCTTCGGCCTTAAAATAAAAAGGCGATTTTTGGTGTGCATCTCTTCGACAGCGACTGGAAGCCATCTCCTCTTATTTTTTTTGTGATATAAATCCTTTAAGGATATCTAAGTAGTGTTTAAAAAATTAGTGTTTCCTCTAAAGGTATGTTTTGGCATGTTATTATTTTAAATTATTGGAGCTCCATGTTTTGCATTGTGTACTGAGTGTTTGTTTTGGTTCTGAAAGGTTGACCTTGGAATAGATATGTCACCTATGAAAATGTAAATTTTTGTTAAACTATATTTGCCCGGGGGACACTACTGTTTTTCTTCTTATTTTATTATTTGGCTTCTGGCTAAAGGATTTTTTTTTCTTCTTATAATATTATGGTACTTGCCAGACGAATCTATTAACACTAGGCCTAAATTGGTTTATTAGTCGGTCGGTTTTTAGTCTGATCCGTTGCCTGTAAAAACTATTTGATCTCGTAGTGCCTTGGGTTTGTTTATATCTAGCTGTTTTCTCACTGGAGAAGATTTTATTTAAAAATGTAAATTACGCGTTTCTCATAAATACGTACTGATGTAACTTCAACTGTTCTTGGTCGCCATGGTAACTTGTTGTCAGTAGTGCATTGTGGGTCTTCCTTTTCTGGCGTGTTCTTTTTGAAGTGCACGTTCTTGGGTCATGGTGGTGTTGGTTGGTTAACTTATTTGTTTTAAATTTTCCTTTGGTTTTCCTTTTTTGGAGTTTTCTTGGTACTCCTTCGTTATTCTTTCGTTACCTTGTTTATGGTAATATTTTGCACTAGTTTTTTGATTCTCCAAGGCCCTCATGGTCCAGTTTGGGAATATGTCTGGTGCTTATTTAGTGTTTATTTGGGTTGTAGCTTTTCATACTCTTACCTCAGGTTATTGTTTATTGATACCGGCCTTAAAAATTTTTTAATTTCCACAGTGAGAATTCTAGCTGAGGTTTTGTTTTATTTTGTAATTTATGTTGCCTGATGCATGTTCTCTTTTCTGGTGGAAGTTTTAACAATTAAACTTTATTTTATTCCTTTTAACTACTGTTGTGGCATTATTTCGCCGACGGCCGTTCCGTTGGTTTTTGGGGGGTGTCTGTACGATAGCCTGTGTGTGTTGTCCCCTTCTCCATCTTCCTTCCACCCCTTTTGGAGCTCTTCTGTTGGGACATGGCTTCTGGAGGTGATTTTGCTGCGGAAGTGACCCGGACCCCTGAATACAGGTAAGTTGGCCCATCCACGCTCCTCGTACACGTATTAATTATTATTATTACCCTGGTTCCTATTGAAATTGTCCTCATAACCCCCTCTCCCTAGTGCATCAAATGTGCTTAACAAATTTTCTACTTGTGATATTGTCTTTACATTCTGGATACAAGCAGCCTCCTTGATCCTATAGGGAAAGTGCCTAAGTAGCCACCTCACCACATCACTTTCCTCCTTCAAGCCATCCAGATATTTACACACTAATACCTGCCCTAAAAAGTATTCGGTCATGGTGAAGCTTCCTTTAGGGTTATATTTAGCACACACTACTCCCTCACGATGCTGCGACTGAATAACCTCATTCCAGAACTTTTCACAGAATTTCATTTTAAAATCATTAATATCAATAAACTTGTCTCTATAGACAGCAAACCAATTCCTCGTTTCCCCCACAAACACTTGTTCTAAAATTTCAACTACCTGGCACCACTCAATACTACCATTTTCCAACCGCTCCCCGAATTTATTTTCTATAGTATTTATGATCTCCATTGGGCACCCCTGTCGATTGCTGAACTTACCCAGGTCTACCTCCCTGTGTGTGCTATTCACAAAAACTGGCCTATTCTGACTATTTTCTTGCCTGATCCTAGCTTTTAATTTTAATTCTAATTCTGCGATTTTCTCCTCAGCCTTCCTCTCAATACTGTTTACTGTTACTTTAATGTTTCCTTCTGATTCTTCTACTTTATCATATAGCTTTGCTTGTTTCTCCTCAATCTTGCTAATGCTCTCTCTCTATTACACTCTCTTAAATCATTTACTTCTGCAACTATTTGCGAGTGGACTTTCTCAATTCTTCCCCCCAGCTGTTCTTTAACCTCTTTAGTTGCTACCTGAATTTTGTCAATTTCTCCCCCCCCAATTGTTTTTGACCTGCTGTGTTTCCAGTTGCACTAGTTCTTTTAAATTTTCAGCCTGTGTACTGATTCTAATTTCTAACTCCTCCTGTACTTTTCCTAATTTTCTGTCTACATCTGCAATAATCTCTTTAGCCTTCTCTTCCATCACCCCCCTGATCTCACCTCAAATCAGTTCGAATTTATCACTAATTTGCCTACTGTTTTGTTCTAATTTAGCATTTAATGTTTCAGTACTCTCTCTATTTTCCCTACTATTTTGTTCTAATTTAGCATTTAAAGTTTCATTACTCTCTCTATTTTACCTACTGTTTTGTTCTAATTTGGCGTTTAAGGCTGAGCTACTAGTACTGCTGACAAGCACTGGACAAGAGATGGCAGCACTGCCGTCCCTTGCCAGTCACAGCATGTGAATTCCAACTTCCCCTCCACCCTTCCATACTCCTCATTCACTCTCCATCTTCCCCTCTCTGTTGTAAGCCTCGCTTGTAGGCATAAGTCGCACAGCGATCTGTTTCCGAGCCAAAGTGTATTGCAATCTTGAGCACTGTCGTCCAGCCTGATAAAATGGGTCGGGGGGTTTGATTGATAGACCTATGCATTTCAATTTTTTTCTGCTACAAGGGAAAATATTAACATACTGATTGTTAACTGAAGTGCCATGTGTTCAGATTTTCTGCATCACGTCAGGTTTCCTTTCTTGTAATTTTGACAAGGAAATCGAGAAAACATCAAAATTGGCAAAGTTTATCATAAAAATACATATAATATTAATAAGACAATATACCTGAAATGACTGCTTAGGTATTGAGGGATGTAGAATCCAAGTCTGTAGTCAGAGGTTCTCTATCGTGTCCCGCTTTTTGAAATTTGTATTAATAAGAACTTCAAAATTTGATCAAGAATTTCAATAACGTACCATATTATTTTTTAAAGTCGCCTCCGTTGCGTAGTGGTCAGCGTGATTAGCTGCCACCCCGGAGGTCCGCGGTTCGATTCCCGGTTCTGCCACGCAATTTGGAAAGTGGTATGAGGACTGGAATGGGGTCTACTCAGCCTCGGGTGGTCCAAATGAGTAGAGGGGGTTCGATGCCCACCTCAGCCATCCTCGAAGTGGTTTTCCACTTCGTCTTGGGGTAAATGCCGGGATGGTACCTACCGTAAGGCCACGGCTGCCTCCTTCCCACTTCCTTGCCTTACCCGTCCACTCTTCCCATCCCTTCCTCAGGCCCCTGTTCGCTTTGCAGGTGAGGTCGGCTGGGCGTAGAGCTGGTCACACACCCCAGTTGTATCCCCGACCCAATCTTTCAAGCTCCAGGACAATGCCTTCAGTGGTGGTAGAGGTGGGATCCCTCGCTTAGTCCGTGGGAAAAGCCAACCCTGGAGGGTAAAACGATAGCGAAAGAAACAAAATATATTTTTAAACGTGTTTTAACACCGCAATATAAAGCTACTATAAAATCTTGAATTATATTAATACAAAGTTCTTCCAGCCATTCAGATGTTCAATTTGTCGTTTGAATCGTGCAGTTCAACGGGAAGTAATTTTAGGACACTACTTAACCTCCTCAGATCTACTACAAAACAACAACATATTTTCTGAACACAGATTTACTGCGCTGGATATATGACACACACAATGAATACACAATTAAAGCTTACAGTATACCTACCAGGTTCAAGGAATGGAATTAATTCAAATGTAGAAATACGTTGAGGTTTTTATTTTTATTTTTAGTTTCTTTGCAATATTAACCGAGAGAAAAAATATAGGGCCGCCCGCAGGAAGGCACAAGGTGGGGCTGTGCCGTCCCCCTCCCCCTCTGGAATTCCGAGAATGTTGATATTCGAGTGGTCATTGTAACCAGTTTTTTTTTTCATAAATTGAAGTTTCTGATAATCAATTGACAAATGTTACAATAGAAAACTTATTTAATGTTGCTGACGTAATAGGCTATGTATTTATATTAAAATTTTTTATCTCGGCACGCCGGAAGGCTGAGGTAGATTTCACCGGGCAAACTAGGGGAGAGGCTATAATAGGAAAAATATGCAGGTTTTCGTAGAAGGATCAGACCTCATTTATTGCGAGAAAGTATTTTACAATCGGAACTCAATTAACTTTGTTTTTCGTATTTCTATGCATATTTTTAACATTTTTTTTCTTATGGGGACGGTTACTTTCTCGTCATTTGGGGTCCATTTTTATACTTGTGGTCACACTGTCCTTATGCAAGGTTTGGAACTGATGTGTAACTATCAAACAGTCTGTTACTTCTTTACGCAAAATTTTATCTCCCGCAGAGATGTTTATTGGTTCCTCAGTTTAGGGGATGCGAAAACGTATTCATGTAACCCCGTGTACACTCGTCCAAATTTGCGCCGTTCTGCGATCGTTATTCGTGCTGAGAAATGCCGTATATTTTTTTCATGATGATGATGGTGATAATTGTTGTTTTAAGGGGCCTAACATCTAGGTTATCGGCCCCTAATGGTCTGTGTGAAAGCGAAAATGTCAATGAAGTGGAAACCAGAACGAAAATTAAGTGAGCAGGAAAATACTTACAAAAAGGAACTCAGATTGAAACTACTCACAAAATGGAGAGCGGTAATACAAAAGGGAATTTCGAACGAAAATACTCACAAAAGGAATAGAGTGAAAAATACGCACAAAATGTAGGTTAAGTTCAAAATACGTACAAAAAGCAACGTATAGTCGAAATATGCACAAAATGTAATTGAAATCAAAATACTTACAAAATGCAAATGAGATTGAAAATACATACAACATGTAATTTAGATTCAAAATACCCACAAAATGCAATTGAGAATTAACTACTTGCAAAAAGCGGTTTAGGTTGAAACTACAATATGCAATTGAAATTGCTGACAAAACGTTTGGTAGATTCAAACTTCTCATTTGGATAGACAATACTTACAAAATGCAATTTATATTGAAAATACCCACAAAATTCAATTGAGAATTAACTACTTGCAAAAAGCGGTTTAGGTTGAAACTACAATATGCAATTGAAATTGCTGACAAAACGTTTGGTAGATTCAAACTTCTCATTTGGATAGACAATACTTACAAAATGCAATTTAGATTGAAAATACTTACAAAATGTAATTTAGATTCAAAATACCCACAAAAATGCAATTGAGAATTAACTACTTGCTAAAAAGCGGTTTAGATTGAAAATACAAAATGCAATTGAAATTCAAAATACTCACAAAAGGTCCGCCCCCTATATTGAAAGACTTACTAAAAAGCAATTTAGATTGTCAATCCTTACAAAATGCAATCGAGGTTGAAAAACATTCACAAAATGCAACGTAGATCGAAAAGACTTACAAAATGCAACGGAGATTGAAAATACCCACAACTTGGAGTGGAGATGCAAAAATAACAGTGTGGGAATCTTAAAGGGAAAAGGAAATATAATGAAAAGAAAAACAACAGGAAAGTGAAAGAGGAGAGGGTCCGTCCTACAGGTAAGGGACAAAAGGGCGAAATTGGATCCAGCTCAGGAATCCCTCGGGGTCGCCAACTCCCGAACTCACCAGCCGTGAGCCCCTGAGGGTGTAGCACTTTCTAGGGTGCACCAGAAGTAGTGGGGCTACATACACCCTACCTCCTTGAGGGCCTTGAGCACAAGGCAGGAGATAACAGGAAAAGAAAAAGAAGGCTGACCCCCTCCCAGAAGGAGGGGATCAGGAAAGATGAGACAAGGGCCAATGAAGGCGGGAAAGGAAGAGACTCCCTAGGCCTCGGATACCCTAATACCGTCGGGGTCGGAAAAGAACAAGAGTTGACCAAGGGAGGTCGACAGGAAAGAAGACAGTGAGGAGCCCGGCACAAGTAAGTGGAAGCAATGCCGGACTCAGCTGGAGTCCCGTGGTCGTCAACCCACGTCCCACTAGATGTGAGCTCCTGGAAAAATATTTTATTCAAGTTGTGCCATAGTACTGTGGTCTATTTCTTTAGAACAGAGCAATTATTGCTACAAATGAACAGCAATGTACCCTTGTTGTAGATTCTTAACATGTAGTGTTAAATCTTCTACGATCGAATAAATTTATAGGCTAATAGTTAAGTTGTTCTGCGATGTTTTTGTTCCGTTATCAAAGCGACTGAGATTCGCACTCTCAATCAAAAGTAGACGGAAGATCAGTTGAGACAAAATGGTGAATTCATAACTGATAGACATCGTAATGCTGTAGGCTATATGATTCCAATGGAATCTTCTCGCAAGGCATGCAGCCTATGAGCGAAGAAGCTAATTGAATCCTAATTTTTTGGGCTCATAGTCGTATTGACCGACTGATAGTTACAATTCAATATAGATCAATTTGGTGACAAATCCAAAGTTCAAGGGGAGTTGATAATGATGTGCTTCTGAAAGAAGAAAATTACAGAACTGACATAGGCAGGCTCTTGACTCAATGAACATTTATGCGACATTCTTAAGTATGAATGAATAATAATAGTTAAATGATTCTGCGATGGTTGTCATTATCAAAGAGACTAAGTAAGAAGTACATGATTTAGTTATATATTTTACTTAACGGCCAGCAATAATCAAATGAAATATTTTCTTTCTAAAACGAAAATTTGCTAAAACCATGGGCGTCACAAGTATGAGTACCGTACAATACAAATTTATCACTTCGCACATAATTCATTGTGCTAAGAAGAGCAGTGCGAAGTATTCCTGATAGCCTGAAGAGGAAAAACGTGATGGATCCACTGTAACTGCCAGTACAAACTAGATATTTGGAAACAGTGCTATTTGAATTATTAGGCTTGTTTTTTGTCGTGTAGCCTCCTGAGAGGCCGAGTGCAGGTCTTTCTAGTCGACGCCCGTGGGCGACCTGCGCGTCGGGATGAGAGATGGAATGGATGAAGATGAATGAAACTGAGCAAGGATGTGGAAGGAAGCGGCCGTGGCCTGGCAGAAGGTACTGTCCCAGCATTTGCCTGGAGTTGAAAATGGGAAACCACGGAAAACCATTTCAAGTATAGCCGACGGTGGGGCTCGAACCCACGCGTCTACCGAGTCAGCAGAGAGCTTGGCCCCATGACCTAACGCTGCGTTTTAGCCATCGTAGCCACTACTGTCGGTATTAGGCAAATTCATATGTAGGGATATTTCCACAGTTTAATTTAACTCAGTAATTTGGAAATATCTGAAAATATGTCCTCCAGTTACCGCAATTAGAAAATAGGCGAACAGGATTTACATTGAACTGCTTGATTTTTATATTATTGTCGATACATGGTGGTACCACTATTTTTTTACCTGATTTTAAGAAGTGAGCATTATGACAATGAATCACAAAAGAAGAAACGCGAACTTCCATGGACAAAAACTGTGAACTTAAAACGAACATTCCTCCCAATCTTGCCATAAAATAGCCAACGGTTTCAGAGCAGTCAACTAATGAATTTCACGAAGCAAGTAAGAAATGCAACGAAAATGGGGGGGGGGTAATGAAATAAAAATTTAACTTGGCCCCCCTCTGGAAAAATCCTGTTGTTGCTTATTTTAGGGCTGCGACATCGTGGTCATATAGCCCCGTGCATCTAGGTGTGTGAAACCCCATACCAGAGCATCGTTCACTTCCATTTTTTGGTAAACAGGCTCTGAAGTTACAGCTTATTCGTTTTCGCAGTTATTACAATAATACATCCTTGTACAATATAATACATTTTTAGGCTACTTTTCAAATTTTGCAACAAGAAGTTCCGTGAAGAACTAAAGAGCCTAATTTTCTTAAAATGTAAGATTCATGCCAATCTATATAGACCTATCTAGAATAATAACGAAATTAAGTTGGTAATATCGAAATTTCTAATTAGTTCGAAATATACCAGGTATAATGTGGCCTAATAGAGCACTACAGTTGGCAGCCCTGGTGACTGAATATATTGTTAGTTCCATCTCTTATGATACAGAATACAAAATTTGGTTGAAATCCAATGGATAGCATGGACGTTACATGCAGTTAGACATGTCATGCATGTTTTCGTCAGAAATAATCTGAAATATTATGATCTCTTGTTGTGCCAATTTTGGATGAAATCCATTTGCTAGTATAGAAGTTACATGTATTTTAAAATTGGACCTATCAGCAGGCTTAGAGTAATGTTGGCAGCACTGACGTATATTAGTTATTCCAAATTAATATAGAATGTCAGGTACTATACGTGTGCATAGTTTAGAGCTGTTGGCTTGCATACTTTCTGATATATTGATATTAGGGTAACAAAAATAGAAACAGCACATATTAACAATTGGCAGCCCTGGTTGCTCTTAAGAATACGCATAGTCATATCTGTAATGGTACTCATAGCACATACGAAATTTGGTTGAAATCCAAATGATAGTATGGAAGTTACATGTATTTAAAGTTGGACCTCTCAGCAGGCTTAGAATCATGTTGGTAGCACTGACATATATAAGTTACTCCAAATTAATATAGAATGTCAGGTACTATACGTGTGCATAGTTTAAAGCTGTCGGCTTGCATACTTTCTGATATATTGGTATTTGGATAATAGAAATTAAGAGCATTTATTAATAGTTGGCAGTCCTGGTGGTTCTTAAGAATACGCTCAGTCATATATGGTTATGTACACATACAACTTACGAAATTTGGTTGAATTCCAATTGATAGTGCAGAAGTTATATGCATTTAAAAAATTGGACCTATCAGCAGACTTATAATCATTTTGGCAACACTGCCATGTATGGCCTCCTGGAAATTAAACTGCAATATTATTATCAATACGTGTGCTAATTTTAAAATAGCTCCCATTTATACCTTCCAAGATATCCAACATGGAGCTCAAATTTCAATTGCGATTTTTCAGCAGTTGGTAGCACTGACATCATTTTAAAAATGGCCGTGAGATATTCAGGTATAGATCTTTACTCTTACCAAATTTTGTTTCGATTGCTCCAGCCGTTTAGGAGTTGATAGGGGGGGGGGACACAGACAGACAGACAGAAGGACAGACAGACAGACACACATTTGCCCGATCCCATAAGACTACTTTTTCCTCATTTTTGCAAAATGTGAAAAGTAGGCTAAAAATGAGGAAAAAGTAAGCTTATGAGATCGATCCGGGAAAATGTGTGTCTGTCTGTGTGTGTGTGTCCCCCTATCAACTCCTAAACGGCTGCAGCAATCGAAACCAAATTTAGTATGAATAAAGATGTATACCGGAATATATCATGCCCATATTTGAAAATGATATCAGTGCTACCAACTGCTGAAAAAACGCACTAGAAATTTGAGCTCAATGTTGGATATCTTGGAAGGTATGCATGGGAGCTATTTCAAAATTGGCACACATGCAGATAATACTATTTCAGTTTAATTTCCAAGAGGACATACATGACAATGTTGCCAAAATAATTTTAAGACTTCTGATAGGTCCAATTTTTAAATACATTTATAACTTCGACACTAACAATTGGATTTCAACCAAATTTTGTACGTAATATGTGTACAAAAACAGATATAACTGAGCGTATTCTTAAGAGCCACCAGGACTGCCAACTGTTGATAATTGCTCTCTCTCTTTTATTTATCGAAATACCAATACATCAGGAAGTATGCAAGACAACAGCTTTAAACTATGCAAACGTATAGTACCTGCCATTTTAGATTAATTTGGAGTAACTCATATACGTCAGTTCTACCAACATGATTCTATGCCTGCTGATAGGACCAATTTTTAAATACAAGTAACTTCTATACTATCAGTTGGATTTCATCCAAATTTCGTATGTGCTATGTGTAACATAACAGATATGACTAGAAGCTTTCTTAAGAGCAATCAGGGCTGACAACTGTTAATAAATGCTGACTATATTTTTTTACCCTAATATTCTAGATAGGTTCATATACTGTAGATTAATCATTGGCATGAATCTTATTTTTTTAGAAAAGTAGGCTCTTCAGTTCGTCACGGAACTTCTTGTCTATTTCTTTTTTGTATTTGTATTTTCCAATGGTACAATGTTTGGAATGGCTCGTTACTAATTCTATTTCTTTCATAACGTGACCAATATCAACGATGCGTCGCCCTATTGGAGGCAGATCGTTGGCCTCAGTATTCCTTTCAATTACCATCGGGCCTCAGTATTCCTTTCAATTACCATCGGTGGTACTTCACAATCAGACTCATTCTCATCATCTGCATCACCTCCTGAATCGTTCGAAAAAATTATGTAATAATCTTGATCTTCATACCTGAAATCACACAATGTTAAAAAATATTACCTTGATTATTATAAACATACAGAACGCATACGCATTAAAAGTAACTCCAGGCAAATGCTGGGATGGTTCCTCTCTAAAAGCAATCCTATCCCCAATTTAGAAATTCACACAATAGTACAGTTATCACATTAAGACATGTAATCACACAAATTCCATACACACCCTAAAATACATGGGGCTATATAAACTCGATGTCTCAGACCCTAAACACGTTTTACAAGTAGGTAATCTACTAAAAAAATGACAAGTCCTTTAAAATTAATTAATTAATAATTAATTTATATAATGTGACAATAGTTTACTTACCGACTTGCATCGTTGACTGTTGGGGGAGTGCTTTCACCTAACAATCTGTTGAATATTTCTTCGGAGTCTTCCAATTGAGCAGAATCGTTTGAAACATTCAAGGTGATTTCCTGTTGTTCTCTTTTCTCCCACTTAGCCATTGCTGCGCGGCCTCTTCTAGAGCGTTTCCTCGGAGGAGGATGCTTTCGTGGCATTGTAGAATAAAGTGTGAATGTTATAGAAATACACTACTGCCCTATCACTCAATCACGAAACACAAACGCAGAATTAGGAAATGAAACGAGAAAGGGGCGAGATATATTCTTCTATTGCTTCCTCAAGACTCGGTCTAGTCAGACTCAGCGCGCAGGAAAAGGTTTTGCAAGAAGGCGAGTTATTATTATTTCTCGTTTTTTCTTTGCACTCCACGGTAAGTAGAATGGAATGCTGCGTAAGGAAAGGATTGACCCGTCACGGGAGGTGTGGTGCGGTGCGGTGTGGTGCGGTACGGTACGGGGCTTGGTAGTAGGGTGGGGGAATGAAGCTTGGTACAAGTGGGTGCAACTGTTATTGCGGGTAGCCTATCGTGTAGCCTGTGTAGTTACCGTTCTGCCAAGTTGAAGACTAGTCAAAGGTACATACGTCACGGGTTTATCACTAAACAGTTCCTTTCATCAAACATTCGAACTGCTCAGAATTTGAGCCTCTAAAATATTGAATAAGTTTGAAGTTATTATAGCATTTTTTTTACAATAAAAAAGGTTATTGAAATATGATCCTTTTATAAAATATGTTGAATTTTGAAATATAAATTGTTCATAATGAAGCTACTATTACAAGGGTTATTGCACAGAAATTTCGAAATTCTCCGGTTATTAGTTTTGTCCGGACGTATGTAACTTTAACCCTAAAAGTAGACACTTAGAAGCCATGCCCTGAACAAACGAACGGTCTATATTTTACAAAAGTGGCATATAACAAGTCTCGAAGACCTATATACTAGATTAAGAAGAAAAAATGAAATTAAAAAAATATTTTATTTTTCGGTAGCACAGCCTTAAGGCATCTGTACTTTCTTCATTTTCCCTACTGTTTTGTTCTAGTTTAGCGTTGTTTTGTTCCAGTTTAGCATTTAAAGCGTCTGTACTTTCTTTATTTTCCCTACTGTTTTGTTCTAATTTTGCATTTAAGGCATCACTACTAAATTTGTTCTGAAACATGAACTCGAGAAGTAAAGTTTTTAATTCTGGTTGGCCGCCTACACTCCCTGTTTCAGTATCGGGATTTACCTCCGCTACCCCGGTACTACCATCACTCGACATACTGCTCGTATCATCACTCTCCAGTTGATGACCACTACGTAACTTCATCTGTTTTTCTTTCTCATCCCCCATAATGATATACACTGATAAAGACAAATAACCCCCCAAAATACAGGCACAGAAATATATACCCTTTTCCTTCCACAAATGTTATTAGGTTTTCAGCCCCAAGTTGTCGGCGACAAATGTAACGGTTTCGCTTTGCTCCACGTTGAGCGTACAAATGAAACGTTTTGACTGGTCCTTACTGTTGGGTGACAAATGTAACTGTTTACCTTTGCCTAAGCTATGTTGTTTTAATGGGCGCCAAGACCTCAACGCTATGTTGAAATCTAAATTTATATTTTACAACATCTAGCTCTAGTAGAACACCTTCAAGAATCTATTCACTCAGATCGTGGTATGATTTGATCATTAACCCAACAACAATTGTATCAGAAGAAGGAATTGGTCTATATCTAATGCTACCTTCTGAAAGCAAAGATTGCATGGTTAAAAGAAATGAATTTATTATATATAACAAGTACTGCAAAATTAATAATAATAATAAGTTTATAATTTAAATTGGAGCGTTGCGATTTGAATATTACCGCTAGAAAATTACGTGAGAACGGAGTCGGATAAATTACTGATTTTACTCATAATCCCAAACTATGAAGTTACTGAAATATTGAATATAAAACAAAGAGAAACGAGAGATTGCGTAGTTCTGCGTCATTCGCGCTTACCACTGGAAATTGCCGAAGCATTTCCCTCGTACTGGATGATGAAGAGAGCTTCCCACTGTCTCCTGGACGTCGTCATCTTCTTCGTTAGTTGATGATATACTGGTAGATTTGATAACTTTATGGTCCGAACATCGGAGCCAAACACTCGTACAACCACACTGGTTAAGTTTTACAAATATAGTCCTCTACTCCACGGAACATCGCAGCCACTCACACGTGCAACCATACTGGTCAAGTCTTACACAGAAGGTTCTCTACTCCACGGCGCGCCAAACGATATATGCACTCGTCGGCTCCCCACTCCGGTGCCGACTTCCACCTTACGTGGTCTCCACTGATTGGCTGTGCCACCCCGCTACTCCCCTCCTTAGGCTCAATACACACGGCGCGCGGGTGATGTCGTTTGCCGTTCCAGACTATTTCGCCTTTTCTTGACGCTGCAACCCAGGCTTGCGACATGCTTCTTGACAAGAATAAGCCTGTATCCGAATTCCCAGTGAGTCATCTCTCTCATAATACCCTAACTGACAAAACTCCGTAAAATTCCGTAATCATATAATTTTCTATGATAATGTTGTTCGTAATAATTTGCTTGATAGTGTTTTCTATGACATAGAAAACCTATCTGTATGCTTATAATTTTATAAAATGCTCCAAAAATACCATAATAATAACAATAATAAGTTAATAATAATAATAAATTAACATGAAAAATTCTCTTGGCTGAACAATTTGCCGCGTAAATAAATATAGAATGGCTTCCTACTGACTTATGCCAGTGGCATAAAAACCCCTCGAAAAACACGTTACAACGGTATGCTTTCTTACTGTTCATAGATTTATTTTTTGTTTCTTGAATGCTTTTGTTTGTCGTTTTCTACCATTATGTGCAACCTAAATTCGCATACAACTGTGACGTATTCTTCCGATTCTCCCATTATATTATTATGTTTTTCTTATAAATCTTACGGGTCAAATGCGCAAACATATTTGAATAATATTGGTATTTTGTCTTTCGTGGCCAAGGAAATACCGTACAAGACAGAGCGTAAACCTAGAAAAATACCTGAATTTTAATTGCTTGGCCGTGTTAGCCAATATACAATCTTTCTGAAAGCCATTATAGGGAGGTGAAAGGCTGCTTGAACGTTTACCTCTCGCAGTTAATTACAGCAGGTGCACTAGATAACAATTGTGGTAGCGCGCAGATGGCTACTGCTTAGTGGGTCCCCCAATTGACAACAAGACCTCGCTGATTACCCTTCTCGGAATTGCTAGGCGAAACCGCTCACAAGACACGGCATAAACTTAGAAATATTGATGTTTTTAAAAAGATTTTGTTATTATTTCTTGGAATTATTACAGTTTGTTTTGTTACTTTTACTCTTAATCATGATATGATACGTAGTTTGCAAAATATTACTTACTGCGGATATGACAATTGCTACCAAGTTTGATGTATTTTTAGCCAGTTCTCAGTGGGGCAGACAACCTGCAAGCATCAGATCATCTGCAATGGCATTATGTTAATCTACCGCAGAGTAGGCAAGTTCTGTTTGGTATAACTCAGCTCATGCCAAACAGGTGGATGTGGCTCTCAATGATACGTGCAGAATAATAACTGGGTGTTTCAAATCCACTCCAATGGAATGGCTTTACCATCTCGCCGGGATAGCACCACCTTCTGTTCGAAGAGAAATAACAGCGAACAAGGAAAGGAAGAAGGTGGAGCATGAAAGAACTCATCCGTTATATGGGTACAAATTACACACACCAAGACTGAAATCTAGGAAGAGTTTCCTAAAAACATCGAAGGAACTCAGAACCACTGAGAAAAATGCTAGACTACAATCTTGTAAAGCTAAAGGTCTTCTTTCTGGTGGCTGTGCAACACCATCTGAAACTTTACCACCGGGTCATAACGAGGCATAGACGACATGGAAATCCCTAAAAAGGCTGATATCAGGAGTCGGCAAATCAAGAGCTAATATGGTAAGATGGAACTGCGCTAAAGACGGAAACATCAAGTGTGATTGCGGAGAAGATCAGAGTGTCAACCACATGATTCAATGTCGTATGTGTCCAACCACTTGCACCACGGAGGATCAACACCTAGCCTCAGAGAATGCACTACAAGTCGCCAAGTTCTGGTCTAATTGTATTTAGTGAAATGTTTTGTAATTTTGTAACATGTTTCTGATACGAGTATAAAATAAGCATACGTACTATTATTTATTTTAAATATAGTATGAGGATGTTGGTCATCTGGGTGACATGGTGTTTTGAATAGGTTTAATTTGTCTCGCGGCCACAAGGTTTCTCAGCACTCGTATGAGTTGTTCTTATTTAAGTGTAGGTGGACTTATATATTCTTAGATGATATTTAGTATGTATTTCTTATTTTCGGTATTCGTTATTTCCATAATCAAATGCATATATTATTATGATGCTTGGATTCTAAGCGTTTATCTGCGAACTACCATTATCCACTTGAAATGATGCAGTTCGATAAAACACGCAAGGCTAATACATTTAAGAAAAATAAATTAATTGGCCCTTAAAATTTGTTAGTTAGGCCTAAGTTAGCAATGCATACAATGATTAATGTAGGCTCCTTAAATATTCAGTTATTTTACCGAAATGTCAGGCTTAATCTATAAGCTACAAGCAGTATAAAGCCGTCGTACCCTCCTATTTAACAACTTCAACACAATTTTTGATCAGATGGAAATCACGCTCAAAGACTTTGAGTGTCAATAATATTGCCCATTATAACAACGACCTTCCTTAAGGTTGCACACAATACGACAATGCGAGCAAAGGTACGATCTCCTAATATCCAGTTGTGATCCCGAGCAACGCCGGGCATAACAGCTAGTCCCTATATCCATATCCCTATATATATAAAATTGTACTTTTCTCCTTCTGTCTGTCTGTCTGTCTGTTCCTCCATCAATTGAAAACGGATCAACAGATTTCGTTCAAAATTTGCAAATGGCTATAAGAATATCCCGGAATAACTTTAGGATGCAAATTTCAACAAAACATTCAATGCGCTTAAGGGGACCAGTGAGTGCCCTGTTATATTTGCCTTCGATTTACTCGTGTGATATGTCGTACGAAAGGTCTTTTATACAGTAGCTCTATACAGCAAGATTAATCTCATTACTTCCAATAACGAAGAAGTATTTATCTTCCACGATTTTTCTCTTTTGCGGTCAGAATCAATACCATACTTTAGGGTCTTTTCTTTTATATGGATGGTGGCACTGTTCGTACGAAAGTCTCGACACTGACGTATATCTGTTTAACAGTCTTTAATTCCTTCATGCAAATATTATCTCTTACAGAGACTGAATGAAACCAGAATCAGACCTCGTGAAATGGCGTTGGCATGACAACGTTAATCAATTTCGCAGAGCGGGTATAGTTTTCTTACAATATCTCGAAAACCGTTCGTTTTAGGGCCTTAAAACGCGGGGTTCGTGGTTGCCACCGAATATTGCTCCTTGCATTGCTACACGCGAACATGAACTGTTTTATTTATATAGGTGAATTAGGGGGTCGAAAACGATCGTGATTTTGAACGATCTTGAATTTGAGTCCAAATTTATAGTCTCTGCGACGCTTATTGTATGTGAGTATTTGGATCTTTACGACGGTTTACCAAAGTATTATTGCTTCTATTTTGTACGGTATGCTTTCTTACTCTTTATAGATTTATTTTTTGTTAGTTGAATTCTTCTGTTTACAAATTGTTAACTGCTTTTTGTCGTGTTCTACCATAATGTGCAACCTAAATTCACTGACTACTGTGACGTATTCTACCGACTGTCCCATTAGTTTATTAAGTTTGCCCACGGCCGTGGTTTGCCTTATAAATCTCACTGGTCAATTGCGCTAACATATTTCAATAAAATTGGTAATTCTTCTTTCACGACCAAAGAAACCCCGCACAAGACCCAGCGTTAACCTATAAAAGTACCTGAATTTTAATTGCTTGGCCATGATTGCCAATATACAATCATTTTGGATGCCTTGATAGGGAGGTGAATGGTGTTGAGCGTTTACCTCTCGTAGTTAAATACCGCAGGTGCACTAGATAAGGATTTAGGTAGAGCACCATTCGCTGGGCATTTTTGGGTTCCCAAATTGACAACAAGAGTTCGCTGATTACCCATCTCGGTGTTGCTAGGCGAAATCACTCACAAGACACGGCATAAACTTAGAAATATTGATGTATTTAAGAATCATGGCATGAAATACATAGTTTGCACAATATTACTTACAGCGGAGATGAGAATTGCTACAAAGTTTGATGTATTTTTAACATACTATTATTCACTTCCAAATGTACAGTAGTATGAGGACGTTAAACGATGGGTTTTCAATATTTAAGAAAGATTATTTAAATTTTACTACATAGAAGCCTCCGTGGCTTAGGCGGCAGCACGTCGGCCTCTCACCGCTGGGTCTGTGGTTCATGAATATAATCATACTTTATTTCATTATTTTGTTTTGTTTTAGGGTCTTTTAATATTCTACGTTTGTTGTTTTCCGTATATGAGGGTGTCAGTATTGATTTCACCTGAGGAAAGAGTGTTTTGGTAAATATAGCTCAGATACAATTTCTTACTTATCATATTATTTTTTTTCGTAAAATGTTTCATCTCATAGAACCTGTGTCATATTGGAGTATGGTTTTCACTTCCAGATTTGGTCATCTGGGTAATATGGTATTTTGAATAGGTTTAGCTTTTCTCTTGACCACAAGATTTCTCTGCACTCGAATGAGTATTTCTTATTTAAGTGTAAGTGGACATACAGATTCTTAGATGATATTTAGTATATATTTCTTATTTTCGGTATTCCATGTTTCCATAATCAAATGCATATATATATATATATATATTATCATGAAGCTGGGATTCTAAGCGTTTATTTGCGGACTTCCATTATACACTTCAAATGTTGCTGTTCGACAAAACACGCAAGGCTAATACAATTAAGAAAAAGAAATGCATTGGCCCTTAATATGTGTTAGAATAATAATGCATACAATGACTGAAGTAGGCTTCTTAAATATTCAGTTATATTAGCGAAACATCAGGCTTAATCTATAATCTACAAGCAGTATAAAGCCGTCCTACCCTCCTATTTAATAACTTCAGCAAAACTTTTGATAAGATGGAAATCACGCTAGAGGATTTTGAGTGTCAATAATATTGCTCATTATAACAATGACCTTCCTCCGGGTTGCACACATTACGACAATGCGAGCAAAGGTACGATCTCTTAATATCCAATTGTGATCCCGAGCAACGCCGGGCATAACAGCTAGTAATTATATAAAATTGTACTTTTGTCCTTCTGTCTGTCTGTTCCTCCATCAATTGAGAATGACTCAACCGATTTCGTTCAAAATTTGCAAATGGCTATAAGAACATCCCGGAATCACCTTAGGACGTAAATTCAACAATACATCCAATGCGCTTAAGGGAACCAAGGGGTGCCATATTATATTTACCTTCAATTTACTCGTGTGATATGTCGTACAAAAGGTCGTTTACAGATCTATACACCTAGATTATTCTCATTAATTCCTGTAACGAAAAATTATTTGTTTTAAATTAATTATAAAAGTTGTAAATAGGTGGCTAAAACACTGAATTTGCAAGCCCCACAAAGTTTATAATTTTACAAGCTGTACCCGGCATGCGTTGCAATGCCAATCATAGAAAATGTTGGCATTGTAATTTGGTTTCTTGAAGTGCTTTTGGATACACAATTTGTTCTTCATTTTCCGTTAACTGCCTCTAAGCTATCGTAAAACGGATTCACTAATTTTGAAACATTTGTGGGAGCGGGCGCAACAACTCACCAAAGTTTCATCGCAATCGTATAAATGGTATATGAACGCAGATGGAACTTTGCTGTAACACTTCACGCATCGTCACACATTTGTTGCATCTACTCGTGCGCTACTTATTGTAAAATGGATTTACTAAGTCGGAAACCTTCCCTGGCGTATTCACAACAAATCATCAAAGTTTCATCGCAATCGGATGAATGGCATATGAACGCTTACGGGATTTTGTTCAGATGATTCGCGCGCCGTCACTCATTTGTTGAATCAACTCGCGCGCTACCTATTGTACAATAGATTTACTAAGTCAAAAACCTTCCCTGCAGTGTGCACAACAACTCACCCTAGTTTCATCACAATCGGATGAATGGTATATGAAGGCAGATGGAACTTTGTTGAAACGGTTTGTGTGCCGTCACTCATTTGTTGAAACTACTCGTGCGAAACCCATTATACAATGGACTTAAGAAAATTAGAAACGTTACCTGCAGTGTGCACAACAACTCACCCAAGTTTCATCGCAATTGGATGAATAGTAGGCCTATATGGACGAATACGGGACTTTGTTGAAGCGATTCGCGTGCCTTCGCTCATTAGTTGAATCAACTCGTGCGCTACCTACTGTGCAATGGATTTTCTAAGTCGAAAACCTTCCCTGGACTGTACACCACATCTCAGCCAAGTTTCATCGCTATCGGACAAATGGTAGGCCTATATGAACGCGTACGGTACTTTGTTGAAACGCTTCGTGCGTCGTAGCTCATTTGTTGAATCTACACGTGCGCTGCCTATTGTAAAGTGGATTTACTCAGCCAGAAACCTTCCCAAAAGTGTACACAACATCTAACCTAAGTTTCATAGCTATCGGACGAATGGTATATGAATGCATACGGGACTATCTTGAAACGTTTTGCGTGTCGTCACTCATTTGTTGAATCTACTCGTGCGCTATCTACTGTGAAATGTATTTACTCACCCAAGTTTCATTGCTATCTGACGAATGGTATATGAACACATACGGGACTTTGTTGAAACGGTGTGCGCGTCGTCGCTCATTTGTTGAATCTACTCGTGCGCTACCTATTGTAAAGTGTATATACTAAGCCAGAATCCTTCCTTAGAGTGTACTCAATATCTCGCCCAAGTTTCATTGCTATCGGACGAATGGTATATGACCTTATACGGGACTTTGTTGAAACGATTCGCGTGCCGTCACTCACTTGTGTATTCTACTCGTGCGCAACCTATTGTAAAGTAGATTTACTAAGCCAGACATCCTCTCTGGAGTGTACACAACATCTCACCCTGGTTTCATCGCTATCGGACGATTGGTATATGAACGCATACGAGTCTTTATTGAAACGCTTAGCGCGTCGTAGCTCATTTGTTGAATCTACTCTCGCGCTGCCTATTGAAAAGTGGATTTACTAAGCCAGAATCCTTCCCTGAAGTGTACACAACATCTAATGCAAGTTTCATAGCTATCGGACGAATTGTATATGAATGCATACGGGACATTTTTGAAACGCTTGGCGCGTCGACGCTTATTTGTTGCATCTACTCGTGCGCTACCTATTGTAAAGTGGATATACTAAGCCAGAATCCTTCCTTAGAATGTACTCAATATCTCACCCAAGTTTTATCGCTATCGGCCGAATGGTATATGAACGCATACGGGACTTTATTGAAACGCTTCGCGCGTCGTAGCTCATTTGTTGAATCTAATTGTGCGCTGCCTATTTTAAAGTAGATTTACTAAGCCAGACACCTTTTCTCAAGTGTACACAACATCTCACCCAAGTTTAATCGCAATCGGACGAATGGTATATGAACGCATACGGGACATTTTTGAAACGTTTCGCGCGTCGTAGCCCATTTGTTGAATCTAATCGTGCGCTTCCTATTGTAAAGTAGATTTACTAAGCCAGACACCTTTCCTGGAGTGTACACAACATCTCACCCAAGTTTCATCGCTATCGGACTAATGGTATATGAACGCATACGTGACTTTGTTGAAACGCTTTGTGCGTCGTAGCTCATTTTTTAATCTACTCGCGTGCTGCCTGTTGTAAAGTGGATTTACTAAGCCAGAAACCTTCCCTGAAGTGTACACAACATCTAACCCAAGTTTCATAGCTATCGGACGAATGGTATATGAATACATACGGGACTTTGTTGAAACGCGTTGCGTGTCGTCACTTATTTGTTGAACCTACTCGTGCGCTATCTACTATGAAATGAATTTACTAAGTTAGAAACCTTCCCTGGAGAGGAAACAACTTCTCACCCAAGTTTCATCGCAATCGTGTTAAAGGTTTACGAACAAATACGGGACTGTGGCGAAATGCTTCGCTCGTCGTCATTCAGTTGTTGAATCTACTCGTGCGCTGCCTATTGTAAAATGGATTTACTAAGCCAGAAACCTTCCTTGGAGAGTATTCAACATCTCACCCAAGTTTCAGCGCAATCGGATGGGTGGTGTATGAACGCATAGGAGACATACACACCCACACACCCACATACATACTATCAAGTAACATTGATTTTTAGCCTATTTTCAATTTTGAAAAAATAGGCTTATGAGATCACCTTTTGTCCGTGGGGCGTGTGTGTGTGTGTGTGTGTGTGTGTGTGTGTCCCCCTAATAAAATCTAAACGGCTGGAGCGATTTCAATGAAACTCGGTAAGTTCATAGCACTATTCCCGGCGACCTCGACCGTGCCCTTCAAATTTTGTTACGTCTCACCAATCCAACATGGCGGCTGTGCGAAATATTTCACTAGCATTCAATATCTCCGAAACTATTACCGATATCGCCCTGAAATTGTTTTACGGTGATAAAGGGCACTAGTAGAAGTTCACCTATGAGACTTTCAAAAACCTGGTGACTACAAAACCAACATGGCGGTCAAGCGAAGTTGAGCTTTTTAAATAGACTTTTCTCGCGATTTAACTATCCAAACGTAATGAAACTTGGTACAGCAAATGTTTATACAAATTGTAATGCACTGGAGTCTAATTTAGTTCAATTGTTTACATAACCTCAAAATGGCGGCTGTGTGAAATATTTCACTGACATTCTATATCTCCGAAACTATTACAGATATCACCCTGCAATTTTGTACGGTGATAAAGGGTACTGATACAAGTTAACCTATGCATATTTCATAAACCTGTAAAGTACAAAACGAACATGGCGACCAAGCAAATTTGAAATATTTTAATAGACTTTTCTCGTGATTTAACTCTTTGAGCACAGTGAAATGCGGTACAGTAAATTATTTTGCAGATTGTAATGCACTGCCATCTAATTTAATTCAATTGTTTACATAACCTTAAGATGGCGGCTGTGCGAAATTTTAAAATTAATTTTTTATTTCTTGTGTCGTAATCATGCGATCGAAGTGAAAGTTTGAATAATGAACCTAGGCAATAATTTTCCTTGAATGGTACATAACTCTATGGCCTATACGTATAACAATCCTAAATGGCGAGCTTCCGAAATATTTAGACGGTTCTCAATATCTATGAATCTTTTACAGCAACCAAACTGAATTTCTTTATGTTCATAGAGACTATGAACATATGTTCACCTATAGGACTTCAGTAACCTGGTGAGCACAAATCCAACATGGCGGCGACGCGAAGTATAAATATTTAAATGGACGTTTCTCGCGAATTAACTATCCGAGTGCCGTGAAACGTTGCACGTTAAATGCTTATACAAATGTTGATCCACTGGCATCTAATTTATTTGAATTGTTTGCATAATCACAAGATGGCTGCTGTGCGTAATTTTAAAATCTCGTTTTTACTTCTTGTGTTCTAATCATGCGATTGAAGTTTGAATACCACACGTACACAATAATATTAATGCAATAGTACAAAAATAAAAATCCAACCTGGCGACAATCTGAAATATTTAGACGGTTTTCAATACCTACGAATCTGTTACAGCAATTAAACTGAAATTTTGTATGTTGATAGAGACAATTAACATGAGCAGGATATATGAAAATAGGATGTATATTTCTTCGCGGAACTACTTGTTATATATATAGATTTAGGGATGTCATCACGGGGTTGGGGATTTATAGCATCGGCGAGGCATCATTATTTTACAGTATGAGCTGAAAAATATACTCGTAGTATTCATCTTGCCTATATCCATACTTTATTTCATTCTTTCTTGTTTTAGGGTCTTTTATTGTGCTACGTGTATTGCTTTTCGTGTATGAGTGTTTCAGTTTTCATTTCACCTTAGCAAGGAGAATTTTGGTAGCCTAAATATAGCTTCAGATATTATTTGTTACTAATTATATAATTTTTGTCGTCAACATTCTTCATCACATTGGTCCATTTGGTGTATGGTTTTCACTTCTAGATTTGGTCATTTAAGTGATATGGTGTTTTGAATAGGTTTAATTTGTCTAACGGCCACAACGTTTCCCTGCACTCGTACGAGTTTTTCTTATTTATGTGTAGGTGGACATCTTAGATGATATTATGTGTGCATTTCTTATTTTCGGTATTCAATATTTCCAGACACAAATGCATATATTATCATGAATCTGGGATTCTGAGCGCTCATCTGCGGACTACCATTATCCACTTGAAATGTTGCTTTTCGACAAAACACGCAAGGCTAATGCAATTATGAAATAGAAATTCATTGGCTCTTAAAATGTGTTAGATAAGATAATACTGCATACAATGATTAAAGTAGGCTCCTTAAATATTCAGTTGTATTAGCGAAATATCAAGCTTAATCTATTAGCTACAAGCAGTATCAAGCCGTCCTACTCTCTTATTTAATAAATTCAACACAATTTTTGATCAGATAGAAATCACGCTCGAGGACTTTGAGTGACAATAATATTTCTCATTATAACAACGAACTTCCTCCGGGTTGCACACAATACGAGCAAAGGTACGATCTCTTAATATCCAATTGTGATCCCTAGCAATGCCGGGCATAACGGCTAGTATAATAAATAAAATTACTCCAGTTAAACAGGAGCAGAGGTGGGGAATTTCGTAATCAAGCTTAACCCAAGAGCAATTCCCTTTTATTTTATGTTTTGTAACGAATAGTTTATTACAACAGTGAATAGTACTTACCATTTTCAGGGTAAAGAGCACGGAAGCGAACAAACGGGTGTTTCTGTCGAACCTTCTCTCCAAATACTAGAATGGAAGAAAATTAAATGTCAGATCCAGAATTCTTGTTATTCTGAAGAAGGTAAAATATTGGATACAATAACTTCTATAGAGGAACTTATGATCCCCATACAAGAATTCATGATGAAAATAAATAAATGTAAAACAAAAATACTGGAATGCAGCCGAAATAAATCAGAAACCTCTATGGAGATCAAATTGGCAGGTGAAAAGCTGAAGGAAGTAGGAGACTTCTGTTACTTAGGAAGCAGAATAACCAGTGATGGACGAAGCAAAGAGGATATTAAAAGTAGGTTGGCTCAGGGAAAGAAAGCATTTCTACAAAAAAGGAATCTGCTGACATCGAATATAGATTTAGGTATTAGGAAGTCATATTTGAAAGCCTTTGTCTGGAGCGTGGCGCTCTATGGAAGTGAAACTTGGACTATTGGTGCAGCAGAAAAGAGGAGAATTGAAGCATTTGAAATGTGGTGTTACAGGAGAATGATGAAGATCAGATGGGTAGATAGGGTTACAAACAAAGAGGTATTAAGACGAGTGGGAGAGGAGAGATGCTTCTGGCGACTGCTAATGAAGAGAAGAGATAGGTTGGTAGGACACATACTAAGACACCCAGGAATAGCAAGCTTAGTTATGGAAGGAAGGGTCGAGGACAAAAACTGTAGGGGTAGACCAAGGTTAGAATATGTTAAACAGATTGCCTCGGATGTAGGGTGTCGGAGCTATGTAGAGATGAAACGATTAGCTCAGGACAGGGAGGCATGGAGAGCTGCATCAAACCAGTCAAAAGACTGAAGACTCAAACAACAACAATTTCTTGAAATCTCTACCCCCTGGTAGAAGATTGACATGGTTTTGCTGTACTTGGTATTCGAAAACGGCAATTTAACCTCGAAGGCAGCCACAGTAACAGTAGCTGCATGTCCAACTCCTTGTGTGTTGATGGTAAATAAACATAGCAGCTTTTGAATTCATTAATGGTATGCTGTCTTTCACGGCCAGTGAATTAAAAGAAAGCCATTTTGTGGGTGTCCAGGCACGGACACCAAGAGCCCGCTGATGAGCCAGCTTTGTGTTCCTAGGCGAAACCCCACACAAGACACGGCATACACCTAGAAAAATTGCTGAGATTTGAATTCATTGTTGGCAGTATTTACATCCGGAAAATCGATATTTTTCTTTCAAAATTAATGATATTTATCTTTTCTATGACATATTGTTCATGTGTGTAATTTATAATCATATATCTAACAGATAGATGGAACTTCTGAGGTCATTATTTAGGATATTATATGGAAGGACAATTACACTTGAAAAGAAAGTTGACAGTATGACGTTAATACCATGCACGTACCTAGGGAGTGGCTGCCTCATAGAAAACTCATATCAGACCCTGCGTATATAATCCATGTTATAGTAATGTTATTTTGGTCATTTAATGCGCAACCACATATACAACCTGATGCAATTAATTATTCAAGGGAATGTTGATTGCATTAGGGGTCCAGGACATAGAAGAATATACTAGGTAAAGAATTTAAGTCGGTGGTTTGGACGGAATACCGTGTTGCTATTTAGAAAAGCTACGGATAAAGAGTAAATCATGGTCCTGATCGCCAATGTTCTTGGAGAACGAGGCAAATGAAAAAAACTGAAGGTGAGTTTTACGTCCCATATATCTATTGTGGCTTTTTGAGATGCCGCGGTGCCCATATTTCACCCTGAAGGGGATATTTAGTGTGGCATGGCTCCCTTGCATAAAAAATACCCTCAAATGCTAACAAAATTCATCGGGATTCGATCCCACCTGTAAATTATTCAATAAATACTCACATTTGCCTAGCACAGGATCCTCTGATCCGGAATTCATTGCAACTTCATCGGAAACCCCAAGCCTGTCCTTCAACCCAAGACAAACATTTACTTCTCAAGGGGTTAATTTCTAAGCTTTTACGTACCACAGAACCATCTGTTCAAGAACTCCTTATTTAGAAATGTACACAATTAATCCAAGTTAATCATTCCTAGTGTATGTGTATAAACAATCTCAGCCCAATTTAATTAGGTGCATTACTGTGTTGACCGACTGAAAAGTGTTTATTTTATTAGATTACGAAGGCAAGACTGAAAAATCGCTTCTAAAACTTTCATATTAATATTGTGTCCGCATGAGATCTGGCAACATTGCTGCATTGGATAATTTTAAAGTTAGCGCGGAGCGGCAGTGATGAGGAACAGACTTCACAGTGAGAGTATTGCAGAGAGAAGGCGCGAGGCCTGGACCAACCAGCTACGCCACCAGGATTAAATTAAGTCATTCCAGAAGCCATGATAAGTCAAATGTTTAAAAAGAAGAATAAGTGCGAGTTATATTATAGAGCTATTTTGTCTTGTGTATTTGGATCTGATGACGCTGGCTTGACGAGCAATACATGTCATCCCAAAGGTGTCTCCCTCTTCTGTAAAATGAGTAGACGTTAACCATTTTAAAATAGTACATTATGCAACGAGCCTGTAATGGCTATAATTAAGACACGAGTGTGTTTATAAAACGAGCGTATGCGATTTTTATAATTTCCATACGAGTGTCTTAATTACCATTATAGGCGAGTTGCATACGACTGTTTATGTTCGACGATAATTATAACTTTATTATATGTTTTAACATAAATATTCATAAATATCTGTTGAAATTGTCACTAGAATTTTGTGATCGGGTGCTGCGCTGTGTAGGATATCTCTAATTTCCAAGCTCTCTGACCGACCGACGCATGCGCTCTGTGTGCTTCAATGCCATATGTGCAGATTGAGCACCAGTATTCAGTAAAAATATCACTGAAGTCGCTTCAAAACAACGCGCTGTGTAGAATTTGGGATTGGGGATATTAAGGTACAGTGCTATTTCTTGTCTCATATTCACCAGTTTATTTACGCGAACATATGGACGGTGCACTTTCGGTAATTTACATAGACATGTTGGATTTTGAATGCATGCGCAAAGGTATCCTTATCTAATTGGTCAAACAACTGTTTCTTGGGCTGTGATTGGTGGGAGAAACTGTTGCATAATGGAAAATAGTGTTATAACTACCATCATTATGATACAGTTTTCAGACATATAATAGTCAGGGTCGAACATAAATGGTATGTACAGTACTAGCAACCCGCCCCGGCTTCTCCCGGAAACTGAAGCATCATTTATATAATTTATGGAGGAATCATAATTCATAGCAGAATTCTCTTTATCGGACCGCAAACCATGAACATTTCTTCCCTGTGTCATAGGAACTTTGTGGATGACTCCCTTTGTCGTTCTCTCCCCTGTGACAATCAAGAAATTATTTGTTTCTCAGTTTCATTGTTACGTGATAAGCGTATTTCTTTTTCGATTTCAATGACCTACGACCTATATCCTTTTTTCGTCTCAGCAAGATGGGTTAAAATCACTGACTGGACTATTAATTACATTATCATGGAGATAGCATGTGCAACGAATTCTTGTCAGACGTAATTTAAGAATGGCGAGGTGCATGAATCACAAATCCCCCGTCCGTCCAATCTAAACTTGACTGTGTATTCTGCGGAACGAAAAGTTCACAGGCGAAGTAAATTAAAGCCGAGCTGCGCTTCCAGGGAAACTCAAACACATCCACTCTTCTCTGAAGTCTTACGTCGACACGTCTCTACAGGGTATGAGGTGAAAGACTCGCTTGCCAGCCAGCTAGCTCGTAAACTATCTCGAAGCTAGTAATTGAATGTAGATTGTTGAAAGAAATGAAAACGTAAAAATACTTATAGTAGGTGATGCATTGAAGTTGGAGATGCTGTCCCGGAATTTTTGTAGAACTTTTCATGCTGAACAATTCTTACACTCATAGTATATAGATATTTTTAACGGTTTGCCCAGCGTAAGCTTAAAAAAATCCTCTCGGCACGCCGGAAGGCGGAGGTAGATTTCACCGGGCAAACTAGGGGATTGGCTATAATAGGCAAAATATGCAGGTTTTCGTAGGAGGATCAGACCTCATTGATTGCAAGAAAGTATTTTACATTTGGAGGTTAAAAATCAACTTTTTTTCGTTTTTGTATGCATATTTTTATCATTTTATTGTCTTATGGGGATGGTAACCTTCTTGTCATTCGTGGTTCATTTTTATACTTCTGATCACACTGTCCTTATGCAAGGTTTGGAACTGATGTGTAACTATCAGACAGTCTGTTACTTCTTCTCGCAAAATTTTATCTCCCGCAGAGATTTTTGTTGGTTCCTCAGTTTAGGGGCTGCGACAACGTGGTCATGTAACCCCGGGTGTGTAGAATCTGATAAACGGTGTTAATTGTGATGACTGTTTTAGTCTGTAATTCAGATAAGGTCTGCAGACGGTCAATTTTAAGTAGTAGTTCCTAATTTTGTACCATATCCTAACGTGAACGACACCTAGCTGTGAACTTGGCTACTAGATGCCACCGCAACCAGCAACTTGCAACGAACGTTGGAACTTCTCCTCCAAAGGAAAGCATGCTGAGGGTTTTTTAGCGCTCTTAGAAAATCCGACGACTTTGGCCGGCTTTGAACCATCGACCTTGGGCATATAAGTTCAGCATGCTACCAGTTAGCCGCTTCCCACAGTCAGATGGAAAAATGAATGTGATCTCGTGCAATGGCGTTGTCTTGGCAACCTCTGATAGCTCATCCCTCATCAATTTAGAAGCGTTGTCACGGTAACCTCTGATGGCACTTGGCATGTTCTTTAATTCCGAAATCATTTTTCTCTTCCCTTGGCGTAATGGTAGGTCAGATCAAAAATTCTTTCAGACAAAGTTTTAGGTAATTATTAGGGGAATATTTTCCATTATGTACGGGTTTGATATTGTGCCTATTAAGAGAGATATGATTAATGTTTCCCGAAAAAAACACTTTTTTCCACCCCTTTGGTCAATGGTTGGTGCTATCAAAAAACCTATTTGCCATAAATTTTTGGCACTTATCCGACAAATATTATGAACTTTGAATTGATTCGATATTTCACGTATTAAGAGAGTTATAGCGACATTTCACTTCTTCGACCCCCCCCCCCCCCCTTTAACCGATTTTGCCCATTAACGAACTCGACCGATTTTTTAAGGGGTTACATATTATGTAAAACATTAAAGTGATTGGTGCAAAATTACGGCAGTTATCGTGTCCACAAGAAACTGATATATATGCATATATATACACACACATATATATAAACTTTTGAACTGACGGTGGTTTGGGGTCTGGGGGATGTGAAACGCGAAGATATGTCGAAATTTTCCGGAAGTCGAAACATGGCACCCATTGCAATAGTTAGCTTTCTGATGAAATCTACCTAAAATAGGCTACATAATTTAAAATACTACCATCAACGACACCTAGCTGTGAACTTGGCGACTAGATGCCACCGGAACCATCAACTCGCAACGAACGTTGGAACTTCCCCTCCGAAGGAAAGCATACTCAGGGTTTTTTGGCGCTCTTAGTAAATCCGACGACTTCAGCCGGGTTTGAACCCGCGACCTTGGGCATAGAAGTTCAGCATGCTACCAGTTCCGATACCGAAGTCGCTTCCCACAGACATATGAAAACAGAATGTGATCTCGTGCAGTGGCGTTGTCATAGCAACTGCTGATGGCTCAACCCGTATCAATTAAAAGTAAAGTTGTCATGGCAACCACTCTTGGCACTTGGAATTTTCTTATAATTTAAATCATTTTGCTCACTCCGTTGCGTAATGGTGGGTCATATCGAAAATTCTTTCAGACAAAAGTTTTAGGTAATTATTGGAGGAATATTGTCCATTTTGTACGGTTTTGATATTGTGCCTATTAAGAGAGATATGATTAATGTTTCCCGAAAAACCCACTTTTTTCCACCCCTTTGGTCAATGGTTGGTGCTATCAAAAAACTTATTTGACATACATTTTTGGCACTTATCCGACACATATTATGAACTTTGAATGGATTCGATATTTCACGTATTAAGAGAGTGATAGCGAAATTTCACTTTTTCGAAAAAAGCCCCCCATTTTCACCCCCTTCAACCGATTTTTCCCATTAACGAACTCGACCGAGATTTTATAGGGATACATGTTATGTAAAAAATTCAAAGTGATTGGTGCAAAATTACGGCAGTTATCGTGTCCACAAGAAACTGATATATATATATAGATACATATATACATAAATTATATATAAACTTTTGAACTGACGGTGGTTTTGGGGTCTGGGGGATGTGAAACGCGAAGATATGTCGAAATTTTCCGGAAGTCGAAACATGGTACCCATTGCAATAGTTAGCTTTCTAATGAAATCTACCTAAAAGCGCACGGACGCCAGGTTCTTTCTTCGACTTCTTCACTGAAATCGTTACAGCTTGGCTTCATTTCATCATAAATGAATTATTTTCTACAGAATCCTTGCTCAAGATATCCTTTACAGAATGGTGAGAACTGCATCAATATCCATCCAGTGGTTCTCGAGATTACCCGCAACATCCATGAATCGTGTACTTTGTTTTATACTAAGTAGAGATATGTATATCATTTTTAGCCTATTTTCATTTTACGAAAAAATAAGCTTATGAGATCACCCTTTTTCCGTGTGTGTATGTGTGTGTGTAGGTGTGTGGTGTGTGTGTGTACGTGTCCCCATAATAAATTGTGAACGGCTGGAGCGATTGCAATGAAACTGTGTAAGGTCATAGCCAAGCGAATTTGAAATATTTTAATAGACTTTTCTTGTGATTTAACCATCTAAGCGCAGTGAAATGTGGTACAGTAAATGATTATACATATTGTAATGCATTGGCATCTATTTTAGTTCAATTGTTTACATAACCTCATGATGGCAGTTGTGCGAAATTTTAAAATTAAATTTTAATTTCTTGTGTCGTAATCATGCGATCGAAATGAAAGTTTGAATAATGAAGCTACGTGATAATTTTCCTTTAATGGTACATAACTCTATGGCCTATAAATATGATAATCCAAAATGGCGACTATCCGAAATATTTAGATGATTCTTTAGATTTTTTATTTTCTTTACAGCAAATCACCTGAATTATTTTATGTTCACAGAGGCTATCAACATAAGTTCACACATAGGACTTTCAGTAACCTGGAGAGCACAAATCCGACATGGCGATGACGCGAAGTATAAATGTTTAAATGGGCGTTTCTTGCTATTTATTCATCCGAGTACAGTGAAACTTTGTACGTTAAATGCTCATACAAATGTTAATCAACTGGCATCTAATTTATTTCAATTGTTTTCATAACCACAAGATGGCAGATGTGCGAAATTTCTATTTTTTTTCTTCTTGTGTCCTAATCATGCGATTGAAGTTTGAATACCACACGTACACAACAATCTTAATGTAATAGTACATTAATAAAAATCCAACATGGCGACCATCTGAAATATTTAGACGGTTCTCAATATCTACGAATCTATTACAACAATCAAACTGAAATTTTGTACGTTGATAGAGGCAATTACCACGAGTAGGATATATGAAAATAGGCTGTATATTTTTGTACGGAACTACTTGTTTAGTCTACTTTCATTTATGAAAAAAGAAATAGGCTTATGAGATCACCTTTTGTTCGTGTGTGTGTGCTTATGTGTGTGCGTGTCCCCCTAATAAAATCTAAATGACCAAAGCGATTTCAATGAAACTGGGTAAGTACATACTACTACCTAGTCCGACCTCGACCGTTCCTTTCAAATTTTAATATAGTTCACCAATCCAACATGACAGCAGTACGAAATATTTCACTGGCATGCTATATCTCTGTAACAGGTACTGATATCTCCATCACATTTTGTACGGTTATAAACGGCACTACTATAAGTTCACCTATGTAAGCTTCAAAAACCTGTTAAGTACAAAACCAACATGGCAGCCATGTGAAGTTGAAACATTTAAATAGACTTTTCTCGCGATTTAACCATCCAAGCGCAGTGAAACTTGGTACGGTGAAGGTTTATGCAATTCCTCATCTACGGGTGGCTGTGTGAAATTTTAAAATGAAGCTTTTATTCCTTGTGTCCTAATTATGTGATCGAAGTGAATGCTCGATTAATGAGCCTACGCAATAGTCTTAATTTAATGGTACATAACTCTATGGCGTACATACTGTATATAGCAATCCAACATGGCGGCGGCACAAAATATTTCTCCGGTATTATATATATCCGATACTATTACAGATATCACCATGGAATTTCTTACGTTCACATAAGTGACACTGAAAATCTTGTGATCTACAAAACCAACATGGCAGCCAAGCAATGTTAAAATATTCAGAAGACATTTTCTCGCGATTTAACTGTCCGAGCTTGGTGAAACTTGGTACGGCACATAATTATACATAATTTAAGTTACTGGCATTTAAATTATTCAATTGCTTTAATAATTTCAAGATGGTGGCTGTGCTGAATTTTAAATTTATATTTTAAATGTTGGTGTCTTAACCAAGCTATCGAAGTGAACGTTGGAATAATGGACCTAAGCATAATTGTCATCTAATTATCCACGTCTGTCATAAATTTCATGTGGACAGTGTTATTCGCAGGGTTCCAAAGGGTAAGTATACAAATTTTGGTTCAGATAGCTCAAATGGTGTAGATTTGTGCCAAAGGGCCTAAATGCAGGGGAGGTGTAGCCTAATGCTGCATAGCGTAAACTATTCCTCTTGAATCTGGCTATCATATACAAAAGTAATTTTTCGAATCCGACTGGTAGTTCCAGAGGTTAGCGCGTTTAAACACACAAACTCTTCAGCTTTATTATATTAGTATAGATAATGATATTCAAATTTGAAAAATCGTGACTTATAAATGACAATAGAAATAATAAATACAATTTTCAACATTTCACTGTGCATTTGAAAAATGTTATGTTTAAACTCTTCATCCATGAAAAAGTAAATCTGAATAATAATGAAAATGCACATGGTTCAGAATTCGGTATTTCTCTGACACTTATGCTTACGGAGTTAGTGTGATGAGGTAGCTTGAATTTGTGAAGAAAGTAAATCCAGTCTTGGTTGGTTGTTTGAAACAGCAGCCTGCAGATCCACTTCCAGCAATAATTCTTACAGAATATAAAATAGTAATACTTCAATCAGAGCTGGCGCCTCCCCCCCCCCCCCACCCCTTTATCACTCTCTGCGTCCCCTCCAGGGGGCAAGCCCCCACTTTGAGAACCTCTGCTCTACATCGTTAGTGTCATGAAGCGCTATCAAATAGCTATAGTTGATCTCTATTACGAATATTTATTTCGGTGCCGGTGGTTAAGATATGGATTTAATTGATAACATGGCAATAACATACTATATTACGAATGTGATTATATTAATGTTCTTGATCGGCAAGTATGAAAGGCCGTTCGAAGAACGCGTACTTCAGCTAGAGCAACTTTTCAGTCGGTCAACATATTATAATCCCAATTACTAAGACATGACAAAAATAACCTGAAAAAATTCGTATGATAAAAAAGAACAAGTACCGGTAGTTCTGTAAATAACTAAGTAGCCAATCTTCATATATAAACCGTACCAAGTTTCACTGCGCTCGGATAATTTAGTCGCGTGACAAATCCATAGAACTATTCAAATTTCGCGTCTCCGCCATGTTGGATTTGTGATCATCAGGTTATTGAAAGACCCCTAGGTGTACTTATGTTAATAGATCAACATTTCAGCTGGATTTCGCAGATACTGATAACCGTCCAAATATTTTGGATGATTGCCAAGTTGGATTGTTCCATATGTAGGCTGATGAGTAACACAGTCTGCTTGAAATTTCGGGCAGACCACTCCATTCCCTGCATTTAGGTCCTTTGGAACAAATCTACACCGATTCACCGATCTGAACCACATTTTGTATACTTACCCTTTGCAACCCTGCCGGTGACACTGTCCACTTTAATTTTTGGACAGACCACTCCATTCCCTGCATTTAGGCCCTTTATCCATGCCATCAAGCTGATGAAAGCCAACAAAGCTGCGGGCCCGGATGACATCAGGACAGAACAAATCAAGAACTTTGGACCAGGAACAATCCAGTGGCTGGTGAATATGATGAATAGATGTATCGAGACCCTGCACTTACCAAAGCTGTGGAGGAAAGCTCATGTGGTCGCACTGCTAAAACCAGGCAAGGAACAAACGGATGCAAAGAACTTCCGTCCTGTCTCTCTTCTTTGCCACCTATACAAGGCATTTAAAAGGTTGATCCTTGAAAGAATTGCAACATTCATTGATAACCGGCTAATTCAAGATCAAGCTGGATTTAGACCAGGGAAATCATGTTCCAGACAAATTCTGAACCTGACACAGCTTATCGAGGATGGCTATGAGAATAAACTTATCACTGGTGTCGCCTTTATAGATCTCAGTGCTGCATATGATACAGTGAACCATAAGAAGCTCATAGCCAAGCTGTACAACATCACTAAGGACATGAATCTAACAAATGTCATACGTGGGATGCTCCAGAACAGAAGGTTCTATGTTACACTTCAAGGGAATAAAAGTCGATGGAGGAACCAGAAAAACGGGTTACCTCAAGGCAGTGTGTTATCCCCATTACTATTCAACATTTATACAAAGCTTTGAGGAGGTGGAGGGAAAACTGTCCAATGCTCTTGAGAGATTAGACAATTATTACACCCAGAATCACCTGAAACCTAACCCTGGAAAGACACAAGTATGCGCATTTCATCTTCGCAACAAAGAGGCCCGGAGAAAGTTGAATGTTGTCTGGAAAGGAGTGACACTCGAAAGCTGTGAAACGCCTCGATATTTGGGAATCAAGCTTGATCGTACCCTCAGCTTCAGGAAACATTGTAGAGAATTGAAGTGCAAGATCAGCTCAAGAAATACCATAATGTGGAAGTTGATAGGTTCAACATGGGGAGCGAACCCTCAGGTTCTACGTTCAACAGCATTGGGACTTTGCTTCGCAGCAGGAGAGTACGGATCATCAGTGTGGGGAGCATCTGCCCATAACAAGCAAGTGGACATAGCTCTTAACGAGTCCACACGTATTGTCACTGGTTGTCTGAGACCTACTCCAGTGCAGAAGATCTACCCTCTCGCTGGCATTGCACCTCCAGTTATTCGACGCAGGGTGGCAGCAGAGAAAGAGAGACAAAAGCTTGAAACAGATCCCAGACATTCTATGTTCAACCACAAGGTGACCACTCCTCGCCTAAGATCCAGGAAGAGTTTTATTAAGAGAACAGTACCCCTCCATACCAAGCCAGACGTCCGGCGTGTGTCACTCTGGAAACAAATAGTACCAGAGGGGTTTACCCCTAAAGAAGAACTGAGCAGTGGTAGTCATTTGCCTTATACTACCTGGAGGTCCTTAAACCGGATGAGAACAGGAGTGCCTAGTGTCGTAGCAACCTTGTGAAGTGGGGTTATGCAGAAGATCCACGATGTGCCTGTGGAGAAATCCAGACTCCACAACACCTGCTCACGTGCAAAGATCTTAATGAAACCTGCAGCCAGGAAGACCTTATGTTGGCCACAGACCGAGGGATAAGAGCTGCAGAGTTCTGGAAAGGAAGAATTTAGTGTGTCTCCCGGACTCGGAAAGTAAAGTAAGTAAGTAGGCCCTTTATCACAAATCTACACCGTTTCTCCTAATTGCACCAAATTTTACATACACTTTGAAACCCACCTGGTAACACTGTCCACTTGATATTTTGGACAACGCTCTCCATTCCCTACATTTAGAATAATAGAAAAAAATGAACTTGAAAACCACGTATTAAGCCCCTAGAAACATTCATGTCCGTAGTAGTGTAACTGTAAGAGTATGTTAATGAGTAAATTGTTGACTGGCAATTCGGGCTGCATCACGTTGCCCCTACCAGTGTTCTGGTGCAGAATTGCGAATATTGTTAAATCTTTCGCAGCTTATAAATTGCAGTCACGAGGAGTAATTAGTGAAAAGAGGATTTCTTGGGCCTCTTAAAACAGTTATCATCATGAAAATATTATGCCTCTGTATTAGTACAATGGTTTTGGTGCAATACATTGAGGTTATCAGCTCCAATTAGTGTTAGTTCTTTCAAATTTGCCTTCATTTATTCCGAAACTTATCGTTGAGCGCTATGTGGCGATAAATTATACTATTGCTACCTCAGGAGCTCGGGACTGCCAAAGTTTTCCAAAGTGTTCTGATTATTTTCCTACGGCGCTATGTGACAAAAGACTACTCTATTGGTCTCTATATTTATAACAGCCAATGGGATATAGGCCCTTGGCAGTGCCATTTATTTCACTTACTCCTCTTTCTAATCATTGTTTTAATTCGTGTGTAAATTTCATGTGTCGGAGCTGTAGTTAGTAAATAGCCGTTTCCCTATTCATCATTCTTAATATTATTATGATCATTACGGGAAAATGACCTGAAAGTTAAGTCCATTATACTGTACTACTTATCACCCCCACTACAACCTCCACCACCACAAAGAGTTATATTTTTATTTTTATTTTCTGTTAGTTTAAGTATCATGTTCCAGTTCTGTAGTCGCATTCATTATCTATTATCTATACTAATATAATAAAGCTGAATTTTTGTTTGTTTGTTTGTTTGTTTGTTTGTTTGTGTGTTTAAACGCGCTAATCTCTGGAACTATCAGTCGGATTCAAAGAAATATTTTTGTATATGATTGCCAGATTCAAGAGGAATAGTTTAGGCTATGTAGAATTATGCTACACCTTTCAGGTAACCTTAAAGGTTGATTGTTGTTCAGTAAGTCGGAGGAACAAGCGCTCCTGAACAGCTTCAATAATACAAGTCTATTATTGCCCGACAATGCAGGTTGCATCACGTCGCCCCTACTAGTGTTCTGGTGCAGAATTACGAGCTGCTTATAAATTGCAATCACGGTTAGTAATTCGTGCAAAAAGATTTCTTAGAAAAGTAAATTCTGTGTTTTATTATTATTATTATTATTATTTATTTTGCGCATGCGCTTACACATTCTCAGCATTTGCTGGAAAGAAAACATTTACAATCCCAGATACCGTACATATCACAAGGAGCAAATTCTTGGTGACTGCATTGAGTAGTAGCTTCATATTCCCCTCATTGCTTCAGGCCTGATTGCCCAAGAACAGCCTTACTACGCGACACGTAGAAAGTATGACTGTTTTCTGCATCAGTTTGAAAAGGCCTGGGTCTAATTTCAACTCCGTGAGCGATTCCTTTAAGTTAATAATAATAATAATTATTATTATTATTATTATTATTATGTCTCATATGTTCACCATATCGTTGGGTAAAATTCACCATTTTATCGGCATTTGTTGCAAGATGGATTGGAGTTCTCTATACTGGTAGGTTGAGGAACGAACGAACTATGGAGCAGGTCTCTAAAATAACTACTTTCTGCCTACTGGTATGCAGATTATGGTGGAGCCCCAATTTATCGAGGTTATTATTATTATTATTATTATTATTATTATTTTATCTACTGTATTATATAATACGCTAAGTTCATCCGACGAAAAACTCAAACTCCTGAACTAGAACTGTGTCGCGTCCAGCCCACATAACACTCGAGCTGGGTGGGTAGTCTGTACACACGGGGCGCATACAACCCATTGTGCTAGAAAAGAATATTCAAACAGAATTACCCGCAACAGTGACGAATCGCACTCTGATTTCATAATTATAGACAATTTGTTTCGAGTGCGTCAAATAAACAATTAATTATATTTATAGAAGCTCGCATAACAGTAAAACCGGGCGGGTGGTTAATGAAAATGCGAGATTTCTCGCACAGGTCCCCAAGTTGTTATTATTATTATTATTATTGTAACTGATAGTTGCAGTAATTAGTCAGAAGCAAATACTCTAGATTGTGTGATCCTTGGGTTTCCCTTTTGCCAAGTTGCCTTTGAGGCGTAATAAGAAACGAAAGAGGAATAAGGGTGAGCACGGGGCGCTAGATAGTTCATATTTCACAAGGTGGGGGGGGGGGGGGCGACAGAAAGGTTTGAGAACCACTGATGTAGATAGAGAACCAAGTTTTAGTCTTGGAAAGTATATAATAATGTCTACACTTGAAATCAAGCAGGAATGTCCCCTTAAAGACATCAGCGATAACCAGGACTCACAATACCTCATATATGGAGACGAGTTTCATCTCATGTAGTGTGGGAAGGAACACCAGTGTTATGACCGGAACATCTATAAAGATGTTAAATAAACTGTAGATATACTGCATCCCATTCAGGTAGGTGTCCGTAGCCAATCCTATGAGTGACAAGCTGGAGATCAACCTGTAAGCACAAAAACAAATATTAGCTCAAGCCTGCACATCTAGCTGTTACCGGGCAACGTGACGCTCATGCTGCCCAGAGAAAGAACGGGGCCATATTCTCCGCGTGGTACGTTTGTAGAGCCTACACGTCACAGTGCTCCCCCTCAGCTCACTGAATATAAGATCCATGAATTCCACGGTCGACTAACCAGTGAGCAGGACCTTATCCTAAACGTTGAATAACTTTATCCAACAACAAGATGTTCAGTAAAGAACATATAGGCTACTTTCCCCTAAATGTATGCATATAGTTATAACTCTTTGTCCTTTTCAAGGAGTATAATATTGAATCTTGGTTGTAGTAGCTTGTAGAAATATAACGTGCTATATTATACGTTGATTGATTGAATCTTTCCTTGATTTTAAATACACACACTAACACAGTCATCACAATAACACAGGTTATCAGACAATATTCAACACCCAACTACACGAGGCTAATTGACCATGATGATCAAGCCTCTCCAATGAAACAACAACAACAACAACAACAAAAGCTTACTACCCAAATCCTCCCTCAGATTAAAGTACACACACTAGGACAGACATCACAGCGACTCAGGTGATCAGACAACTTCTACACACACCCAAGTACATGGGGCTACATGGCAACGATGCCGCAAAGTCCCTAAGAATCAACAGCAACAACAGACTCTACCGCGGATCAAGGACATCTTCCTACACAAATCCTTCCTCATTTACAAGTAAACACTAGTAAAGACATCACAGTGACACACCCACGTACACGGGGCTACATGGCCATAATGTCGTAAGCCCCTACAGAATCAACAACAACAACAACTGTGATGTCTTACCGCCGATCAAGGACAACGAATTTTAATCGCTGTAGTCGAGTGTTGAAATATGTGGTGTTACAAGCATATATAATACTTTTGTTTGCAAATACTCAACATATAAGCTTAACATTATAACGTGTAAGTATTTATAAATCAATAATACAAAAAAATCAAGAAAAAAATTGAACCCGTTTTGTTTTGAACTACGAACCTCCAGGTTAAAAGTTGTAAACGCTAGCCCCCCTGCTACAAGTGACCAATGCTAGTATTACGTTAACAACTGGGAAGGTATAACTGTACAGCATATTTTGTCTTGGAAAGAACGATTTCATTTGCGTTTTCTGCCGTTCTTATAAACCATTTGATACTAAATTTGAATTATTTTGTTCAGTACAATCCTAAACGGATATCAATCTACTGAAATATGAACTAGTGAGCAAATAGTAGCCGCCATTTTAACCCAACGGGGCGATACGGCACGGTCAGCCTGAAGTGTTTGTCACTAATAAGGAATAATATTCTATTGTAAAATGCTAATAACCTACCGGTCACCTCCTTGAGGACAATTTAAACATCCCTATGTACGATAGGCAGATTTAGCGAGGCCGGGCTTCGGTGAATCGTAGGTAAGGCTTAGACTATAATACTTGAGTGATTCGTACATATGTAATCTTGAAGCTATTTGTCTGATGACCTTGTAGTTTGGCCACAAGGCCCTTCCCACATTAAGGTATATTGTTACAAAATTTGGTAGAGATCAGATGATTCAGTTAATCGTAATTTGATTTAAGCTTAGAATTTTTGGGTGGCGCCATTTCTTTTTCGTTATGATGGCGGTGATATACAACATAACACTGATTTGTTCTTTGCTAGTGCTACCTCCGTACCCATGTTGGTTCAATTTGGTTTCATCGTGTTGGTGGAGATCGATTTGCTCATATATACGGCCACCATCTTCAAACTATTCGGATGATGACCTTGTAGCTTGGGCAAACGACGCTTCCTACATGAGGGTATATTTTTGCAAACTTGGGTAGAGATCAGGTGAGTAGTTTAGTCGTAATTTGGTTTAAGCTTTGAATATTAGAATCAAATTTGGTTCAATTCGGATTCGTCATGTTTGAATTGATAGGGTGGAGGACAGATATACACACTTACATACACACTCACAGATGGACAATCTTTGGCCCGTGCAGATCTCATAATCTACTTTCATTTTTTGCAAAAATATAAAGCTGGCCAAAAAGTCGTCAAACATATTGAAGCTGTCCATATAAATATGACGCACGCGTCAGTATTAAAACTGAGTATAGATTTGCAGTTATTTATGTTATTATGGAGTGTATGCTCATAATGTATCATGCTGTTCATTACCGTAATCCTAACACTGGTTATTCACATAATATATTTGCTGAGTTTGTCCTTAAACCTAAGCTATTTATGATCTTACAATCCAGTATTCTACTTCACTGTCATAACTTCGCTGTTCCTTTTACTTTTGTATAGTGAGAGCCTCAGTCGAGTTTCCAATAGTTCGTTGTGGGGGCTTTGCAGAATAAATTGTTGGAAGAAGAATATCAGCTTAGAATGCCTTTGGAAAACTAATAACATTCAAAATTAAGCTACCTTTGTGATATAATAAGTATGTAGTCAGTGTGTCAATGAAATGTCTTATAGATGAGAGACTTGAAGTGTGGATGTTAAAATTATTAAAAAACTGGAAGTAGTTCAAAGATCAATGTAAAGTTGAATAATCTACAAAGATAGAAACTCAAATGTCTGGATCAATTGCTTGAAATATTTCTTTGCAGCTTTGAAAGAAAAAAGGTGGAGCTAGGTAGGTCACACAGCAAGACATATGGACAATGAACGCATGATGTCTTGTAATGGGTTTATTTTGGTTAGAATAGGCTACGTCCTAGAAGCAGACTTCATATGAGATGGGCTGCTGATGAAATTAGGGAATTTTCAGGGAGCAAATGAATGCAGTTGTCCAAGGATTGTGAACTGTAGAAGAGGATTGAGGTCTTCATCCAGCATTGGGCTGTTTGTGGCTGATACTGGTGCTGCTGCTGATGATGATGATGAACCCTGGCTTTATAAACTCTGTCTTGTTCAGGATTGATAACCCAGCTCCATCTGTGAGCTTAAAAAGTGAACTATGTTATGTCAGAGATGCCCCTCGCGACATCTTGTATAATACTGGTATATGTTACCTTTCTTCACTACCAGATGGCGGGCCAAAGCCCTTCCGCTCCTGTACCTGCATGATGGTGCGCTCTGTGTCGGCCTTAGGAACTTGTGTTTCTTCCTACGGAAGACAAACATGGCCGGCTGAATGTTTACTCGTAATTAAATTGTAATTGTGACTTTGTGTTGCGATTTAATTGGAACTATCGATTGACCCGGTAACCCTTAGTTACCTTTCGAGTGTAAGTGTTATGGACAATTAATGACTGATCTACTACGTGGAAAGCCACAAGATGTGAGAGCTCCTGAAGATATTTCCGACGGAGCCTAGCCTACTAGGCTACGCAGTTTGGCATCGTGGGAGTTTATTTTAATCTGGAAATGTGATCGGCTTCGTGAGAGAGCTTAAATAATTTTAAAAGGCGGGTGATTTATTTGATCATTTCAAACGATCTTGTCGACTTCGTCGTTATGCTTGGGTCCAACGTTATGCGTTACGGAGACGGAGACGGAAGTGACGCCATGCAGCCGCGCGGGAAGTAACGTCATGCAGCCGCGCGGGAAGCGAGTGCGTGACGTCATGCAGCCACGTGGGAAGCAGAAGCTAATGGTTATTGGAGTCGAGCGACCTGGGGCTTTGAGCGAAGCGAACACAAGAATACAGGGTGACTTCTAAAGAGATATACAAGGTGCCATATAAGAATACAGCGTGCCTCCTAAAGAGGTGTGCAGGATGTCAGAGCAAAATACAGTACAAGATGCCAGATAACAATACAGGATGACTCCTAAAGTGATATACAAGATGCCAGATAAGCATACAAGGTGACTCTTAAAGAGGTGTAAAAAATGGCAGAGAAGAATACAGGGTGACTACTAAAGAGGTGCACAAGATGTCAGACAAGAATACAGGGTGCTTCCTAAAGAGGTGTGCAGGATATCAGAGCAAAATAGAGTACAAGATGCCAGATAAGAATACAGGGTGACTCATAAAGAGATATACAAGATTCCAGATAAGAATACAAGGTGACTCTTAAAGAGGTGTACAAGATGGCAGAGAAGAATACAGGGTGACCCCTAAAGAGGTGCACAAGATGTCAGACAAGAATACAGGGTGACTCCTAAAGAGGTGTACAAGATGTCACACAAGAATACAGGGTGACTTCTGAAGAGATATACAAGATGCCAGATAAGAATACAGGATGCCTCCGTAAGAGGTGTGCAGGATATCAGAGCAAATTACAGGGTGACACTTAACGAGGTGTACAGTATGTCAGATTCAATTCAAATACAGTGTGACCCTTAAAGAGGTTTGCGAGATATCAGATTAAAATAATGGGTGACTCTTAACGAGTTGTAAAAGATGTCAGACTCAAATACAGGGTGACCCTTAAAGAGGTGCCCGCGCGGGAAGCCTAAGTTAATGGGTAATGGAGTATGTTGAAAGAGTCTTTCTAACATGTGTAGCATGTGTAGCATGCGTCATTTGAAATGATATAACGTCTAGACTTTCAGACTGACTGTAATTTTTGATTAAAATATTTCGACCAACATAAAAGGTATGGTATGTAACATGAAATGTAATTAGTAGTTGAATTTGTTAAGGAATTAACTGGTATTTGTGCAGTGTTGTTTTGGGGCTTTCACATGGTCTTGTGTTATTTGTGATAACTTTTGAAAAGGTTTGGAGTTCGTTTTTACTATTTTAAATAGTGCTGTCTTTATTCAGTTGAATTGTTCCTCTGATGTATGCTTGTGAGTTTGTTGATTATCGTAACATTGTGAGTTCCAGCAGGACTGCGTAGTGCCAGTTTATGACCGTAATAATTAAGTTACTTATATTTTTATTTGATGCATGTAATGGGTGAGTTTTTGATGAGTAACATCTTTCCGCTCGGTTGCTGGATAGTTTTGTGGGAGTGATTTTGAAAATTGGGGATGGAAGTGGATCGGAACGATCGAGCTGGAACGGAAGTATAAGATGCACTGCCCGCTGGATCGATCGAACGGAAGTGTACTAGCTGGCAGTGGTGGATCGAATGGAAGTATAAGATGCACTGCCAACTCGATCGATTGATCCAGCGGGCAGTGGTAAGACCCAGCTGGCAGTGGTAAGAGAATAATTGAGCGCGTGCTGTCGGAAATTGATACATTCTCTTTACTCACAACGGAAGTATAAAATGCACTGCCAACTCGATCGATTGATCCTGCGGGCAGTGGTAAGACCCAGCTGGCAGTGGTAAGAGAATAATTGAGCGCGCGCTGTCGGAAATTGATACATTCTCTTTACTCACAACGGAAGTATAAAATGCACTGCCAACTCGATCGATCGATCCAGCGGACAGTGGTAAGACCCAGCTTGCAGAGGTAAGAGAAACAATGAGCGCGCGGTGTCGGAAATTGATACATTCTCTTTACTCAGAAGAGGGCCTATTCATAAGGCATTTTAAACTCAATTTCACGCAGGAACATTATCGAAACAAGCAAAATATAGATGATATAATTTAAATATAATATAATATAAATAATATGAATGAAACTTAATTCCGTAATGCAGTATTATTGGAACGCGGAAATAAGTCACCATCTTGTGCACAATGTCTGCGTAGTCTAAATAGCCGTGGGGTTAGCGCCGATAATTGTGAATCTAGAGATCTCGGGTTGGAATGCCGGACGGAGTAAATATTTTTGCTACCAGATTATCATTTTAAACGATATTTATCATATCAATGTGACTCCTTTTAACAGAATCCATATGAAATTACGTGTTGGTCTGTGAATCAAGAGGCCCTGTTTATAAGGAATTTAAGGTTATGAGCGGTGTCGCGTCTATCAATCTAGCTGATCCATATCGTATTCCTTATTTAGGCTAGTGCTGGTGGAGGCTACAAATCATCTAATAAATTGAGTTCCGTATTATAAACTACAATATCTGTAAAACACTCCCTTTTACAATAGATTAATATTTGTGCCAATCTTTATATATATAATTCTTCGACACGTGTGTATGTGACTGAACTCCTCCTAAACGACTGGACCGATTTTGATGGAATTTGGTATGTATATTAGGGTGGGTCCATGTATGGTTTAGATTCACATTCTGACCCGGTAGGTGGAATGAACACAATTTTAGAACCACAATTTACACACAATTTTAGAACCTCAATATACAGTCATAAACAGTCGTCATGGAAACCACTAGCCTTGGCCTTCGTGAAAGCTGATGTCTTTGGACGGTTTGTCTCTGCACGTTAGAGACACCTGGTCGCAACCTGTGCAACTACCGCCATTACATACACTCCGCCCGTGGCGAAAAGTTGTGTCTTATACCAAAGGTGGCAGTGATGTCGAATTCTACTGTTTGTCTCCGCACGTTAGAGCGTTTCCAAGTCCCGTATGCGTTCATATACCATTCATCCGATTGCCATGAAACTTAGGTGATATGTTGAGTGAGCTCCAGGGAAGGTGTTTGGCTTAGTAAATCCATTTTACAATAGATAGCGCACGAATAGATTCAACAAATGAGCGACGACGCGCGAAGTGTTTCAAAAAGGTCCCGTATGCGTTCAAATACCATTTGTCCGATAGCGATGAAACTTGGGTGAGATGTTGTGTACACTCCAGGGCAGGCTTCTGGCTTAGTAAATCAATTTCACATTAGGTAGCGCACGACTAGATTCAACAAATGAGTGACGACGCGCGAAGCGTTTCAACAAAATCTCTTATAAGTTTATATTCCATTCATAGATTGAGATGAAACTTTGATGAGTTGTTGTGTACACTTAAGTGAAGGCTTCTAACTTAGTAATCCATTTCACAGCAGGTTGCGCACGAGTAGATTCAACAAATGAGCGGCGACGTGCGAAGCGTTTCAACAAAGTCCCGTATGCGTTCAAATACCATTCGTCCGATAGCGGTGAAACTTGGTTGAGATGTTGTGTACACTTACGTGAGGGTTTCTAACTTAGTAAATCCATTTTACAATAGGTAGCTCACGAGTAGATTCAACAACTGAGCAATGACGCGCGAACTTTAAATCAAAGTCCCGTATGCGTTCATATACCATTCATCCGATTGCAATGAAACTTGGGTGAGATGTTGTGTACACTTACGTGAGGGTTTTGTAACTTAGTAAATCCATTTCACAGGAGGTTTCGCACGAGTAGATTCAACAAATGAGCGACGGCGCACGAAGCGTTTCAATATGGTCCCGTATGCGTTCAAATACCATTCGTCCGATTACGATGAATCTTGGGTGAGATGTTGTGTACACACTACGGAAGTTTTCTGGCTTAATACATCCATTTTACAATAGGTAGCGCACGAGTAGATTCAACAAATGTGTGACGGCACGCGAATCATTTCAACAAAGTACCGTATGCGTCCATATACCATTTATCCGATTGCGATTAAACTTTGGTGAATTGTTGTGTACACTTCAGGAAATGTTTCTGTCTTAGTAAAACCAGTTTTTAATCAGTAGCTCACGAGTAGATTCAACAAATGAGCGACGGCGCGCGAATCGTTTCCACAATGTCCCGTATGCGGTCATATATCATTCATCCCATTGCGATCAAACCTTGGTGAATCATTGAGTACACGCCAGAGAAGGTTTCAGGCTTAGTAAATCTATTTTACAATAGGTAGCGCTTGAGTAGATTCAACAAATGAGTGACGGCACGCGAATCGTTTAAAGAAAAACGTTTATGCGTTCATATGTCATTCATCCTATTCCGATGAAACTTTGATGAGTTGTTGTGTACACGCCAGGGAAGGTGTTCAACTTGGTAAATCCATTTTACAATATTGGTAGCGCACGAGTAGATGTAACAAATGAGTGACGACGCGCGAAGCGTTCCAACAAAATCCTGTATGCGTTCATATACTATTCATCGATTGCGATGAAACTTTGATGAGTTGTTGTGTACACTTACGTGAAGCTTTCTAACTTAGTAAATCCATTTCACAGTTGGTAGAGCACACGTAGATTCAACAAATGAGTGACAGCGCACGAATCATTTAAACCAAATCCCGTATGCGTTAAATGCCATTTATCCGTTTGCGATGAAACTTTGAAGAGTTGTTGTGCACGCTCCAACGAATATTTCTAAATTAGTTAATTCAATTCACGATAGTTTAGAGGCAGTTAACAGAAATTGAAAAAATATTGTGTATCCAAAAGCACTTCAAGAAACAAAGTTACTACACTTTCTTTGATTGGCAGGACAACGTCTGCCGGGTCAGCTTGTAATAGTATAAAATATCGGCGTATCAACAATTTCACGTTAGGTTTGTTCTATGATAGATGTTACACATCATATGCGACTAATGTATGGCTCTTAATTATTTTTGAAGTCATACCAAGGCGTGCTGTCCTGTTGGTCCCTGTCATTCATTGTGCGACTGTCCTATCCAATTTTTAATAACCTCAAAATGTAATTTATTAATTTATTTATTAACTTTTCCTTCGGATAGGAGATGTAGAATATTCCTTGAAATGCTGTGTAATTACCATCTTGATGATGGACTTTCTTCTTTGCTTGTCTGGTTACCATGTGAACCATTTCACAATGTTCTCAGTGTATTATTATTGAAGTCTAGTTATTTTCTTTTCTGTATTAAAGGAGTCGACATTTTGCTCTGGTTGAAGTTAGTCATACTGATAATCGGCTCTTGACGCTTCTTCATTAAAATAATTATTTTCTTTTAAGATTGTATCCCAGTTGGGACATTATCGATTGGGCTTAAGGTTTAGCTATTTTTATTTTTCTCAATTTGATTATTCCTGTCTGCATGGATTTTGTTTTCTTGCCTGGTTCGGTACCAGACCTTCTTATAAACTAATAGGCCTATATAGAATTAAAGCATATTTAACTTTTATTGATTCTTCACATAGAAATAATAAATCTTATATGTTCTTATAATGACCCTGTGTCATATTATCCTGTAACTTGTAAAGCTGTCTTAAAATATATTATGTTCCCTAAGAGTATTTTCTTGTAATTCTCTTATCACAGTAGACATGTATTTTAATCTCTTGGTTATGTATTGTCCTTCACGTTCCTTCCACATTTTAATTGATTTGTTAGCCTACTTTCTATTTTGCAAAAAATAAAAGTAGACTCATGAGATCAACACAGGGCCAAAAATTGTGTCCGTCTGTGTGTACTCTGAATGTCTGCCCCCCCTCCCCCCCTATCAATTCGAACACGGTGAAACCGAATTGAACGAAATTTGGTCCAGAGGTAGCACTGGCAAAGGGCACCTCTGTGTCATATTTTATATTGCCGCCTTCTTTACCAAAACGTAATGGCGGCCACTCAAATGGTCAAAACTTAATAATGCATTACGACGAAACTAATCATCGGATCTTTACCAAATTTGGTACCAACATACCTTCATAAGGGACGCGTCTTGTTCTCAAACTAGAAGGTCATCAAATGTACCATTTCAGGATGGCGGCCGTGTGAATTATGCAAACTTTATAATCCATAACATGGGACCCACCAGTTCCGAATATCAAACCAAGAATCGTTTAATCTGTTCTAAACGACGTGGTTCGTTCGAAATTAAAAGTTTATATTGTAAAGTGACTTTAAAAATCTGAGTCGACTCGGTTATTTGACAAGATGGCAGCTGATCTCTCGTTCTGACCTATATTTTACTAGTTTCAATATGTTGCATGCAGTATAACCTACTGATAAAAAATATATGAACTTAATATGAAATGAACATGGTTTGAAATATACTCCAGTGAAGAAATCATTCAGTCCAAGTGATTATTTGCTAATACGATGTATGTATTTGATTGATAACGTTTAGAGTGATTTGGCTGAGTGGTTAGAGTTTTCGTGTTTCACCTGGCTGGCCGGGGTTCAAATCCTATCAGAGTTGAGTTTTTTCTTGAATATTTTTATATTTATTGTTTTTTGAGTACTGAGACGTTATAAAATAAAGCATTATATGGTTCTTTTTGCAATGGAAAATATATATTTAATTAAAACAACATTCTCCACCGGAGTGACATCTATCAGCCTTCAGCTGTACTATGCAGGAGCCTTGGAGCAAACCACAGCCCTCTAGATGCGAGGTGCGCTCTATACCGGCTAGTCAGTGAACCCAGCCTTAACGACTGCTAGGAGTAATAATACAATGTAATTCGCTTATTCCTTGTGCACAGAGGCGTTGTTGATAACCTCAAAACTTGCAGTATGGATGATTTGGAGATTGATTATTTTGTTATACGGTGTGTTTAAGATTATAAATTTACGGGTTGCGAAGTTACCTCATATAGGCCTATATCCTCTTTTTTCACGACGCAGAACAACAACGTGACGTCAGTTTCTGATCTGCCCTGATTGGCTATTACATTGCTGCTGTCGGGTAGTGGGCAGTCGAGGATAACATTTTCGACTGCCGACTACCGTCTACCGACTGCCAGCTACCTAATGCAAGTGCATGTTGTGTATGGTGCCTATAGTATTCGCGGGGACGATCGCAACTGCCGACTGAGAACTACCAACTACGGACTGCCGACTGCGCATTGTGGATGGGCCTTATTAGAGCAACGAAGTTTCAATTATTGTAAGTACAGTAGTCGGTCTTAATAAAATGAATACCTACGTTCTTTGGAGTGTTTGCTGATGAAATTGCAAAATACTGGGGTAAATTATAAAATATGGTTTGAACGCCACTGCTCAAATCCTGTGTGCCAATTTGCACTTCGAATTGGAAGTGATTAGGAGGTGATAAGGACCGAGAGGTATAACTATACCCATACATTTAGAAGAAAGTAGGCTATATGTTCTTTCCTGAACATCTTGTTTTTTTTGTCTGTATGGTAGCGAACTGTACTTCTGGATTATTAGCCTACTTTCGATTTTTGCAAAAATTGAATGTAGACTTTTGAGATCTACACAGGGCAAAAAATGTGTGTCTGTCTGTGTGTGTGTGTGTGTGTGTGCGTGTGTGTGTGAGTCTGTGTGTGAGTGTGTACTCTGAATGTCGGTCCCCCCTATCAATTCGAATACGGTGAAACCGAATTGAACGAAATTTGGTACAGAGGTAGCACTAGCAAAGAGCACCTCAGTGTCATGTTTTATATCGCCGCCATCTTGACGGAAACGTATTGGCGGCCACCCAAATGTTCAAAGCTTAAATCAAATTACGACTAACCTTATCATCCGATATCTACCAAATTTTGCAACAACATACATTTATATAGCGACCGTCTCTCGACTAAACTATAAGGTCATGAGTCCAATAGTTAGCAGATGGCGGCCTTGTATGTGTGCAAATCGATTCCCCCTATCAATTCAAAACGATGATACCGAATTGAACGTAATTTGGTACAGAGGTAGCACTAGGCGCCATCATGACGAAAACGTAATGACAGCCACTCAAATGTTAAAAGCTTAAATCAAATTACGACCAACCTAATTATATGATCTCTACTAAATTTTGCAACAACATACCTTTATGTGGGAAGCTTCATTTGACCAAACGACATAGGCCATCAGCCCATTAGTTTGCAGATAGCGGCCATGTAAGTGTGCAAATCGATTCCCCCTATCAATTCAAACACGGTGAAACCGAATTGAACGAAATTTAGTACAGAGGTAGCACTTGCAAAAGGCAACTCAGTGTCATGTTATATATCGTCGCCATCTTGAGGGAAACGTAATGGCGGCCACCCAAATGTTAAAAGCTTAAATCAAATTACGACCAACCTCATCATTTGGTCTCTACCCAATTTTGTAATAACTTACCTTTATGTGGGAAGCGTTCATTGACCAAGCTATAAGGCCATCAGTCCAACAGTTTGCATATGGCGGCCATGTATGTGTGATAATCGATTCCCCCTATTAATTCAAACACGGTAAAACCGAATTGAATGAAATTTGGTACAGAGGTAGCACTAGGAAAGGGCACCTCAGGGTCATGTTTTATATCGCCACCATATTGACGGAAACGAAATGGCGGCCACCCAAATGTTAAAAGCCTAAATCAAATTACGACCAACCTAATTATTTGATCTCAACCAAATTTCGCAACAACATACCATTTTGTCGGAAGCATCTTTTGACTGAACTACAAGGTCATCAGCCCAATAGTTTGCAAATAGCGGCCATGTATGTGTGCAAATCGATTCACCATATCAAATCAAACATGGTGAAACCGAATTGAATGAAATTTTGTACAGAAGTAGCACTAGCAAATGGCACCTCATATTCATGTCTAATATCCATATAAAACGTTGGATCTCAACAAGCTACTGCAAACAACATTCAATTATACTCCTTGAAAAGGACAACAAGTTATAACAACACCCATGCATTTAGGAGAAAGTAGGCTATATGTTCTTTACTGAACATCTTGTTTTATCTTATGATTTTAAATGATAGTCAGAGGTCATTAATAATAACAGGCCTAATAATAATAATAATCAGTATATGTATTGGAAATACGTACCATCAGCAGCTGTACTTGAAAATGCTACACACAACCTCTACTGGGACAGATGTTGCCGTCAGTAACAAAAGGCCAGATATCACTGTCGTCAATAAAACATACCAAGAGGCATTAATGATAGACATCGCATGTCCAAACAACAGCTACTTCTAAAAGATCCAAGTACACAGAGATGACAATTGAGATAAAGCGGATGAGGAAACTTGAGTCGGTGACTACAATCCCAATAATTGTGTCATGTATTGGTGTTAGAACCAATATATTCCGCAGTACTCAATGAGCATTGAATATGCATCCCCTGTTAAATATATATAACTACAGAAAGCAGTTCTGTTAAGCACATTTCATATCACAGGGAAGTTTCTTGGAGAAAACACTCCGCTCCATCACTCAGCAAGAATTGAAGATGAATCAGATGCAAACTTAGTTCATTCTACAAATTAGGGCGACTCGAGATGAGCGCGGACATGAAATGGATGTAATGTGAGGTTTCTGTGCAGTGCAACTTACTGTACATACAGTGTATTTCAGTACAGATGGTTCCTTGCTAAGGCCGAACCAGTCTGTAACTTAAAATGTAACCGAGCTCTGCCATGATAATGATGTGAAAAACTTAACAATAACAATAATAATAATATGATCATAAACAAAAGGGAGGTTACATCAGAGCAACAAAAACAAAAAGATACAGACCAAAGTGGCCGAAAGAACATAAACAAGATATATCGGAAAGAATGAATGCCTATTTTAACAATAAGAAGAACCAAATGAAAGTTGATTGAGCTATTTGCTTAACGTCTTCCATTTATTGGGAAAATTCACTTAAAATAAATAAATAAATAAGTAACATGATCATGATGATGAAGATAATGATGAAATGTTAACGAATTGCTTCAGAATTTTACTATGCAACTTTCAGCAACGGAGGCGAGCAACTTAACAAACACGTCACACGTCCAGCCAGGGATTTTAGTAAATGCCAACAAAACTATGCTGTATAGGGAATTCAAAAGTCAAAGTATTATGTCCCTTATAGCATGGAATTTCAATCAGACTTACGTGGCAATGAGTGATATGGTGGTTGGGAAAATCTTCATATTTCTTCCTCCCATGAGGTAATCTTCTGCTGTTACCTGCTTGGCAAAAAATCCATAGTAGATACCAATTCCAATACATATCATTAACATAAGCACAAACACTGCATAATCTGCAGTACCGAATTGCCTTAGTTCGAGAGCAAGTTCTTCAGATCCAGGAGGGTTCATGACCAACGATATCACTAGTTTAACTGTGAAGAGATATTCGAGATCCTTCACAAACGAAGATTACACCTAAAATAAACATGAACAGAGCTCAGAAATAACTAACGTTTCCCCCTTCCAACCTGGAATCAACTGTTTTACTAAGGTTGTAAACTAGAAACAAATCACGGTCTTGGTAATCTCAGCATTACGTTCTGAGCTTTGAAAGAAGACTACTTTATTGCTGTTGCGTGACTGGTTTCAATGTCGAAATTGGATAACACGGCAGATAACCAGAAAATATTATATGTTAGGTAACTTGACGATAAAAATAGCGTGTTGTTGTAGCTTACGGAAACGTGATGACTACCAATGTTGAATGATAAAAATGAAAAACTCCAACACAAAGCGCATTTTTGATGTGTAACATCTTTCCGCTCGGTTGTTGGATAGTTTTGTGGGAGTGATTTTGAAAATTGGGGACGGATGTGGATCGGAACGATCGAGCTGGCAGTGGTGGATGAAACGGAAGTATGCACTACTTGCTCGATTGATCAAACGGAAATGTACTAGCTGGTAGTGGTGGACAACGGAAGTTTGCACTGCCCACTCGATCGATCAAACGGAACTGTACTACCTGGCAGTGGTGGACAACGGAAGTATGCACTGCCTGCTCGATCGATCAAACGGAAGTGTACTAGCTGGCAGTGGTGAACAACGGAACTATGCACTGCCCGCTCGATCGATCGAATGGAAGTGTGCCCTAGCTGGCAGTGGTGGATTGAACGGAAGTATAAGACGCACTGCCAACTCGATCGATCGATCCAGCTGGCACTGGTAAGAGAAACGATCAGCGCGCGGTGTCGAAAATTGATACCATGACGCACTCTCGGCCATGTGGAAAGCATATGACATACTGAACGGAAAACGCTCATGTGAAATCTGGTGTCAAGTGATTTAAACAAATTACATGGTTCATGTTGGAAGTCTTCGTATCAGTATTTAAATTGTAAAATGCCTTAATATCAAACATTGCAAGTAGTCGGCATTGCATTGGCATAAGGTATTTTAAACTCAATGTCACACAGGAACATTATCGAAACAAGCAAAATATAAATGAAACTTAATTCCGAAATGCAGCATTATTGGAACGTGGAAATAAGTCACCATCTTGTGCACAATATTTGCGTAGTCGAAATAGCCGTGGGGTTATTGCTTATGACTGTGAATCTAGAGATCTTGGGTTAGAATCCTGGGCGGGTAGATATTTTTGCTACCAGATTATCATTTTAAAAGATAGTTATCATATCAATATGACTCATTTTAAAAGAATCCATATGAAATTACGTGTTGGTCTGTGAATCAAGAGGACCTGTTTATAAGGAATTTAAGGTTATGAGCGTTGTCGCGTCTATTAATCTAGTTGATCCATATCGTATTCTTTATTTAGGCTAGCGCTGGTGGAAGCTACAAATCATCTAATAAAATGAGTTCCGTATTATAAACTACAATATCTTTAAAACACTCCCTTTTACAATAGATTAATATTTGTGCCAATAATACTATAAAATACCGGTGTATCAACAATTTCACGTGAGGTTTCTTCTATGTCAGATGTAACACATCATATTCGACTACTGTAAGGCTCGTAATTATTTTCTACAAATGGCAGAGTTAGTGCCTATATCACATTATTATGGCATGCTCAGCTATTAGTTATATCTTCTTATAACAGAATTTCATTCGGAAATAAGTCATAACATTTAACGAAATGTAATAATATTCCGCCAGTCAACAAGATTGTACCAAATTGTAATGGGTGGTTCCCTAAACAGGAAAGAAAAATACATGAGAATAATAAATACTCTTCATGGACAGTTTCGATCGTCAAGTGATCATACTCAGACCCTTTTTACTTAGAGTAGGCTATTAAATCTATGTCTACAAGTAAGGGTTATTTATAATATATATTAGTTTAATTACTACTGTAACTAAATAAGTGTATATATTGTAAATACCATCACCCATACAAATTGTAGACATAGATTTAATAGCCTAAGTTAAAGGATCTGTTCATGATCGCATGACTAACGAAACTGTTCATTCAATTGCATTTATTAATCTCATGTTAAACATATTTTCAGGAATAGGGAACCACCTATTACAATTGGGTACAATCGTGTTAACCGACTGAAAAACATTACTAAGGCAACACTGAAATATGGCTCCCAACAGGTTAATAAATCATTACATTTATGTAGATGGCTACTACCGATCCTAACTCAGACATTTTGTTTGTACCCGACTGTACATCCTCAGCCAAGTAAGATTTCCGATATCTCGCGAACCAGTTATCAGAGAGGGTCATGCGACGGATTGTTTTAAGGCTATATTTTCTCGTCTTTCCTATGGTGCACTAATTTACATAAAATACCCAAAACTACAAGGTCATAGATCTGAGATTTTATAAACCAACTAGCAGTAGTGCCCGGCTTCGCCCGGTGGATTTATTCGTTTTTTGGATGATAATGTATAGCCTACTACTACAGAACTGGCACATGATACTTAAACTAACAGAAAAAGATATTCTAAAAATATAACTTTTTGTGGTGGTGGTGGTTGTAGTGGGGGTGATAAGTAGTACAGTATAATGGACGTAACATTCAGGTCATTCTATCGTAATTATAATCATGATAATTATGAATAGGGAAACATCCATTTACTAACTACAGCAGACATATTGCTTCGTCCGCATGCCCTTCGGCGTTAAAACTGCTGGATGCGCATTGATTCGAGTCTTGGATCGGAACCTGGCTGAAGAAGTGAAGGAAATGACGGTACGATATATTGACGATATACTCTTGGCTTCAGATAACATCGAGACACATATGGAAAATTTGGATAAGCTTTTGGACAACCTTAGAACTGCAAATTTTAAAGTCAACTTGAAGAAATCCCATTTCTTCAAGAAGGAGATTTTATACTTGGGGCACATCATTGACCAGGAGGGAGTGAGACCAAACCCTGCGAAGATAGAGGCAATGAAGAATTTCCCTACACCAACGAGAGTGAAACATATCAGATATTTCCTTGGCGTGACGGGCTACTTTAAGGAAAGCTGCCCAGGATATACTGAAACCGTAGCACCTATGCAGGAAATGGTGAAGAAGAACAACATATGGCTTTGGAACGCTGAGTGTGAGAAATCGTTTCAAGAGACAAAATTATTACTGGAAAATTGTATCAAACTAGGTTATCCAGACTTTCAACGGAAATTTATTATCCAAGCGGATGCTTCCATGGTTGGTATAGGAGCAATGTTATACCAAGAAGATCCAGCTAACCTTCAACGTCGTGATTATTTAGCATTTGTGAGCCGCAGATTGCGTAAACACGAGCGCAACTATACGGTCACGGAACTCGAATTGTTGGCAATACTTCATGAGTTACAACAATGGAAACGAATTGTGTATGGTTAATCCATTGTTATCAGAACAGACCACAAAGCACTAACATTCTTGTTGAAGACATCTATGGCTAGCGAGCGTGTGACACGTTGGTCCATCTACATACAACAATTTAACATCGAAATTGAACATTGCCCAGGAAAAATTAATGTAATTCCGGATGTATTAAGCAGGAACCCCGAGCCTGATACCGAAGAAACAGTGTTAGTACAGCATATTGAGTTAACAGCAAAGGACCATGCATTCTTGGAGGAATTACGGGAGATAAGACGAGAGCAGGAAGCAGAACCGTGGATGTACCAAATGATCCAGTACTTCAAGAAGGAATTACCAGCAATAAACCCGGCCTACAGAGAAGCAAAAGCCAGAGAAGGAAGATATGTCTACTTTAACAATTTACTGCATAAATGGATAGATGAAGAACACACCAAATTACGTATCATGGTACCTGCATCGTTACAGAGAGGACTTACTTGGCACATACATGAAAGCTTCGGTCACGTGGGATTAGATAAGGCACAGGCGACCATAGGAGAAACGTTCACATGGCCGCGAATGAGGACTACCATTTGTGGCGTAATAAAGACTTGCGATCCTTGTCAGAGGACGAAGCCGAATAATTACTTAATGAGGCAGTATCCTAGACCATTGCTACCTCAGAAACTCTGCGAGCTTGTGGCCCTGGACTGTTTCGGTCCAATCCCGAAAGGTAGGCGAGGCTGCCGTCACTTGCTAGTGTGTATTGAGGTATTTTCTATGTTTGTCGTATTGTGCCCCATTCAGGAAACTACATCGAAACAAGTACTCAGTCGTATTCGAAATAGAGTTATTCCAATCCTTGGAAAACCAGAGTTTATATTGTCGGACCATGGAAGCTATTTTACGAGTGCCGAATTCAAGAAAGGTATGGAGGACTTGGATGTAAAACACATGTTTAGTAGCATTCGCCACCCTCAAGCTAATCCAAGCGAACGCGCTATAAAATGTGTTACTAAATACTTAAGGATCTTCATTCCCTATGAACATCACAAGTGGGTAGACAGGATCAAATATGTAGAGACCTGTATGAATACAACTAGACATGAGTCGGCAGGCCAGATTCCCATGGTCCTGCACATGAACGAATATCCAGTAAGATCGTGGAGCAATATCATCGATTGCCCACAAGATCCCATGGTTGGTCATGAGTTGAGAATTGAGAGAACGAGAGTCCATATGAGAAACCAGGCGGATCGCAGATTACGTCGTGTCAGAAATAAGAGGTATCACAGAGAACTATTAGTCAACGATCTTTTATTTGTACGGAAGCCAGCGACATCTGATCCAGAGAAGAAGGTATTTAACAAGTTCAGTCTAAAATTTATTGGCCCCTTCTGTATTGTACGTAATCTTGGTAACAACGCATACAGAGTGAAAGAATTGAGTACAGGTACAATGTCTGTCTATAACGCGGCGAATTTGAAGTTGTATTTTGCTAGTGAACCTTGGGAACGCAGAAATAATGCTTCAAATTGAATATATGGACGTCCTTTTTGCACATCCAACTATAAGTGGATCAGTGAGTACGTCAGTTGAACGAGAAAGTAGGGAGCAGCCTGCTGTGGTCATACACTAATGAGCTCTGACGATGACGACACAGCGAGAGAGCGAGCGAGAGAGATAAGGACACTGGAAATGGGAGACACGACCCTTGGGCGATCAGACAAGCAGGCAGGCTTGGGGAATGTATGAATGAATGAGGAAGCTGGAAGTAAACACGAGCGCGTGTTGACACTTCAACGACAATGGCGGCTAGACTAGACTGATGAGAAGGAGATTTCTCTAGGATTGGCAGAAATGGATTACAGATGTTATGTGTTTGTAAAGTAATCGACTATTTGTTATGTTCGATTTTTTCCATTCAGGGGGATAGTGAACCCTTTATCCACAGGCTGTATAAAGGATTCTAATAATTATTCATCATCTTTTGATACATTTCTACAGACAACAGATATGAGAGCCAGACGGTGTTGGGAAGTATTGAGAAATCAGTGGCCAAGAGGACACAATGGTTTAAGCTCTTGTGTTATTTTAGGATGAAGCATATATGTTCTTGAGACATAGGACAGGTGCAACTTTTAGCGCGGAAGACGGCTTGGGCACGCACATTATGGCCTGTTGCTAGGAAGGTTGGCGCCAAGAAGGAAATCGTATGCTACGAAGCAATTGGTCTATCATCATGTCAACCACTCCCTACTGCAGAAAAACATGTAAAAGCGCGCAAAGACATACAAGAGTCTGGGCCAATAATATCAAGACGCCTTGTTTTAGCGGTAACTCGGCTTGGTAACGCACACTGGTAAATTAACGCGGGAGTTATCTACAGATTAATTCCACGATCGATTCGAGCCGGCTACAGCATAATCGTAACCTCCACACTGCTACGAACTCAATGATACCGATCGCATGCTAGTCTGATAATTATTATGGAATATTTTTTAATAAATCGCCTTCCACACCTACCCTAGTCAGTTTCATTTATAAGGATCCAAGATGCTTCGAGGATCATCACTCATTTTTGTGCGTCTGAGGATGGAACACTCTGACTTATTTTTGTACGTCTGAGGACGTAACATTCATACTCTGCATATTTTCATGTTATTGAACATGGAAGAGTGTCGTCAAGTTATAAGTGTAACTTCAGTGATTTATTTATAGTCCCAGCACTATCAGTAGGACCAGTTCATCGAAATAATTCACCAAATAGACTGTCAAGGAATATAGTACTTGATAGGTGAATATAGTAGGAATTATATCGTGTGTGTATCTGACAAAACTTTATTTAATTCAGCACGAGATGACGTCTAAGAACGAGAATGGATCTGGGAACCAGCAGGACATTTGCCAGAAGATGTCGATGACCAGATAAACATCTTAAAGGAGATAGCTGCAGACGTTCTTCCTGGCGCTGTTTTAAAGGATTGAGTACAAATGAATTAATTTATTTATTAAATCAGCTATGGTATTATGGGACATATTTTTGTAGATATTTGTTTGCTTGTTTGGTAATGTAGATTATTAGTTTTTGTTTTACTGACACATTAAATATGGGACTAGCCGAGCGTTGCGTAATTTGTAAATATCGTGATTGTATTTGGTTCAACTTTGCGGGGCGACGCGCAGTCCGTGCTCGCGTTCGCTTGCGTAAATCGCGGTCAAGCAATATTATTCGGAGGCATGACTTACAACAAAAATGGAACTGAATTAATTTTGAGATTAAAAATAGAATTTGGAGGGTAAGATTATTTGTGAGTAGAATTTCATGACGGATCAGGATTATTTTGATAGTTGCTTTCCAGCAGATTTGAACGGGCTGGCACTGTGCACCCGAGTTTTTTTGTTATGTATTTTTGTTAATGTGCCAATGGACGCAGTGTTGTTGATCTGTTTTGAGCCGACTCAGTGTGTGCGTATGAGAGTCAGTCCAAGCTTTTGGTGCGTTGTGTGATTTTTATAATGTGCTAGCGAGAATATATCATGGTGATTATCTGTCTTGCTCCACATTAGCCCAGTTCATGACCTCGCGAGGCCGAACTTGTGGTATATATTTGTGTTTCTTGCCATCCAGGGGATGGGTGAGATATGTTGACGTTTCCAGAGGGAAACTGCACCTAGCTTGCGGGGCTGAGAGAGATATTTGAGGCAGTGTTGACTCATACAAGAAGGGCGCGCTCAAATCAGATAATGTGACTTGTCATTAGTAACAGGCTTGCTTCCTGTACTGCAATTTAAGATGTTTAAAATTCACAAAAACCTGATCGGTTATAATGAGTATTGATTGATTAAATGGGTGATGTCCATAGTTGTAAGGGAGCTTCCGAAATTCGTGTTTGTCTGGCGTTTTATATAAATGTAAACATAGTTTTTCAGCCGTTAGGCTTGTATTTTGTTGTTGTTGGTTCAATTGTTGGTGTGTTTTATTTTTACGCGTTCTTGACCCGTGTCAAGTTAGGGTGCGCGAAGCTATGTTCCCAAGTTATGATGAGAGCGTTTTTGGCCTATTTCTGGCATGCTTTTTTGTGTTCATTATGTGCTCCGGCACCAGTTAGGATCTCAGGGAGATTCTTCATTCTGTTTATATTATTAAATCTTGCATGTGTCAGTAGTAATCATAGTGTATTAGTTAAGGGTGGGTCCCATAGCCGTAGTGTGATTTAAAAGATGCAACTCCGTAAGCAACTTGACTGTTTCAATTGTAAACGGACTCGCATCAGTACTCAGTTTCTTATTAACGAACAGTACACCACACATTATATAACTTCTTGATCAGAAAAAATGGACTTGTATCCATAGGTTATGACGAGTGAGTTCTTACCGCTCAAATGCTTATGTTATGATTTTATCCTTTATGTGAAGCTGCATTCACATTGTCTTGTTGTGACGAGCGAGTTACTACCGCTCAGTGTTATTATTATTTATTAAGGGGTTGAAAGTCAGGGAGGATTTCTTTTTATTTATTATTATTATTATTATTATTATGCACATACCATTTCAGTCATTAAATTTCTTTTATTCTACTTGTTATTCATTTTATTTCTAGTATAGCCTCTGTCATGAACCTTTCTATTCATTAGAGCATGTTGTTTGAAGCGAACTTTGCTGTATAACGCAGTCAGGACTGAACAAGACCCCGTAGATGAATCTTGAGAAAACCATGCTTTATTGAAGGGTGCATAGACAAGCTGGCGCGCCAAGTGGGGCTAGTTCGTTGCTAGTTCACTGCTAGAACACGGGGGATATACAGCATAGATAAGCTGGTGTCATACCGTGGAGCGTTTCGTTGTTTTTTGGCTTTTCCAGCGGATCATAAACAAGCTGTTACCCTACATGTGGTGTTTCACTGTTTTTGACTGTTTGAGATCACCGGAAGTGATATTTTTTAACGTAAATACGGCGAAGAGAAATACCGCCAAGGAAATGGAATATACAGCAGAATCACGAGTTTGCAAGTTAAAATACGATTCACGTTTTGTTTATTGTTGTAATTAGTAAAGTAATGTACGTGAAATCGGGCGCCCATTGATTAAATATAAAATTTGATTTGTTTAGATAGTCAAACTCATGAATATGTTAGGAGGCTGGTAGCCTTAAATGACAATTAATACTTTGTTAATTAGTCAGTGTTAACATCAGATCTGGATAGTAATTTATGACTGAATATGTGCGGGGTTAAACATTTATTAAGTAAAATTAGAACCTTTCAGTGATGATTGATTTGCGGGAGTAAAGGGAATAAGTTTAAATGAACTGAATGGGGTCAAATGAAGTAAATGTATGTCAAGAATTATATATGTGTGTGTCAGGGAGACGTTTGCATGCCATCCTCCTGTTTTCTCAGTGATATATATATTTGTGTGTGATAATGGCAACAGTCGCAGATATCCAGGCGATCATTGAAAGTGCTACGGCACGAACCCAGAAACTATTAAAGGAACAAAGTGAAAAGTTAAACATTAAGATAACTGAACAGAATGCGCAATTAGCCGAACGGAGTGAAAAATTAGACATTAAGATATCTGAACAGTAAGTACAATTATCTGAACAGAACGAGTCATTCCAGACTCAAATGAATGACACTATAAATACGCAATTATCTGAACAGAAGGCACAATTAATTGAACAGGGTAACTCATTACAAGCGCAAGTAAATGAAAATATAAACAAACAATTAGAAGCGCAAGAAAGTAGAAATACGAGTCAGTTAGCCACATTATCTGCAGAAATGAAAGAATACACTACACAGCAGATGATTCAATTCGCGCTTGATATAAGTAAGAACAATGACAAACAGCTAGGTTAGATACAAAAATTAGAGGACACCTTCAACCGTAAATTAAATGATTTGGACGAAACTGTATTAGCAAAACTAGCTCAGATAGAATTAGCACGCACGGTAAATAACAGTGAGGTTAAAACGGCACAGGATGGTCTTGAAAAGCGATTTGATAAAATGGAGGAGGATTCTACGTTTATCCAGGGACAATTGTCAGCAGTAAATGAAAGCATTACGGGCCTAATAAAGGACATGGATAAATTAGAAATACAATCAGCAGAGCGATGGCAAAACCTAGAATCGGACCAGGATAATTTAAAGAGTACGATAGATGAGAATAATATACGTCTAGAAGACAGGCTTGAGAAGATAGAATCGAATCAGGAGGACACGAAACAGCAAATGGAAGATAAACTGGGAGCGATTAAAAATAGCATCAGAAAGGATTGGCGTAAGATGAGCAGCGAATCTAAAGAAGAACGGTTAACAATCATAAAGACCGTCGGTGATAATCATACGCGCATTAAAACACTTGAGAAAGAAATCAAGAGTAAAATGAAAGAACAGTCAGACAGAATCATAAAAGCAGAGTTACGCTCATTAGGACAGAACACGTTATTTCAGGCAGCGCACGCTAAAGATAAGGAAGTTGACTCAACGAGCAAGGGGGCAATTAGCGCGGAGAGTGGCCACGGACTGACAGGTAGCCCATTAACGACTAACACAGAGGGATTTCACAACAACGTTGGAGGAACCTCTACCCCTCAACATGGCCTTCAGCACTCTCAAGTAGTACAAGTAATTCGATCAAATGAATTTAAACCTAATAAATTCACAGAAAATTCTGGTGTCACACCGAAGGCGTATCTGAAAGAGATGGATGACTATTTTAATGATAATAATATACCGCCCGCGCGTCGTTTAAGACTGATGGAACGATTTCTTTCGGGAAATGTACTTGCGTGGTTCTTGAGCTTCAAGTATACTTTCGGAGGGATGGACGATTTCAAGAATGCGTTCCTTAAAAAATATTGGTCGGCTTCTCTACAACAAAGTCTCAGAATGGAACTTTATTCGAGAAAATATCAGTCGACTCAGCAGACGAAATATTCAGATTTATTTTCGCTACAATTGTTGAAATTTCGGGATCTTGATCACCCTTTAGAAGAATCGGAGCCGGTTATGACGATTGCACGGCAGTTGCCAGTAAATGTTCAGCAGGTGTTAGTAGCAGCAAACGTGGACACAGCGGTTCGAGCCGAACAAATCTTACGTCAGATTGACGAGAAAACATCACACTTGCAGCAAAGAGGTGGTCGACAGCTGGAACTTGTAAACACAACTGAGGTGGTTAAACCCGCTCAAATACACACCAGGTCGCAGGCCACAAATACAAGTGTGTCAACAACACAAAGACGAAGTCAGGAGGGTGACGAAAATAGGTCATACCAGCGTCATGAAAATAATAATGATAGACAGACCCAGGGCAACAATAGGTATCAGCAGCGAGGATACCAACAATGGAGAAATAATAGGAGAAATGAGGGACCCTACAGACGTTACGAAAATAACAATAATGATAATCGACAGTGGCGTGAAAGGAGATATCAGAACCAGGGGGACTATCAGAAGTATATAAATGATTGGAATGACAGGCACGCCGAATCGCAGCGCTACCTGGAAGAATTACACGCTAATGGAGGGGACGAACAAACACATTGGGAACATGCAATTAATAGGAGCTCAAATCCAGACACTCACATTGAGGGGGACGAGAGTTTATTGAAGCAGGAAGAACGCCAGGGAAATACACGACAGAAGGATGATGGTAGTCACGGGGGTTGTAAAAAAAATCCCAATAATTGAAAAAGGACTCACCCTGAGAGAGCAACAGCCGGATCGTGAAGAAGGATGGGTTGTGGCACACATACAAGAATGGATAGCTTTGCCGGAAGATTGCCTGAAGGAGATTGTAAAACCACGGAACGATGATATCAAACAATTACCTATTATTTATGCCAAGATTGGTGGAATTAACGTGAGATGCTTAGTAGACACGGGGTCACAAATCAGTCTTGTATCGGAGGCTTTGGTTCGAGAGTTGGGACGGAGTCAGAATATTCCTGTGATTCCAGTACCGCAACTCAAGGTGAGGGGCGTTATTCCCGAACGCACCGTCACTTGCAAACGTCAGGCATTTATAGAATTGGTTATATTAGACCATATATTTGGACAGACTTTCATCATAATGGCTAAAATGAATTTTAACATTATTCTGGGTGCAAATTTCATTTGTGACTACCAGGCAGTCATAGATTTGCACAATAATACAGTCAGTTTTAAGGAGTTTGATAAACTGAAGGATGTGGGCTTACACATGGTTGAAATCACTACAGGGAAAGACGTGAGTTCATGGGCATTGGAGGCAATACCAGAGGAGACGGAAGAGGAGACACGAAAGGCGGAAGATGACCTTATAGATGTGGCTGTTGTGGAATTAAATGAAGAGAGTGACTCTCAGGAGATATGGGCCTTACTAGCAGAAGGAGAGGACAACGATATTCAGTTTGAAGAACTATTACAGGAGCGGCTCAGTGACATACAACTAGGGGTTGAACATAGGAAGAAACTTGAGGAGATCTTAAGAAGACACAATGCAGTGTTTGACACATTTCCAGGGAAGATATTAAACTTTCAGTATTCTATGCAGGTTGAGGATTGGTCCCCATTTCGAAGCAAATTGTACCCTATACCAGAAAAACATCGGGAGCCGGTAAAAAAGATTATTGATGATATGTTGCAAGCTGGAGTGATTAAGAAGACTCCTACATCTTATTTAAATGCGATTTTGGCAGTAACAAAACCAAATGGATCCATTAGACTTTGTCTAGACGCCAGAAATCTAAACATGCGCCTTATTTTTCCCGAGTATGACACAGCGCCAATCATCAGAGACGTCTTAAAAGGATTTAAGAACAAGAGCATATATTCATCAGTAGACCTGACGAGTTCGTTTCACCACCTCGAACTGGATGAGAAGTCACAGCTTCTTACTGGCTTCTTGTTCGATAATCAGACATATTGCTTCGTCCGCATGCCCTTCGGCGTTAAAACTGCTGGATGCGCATTAATTCGAGCCTTGGATCGGAACCTGACTGAAGAAGTGATGGAAGTGACGGTACGATATATTGACGATATACTCTTGGCTTCAGATAACATCGAGACACATATGGAAAATTTGGATAAGCTTTTGGACAACCTTAGAACTGCAAATTTTAAAGTCAACTTGAAAAAATCCCATTTCTTCAAGAAGGAGATTTTATACTTGGGGCACATCATTGACCAGGAGGGAGTGAGACCAATCCTTCGAAGATAGAGGCAATAAAGAATTTCCCTACACCAACGAGAGTGAAACATATCAGAGTTTTCCTTGGCGTGACGGGCTTCTATAAGGAAAACTGCCCAGGAAATACTGAAACCGTAGCACCTATGCAGGAAATGCTGAAGAAGAACAACATATGGCTTTGGAACGCTGAGTGTGAGAAATCGTTTCAAGAGACAAAATTATTACTGGAAAATTGTATCAAACTAGGTTATCCAGACTTTCAACTGAAATTTATTATCCAAGCGGATGCTTCCATGGTTGGTATAGGAGCAATGTTATACCAAAAAGATCCAGCTAACCTTCAACGTCGTGATTATTTAGCATTTGTGAGCCGCAGATTGCGTTAACACGAGCGCAACTATACGGTCACAGAACTCGAATTGTTGGCAATACTTCATGCGTTACAACAATGGAAACGAATTGTGTATGGTTAATCCATTGTTATCAGAACAGACCACAAAGCACTAACATTCTTGTTCGAGACATCTATGGCTAGCGATGGTGTGACACGTTGGTCCATCTACATACAACAATTTAACATCGAAATTGAACATTGCCCAGGAAAAATGAATGTAATTCCGGATGTATTAAGCAGGAACCCCGAGCCTGATACCGAAGAAACAGCGATAGTACAGCATATTGAGTTAACAGCAAAGGACCATGAATTCTTGGAGGAATTACGGGAGATAAGACGAGAGCAGGAAGCAGAACCGTGGATGTACCAAATGATCCAATACCTAAAGAAGGAATTACCAGCAAGAACCCCGGCCTACAGAGAAGCAAAAGCCAGAGAAGGAAGATAGGTCTACCTTAACAATTTACTGCATAAATGGATAGATGAAGAACACACCAAATTACGTATCATGGTACCTGCTTCGTTACAGAGAGGACTTACTTGACACATACATGAAAGCTTCGGTCACGTGGGATTAGATAAGGCACAGGCGACCATAGGAGAAACGTTCACATGGCCGCGAATGAGGACTACCATTTGTGGCGTAATAAAGACTTGCGATCCTTGTCAGAGGACGAAGCCGAATAATTACTTAATGAGGCAGTATCCTAGACCATTGCTACCTCAGAAACTCTGCGAGCTTGTGGCCCTGGACTGTTTCGGTCCAATCCCGAAAGGTAGGCGAGGTTGCCGTCACTTGCTAGTGTGTATTGAGGTATTTTCTATGTTTGTCGTATTGTGCGCCATTCAGGAAACTACATCGAAACAAGTACTCAGTCGTATTCGAAATAGAGTTATTCCAATCCTTGGAAAACCAGAGTTTATATTGTCGGACCATGGAAGCTATTTTACGAGTGCCGAATTCAAGAAAGTTATGGAGGACTTGGATGTAAAACACATGTTTAGTAGCATTCGCCACCCTCAAGCTAATCCAAGCGAACGCGCTATAAAATGTGTTACTAAATACTTAAGGATCTTCATTCCCAATGAACATCACAAGTGGGTAGACAGGATCAAAGATGTAGAGACCTGTATGAATACAACTAGACATGAGTCGACAGGCCAGATTCCCATGGTCTTGCACATGAACGAATATCCAGTAAGATCGTGGAGAAACATCATCGATTGCCCACAAGATCCCATGGTTGGTCATGAGTTGAGAATTGAGAGAACGAGAGTCCATACGAGAAACCAGGCGGATCGCAGATTACGTCGTGTCAGAAATAAGAGGTATCACAGAGAACTATTAGTGAACGAGCTTTTATTAGTACGGAAGCCAGCGACATCTGATCCAGAGAAGAAGGTATTTAACAAGTTCAGTCCAAAATTTATTGGCCCCTTCTGTATTGTACGTAATCTTGGTAACAACGCATACAGAGTGAAAGAATTGAGTACAGGTACAATGTCTGTCTATAACGCGGCGAATTTGAAATTGTATTTTACTAGTGAACCTTGGGAACGCAGAAATAATGCTGCAAATTGAATATATGGACGTCCTTTTTGCACATCCAACTATAAGTGGGTCAGTGAGTACGTCAGTTGAACGAGAATGTAGGGAGCAGCCTGCTGTGGTCATACACTAATGAGCTCTGACGATGACGACACAGCGAGAGAGCGAGCGAGAGAGATAAGGACACTGGGAAGGGGAGATACGAGCCTTGGGCGATCAGACAAGCAGGCAGGCTTGGGGAATGTATGAATTAATGAATGAGGAAGCTGGAAGTAAACACGAGCGCGTGTTGACACTCCAACGACAGTGGTGGCTAGACTAGACTGAGGGAGATTTCTCTAGGATTGGCAGAAATGGATTACAGATGTTATGTGTTTGTAAAAAAAATCGACTATTTGTTATGTTCGATTTTTCAATGCAGGGGGATTGTGAACCCTTTATTCACAGGCTGTATAAAGGATTCTAATAATTATTCATCTTATTTTGATTCATTTCTACAGACAACAGATATGAGAGCCAGACGGTGTTGGGAAGTATTGAGAAATCAATGGCCAAGAGGACACAATGGTTTAAGCTCCAGCGGTATTTTAGGAAGAAGCATATATATTCTTGAGACATAGGACAGGTGCAACTTTTAGCGCGGAAGACGGCTTGGGCTCGCACATTATGGCCTGTTGCTAGGAAGGTTGGCGCCAAGAAGGAAATCGTATGCTACGAAGCAATTGGTCTATCATCATGTTAACCAGTCCCTACTGCAGAAAAACATGTAAAAGCGCGCAAAGACATACAAGAGTCTGGGCAATAATATCAAGACGCCTTGTTTTAGCGGTAACTCGGCTTGGTAACGCACACTGGTAAATTAACGCGGGAGTTATCTACAGATTAATTCCACGATCGATTCGAGCCGGCTACAGCATAATCGTAACCTCCACACTGCTACGAACTCAATGATACCGATCGCATGCTAGTCTGATAATTATTACGGAATAGTTTTTAATAAATCCCCTTCCACACTTACCCTAGTCAGTTTCATTTATTAGGATCCAAGATGCTTCGAGGATCATCACTCATTTTTGTACGTCTGAGGACGGAACACTCTGACTTATTTTTGTACGTCTGAGAACGTAACATTCATACTCTGCATATTTTCATGTTATTGAACATGGAACAGTGTCGTCAAGTTATAAGTGTAACTTCAGTGATTTATTTATAGTCCCAGCACTATCAGTAGGACCAGTTCATCGAAATAATTCACCAAATAGACTGTCAAGGAATAAAGTACTTGATTGGTGAATATAGTAGGAATTATATCGTGTGTGTATCTAACAAAACTTTATTTAATTCAGCACGAAATGACGTCTAAGAACGAGAATGGATCTGGGAACCAGCAGGACATTTGCCAGAAGATGTCGATGACCAGATAAACATCTTAAAGGAGATGGCTGCAGACGTTTTCCCTGGCGCTGTTTTAAAGGATTGAGTACAAATGAATTAATTAATTTATTAAATCAGCTATGGTATAATGGGACATATTTTTGTAGATATTTGTTTGCTTGTTTGGTAATGTAGATTATTAGTTTTTGTTTTACTGACACATTAATATGGGACTAGCCGAGCGTTGCGTAATTTGTAAATATCGTGATTGTATTTGGTTCAACTTTACGGGGCGACGCGCAGTCCGTGCTCGCGTTCGCTTGCGTAAATCGCGGTCAAGCATTATTATTCGGAGGTATGCCTTACAACAAAAATGGAACTGAATTAATTTTGAGATTAAAAATAGAATTTGGAGGGTAAGATTATTTGTGAGTAGAATTTTATGACGGATCAGGATTATTTTGATAGTTGCTTTCCAGCAGATTTGAACGGGATGGCACTGTGCACCCGAGTTTTTTTTTGTTATGTATTTTTGTTAATGTGTCAATGGACGCAGTGTTGGTGATCTGTTTTGAGCCGACTCAGTGTGTGCGTATGAGAGTCAGTCCAAGCTATTGGTGCGTTGTGTGATTTTTATAATGTGCTAGCGAGAATATATCATGGTGATTATCTGTCTTGCTCCACATTAGCCCAGTTCATGACCTCGCGAGGCCGAACTTGTGGTATATATTTGTGTTTCTTGCCATCCAGGGGATGGGTGAGATATGTTGACGTTTCCAGAGGGAATCTGCACCTAGCTTGCGGGGCTGAGAGAGATATTTGAGGCAGTGTTGACTCGTACAAGAAGGGCGCGCTCAAATCAGATAACGTGACTTGTCATTAGTAACAGGCTTGCTTCCTGTACTGCAATTTAAGATGTTTAAAATTCACAAAAACCTGATCGGTTATAATGAGTATTGATTGATTAAATGGGTGATGTCCATAGTTGTAAGGGAGCTTCCGAAATTCGTGTTTGTCTGGCGTTTTATATAAATGTAAACATAGTTTTTCTGCCGTTAGGCTTGTATTTTGTTGTTGTTGGTTCAATTGTTGGTGTGTTTTATTTTTACGCGTTCTTGACCCGTGTCAAGTTAGGGTGCGCGAAGCTATGTTCCCAAGTTATGATGAGAGCGTTTTTGGCCTATTTCTGGCATGCTCTTTTTGTGTTCATTATGTGCTCCGGCACCAGTTAGGATCTCAGGGAGATTCTTCATTCTGTTTATATTATTAAATCTTGCATGTGTCAGTAGTAATTATAGTGTATTAGTTAAGGGTGGGTCCCATAGCCGTAGTGTGATTTAAAAGATGCAACTCCGTAAGCAACTTGACTGTTTCAATTGTAAACGGACTCGCATCAGTACTCAGTTTCTTATTAACGAACAGTACACCACACATTATATAACTTCTTGATCAGAAAAAATGGACTTGTATCCATAGGTTATGACGAGTGAGTTCTTACCGCTCAAATGCTTATGTTATGATTTTATCATTTATGTGAAGCTGCATTCACATTGTCTTGTTGTGACGAGCGAGCTCCTACCGCTCAGTGTTATTATTATTATTTATTAAGGGGTTGAAAGTCAGGGAGGATTTCTTTTTATTTATTATTATTATTATTATTATGCACATACCTTTTCAGTCATTACATTTCTTTTATTCTACTTGTTATTCATTTTATTTCTAGTATAGCCTCTGTCATGAACCTTTCTATTCATTAGAGCATGTTGATTGAAGCGAACGTTGCTGTATAACGCAGTCAGGACTGAACACGACCCCGTAGATGAATCTTGAGAAAACCATGCTTTATTGAAGGGTGCAATACAGAGGCATAATATGTTCATGATGATAACTGTTTTAAGGGGCCTAAGAAATCATTTTGCACTAATTACTCCCCGTGACTGCAATTTATAAACAGCGCAAGTTGCAACTATTTTCGCAATTCTGCACCTGAGCACTGGTAGGGGAGACGTCATGCAGCGCGAATTGCCCGTCAACCATAGACTTATTAAAATACTTTTACAGTTAAACTACTACGGACCTGAATGGTTCTAAGGCCTTAATACGTGGTTTTAGGTTAATTTTGTCTGTTATTCTAAATATAGTGAATGGAGAGCGTTCTCCAAAATATCAAGTGGACAGTATTTCCAGCAGGGTTTCAATGTGTATGTAAAATTTGGTGCAATTAGGAGAAACGGTGTAGATTTATGATAAAGTACCTAAATGCAGGAAATGGAGTGGTCTGTCAAAAATTTAAAGTGGACAGTGTCACCCGCAGAGTTCCTAAGTGTAAGTATACAAAATTTGGTTCAGATCGGTGAAACGGTGTATATTTGTGCCAAAGGACCTAAATACACGGAATGGAGTGGTATGTCCGAAATTTCATGCAGACAGTGTTACACGCAGGGCTCCAAACGGTAAGTATACACATTTTGGTTCAGATAGGTGAAACAGTGTAGAATTGTGCCAAAGGGCCTAAATTCAGGAAATGGAGTGATCTGTCCGAAATTTCATGTAAACAGTGTTACTCGCAGGGTTTCAAATGGTAGGTATACAAATTTTGGTTCAGATTTGTGAAAAGGTGTTGATTTGTGCCAAAGGGCCTTAATTCAGGGAATGGAGTGGTCTGTCCGAAATTTCATGCAGACTATGTTACTCGCAGGGTTCCTAAGGGTAAGTACACAAATTTTGGTTCAGATCGGTGAGACGGTGAAGATTTGTGCCAAAGGGCCTAAATGCAGGGAATGGAGTGGTCAGTCCTAAATGTCATGTAAACAGTGTTACTCGCAGGGTTCCAACGGGTAAGTATACAGATTTTGGTTCAGATCGGTGACAATGTGTAGATTTGTGCCAAAGGGCCTAAATGCAGGGAATGGACTGATCTGTTATAAATTTCATGTAGACAGAGTTACTCGCAGGGTACCAAAGGGTAAGTATACAAATTTTGGTTCAGATCGGTGAAACGGTGTAGATTTGTGCCAAAGGGCCTAAATGCAGGGAATGGAGTGGTCAGTCCTAAATGTCATGTAAACAGTGTTACTCGCAGGGTTCCAAAGGGTAAGTATACAAATTTTGGTTCAGATCGGTGACAATGTGTAGATTTGTGCCAAAGGGCCTAAATGCAGGGAATGGACTGATCTGTCATAATTTTCATGTAGACAGAGTTACTCGCAGGGTTCCAAAGGGTAAATATTCAAATTTTGGTTCAGATCGGTGAAACGGTGTGCGTATCACTAACTATAACGCCAGTGCATGCGGATAGAGCTGTTCGGGAGCTCTTGTTCTACCGACTTACTGAACAAACATCAATCTTTAAGGTTATCTGAGAGTTGTAGCCTGGTACTTTTTTTTTAGCGTAGTGCCAGGAGTGTCCGAGGACATGTTCGGCTCGCCAGTTTTGTAGCTGCTTCGAGACGGACACCCAATGGGTGAGCTACAAGTACCGTTGGGGAGGAAAGTTGGAAGGGAGGGTCGAGGAGTTGGAAGGTAGCGACTGTGGCCTATAGTTAAGGACCAACCCCGGCATTTGCCTGGAAGGAAGATGGGAAACCACAGAAGACCATTTTCAAGGTTGCCGGCGGGGGGATTAGAACCTCCTCGCCTCCCGGATGTGAGCGACTGCCAACAGTCATGCCGCAACGACCTCGGCTAACTCACCCGATAGCCTGGTACTATATAGCCTAAACTGTTCTACTTGAATCTGGCTATCATATAAAAAAATATTTTTTCGAATCCAACTGGTAGTTCCAGAGATTAGCGCGTTTAAACACGCAAACACACAAACACACAAACTCTTCAGCATTATTATAATAGTATAGATTATCGGAGAGGGTTATGTGCAGTGTCATAGGACTCAACATGACGTCCCCTTTTTCACGGTCCCCTCATCGTCCTAAAATACCCAAACCTACTAGGTCATCGACCTGAGATTTTATAAACCAATCATCAGATTTGTATCTATGAGGTGTTGTAGTACTCGGGTGACTCCCCTCCCTTTTGAATTTATTGTTAATTTTGCAAATGTTTATACTTATTAAATTATAGCTGTACAGGGCATGCGTTGCAATGTCAATCAAAGAAAGTGTTGGCGTTGTAATTTTGTTTCTTGAAGTGCTTTTGGAAACAATCTATTTCAATTTCCGTTAACAGCCCCTAAACTATCGTAAATTGGATTAAATAATTTAGAAACATTCTTGGGAGCGTGCTCAACAATTCACCAAAGTTTCATCGCAATCGGATGAATGGGATATGAACGCATACGGAATTTTCTTTAAACGATTCGTGCGCTGTCACTCATTCTTGACATTTACTCTTGCGCTACCTACAGTGAAAAGTATTTACTAAGTTAGAAACCTTCACGTAAGTGTACACAACAACTCAACAAAGTTTCATCGCAATCGATGAATGGTATATGAACGCATACGGGATTTGGTTGAAGCGATTCGCGCGTCGTCACTCATTTCTTGCATCTACTCGTACACTACCTATTGAAAATGGATTTACTAAGTCGAAAACCTTCCCAGGCGTGTACACAACAACTCATCAAAGTTTCATCGCAATCAGATGAATGGCATATGAACGCATACGGTATTTTATTTAAACGATACGCATGCGGTCACTCATTTGTTGAATCTACTCGTACGCTACCTATCGTAAAATAGATTTACTAATCCTTAAACTTTTCCTCGAGTGTACTGAACGATTCACCCAAGTCTCATCGCAAACGCAGGAATTGTATATGAAAGCATATGGGACCCTTTTGAAACGATTCGCGTGCCGTCGCTCATTTATTGAATCTACTCGTCCGCTACCTGTCGTGAAATGCATGTGCTAAGCCAGACACCTCCCCTGGAATGTACACAACAATTCACCAAAGTTTCATCGCAATCAAATGAATAGTATATGAATGCATACGGGACTTTGTTGAAACGATTCGTGCACCATAGCTCATTTGTTGAATCTACTTGTGCAGTACCTATTGTTAAATGGATTTACTAAGCCAGAAAACTTTCCTGGAGTGCACATAACAATTCACCAAATTTCATCGCAATCGGATGATTGGTATATGAACGCATACGATACTTGGTTGAAACAATCCACGTGCCTTCGCTCATTTGTTGAATATACTCGTGCGCTACCTATTGTAGAATGCACGTACTCAGTCAAAAACCTTCCCTGGAGTGTACACAGAAACTCACCCAAGTTTCATCGCTTTCGCACGATTGGTATATGGACGCATATGGGACTTTGTTGAAACGCTTCGCGCGTTGTCGCTCATTTGTTGAATCTACACGTGCGCTACCCATTGAAAAGTGGATGATCTAAGACAGAAACCTTCCCTGATGTATACACAACATCTCACCCAAGTTTCATCGCCATCGGACGAATGGTATTTGAACGCATAAGGTACTTTGTTGAATCGCTTCGCACTTCGTCGCTCATTTGTTGAATCTACTCGTTCGCCACCTATTGTAAAATTGACTTACTAAGTCAGGAACCTTCCTTGAAGTGTACACAGCATTTCACCCAAGTTTTATCGCTATCAGACGAATGGTATATGAACGCATACGGGACGTTGTTGAAACGTTTCACGCGTCATCGCTCATTTGTTGAATCTACTCGTGCGCTACCTATTGTAAAATAGATTTACTCAACCAGAAACCTTCCCTGGAGTGTCCACAACATCCCACCCAAGTTTAATCACAATGGGATGAACGGTATATGAACGCATGTGGTCTTTGTTGAAACGAAAGGCACGCCATTTTGTTGAAGCTACTCGCGCGCTATCTATCTATTTTGGTGAGTTGTTTACAACAACTCACCAAAATTTGATCGCAATCGGATGAATGGTTTATGAACTCATAAAAGACGAACAAACGAACATTATTTTTTATATATATCATACTATTATATAAAATTGAGATGGTGTTTGTCCGTCTGTTTCTCAATCACGCAAGAACCACTGGTCCGATTTAAATGCAATTTGGCATGGATGTAGCTGATTTACCATGTTTATATACAGGATACTTTTTATTTCGATATTTTGAACAATTTAAAAATGGCGACTCTTTTCATATTTCCATTTCAAATAAAAATAGAACGCTAAGAAATAGCAAACTTTTGATGGCACTACGAGCTTTAAAATTTAATTTTCTATCTGAAAGGTACTTATCACTTTTCGTGTATCTCCAACGGTTAGCGAGTAAAACCTAAATATGTCTTATAAAACACTGTCAACGCCGAGCGATGTTAGTCTATGTTAGTCTCTACATGGACTGTTAGGTAGATTTCATTAGAAAGCTAACTATTGCAATGGGTACCATGTTTCGACTTCCGAAAAATTTCGACATATCTTCGCGTGTCACATCCCCCAGACCCCAAAACCACCGTCAGTTCAAAAGTTTATTTATAATTTATGTATATACAGGGTGTAATTGATATAATGGAAGTCCGTTACACTGGTGATATAAGAGACTATTGAAAGCTTCCTGGGTAAAAAATTTGTCACCTATCTTTAAATTGAAAATTTATCATTAAAAAGTCAATGTTTTAGGCTTTTCCGAAATTCTTCAAACAGAAGGTGAGGCAGCAGGCTGGGGTGAACGGGGCGGGGCGAGGTGGGGCGATGCACGGAGGAGAAGTTGTTACGTAATCGGAGAGTTGACCTTACTAGTTGAGGGGAGGTATCAGCTGTTACGAGGAAAAGGAGCGATACCCATCTCGTAAGAAAATTTGTATTGTTGTTGTTGCTGTTGTTGTTGTTGTTGTTGTTGAAATTGCACGCAATGTCTTGGGACGTTATGACCGGCAGCATTGTGTAGCCTACTTTGTAAGTGTCATTGCCGTCCGGCACTTTAATGGAATACAGTGTGACAAAATTCCGACATCCTGTATTCTGTTCAGAACTAGCATTTAAGACGAAAGGAATACACTTGATGTTTTGTTTGAGAAGCTTGGCGATTTTGGTCATTTTGCCCCATGTGGTTGGGTGTGGGAAGAATTTGTCTGATAACCTGTGTTTTTGTGGTTTCTTTAGTTATGTGGGTGTTTGTAATTCAGGTGAGGATTGGGAAGGAGGCGGCCGTGGACTTAAGTTAGGAACCATCCCAGCATTTGTCTGGGGTAGAAGTGGGACACCATGGAAAACTACTTTCAAGATTTAATACTAGTATGGTACCACATGTACATATTAATAATAATAATAATAGCCAGCCTTGTGGTATTGGGGTATGATCACTTTCGTGATGTTTATAGTGCGTTTTTCTTTTGTGCCGCATTTGTCAGTTAAATGCTTTTGAGACCACCGAACGAAAACATATGTACTTATTCATTTCTGTTAACATTATAATGTTTATTACTAGTGTTTAATCTCTCTCTATATATATATCTAAGACTCTTACCTCAGCGTGTTAATAGGTCATGCGCCTCCAGCTTACGATCGCATACTGAAAAGGGTGTCGACTTGCTTGCTGCCTTCCTGTATGACTGACGTCACAGCTTGCCCTGGCCAATCATCGCCCGCCAGCTTGGCTTCCAGACGTTTCCATGATGTTATTATTTAAGTGGCGGCGTTTTGCTCTCCATCAGCATTCCTTCTCCAAACCTTCTACGGTCTTCTTCAACTAGCGAGAGGCATTCGTGCCTTCCGCCCTTCTCCGGGGCCTTCTAAACTTCAGGCCTAATCTGCATTTATGAGTGAAACTACCAGGAAACGCAACAGCAGAGAGCTTCAGCACTGAGAAAGTGCATTCTACGTTTTTACTCCAAACCGCAAGAAGCTGCATCAAATCGCAGTTCTAAATGCCATGTTATTTGGCATTCAAGAAATAGCATCAAAACCTAACGATGTTAGCCAATGTACAGCGCTGGTCGCCCTGGCGAAGTTATTTTCCTGATGCTGGACATTTCAAATTCTACTACCAAAAAATCTAGTGTTGGCCACGGCAGTCTCCGTCAGCATGCTTCTAGTCATCGCCACTAAAGATAAGTTTGTGCCTTTTTTATTATTATCTTAATCATCTTCGTTTTAAGTGTTTGCTAGCAAGTGCAAGAATATTAAATTTGTGTGTGCATCAAGCAGAATGAACTTTTGAGTAATAGCCCATGGCTGGGCCAACCTAATTAAAATTAATGAACATTTGAAACTGCCCCAGGCGGGCCAGCATAACTAATTTTTTAATTAAGGCTTTATTAATGTGTTTGCAAGTTTCACCCTAAAAATAAAAGTATTGTATTTACTCTCAATGTTCAGTCTAGTATTGAAAGAACCAGGCCGCATTTCCTTAGCCCAATCCTTTCAGTCTAATCTTCTCTCAAGGAAGTTATTTTGTCCAGGCCTTAAGCCTGATGCTGTCCTCCCGTTTATGTTGATGAATCTGGGCTGTTCTCCACATAACCAGTTTGGTGCCTATAACCGGGATGCTTGTAAACATTCTGTTTAACCAAATCTTCAAATTTCTTAATGTTGGAACTAATTCAAAATTTAAATGCCATACTGAACATTGAGTGTGTTAATATTTTAAAAATTGTGTTTTCTAATCTACTTCGAAAGTTTCAGCTCGAGTGTATATGGTTGGCACTGAGAAGGGAGACAAACAGCAGGCCCGTATTTCACCGCAGGGGAAGCCGCACTCTCTTTTCTGGCAGACTGTCAACTTCTTCCGAAGCAAGGTGTACCGGCTCACAGTATAGTCGTGAGTACACAACAAACTTTCATAATGCCGATTGACGAGAAACTCATTAATGCCAGAGCTTCTGTCAAAGGCAAGTTAACGCGTTTTCGCACTTTTCTAGATGAGCTCCCGGAAAAAGAACGTAATAGTGACATAATTTCTCAAAGACTGAAAGGTTATGAACAGGCCTTTGAAAAATATGATGAGATCCAAAGTAATATTGAGACCAAGGATCCCGATCAGCAAAGTGACCGTTGTGAGGTTGAAAATCTATATTATAAGGGGTTCGCAGACGCGAAGCAGCTTTTAAGAAGTTTAACATTGCAGGAAAAGCAGGAGAAAATTCCTTCAGAATCTTCTTCTTTTCCTTCCCGTGTTATATTACCGAAAATAGAATTACCTAAATTTACCGGAGATGAAGCTACATGGGAACCATTTTTTGAATTATTCAATTCATTGATTCACGAAAACGATTCTCTTCCTTCAATACAGAAGTTTCATTATTTGCGTTTGTCCTTGCAAGGCAACGCACTTAAACTCATCCAAGAGCTTACGTTGACAAATGAAAATTATGAAGTAGCTTTGGCACTTCTCAGAGATCGGTTTGGGAACACTCGTTTAAAAACTCAACGTCACATACAGGGTTTATTCAATCTACCTATTGTTCAAGCTGATAATCTTGCCTCGCTTCGTAATCTGATCGATGCTGCGGAACTTCATATTCGTGCGCTTGCAAATTTGGACCAACCAGTTGACCATTGGGATCTATTTTTGATTCATCTTATTTCTGTTAAATTAGACACTAAAACTTTAAAAGATTGGGAAGCAGCTCTGTCGCAACATTCATTGTGTACCTATGAAGCTATTATTAAATTCTTAAAGGCGAAATGCCAAATTCTCTCTGCTGTAGCCAGTCAAAAGAGTAGCGCTACCTTCAAACCTCCCTCTAATAGTAAGGACATCAGCCCCACTCAGAGAGTACTAAGGTCACATGTCTTTTCTACCAATATTCGGTCTTCCAATCAAGCACAAGCTTGTGTTTTGTGTCAACAACCACATAACTTGTACCAATGCGCTCAATTCAAATCTTTATCTGTGGATGAAAGACGCAAATTAATTACCACCCACAAGCACTGCTTTAATTGCCTATCAGCGACACATATGATAAGCAATTGTCGTTCTGAACGGTTATGTTTTCACTGTAAAGCAAAGCATCATACTCTCCTGCATAGGCATGAAAGATCGCGGTCATCAGCAACCAATAGTTCATCCGCTAAATCTCATTCTGAGACTTTGCCGAATAACGCTCAGTCTTTTACTCAAAGCTCTGTTTCGTTCAGTAAAACTCAAGTTTTATTGTCCACTGTCCAAATTCTAGTGAAGAATGTTCACGGAAAATGGGTTTCTGTAAGGGGATTGTTAGATAATGCTGCAACTAACAATTTTATCAGTGAATCGCTAGTTCGCAAGTTAGGTCTACAAATATGCCATACTTCTATAGAAGTTACAGGAATTAATGGTTCCAAATCGCAATCTCTGAGTTATGCTAAAGTGGATGTAAAAGATTCCAATAATCTCGGCATTCATTTAAATTTAGATTTTTTAATTATCAATTCCATAGGTAATGACACCCCCATTACTTCTTTTCAAGTCCAGGGTTGGAATATTCCGCATAATTTGCAACTTGCAGATCCGAATTTCAACAGAGCTTCATCTGTAGAAATTCTTTTAAGTGCCAGCATTTTTTGGCAATGTTTACATCCGGAAAAGGTTAAAGTTGCCCGTGATGTTTTCTTTCGTAGAACTGATTTTGGTTGGATTGCCACTGGGCAAATATACCGCAACCCCGTTCAACAAAAATCTCATTGTTATTTTGTTGGTGCTGATTTAAATCAAGAATTAATTAAGTTCTGGGACATTGAGGATATACAAGTCACCTCACCTCATTCTCTCAATAATGAGATCTGTGAAACACACTACGTAGAAACCACTGTTCGCACTACTGAAGGCAGATTCGTGGTTACTCTTCCTCGCATTTTTAACCCCCCTGTTATTACAGAATCACATTCCAGAGCTCTCAAAGCTTTATTCGCAATTGAAAATCGCTTTAAAAAAGATGCTCTCTTAAAAGCTCAGTATACTTCCTTCATGGAAGAATACGAATCAGCGAATCACATGGAAGTCGTTGCAAAATCTGAAGAAATTAGTAATCCTCCTAAAGAAATAGTATATCTTAATCATCATCCGGTTTGGAAAAATTCTTCCACCCGAGAACAGATAAGAGTGGTTTTTAATGGGTCATCTCCAGATGCTAATGGTGTTTCTCTCAATGACACTCTGCATTCTGGACCCGCTATTCAGACAGATCTTACTTCAGTTTTACTTAACTTTCGTCTATTCCCCATTGCTGTCCTTGCTGACATCAAGCAAATGTATAGGCAAATTCTAGTAAATTCAGAACAACGTGATTTGCAAAGAATTTTGTGGCGAGACGACAATGCAAAACCTATAAAAATATTTCGTTTAAGAACAGTGACATACGGTCTTAAGCCGTCTGCCTTTCTCGCAATACGATCTCTTCACATGTTGGCCGAACAAGATGGTCATCTTTTTCATCCTCTAGCTTCTGAAGTTTTGAAAACTGCTTTTTATGTAGATGATTTTCTGTATTCTTTTCCTAGTATCTCTGACGCACTTCTTGTTTGTGAAGATTTAAACTCTCTTCTTTCCGGTGGTGGGTTTACCCTTCATAAGTGGAACTCGAACTCAACCGAATTTTTATCTAACTTTTCACAAGTAACTCCTGTTGACAAATGTGTTGCGCTTCCTACTGAGGAATCAGCTATTAAAACCTTGGGTGTTTTTTGGTCTCCTTCTTCAGATACCTTTTGCTATCAGGTACACTTATCTGAGTTTCACCCTCAAACGAAAAGGCAATTATTATCAGAAATAGCAAAAGTTTTTGATCCCTTGCAGTACATTGCTCCGGTGGTTATTACTGCAAAAATTTTCTTGCAAAAACTTTGGTTATTGAAAATTGGTTGGGATGAGGAGGTACCCTCCCCCCTTTTGGATGAGTGGTTGAAATACCGCAAGAGTTTGTTAGATCTTTCTCAAATTTCTATTCCCCGCACTTTAATTTCGGACCTTTCATGTCAGTATTTCGATTTGCACGTATTTGCAGATAGTTCTGAAAAGGCATACGGTTGCTGCGCCTATTTAGTAGGCCGCTCTTCCAATACTTTACCCGGATTTTCCAATTTAATTTGCGCAAAATCAAAGGGAGCCCCACTCAAATCCATATCTTTGCCTAGATTGGAATTATGTTCTGCTGTAATGGCTGTGGAATTAGCCAGCAAATTAAAAATCAGTTTAAATTTGAAATTTTCGACCACATGGTTTTGGAGTGATTCTTCCATCGTGTTAGCTTGGCTTTCAAAACCTTCTTCGCATTGGACCACTTTTGTGGCTAATCGCGTTTCTAAAATACAAGAGTTGTCTCATTTTGACCAATGGAATCATGTTCCGGGAAAAGAAAACCCCGCTGATATAATTTCACGTGGCTGCTTGCCCAAGAAATTAATTTCTCTTAAATTATACTGGAATGGTCCGGCGTGGTTCAGTCAGGATTTCTCTTGTTGGCCTCGTTCATCTAATCCACTCGCAGAAGATGTTCCTGATACTCGCATTGTTACCGCTTCCCTTTTTCTAACTTCTATTGCTACTAGTCTGTTTCAGCGTTACTCTTCATTTAATAAATTAATTCGTGTGGTAGCATATTTATTTCGATGGAAATTTCTTGTTCTTGATCAGCCTGTGAAACCGCAACCCTTTCTCACTAAAATGGAATTGGAATTTGCTACTCGTAGAATCTTGTTTCTCATGCAACAAGAAGTATTCTTTCTTGAGTATCAGACGCTTTTAAGCAAAAAAACTTTACCAAAGTCTAGTAGGCTGTTACCTCTCACCCCTTTTTTGGACCAAGATGGATTAATAAGAGTGGGGGGTAGGCTAGAATATTCTAGTTACTCAGATGAGAAAAAACATCCCATTATTCTCCCTTCTAGACATCCTATTACTACTCTTATCGTAAAGAAATTTCATTATCAGAATTTGCACGCTGGCACCCGCACTTTGCTTTGTTTAATTCGCGAGAAATATTGGCTCATTAACGGTGTTCATGAAGTTTCTTCTGTTATTCGGAAATGTATACCTTGTTTCAAATCTAAGCCCCCGCCAATCACGCAAATTATGGGAAACTTGCCATATTTTCGTTCCGAACCTAGTAAGCCTTTCGCCCTAACGGGTATCGATTATGCCGGTCCTTATGTCTATCAAGTTAATTCCCCTTTATCTAAGCGAAAGTTGTTAGGTAAACTTTATATTTCTTTATTTGTGTGCATGGTGACAGGAGCCATTCACCTTGAGTTGGTTACAAGTGCTTCTACTCCTTATTTTATAGCAGCCTTTTCTAGATTTGCCGCTAGAAGGGGTGTTCCTTCTGAGGTTTTCTCAGATAACGCAAAAATTTTTGTTAGTACTTTTGATCTTTGGAAAACTGCGCTTACCTCCCCTTCTGCTAAGGAACAGTTTTCTAATTTTTCGCATGCTAAGGGATTCAAATGGCATTTCACTCCCCCATACGCTCCCCATCATGGTGGTCGTTGGGAATCTTGCATAAAGCTCACGAAGAGACAGCTGAAGAAAACCCTTGGTTCTGCCATCCTTTCCTATGAGGAATTCAATTCTTTAATTATTCAGGTTGAGGGTATTGTAAATTCTAGGCCGCTCACGCCTTTGTCTAATGATCCTAAGGATCTTCTTCCCTTAACACCTGGTCATTTTTTAATAGGCTGTTCTTTAGCTTCTACGCCTCCTTTGCTGAGTCGACGCTGTGATCTCAGGTTGCCTATTTTCTGGAGGAAGTTAGACTCTTTGCGAAACTCCTTTTGGCGCCGTTGGAAGCTGGAGTATCTCGGCTCACTTAACAGAAGAGAGAAGTGGCGGCTTTCCCAGCCTGATGTGCGAGTGGGAGATATGGTTATTTTGCGAGATCCAAGTCCCCCTCTCGTATGGAATATTGGTAGGGTAACTCACTGCCATTTGGGTCGGGATAATCATGTGAGAGTTGTAGATGTTCTCACTAGTAAGGGTGTCTATACTAGACCAATTTCTATGGTTGCTATCTTGCCTGTTGAGGCTTAGTGTCATCTTCTTTATTGTTGTTCACGTTTTTGTAACTGATTCTTTGATTGTTTTCTTTCGGGGGTCTCGGAGCATGATCACTTTCGTGATGTTTATAGTGCGTTTTTCTTTTGTGCCGCATTTGTCAGTTAAATGCTTTTGAGACCACCGAACGAAAACATATGTACTTATTCATTTCTGTTAACATTATAATGTTTATTACTAGTGTTTAATCTCTCTCTATATATATATCTAAGACTCTTACCTCAGCGTGTTAATAGGTCATGCGCCTCCAGCTTACGATCGCATACTGAAAAGGGTGTCGACTTGCTTGCTGCCTTCCTGTATGACTGACGTCACAGCTTGCCCTGGCCAATCATCGCCCGCCAGCTTGGCTTCCAGACGTTTCCATGATGTTATTATTTAAGTGGCGGCGTTTTGCTCTCCATCAGCATTCCTTCTCCAAACCTTCTACGGTCTTCTTCAACTAGCGAGAGGCATTCGTGCCTTCCGCCCTTCTCCGGGGCCTTCTAAACTTCAGGCCTAATCTGCATTTATGAGTGAAACTACCAGGAAACGCAACAGCAGAGAGCTTCAGCACTGAGAAAGTGCATTCTACGTTTTTACTCCAAACCGCAAGAAGCTGCATCAAATCGCAGTTCTAAATGCCATGTTATTTGGCATTCAAGAAATAGCATCAAAACCTAACGATGTTAGCCAATGTACAGCGCTGGTCGCCCTGGCGAAGTTATTTTCCTGATGCTGGACATTTCAAATTCTACTACCAAAAAATCTAGTGTTGGCCACGGCAGTCTCCGTCAGCATGCTTCTAGTCATCGCCACTAAAGATAAGTTTGTGCCTTTTTTATTATTATCTTAATCATCTTCGTTTTAAGTGTTTGCTAGCAAGTGCAAGAATATTAAATTTGTGTGTGCATCAAGCAGAATGAACTTTTGAGTAATAGCCCATGGCTGGGCCAACCTAATTAAAATTAATGAACATTTGAAACTGCCCCAGGCGGGCCAGCATAACTAATTTTTTAATTAAGGCTTTATTAATGTGTTTGCAAGTTTCACCCTAAAAATAAAAGTATTGTATTTACTCTCAATGTTCAGTCTAGTATTGAAAGAACCAGGCCGCATTTCCTTAGCCCAATCCTTTCAGTCTAATCTTCTCTCAAGGAAGTTATTTTGTCCAGGCCTTAAGCCTGATGCTGTCCTCCCGTTTATGTTGATGAATCTGGGCTGTTCTCCACATAACCAGGGTAGCGCGCCTGCCTCTCACCCGGAGGCCCCGGGTTTGATTCCCGGCTCCGTCAGGGATTTTAGAAACTGACGTGAGGGCTGGAACGGGGTGCACTCAGCCTAGTGAGGACAATTGAGTAGCTGTCTGACAGTGAGGCAGCGCCCGGATCACGAAAACCAAGATTAACGGCCGAAGGGACCCGACTTGCATATCGGCCGTTGATGGTAAGCTGCCTCAATACTAGCACCCCATGAACATGATGATGATAATAATAATAATAGTCTAATAATAATAAGAAGAGTCAGCATGTGTAGCTCTGGTGTTAGATTGCTAAAAATAAAAGTCAGGGAACTCGACATACCAAATAAAAGCATAAAGGAACTTAGGTTGGTTCCATAGTTTAGGGGCTGCGACAACGTGGTCAGGTAGCCCCGTAGAAGTTAGTGTGTCTAAAATTATATTATTACTATTATTAGTACAGCAGTAGTAGCCTGGTATAATAATAATAGTATTATTAATATTTTTGTTACGGTTGTTGCACTGTCTTCACACAAAGATAGACCAACATCTTCTTAAAATAATTTACCAAATCTTTAGGATTTCCATTTTCTATGCATAGGCCATGAGGATGGCAAAATCCTAAACAGATCCACCATCACTAGTCATGTAGCCACTCCCCATGAAGGTGTGAAACAGCTGTTCATAGGCTCGGTTTGTGTATTTCAATGCCATTGGCAGACAAGACGAGGAGGTCACTCAACTTCAGACTCTTGTCAACATTCCTTAGCGTTGGAGGGAAGGGCGACGGGGAGAAGTCAGCTGTACTGCTGAGGGGAACGAAGTGTAAGCCCGTTTCCAAGACATTGACCGACAATTTTTGTGATTTAATTCCACCTGCAGTAATTAAAATTCGACTGAATTTCATGAAGATATTTGCTTAGAATTCCATCTTCTATCACCAGTGTAAAGGACTTCCATCATATCAAATACACCCTCAAATACATCAAATACATCTATCTATACAGGGTGTATTTAATATGATGGAAGTCCGTTACACTGGTGATAGAAGATGGTATTCTAAGCAAATATCTTCATGAAATTAAGTCGGATCTTAATTAGTGTACCTGGAATTAAATCACAAACATCGTCGGTCAATGTCTTGGAACCGGGCTTTCACTTCGTTCCCCTCAGCAGCACAGCTGACTTCTCCCCGTCACCCTCCCCTCCAGCGCAAAGGCATGTTGCCAAGAGTCAGAAGTTGAGTGACCTCCTCGTCTTGTCTGCCAATGACATTGAAATACACAAACCGAGGTAATGAACAGCTGATTCACACCTTCATGGGGAGTGGCTACATGACTAGTGATGGTGGATCTGTCTAGAATTTTGCCAGCCTCATGGACTATGCATAGAAACTAGAAATCCTAAAGATTTGGTAAATTAATTTAAGGAACTGTTGGTCTATCTTTGTGTGAAGATAGTGCAACAACTGCAATAAAAATATTAATAATACTAATAATAGTAATAATAGGCTTTTAGACACACTAACTTCTTTTATGTTTCTTTTTGGTATGTCGAGTTGCCAGAATTTAATGTACGTAGGATTTCTTGTATGTGCCATGAAATCCATGGACATGATCGTATTAGATCACATTCATTTACTGCATGATTGAACGTAGATCGCACCCTCGGGAAGGTTATCACTCCACCACCAGAACTACACATGCTGACTCATTATTATTATTATTAGACTATTATTATTATTATTATTATAACACTGTATTATAACAATGTATGTGTATTTTATTTTTATTTTCGTGTATTTTCGTATGTATGTACATTGTTGATTGACCAATTAATCAACCCCCCACCCCCTCTCCAGTTTATGGCCACCCCAGGGCTGGAGATGGGATGGGACAATTCACAATATGTACATGTGGTACCGTACTAGTATTAAATCTTGGAAGTAGTTTTCCATGGGTTCCCACTTCTACCCCAGGCAAATGCCGGGATTGTTCCTACGGCCGCCTTCTTCTCAGTAACCATAACCGCTGGCAGTGCAGCCCATGAAGGGCCTAGGCCTACCAAGCGACCGCTGTCCAGCCATTTGGCTTGCAGATATTAGAGTGACGCGTGGTCAGTGCATCGGGTCCCCTCGGCCATTAATCTTGATTTTCCTGACTGGGGCTCTGCCTCACTGTCAGACAGCTACTCAATTGCCCTCACGAGGCTTAGTGCACCGCGTTCGAGCCCTCACGTCAGTTTCTAATATCCCTGATGGAGCCGGGAATCGAACCCAGGTCCTCCGGGTGAGAGGCAGTTGCACTGCCCCAATACCACAGGGCCGGCGCCTTCTTCCGAATCCTCACCTGAATTACAAATACCCACATTACTACAGAAACCACGAAAACATAGGTTTTCACACAAATTCTACCCACACCCAGCTACATGGGGCTAAATGACCAAAATCGCCAAGCCTCTCAAACAAAATATCAAGTATTTTACTTCCGTCTTAAATGCCTAGTTCTGAACAGACTACTGATGTCGGAATTTTGTCACACTGTATTTCATTACCGGTAAGTGAATGTTTTTAGTATTTTCAGAAACTAGTCAACAGAAGGTCCGACACGGACGCCAATGATACACCAGGGCTGAGTATCGAAATTATTTTATACATGAACATCAATCAATGAATTCCACACTTACAAAGTAGGCTACACAATACTACCGGTCCTAACGTCCCAAGCCATTGCGTGCGTTGTCAACAACAACAACAACAAGAACGACGGCAATGCACATTTTCTTACGAGACGGTAGTGCTTATCCTCATAACAGCTGATAGCCTACCACCCCTCAAGTCAACCGGTAAGGTCAATGCTCCGATTACGTAACAACTTCCCCTTCACGCGTCGTCACACCTGGCTCCGCCTCGTTTCCCCCAGACTGCCGCACCACTTTCTGCCTGATTTGTTTCTGAAAAAACTAAAAACATTGACTTTTTCATGATTGATTATCAATTTCAAGATAGGTGACAATTTTTTTTACATAGGAAGCTTAGAATAGTATCTTCTATCACCAGTGTAACGGACTTCCATCATATCAATTACACCCTGTATATATATATCAGTTTCTTGTGGACACGATAACTGCCGTAATTTTGCATCAATCACTTTTTTTTTTCATAATATATATCCCTATAAAATCTCGGTCGAGTTCGTTAATGGGCAAAATCGGTCGAAGGGGGTAAAAATGAGGGGCTTTTTTCGAAAATGTGAAGTATCACTATAACTCTCATAATATATGAAATATCGAATCCCTTCAAAGTTCATATTATGTCTCGGATAAGTGCCAAAAATGTATGTTTAAAATGATTTTCGATAGCACCATCCGTTGGCCAACTTGGTGGAAAAAAGTGAGTTTTTCGGGAAACATTAATCATATCTCTCTTAATAGGCACAATATCAAAACCGTACAAAATGGATGATATTCCCGGAATAATTACCTAAAACTTTTGTCTGAAAGAATTTGTGATACAACCCACCATTACGCCAAGTGATGAGAAAAATTATTTCGGAATTAGAAGAAAATGCCAAGAGTCATCAGAGGTTACCATGACAACTATGTCCAAGTATGGCTTCAAAGCCGGCCGAAGTCGTCGGATTTTCAAAGAGCGCTGAAGGTCCCTCAGTATGCTTTCCTTCAGAGGGGAAGTCCAACGTTCGTTGAAATTTACTGGTTGCGATGGCATCTAGTTGCCAAGTTCACAGCTAGGTGTCTTTGACGGTATATTTGGTACCAACATTAGGAACTACTACTTGAAATTGACCGTCTGCAGTCCTTACCTGAACTACAGACTAATACAGTCATCACAATTAACACCGTTTATCAGACAGATTCTACACACACCCAAAGTACAAGGCGTTACATGACCGCGTTGTCGCAGCTCTAAACTGAGGAATCAACCAACATCTCTGCGGGAGATAAAATTTGACGTGAAGAAGTAACAGACTGTTAGAGAGTTACACATCAGTTCCAAACCTTGCATAAGGACGGTGTGACAACAAGTATAACAAGTAGTTCCGTGAAGAACTATACAGCCTATTTTCATATAGCCCACTTATTGCAACTATCAACATACACATTTTCAGTTTGATTGCTGTATTAGATTCGTAGATATTGAGAACCGACTAAATAATTCGGATGGTCGCCATGTTGGATTTTATATATGTAGGTCCTAGAGTTATGTAAGTTACTGTTACATGCAGATTATTGTGTACGTGTAGTATTCAAACTTCAATCGCATAATTAGGACACTAGAAGTTACAAGGAGATTTTAAAATTTCGCACAGCTGCCATCTTTAGGTTATGGAAACAATTGAAATAAATTAGATGCTAGTGGATTACCATTCGTATAAGGATTTACTGTACCAAGTTTCACTGCTCTCGGATGGTTAAATTGCGATAAACGTCCATGTGATTATTTATACTTCGCGTCGCCGCCATGTTGGATTTGTGATCACCAGGTTATTTAAAGTCCTATAAGTGAACTTGAGTTCATAGCTCCTATGAACAATAAAAAATTCAGTTTGATTGCTACAATAGATTCGTAGATATTGAGAGCTGTCTAAATATATCGGATGGTCGCCATGTTGGATTGTTAAATGTATAGGCCATAGAGTCATGTACCATTATAGGAAAATTATTGGATAGGTTCATTATTCAAACTTTCACTTCGATCGCATGACGACATCACAAGAAATAAAAACTTAATTTTAAAATTCGCACAGCTGCCATCTTGAGGTTATGTAAACAATTGAACTAAATTAGATACCAGTGCATTACAATGTGTATAAATATTTCCTGTACCAGATTTCAGTGCGTTTGGAGCATTAAATCACGAGAAAGGTCTATTTCAAATTTTCGAATTCGCTTGGCCGCCATGTTTGTTTTGTATATAACCGGTTTTTTAAAGTCGTATAAATGGACTTCCAGTAGTGCCCTTTATCTCCGTACAAATCTTCAGGGAGATACCGCTAATAGTTTCAGAGATACAGAATGCCGGTGAAATATTTCGCACATCCGCCATCTTGTGGTTATGTAAACAAATGAACGAAGTTAGCTGTCGGTGCATTACAATGTATATAAACATATACTGTACCAAGTTTCATTGCGTTTGGTTGGATAAATCGCGAGAAACGTCTATTTAAAAGTCGCAACTTCGCTTGCCCGCCATGTTGGTTTTGTAGTTACCAGGTTTTCAAAGATCACATAAGTGAACTTATAGTAGTTCCCTTTATCACCATACATGATGTCAGGTTAATATCGGTAATCGTTTCGGAGATATTGAATGCTGGTGAAATATTTCGCACAGCCGCCATGATGGATTGGTGAGTCGTAACAAAATTTGAAGGGCACGGTCGAGGTCGCCCGGAATAGTGCTATGAACTTACCGAGTTTCATTGAAATCGCTCCAGCCGTTTAGATTTTATTAGGGGGACACACACACACGAATCACACACACACACACACACGCACACACACACACGGACAAAAGGTGATCTCATAAGCCTATTTTTTCAAAATTGAAAATAGGCTAAAAATGGACCCCAAATGACAAGAAGGTTACCGTCCCCCTAACACAATAAAATGTTAAAAATATGCATAGTAAGAGGAAAGAAAAGTTAATTGAGCTCCAATTACATTGTAAAATACTTTCTCGCAATAAATGAGGTCTGATCCTTTTACGAAAACCTGCATATTTTGCCTAATTTAGCATATCCCCTAGTTTGCCCGGTGAAATCTACCTCCGCCTTCCGGCGTGCCGAGAGGAATTTTTATTTTATTTATAGAGGTAGTTTGCGGATTCCGGAACTAGACGTGATTTTGAGTCGAATTTTATACTATTTGTGACGGTTATTGTATGTGAGTATTTGGATATTTACGCTGTTTCACAATGTTATAGGGCTTTGTACTTTGCACGGTATGCTTCCATCCTTTTTATCGATTTGTTTTTCGTTAAATGAATATTTCAGTTGGCCAATATTTATCTGCTTTTTGTCGTTTTTTACCATGATCAGAAACCCAAATTCACAGACGAATGTGTCGAAGACTATCGACTGTCACATTAGTTTATTTAGTGTTCATATTAATTTTACTGCAGAACTGGGCAACTTTATTTCAATAAAGTAGGTATTTTGACTTTCGCAGCCAATAAAAAAACCCACACGAAAGACGGCGTAAACCTAGAAAATTTGCTGAGTTTTAATCGCTTGGCACTGAAATTGAATTGGAAGCCTTTATAGGGAGGTGAAAGACTGTTTTAACCTTTAGCACTCGCAGTAAAGTAGCTGAGGTGTACTAAATAAGAATTGAGGTATCGCACCGTTTGCCACTCCTTTGGTAGTCCGCAAATAGACCACAAGAGCTCGCTGATGAACCATCTCGGAGTTACTAGGCGTAATCTCGCACAAGACACGGCATAAACTTAGAAAAATTTTCTGTGATTTATTTGTTTTTGTTATTATTACTTGGTATGATTGAAATTTGTTCCGTTACTGCTACTCTTTATCATGACATGGTACGTACTTTACGCAATATTATTTATTGCGGATGTGATAATTGCTATCAAGTTTGATGTATTTTTAGCATAATGTTTATATGTTTAAATATAGTATGAATACGTTAAACGATAGGTGTTCAATATTTTAGACAGGTTATTTAACTTTTACTACATAGAAGCTGATATTTATTTCTAATATTTAAACGCACTTTCTCACCTACATAGCGGAGGCAACAGGCTTTTCTCCGGGTACTCCGGTTTTCCCTGTCACAATTTCATTCCAGCAACAATCTCCACTATCATTTCATTTCTTGCGTCATTCATTTAATCATTGCCCCGGGGGAGTGCGACAGGCTTCAGCAGCCGACACAGTTCATATCCTCGCTGTTTGATGGGGATTTCATTCATTCCATTCCCTGACCCAGTCGGTCGACTGAAAGCAGGCTAAGGAGTTTCACTTTCTTTCCTCTGATTAATAATTTGGTGAGTGAAAATGCATGTAGTCTACACATATAGTTGGTAACATGGAAATAACACAACAACATTAGGAATGTGTGATTATATATATTAATGATTTAGGCCAGCAAGTACTAAAACCCGTTCGAAGAACGGGTACTTTAGCTAGTATAAGATATAAGATAAGATTAACAACGATTATTGTAAATTAAAGTAACAAGTTTAGTAAACCAAGACATCATCGCTGTTGAAGAATGTCGATCATTATGAAATATTTTAACAACAAGAAAGGTTATATTCTGTAAACACCAAGTAAAGTTTTTATTAAGAAAGAAAAGTCATGTGAAGAATTTTAAAAAAGAGATAATGAAGAATATTGTTTACATTTATGAAGTGGGGGATTATTGAATCTATAATTGTTTGATAGCAAGTTCATGAAGTGATAATACGGATTTTACACGTATTGATGAGGGAATTGCTATTCGGAAAGGATAAAGTGGATGTTGATAAAATAGTTTTGATTTTAAGAGAAAGCGTATTGTACGTATTGTAAACGTATATTCGGAACGCATTAGAAATTTTATTACAGTATGGATCTAGGAGAGATCATTGGTGTATATTAATATTGTAAAATCGACTTATAGTTGTACTGATAAGGTCAATTGGCGGAAAGTACTTGGAAAAAGAATTGAATATAATTAAGTTGTTATTTATTATTAAAACTCTTATCAAGGATTATAACGAAATCATATGAGCTTAACTTAATCGTTTGGCCATATAAGCCAGACTGTGAATGAAACTAATTTAATACATTGTTGGTGATTGTGATATGACAGATATAAGTTGACGTTATGTAATGAGAAAAAGAAATGTAACAGGTTGAATTTTAAAAGGAAGCAAAGCGATAGATAATTGCTATAAACATTATAAATATAGTATTGTTATTGCAAATCATATTTAAACGTAAACTTAACAATATTTAGGGAAAACTAAATGTTATAACGAAGTTAACTAAATAACTTAACCAATAAAGAGCTGATCATGATAAATAATAATAATATTATTTTATATTTCGAAATAATATGTTTAATAAATATTTTTATTAAAATATTTATTCCGGCCAATGGCCATAGATTTAAATATTTTTAACAATCAATATTTATTTGGGTAATAAACAATCCGTGGATATGATAACTATTTGGACGATATTAATATTCATTAATATTCAAACTTTAATAATTACCATAATTATCATACTAATATATAACAAGTAGTTCCGTGAAGAAATATACAGCCTATTTTCATATATCCTACTTATGTTAACTGCCACTATCAACATACAAAATTTCAGTTTGATTGCTGTAATAGATTCGTAGATATTAAGAACCGACTAAATATTTCGGATGGTCGCCATGTTTGATTTTATATGTAGGTCCTAGAGTTATGTACTGTTACATGAAGATTATTGTGTATGTGTAGCATTCAAACTTCAAGCACATGTTTAGGACACAAGAAGTAACAAGGGGATTTTAAAATTTCGCACAGCTGCCATTTTGTGGTTATGGAAACAATTAAAAAAATAGATGCCAGTGGATTAACATTCGTATAAGGATTTAGCCTACTATACCAAATTTCACTGCACTCAGATGGTTAAATTGCGAGGAACGTCCATGTGAATATTTATAGTTCGCGTCGCCGCCATGTTGGATTTGTGATGATCAGCTTATATAAAGTCCTATAGGTGAACTTAAGTTCATAGCCCCTATGAACATAAAAAAAAAATCAGTTTGATTGCTATAATAGAATCGTAGATATTCAGAGCCGTCTAAATATTTCGGATGGTCGGCATGTTGGATTCTTAAATGTATAGGCCATAGAGTCATGTACCATTAAAGGAAAATTATTGCGTAGGTTCATTATTCAAATATTCACTTCAATCGCATGATTACGACACAAGAAATAAAACTTAATTTTAACATTCGCACATCCGCCATCATGAGGTTATGTAAACAATTGATCTAAATTAGATACTAGTGCATTACAATGTGTATAAACATTTCCTGTACCAGATTTCATTGCGTATGGAACATTAAATCGCGAGAAAGCTCTATTTACAATTTTCAAATTCGATGGCCGCCATGTTGGTTTTGTATTTACCGGATTTTGAAAGTCGTATAGATGATTTTCCAGTAGTGCCCTTTATCTCCGTGCAAAATTTCAGGGTGATACCGCTAATAGCTTCAGAGATATAGAATACCGGTGATATATTTCGCACATCCGCCATCTTGTGGTTATATAAACAATTGAACGAAGTTAGATGTCGGTGCATTGCAATGTGTATAAACATATACTGTACCAAGTTTTATTGCGTTTGGTTGGTTAAATCGCTAGAAACATCTATTTAAAAGTCGCAAATTCGCGTGGCTGCCATGTTGGTTTTGTAGTTAAGAGTTTTTCAAAAGTCACATAGGTGAACTTTTGGTAGTTCCCTTTATCACCGTAATAAATTCCAGTTTGATATCGGGAACAGTTTCGGAGATATTGAATGCTGGTGAAATATTTCCCACAGCCGCCATGTTGGATTGGTGAGACGTAACAAAATTTGAAGGGCACGGTGGTGGTCGCCCGGAATAGTGCTATGAACTTACCGAGTTTCATTGAAATCGCTCCAGCCATTTAGAAGTTATTACGGAGCGGGTCACACTCACATAAACACACCTCACACACACACACACACTCGCACACACACACGGACAAAAGGTGATCTCATAAGCCTACTTTTTCAAAATTGAAAATAGACTAAAAATGAGATGGTGTTTGTCGTCCTGTCTGTCAGTCTGTTACTCAATCACGCAAGAACCACTGGTCCGATTGAAATGAAATTTTGCATGGATGAAGCTGATTTACCAGTTTTACAATTAGGCTAATTTGATTTCGATACTTTGCACTATTTAAAAATGGAGACTATTTTCATATTTCCATTTCAAAATAAAAAGAGAACGCTAAGAAATAGCAAACGTTTGATGGCACTTACGAGAATTAAAATTTAATTAGGTAGATTTTATTAGAAAGATAACTATTGCAATGGGTCCCATGTTTCGACATCCGGAGAATTTCGACATATCTTCGCGTTTCACATCCCCCAGACCCCAAAACCACCGTCAGTTCAAAAGTTTATATATAATTTATGAATGTATATACTCGTATATATGTATATATGTATATCAGTTTCTTGTGGACACGATAACTGCCGCAATTTTGCCCTAATCACTTTGAATTTTTTACATAATAATTATCCCATTAAATTCTCGGTCGAGTTCGTTAATGGGCAAAATTGGTCAAAGGGGGTGAAAATGGTGGGCTTTTTTTCGAAAAAGTGAAATATCGCTATAACTCTCTTAATACATGAAATATCGAATCCATTCCAAGTTCATAATACGTGTCGGATAAGTGCCAAAAATGTATGCCCAATACGTTTTTTGATAGCACCAACCATTGACCAAAGGGGTGGAAAAAAGTGGGTTTTTCGGGAAACATTAACCATATCTCTCTTAATAAGCACAATATCAAAACCGTACAAAATGGAAAATATTCCCCTAATAATTACCTAAAACTTTTGTCGGAAAGAAATTTTGATATGACCCACCATTATGCCAAGGGATGAGAAAAACGATTTCGGAATTAAAGAAAATGCCAAGTGCCATCAGAGGTTACCATGACAACGCTTCTAAATTGATGAGGGATGAGCTATCAGAGGTTGCCAAGACAACGCCATTGACGAGATCACATTCATGTTTAGCCTACTTTTCACACTTTGCAAAAATGAGGAAAAAGTAGACTTATGAGATCGATCCGGGAAAATGTGTCTGTCTGTCCTTCTGTCTGGCTGGCTGTGTGTGTGTGTGTGTGTGTCCCTATCAACTCCTAAACGGCTGCAGCAATCGAAACCAAATTTAGTATGAGTAAAGATGTATACCGGAATATCTCAAGCCCATATTTGAAAAAGATATCAGTGCTACCAACTGCTAACGCATTAGAAATTTGAGTTCCATGTTGGATATCATGGAAGGCATACATGGGAGCAATTCCAAAATTGGCACACATGAAGATAATACTATTTCAGTTTAATTTCCAGGAGGCCATACATGACAGTGTTGCCAAAATAATTTTAAGCCTTCTGATAGGTCCAATTTTTAAATGCACATAACTTCTACACTATCAATTGGATTTCAACCAAATTATTTATGTAATATATGCACATAAGCAGGTATGACTGGACGTATTCTTAAGAGCCACCAGACTGCCAACTGTTAATAATAATAATTGCTCTCTCTTCTTTTTATCCAAATACCAATATATCAGAAAGTATGCAAGCCGACAGCTTTAAACTATGCACGCGTATAGTACCTGACATTTTACATTAATTTGGAGTATCTTATATACGTCAGTTCTACCAACATGATTCTAAGCCTGCTGATAAGACCAATTTTTAAATACATGTAACTTCTATACTGACAGTTGGATTTCAACCAAATGTCGTATGTGCTCTGTGTAATATAACAGATATGACTATAAGTATTCTTATGAGCAATTAGGGCTGCCAACTCTTAATAAATGGTGTCTATATTTTTTACCCTAATATCAATATATCAGAAAGTATGCAAGCCAACAGGTCTATACTTTGCATACGTATAGCACCTGACATTCTAGATTAATTTGGAGCAATTAATATAAGTCATTGCTGCCAACATGAATCTATGCCTGATGATAGCTCCAATTTTAAAATACATATAACTTCTATACTAAAAAATGGATTTCATCCAAAATTGGCACAAAAAGATATCATAATATTTCCGATTATTTCTGTCCAGCATTCGCATGACATTGTTGCCAACGTGCTTTTACGTGTGCTGATAGATCCAATGTATAACTCCATGTAACGTCCTTTGGACTTGAACCAAATTTGTATTCTGTACCTTAAGAGATGGAATTAAGAATATATTCAGTCACCAGGGCTGCCAACTGTATTGCTGTATTAGGCTACATTATGTCTAGTATACAGTATTTCGAACTAATTAAGACATTCCGATACTACTAACTTAATTTCTTCATTATTCTAGATAGGTTCATATACCGTAGATTAATCATTGGCATGAATCTTAATTTTAAGAACAGTAGGCTCTTAAGTTCGGCACGGAACTTCTTGTTCCATCTGACTATATGGGAAGCAGCTAACTGGTAGCATGCTGAACTTCTATGCCCAAGGTCGCTGGTTCAAAACCGGCCAAAGTCGTCGGATTTTCTAAGAGCGCTAAAAATCCCTCAGCATGCTTTTCTTCGGAGGGGAAGTTCCAACGTTCATTGCAAGTTGCTGGTTGCGGTGAAATCTAGCAGCCAAGTTCACAGTAGGTGTCGTTGACGGTAGTATTTGGTACAAAATTAGGTACTACTACTTAAAATTGACCTTTTGCAGACCTTACCTGAATTAGAGACTAATACAGTCATCACAATTAACACCGTTTATCAGACAGATTCTACACACACCCAATGTACACGGGGTTACATGACCACGTTGTCGCAGCCCCTAAACTGAGGAACCAACCAACATCTCTGCGGGAGATAAAATTTTGCGTGAAGAAATAACAGACTGTTAGATAGTTACAAATCAGTTCCAAACCTTGCATAAGGACATTGTGATCAAAAGTATAAAAATGAACCCCAAATATGACAAGAAAGTTACCATACCCATAAGACAATAAAATGTTAAAAATATGCATAGAAAGACGAAAAAAAGGTTAATTAACCTCCAATTGCAAAATACATTCTCGCAATAAATGAGGTCTTATCCACCTACGAAAACCTGCATATTTCGCCTATTTTAGCCTATCCTCTAGTCTGCCCGGTGAAATCTACCTCCGCCTTCCGGCGTGCCGAGAGGATTTTTTTTCTATCCGAAAGGTCCATATCACGTTTCGTGTATCTCCAACGGTTAACGAGTAAAACCCACATTCGTGACGTCACTACAACCTTTGGTTTCAAAATTTCATATTTCCATTTCAAATAAAAAACAAGATGTTCAGTAAAGAACATATAGCCTACTTTCTCCTAAATGCATGAGTATTGTTATAATTCTTTGTCCTTTTCAAGGAGTATGATTGAATGTTGGTTGTAGTAGCTTGTTGAAATACAACATGCTATAAGGATATTAAACATGAATATGAGGTGCCCTTTGCTAGTGCTACCTCTGTACCAAATTTCATTCAATTCGGTTTCACCGTGTTTGAATTGATAGGGGGAATCGATTTGCACACATACTTGGCCACCATCTGCAAACTATTGGGCTGATGTTCTTGCAGTTTGGTCTGAATATGTTTCCCACATAAAGATATGGTGTTGCAAAATTTGGTAGAGACTAGATTATTAGGTTGGTCGTAATTACATTTTAGCTTTTAACATTTGGGTGGCCGCGACTACGTTTCCGTCAAGATAGCGGTGATATAAAACATGACACTGAGGTACCCTTTGCTAGTGCTACCTCTGTACCAAATTTCGTTCCATTCGGTTTCACCGTGTTCGAATTGATAGGGGGAATCGATTTTCACACAAAGATGGCCACCATCCGCAAAATATTAGGCTGATGACCTATTAGTTTGGTCAAAGGATGCTCCCTCCATAAAGGTATGTTGTTGCTAAATTTGCTGGAGTTCGGATGATTAGGCTAATCGTAATTTGATTTAAGCTTTGAAAATTTGTGTGGCCGCCATTACGTTTCCGTCAAGATGGCGGCGATATAAAACATGACACTGAGGTGCCCTTTCTAGTGCTACCTCTGTACCAAATTTCGTTCATTCGGTTCCACCGTGTTCGAATTAATAGGGGGAATCAATTTTGACATAAAAATGGCCGCCATCCGCAAACTATTAGGCTAATGGCCTATTAGATTGGTCAAAGGATGCTCCCTCCATTAAGGTATGTTGTTGCAAAGTTTGGTAGAGATCGGATGGTTATGTTAGTCGTAATTAGATTTAAGCTTTAAACATTTGTGTGGCCGCCATTACGTTTCTGTCAATATGGCGGCGATATAAATCATGACACTGGTATGCCCTTTGCTAGTGCTATCTCTGTACCAAATTTCGTTCCATTCTGTTTCACCGTGTTTGAATTAATAGGGGGAATCGATTTGACACAAAGATGGCCGCCATCCGCAAACTATTAGGCGAATGACCTATTAGATTGGTCAAAGGATGCTCCCTCCATGAAGGTATGTAGTTGCAAAATTTGGTAGAGATCGGATGATTAGGTTAATCGTAATTTGATTTAAGCTTTGAACATTTGTGTGGCCGCCATTACGTTTCTGTCAAGATGGCGGCGACATAAAACATGACACTGATGTGCCCTTTGCTAGTGCTACCTCTGTACCAAATTTCGTTCATTCGGTTCCACCGTGTTCGAATTAATAGGGGGAATCAATTTTGACATAAAGATGGCCGCCATCCGCAAACTATTAGTCTAATAACCTATTATATTGGTCAAAGGATGCTCCCTCCATAAAGGTATGTTGTTGCAAAGTTTGGTAGAGATCGGATGGTTATGTTAGTCGTAATTTGATTTAAGCTTTAAACATTTGTGTGGCCGCCATTACGTTTTTGTCGATATGGCGGCGATATAAATCATGACACTGATATGCCCTTTGCTAGTGCTATCTCTGTACCAAATTTCGTTCCATTCCGTTTCACCGTGTTTGAATTAATAGGGGGAATCAATTTTGACATAAAGATGGCCGCCACCTGCAAACTATTAGGCTAATAACCTATTAGATTGGTCAAAGGATGCTCCCTCCGTAAAGGAATGTTGTTGCAAATTTGGTAGAGATCGGATGGTTATGATAGTCGTAATTTAACTTAAGCTTTGAACATTTGTGTGGCCGCCATTACGTTTCTGTCAAGATGGCGGCGATATAAAACATGACACTGAGGTGCCCTTTGCTAGTGCTACCTCTGTACCAAATTTCGTTCATTCGGTTCCACCGTGTTCGAATTAATAGGGGGAATCAATTTTGACATAAAGATGGCCGCCATCCGCAAACTATTAGTCTAATAACCTATTATATTGGTCAAAGGATGCTCCCTCCATAAAGGTATGTTGTTGCAAAGTTTGGTAGAGATCGGATGGTTATGTTAGTCGTAATTTGATTTAAGCTTTAAACATTTGTGTGGCCGCCATTACGTTTCTGTCGATATGGCGGCGATATAAATCATGACACTGATATGCCCTTTGCTAGTGCTATCTCTGTACCAAATTTCGTTCCATTCCGTTTCACCGTGTTTGAATTAATAGGGGGAATCAATTTTGACATAAAGATGGCCGCCACCTGCAAACTATTAGGCTAATAACCTATTAGATTGGTCAAAGGATGCTCCCTCCGTAAAGGAATGTTGTTGCAAATTTGGTAGAGATCGGATGGTTATGATAGTCGTAATTTAACTTAAGCTTTGAACATTTGTGTGGCCGCCATTACGTTTCTGTCAAGATGGCGGCGATATAAAACATGACACTGAGGTGCCCTTTGCTAGTGCTACCTCTGTACCAAATTTCGTTCATTCGGTTCCACCGTGTTCGAATTAATAGGGGGAATCAATTTTGACATAAAGATGGCCGCCATCCGCAAACTATTAGGCTAATAACCTATTTGATTGGTCAAAGGATGCTCCCTCCATAAAGGAATGTTGTTGCAAAGTTTGGTAGAGATCGGATGGTTATGTTAGTCGTAATTTAACTTAAGCTTTGAACATTTGTGTGGCCGCCATTACGTTTCTGTCAATATGGCGGCGATATAAAACATGACACTGAGATGCCCTTTGCTAGTGCTACCTCTGTACCAAATTTCGTTCCATTCGGTTTCACCGTGTTTGAATTAATAGGGGGAATTAATTTTCACACAAAGATGGCCGCCATCCGCAAATTATTAGGCTATTGCCCTAGTCATTTGGTCAAAGGATGCTTCCTCCATAAATGTATGTTGTTGCAAAATTTGGTAGAGATCGGATGATTAGGTCAAGGGGTACTCTAGAATTTTTTCGCGCGATTTACACCTGCGGGTGTGGTCTGGCAAGTATATTATATTCCTATCCCTATATTATATTATTATATTAGTATTATATTATGGCGTAAAACGAAGAGACAAAGCCACTCGGTGCCAGAAACAACACTCGGGGGCCCTAAAGGGTCCTCGAGAACTACATTATAAGGCTCTAAAACCAACAGTTTCTGAAGTATTCCCATAAAACTAATTTAAAATTAATTTAACAAACTAATGAAAGAATGCAAATCGGTAACCATGGTAACATTATCTCAAGGGGTGGCATCCAACTTTCCATCTATTTCTGTAAGAAGCAATGTCACTCCATTTATTACTTTTCTGTGAAACTTTGCAAATGGCTACTAGGTTATCACGGAACCAACGTAGACTGTATAATTCATCAATGCAATTAAGGGGGTCAAGGGGTAACCTAGAATTTTTTCACGCAATATTCACGTGCGACATATAGTGCAGAAGGTCTATTATATCTCCAAACAGCAACATCATTTTCGAAAAATTCCTGAATTGAATCAGCATATTTTGCGGCTTTTAGGATTTTGGGCCAATTGAGGCTAAAGAACCTGAATTTTCAAGGACCACAAGCCCTTATAATTTATGAAAGAGGTCTTCCTGTGTACGGGGACCTAACACAACGTAGAGGGTCACTTTTTATGTAACGTGTATTGCGTTCCGTCTACAAGGCTTTCAATTCTGTTTCACGTCATGAGGTACACGTTAGTTGAATTTAGTTTGACAACACATTTTAACTCATCATTTATTTTTTATTTATTTTTTGTCGACATACGGGTTCATCGTAAGGATGATTTTGTTTGATACTGTGTGGTAGATATACCCATATTTGGATATCTGGGTGACATGTTCTAGACAATAGAATTGTCTGTCTGTCTTTCTTTGTATCTTTATGTACGCCTATAACTCGTCTTCGGAAGCTTGGTGCATTGTAAAATTAGGTATGGCATCCATGAGAGTCAATACACCAATCATTTATAAAATTCTTCACCGTACTTTTCATACAGTAGAAAGGTGGATATAGGGAAAATTTCTCAAAATACATGCTAAAATAGGCGAAATATAAAAATTATCCTAGAAGGACGACCAGAGCATATTTTGCGCTTCTCAATGTGAGACACAAAATTCGAGTGTCTATATAGGGTGTCCGAAAACCACATTTTTGGGCCCTTAAATTAACAGTGTGTGTGATATTCCCAGAAAACTAACTTCGTTCTGATAAACTTATGAAGGAATGACACAAACCGCTAACCATTGCAACAGTAGCTGAATTGAAAATGTCTGGTGTTAACACCGAACACCGTTCGAAGAACGGGTACTTCTGCTAGTTTAAAATAATTTTTGGGATTTTTTGTAACAATTAATCATTTTGTTATAATTTTTCTTAACATTTAAAGAATTTAAAGATTAAAGGAGGAGTGATGTTTGAGGAGCATGGCGATGTTCTATGTTTACATCAAGGATGTGAAACATTAGAGAGAAGTGATCATATGATGGATGAACATTTAATGATTTACATTAATATTGTAAATGGATGATTGTTGAAGAGTAAGAAGGAATGTCAATCGAAGACATTTGTACAATTAGCAGTGGTAGTAGGTTAGGATTTTTATTTTGAGAAGGAGTGGAGCTGGGTGTAATTGCAGACATAGCTGATCTGTGTTTACATTTGAGAGGTTGTATATTTTTTACGTCGGATGGACGATACTTAATATTTCATCGTTTATTTTAATAAGCAATACAATAATTGTTTTACGGATGATATGTGGAATTTAAATAACTTTTGTTGGATTTAATTGATTTGTTTTATTCTTTTAATACATTTAATTCGTTCGTTTTACAAACACGTCTTGAATGATTTATTTAAATTTTGTAAAGAGGTTGTGTTTAGGAGCATTTAAGGTATAATTTAGCCCCATGCTGTACCCATTTACCCGAGAATGGTATGTTTCTCGTACTTTCCTCTTATTCAGTTTGTCCGCCCAGTTTTATTTATCCAAAACACCATCGTAGGACTTGTGCATCCCCCATTTAGCTCTTGTTGGTAGGATTTTCAGGTTTATTTAGCAAGGACCTCAAGATTCTACAATCCAGCTGATCTTCGGATACGACAAGCAGCTTTAATGGTTTAAACGGGTACACTGGGAACGCTAAATGTTTGTTTGAATTCCTGTGTGTGCTCGAGTCGCGTGCTAAATCTTACAGAAAGTTTGATTCCCAAAGAATTTTTGGAATTTTGCTTTTCAATTTTTAGTGAGCAAATTTGTACAGCCCAAAAGTTGCACACGCCATTAAAGGTAAATACGGAAGGGGTGTGTGATGTTGTGTAAAAAAAATAATGACGTGGAACGTAAAGAAAAAATGTTTATTTCCAGCAAAATGCAGGAGCTTTTCATAGCCCTGCAAGGTGTTTTAATATTAAAGGCCAAACATTTGTATAAGATTCTAAATATTTCTCAACCGACCAGTAGCTTGTCACGGTGTGTGAGTGGTCAACGTGTCGGTGTACTAACCCCAAGCTTGCTGGTTCGACCCTGGCCGTGGTAAGTGATTTTTGAAAGGCGGAAAAAATTACGACACCATGTTATACGATGTTGGCATGTCAATGAACCCATTTGAATTCAGTAAGCCATGTCACAATGGCAAACATTAATCTCGGGAGTTTCCGCCAACACAAAGTTCCTCATTTCTCTACTAGAAAGCGCTATAGTGTACAGCGAGCTTAGATATCTAACCTTCTTTACTTTCATAGTGCTTCAAGGAACACCGAAATTTGACATGCAAACTACCCTTTGGGTGTCAAGTAATTAAGCTTGCACTCGGCACCAGAGGCCATACGATATTACTATTATTATTATTATTATTATTATTATTATTATTATTATTATTATTATTATTATTATTATTATTATTATTAACAGACCATTACTCTGGATGTGCTATCGCTTTAGTCTTTCGAACTCCCAATTTTTAAAAGCAGATGCCAATTCAACACTGTCTATTCCATACGGACCACATTTTATTTCGACACTATTGTTGGCTGGTAATAAATTATTACTATTATTATTATTATTATTTATTCGTGATTGTACAATGTAAGTAGTAAAGAATGGATTTGTGGTTCAGTAAAATGTATACACTGGTATGTTACCCACTTCCTTTTTAAGCATGCAAGAACAAGAAAGAGACCATCGCAAATGGTCTCGAAAAGTATCGTCCCCTTTTTCCCAGTGTGAAAGTTCAACAATACAAAACACGCACCGTACAACATCTTTTCGGTTCAAATAATAAAAACCAGCTGCAGCAAGTTTATGTGCTGACAGAAAGCTAACAGGCCAAGATTCAAATGTAAACCAACGATCGTTTTCCGATTTTTAATTTAACTCAGGTGGTAAACCCACTTGCTCACTTCTTTTATTTGGTATTAAAGCCATGTGTTTTAATAAAACTTGTTATTGTAATTTATTAACGTTGCACAAGAGCACAGAGTACTTTAAATCATAAAGTATGCTTGGTCACAGTCTGTCCACTACGTTAGTGGCGCATTATCGCACCTATACCACAACAAAATAACCAATCATTCTAAGAATCTATCAATAAATACTTGTAAATAAAATTTTAACGTTAATTATCATTAGAAAACCTAAACACTATTAATAAATTTACTTTAAAAAATAAACTGTATGTCGCCACTAACAGTAACCAATCTACTAAAATTTTTAATAAGACAGCAGTAATTCACACCGTCCTTTAACAAAGATATAAAAATGAATATCATGTCGCTTCTGCTATTTCGAGGCATAAGACGACCCATAATTTCATCAGCGTCAAGGCCATACACCATAAACGAATAATCGGGATTATCCTGTTCAAACCTGTGGATGTAGTTAAGTCCATAGGGAACGATACGCAAGTTAAACTTTAAATTTTGTTTTAACAAATCAAACATGGTCTCGGATTTTTTGGCTGACATCCGTTATGGTTTTGTGCTGGTTGCAAATACACAGCCACCGACCAAGAAAGCAGTCATCTACCTAGTAATGTGCAGGTAATGAATTTTGTCTAAGGCAAGGCTACAGCGTCCTTCTTGCAGTTTATCGAATTTAGTCAGCAAGGCATTCACAACGTCTCATTTATACCACTGTTCCAAATTCTGGGCTATAAAAAGCTCCCGCATTTTGCTGCAAATATAAAATGTTTCTTTACGTTCCACGTCATTATTTTTGTATACATAATCACACCAGTTCCGTATTTACCTTTAAAAACTTGTGCAACCTTTGGGCTGTAGAAATTTGCTCACTAAAAATTGAAAAGCAAAATTCCAAAAATCATTTGGGAATTAAACTTCCTGTAACATTTACCACGCGACCCGAGCAAGCACGGGATTTAAAAGAAGCATTTAGGGGTTCCCAGGTTAAACTATTAACAGTGGTAGAATAGGACATAATTGAAAGTTAGCCTTACCTGAGTTTTCAGCAGTTAACTGCACAGCAATGGTTCTACTCAAGAGCGTCTCTCTGTTATTAGCTGGTGCTGTTCCCAATAACTAAAAACAAAACACCATAAATACATAAATTCAAATTAATACATGCATTTCATAGAGTATGGTATTAAACAAAAAATCAGTTTATAAAAGAACAAATCTCACCTTGGCTTGAAATGCCTTTCTTTTCCCTTCTCGTGCACTCAAGGGTGGGATTATCTCTCTCCCTTGTTCTCTCTCTCTCACAACAGGTATACACGTTATATGGAAATGAAATAAAACAATCAATCAACAGAATTCCAATCAATCAATAATTTAAACATCCATTATCTTAAAAAAAACAATTAAACACCATTAATAATAAACTTACCTCTCAAAAATATCAAAGTATCACGCCACTAACACAGTTTGAGTATGATAGGCTAATTCCTTTACCAATAGGCAATCGTCAACAATATCTCCAATCAAATAAATACAAAAATTATCAATCACCTCATAAATTAATCAATCATTTAATAATGGATAGTATTATTATTATTGATTTAAGCCCACTACGGAGCGCTTATGACTAGTTCTTCGATGCTCTTTTCCGTTCCCAGTATCCCTTGAGCCCTGCTTATAATTTCTCCTTTCTCTCCTGTGAAAGGGGCTTCCGACATTTAGAGACTCTAGGTGGTGGGTCCTAGATTCTACCATAGCACAAAATTTAGAACGATCTTCTACATCAAGGTCAGCAATTCCAGCCGAATCCAAGTCCTTTAGTACTTCATTAAGCCACAGGCTTCCAGTCTTGTAGCTTTTAACCAAGGAGAAGATCTTCTTGGTAAGCCTGTTGCTGTTCATTCGTTGTAGGTGCCCATAGAACTTTAGCCTCCTACGTCGCATACTGGTATTGGCTGATTCTAACTGTCGATACAGGTCAGAATTAGATTTCAAACGGTAGGTTCCCTCTGGGAGCAATCTCGGGCCAAGGATTTCCCTGAGGATACGTATTTCGGCTTTCTCCAGGTCATCCATGGTGCCTTTTCTGTTCATCAAGAGAGTCTCTGCGGCATACAGAAACTGTGGTCTGACAGCAGTTCTGTAGTGACAGATCTTAGCATTCCTCGAAATGCATTTCTTGTTGTACAAATTGTGGGATAGTTGGTATGCTGCGTTGAGTTTGGTACGCCTTGCTAAGATGGAGGTGCCATCTCTACCATTGGGGTGGACCCATTCACCATGATAACGAAAGCGATTGACTCTTCCAATCGTTCCATTTATGGTCGTCAAAGGGGTGTTTCCGGAGTGCCGATTCTCAAAGTACTTGGTCTTATCGTAAGACTAGCAGAAGTACCCATTCTTCGAACGGTCGTCGGTAATCAATTGAGCTACTGTTGCAATGGTTAGGGGCTTGGAACCTGTTTGTCGACAAAGATAAATGATTAGTTGAAATTTGCTCTGAAACTAATTTACCTAACGTGTACTTCCTGACGTGAAAATAAAATTGAAAACCTCGTAGACGAAATGCAATTCACGTCACATAAAAACTGACCCACACTGTTGTGTCAATTGCGCATCCAGAGGAAGACCCCTTTAATAAATTATAAAGGCTTGTGGTGCATGAAAATTCAGGTTTTTTAGCCTCCAATGGCCCAAATTCCTAAAAGCAAAAAAATAAAATAAAAAATAAATTATTTCAATTCAGGAATTTTTGAAAATAATGTTGCTGTTTGAAGATATAATAGACCTTCTGTACGACACATCGCACGTTTAAGTCTTGTGAAAAAATCCAGGGTACCTCTTGACTCAGTTTTTGTTGGTTCCATGATAACCTCATAGCCATTTGCAAACTTTCACAGAAATTTAATAAATGGAGTGGCATTACTTCTTGCAGAAATGGATGGAAAGTTGGATGTACCTTTTTGAGACACTGTTGTCATGGTTACTGGCTTGCATTCCTACATTAGTTTATTAAATGAAATTAGTTTTCTGGGAATATCTCAGAAACTCTTGGTTTTAGAGCATTAAAATGTAGTTTCCGGGGACCCTTTACGACTGTTTAGGGGCCCCGAGGTTTTTTTTCGGACACCAGGGGGCTGAAAATGAGCTTTGTCTCGTCGTTGTAGGCCGTAGTATCATAATCATCATCCTCTTGCACAGTTTCCAGCCGTTGGCCGGGTCTGTTTGGAACACAGGCCACTCCAACGACTTCTGTCTTCCCACCATCTCTCAGCTTCCACCCCTGTCTAGTCTTCTCCTCTCTTCTTCACGCTTTCTTCCATCCCTTTCAGCCACCTGTCTCTCGGTCTTCCTCTCGGTCTCTTTCCTTCCCACTTCGTCTCGTGTATCCTCCTGGGTATCCTCTTATCCTCCATTCGTTTTACATGCCCATGCCATCTAAGTCTAGATTTCTCTATACAATCCCGTAATGGTTCCTCCTTTATTAATTCTCTGGTCCTCTCATTTCTTATTCTGTCCATCTTTGAAGCTCCAATACTGCTTCTCAAGAACCTCATCTCACTGGCCTGTATTTTGCTCTTCTCCCTTCCTTTCATAGCCCAGGTCTCCGAGGCATACGTCAGGATAGGGGCATAGAACGTCCGATATATGATCTTTTCTGTTCTGAGGGACATCCTTGCTCCATAACATGCTTCTCACACTCCTCCGGAATGCTTCTGCCTGTCTCCCCCGCTCATTTTTTCTCTATAGTTTCTTCCATTATCTTGTATCAGGCTTCCCAGATACTTGAAGCTCACCACTTTCTTCAGCTGTTCCCCACCAATTGTAATTCCCGTTGTGGTTCTTTCCTTCTTCTTTGTTGTGATCACTATCTCACTCTTATTTATGCTAAATTTCATCCCATATCCTTGTATTATTCCTTCCTACACGTCTAACTGTTCCTGTACCTCCTCCTCCTTGTTTCCCCAAATCATCAAATCATCTGCTAACACCATTGCTTTCATCTTTCCTTCCCCAATTACTTGTGCCACTCGGGTCATTATGTCATCCATCACCACAATGAAAAGTAACGGTGCCAGTGCACTTCCTTGTTTCAGGCCGTTTCTCTGTTCCACCCAGTCCGATCTCTCTCCTCCCACTTTCACACAGCTCACGCTTCCCTTGTACATCTCCATTATCCTCCTTATAGTCCATTTTTCTACTCCTCTATCCTCCAGGGACTTCCATACTTTGTTTCTGCATACACTGTCATATGCTTTCTCAATGTCCAGGAAGGCCATCAGTAGATCTGTTCCATACTCACAGTGCTGTTCTTGTAACTGCCTTACAGCAAAAATCAAATCCACTGTGGACCTTCCTGCTCTGAAGCCATGTTGTTCTTCCCTCATCCCTCCTTCTATCCTTGTCCTAATTATCCATTCCAAAACTTTCTCAAACATCTTTGCACAATGACTCATCAGTTTTATTCCCCGATAGTTTCTGCATTCTGTTCTACTACCTTTCTTGAAGATCGGGACAATTATTCCCTTTTTCCAGTCCTCTGGGGTCTTCCTTTCCGTAGTGTAATAATAATATTAATTATAATAATAATATAACAATATAGGGATAGGGATATAATATACCTTCCTTAGCACACCAGCACGTGTAAATCGCGTGAAAAATTCTAGAGTACCCCTTGACCCCCTTAAGCGCATTATATGTATTGATGAATTTTACAGCTTAGTTTGGTTCCGTTATAACCTTCTAGCCGTTTGCAAACTATCTCAGTAAAGTAATAAATGGAATTGTATTGCGTCTTATATTACAGCAATAGATGGACCTGTGAATTTCTGTTGCCATGGTTACCGGCTAGCTTCCTTTCATTATTGTATTAAAAAAGGGCCCCCGAGTTTCGTTTCTCACATTGAGGGGCTGAAAATGAGCTTTGTCTCGCACTTCTACGCCTATTTCAGCATGTATTTAAAGGGGGTAGGCCCCCTTTTATGAGAGGTACAGAGAAGAGTTACGTCAATGATTGGTGTCTTGCCTCTGAAGGATATCTGTACAAAATTTTACGTTGATCCACTCAGCCGTTCTCGAGTTATAAGGACACAAAAAATTGTCCACAGACAAACAAACAGACAGACAGACAAAAATTTCATTTTCGCGCGCATCCGTCATAAAACAGTCTAAAACGCGTAAATAACGCAAATTTCCGTAGAAATTCAGAAAAAACAGACAAACTTTCATTCTTATATATATAGAGATATCTGTAATCCAGATTTCACCGCTATCTCGTGCAGGGCTTGGACAGCTATGCCAGCATCCTTAGAGTTGTTGGCCAAGATTGCAATGTCATCTGCGAAGGCAAGGCACCTGATCTCGATTCTTCGGGTTCCAGCTCCAATGGCAACTGGTTTGATTCCTAGATTCCTCAATGTGCATTCCCAGGTCTTGATGACTTTATCAAGCCCCAGATTAAACAGAATGGGCGAGAGACCATCACCCTGTCGTACTCCGGTTTTGATCTTGAAACTCCGAGATAGTTCTCCTCTGAACTTCACCTTAGAGGTTGTATCCGTGAGAGTCTGTTTGATGAGGGTGCGTGTGGTATAATCCACACCTCGTTCTTGGAGTATTGAGGACAGTGTCTGGCGGTCGATGGAATCATAAGCTTTTGCGAAGTCGACGAAAACCACAGTAATGTTCGTACTCCTTACTTGTTTTAGTTGGAGAATGGTTTTCAGATTGAAGATTTGCCCGGTACAGGACCTTCCACGCCGAAATCCTCCTTGATATTCACTAATTGTATGGTCACATTGACTTTCTACATTGTCCAGTAAAATCCTGGAGAGCACTTTGTATGCTATTGACAGCAGAGATATCCCCCGGTAGTTGTTTACATTACTGTGATCGCATTTATTATGTAAAGGGTGTATGACAGCTGATTTCCAGTCATCAGGGATTCTTCCAGTCTCCCAACATTCGATTAAGATCTAGTGTAGGGCCTCTGCGATCGTATTTCCACCTGCTTTCAGGGCTTCTGCAATGAATCCATCTTCCCCGGGTGCCTTGTAGTTCTTAAGATGGTTGATGGCATTAGCAACTTGCTGCTAAGTTGGTGGGTTAGATGCCAGGTGTATCTCTGGAGGATCTTCAACAGGCAATCTGTCCGAGGGCTCTTCGCAATTAAGCAATTCTTCAAAGTAGTTTGCCAAAAGTTCCACGTTTTCGTGGTTGCTGGTGACCAGCTCCCCGGCTGTATCCTTGAAGTGATGGCATTGTGGTCTATATCCAGAGAGTTCCTCTTTGAAGACCTGATAAAAGTTTCTGGTGATAGACATTTTAAATTCTTCATCCAACTTTTCCAGTCTTCACCTATCGTAAGATCTCTTCACACGCCTTATGGTCTTGCTCGACAGTTTCCGTACCACTGTGAAATTCTCCCAATCTTCTTGTCGTTTTGTCGAGTTCCACTTCAACCAAGCAGCAGCACGCTCATCAACTGCAAGGTCACATTCAGAATTCCACCACCTATGGCGTCGCTTTCTTAGAGGTTGTCCGAGATTATTGGTCGATTCGCATATAGTGGACCTCAGGTGGTTCCAGTCTTTCATTTCATTTGGATGATGTCAGATTTAAAGCGTTCTCTATTCTCCATAAGGAATTGAGGAGAAATCCGTGGTGAATTATGGTAGGAGGTATCTTTCGCTTAGGTAATAATCTGGTCTTAATTTGTGTGAAGAAATGATGAGAGTCAACATTCCAACCTTTTCGAACTCTGACATTCATGATCTCTTTCCTACTCTTTACACTGATTGTAACGTGATCGATTTGAAATGTTCCCATAGCAGTGTTCGGTGACTGCCAGGTGGTCTGGTATCTTGCCTTTCTAGGAAAAACTGTGGACATGATCTTTAATTGGTACAACCTACACAGTTCAATTAAGCGTTTGCCGTTGGTATTGGTTCGTCTATGTACTGTATATGGCCCCAGTATGTCTTGGTACTGTCGTTTTTTGCCCAGTTGAGCATTGAAGTCACCTACCAGGAACTTGACGTGGTGATCGGTGATCTATACTGATCTCGTCTTCTATAAACTGCCAGAAACTTTGGACCTTTTCAGGGTTCTTCTTGTTGTCTTCATTAACTGGAGCGTGGGCATTTACAATAGAATATCCCATGTTGCCGCATCTGGGAGATAATACGGAGATACTTTCGCTAGCTGATGTGAATCCGATGACAGAATCCATCACATCTCGTCTTATTAAAAAGGCTGTACCAAAAACGCTAGAGCCTTGTTTATTCTTAGACGCCGGCTTTCCCTTAATTACTCTATAACCTTCTGACTCAAAAGCCACATCATCAGTAAATCTCGTTTTTTTGACTGCTGTTATTGACATTTTGCGTTTATTCAGGATATCGGTCAATTGCTTGGGTTTTCCGGTCTTACAAAGAGTTTGAATATTGATAGTTCCAATGTGTGTGATAGTTTTGGGTCTCAATCGGTTGACAGTATTGTGGAACTCCGACTTTCCCCGCACGATGAGGTCAGGCTCCCCAGAGTCCGAAGGCCTGAATGTGCTACCATTGGTGACGGGGGATTGGATACTCCCTGGGGTAGTGACATCTGCGTCGTTGTTTATCATCGTATGTGAACTAGTAAAGAGATTTACTAGGGGTGAAGACTGAACGCCTTCCAGGTGGGCCACTCCGAATCTTATTCAGGAGCGTTAATTACAATGGGGTCGCCACTCCCAAAGGCATTTTAGAGCTACTGCCAGCAAGTATTCAGGCCGCCCCTTACATGGAGAACAGACGCCCTTGAGGCCGGCCCTAACATGGGAATCAGTCGCTGCTGATGCTTAGTGCACTCACATTATTCCCTGAGTACTGGGCTGCAATCTCCACCGTTCCGAAGTCCATCTTCTCCGCTGTAGATTCCGTTGAGGTCTTCACTCGTAACCCTGAGCTGGGACCCTTACCAGATGGTACACACCGGGCCAGTATGCTCTGGGACTCACATAGGCAGGGGCGCCAATCCCTGGGCAGGGCTACCTCCGAAGAGTGTCCCTACCTACTACCTTAATAATGGACAGTAAATATATAAATAAATAAATAAGTACATACCTCACAACTATTTCAAGTATTTTACACCAACACGTAAAAAAACTGTTAAACAGGACCAAGTGTTCACACAACGCTGTAACGTGTTCAAAGGGTGTCACATAAGTGCAAGTGGAAATGTTCGATACGTGACTTTATACGTCACATTGCATGTATGATTATTCGTTTCCCACGATGTAGCAATCTGTTATCATGCACGTGTAGGTCTAACGTCCAAGGCCAACACCTGCGTCATATGTTCCAAGTAAGTGGATGAGCAGTGTCGGTTTAATCGAGTGACACTAGGCGCTCGGCGACGCTGACCCCCTCAGCCAAGTAAGATTTTATATATCTCGCGAACCCATGGTAGGATTTGGTCATGTGACATGCCAAAGGACTCGGAGTGAGGCCCCCATTCCTATGAACGACTCTTTATATTATTTTAAATATTGAACATTTTTGTTTTGGAAAATGGGCTATATTCTCAAAACTAATAATGATAGAACGTTGTACAATGACATAAATTAAAAGTCTGTATGTCCTTTATCGTTAGAACAAAACTTTATGTTTTTACATTTATTCAAAAAAAAGTTCATTTTTAATGGGTTATATTTCTGAAACTAGGGATTTTACAAAGAAGTGTATTGGAATTATATTAATGGCCCGTGCCCTCTTTACGCCTAAAATAAGTTTCAGGTATCTAGGACAAAATATAACAGTAGGGGAGCAGCAGGTGTTCTAACTCCCCCACCACCACTCCCAATTCAAGCCAATAGCTTGCCAACCAATAATCGGATTTGGACATATGAGGTATCATATTACTCGGGGTGTGCCCCCCCCTCCTCTTTTCCTATAGCCTTTCTTATTTAATTAAATAACCCAAAAACTAAAGGGTATTCGGCTTTAAATATCTTGCGAACCAATAAGGCTAGAGACGTGTACGAGGTGTCAAAGGACTTGAAGTGACGTCCCCCTTTTGATTGTATTAGTTATTTTTCCAAAATATTTTAACAAACGACACGTGCTGAAATTGTTATTTTTATTTTAAACGTTCTATTTTTATTTTATTTTAAAATTTTTGTTAGTTGAGAGAGACGGTACTGGTTGTGTTTAAACAAGCATGTTGCCGGCCACGGTGGTCGTGCCCAATAGATTAATCAATATTTCGCCAACCATTGGTCGCAGAGGCATATACGACGCTTTGTTTTAAGAATATATCTTTTTACGATTTTTTCATGGTGAACTTATTGACTGAAATATCTTAAATCAGCCAGGTCATTGAGTTTGGTTTCCCAAATATGAAAACTCCATACATCACATCACGAACAAAAATGTTAATTTCTAATGTAAATGATAAATGTAAATATGTAATACATTATCAAAACTTGAAACAGTGTCTACAGCATGGATTGAAATTAACTAAAATTCATCGTGTATTACAATTTCATCAGTCAGCATGGCTCAAACCATATATTGATCTAAACAATAATTTAAGAACACAGTCAACAAACGCGTTTGCTATGGACCCTGTATTATTTTTTTTTTGAAAATTTTTGTTTTTGAAAGTAGGCGATAGTTTGAAAACCAAACCTGATAGAACGTTGTTCCATAGTTGAAACGAATGGCCGTTATGTCCTTTATATTTTATAATAAAACTTTTTTACTTTTTGAGATTTTTTGAAAACATTGAAATTTTGAATTTCTACTATTTTGGAAACTAGGAATTCTACAAAAACATTTGTTTGACATAATTGAAAGGTCCCTACCCCCACCACCAGGAAAATGGATTTCAAGTCTCTAGGGCAAAAACTATGCATGTTGAAGGTTTTTTAATTTGTTTTTAAATAAAGAGTGTAGACGGAGAGCCGGTAGCGCTGGGCGTGTGTTACAACGAGGCTTTGACTGGCTATGGTGAATACAGGAAATGGCTATTTCGACGGGGCGATGTATGGCAAAACGAGGGGTCGCTTTTCGATATTTTCCTATGACAGATGAATGAAGGCGAATATTTTCGAAAATCCCTCATGGCGATCTTTAAAACATGTTAGTAAACACTGACCAGTACCAGATAAAATTCATAATGCTATGAGACGAATAAAAATAGTCGACAACAACAGAACTTGCTTTAGTATTGTGCCCGTTTAGACCGGAGTCCGCACGACCACATATGCGTTTTACCAATAATCAGTCAGCACGAGAGTCAAAATATCCCGGAGCGCCAGATGGGTTAAAGCAAATCGCAAAAAACGACATCAAATAAAAAAACTGCTTTACTGATTTTTGGCTCAAAGCAACAATAAGGATAGAAGGAGATTCAATTGGGTATAACACATCTGGTAAAATTATCTCAGTTTATTTTGAAGTTAAAATTGACTGCAAAGATGCTCAAAACAGCATCATCCATGTGTGGCGATCCACACTCTTATTTACACAATATACAGAAATTTTCCAAACACATTTGACAATTATTTTTTGGAAACAAAAGTCCGATTAATAGTCCTGTAGACTGTGTTCCAAAATTATTTATGATTAATTCCAGTTCAAATTTAATTGTCTCTACTGGAAATATCGTAGATCACTGCTTGAATATTTACATGATATTAACACTTGTAGAATAAATGTTCATAGAATTTTAAACCTTCACTTATTTTCCAGTTTCAAAAATATATCGTCGAAAAATATTATTATTTCTGAATCAACACAAATTATTTACACATATTAATAACATCTGAAAAGTATTTGACCTTGAGCATAGCATCGAAGAACTGTGCGAAGCACAACAAAAATTAATTGTTCTTCTGACATTAAACATTTCGAGAAGTGACTCGATTATGAACTTCCAAGTTCCTAACAAAATATATGATTTCTGAATCATCAACTTGATCACTAAATTGTTGAACCATTCAACTATTAGATTTTCCACTTGGAATCATTATGAAAAAATATTTATATTCATGGCCATTTTTGCAACTTTCACAACTTGCAATTCTTCGACAGAATGCGGAAATAAGAATTGTAGTTTCATAATGAATTCATTTAGTTCATGGCACTAGGATTGAAAATATCCTTCAAATTATTCGTGGTTATAGAATTATTTTTAATTGGCAGTGGCCCATTCTATTATTTGTGTAAGAACACAATATTCCAATAACAACGGCAAAGGTCTTCCTCTGAAGAAGAATAAACTACTATCATGACACATCCGGGTTCTAGCAAAATCAAAGTCTTAAATGGAATTCGTAAACAAGGTTGAAAATAAGAACTGATGGTTTCAAGAAATAACCTTCGGGTCATTCATACGACGAAATGTGTGGTTCCAATACTCCTTCTATAAACCTGAGCCATCGAACCTGCTATTTGATTGATGCTCGAAAAAACCTCTTCATTCCTGCGACTTAAACATGCGCACCTGGGAATGGCATTTCAACTACTCCACACATATAAATTATCTTCCCAAAATTTATACAATAAATCAAGCCTCTGCTTGTTATCAACACTGGAAGATTAATAAACTGACAAGTTTATTTTATTTTACCATTCAGTTCAACCCTTGAATTTACCATACTTATGGAAAGCTTTATTTCACTTTCGAAGTGTATTTACGTCATGATTTTATATAAATACAAAAATATCCTATCTGATACAAATATCATTTGCTTCCCGTTTCATGCCTCTCCGTGTTATCTGAAAAATATACTTTGCTCAATGCAAATATCAACTGCTCAACCAGAACTGAAATGTTGGTTGAATGCGAGCTTGCGCTAACCACTCTCCTTCGGAAAATCTCCTGTTCCAAACTAGAAATGATTAAACTACTTCATAGGCTCTCTCTCAATACATGTGATTATTAAAAAATATAATATCCAAAAATTATTTAGAAAAATTATAAAAATTATTATTATTATTATTAGTGGATTATTATTATTATTATTATTAGTTATATTGTTTTAAATATGTTTAATTATCATCTCATTATGTGAGAATCCACATGTTCAAATCTTCGAATATGGAAAAAATATCCATTCCTCAACAAAAATAATTATTAACTTTTACAGTTACATCGGCTGATTACCGTGATTTCCCCAAAATATGAAATATTCAAATAAATGCTCGAAATGCTCGGTCATCGATCCTAAACTGTTCTGAGTGCTGAAAATGCTCAGAATAACTCTAACAAGTCTTGCGTAAATCATTGCAAGATTTAAATACGAAGAAAAATAAATGTGTTGGTCATCTGCAGAAAAATAGTTTGTTCCAATTAGCTAGGCATAATATAATTCAAATGTGGCTTACATTTCTTGATGGTCTTGAAGCGTAGTAAACCTGGTCTGTACCAGATTTATCCATAGACATGCCCTATCGGACAAGCATGTATAATCCTTGTATCGGCCGCCATTATATACCCACAATCCGTCTAGTAAGACATAGTGGTAGTATCTCTTGACGTTTGAATTAACTGTTGTTCCATTTTAATATGGGCTTCTATCAAAGCCATAACAGTTTGTTTAAATGGGGTCAGATCTAAGTGATCTATTCTTAGATATGTCAGTTGTAACATAACTCACGGTAATCTTTTCAGCACAAGAAAACACTGACAGTCTTAACCAATCAACGGCTGTTCTGAAGATCGTTCCCTGGGCATGGTTTATCACCATCTACCATGCGCGAAGCAACTTGTAGTTTCCCTGCGTAGACTAATGAACAACACCGTGATAGACTGGTCTTCAGTGTAATGATAGATCGGAGTGGTTAACCAGTTACAAATATGAAAACTGACTGAAATGGATTTAAATATCCAAGTATTAGGTTATTACTGGACTGTGACAAAGTACTAATTCTAGACAAAGTCTAGCATATGTCCATGTAGAAATATAAATATTTCTACCAGTGTCTGTAGAAAATAATCAATCACCTCAGTGATTCTCCTCGCCGGAAACTTACTAAGTTCCACCTCGTAGCGCCGCACTTTTGTGACTATCACAACTTTGACAATAACTTCTGCGTAGATCCGGCAACCATGTGCCTTGGCTCAGCGTAGCAGCAACTTGCTCGGCAAGTGCTTGTGTTGGAATGAGCTACAGATACCTCGGCCGGCCGGCTTTTATTCAAAACTGCCAGGGTCACGCGTCATCACGCTGAAATCTGGAAATCCTCATATCTCTGGTATCCCTGGTCCGATTTACTTGATACTAATAGCATTCTCTTTCATTTGGCCGTGCCAGTAATCTGATCCAAGTCTCAAGTCTCTACTCCATGGTTAACTATTTAATCAATAAATAGCCTCGACCTCTGCTATTACTCGCTACGTCACTTGACATGCAAGTATCGGTATATTCTTTCCAATTGCTTCGAGAAGCAATGTAGCGCGATATTCAAATATCTCAACTTTCAAAAGCGGCTGTAGCCTTTCCCTTGATATCTAGGTGTCTGAATCTTGGAATACCCATTCCTAGAGTTGGGCATATCCACCCCACACCTAGCAAAAAATAAAAATTGATTTTTTTTTATTTTTCCTACCTACACATTAAATCATCTGGTTCTTGAATAATAAATCTTCAAATTCGATGCATTATAAGTTCCCACGATGTTACCAGTTCGTGTATTAGCGACTTCATAGCTCCCATTGTTGTTTACTTCCACAATATTCAAAATCTTTAATTTCTCCAGGTTTAATATCAAAAATATCGTGATACTCTTCCAAAATTTTCCCTAGCTCTGGGGACTCCTCCTCAGTGTAGACTTCTCTTTCTTCAGCTTCATGAAAAATTAGAGACCATTGAGCATCTCCCTCGATGTCTTCCTCTTCTTTTCCCTCGAAGTTAATCTCTTCGGTATTCTTGAATCTGATCGTCTCTGTCTTCATGTCTATCACTGCTTGATAATTCTGAATGAAATCCGCTCCCAATATCATGTCAAAAGCCATGTCCTTCATTACAACAAACACATGTCGGAAATCATGTCCTCCAATCGTAATACATAAGTATAATTGTGTTTTACACAGAGATATTTTGTTGGGTATTATTCCTTGGATCTTAATTCCTGATACCGGAATCTCCTCTAAATTCTCTTTGAGCTTCCACAGAATATAAATCTTCTCACTCACAAGACAATGCATAGCCCCAGTATCAATCAAAGTATCGACAGGCATACCGAATACTTCGCATGATATGATTGGCATTCTAATTCTTGTACCCATTTCTTTCCGTTCATCATTCTGTTGAATTAAGTCATCATCCTCTGCTTGCCATTTAATAATTCTGGAAGTGAAAGTGTTCAAAATTCTATCTTCTACTGTGAATTCGAAGTTTTTTTTCGTTACCATTCCCCCGGGATTGTTGTGTTCCCGATGGACCTGGTAGTTACTGCAAGTTATCTTGGTGTCTTGCTTCCAAGTTTTTCCTCGTCTCCTTGTTGAACTCTTCATTGGACTGACGAGTATCCACATTTCCTCTGTTATTGTAGTTGTTTCTACCATATTATCTTCTTTCCTGGTACCTTCCTTGATTTTCCCGTGGCCTTCTCCATCGAGTATTATATCGATTACCACCATTCGGTCTCGCATAAGGCTTGTAACTGTATCTGTTACTGTACTGGTTCCATCCTCTTTTATTTGGATCTTCCCTCGGCGTTTTCTCTTCTCGCCCCTCTCGAATCTCTCGAGGTGTTTGAGAATAACTATCAGCCATAACAGCGTACACAGTGTTGTTATTCTTTACTCCCTTCTGATGGAAGAATTGAGCGTTCGTATGATCCAGCTTCTGTAATACTTCGTCAAATTGCTCCATATTATAGATATCAGCAGCGATCAAAGTCCTCTGGACGTCTGCTGGAAACTGACGTATCAATGCAGTAACCAATTCGTTATCTGGCATCGGCGGATCTAAATGTTGAAGTTTAGAAAGCTGTCCAGAAAAGTACGTAGAGTATCGAGTAGGTTGTGACGTCGAGAATCTCTTCGAATATAACTCTGCTCTGACTTGCTGTTGGGTTTCTGGGGACCAAAACCTTTTCAATAACCCACGAGAAAACTCCTCAAAAGTGGTTAGAGTGGATCTAAAAGCTCTAAACCAAAGAAGTGCAGGACCTTCCAAAAACTTCCCTATCACTCGGATCTGTCTTTCTTTAGGGATCTTGGAATCTTTCAGGTAATCCCCTGCTTCTCTCAAAAATTCCACGGGTGTCACAGAATCTCGCCCTGGAAATTTAGAAGGCTTATCCTCAACATTCTTGAATACAGTTATGGGGTTGGATTGAAATACTGTCCTGACCTCGTCCTGTCTTTGACTATCAGTTTCTCTATCTGCTCCTAGATTTATCTGTATTTGTTCCTTTCCCCTTACACTTGGCATTTTCAACAGATGGTCAGACTGTTTCTCGTCCTTGATTTGAGTTTTCATAGCCTCAAGTTCCTTCTGGTTTTCTTCTGCCATTTTATTAATTGTTTCAGTTTCTTTACAATTTTCCTTGACATCAGTGGATATCTGGTTCATAACAGCCTCATGACTTTTCAATGACCCTGTCATATCTGATATGTCCTTCTGAGTTGCTTGGATATCTTTGGAAATTACTTGAATATGGGATGACAAAAATTCCCTAATCTCCTTGTTTCCTTCTTGGTTCTCCAGCCTGAGTGTGTCTTTAATTTCATTGACCACTGAGGTTTTAATTTCAGTTTTCAATTCATTGATCACACCTTCTCTTATTTCTCCCATTACCAGTTCTTTGAATTGTTCTGTCAACCGTTGAACAACTAAAATTCCCATCTCATTACTCTCCTTCTTCACTCTGACTTCTAGGTTGATCATGTCTTCACCAACATTCCTAAGACCATGTTCTATCCTATCAGCTAAGCTTTGGGATCTAAGATCGGCATCGCGAAATTTATCGTCCATTAAACTTGCGTTAGTGGCTAATGAAGTTTCGAGCTCATGTGTTTTTTCGCATAATTTATTCATTTTACTCTCAAGTGTCATTTTCAAAATTTCAGAATTCTCTTTAAATTTACTTTCCATTGAATTAAATTTACTGTTTAAATTTTCTTTCAAGTTACCTTTTAACCTGCTTTCTAAAGAATCAGAATTTTCTTTAAGTTTATTTTCCAAAGAATCAGAATTTTCTTTAAGTTTATCCTTCAAACTTTTTTTTAAGTTTATTTTCTAAAGAATCAGAATTTTCTTTAAGTTTATCGTTTAAATTTTCTTTAAGTTTATTTTCTAAAGAATCAGAATTTTCTTTAAGTTTATCGTTTAAACTTTCTTTAAGTTTATTTTCTAAAGAATCAGAATTTTCTTTAAGTTTCCTTTCCAAAGCCTCAGTATTTTCTTTCATAATAGCTGCTACACGCAGTCCAGCTTCTTTTGAACTCTCTTCCAAACTCCTCATCATTCTCATCATTTCTTCCATAATTTTCAATTATTATTCAAAGTTAGGGTTATACAATATTGGCAAACACAAGCTTATAACTAGAACAAGAAATATGAATAGCTAATTGGAACACTCTAATAAAATGAGATTTGTCCTAATGTCGACGTGATGGAAAAACAAAATTCTCTACTTTTACGAATTACATTTACCACAATAGGCTATCACAAGAAAAATATGCAAGTTCTCAAATATCCTCCACCTGGATTCTAATAATGCGTATGTCCAATCATCGAACGTTTACTACTGAATTTACTTGACGCCCTAATGGTTAAGCCATTATCAAAAATAATCAAACCCATTCTAATTATTAACCAAGTTAAATTTTTAATTTTCCCCACTAATTGGGTTTCCTACTAATTTATTCATCCAAACCAGACATCTCTCAACTCCCAAAATATTTCTATGAAAATTATCACAATTTAAATCGGCATGCGATTGCCCATGTCTAACTCGATCCCCACGTTGGGCGCCATTTCTCTCTCTATCTTATTTTATGTGCCCGTTTAGATCGGAGTCCGTACGACCACATATGCGATTTACCAATAATCAGTCAGCACGTGAGTCAAAATATCCCGGAGCACCAGATGGGTTAAAGCAAATCGCAAAAAACGACATCAAATAAAAAAAACTGCTTTACTGATTTTTGGCTCAATGCAACAATAAGGATAGAAGGAGATTCAATTGGGTATAACACATCTGGTAAAATTATCTCAATTTATTTTAAAGTTAAAATTGACTGCAAAGATGCTCAAAGCAGCATCATCCATGTGTGGCGATCCACACTCTTATTTACACAATATACAGAAATTTTCCAAACACATTTGACAATTATTTTTTGGAAACACAAGTCCGATTAATAGTCCTGTAGACTGTGTTCCAAAATTATTTATGATTAATTCCAGTTCAAATTTAATTGTCTCTACTGGAAATATCGTAGATCACTGCTTGAATATTTACATGATATTAACACTCGTAGAATAAATGTTCATAGAATTTTAAACCTTCACTTATTTTCCAGTTTCAAAAATATATCGTCGAAAAATATTATTATTTCTGAATCAACACAAATTATTTACACATATTAATAACATCTGAAAAGTATTTGACCTTGAGCATAGCATCGAAGAACTGTGCGAAGCACAACAAAAATTAATTGTTCTTCTGACATTAAACATTTCGAGAAGTGACTCGATTATGAACTTCCAAGTTCCTAACAAAATATATGATTTCTGAATCATCAACTTGATCACTAAATTTTTGAACCATTCAACTATTAGATTTTCCACTTGGAATCATTATGAAAAAATATTTATATTCATGGCCATTTTTGCAACTTTCACAACTTGCAATTCTTCGACAGAATGCGGAAATAAGAATTGTAGTTTCATAATGAATTCATTTAGTTCATGGCACTAGGATTGAAAATATCCTTCAAATTATTCGTGGTTATAGAATTATTTTTAATTGGCAGTGGCCCATTCTATTATTTGTGTAAGAACACAATATTCCAATAACAACGGCAAAGGTCTTCCTCTGAAGAAGAATAAACTACTATCATGACACATCCGGGTTCTAGCAAAATCAAAGTCTTAAATGGAATTCGTAAACAAGGTTGAAAATAAGAATTGATGGTTTCAAGAAATAACCTTCGGGTCATTCATACGACGAAATGTGTGGTTCCAATACTCCTTCTATAAACCTGAGCCATCGAACCTGCTATTTGATTGATGCTCGAAAAAACCTCTTCATTCCTGCGACTTAAACATGCGCACCTGGGAATGGCATTTCAACTACTCCACACATATAAATTATCTTCCCAAAATTTATACAATAAATCAAGCCTCTGCTTGTTATCAACACTGGAAGATTAATAAACTGACAAGTTTATTTTATTTTACCATTCAGTTCAACCCGTGAATTTACCATACTTATGAAAAGCTTTATTTCACTTTCGAAGTGTATTTACGTCATGATTTTATATAAATACAAAAATATCCTATTTGATACAAATATCATTTACTTCCCGTTTCATGCCTCTCCGTGTTATCTGAAAAATATACTTTGCTCAATGCAAATATCAGCTGCTCAACCAGAACTGAAATGTTGGTTGAATGCGGGCTTGCGCTAACCTCTCTCCTTCGGAAAATCTCCTGTTCCAAACTAGAAATGATTAAACTAGGGTAAACTGTACAGTCGTTGGCACTGTTAAGACACCATATTAGGCTTCCTTGGCTTGGGTACTCACAATGTGACATTAGAAGTAATTAGGACCATGGATTTGGAATAAGAACAGCTGTAGGATAATAATGATTTAACATATCCGTTCTCTTTGCTTTTAAAATATTTTTTATAATGGTTCAAAATTACAAACTCAAAAATTACAGTAATTGGCATCAAAATATACAGTGGCTGGCACTAATACGATACAGTTATTGGCACCCGCAAGAACACACTGCCCTGAATGTTAGTATGGAATGCACTTCACAAAATGTCGTATACATGTGCCTATGTGAACGTTGAACATAATATTGTCCCTCCAATAATCATATTTTAGTAAGAAGAACCCACATCGCTGTCCATACCAGACGAACTATCGGCATATTTAAAGCACAGGTGGCAGACAAAGGAATCGTCCTCTTCAGAAATATGTTCCTTGTGTATATCCGGCACACACCTCGCATGAAACAGCTTGTTGCACAATGAACACAATAAATCTGCCGGCCCTATGGTTTTCGTGCACTTAAAGCACATCCCTCATTTATCATTGCCTGCAACGCTAATGTCACCTACAGAACAACTATCGCCTACTTCACGATTCTCCTTCTGTAATTTCCTTTTCAGTTTAGGATTATTTTGCTTCCTCTCCTCTCCTTTCTTCTTTCTTTCTTTCTTTCTTTCTTTCTTTCTTGTTTTGCAAGTTCTTCTGCCTTTTTCTTGTTTTCTTTTTCTTCAAATAAGGTTTTCCATGATTTGCATGTCACGACGAAGGGCATTCTCTCGGTGTTTCTCTTAAATTTTCTTTTTGGTGTACTTGGCCATTGTAGAATTTCCTGCAGTGGAGAATTATCTTTATCATTTGGTCTGATATCCAGTTCGTCATCAACATCGGCATTACAAGGGTTAATATCCGTGGTAGGCGTGTTTGTGTCTATTCGCTCCACGTGAACCCTTTGTTCTGTTTGTAGACCTGCATGGCTAGGGCCAGGCTCATCAAATGTGTGACTTTGTGGGATGATCACTTCGTACGAAGTCATGGGAATTTCCATAGATTCAATAAGTCTCTTAAGGGCAGATTCAGCTTCATTTATACCATCTCTAGCATTAAGGTCCTCAAAGAACTCATTTCCAACAATTTCTCGGAAATGGTCAAATGTGAGGACCTTGGTACTGGGTTCTGAAGGCCCTGGTTTGGTGATTTTCTTCCCCAGACATTTTGTAAAATCAATGTTATCTGGATTCCACGGATACAAGCCACATGCTCGAAAGCCACTTACAGTACAGCGTTCCAGACCATATTTATTCACAGCTGCCTGTAAAACTGGAGCAAACCATTCTTTGGTTAATGTTTTGTCCGGGTTTTTCTTTGTGCCATTCCAGGACTGCTACCTTCCAACCGATTTTAAGTGGTCTGAATGTTGCAACATCGAGTGGTTGCAGGATTCTAGTGACATTTGGATACAAAGATATCAGTATTATACGCAATTTGGAGCAAAGTTCACTCAACTGGTATGTTAGGTGCGTACGATGTCCATCTACAAAGAGGATCACAGGCAAAGTTACTTTCTGCTTTTGAAGAAATGGGGCAAATACATTGCCAATATACTCATAAAACACCTCTGCTGTCATCCAACCAGATTGACTATGTCCTACTCCCCAATCGTCAGGAATCATCTTTGTAATTTCCTGTGGTATTCTCTGGTATGGATATATCACCATGGGTGGGCACATTAATCCAGATGCAGAGAATGCAAACATTGCTGTGATGGATGCCTTCGCTGGGCCTTTATCAATTTCAGGTACATTTCTCTCACCTTTACCTGCTAGAACCTTCCCAGTTTTGGAACAAAGTTGAAAACCAGACTCATCACCATTAAAAAGTCTTGATGGGTCTTTCAGGATGTCTTGACAATCTTCTTCTTTCAAGATCTCTTCAACTTGCTGAAACCTAGAAAGCAGAAAGAAATGTTTCAGAACTTTGGACACCTAGAAAAAAGATTAAATTTAGAAGTGGCTAAAAATTGCTATTGTATAATGTTGACTTAGGCTTTCAAGCATGCAGTTAAAGCAGAGGAGACCTATGCTAGAGGCGGGTAAAATTAACGATATTAAGTTTTTACCATTTCCGAATATCGGTCTCTCCAACGTTGGCGCTTGCAGATGTAACACTTTCACTGGTACGAATGGACAGTTCAGGATGATGGCGAAGGAATGCTCTAAACCAACCATCCCCTGGCATATTACCTTCGAAGGGGTTTTCTCTCATATTCAGAGTTAAGAATTCCTTAACTGACAATTGGACGTCTAACTTCCTCTGAGGAAATCCTTTCCGGGAACATTCAATTATCCATTTAACTAGCAGTTGTTCCTCATTGTAGGTAAGTATGGGGCGTGGTCCCTTTGAAGGTTTAGAAAATTTGACACTTAGACGAAATTGCAATGTCGACCTTGGAATGTTATATTTCTTTGATGCCGCCTTCTTAGATAAACCTCCTCGAATGTCTTGTAAAGCAAGTTCTATTTCAGCAGGGTTATATGCACATTTCCTTCTTCCTTCTCTCCTCTTCTCAATCCTGCCAGATTTGGTATGACTCATTTTTAAGTTTCTGAAATAAAAAATATAATGTTACGCATTGGCACTGCCAATAACTATACATATGACTATTATTGGCACGGAATAAGTGTGTTTGGCACCCCGTGCCATCAACTGTTCAATGTGATCCTAAGCCTTCCAATAAAGGATCATGGATGTTAAATTAGTAGTGGAGTTGTATACTGCTTGGATATAAGTAGAAGATAAAGAAATTAATTTACACAGTCATTGGCACAAAGTGCCAATCACTGACAATATTTAATTTTGGGGCACAGTTGTTGGCACCCCACCATTACGTGAACCTTACATTTTTATAAGTTACACTCTTAAGACATTATAGAAACTGCAAAAGTAACTTTAGCAAAATTAATATATTAAGAATAACACAAGAGAGAGCAGAAGTTGTGAAGCAAGTAGCTGAGGCCTTACCTTAAGAAACAAGCTTGTTCAGCAGAAGGTTCTTGCAGCATGTGGTATCAAGCAGCCATGACAGTAACTGAAGCGCTCACAGTGGGCAACTCCAGAACCACATAAACAAGCATGGAGCAGTGATTCCATATGTGGCTCAGAGATGTCTCTGAGGTTCCCCAAACTCTTATTATGCGGAAGAATATAACCAAGGTGCCAATGACTGTACGAGTGCCAACGACTGTACAGTTTACCCTACTTCATAGGCTCTCTCTCAATACATGTGATTATTAAAAAATATAATATCCAAAAATTATTTAGAAAAATTATAAAAATTATTATTATTATTATTAGTGGATTATTATTATTATTATTAGTTATATTGTTTTAAATATGTTTAATTATCATCTCATTATGTGAGAATCCACATGTTCAAATCTTCGAATATGGAAAAAATATCCATTCCTCAACAAAAATAATTATTAACTTTTACAGTTACATCGGCTGATTACCGTGATTTCCCAAAAATATGAAATATTCAAATAAATGCTCGAAATGCTCGGTCATCGATCCTAAACTGTTCTGAGTGCTGAAAATGCTCAGAATAACTCTAACAAGCCTTGCGTAAATCATTGCAAGTTTTAAATACGAAGAAAAATAAATGTGTTGGTCATCTGCAGAAAAATAGTTTGTTCCAATTAGCTAGGCATAATATAATTCAAATGTGGCTTACATTTCTTGATGGTCTTGAAGCGTAGTAAACCTGGTCTGTACCAGATTTATCCATAGACATGCCCTATCGGACAAGCATGTATAATCCTTGTATCGGCCGCCATTATATACCCACAATCCGTCTAGTAAGACATAGTGGTAGTATCTCTTGACGTTTGAATTAACTGTTGTTCCATTTTAATATGGGCTTCTATCAAAGCCATAACAGTTTGTTTAAATGGGGTCAGATCTAAGTGATCTATTCTTAGATATGTCAGTTGTAACATAACTCACGGTAATCTTTTCAGCACAAGAAAACACTGACAGTCTAACCAATCAACGGCTGTTCTGAAGATCGTTCCCTGGGCATGGTTTATCACCATCTACAATGCGCGAAGCAACTTGTAGTTTCCCTGCGTAGACTAATGAACAAAACCGTGATAGACTGGTCTTCAGTGTACTGATAGATCGGAGTGGTTAACCAGTTACAAATAGGAAAACTGACTGAAATGGATTTAAATATCCAAGTATTAGGTTATTACTGGACTGTGACAAAGTACTAATTCTAAGTTCCACCTCGTAGCGCCGCACTTTTGTAACTATCACAACTTTGACAATAACTTCTGCGTAGATCCGGCAACCATGTGCCTTGGCTCAGCGTAGCAGCAACTTGCTCGGCAAGTGCTTGTGTTGGAATGAGCTACAGATACCTCGGCCGGCCGGCTTTTATTCAAAACTGCCAGGGTCACGCGTCATTACGCTGAAATCTGGAAATCCTCATATCTCTGGTATCCCTGGTCCGATTTATTTGATACTAATTGCATTCTCTTTCATTTGGCCGTGCCAGTAATCTGATCCAAGTCTCAAGTCTCTACTCCATGGTTAACTATTTAATCAATAAATAGCCTCGACCTCTGCTATTACTCGCTACGTCACTTGACATGCAAGTATCGGTATATTCTTTCCAATTGCTTCGAGAAGCAATGTAGCGCGATATTCAAATATCTCAACTTTCAAAAGCGGCTGTAGCCTTTCCCTTGATATCTAGGTGTCTGAATCTTGGAATACCCATTCCTAGAGGTGGGCACAGTATGTCTTGCTGGAAGCCAGAACGGAATAACAGAATATCTTCTCGAGAGGCCTGCTTGAAGACGGCTGGCTGGGTGACAGTATGTGACATGTTTTCGCGATTCATGAATGTGAGCGAACGGGACAACAGGCCAATGGAAAATTACAGTGACGTAGAGGTGAGTTGAAGGTCGAACAATATCGCAACGACGCACAGTATGTCGAATCCCAATTCTAGGAGGAAAAAATTAATAACTTCGTTAATATTGCTGGTATTCTATTAAAAGTTGGCAATATACCTTTTTCGAGGTCTCTGAATTCATATCTGGCATCGTCTAAGTGTACGATCTTCGGGGGGTAAATATATAGGGGTTAGGGGTAAGGTGAGGCGTAAAAAAATGACAGAAAGCAACACAAGAATCATACATATTGGGTAGTAACAAGTAGTTCCGTGAAGAACTATACAGCCTATTTTCATATATCCAACTTATGTTAATTGCCACTATCAACATACACAATTTCTGTTTGATTGCTGTAATAGATTCGTAGATATTAAGAACCGACTAAATATTTCGTATGGTCGCCATGTTGGATTTTATATATGTAGGTCCTAGAGTTATGTACTGTTACATGCAGATTATTGTGAACGTGTAGTATTCAAACTTCAATCGCATAGTTAGGACACAAGAAAAAACAAGGAGATTTTAAAAATTTTCACAGCTGCAATCTTGAGGTTATGGAAACAATTGAAATAAATTAGATGCCAGTGGATTAACATTCGTATAAGGATTTACTGTACCAAGTTTCACTGCACTCGGATGGTTAAATTGCGAGAAATGTCCATGTGAATATTTATAATTCGCGTCACCGCCATGTTGGATTTGTGATCACCAGGTTATTTAAAGTCTTATAGGTGAACTTAAGTTCATAGCCCCTATGAACATTAAAAAATGCAGTTTGATTGCTAAAATAGATTCGTAGATATTCAGTATCGTCTAAATATTTCGGATGGTCGCCATGTTGGATTGTTAAATGTATAGGCCATAGAGTCATGTACCACGAAAGGAAAATTATTGCGTAGGTTCATTATTCAAACTTTCACTTCGATCGCATGACTACATCACAAGAAATAAAAACTTAATTTTAAAATTCGCACTGCCGCCATCTTGAGGTTATGTAAACAATTGAACTAAATTAGATACCAGTGGATTACAATGTGTATAAATATTTCTTGTACGAGGTTTCAGTGCGCTTGGAACATTAAATCGCGAGAAAGGTCTATTTAAAAATTTCAAATTCGCTTGGCCACCATGTTCGTTTTGTAGTTAACCGCTTTTTGAAAGTCTAATAGATGGACTTCCAGTAGTACCCTTTATCTCCGTACAAAATTTTAGGGAGATACCGCTAATAGTTTCAGAGATATAGAATGCCGGTGAAATATTTCGCACATCCGCCATCTTGTGATTATGTAAACAATTAAACGAAGTTAGATGTCGGTGCATTACAATGTATATAAACATATACTGTACCAAGTTTCATTGCGTTTGGTTGGTCAAATCACGAGAAACGTCTATTTAAAAGTCGCAAATTCGCTTGGCCTCCATGTTGGTTTAGTAGTTACCAGGTTTTCAAAAGTCACATAAGTGAACTTATAGTAGTTCCCTCTATCACCATAGAAAATCTCAGTGTAATATCGGTAATAGTTTCGGAGATATTGAATGCTGGTGAAATATTTCGCACAGCCGCCATGTTGGATTGGTGAGTCGTAACAAAATTTGAAGGGCACGGTCGAGGTCTCCGGGAATAGTGCTATGAACTTTCCGAGTTTCATTGAAATCGCTCCTGCCGTTTAGATTTTATTAGGGACACACACACACACACACACACACACACACACATACGCACACACACACACGGACAAAAGGTGATCTCATAAGCCTATTTTTTCAAAATTGAAAATAGGCTAAAATCACGTTTTGGATATGTATATGATAGTTTATGACAGTGGGAAACGTACTATTTAAAACTGGATACAATAAGAATAACAATGGGACTTTGTCAAGTATTCTTGTTACACCTTATTTGAGGGAATAGACGAAGTCACTGTATGTAAAATCATCCAGATTAAAAACGTATATTAAATTGTTATTAAACATAGAACAACAAAATATGCATAAAAAATAACATTTATTTCCTAAAAATAAAAAAAATATTCGTCAAAATCATACAATTTCTTTATAACAAAATGTCATTTTACAGTCCTATTAATGACGTAGTTTTAGTAAACATATTTCACATACGAAAACAATGTTATTTCTCTAGAAAAGCATGGAAATAAAGACAACATATATTGAATATTAGACCTACTTCTCTTATTGCAAATAAAAAGAAAACGTCCATTCGTCAAGTAATGTTCTCAATAATCTCACTCCCCTTAATAATAACCTAATGACTAATGTTCATTCGTCGCCTGATTCTTCTGTAGAGTCCAGAGCATCGCAGTCATTGCTATACTGGTCTTCATCATTTGATGTCAAAGTTCCTTGGGGGTCATTAAGTAACCCAATAGCTTCCATAGGTAGATTACCTATGCACCTGGCATTGTTCTTCCTGCACCCTCCCATTTTGTTAATATTATGGGATATCAACTTAATTTTGTTTCTTAGCTCCTGCACCTGAGTGTCAGTAAGAGTTGTAGGATCAAATTTATTCATAACATATTGGAATATGACGTCTGTGCGCCCCTATTTACGACACGACCGCCACGCGTTGAAAATTCTTCTCCCGGTAATGGCCACGTAGTCACTGAAAATAAGAAAATAAACCATCATGCATATTCGTGCGCAACCAAACCACTACAGATCCTGAATCTACATTAAATTTCGTATGGAATGACGTTTAAAGTCAAGTGGCACTATGAGGCACTCATAAAGTAAATAATTCATTTAGTGAAGAAAGCTTGTATTACGCTTAAAAGTGCGAACACATACCTCTTTTCACTATTCCATAAGCCGCAGAAGACAACACCTTGTTGAACTCACTAGAATCACAACGTTCGGTTCACTCAGACACCTCCTATCAAATGACCTGATAACTGCCAGGAAGACGTTTCAGCACCTATAACCTCCCTCCTACGCACCAGAGAGAGGAAAAGAAGACTGAAGGTCACCATCTGGTTTGTTCACTATCGAAACAACCAGTTTTTGCTTTCATTTCCAACAGTGAATTTTTTCCACCTAGATATGGTATTCGACACACTGTGCGACGTCAGCGAAATAATGCAGTAAGGGATATAACTCCTCCCCATACCATTCCCATAGCCAATTGCAGGGCAAGAGCGATGTTAACAGCTGTGGCAAGAGGGACACAGGGCGAGGGGCTGGGCGAAGAGAGGATGGCAGGGGGTATTAGAGTGTTGATCATGATATGACACACAGTCAGTCATTACTGTTTTAAACTTTGCAGTGTAAACATAGGCTGTGTCTTATCTGTATAAAATTTATTTCATTCGTGTGCTTAACCTCAGTTGGTTACTACATTGGATACATTATATATTTGAGGTAAGTGTTGGAATAACACTGTTTAGTTTATTTTAATGCTAATTAATGTTTAAATTATTATTGGTTTACCATTTGACTGAAGGATTGTTATTTTGTTCTTGTTTTAGATAATTGGCATACCTGGTGTTGGGAGACAGAAACCCTATTCCACTCGAACCTAGGACAAGGCGAACGCAGGGCTTTTTACAAAGCAAGTTAAGATTTTTTGTTATATATAAAAAACCTGTTTTATTTTTTTTTATTTTTTTATTTATTGTTTATGAAAGTTGCTAATTGGAAAGGATAAGCTCATGAAAACTTATTTTATTTCATTTTAGAGTGTGACCACGATAACCACTATAGAAGTAGCTGTTGAAAACCTGGAACGCGTGTGTTTGAGACCATTTGCGGAAAGTCTACGGCTGAAAACTTGGGTGAGATTGTTTCTTTTTTATATAAAAATCATGTCTTTTGCCACTGCTATTGACACATTGACTTGGGAGCCCCATGAGTCATGTGCCAAGTCACGTGTCTGCTCTGGCCGCGTGGTCAATGTTAGGGAGAGTTTAATCCCAAAAGTTTTATGGAATCTTGTTTCGAAATTTATAAACAACAAATTTGTACAGTGCAAAGATTGCATACGGCTTTAAAAGTCAATACACAACTCTTGTGCGATTTCATATGTAAAAAAAAGGACGGTGAGCATATAAAACCATTTTATATTGGCAGTAAAATGCAAGAGCTTTTGATAGCCGATAATTTGAACGAGTGGTATCAATCCAACGTGATTAACGCCTTGCTAACAAAATTTGATAAACTGCAACAAGGACCCAGTGGTTTAGCATTAATCAAAATTCATCATCTGAAAATCAACATTTGGCAATTCAACCCGTCGAATGCTGGGTCTAGCTTTATTGAAACAACACCAGCAATAACTTCGAAAAAGGCAGTGGTAAATATTGAGAACCATGAAAATGATTGCTTTATGTGGGCTGTGGCTGCGTATTTGCAGCCAGTACAACAGCATTGTTACAGAGCAGGAAAGTACAAGGCCAAGTTTGTCGAATTGAAACAAAAATTAAATTTAACTCGAGTGACGTTCCCTATAGACTTAACCGAGATCCATAGGTTTGGACAAGACAACCATGACATTTCGTTCATGGTGTATGGCCTTGATGGTGATGAGATTGTGGGTCCTCTTTATGCCACAAAAGAACCGAAACGACATCACATTCATCTTTTATATTTATCTGTAGGAGTGGTGAATAACTATTGCCTCATTAAAAGCCTGAGTAGATTGCTAAGCAGACAAGTGTCTAAGCACACTGGTGTAAAACATATTTGTGATCGTTGTCTGCAATATTTTACAACCCCTACGCTTTTGGAACGTCATAGGGTAGATTGTGTTTCTCAGGAAGCGGTGAGACTGATATTGCCACAAGGGGACAAGGCTGTGTTAAAGTTTAAGAACATTCATAAGCGTGACACTGTTCCCTATGTGGTATATGCAGAATTCGAAGCACTCGCCACACCCATGGCGGGATGTGAACCAGATCCCACCATCAGCTCAACCACACCTATTCAAAAACATGAACCCTTTGCCATAGGATTTAATGTGGTGTGTGCCTATGACCCCACGTAATCCTTTTATAAATCCCGTGACGGGGCAGATTGTGTCAGCTGGTTCTTGGATGAACTTGTAAAGTTGGACGACCATGTACAGGGATTACTGGACCTCCCAGTACCCATGAGCCTAACGCCACAACAACAGCGACAGTATGAGCAAGCCACGACATGCCATATTTGTGAAAAGCCTATTTTAGGTGGAGAGGAAAAAGTCAGAGACCACTCGCAATTTACGGGAGAATTTTGCGGAGCTGCTCATAGTAAATGCAATTTGAACTTTACAGCTCCTCGTTTCATCAGTGTCTTTTTCCACAATCTGGCAAATTATGACATTCAGTTTTTGTTTCGTGAATTGGGTCATGTCAACAAGGGCTCGTTTACCATTATTCCCCAAAACAATGAGCGTTTTACAGCCCTGACATGGAGGTTGAGTGAGTTTAGCATTCGATTTTTAGATTCCTTTAAGTTTATGGCATCCTCGCTAGACAGCCTTGTGAATGGCTTGACTGAGGAGGAATTAAAAAATACTAGAATGCATTTTAATGATCCTGAGCAATTTCAATTGTGCATTCGGAAAGGTATATTCCCGTATGATTTCTGCAACAACTGGGACGTGTTAAAGCAAACAAAACTCCCGCCACAAGAGAAATTTTACTCAAAACTAACACGCAGTACTGTTTTCAATGAAGACTATGTACAAGCATGTCAAGTTTGGCGAGTGTTTGATACCAAGACGCTAGGTGAATATGTTATGCATTACCTAAAACTGGATGTATTGCTGCTCACCGATGTGTTTGAAAAATTCCGTGAGTTGTGTCAACACATTTACGGTCTTGACCCGGCTCACTATCATACGAGTCCTGGGCTCTCGTTCGATACCGCTTTGAAATACAGTCAAGTGGAATTGGATTTACTCACTGATGTAGATATGGTTCTATTTTTTGAAAAGGGCATTCTTGGCGGCTTTGTGTCACTCAACCAACGCCATGCCGATGCGAACAATGTCTACATACCTGATTATTCACCAGACAAACCAGAATCGTACTTAATGTACTATGACTCGAATAATTTGTATGGTTACGCCATGAGGCAGCCTTTGCTCTATGGGAAGTTAGTTTGGCTGACGGGGAAACAAGTTTCACAATTTGATGTGATCAAGGCTAGCCATGAAACAGGCCGTGGATATGTCTTAGAAGTGGATATTGAATATCCCTCATCCTTGTATGATGAACATGCCGATTTCCCATTCTGTCTTGAGCAAATGGTTCCCCCTGACAGTAATGTGAAAATTGAAAACCTCATGGGCACACTTTACAACAAAAATCGGTATGTGCTACTTATCCAAATGTTGGTGCAATGCCTCACCCAAGGCTTGGTGTTGAAGAAAATCCATAGGGGTATTTCTTTTGCTAAAAACCATGGCTCAAGCCATACATGCAACTCAACACAGAGCACCGACAAATGGCAACACAGCAGTTTGAAATTATTATTTTTAAATTAATGAACAACTGCATCTATGGCAAGTCCATGGAGAATTCCGCAAATACCGTGACATTAAATTGGTGAATGTCTGGGACGGGTGGTGGGGTGCCCTGCGGTACAATGCAAAGCCAAATTTCAAATCAATCAACATTATCGATGAGGATTTGGCTGCTATTGAAATGAGTAAGACCAGCGTGACCATGGATAAACCCATTTACTTGGACCAAGTCATTTTAGACTTTTCTAAATCGGTCATGTATCGATTCCGCTACGAGTTTGCCAAACGCTATTTTGAGGACGTCTCCCTTGTGTAAATGGATACGGACTCATTCATTTACCACATTCGCCACTGCAACCCCTATGACGTCATGAGGCAGCATAGTGACTGGTTCGACACCTCTTCGTATAGCGCTGACAACGTGTTTCAGCTACCCATAAAAACAAGAAGGAAATGGGTGTTTTAAAAGACGAATGTGGTGATTCCGTTATGACGGAATTCGTAGGTTTGGCCTCGAAAATGTATGCTTATCGCACATTAGACTGTATGGAAACCAAAAGAGCAAATGGTGTAGGTAAGGCAGTGGTAAAATCGCTACGTGTATACGATTACTTAGCGGTTTTACGCACTGGCAAAGCTATGTCTCATACACAGCACAGGATGCAATCCAGCAACCATCATTTGTATCTTGTGGAACAGAGAAAACGCACCCTCGCCTCCATGGATAACAAACGTGTGTCGTCTGATGATCTGCTTACCAGCTTTCCCTGGGGTTATGACCGCAAGGAGGAGGAGGTGTGATTTTTCTGTTTAATCGTTTAGGGACATGGGTTTTTGTAACTCGTTGGTTTCGTATTTAGTATTTTGTAAATATTGGTTTTTGACATTGTGTACCCATGCGTATAATCTCGATGGAAAATATGCTTCTGCCTCCAGCTAGCTTCAGGTCTCAGGCGTGTACCGTCTCCCCAATTGAGCAGTGCATATTTTGGATTTGAGGCTACAAGGTAACAACTCTACAATAATAAGGCACAACTCTATTCTAAAACTTTAATCCAGTAAATAAAATCATGGCTTTAACAATTAAACAATCCCCATAACCATAAAACAAAAGCAAACAAAAATTACTTTCCACAATCCACCAATATGAACAAAAATATAATCATAATAAATCATATCATACCACAAAGCTTTACCCTTATGTGAGCTTCACAAAGATATTCTAGTGCGCTGATGCACATACAACTTCACAAACAACTTTTTCATTGACATACTACTGTCACCCAATGTGACTTCTTTAATTTCATAAATTAATTATTTCTTAACCTCTTTAGTTTTGACAAATATGTGTACCGTGTGTGTTTCGATCTTTCTCTTCCCACCAAATGCGTCATGCATTAGCCTATTCTGGTGTTGCACCGCCAACTACGTGCAACTCCATATTTATGTAAGCTACCCCTACTCCACTATTTATATAGTCCCACTGCATGCTGTTGTGATTTCATATTAAAGACGTTAAATTATAGCTGTGTCGGTTGGTACAATAAGACTACCTTGCGTGCGTAGCCTGTGGCATCTGGTAACCAACTTCATTAACTTGGCGTCAGTGACAGTGCAAATACATCGTCTAACCATTCGTCAGATAGCTAAAATAATGAACCATCAGGATGATCTATAATTATCCATGTGTTCTTAAACTACATGGCTACGTTACTCAACATAACAATATTTCAATACATGTCATTTACAGGGTCTAAATCTGTTCCTTTCAACTTGTATTTACGGTTCATCTGACCGTCTCTCCCAGATCCTCTACCCGAGCGGTCGGTATACAATAGACTGTGGAATGGGGTTCCAACAATTATCTCGCCCCTCGCTTCAAGTTTGAAGGCTTTCCTCACTAAGCAGTAAAGATTTACAAGACAAATACTGTTGTCTGAACGACACACATATCCCAAAGGATCTTAATTGAATAGTATGCAAACAGGTAATGAATGAGCTTTATAATTATTCCTGCCCCGAGGATAAAATAATTACTGGCACCAACAGGTCCATTCAACATGAAGGTTCGGGGTTCGTAATACATTAGTCTGACGGGTGACCGGTGTCTCAAATAAAATAGGCGCTCAGTCCAAGCTGTCGCCATGAGTTTCGCTCCCACGAGCTGAATAACTCATCAATAAGTTCTCGGGGATCCATAGAGTTTCGAGGTGTCCTCGTTTTCCTCGTCTCTACCACAGGATTCCAACCCGGAACACTTTCATATCCTTCCTCAGAGCTAGGGTACCACACTAAAACTCTGGCATAAATTATATCTCCACTTATGCCCATGACATAGGAGATTTCATACGTAGAATAGACCACCTGGCCCCTTTAACTAATGTACGACCTCCGCCCTCTTATATTAAGAGAAATCTATCAATTTACTCTATAAGCTTCTCATATAAACTGCAAATTCAATTCACTAAAAGCTCTTTCATTCCTGGCCTCATTATTGAATATTAATCCAATATTCTGATATAAAACTTCTTTCCTTAATTACCGTAATGTAATCTTACTGTATCATCTTACTGCTTAGATCGATAAGTCTTGCAATTAGCGGAACTATTTCTCGCTTACACCGTTTATTATTTCCTGATGCGTTCATTCATGCTTTTAATATTCATTATTATTATTATCATTTATCTCACTGACATAAATGACCAAAATCATTCCTTATTATTATTTTCACATAAATTACCAAGAATCCGACACAACTAAACGTCTTAAAAACTCGAACAATCGTGTTCGTTGCATTTACATAACTGATTGCCATTCTTAATTGATAATGGGAATGATTACTCCACTTAATGATGCAAATTAACATCTCAACTTTATGAAAATCAACACAATAATGATTAAACCTGGAGGATCTACCTCCTAATCTGATTTTTACTGGCATCTTTACGGAAATCACAGCATGCAGTGTCCTATGTTCATTAATTAAACATAATTTGTGGGGTACTCACACATCTCTACAGGCTCCTTATGGTGGCTCCAACCAATCATATTCTTCCAGTTTGCCTGCAATTTGCAGGTTTAACGTGACATATTTATCTTGAATACACACATTTTATGACACATATTTTCTGTTAACAACACGGCACGTTGCATTTCTCTAAGGAAGCTATCGCTCCCACACATGTGATACTTTATAACACTCATTCAATCACTACTTTAAAAGATATTTTACATATGCTTTACACATAACACACGACACTGTATACACTTTTCATTGTTGAAATTCCCTAGCAAAGATCAAAATTGCAGGTATCGATGGCATCCCCCGTGCTCCTATCAACTCCTGATCGAAAGTCTGGTTTACCTGCTCTCGGAATTCACCAACAGTTCTTATCCATACTCCTACGGTAAGCTCCCTGCGTTGCATAAATATGCTAACTACCGTCCTGAGCGTGGTTATTTGGTATACTTATGGCATTACCAACTGCTCCGTAACGTTCCTTTTAGTGCATTCCATCGTAATTACACATATACGATCGGTCAACATTTTACACATTGCGCTAACACTTTGCATAACTTTACATAGATTATTATTTACAATAGTTCTGCAACTTATCTCACACGTTGCTTCCTAAATGAACACACATTGTTCATACTGTTTACAAAACTGTGTAGCGATTACTATTTTCCACTCTCGGTGACAAACTATGTCCAACTTTGTAAACTGCGTTAAGACTGGCTGCAATACTGGCGTGCGCCTGGCATGATGACTGCGTAAGACTGACTTCCACTGAGTTCAACTGAGCGAGACTGACTTCAACTGAACGCTCCGTCAAGGGTCGACTCCCTTATATTGGATTCCCACGAAAAGTAGGGCGAAATTTTCCCGCGTCATCTCGGCTCCTCTCACAGCGTGATTCTGGTCTCGAAACCATGAGCATCGGGTTCCTTTGTCATCACAGATCCCAGAACTACCTGCGTGCTGAAGAATCGCTCGTCCAATTAATTAATATTAATTCCTTTCTCCATGGCTTGGGGACGCTATCTTCTTGGGAATCCCAGGCGACCTTCTCAAAATCCGCCGCGAACAACGGGCGTTTTCCATCCTTCCGCGCTCCATTAAATATGCACCAATTTCGCAGATTAAAGGCTCTAAAATTAGCCTTTTGGCAAAAGATTCACCTGTGGACAACTCTCAAGTCAATCCGTTACTCCAATCACGAGTTAGCAATAATTTTCCTGGCTATCTCTCCCCACCAAACTCAATGCTATTCTCCGTCGGAGAAGAACTGGGTCATTATTCAGGCCCTCACCCTCTCCCAGACGACATAACGAGGTCAGAGAGATGGACGTGGCTCCACTGAACACCTCCCACAATTCTGGGCCAATTTGTAAAAATGTCAACTCTGCACTTGCAGTGTTCCAAGCCTCGTATAGCCTACACCAAGTAGACTAATAATGCAGTATTCTGCTCAATTTCCCTTCATTATTTTAGTAAATAATGTCACTGCAACTGAAATCACACCAGTGATTTAATATACACTTCTCTCGAGGGGTTTTAACAATGAAACTCCCTCCACAGACTTCGGGTTCGTTCCCTGGTGGAACCTTTATACTGAGATCACAGTCTCTGAGAACCACGTTCGATTCCAGTCAGCATAACCTCCTCGGGTTCAATTGTAAATAGTGGATTTTGTAAATAGTGGCAACCCACTTGGACCTTTTGCTCTTTAAAAAGTTCTATGCAACCTTATTTTGTTAAAATTTTTGATTGGTAAATAGTTTGATTCTTTAAAGCTGTACAAAGTTGTTGTTTCTGTAAATATAAAATAAGTAATATTTTAGTAACTTTAATGAGTAGTATTTAATTATTTGTTTTAATGTATATTATAAATGGTAAACTAAAAAGGTTCTTTTGGGATAAGTGTGCATGTAGAGAATCTGCTTTTGGGAATAAATAAAGTGGTTGTGTTTGTTCCCAAAGACAGGTTTGAATGTATGAGTAGAGAGAGAGCTGGTGTGTATGTATGACCAGAGCAAACACGGTGAGGTAGAGTGGGTGGGTGGGGGGAATTTGTTAGTTATATATCAAATGGTCAATTGTCATTTTGTTTTCAATAGTTTTGTTTTCTTTGAAATGTAGCGGTCAATAGACATTATTTTTGTAAAAAAAAAACAGTCTTACCTGCAGTAATTGTAGACCTCGACGTTTCCACAGTCCCATAAACTCACTGCAGCATCATTATGGTCAAGTACTCGCATCAACATCATTGACAAATCTCAACTTTCGACATACACCATATGGAAAATGTGTAAACAACAAAATGGAAAATCCATGTTTCGATATCACCAAAAACGCAAAACTTGAAACAGACATTTTTAAAAACTGGAAATGGTCATATGTGAAATATGAACATTGAAAAAACTTCAAATGGACATTGTTTAAAAAGTATCATCAACAAAATGGAAAAATCCATATCATCAAAAACATAAAACTTGAAACAGACATTTTTAAAAACTTTAAATTGCAAATTAGCAAATGGCAATATGTGAAAATGTGAAAATGAAAAATCAGCCATCAACATCATGATTTTTTTAATAAAAAAAATAAAAAATATCGTGCTCTGGTAAACCTATGTTTTTATTTCATAGTCATAGTGAATTGACAAAATAAAAATATAATGCAAACACATCCCAATTCCTCAATGTTTATGTCCATACATCATCAATTTTCCTTTCATAGCACTCATCACAATCAGGGCTGCCATCATCTCACCCACTGAGGCATCACAGGATGTGAAACGTTGTTTAGCTTTTGTCAATAACAAATTTCTGCCACAGGTCTTAAACCAGGATGACTATGGCGATAAGATAGGTCATGTTCTTTTCATGCTTGATCCAAAAGATTAATGGGTACATCAACTCGCTGCAAACGTTTTACAAGACGAGTTCCAGGGCCACAAAAACGATAACCTGGAAGATGGAATTCGAAAGGTAAGTATTGAATCACTTTGTCAATGACGCCATTGCCAGTACAGGTCTGGCATATCCTTTTCCATCGATGGTAAAAAGGTTTCCTCCTCTTCTTCTGTGGACGATGTTTGTGTTTGTTGTTGTTGTTGTTGCTTTTTCTAACCATGACACCCGTGGAATGATTCAACAAAGTCTTTACACGGACTTTTATAACCGTGATACAGTTTCACTAACTGACAAGTCGCGCACTGACGCATAGAGGGCATTTTTGCCATGGCCACTTGCTTATGGTGATCGTAATCCGTACAGGGTTGCAATTCACTCAACACAAGGTCTTGAGTCTATGATTTTGGTACATGTTGCCGATAGCTTTGTCAGTAGCATTGCCTTTCTCCATGGTATCACGTTCTGTAGATGTTTACACGTTGCTTGTAGAAATCTAACTAGTGTCTTTCACAGGTAAATCTTGAGTTATAATTTTATTAAACAACTCCCAGCAGCCAAGGGTGGTTAACCAATGAAAGAGATGCCATGCATGCGCTAGGGCTGTATGGATAATGCTGCCACAGGAACAAGTATCCATGAGCGTTTGCAATGAGGGGCAGCCCAACTCCATGAGGTCGATACATTGACAGTAAGACGCCTAAAATGGTTGCAACCATTGACGTTTTTTATTACCTTTCACAAATACCACATTGGCCGAGGACAAGTGTGCATTCATGACTAGGTCCAAATATCTATAGGAAATGGTTCCTTGATTCCAGTCTAGTTGCCTATGATTTTCAATGCACTAGGTTTGTGTACGGTCTTTTTCACACAACAAATCAAAAGCATGGGGCGGTTTAAATAGCAAGTGCGTAGTTTGTGATATCCAATACGTGGTACAATCGATAATGGCCACTTGTTTAAATATAAATTTGTTGTCACCAATTTAGACCCTTGGCAATCGACAATGAGTGTGTGCAACATATTGCCGCTTGCCTGGACCGAGTTCAACTGACGACTGACTGACCATTGGCCACTAAAGTCTACCCATGACATGGACTTACCTGCCATGCTAGTAAAAAGAAAGAAATTGAGGTTAGGATAGGACAGGGGGAGATGAAAAAATAAGAATTTAAGAATTACATCATTTTATTATTATAACACGTCTTACAGGCTTTTGTCATTTTGGGATAGGGACGATACCAACTGATACAAGAATATAGTCTCTTGTGTTTGTAACGTTCATAACACCGATGATGTCCCAATGTCTCTAAACTAGGCGTTTTTGATGGTGAGCTTCTCACCGAAGCACCGTTGACACCATACACTCCACACGTATCGTATCTTGTTTTTTCATCACCCGGAAGCACGAGTGAGGGGTAGCTTGAATGACAGGGTATATTTCCCACCACCATTCTGCACAGGTATGGGCAGGCAGGTGACCAGCGCTGATGATCCTGCATGGGCTCATCACTCTCTTGCCATTGGTCTATGATGACGGGAGAAAAGGCACATTTCACTTAATTTCTTGTTTTTAAATAATAGAAGCCAGCGGCCGCCAAGGCTTGAGGGTTTATGAAAGGCACCGGCCACGTTGCAAAAGTCTTGAAACGTTGTTCCTCAGAGTTTAAATTTATGGATGTGACTTCTCTCGAGGCTTTAAAGCGAGACATGACTCAGCGGCTTGACGTGGGTTAACCTGTTATTTATACACTCGTCACTTGGTTGGACAGTGGATAATAGTTGACTTGTTTGTGATGAATAATCAAACAGTAGGCCGTCGTATTGGCTGGTACATTGTCATGCGTTTCGAAATCTAGTCGAATGTCAATATTGGATGGCTTGACAGACCCTTCCGGGTAAGATCAAAGACAATCAGTGGTGCTCTTGCCTTAAACGCTTGGGGTAGCAGCATGGGGCAGTTCTTTTTTTGATAATACGACCAACGAAATTTAGAAAACAAGTCGTACAGGGGGCCAAACTTAATTTTTGAAAAATCCAAATCCTGCGCTTCATAGGGAAACACAGCTCCGTTGAGGAATACACGTGCATTTCTCAATTGCAGGTGATCAATTTGCGTGGTATCTTTGGTTTTTTGATACTTGCGATTCGTTTGAAAACCCACGATCATTTTGAGAGGTCTCTCTGTATAGAGAGCTGTTTTTAAAGACCAACTATGTGTGTTAGTGGTGGGCAATAGCGGATACTCATGGAGTGCCCAGCTTCTAAATTCCATGGGTAGAGGCATATCTCTCTTTACCATCTTGAGTATGTCCAGGTTTTTGCTATCGTCAAGGGTCACATGGGGCACTTTCCATAGCAAGCGTTGTAGTTGAATTTTGAATCTACGGGGGCATTGTCGGCTCCCTTGAGTGCATTATTATCACTCCTGTCTCTCACCAGATGCACTTGCCTGGCGTTGACCACAAAGCGCTGGTGATCTTCGGCAAAGCCTGAAATCAGTTTAAAAGGTAAATATCCAGAAGAGGTCTCATCGGTGTGTACCATCCAGTCATTACTTGAGTCAGGGCACCAACCCGCCATGCAAAGTGTTTTACCTTCTTCCTCAATATAAGAGGGATATAGTTTCATGACACTGGAATTACCCACATTTCGAGTGCTATCCACCACGATATCGTTAATCACGTAACGCACTTCAGAAAACAGAAAGGCGAAAGCATGGTTGGCTAACTTGGATGTAGTGGGTGTAGAGCCAAAGGCTTTAGAGAGTCGACCTTCAATCTGAATGACACTTTCATGCGGTAGGGTGTAAATATCTTGGTTGTTGATAACAAATTGAATTTCATCATTGTTATTGAGTCCAACTGTTTGAGCTTGATAGAAGTGGAGATCAATTCTTACCACCCCTGGTTGCTCCTCGATGTGGTTTGCTATCTCTAGAATAGAATTCATCATGGGGCTTGACGTGGTAACCCAAATGCTGTAAAATCTGTTTGTCCTTATATGTTAACGTGTATTCACGTGGCAAGCAACTAACACCATTCCTAGACGGTGTTGTTGCTTTATATACAAACATCATAGTGCCTTTAGCCCCAACATGTAAGTCACTGGAGTGGAAGAATCTAGAGCAATGAGTTGTTGATCTCTAATGATCAGTCTTAATGTTATATTACTAATACCATCGACAGCCACAGAATGAAAAAGCACCACTGGAGGGTTTTCAAGAATAATGTAGCCATTGGGCGATGTCACAATAAAGTCATAAAGCGAATGCGATGGTTCTTGATTGGTGTACACTTGGCTAATAATATTAAACGTCACCGACACATGATGGTCCTCAATGAATTTCACTTCATGGTCTGATTCATGTTTTTTGTTGGGCCCCAACACGCGTGGTTTAAATCCTAGTAATGGACCAATGGAATCGGGGCGTGTTTTAAAGTCAATGTTGAATGTGGAGAAAATACTGCAGCGATGAGTGTTGGTATTTCCTACAAGTTCTAACTTGCGCGATCCATCGAGAAATGACTTTAAACCATATTGATTGATCGACACCACATAAATTTGTTCATAAATGTCATCTATCGTATATACACCAGAGTTCAGGGTGAGCACAAAATCATCATAGTAAAACTTGTTGTTCACATTTTCACGTATGTTGTATATTCGATTGTACGTTTCAAGAGAAACAAGTCCCAAACCATAAGGTCTTTCACGCAATTCGATAGGCGGGTAAGAGTCTAGTCTGACTTCAGGTCCTCGTCCATACAGTGTAAACGTTTTACTTTCTGCCGACATACGGTTGACGTTTTTGCATATGCTGCATCTTATATAAAAAATTAAACACAAACGTCCACACTGTTGGCAGTTAAACTTTTGCTCACGTTTCACATTATAATATATCTTGATTCTGTTTCCAAAATAGGTCACTAGTTCCATGGGTGGGGGCAAATTCCCAATACTGTCAAAGTACCATACGGTGGATCCCTCTTTGACATAAACTACATAATGCGTTCCTGGTCCTCGGTGATCATCCAAATTGACAACAGCACATTCCTGTTTCCAGGGTCGTGGGGGTAATTGGTTTCGCATAAACACACCTCGAAAATGAGAAATCTTTAGTTGTTTAGCATAGCTTTCCACTTGTTCATGCGTCAGGGCATGTCTTGCTATGGCCGAGGTTAAATTTTTTTCTATTAATATTTCGAAGTGGTGAAATCCCAAATCCTTGTTGAGAAAGGGCTGGCTTTAAATTGACATTTCTAGCCCCCATAGCAATCGCTTCCATGGTTTCATTGTGTCGCTGACTTTCTTTGAGTTGTTGCTTGCCCTGCTGCGCGGCTTTAATGGTTTTCGCCAGTGCACTGGCACCATCCAAAAGTGAACCCAGAGCAGCCAAACCGGCAAATAATGCAGGTAAATATCCAGCTCGTTTGGGTGCGGGAATAACTCGCCCTTGTTTTAAACCCTGTCGCCGACGTTTTGGAATAACATGTCTCTGTGCTGCTCCAAGGGATTTTCTTGTGGTCAACACATTATTTTTTATATTTTTCTTTCGCAAGGGCTTGTCCACGAATGTCTTAAGCCCAGGCTTTGCCAGAACAGAGTATTATTTTTAGTCTTTTTAGTCTTTCTCACCACATATCTTTGTTTCACCATGATGATAATCACCAACAACCTTTCACAAAAATGTTTAAGTCACAACTAACGCCAGATTGTTATTTCATGGCTGTATATTCCAATTCCACATATAGTGGGAAATCGTTTATGTTTTTTCCCGCTTGCATTTCATCCCATGTCAACATAAGATGAAAGGATTATTCGTCACCTGCTTTGACCATTTCATGGTTATGGGCCAACATCCTGTGACCATTTATCTCTATTTGTAAAAGGTTCTCATCAGGCATCGCGTATTTCATGTGAATGGTTCCATCATAATGCAATCGATAGTGGCAGTGCTGGTCATGGACTAGTGGTAAATGGTTTTTGTCATTCACAGCTTTTTCATTTGTCAGATACACTAAAAATACGGATGGGATAAATTTATAAAGCCTTTTCATTTCATAGGTCACGTAACGCTTGGTACAGACCTCGTCTTCGTCTTGCGTGTCTTCAATGTGAGGCACTTTGTCATAAAATTCATACACATTGTTGTCCACATACGTTTTTGTAGTAACGTATGTAGACACTTGGGGATGTTTTACATGGGTTAACCGCTTTCTCTTAAAGTCATAATCTGCCTGTTTTGTGCGTGACACTACAGACCTATCCACATAGTGTTTATTAGCAGGATCTGTTTCTTGTTTAGGATCATGTATGGGGACAGACCAAGCTTTGGCCATCAAAGCACGTCCAAAGACATCCATCGTCAACCTGTAGTACGAGTCTACTGTTTCTATGACAAGGCTCGTTGTGCTGTATATAGACAGCCTGCTAGTCTGGCTAAGCCTTAGTTGAAACGAAGATTATGAAGCAGCAAGATTCATTCCCCGTTGGGGACATGGTTACCCATCTCTGTCCCACATCACGTGAACAACGCCATGGTTCACTGTTTTCATCTTCCATTCGCTGCATCGTGGGACCTTCCGGCTGTGGGAAGACCAATCTTTTGCTGACGCTCATCAGAGCGCCCAACGGTCTGCGTTTTCAAAATATTTATATTTTTGCAAAATCTCTCTACCAACCCCTCTACGTGTTTCTGGATCAATTCATGTCTGGATTAAGAAAAGAGAATATGGGTTATTTTACATTTTCCATGAAAGAAAATTTTATATCACCGAATGAGGTAAAGCCTGATTTACTCATGATTTTCCATGTATCCACTGAACGTCAAGGCATCATTCAAAGCTATTTCAGCATGGGTTGACACAAACATATCGATTGCTTCTATCGTAGACAAACGTATTCTAAAATGTCCAAACAGTTGATTCGTGACAATGCCAATGTCATAGTTTTATTTCGCCAGGACGAGAGGAACAGTCGTCACATTTATAATAAACATGTGAATCCGGATATGACCTTTCAAATGTTTACTGAATTGTGTGCCAAGTGATGGAACACTTAACGTCATGCCTGTTTAGTGATTGACAAACAAAGTGAACTCAACCAAGGACGGTATCGCTTAGAGTTTGATCATTTTATTGCTATTTAAGGCCTTGTCTCTTTCCATCTCAAGTCATTTGTCAAGACACCATGGCGTTAGCAGAGAGTCAATTGAAAACGTATATTATTAGAGCAAAAAATACTATTCGCCAAAAGTTTCGTCAATTGAAAGGATCGCGTGCAGATCATGCTTTGTTTATTCAACAACATTTAGCACCTCCGCTAAAAGCCATGTTGAAACCCTCTTTCATGCCATCTGATAATCTAACCACAGTTTCACAAGCCACGCAGATTCTGCACGAGGAACCTGAGGAAGAGGAAGAGGAACAGGAAGAGGAAGATTTGACTAGTGTTAGCGAAGTTGAGGATGACGAGGAACAAGTGTTTACGCCTCAAAAAAAGGCTGCACCCCTTGAAGACTTTTTAAGAAAAAAGAAATCCTTTCCATGATCGAAACACCTTGCCCTTCCAGATCGTCTCCGTTTTCACAACTATTGGCCACACCTCAATATAAAGCTCTACTCAAAAACATTTTAATAAAATATTAAGGATCAACACTAGAACCCTATCTCATTGATCTATTTATTGGAAACACAGATACCACGTATGGTGTTCGCTATGAGGATGATAGTTTTAAAATTGGCGATTCATCCATTTAATTTGCTCGTACTAATGCTGTCATTAAGAACATCAATTATAAATTAACGCCAGGACTGTTAAAGCTGATCTTCTCTCGAAAACCCTCTTCCCATGATTATACACCCGAGGATCTTGGCAAATAAAAAACCATTTTATTGGATACCCATGCCCACAAAAGACAGAATGATCCCACTCAACAAGTGAATGCCAATATATCTCAAAAATATAAAACCATCATTGCAAAAATGTTTCCCACCAGTCAAGGTACTCGTCGTAAAGCCTCCGTTTCGGGAGTGACTTTTAAACCATTAAAACCCATTGTGGATGTTACCAACTGGCACAATCCCAATATGCTCGTTCCGCGGCTACAGTTGTTGCATGCTTCACATCAAGCTGGCCATAACGGTCACGATTGGGAAATTCAAGAAATTGAACAAGAAATTCCAAATGGCAAAATTATTGTTTAAGCCCTCACCCATTAAAATGGGTATTGCTCACGAGTTACATCGCCCAGCTAGGCGTCACTATCCACGACTCAAGGTGATTTCACGAGGTGTGGATGAACTTTGGCAGGCTGACTTGATTGAAATGATACCCTATGTTTGCGTTAACGACGGTGTAAACTATATGTTGACCGTCATTGATGTCTATTCCAAAATGGTCTTTGTTGAACCTGTGCGTCGCAAATCTGGTCCACTAGTTACCAAGGTCTTTCAACATATTATTCAACACTCCAAACGTCAACCTCAGTTGCTACAAACCGACCAAGGGAAAGAATTTTTCAACAAGGATTTCTCCAGTTTTCTCGCAACTAAAGATATTCACCATTACACCTCGTACAGCAATCTCAAAGCCAGCGTGGTTGAGCGGTTCAACCGAACATTGAAAACGCATATGTGGAAAGCGTTTACTGCTCAGGGCACTTATCGCTGGTTGGACATGTTACCAGAGCTAGTGTCACGTTACAATGACACCAAACGTAGAACGATTGGAACCAAACCACGGCTCATGACCAAAAATATTCAGCGATTGGATAAACTGTTTAACCCCATAAAAACACCAGACCCTAAACGTCACCGACTGAAAATTGGGGATTTTGTTCGTGGGAGCAAATTTAAGTCGGCCTTCAATAAAGGCTACACACCTCTGTGGGGGACTGAACAATTTCAAATTCGTCAAGTCAACTTGGACAGTCCAGTCACCTATTTACTCCAACACATCAACCATCAACCCATAAAAGGTAGATTTTATCTCCATGAACTTCAGAAAACAGCGTTTCCTAAGCATTATCTTGTGGAAAATGTGTTGAAACACAAAGGAAATAATATGTTAAATGGTTAGGATTTAACTCTACGCTTAATTCTTGGTTCAATAAATTACATGTTGTGTGAACCTGTGCACTTTTTTATTTATTGAGTTATGTTGTACAAGAGCCCTGTGTACAGCGCTCCGCGATTCGTGCATGTCCATAAATGTTTCTCCTTCTCCCTCCACACCTGCGTCTCACTCCTTCGCTCCATGTTGACATACAACTCGTTCAGCTATAGGATGTCATGGGTTCTCCACTCCTCCCCTCACCTCTCCCCACACCTCTGGCCCCGCCCCCTCGTTCCTCACCGCTTTGCAGTGGTCACGTAATTTCCTGCTGTGTAGAGGTTTTCTTCCTCTCCCCTCTCACCCACTTCTGCTTGGAGCCTGGCTGGCTGTTATCTCTTTTTACAGAGTTGTCAGATGGTTCCAACCTGTTATCGATATCCAGCTTGACAGACATTCCATTATCTTAGCTGGCCAGCTTCAGTCGGCCAGACCCCAAGCGGATTTTTCTTTCTTGGCTGCCAGCGAGACATATAAAAGCAAGTTCTGTTATTGTTGTCGACTATAAAAGCCTTGCTTTTATTCGGCTGATACTATTATCAATTTGTCAGGTTTCTTTTTTGTCGGCAAGATGGCCTGCATCAAGGGAAGTGTGCTCCGTGTGATTATAGTATTTTTAATGGTAAAATGTGCAGTGACTGTGGCAAGACGTGATCATTCTGTGACCGTTAATGGCGAACAGGATCTGAAGAATCAACCCCTTATGGAAAAACGTCTGGTGAGTGACAAATGCACAATACATTCCTGGACATGGTGTGGCAGTGAAGGTCTGGGGCTGGCCACCATTAGCCGGCCACGCCGAGCGGGAGGGGAAGGTGTCGCAAGGCTACCTGCTACCGGGTTCTCGCTCTGCTGTCTAGCGCTTGCTCTAAGCGGCGACATAGAACTCAACCCTGGACCTTTGCAATGCGCAATATGTGAAAAAATCGGCCGAAAAATCAATTATATATTCAGTGCAGTAATTGTAACATGTCGAGTCACAGGACGTGTGCTAAAATCAGTACCTCTGAGTTCCGGTGCATTAAAAAAGGCACGCGAACGTGGACATGTTGGCAATGTGCTATGCCGCCGTTTACCGACTCGTTGTGCAACAATACCAGTGATATTCCCAGTGACTCTGTAAATAGTGTAAATAACCTGAATAGTTCACTTGTAAATAAACACTTATCACTGTTCGCCTTCAATGCCCGCAGCATCACGTGGCCGGGACGGAAACAAAACATTCATGCTACAGTGACCGCCCTAGATCCAAGTATTGTGTGTTGCAGTGAAACGTGGCTCTCTGGGGTGGTAGGTGATCGGGAGGTGTTACCAGACACATACCAGCTGTTCCGGAAGGACCGACCACGGACTTCAGGGGGCGGGGTTCTCATTGCTGTGAAACCTGAGTACAATGCAACTCGCGTTCATCAGCTGGAAACTGACGCTGAGGCCGTGTGGGTTGAGGTTCAATGCAGTAACGGTAAATATCTGATCGGATCAGTCTATCGCTCTCCGAAATCGTCCCAGCTGATGAATGATGAGCTGATTCTCTCCCTCAAACGGGTGCAAAACCTTCAACAAAATTATGACGCTGTCAACATTGTTGGTGATTTCAACCTACAAATCACATGGAATAGAAATGCCACTCCTATCCCAAATAATCCTATATCCAACAACTTCCTTACAGCATTTTATGATCTATTCCTCCATCAACTCATATTTGAAGCTACCCGTATCACTGAGACCTCCCGTTCAACCCTCGATCTCTTCCTAACAAACTCTCCATCCTCAATTCAGTCTCTACAAGTCATCCCTGGATTTTGTGATCACCAAGCCCTCCTAGCTATATTTACCCACGAAAAGAACAGTCCAAAATTACAAACCAGAACAGATTACAATTACTCCCGTACCAACTGGAAACTCCTTTCTGACATCTTACTTGACAGATTACCGGCCATTACACCTTCAGTCACCAACAGTGTAGATATAGATGGTACCTGGCATACTTGGAAGGAAATCTTTTTTCAGTGCGTCGATGAAGTGATCCCTATGGTTACAATTAAAAATAAGAAAAAACACCTTGGATCTCAAAGGACATAATATCCAAAATAAGAAAGAGAAATCAGCTCTATAACAAGTGGAAACAGTGCCCAAGTGACAGCAGGTGGGAAAAGTATAGGCTGGCTAGAAATAGTACCAAATCTGCAATTCGTGAAGCCTACAGTACGTATATGGACAAATTAAGCTTTAATCCCAAGGCAATGTGGACATTCATTCGGAGCAAAAGTGGCAACACCGCACCACAGAGCTTTAAACATAACGGACTTTCTATTTCCAAACCACTAGACATAGCCAACTCATTCAACTGTAAATTCCAAAGTAACTTCTCTCCACCTGACACCAGTGAAGGAATGTTCCTACCAAGGACATCATCCCCTCTCTTTCCCCTAGCCAGTCTGTATTTCACACAACAGGAAGTTCGAGACAGCTTACGGAGAACTAGACCCCATGCCGCGACAGGACCAGACTTAATCCCTGCTCGGATCCTTCATTACTGTGCAGATGCCCTAGCACCCTCATTGTGCGCACTTTTCAACCAGTCCATTAACACCGGGACTCTACCACAAGAGTGGAAACATGCTAACGTGGTCCCTGTGTACAAATATGGTGACAAGGAAGACATGGACAACTACCGCCCGATTTCTCTGACTCTGGTATCTGTAAATGTATGGAGCGCCTGGTTGCTAAGAACATACTGGAATTCCTGAGTGAGCGAGGCCTGTTAAATCCAAGCCAACATGGCTTCGTTCCGGGGAGAACTTGTACAACTCTTTTGACAAAAGTGATTGATGACTGGAAGAACTCTTTGGATCAGACTAACGTCTCCCAAGTGGACTGTGTGGCCCTGGACTTAAGCAAAGCTTTTGATCAGGTGCCTCATCAAAGACTCTTGTTAAAGCTTGGCAAATATGGCATCGGAGGCAAACTGATTACATGGTTGACGTCATTCCTGGTAGGTCGAACGCAGTGTGTCGTGTTTGGCGGGGCCAAGTCACCGAACATAGTGGTAACTTCGGGAGTATCACAGGGGTCGGTGATTGGGCCTTTGTTGTACATGGTTTTTACCCTCGACCTTCCAAGCTGTGTGACGTCCATGATGGCGCAGTATGCAGACGACTCAATAATTTACAGAGCCATAAAAATAATGATGACGTAAAAGCACTACAGGAAGATCTGGACAGTGTGGCACTGTGGTGTGATGTAAATAAGATGACCTTGAATGTAAACAAGTGTAAATATATTCGGCTAAGTAGGGCCAGACAGCCTATTGCACATAGCCTTTCACTGAGCGGCAAAGTTCTTCCCATTCACTGCGAATGCTGGGAATACACATTTCCAGCAATTTGAAGTGGAATGTACACGTTGAGGAATCTAGGTGTAAGGCAATTAGAATTCTAGGATTTGCAAGATGTAATATTCTGGGATTCAGAAGCCCTGCACTCCGAGCGGTGTATCTCTCCACGATACGGCCCATTCTTCTGTACGGACTTCCTGCCTGGCATCCCACTACCGAGGAAAACATGAGGAAGTTAAGTGCAGTCCAACGTCGAGCAGAGCGACTCATTTACAATCAGGGTAACAAAGTTTTGACAAAACCATTAACATACATCAATGACATATGTAGCCAAATAGATCTCACCTTTCTCCGAAAATCTCTAGCTGGCACCATTATACTGTACCCATTTCACCACCGTCAGCTGTCATATCGTTCAGTCCGTAGAGCACATGGTGTCACACTTGTTCCTCCATTCGCTAGGACAACAGAATATCAATCTGGATTCTACAATCGCTCTGCTCGAATTTGGAATGACCTGCCTCGTGAAATAAATACCTTCCTCCACGAAAATTTTGCCGCAAAGTGAAGGCTCTAAAGGGACTAAAACCCCATGTAAATTGAATTATATACTGTATAATGTAACTTTGTGAGTGATTGGGAGTGGGCGCGTGCGTGTATGTATGTATGTATGTATGTATGTATGCGTGTGTGAGCGTGTATATGTGTGTGTGCATGCCTGTGTCTTCCCTTTTATTTATGAATTGTATGATATAGACATCATGTACAGCAGATTATGTGTATATAGCAAATGTAAAGGTGTAAATTGTATAATGAAACATTTGCGATTTGTTTAGATTTAATGAACGGAGATGGAGACACTGATGTGTATGTGGGGCTTGCCCTTTCTCTGTCAGCCGTCCATAAATTGTAGGCACAATTTTTGGTAAATAAATAATAATAATTGTTACGTGCAATGCACGTCCCAATGTTTTTTTTAAATCCCGCTTCCCTGTATTCGGGTGTTCCATGACCTTTTGAATCGACCGTCTGCTGTCTTGATTCCGTTTGTCAACACGAGATAGCACCTGTTGTCGGACTTCGGGGTTACTTCAAGTAGTTCCTGCTTCTCCGCTAGAGAGTGTTGCTTGTGCCTTTTAAAACTCTACCAATTCGTGGCATAATTGAAAGGCAATTATATTCTACGTCATGAAACAAATGCCTGTGTATTCATGATACCACCAAATGATTTACTTAATAATGACATTGTTGATTGATGTGTCAAGCCTTGATTGGACGATAAATATTTACATGAATGCAGTTCGGCATCTGACGCGGGATTTCTCCGCCATCTTGTGAAGTCCATGGCCTGTCGTGAAGAAATCAACAAGCCGACTGGTCGTGAAAGGTGTCACCGCTGGTGGGGGCTTGGCCCCCAGCCTCTACGAAATATAAATATATTCAAGAGAAAAAGGAAATGTCTGTGCTCCTAGGCTATAATTTCCTAACTTGCCTTGAAGATGATGTGTGATCTGTTTGCTTTACGGGCTACAAGATGAAAAGCCTCGTGGGTGATCGAAGCGGGATGTGTGTGCTTACGCAGTCATATTTGAGGCAGTTCATATCCTTTACATTATTTAAAATGTGTTAGTGTTTTTTGTTTCATTGTGTCTCCACTGGGAAGTTTTAAGGTGCGTAATTATTGTATATATCTAATTATTTTATTTTGGGAGCTCCAATATTGGCCTTGTATGAATGTTTGATCTTGTGTTTTGTTTTGCATGATAGGCCTAAAATTTCTTTTAATGTTTTTATAATGTTTACTTATATATATCAATTGTGTTATTTTTGTACCTTCTGGAGACACATTTATAAGTTTATTTTACGTTTTAAATTTTTATTTATTTTCATTTGGCAACCTTGGGATTGGCGTATTATCAATCTAATGTAAGATCCGTCGAGACATAAACCGACTAGTGTTAATAGTTTTTAGATGTAATTGTTTTCCGCCTTTCATTCCGCTCTGGGGATTCTAAATTAATTTATTGCTAATTGTTTGCCGTAGTTTCGATCAGACATGCGGTCTCCTGTTATTAGTGGCCATGTTTGTTTTTGTTTTGCCCAGATGCATTCTGCTCTCGAGGTCAGTCTGTTGGCGCGGACCGCAAAACTAAAACGTGTTGTGTGTTAGCTTAATTTTTTTCTTAAATGTAATCTTGTTGATTTAACTTTGTTTTTTTGGTAAATGTTTCTGTGTTTTTTCGTCGTGATGCAAATCTTAAATTTATTTTCTAATCCAATTTTATTTTGTTAATTTAAATTTTAATTTCTCGTTTCCTCGTGGCCGGGATCTCCGCATGTCGGATCGCTATTGCATTCCCTTGTAAATTATCAAGCCCTTTCTCATTGTGTTATGCCTGTAAATTTTATTTTAATCTTTGGGCTTTATAACATTTTAATTTCAATTTGATTCTTGTCCTTTTGATTGCAAACATGCATGATCTGTTTCTGGTGGAGGTGTTTTCTCATCAACTGTTGTGGCATTATTTCGCCGGCAGCAATTCTGTCGGTTATTGGGGGGTGTCTGTAGAATAGCCTGTGCGTTCCCCTTCTCCACTTTCCTTCCACCCCTTTGGAGCTCTTCTGTTGGGGCATGTCATCTGGAGGTGATTTTGTTGCTGTGGAAGCGACGCGGACCTCTAAATACAGGTAAGTTGGCCCATCCACGCTGGCCATTGGGCGGTGTCATTCTGGTGAAGCAGAGCGTTGGTTATCGAGTTACCGACGTGCTGCTGGCTAAGCCGCCGTGTCATTCTGGTAGCAGACCGCGCTCGAGTTCACTTCCGTAACCCTCCCCTTCCTCAATAACCGCAGGCTCGTTTTATGGACCCCTCTAGTGCTGATGGAGCGGTTGTTGATGGGATCTTGTCAGGCCAGTGCTCTTGATGTTATGTAAAGCTAATCCTTGTCCTTTGTTTTATTTCATGTTTGCCTCTGGATATCCATGTGCTGTTATGTACATGACCGGTCCTGAGCGAGGTGTTTGCTGCTGTATTTTATCCTGTTTGTGTGCAACATCCCCACTGAAGAAGAAGCTCGGTGAGTGACTGACATGTGTTCTTGGCATGGGATATGGGATTTCTTAATATTCTGATAGCCTACATGCTTCGAGTGAAGGCATCCTGGAGCCCTGTCGGAAGCTGTTAGCCGTATGTTGTGTGCCAATTTTTGTAATTTAGCTTCCTGTTCTCGAGCCAAGCAGGCGGTGACGTATGCAGTTCTGGGCAGCATGGTGCATGGTCTTGTATTATAGGTGGTGGCTGTGTTCGAGTGTCAGCCTAATCTATGGTGTTGGTAATTGGTGGTTGTGGTACTGTTATGAAAGTGTAAACTGTCCTCGTAATTCCTAAAATTTGTTTCCTTCTGTATTGTCTGTCTGAATTCTGTGTTCTTTAAAATGGCCGACAACAATAGTGTTTTCGATTTAATTGACTTAAGTGATAACCTTGTGAATTTGGAGAGTTCTTCTGGGGTTGAACGTGAATCACCTCTGTTTACTAGGTCTGAGGTTTTGGGATCGATTACTAGTAGTAGTTTGCCTGCCCATCTGTTGTCTGGCGCTGGCTCGTCCATACCTCTTAACCCTGCATACGGTCATTCTTCTCACGTTTGGTCACCTAATGATTTCCTGGCTACTGCCGACCCGTTGCATCCCAGTTCCTTCTGTAGTAATGTAAATGTTTTGTCGCCTGTAGGGGGTGTGAGAGCGGGCTACACTGGTAACAATGTCTCTTTTCCAAATGCTACATTCTCGCCTACCGTTAATTATGGGTCGATTCCTCATCCCATTTCTGGTTTTTTAACTAAGTTAAAGAGTTTCAACCTGGATGACGTTACCCAAGTGGTCCTATTTTTAAAACAAGTAGTCGAATTGGGTAACCATGCCTCGATTTTTGGGATGTCGGAAATTCAAATTTTTCAACTCCTGTATCCGGTTGCATCCGGTATGCTGCGCGATAAGCTAATTGAAGCTATCCACCTCCGCATGACCTTAGCCATGTTTATTAGGGAAGTGTTGTGGTTTTTTGTCCCTGCGAGTGCCCTTAGTGCTCTCGAGCAAAGGTTTTTATATCGTGTCCAGAGGTTGGACGAGTCCCTTAGCGACTATGTCAGCGACATTAAGGTGTATGCCCAGGTATTTGCATCCACTTTAACTGAACGAGAGTTGGTGTCATCGATTGTAAATGGGTTTTCGCCTGAATATAGGTCATTCATGACTATGTGTACCAGGCCTTCGTCATTTGTCGAGCTGAAACAGGTCATTATTTAGGCTATGGCTGTGAAACATGCAGATTCCCTTCGTGTAGCTAATGTTCCTCCTCCTTCCTTGATGTCTCGGCCCCCTCCTTCCTTGATGTCTCGTCCCCCGCCTAAGGTTATGTTCCACCCAAGACCCAACATTAAGTGTCACACGTGCGCTGGCGTGGGGCATGTCAAGAAGGTTTTTCCGAGTAACCAGGTTGTGTATCGCCAATGACGGGATGTTGTGGAGACCAATTCGGGTGTTACTTCCAAGGATATTTCTGTGCATAAGAGTTTGGGAAAACCCTGTGAAGTTTCTGGTCGCCTTACCAATGAAAGTCTTGATAACTCGTTGAAAACTAAATCTTCACGTGCTAATTCTGCTTATGTCGCTGACCTACCTAACCTGTCCGTGAGCAATGTCGTGGCAAGTCAGCCTAATTCTAAATGTAATGTGAAACCTGTGGTGCGGGTGTCCTCGCCATCTACTTGTAATCGTTTTAGAGTGAGTAATGATTTTGGAATTTCTCCTGTGGCTAAAGGAATATCCCCGTTTATTGAAATTTGTGTTAATGTCGAGCCCGTTTCTGCATTGCTTGATTCGGGTAGTGTCGCATCCTTTATAAGCGAAGACTGTTTTTTGTCCATGAGGAGTGTTTGCAAATTTCCTGAGTTAGAGCCTAACAATGAATCTTTTATTTCGGCAAATTGTTCAAACTTAAATATTTTGGGTAGTATGGCAGTTAAAATCCATATTCTAAGTTTTTCTTGGAAGTTTAAATTTATTGTTGCCAGAAATCTTTCTTGTTCTGTGGTCATTGGAGCTAATTTCCTGTCACAAGTTAGTATGCTTCTTGATTTTGGTGCTCGCAACTTATGGTTTAAGTTTAATCCGCAAAGTAAGTTATCGTTTAACACAGTTTTATCTTCTCCTGCTGTCAATTCTGTTAGTGAACCTATGACTATTGAGGATCTCGATCTGGAAAATTTAAAGAGTCTTCAAAAGGATGCCATTAAGAGGTTATGTCAGGAATATAGCGATGTATTTACTGACAAGTTGGGTGTAACCCATTTGATGGAGTACAGGATTGAGCTAACCGATTCTGTGCCGGTGCGTTCCAGCCCGTATCGACTTGCCCCGCCCAAGATGGCTGAACTTCGTAAGATTATCGATAAGATGTTAGAAGAAGGTGTAATCCAACCCTCTATCTCTGCCTACTCATCCCCTGTATTTCTTGTGCCAAAACCTAACGGTGGTTTTCGGGCGGTGGTCGACTATAGGGCTCTTAATCAAAAAGTTGTTTTGCAGTCCATCCCTTTGCCGGACCTTCACACATGTTTTAGTTGGTTTCGCAACGTGAAGGTGTTCACGATCCTCGATTTAAATTCTTCTTACTTCCAAATTCCCCTCTCTCCTGAATCCAGGCATGTTACTGCTTCTTCCACTGACTGGAACCTGTTTGAGTATGCCCGTGTCCCGTTTGGCCTATCCACCGGAGCCGCTGTGTTGAGCAGACTTCTGGACAAGGTGTTTTCTGAAATTAAATTCAAGTTTGTGTACCACTAACTTGACGATGTGGTGATCTATTCTGAGTCCTTCGAGGAACACGTTGATCATCTGAAAGTTGTACTTGATCGGTTGCGTGACGCTGGCCTTACCGTCAAATTGTCCAAGGTTTCCTTTGCCAAGCCCAAAATTTCCTTCTTGGGACATATTGTTTCGGAATCTGGTATCTCCGTGGACCAGTCTCGTACGTAGGCCATCAGAGATTTTAAACCACCCAAGAACGCCAAGGGTGTTGCTCGTTACATTGGTATGGTGAACTTCTTCCGTAAGTTCATCAGTAACTTTGCCGACCGTGCTGCTCCTCTAAATCAATTACGCAAAAAGGCTGTGAAGTTTGAGTGGGGTCCCTCTCAGCAGGTAGCCTTCGAAGATCTTAAGCTTGCGCTCTCTAACGCCCCTGTGTTAGCCATTCCGGATTTTGGGAAGCAGTTCAATGTACAGACTGATGCGTCTGGTTGTGGTGTTGGTTGTGTCCTACTGCAAGAATCTGATCTGGGTAGGCAACCCATTGCATAGGCTTCTCGTACCTTAACGGACGCAGAGAGGAAGTATTCCATATACGAACTTGAGGGTTTAGCTGTATTGTTCGCTCTGGAAAAATTCCGTATGTATCTTGAGCACACTAAGTTTCTCCTTGAGACCGATAACCAAGCCTTGAGCTGGGTCTTAGGGAAACCCCGTAAAACTGGTAGGATTGCCAGATGGGCGACTAGGATTCTGTCATTCCAGTTCACTGTCCACCATATACGTGGGTCCGAAAATGCGGTAGCTGATTCATTAAGCTGCATGTACGAGGAAACAGCTGAAGCGGTTCTTCAAGAATGTGAACCCGTAAACCTTGTATCTGCTGTAAATTGTGTCAATGTCGTTCTCAGCAATTCCCCTGTGCTTTTTGAAGATGTGAGACGATTCCAGAAAGAAGACCCCTCCTTATCTAGCCTAATTGATCGAATCAATTCTGGTGAAGTGATCAAGCCATACTCTCTAAAGGATGGTGTATTGTGTTGTCGTCTCGTCATGACCGTCTACCTAAATTTGTGCTCCCGTCAGTCCTCATTCCGGAAATATTTCGTTACTATCACGAATCTCCTATAGGTGGCCACCTAGAAGTATTCAAGACCCGAGCTAAAATCAGACAGTTTTTCATTTGGCAAATTATGGATGGCGACATCAGGAGGCTCATTAGAAATTGTGCTGCATGTAGTATTAGCAAACCTCCGGTTTCTACTAAGGTTGGTCTGTTGTCATCTGAACCGGCATCTAGACCCATGGAGAGGCTTTTTATCGACCATGTTGGGCCGTTCCCTCGCTCTGGTCAGGGAAACCAATTTGCGCTTGTTTACACTGACGGTTTCACCCAGTTTAGTTGGATTTTCCCCACCAGACAGGCTACGACCGGTTCCGTCATAAAGTGTCTTAATTCCATATTTTCATCTTTTAGGCCATGTCAGTAACTTGTGTCAGATAATGCCAAGTGCTTTGTATCTCATCAGTTCCGTCAATTCTTATTTTATTATGCTATTTCGCATGTAACCACCACTCCCTATTTTCCTAACCCGTCTCTCGCTGAGCGAGTCAATCGTAATCTCCGTTCTGCTCTGATTGCTTTCCACCACGACGACCATTCCAAGTGGGATTCTAATTTGCATTGGCTCAATTTTGCTTTCAACACCGCCGTGCATGAGAGCACGCAAGCCACCCCTTTTTCGTTAATGTTTTCCTTTATGGCCAATTCTCCGTTGTCTAATCTGTGGAACCTGCACGATCTCCTTCCAGACAGTTTCACGCCCGAGGATATGAGGGCGAAATTCGACAAGGCTAGAGAGAATATTAAGGTATCACATGACCAACTTGCCAAGCGACACAATGCCTGTCGCAAGCCAACGGATTTGGAAATTGGTGATGTTGTGTACGTTCGCAATTTCGAGCCCAAGGGCGTCAGTAATCTAGTTTCAAGCAAGTTGACCCCTCGTTTCAAGGGCCCATGTTATGTAGAGGCATTCCTGACTCCCGTTACTCTGCTTATTAGAAACCCCAAGGCAAACAAAATTTCAAGAGTGCATCTGTCGCACATCAAACGAGGTGGAGAGGTTTCTAATGAGGAAATGTTACCGTAAATTTTGTAAAACGAATTTTGTATAATGTAGAGTATCTCTAACCTTCATTGAAGCCTTCAGGCATCTGTTCCTTCTGGAATTTTGAACTGGATATGAAAACTCTGATGGGATACAAAATGTAACTGTTGGGTAATTCCCATTTTTTGGTATATTGTAAAATTGAAACTAAAATTTGATGTTTTCATAAAAGAGGCTAGCATGTAAGTTGGGCTCGGTGGGAGACCTAACTCATGGTAACCTTCTATTCCTGTTTCCTTTGGGAATTTAAGTGGTCACTCCTCTACCGTAGTTCCTTCTAAATGTATAGTCGTTTAACTCATGTAATCTTGAAAGGTACTTCTAGTCTGTAAAAAGGTAAACTTGTTAATGAAATTTTGTAAGCACGGATCTAGGGCTTGGTCAGAAATATTTTCTTCATATAAATTCAATTTTGTTTCTCCTTGTAAAATGTAGTAAGAAATTGTAATTCTGTAAACTTTTATTTTTGAAATAAGATAAACTTCTGTTTTGTAAATGGCTGCCCACGCGTCGTATAATATCTTGCACATTGCATCCACCTACTTCGTTTAAAGCTAACTACATTGGACTTGTTGAAAATTTTCCTAACGTGTCTCGGACTATGAAAGCACTGCAGGTGCTGGTGTTCTGCGTTTCTGAAGAATTATGGACACAGGGAAGCTGTTAACTAAGTGGTTTGCGAGGTGATCAATTATCCCATCACTGATAATCTGACCCTGCATTCTTCCTAACCAAAACGATGCGGTTTTGTCCATCAATTGGAGTTAACTGGTGAACATTATCTTCTGGAAACATGCTTGGTGAATCGACTAGTTAAAGAGTACTGCCTATGCCTAGGCATATTCGTGAACTGTGTTCACGCTTAAGGGAGGGAGACTGTTACGTGCAATGCACGTCCCAATGTTTTTTATATCCCTCTTCCCTGTATTCGGGTGTTCCATGACATTTTGAATCGACCGCCTGCTGTCTTGATTCCGTTTGTCAACACGAGATAGCACCTGCTGTCGGACTTCGGGGTTACTTCAAGTAGTTCCTGCTTCTCCGCTAGAGAGTGTTGCTTGTGCCTTTTAAAACTCTACCAATTCGTGGCATAATTGAAAGGCAATTATATTCTACGTCATGAAACAAATGCCTGTGTATTCATGATACCGCCAAATGATTTACTTAATAATGACATTGTTGATTGATGTGTCAAGCCTTGATTGGACGATAAATATTTACATGAATGCAGTTCGGCATCTGACGCGGGATTTCTCCGCCATCTTGTGAAGTCCATGGCCTGTCGTGAAGAAATCAACAAGCCGACTGGTCGTGAAAGGTGTCACCGCAGGTGGGGGCTTGGCCCCCAGCCTCTACGAAATATAAATATATTCAAGAGAAAAAGGAAATGTCTGTGCTCCTAGACTATAATTTCCTAACTTGCCTTGAAGTTGATGTGTGATCTGTTTGTTTTACGGGCTACAAGAAGAAAAGCCTCGTGGGTGATCGAAGCGGGATGTGTGTGCTAACGCAGTCATATTTGAGGCAGTTCATATCCTTTACATTATTTAAAATGTGTTAGTGTTTTTTGTTTCATTGTGTCTCCACTGTGAAGTTTTAAGGTACGTAATTATTGTACATATCTAATTATTTTATTTTGGGAGCTCCAATATTGGCCTTGTATGAATGTTTGATCTTGTGTTTTGTTTTGCATGATAGGCCTAATATTTCTTTTAATGTTTTAATAATGTTTACTTATATATATTAATTTTGTTATTTTTTGTACCTTCTGGAGACACATTTATAAGTTTATTTTACGTTTTAAATTTTTATTTATTTTCATTTGGCAACCTTGGGATTGGCGTATTATCAATCTAATGTAAGATCCGTCGAGACATAAACCGACTAGTGTTAATAGTTTTTAGATGTAATTGTTTTCCGCCTTTCATTCCGCTCTGGGGATTCTAAATTAATTTAATGCTAATTGATTGCCGTAGTTTCGATCAGACATGCGGTCTCCTGTTTTAGTGGCCATGTTTGTTTTTGTTTTGCCCAGATGCATTCTGCTCTCGAGGTCAGTCTGTTGGCGCGGACCGCAAAACTCAAACGTGTTGTGTGTTAGCTTAATTTTTTTCTTAAATGTAATCTTGTTGATTTAACTTTGTGTTTTTGGTAAATGTTCCTGTGTTTTTCGTCGTGATGCAAATCTGAAATTTATTTTCTAATCCAATTTTATTTTGTTAATTTAAATTTTAATTTCTCGTTTCCTCGTGGCCAGGATCTCCGCAAGTCGGATCGCTATTGCATTCCCTTGTAAATTATCAAGCCCTTTCTCATTGTGTTATGCCTGTAAATTTTATTTTAATCTTTGGGCTTTATAACATATTAATTTCAATTTGATTCTTGTCCTTTTGTTTGCAAACATGCATGTTCTGTTTCTGGTGGAGGTGTTTTCTCTTTAAATTTTATCATTTAATTTTTATTTTAAATTTTTAATCAACTGTTGTGGCATTATTTCGCCGGCAGCAATTCTGTCGGTTATTGGGTGGTGTCTGTAGAATAGCCTGTGCGTTCCCCTTCTCCACTTTCCTTCCACCCCTTTGGAGCTCTTCTGTTGGGGCATGTCATCTGTAGGTGATTTTGTTGCTGTGGAAGCGACGCGGACCTCTAAATACAGGTACGTTGGCCCATCCACGCTGGCCATTGGGCGGTGTCATTCTGGTGAAGCAGAGCGTTGGTTATCGAGTTACTGACGTGCTGCTGGCTACGCCGCCGTGTCAATAATAATAATGCTAAGTGTTTACTAACATGTTTAAAGATCATCATTATGGTATTTCAAAATATTCACCTTCATTCGTTCGTCATAGGAAAATATCGGAAAGCGACCCCTCGTTTTGCCACACATAGCACCCTCGAAATAGCCATTTCCTGTATTCACCATGGCCAGTCAAAGCCTCGTTGTAACACACGCCCAGCGCTACCGGCTCTCTGTCTACACTCTTTATTTAAAAAATAAAATAAAAAACTTCAACATGCATAGTTTGTGCCCGAGGGACTTAAAATCTATTTTCTTGGTAGAGGGGGTAGGGACCTTTCAATTATGTCAAACAAACGTTTTTGTAGAATTCCTAGTTTCCAAAATAGTAAAAAATAAAAAGTTTTGTTACAAAATATACAGGACATAAAGGCCATTCGTTTCAACTATGTCACAACGTTCTATCCGGTTTGGTTTTCAAACTATCGCCTACTTTCAAGAACAAACATTTTCATCTTTTAATATAATACAGGGTCCATAGCAAAGAGGACGTCACCCTGATTCCTTGGCCCCTCGTACACGCCTCGAGCATGATTGGTTCGCGAGATACAGCAAAAAGTCTAAAATCACGTTTTTACCCCCAAAAAGCATGTTTCCAGCTTTTCATCTTTTCAACGACTACATTTCCGTAAAGAGCACAACGAGACACTAAAACAAATCCAAGCACGCCCTCCTAGCATTACTCCTTCCCTCCCAAGGCCGCCAGGGGCTCACAACTTCCTAAGGGCAGCCCACTACTACATCAAGTTTCTATCCTAGAGACTTGAAATTTATTGTGGGGATAGCGAGCATAGAGACCATTCATTTACGTCAAACAAACGTTTTTGTAAAATTCCTAGTTTCCAAAATATAGGAATTTCAAAATTACTTTTTTTTTCAAAAAATGTAAAAAAATAAAACGTTTTATAGTAAAAAATAAAGGACTTAGAGGCCGTTCGTTTGAGCTATTATACAACATTCTATCATGTTTGGTTTTCAAACTATCACCTTCTTTCGAAAACAAAAATTTTCTTTTTTCAAAAATATTACGAGTGGTCCATAGGAAAGAGTACGTCAGCTCGAGTCGAACGACACCTCATTTGTCAAAATCGGACCATGCGTTCGGGAGATATTAATTATTTTAACATGTACAGTCGGGTACAAATAAAATGGGTGGCTTAAAAGCGCCACTACACCCCTACATGTTCTCTTAGTTTCGGGGGTGAAGTGGTGGACCCGCGTTTCATCGCCGCAGAAACCCGTTGCACGTGGAATTCATGCCGAAAGGAACGACGATCAACGCGGCGTCGTATTGTCAAAAGTTGCATTGGTTGCGTAAAGCGATTAAAGAGATGCGCCGGGGGAAATTGAGCGCCGGTGTGATTTTGTGGCACGATAAAGCAACACCTCACATGGTCCGCCAAACGAGCAAACTGCTGCAGCGTTTCAAGTGGGAGGTCTGGCAACATTCATCCTACAGTCCCGACCTAGCGCCATGTGACTTTCATCTGTTCGGTCAGCTCAAAACGGAGCTCGGTGGTCGACGTTTCCAGACCGATGAGGAGGTGAAGGCCACTGTCTCCGTGTGGTTGCAGAACTCTGGAGGAACTTTCTATGCATCCGGCATCGACAAGTTGGTTGTGCTTTCGCAGAAATGTTTGGAGTCTCTTGGAAACTAAGTGGAAAAGTGACGTTTCAGTGTATGTGTTATAGGTGTGTTGCTGTTGTATATTTGGTGTAATAAATGGCCATAACTGGGAAGTGCAACTTACTTTTTGATCTGCCCTCGTACATTCCCTGTTACTAGAGACCTTCTAGTAACCGGCATTCACTACAATTGTGGAATTAACCACTAATACACCCTTAGATTGCTCTCTTGTATTTCTATACCTCTCACTCGAATTCCTGACTCCCAGCCCGCTTCGAGCTGCCAGTACCTCTACGCCCTGCGGGCCTACCTGCCTACAAAACCACTGCGTCAACTATCTCATACATTCCTGCCCATGGAAGCCAGGCCACGAGCCAACCTTCAATTCAGCGTACACACGTCATACCCTTTGCACAGTCATACACACGTGTTTCCCTCCAGACCGCTCATCGCCCCCTACACTAGACACCACCCTTATCCGAACTACACCCCCGAGGGCAATACAATATGTAATTCAGATGAGGATTGGGAAGGAGGCGGCCGTGGCCTTAATTTAGGTACCATCCCAGCATTTGCCTACAGGAGGTTGGAGGGCAACCATGGAAAACCTCTTCCAGGATGGTTGAGGTAGAAATCGAACCCGCCTCTTCTCAGTTACACCTCACGAGGCTGACTGTTCCCCGCTCCAGAATTATTTTTTCTTACCAGAGCCGGGAATCGAACCCAGATCACATGTGTTGTTCTTGTCATGGAAACCTTTATCTAAAAATGAATTATCCAGGGTATTTTTCTTGCTAGGTTGCAGCAGTAACAGCAAATATCATATACATATCCCAGGGGTGACAGTCTGAAGCAGCCAGAGAATGAGATCCAGTTTGCGTTGACCTCACCTGTTGATAGCCGTCCTAGATCAAGTGGATATTTAATAATATTAGGTTATGTTTACTCGAAGCGAAAACGGTTGAATGATTAGAATCTTATCGTGATGGATGGAAAGCCGGATGCCATTCATTAATGTAATTCTGGTCTGGTCGTAGGATCGGGGCACTTTCAGTCTGCGGCTCCGGTGGCGTAGTTGGTAGCATGCTGAGCTCTATGCCCAAGGTCGCGGGTTCAAGCCCGACCGAAGTCATCGGATTATTAAGAGCGTTAAAAATCCCTCAGTATGCCTTTCATCGGAGGGGAAGTAAAGCCGGTGGTCCCATGTCATAAATTTATGGCATGATAAAGAACTTTCCACTAATTACACCTGTGTGAAGCTAAATTATAGGTTATCTTTGACTAACGCTCTTAGGTTCCATCGTTCGTCGCCAGAAGCCGACCGCGGTGGCATCTAGTAACAAAGTGCAGACCTAGTTGGTCATTGACGGTGGTGTTTGGTAGCAAAAGTTAGGACTACTTGAAAATCGAATGTATGCAGTCCTTACTTGAATTAAAAACAGATAACACACACCAATACATCCCTCACAATTAACACCGGTTATCAATCACCACATTGTCGTAGCCCATAAACTGATGAATCAACCAACCACATTCAGTCTCGCGAGGAAGAGGTGGATTCCATTCCTTTCTCAGCCATCCTAGAAGTGATTTACAACATTTTTCCACTCTTACTCCTACCCCAATTACAAATACACACTCAAGTGCAGCCTTTACAATTACACAGGTTGTCAGAGAGATTACACACAAAGCCTTCACGGGGATAAATGACATCCTGTCGCAAAGCTTCTAAATAAATTTACAATTTATTGAACCATACTGTAGAAGAAATAATCAACACATCATTATTCGACATTTCTCAAGTAAGGAAACCTTTCATACATTTGACGAGCCTTTTCAACGTGGAAAAGTTTCCCACGGGTCTGCTGACTTAAAATAATTACATGTTCGCTTGCGTTTGGGCTATTGGTAGGCCATTAAAATTGTCTTGGCAGACACCTGATTGGTCCATTAGTCCAGAGTTAGATGCATCTGACCCATACTATCAACCCCCAGAATATGTCTCTTTCCTCCAGACTCACAACGTTTGCACAGGATGATCGCCTAAATGGCTCATTTACACCAAGCAGCTGAAGACATACGGTTATCATTAACTTATTATTATTATTATTATATAGAACTAAGACCTAGTGAAGATACCAGTAGTTCTCATATCCACTCATAACTGAAGCCCAGTAAGAATGTACAGGGACTAACCCCAATTGAACATACTTGGATAATTCACAAACGTGTAACCGAGGGCTTACTGGAGTTTTGTCTTTAAATGTAACATCGGCAGAAATAATGCCTTCATCATGAACAGGACCAGTCTGACGTTTGAATAATCTTCTTCAATATCTTCTTCAACTTCTTCATCGGATTCATCGTATGCAAAGCTATCTGATCCAGCATGACATCACTACACTACACTTCGGATGGTTCTACGTTGTTCACAGGCTACAAATAGAAGAAATATTCATTTTTGAACGTATAATTAGTATCAAGATACGTATGTCAAAATGCCACTGTTTACTTGCATAACACTAAATTAATAATCAAAGGGGCAAAACTGATACAGAAACTAGAGGTCAAGAAAAGAGGAAGATCTTAGGCCAAAGATCATAAATGGAGAAAGGTATCACAGGCCCAACGAAGTAGGAAGTAGACTCTTAAGAACGTGAAACCAAACCCAACTCTTCAAGCTGAAAACCATTTTGGTTAACCTATGTAGTCCATAGTTGGCTCATTCGATGAGAGAAGAAGATTTATTATAATTATAGCTGTAGAATCATCATCATCATCATCAACATCATTCATCTCGGAAATATCAAAAATATTAAATACCCATGAATGAAGCAATCCTACCAAAACACCTAGTAAGTGCGAATGACTCAGAATATTTACTCATTATACTGTGGAACAGGCACAGTTTTCATAACTATGGGCATCAACTCCATCCATTTACCCACAATCACAGATATCACACTAAGCATGCAAAATTGAAAGTCAGTGACCACTAACCATATCTTAACAAAAACAAGTAGTTCCTTGAAGAACTATACAGCCTATATTCATATATCCTACTTACGTTAATTGCCTCTCTCCATACACAAACTTTCAGTTTGATTGCTGTAATAGATTCATAGATTTTGAGAATGTCTAAATACTGCATTACAGGGTGGCGCATGAATAGTTGAAGCATTTGAAAAGCAAATATAAAATGCATCTTATGTTCTATATTGTTCAAATTTGGCGCACACCTTCCCTGTATAATGGAAATCACTGTAGAGGTGACACTGCCGCTTTGTCTCCTATTGCTTACATTCCAGTGAGCTTTTTGCCATGGCCGAGCACGGGTGCCTCTCCGTTCAGCAACACGCCAAAACAGTTATTTTTTTTTATTGTGAATCAAAAAGTGTTACGATGACTCAATGGAAATTTCGAGCTGTATTGCATACCAGCAAGGAACACCCTCCTTCGTTTGTACAGAAACTTTGAAGAACAGGGCAGTGTGAAGGAAAAAAAGCGACCACGTGCACCAGCAGTTCGCTCTCCTGAAAACGTCGCTGCGCTGAGGGTCGCCATGCAGCGCAGCCCAGGCAAGTCAACAAGGCGAGCTTCAAGATAAAGCGGAATATCGGGCCGTTCCGTTCAAAGAATATTAGGCCTACAGGGTGACCTTAAATTATACCCGTAGAAAATGGCACTACTACACAATCTAACGGATGTTCGCAGGAAGAAAAGATCGCAGTACGCCTTATTGACGCAATATAAAGATGCGTACTCGTTTCGAAGAGGTTGTCCGCCGTAAAGGAGGCCACATTGAACATGATTGTGATATAGTGAAATGTCTTTCCAGGGTCCAAGCTACCTGTGCCTATAATTTAGTACTCTGTGAAAAATAAAGTTGTCTAAAATTAAATGTGTCAACTACTTGTACGCCACCCTGTACATGAAGATAATTGTGTGGTGTTTTATTCAAACTTCAATAGCATGATTAGGATACAAGAAGTAAAAACGAGATTTTAAAATTTCGCTCAGCTGCCATCTTGTGGTTATGAAAATAATTGAAATGAATTTGATGCCACTGGAGTAAAATTTATATAAGCATATACCGTACCACGTTTCACTGCACTCGGTTGGTAAAATGGGGGGAAACATCCATTTGAATATTTAAGTATAGCGTGGCCGCCATGTTGGATTTGTGCTCACCAGGTTATTGAACGTCCCATAGGTGATTGTATGTTTATAGCCTCTATAGAAATATAAAATTTCAATTTGAATGCTGTCATAGATTAAAGATATTGAGAACTGTCCAAATATTTCGGATGGTCGCCATGTTGGATTTTAATATATGTAGGCCACATCGTTATGTACTATTAGTTGAATATTATTGTGTACGTTCATTATTTAAACGTTGATTTCGATGGCATGATTAGAACACATTAAATGAAAACTTAATTTTAAAATTTCGCACAGCCGCTATCTTGAGGTTGTGTAAACAATTGAACAAAATTAGGTGTCAGTGCATTGCAATTTGTATAAGTATTTGCTGTACCAAGTTTCACTGCGTTCGGATGGTTAAATCGCGAAAAAAAAGTCTATATAAATGTTAGAATTTCACTTGGCCGCCAATCGTTTTGTATTTAACAGGTTTTTGGAAGTCAAATAAGTGAACGTCTAGTTGTGCTCTTTTATCACCGTACAGAATTTCGAGGTGATATGAGTAATAGTTTCGGAGATATAGAATGCCGGTGAAATATTTCGCACATCCACCATGTTGGATTGGTGAGATGTAATAAAAAAAAGTCCTCTCGGCACGCCGGAAGGCGGAGGTAGATTTCATCGGGCAAACTTGGGGATAGGCAAAAATAGGCAGAATATGCACGTTTTCGTAGAAGGATCAGACCTCATTTATTGCGAGAAAGTATTTTATAATTGGAGCTTAATTAATTTAGTTTTTCGTCATTTTATGCATATTTTAAACATTTTATTGTCTTATGGGGACGGTAACCTTCTTGTCATTTGGTGTACATTTTTATACTTGTGGTCACACTGTCCTTATGCAAGGTTTCGACACTGATGTGTAACTATGTAACGGTCTGTTACTTCTTCACGCAAAATTATATCTCCCGCAGAGATTTTGGTTGGTTCCTCAGTTTAGGGACTGCGACAACGCGGTCATGTAACCCCGTGTACTTTGGGTGAGTGTAGAATCTGTCTGATAAACAGTGTGAAATGTGATGGCTGTATTATTCTGTAATTCAGGTAAGGACTGCAGACGGTCAATTTCAAGCAGTAGTTCCTAATGTTGCTACCAGGTACTACCGTCAACGACACCTAGTTCTGACCTTGGCTACGAGATGCCACCGCAACCAGCAACTCGCAACAAACGTTAGATCTTCCCCTCCAAAGGAATTCATAATGAGGGATTTTAGCGCTCTTAGAAAATCCGACGACTTCGGCCGGCTTTGAACTCGCGAACTTGGGCATAGAAGTTCAGTATACTACCAGTTACGTCACCGAGGCCGCTTCTCACTTAGTCGGAAAACTGAATGTGATCGCGTGCAAGCGCGTTCTCATAGCAACGTCTGATGGCTCAACCCTCATCAATTTAGTAGTGTTGTCATGGTAACCTCTGATAGCTCTTGGCATTTTCTTATAATTCCGAAATCATTTTTCTCATCCCTTGGCGAAATGGTGGGTCATATCAAAAATTCTTTCAGACAAAAGTTTTAGGTAATTATTAGGGGAATATTGTCCATTTTGTACGGTTTTGATATTGTGCCCATTAAGAGAGATATGATTAATGTTTCCCGAAAAACCCACTTTTTCCCACCCCTTTGGTCAATGGTTGGTGCTATCAAAAAACTCTTCAAACATAAATTTTTGGGCCTTATTTGAGACATAGTATGAACTTTGGATTCGATATTTCAAATATTAAGATAGTTATAGCGATATTTCACTTTTTCGAAAAAAGATCCCCATTTTGACCCCCGTCGAACAATTGTGCCCATTAACGAACTCGACCGAGATTTTGTAAGGATATATATTATGTAAAAAAAATTAATTGATTACTGCAAAATTGCGGTAGTTATCGTGTCCACAAAAAAGTGATAGATATATACATAAATTATATATAAACTTTTTAACTGGTGGTGGTTTTGGGTCTATGGGATGTGAAACGTGAAGATATGTCGATATTTTCCGGAAGTCGAAACATGGTACCCATTGCAATAGTTAGCTTTCTAATGAAATCTACTTAATATGAAGACCACTGTCGGGGTCGACCAAAATAGTACTATGGTCTTACAGAGGTTCGTTAAAATCGCTCCGTCCGTTTAAAAGTTATTAGGGACACACACACACACGGACGCAACACACGGACAAAAGGTGATCTCATAAGCCAATGAAAATAGCCTAAAAATCACATGTAACTATTAAACCTTGGCTAGTTGTGCTGGTAGTGTATGTAGTGTAAACACAATCACCTACATGTCTATAGACATAGATTTAATAGCCTAAGTGTAAAAGATCTGATGATAATCGCGTGACGTTCGAAACTAGATATCCAAGTGTATTAATTAATCCCATGCAATTTTCTTTTCAAAATTATTTAAAGCCCATGAAAAATTGGGTACAATTTTGTTGACCTACTGAATTTCGAAACGTTTTCGATATTTCAAATAGTTTTTTGTTCTTGGATAATCAGTTCTGAAGCAGTGAGGTCAAAGAGTAATGATGCTACTGAATGCAATCACCAAGAGATTTATAACCTTGTCATGTGAAGCGGCAAGTGTTCCCGTCTGTCGCCTCGGTGGTTCACGTTCGATAACCCGGGTCTGCCAGGAAATTTTATTCTGCTCTGAAGGCTGGAATGGGGTACACCCAGCCTCATGAGGCAAAACTGAGAAGAGATGAGTTCGATTCCTCCCTTTGTCATTCTGTAAGTGGTTTTCTGTGGTTTCCCACGACTATTGCAGACAAATGCCGGAATGGTTTCTAATTTCGGATCGCGGTCGCTCCCTATCATTCCCCACAATACCTCTGGTTATCAAACAAAATCACACACACACACTTAGGTACACGTAGCCAAATGCTCACGTTGTCCAGGCCCCTAAAATGAAACACCAACTTAAAATCTGAGATTATTAATGTTTCCTTTCCAGAAATAATTTTTGATAATGTGTAAGCTTAAACGAAAAATAAGCAAATTAATAATAATAATAATGTTAACGTCAAGAAAGACCTCCATGAAGTGGACCTACGACCTGGTGACGCGCACAAACGAGACCTTTTCCGAACAAGCATCCGGACTTTTGGGACTTTCCAAGATGAGAAATGGAAACCAGTGCAAAGTGGTCGGATGAACGCCATGTTCGACACAGCAAGTTAATGAAAACCTACTGGATGAATCGTAAATTGAATAAACGCCAGAATGTATAGTAGAACTTTTTGTGTTCCCTAGTTGGCCGATTAGCGAATAATAGATAAATAAATAATAATAATAGGTCAAAGTTAAGAAAAATTTACAACGAAGTAATATAAGAGAAATTGATGAAGTGTGGTTCAAGGAGAGAAGAAAGAAACACACTGACATAATGAAGGAAAGGGAAAATAATATAGGATGATAATGATAAATTGAAATCGAATAATAATAATAATATAGGGATTATGGATAAAGAGACCGACAATGGAACTGTACAAACAGACAGAGACGATTACAAACAAAATAAGGAAAAGAAGGGAAAAATGTTATGGACATAGTCATATACATATGATGACCGAAGACAGACTGACCAAGAAAATTTTTAATATAGTTACGAATAGTACACTAAAACTAATTCTGTCTCTTAGGTAGTCAGCCTGAAGACTGGTTGGATCCTCAAAAGGTACCGCCGTTAGCTTATGAGGACAGATACCCACAAAAACCCAAGGCAGCGCTATATTGAGGCGTACTAGGAAAGAAGAGGAGTGAAGTAGTTTGCCATTGCCTTCCCCACTGAGTCAGAACAGCAGTACTAACGCTATGAGTAGAACCTTTCACAGCATCCACAGGCACTGACTGTGCCCTGAATGTAATTACTAATTGGGTAAAGTAAATCGTGGAAGACCCAAGAAACTAAATATCTCTACAGAAGACATGGCAGAAAGGAGCACATACAGAGAAAAACTCACACAACAGAAGTTTGAACAAACTCCCAAAGAGAGACAACCGGGAAAGAAGTGAACGGAGGAGAGAAAGAGGAAAAATAGTGTGTATATGAGTGATGTTTGGGGAAAAAGAAGAAAGAGCCAGAATAAAACATGAACATTGCTTGTGTTATAACGCTTTCCATATGGGGAATTAACGAATAAATAATAATATAGGCTTTGATGATCAAGTAAAACAATCCAACTATTATTCAAGGTTTATGCCATGTCGTTTGAGGGGTTTCTTCTAGGTGCACGACCTGCTGAAGAGCCTGACTTGTTGCTCCTAAATGAAACGCAGCAAAAGCAATGTCAAAAACCAAGAAGATATACTGGATTTTTATTAATAACTATGTTACTATTTCATGGATATCACGATTAATTATCCTACTTCCTAGGACTGTTCACGACCATGAAACATAAGAGTGGATATAGTGCCGAGCCCTGGTTAACATGGCAGTGTCTATATGATTGTTTAATGCAATAAAAGGTAATTGGCGTTTGAAATGTACTGATTCATTCGGAATGAAGTGTGTGCATTAATTTCGTTCATTGTTCAGTATTTGCATCTATATTGTGCATATTACGATGGAAAATATATATTTAATTAAAACAAAATTCGACAGCAGATTTGCACGAGACATCTAGGAACAAAAATGTGAATTATCATGGCGAACTGCACGCCGGCCAACAGATTAACTTACAGATTTTTTTGAAAAGTTTATGTTTATGGCCGCTATAATGCACTCCCCCTGTTAGGATTATCTTGTTCGATACTTCTCCTTTAGATGTCGAGACTGGTCTACATGAGACTCCATATATTAGTATACCATCGGCATTCTATGCGCATCGAATTTGAAGAATGACAAGATGACACTACGATACCTTTTCACTTTTTACTTTAAAGGGTTTGTAACAGCCTATTGTGCGTTATTTGAAAATGTTATTTGAAATAAAGAACAAAACGATTTCACATAGTACCTGAACTCTAGCAGTTGGTGCTAGTTCAGGATATTATTGATACTTTTATTGCAGCCAAATATCAATCGAAAATATCCACATAGGTGGTATACACACGTCTGTAGGGTCATGGAAAGATTTGTTAATTCAATTAGGGTTGTGAAAGGCATGCACAGCCAGACGTGTAAACACGTGCCTCAACTCAAAGTTGGATGTTGCCCACGTCAGGTCGAATATGTAATAATAATTATGTTGTTGGTTTTACGTCCCTTTTAACTACCGTGGCTCATAGAGACAGTGGGGTGCCGGTATTTAGCCCCGAAGGGGATCTTAAACGTGCCAGAATATCTACTGACTCGGCTCCCTCGCATTTGTGCACCCTCAAATGCCAACTGACTGTGCCAGGATAGGAACCTGCACCCTAGGGCCCAGCAAGCGAGAACGTTACTGCTGAGCCACGCAGCCAGTCCGGTCGATTATGTCTCCAGATCCATAACATTCTTTCTTTCTTTCTTCAATGATGATAGCAGTTCTTTTCGAGGTTGTGGTGTTTGGTAGAGGTAATAGATTCTAATGTCTTCAACCAAGAAATGATTCTATTATACTCTTTGATAAAAACAACGAGTTATAACTATACTCATACATTTAGGAGAAAGTAGGCTATATGTTCTTTACTGAACATCTTGTTTAATCGCATCCTTCGCGTATACTTAATCAGAATATAATTCAGTATGCTTTAGGGTATTGTAGGGACTGGTAATGTAGTATTACCTGGTACTTCGTTATTACAACTGTTTCCGTTCTACTCAATTCCACATTCCACATAGGCAGGAATCGTCTGATGACAGGGCTAATGAGTTTATGGTCGATGGTTAGGAGGTTATTAGGTCCCGTCATGAAGCTGACTACAAAACCCTCCAGCACCGATACAATACATCCCAAATGCACATACCACATGTATGACAGACGATATAGAATGAAGGGATCGCTGAAATGAGAAATAAAATATTTGTTCATACATGTATTGTGCCCGTTTAGGAAAACGGAAATACAAGTCATCATCCGACTATACTCAGCTCAGGGCGTGTAAGTTATTCCCACTGTCTGACCATGTACTAAGAACGTGAATTACAGGGAGGACACGCTACAAAGAGATTATAACTCCAGTTACTTTAAATCGATATCTTTAATTCACTCAAATATTTCAAAATATAAAGTCACAACATAAATATATTGGTTAAAATTACCTTCAAACATAATAAAAATTAATGACCCTAAGTTGTTCTTGCTTCATTTCCAATGGATTCATCGATGATCCACCTGTTTACACTGATACTTTAGTCTTAGATGATCTAAATCTTATATCCCACAAAATTAGGGTTTCCAGTCACTTCAACTGAGTTTAGCCTGGTCAGGCTCGAACTCAGGATATTTACCTTTAATATTACAATGCCTTCATCTGGCTATGATCCGAACTTATTATTCTTTACATTAATTTTTATCCTTTTATTCTCTTTTCTCCATACATTCCAACACAAATTATCCCCCAAAACATATAACATTATTTCCACATGAGTACCATTTACTTCTCCACCTTTATGCCAATTATATTTTATTGCAGCCATTGTGTCCTCAAGATTAGGATATTTATGAAGCCCGCACTTCACAAAGTCCTATTTTAGTGCTTCTTTTTCATTACCCATATTCATTTTTCTTTAAGGTCATGGAACCAAATTTTTACATTTACAAAGATGCAATTATTATTATTATTATTCTCATCACTTTGATCATCTCGTTATGATTCTTATTAATATGGGATAAATAATCCATGCATGATAACAATTATTTAGCAGGCAATGACTTCTGCTGTAATTCGTTTCTTCAAATTAAGTCACAAGGTTACCCTTGCGCTCTGTCTTAACTCAGAGACAATATGTGTATGGTCCTCGCTGGCAGCGCGACCCTCATCAACTCTCCCTCGTCTCGACTGGAGTAACGACCTTTTTGTAAACAACCCTGGCCCTCCTGACCTAGCACATTATTTAACCAACCATATGTTTTAACAGTCAAAGAGAGACCACCCCGACATTGAGAATCCAAGCATTTTTATTCTATTCCTCATAACGGATTGTGCTCAGTCTAATTATTCATATTTATTCGCGCTTTCTTTGAGATAATTATTCTCTGCTATTAGGATAACAAAAATAAACGTATTCTTAAGCCCGTTGTGGCTAATATATGAGTCTGCTGTGATAGGCATTCCAAATACAAATGCTAACCAACCAAGGAACGCTATGTCCTACCTGGCTGCGGAGGTCGGCAAAGCTCGTAGGAGGGAATCAATCTCACCCTGCTTCCGGCTACCCACCTGGACAAATATCATCTATCGACTCTTACGATACATTTTCATTCATGTGCTCCCTGGCCACATGAGAATTACTCAATATCTGAGTGAGCATTTACCCGTTCACTCGAACAAATTAAGACCTTACCTTGGTCAACCGACGAATTTCCCATAGACTATAATAATTATCCAATATTTGCACGTTAATTCAATATTTCAAAGCCCTCGGCTTACATTCGGTCTAGCCAATTTTTGGCGACAATAAAACATTTCTTGGATATTCAATTCGTTATTACTGTAGTCCAGATATCCTGGTGAGGATAATGAACTTACTTTTACATCACTACATTATTATATTATTTCCATTTTGTTATTTTTGTGGTCCTTTATTATCACACTTGTCTTCATTAGGCCTTTCATTGCCTTTACTAGTGATGCTAAGGTCATTTGCAATTACTTTTAAATTATATCATGTAACCGTATAGGGTTTGTTTATTGTTTTTATCACTGACTTTGCTTTTCTTTGCATTATTTTAAACTTTATTAAGTTATCTTTCACTTTCCTAATTATTTACTTTCTCATTAACCCAAGTTGCGTTCAAACTTCAATTCGTTTACTTTGCATTAAAAAGTTACTGATTTTCATTTATTTTACTTATTTCTTTCGACAATAATTTGGTTCGACCCTTTTATTAATTAATTCATATGCTTGCACCATTTGGGTATTATCAGTACAATATTTAACTCGTTACATGGCCTCATTTTTACTGCCTTCCTCATTAAGAAGTGACACTTTAGAGCACTGTTCACTGTTATCCCTTTATCACTAATCATTTCACAATAGTACATTTCAAATTACGGGCCTACGATGGCTCAAAATGTTTAATTCATTTTGGTACTCACCAACTCAGGATCCCCCGTTGTGAAGGAGTTCACCCACATTATTGTAATTAGTACTTTGGTCAACAATATGGCAACCCTTTATCTTTAACACACGTAATTATGACCTGACATGACATATTTATATTTTTGCACATAATGAATCTCAATTAGAGAACACTTTCACATAAATTTATATTTCTCTTGAACCAATACACTATACCTTTTCACACGTTTCAACATTCTCATTTATTCACTATATATAACTTTACACGTGTTAAACCTTGGGTTTTGTCCTATTCTATTTTCTATTTACAATTGATTACACACTGTGTAATTGTCCTTGTCGTATCTCAGGACGCAAGCGATGACTTCCGATTGGTTCCCTGATGACGACTTCTCCCCTAGATCTAGCTGCACGATCTGTCCTCTGATGACTTCTGCATCGGACCCCCTTGGTCTCGAATCAAAGTTCTGTCGTTTTTCCATGGTTTAAATCCACCGGTTTATTAACTTAACCTGGCTTCTCTTTTAACAACGTTATATTGTGAAACTATGTAATTATCGACCTGTTCTTTAACTTCAACCAGGCTCGAAATGTTCTTTTTGGTCAATGTTCGGTACTTTCCACTTTTAACTGCTCATCGATTTATACTTAAGTGCGTCTTTACTTTTACTTTCGCTACGCGACCCTATAATCTCAATGGCTTTTCTTCAAAGACCATTAGATGATTCTAACACTAGCGATACTTGTTTCTAGCTATCGTGTTTGGCTTCACCCGGACCTAATTTTCACTTCTGTAGCGTATCGTTCGTTTTATCCTCACAATTTTATATATGCGGAGTTCTTTCTACTTTCGGCAACTTCTGTCTCATCTCGAATCAGCGTACCTGTAATCTTGAAAACTTATAGTTCTTTCCGAAGCTATGTGGCCTTTCCTGAGGTTTTCATGTTCGATGTACTGAACTAGTCTCGTTGAGTCAAGTCCCGTTCAGACTGACTGATTACTTTGGTGGCCCAGCACCACGTCCTATGATGACTTCGAAACAGTATGTCCCGCCACGGTGGACACCAAACTGAATACTGCGAACCAGTACCGTGCTCTGTGGCACCTACGGTAAACTGAATATACTGAAGATTGTTCTTTTGCCCTGATATGGGCCAAACTTGGCGTAGTGATGGCGATTATTTGTTGAAACAGGGAGACCTCCTCAGAAATTTAACACTGACTGCACGTGATACAGCATCACATCACTAATACAGTCATCACAATTAACACCGGTTATCAGACAGATTCTTCACACACCCAAAGTACACGGGGCTACATGACCGCGTTGTCGCAGCCCCTAAACTAAGGAACCAGCATCACATCCCACTGGACTGATGAAAACTGCATGCCTTCTTCCTAGAAGCTCGGCCATATATTGAGAACATGCAAAAATAAATCAATTTGGTCTCCTTCTTGGAGCTATCTTTTGAACTAGACGTCGCCTGTTTTTGAAAAAATAACCATTAAGTTCCTTACGACCTAAACGATACATTCTCATCTTGTTTCCCGAAAATCTATCGTCCACTTATTTTAAATTAAACCATCAAGGCTCCTCGGCAGTGTGGGCGAGTTAGTTTTTTTCTCTCCTACCAAGGACCGCTTAATGGCCTCGCCTATTATGACGTATTGCCGCATAAACACTTTTTTCTCTGCATAAATTACTAAATTTTAGTCTTGATTAATTCGTAATTCCCTGGATCAATCTGATTGATGCCAAAATATTATTTCAATTCTGCGAAATTTCCATAAAAACCAGATATTTCACCACAATGCAGTGTTGTATCGTAACCAGGGTTGTCGTTTTAATGCTGAGTCTGCATTCAGAGGAGAGAATTCCCTTCCTCTATACTGGCTTGAGTTTTTTCCATCTGCATGACATCATTTAGCTGATACTGCGTTACTACGCGCTCTCCGTGAGTCAGACACGGCCTGTATGTAATGTATCAAGATAACGGCCCTTAATTGCGTTGAGTCACTGTATGAGTTGCTCTATGAGGCCTCACTCTTAGTCCATATGACTATGAATATCTTATGAATCTTTTCTCTTTCTGAAATTAAATGTCATAGGTTCGAACCCCCACTACCCCAGTCGGGTACAGATGGCCCTCTCTAGATTAAAATAAATTTTCGAACGGGTAAAGAAAGTTATTTAACATTTCTCCTGGAATAAATTCCATGTATTCCAGTTGCGGACCTATGTCCTCTATTCTTATATGCTGGCTTTAAAATTTCCTATAATTCCTATGATTTTTATTTTGACCATACATTTAAGTTCAAATCGGGAACCCGCTGGTCCTACCCGTTTAATTACTTTATCCCACATTTATTCCTTCCATTCTTCATTCGCCATTTCATTTGTTTATTTCTTTTTCTTTCAGTCGGGTTTAAGTTACGGTTCTGCTCATACTGTACTTCCTTTCAATGACTCGTCTGGTCTGGCTTGAGCTCCCATTCACTCCCTCCACTTGGGATGTTTTCTTTAAGTGGGTCGTATATCTCTCTTGTCTCGTTCAGGTTTCTTTTCTGTCTTCCCAACACATTGGCACGCGTTCCAATTGTGTGGTAGATGAGTTTTCTTTTCTTTGTAGTCTTCCCTTGGACTATCATTTCATTCATTGTCACTCTTGTTTCAATATGTATTTAACTGTACATTACAAGGCTATTCCATGCGTTTTCTGATGCGACCGGGTACGATGTATCTGTCGAACCCACTGGTCTTTCCTTGTTCTCTTCCTTTTCGATTTCTGTCATTTTTTTCTTTAGATTGTTTCTTTTGACCTATGGCTTTTGCCTTCCAAACGATAACGGACATGCTTTCCCCGTTCAGGCATTTCCCATGACTTAGTCCTCTCCTTCTTTTCTTTCTTTTTGACTATTTCTACTATTTACAAATCTCTCGTCCTATTTCCTTTCATGTTGCATGGGTCTTACTTTATCCCTTGTGTCTCCATGTGACATTTCGAGTAGTTTTTATTTCCACTGGTTCGTTTCCTTCCTCAAGGTCTTCCTCTTCGTTTTCCTCCATAATATCTTCTATTTCCATTCCGTCTGCTTGCAGATCCTCAATCATCATGTTCTCCCATTTAATTAAGAGCTCTTGTGCTCGTATAGCGACGTCTCCTCCCTGATCATGAATGTTTTCGATGGTATCAATTACTTCTGTTTCTATTAACTGCTGAACAGAAATTGGCAAGAGTTTCAATAAATTGATACAATAAAGTAGGACGACCTCGTTTCTCATGCATCTCTCGATTGCCTTTTGATAATATATGATTGTATTTGTTAGTTCCATACTTTCATATCCTATTTGTTCTTCTTCTGGTTCATGAGGTTCTTTTTCTTCTTCTTCTTCTTCTTCTTCTTCTTCTTCCACCTCCTCTTCCTCTTCTTCTTCTTCCCTCTCATGACTTTCCATTTCCATAGAGTCTTCCATTTCCTCTTCATATTCCACTTGTTTCTCTTTATTGATCTTCTCCATTACCATCTTTTTCCATTGATGTACTACTGCTCTGGATGCCTCACCAACTATACCTTCCTGCTTTCTCAGGCCATTAATTGTTTTCCCAATTCCTGTTCGCTCCAGGTGCTAAACGGTAACTGGTAAGTTGTATAATCGTTTAATACAGTGCATGATTTTTATTCATCCCCCTGACATCTTCCCAATACTCTTTGGTAATATTCTATCCCTTCTATGACCCGGGCATCCTCTTGGTTTTCAATTATCCCCATGTCTTCTTCTTCTCTTATCTCTTCACCCTCATGATTTTCTGATATATATGATTCTTTTAATTCTTCTTCTTTAATTCTCCTCTTCCATGCCCGATATTTCCTTGCTTTGATGTAAAAGACATTCCTTCTTTTATTCCTTTTTCATAATCGAGTTTTCCTTTTATCATCTTTCTTTTGTTTCTTTTTCTTTCTCAATTTCCAACTGTAAAATGTCTTCGGACTATTCATTTCCATTGGATTCTTTACTATCTCTGGCCGTATAATTATAGTGACCTTATTCCTATTAGCGTTATCCTGCGGGTCTGACTCTGCCAACGGTTTCCCAGTCGATTCACGTGTAATTTCCCCTTCAGGGAGGTCTCCATTTCTTTGTGGGATATCCGATCTTTCCCAATTTCTCTGGCCTAATTCTTTCATATTTTCACCAGTTGTTTCATTTGCCTTATTGCGTTCCATTATAAACGCCTGATATTCTAATAATAATTCTTTAATTCTAGCTTTAAATTGGTCTTCTTTAGACTCAAGATTTTAAATACTGCTTTCACTATTAACAGTTTCATTTTCAATTCTATCTTCTACAATTTCTATCTCTTCTAGGATAGTTACATTTTCAATTTCTTCATAACTATTTAAATTTCCTCTTGGACTTCCATTTTCTCTTCTGGCTCTGGAAAATTTTCTATTCCTCCTTATTTTCAGAATCTATCTGCTCGAGATTTCCTTCAATCTCATCTGGATTCTCTGTTATTTCCTGAATGGCTTCTTTATCCAATTTAGAGCGTGTGTCATCTACTTGACCCGGGAATTCCACTTTTATTTGAGTTTCCATTTCAATTTTATATTAGACTCAATGGCCCTCTCTAATTCCATTACTGTCGGTAAAACGTCGCCTTCTTTCACTACGTCTGTTGATTCTAGACAAATTTCCGGTTCCTTACATTCCGTGGTTTCCCTACTTACCAACGACATGACATTACTTTCGGATTTATTACTTGCTTCCTTTAATTTAAGGTCTCGTACCTGCACATATTTATTATATGAGTTTTCTGCGGCCTCTATACTTTCTCTAAATTCCTGGAGTTTGATCTCTCTCAATTTATTTAACTCCCGTACTGTACTTTACCTCTTTTCTTGTGCATTCCCATTCGGTAGTCATGCATCTTATCGAGATCCTTTACTATCTAATTACTCTGTTCTTTGATATAATCTCTCATCTCCTTTTCCTTATGATCGGTTTCCCAGAGCCTATCACCCCATTTATCTCTTATTTTCCTAAGTTTCTCCCATCCTTCATCAATTTCCTCAGTAAATTCCCTTATCTGTTCCCATTTAACTATTTCTACATTTTTCTCTTTATCCTGCGGGGATTCCACTGTTTTATTGTTATTATCCTCAAAATCGATTTCTATTTGCTCTGGTTTAATTTTAAAAGTCTAGAAACGTTCGTTTACCTCCGACTGCGCTTCTGAGATACGACTTACATTTATTTCTTTGACATCCTGGGCTTTACAGACGTTCTTATTTGTTTCACTTTGTACTACTTCACAATTAGTTGTCATATTATCACTCATTACCTTATACTGAGTGCCCCACATATTATTTACCAACTCCAGGAATCCTGGTGATTCCTCACTCCAAGACATACTTATATCTGAGATATGGGCAACTTTCCCTCACACATAGGATCCAAGCACATATTGACAGATAGCTATGCCGAATATGGGAGTCTTTACTCAAGAGATTTTATCTTAATATGGTTAGGCTATACTCATACCCGTTCAATGCTTTTCATTTACAAACTTCAACATAAAGCAAGATTTTTTTTCAAAAGAAAAATTCAATATTATCAAAAACTCATATTTTTGGAAAATTTCGGATTTTTCAAAATTTTGAAAAACACGAGTTTTCCTAGGGTTTTTCCTAAAAAGTCTTCCCCAAAGGTGGGCGCCATTTGTATTAAAAAGAGTTCTTGCCAGGGGTATTATATTGTATTTTATTTAGAGCAGGTTTTTAATCATTGCGGTCACTTATTTAATGGTTCTGACTTCTATCCTTAATCTCAACCGCCTTTATTGCCAAGCCATGTTCACATTCACCACGAATTTATAAACCCCTGCTGTGCCCGTTTAGGAAAACGGAAATATAGGGCATCAACCGACTATGCTCAACTCAGGGCGTGTACAGTTATTCCCACTGTCTGACTATGTACTCCGAATGTGAATTATAGGGAGGACAAGCTACAAAGAGACTATAACACCAGCTACTTTAAATCGATATCTTTAATTCACTCAAATATTTCAAAATATAAAGTCACAACATTAATATATTGGTTAATATTACCTTCAAACATAATACAAATTAATGACCCTTAGTTGTTCTTGCTTCATTTCCAATGGATTCATTCATGAGCCATCTGCTTACACTGATACTTGAGTCTTAGATGATCTAAATCTTATATCCCAAAAAATGAGGGTTTCCAGTCACTTCAACTGCGTTTTGCCTGGTCAGGCTCGACCTCAGGATATTTACCTTTAATATTACAATGCCTTCATCTGGCTATGATCTGAACTTATTATGCTTTACATTTATTTTTATCCTTTTAATCTCTTTTCTCCACACATTCCAACACAAATTATCCCCCAAAAACATATAACATTATTTCCACATGAGTACCATTTACTTCTCCACCTTCATGCCAATTATATTTTATTGCAGCCATTGTGTCCCCAAGAATAGGATGTTTATTAAGCCCTCACTTCACAAAGTCCTGTTTTAGTGCTTCTTTTTCATTACCCATATTCATTTTTCTTTAAGGTCACGGAACCAAATTTTTACATTTTCAAAGTTGAAATTATTATTATTATTATTCCCATTACTTTGATCATCTCGTTATGATTCTTATTAATATGGGATAAATAATCCATGCATGATAACAGTTATTTAGCAGGCAATGACTTCTGCTGTAATTCGTTTCATCAATTTAAGTCACAAGGTTGCCCTTGCGTTCTGTCTTAACACAGTGACTACATGTTTATGGTCCCCGCTGGCAGCGCGACCCTTATTAACTCTCCCTTGTTTCGACTAGAGTAACGACCTTTTTGTAAACAACTCCGGCCCTCCTGACCTAGCACACTATTTAACAAACCAAATTTTTAACATTCAAAGAGAGACCACCCCGACATTGAGAAACCCAGCATTTTTATTCTATTCCTCATAACGGACTGTGCTCAGTCTAATTATTCATATTTATTGGTGCTATCTTTGTGATAATTATTCTCTACTATTAAGATAACGAAAATAAACGGATCCTTAAGCCCGTGGTGGCTAATATATGAGTCTGCTGTGATAGGCATTCCAAATACAAATGCTAACCAACCTAGGAACGCTATGTCCTACCTGGCTGCGGAGGTCTGCGTAGCTCGTAGGAGGGAATCAATCTCACCCTGCTTCCAGCTACCAGACTAGACAAATATCATCTATCCACTCTTACGATACCTATTCATTTATGTGCTCCCTGGCTACATGAGAATTACACAATACCTGAGTGAGCATTTACCCTTTCACTCGAACAAATTAAGACCTTACCTTGGTCAACCGACGAATTTCCCATAGACTTTAAGAATTATCCAATATTTGCACGTTAATTCAATATTTCAAAGCCCTCAGCTTACATTTGGTCTAGCCAATTTTTGGCGACAATAATACATTTCTTGGATACTCAATTCGTTATTACTGTAGTCCACTTATCCTGGCGAGGATAATGAACTTAATTTTACATCACTACATTATTATATTATTTCCGTTTCGTTATTTTTGTGGTCCTTTATTATTACACTTATTTTCATTAGGCCTTTCATTGCCTTTACTTGTGATGCTAAGGTCATTTGCAATTACTTTTAATTTATATCATGTAACCGTATAGGGTTTGTTTACTATTTTTATCACTGACTTTGCTTTTCTTTGCATTATTTGAAACTTTATTAAGTTATCTTTCACTTTCCTAATTATTTACTTTCTCATTAACTTAAGTAGCTTTCAACCTTCATTACGTTTACTTTGCATAACAAACGTTACTGATTTTCATTTATTAACATTTTTCTTTCGACAATAATTCGGTTCCACCCTTTTATTAATTAATTTATATGCTTACAAGCATTTGGGTATTATCCGTATAATATTTAACTCGTTACATGGCCTCAAATTTACAGCCTTCCTAATTAAGAAGTGACACTTTAGAGCACTGTTCACTGTTATCCCTTTATCACTAATAATTTCACAATAGTACATTTCAAATTATGGGTCCACAATGGCTCAATTAATTCATTTTGGTGCTCACCAACTCAGGATGCCCCGTTGTGAAGGAGTTCACCCACATTGTTGTAATTAGTACTTTTGTCAACAATATGGCAAAACACAATTCCTTTCTCCTTAACACACGTAATTATGGCCTGATATGACATATTTATATTTCTGCACATAATGAATCTCAATTAGAGAACACTTTCACATACATTTTTATTACTCTTGAACAAATACACTATACGGTAAACATGGGTTACTTTGTCCCTTAGGGTGTTACTTTGGCCCACCATGAAAAAAATGTTTAAAAAAATTATCTTGCACAATACAGTGTGAATTCCTGCCACATCCAGTAGATAGTAGCATAAGGAAGTCTCTATGATGTGTTAGTTGTTCTACGTTACCCCAACAGATGGCAGTGGCGTCAAGCATATGGCAGTGCAGTGAAGCATAATTTGGCGGTCGAACAACTTCTATCACTGTAGCTGTAGGTGTTTGGTGTAAAACACTGATGAGTACATATTTTGATATGTTGAAGAATCAGCCCTAAGACTAAAATAATGAATTTCCAGTAGTAGTATGCTTTCAGTATTAATTACGTGTTTTTAAAAATATAACGGGTTACTTTGGCCCAAGCCAAGAAATGCTGTAAGTGGCCTGAGGTGATGGGACATGTTGTTTTACCAATGGAATGACATCAAGAAGATGATTTACACCCCAAAACGAGTCAGACGAGGCTGTTACACAGTTACACAGTAAATTCTTTCAATAGGACAATTAACAACCGGTAGCATTGAAAAATGTGAACCTTTATTCATTATTTACTATTGTTATGCCGATCAATAAATGATGTTTGACCTGTTTTCAGCAAATGTTGTGCCTACATACGTTATTCTTCAGTCCTACTTTGTCCCAGACCCACAAAAGTAGCCTATAATGTACAGAAAGATGCATGGGCCAAAGTAAACCACAATAAGGTTAACATTGGCCCATTATTTCAAAAATTCACTATGCACCTCACATGAAACAAAATTAGAAATAATCTGTTGAGGAATGTACCCTAGTTCCCAGTTTATCTATAAAAAATGTTAAATACCAAAAAAAATATAGTAAGATCTAATTAATGAAGCTTAATGTCAAAAATGTCTTACTTTTGGGCCAAAGTAACCCATGTTTACGGTACCTTTTTACACGTTTCAACTTTCTCATTTATTCACTATATAACACTTCACACGTGTTAACCCTTGGGTTTTGTCCTATTCCATTTTCTATTTACAATTGATTACACACTGTGTAATTGTTCTTGTCGTATGTCAAAACGCAAGCGATGACTTCCGATTGGTTCCCTGATGACGACTTCTCCCCTAGCTTTAGCCGCACGATCTGTTTTATGATGACTTCTGCATCGGACCCCCTAGGTCTCGAGTCAAAGTTCTGTCGTCTTTCCATGGTTTAAACCCACCATTTATTAACTTAACCTGGCTTCTCTTATAATAACGTTATGTTGTGAAACTATGTAAATATCGACCTGTTCTTTGACTTCAACCAGGCTCGAAATGTTCTTTTTGGACAATGTTCGGTACTTTCCACTTTTAACCGCTCATCGATTTATACTTAAGTGCGTCTTTTCTTTTACTTTCGCTACGCGGCCCTACAATCTCAATGGCTTTCCTTCAAAGACCATTAGATGATTCTAACACTAGCGATACTTGTTTCTAGCTATCGTGTTTGGCTTCACCCGGACCTAATTTTCACTTCTGTAGCGCATTGTTCGTTTTATCCTCACAATTGTATATATGCGGTGTTCTTTCTACTTTTGGCAACTTCTGCCTGGTCTCGAACCAGCGTACTTGTAATCTTGAAAACTTATAGTTCTTTCCGAAGCTACGTGGCCTTTCCCTGAGGTTTTCATGTTCGATGTACTGAACTAGTCACGTTGAGTCAAGTCCTGTTCAGACTGACTGATTACTTTGGTGGCCCAGCACCACGTCCTTTGATGACTTCGAAACAGTATGTCCCGCCACAGCGGACACCAAACTGAATACTGCGAACCAGTACCGTGCTCTCTGGCAACTACGGTAAACTAAATACACTGAAGATTGTTCTTTTGCCCTGATATGAGCCCAACTTGGCGTAGTGATGGCGATTATTTGTTGAAACAGGGTGACCTCCTCACAGATTCACCACTGACTGCACGTGATACAGCATCACATCCCACTGGACTGATGAAGACTGCATGCCTTCTGCCTAGAAGCTCGGCCATATATTGAGAACTTCGTCCACTTATGTTAAATTAAATCATCAAGGCTCCTCGGCTGTGTGGGCGAGTTAGTTTTTGTTTCTCTCCTACCAAGGACCGCTTAATGGCCCCGCCTAATATGACGTATTGCCGCATAAACACTTTTTTCTCTGCATAAATTACTAAATTTTAGTCTTGATTAATTCGTAATTCCCTGGATCATTCTGATTGATGCCAAAATATTATTACAATTTTGCGTTATTTCCATAAAAACCAGATATTTCACCACAATGCAGTGTTGTATCGTAGCCAGGGTTGTTGTTTTAATGCTGAGTCTGCATTCAGAGAGGGCATGGGTTTTTTCCATCTGCATGACGTTATTTGGCAGATACTGCGTTACTACGCGCTCTACGTGAGTCAGACAAGGCCTGTATATAATGTATCAAGATAATGGACCTTAACTGCGTTGAGTCACTGCATAAGTTGCTCCATGAGGCCTCACTCTTAGTCCATATGACTATGAATATTTTATGAATCTTTTCTCTTTCTGAATTTAAATGTCATAGATTCGAACCCCCAGTACCCCAGTCGGGTACAGTATAAAGAAGACAATGCTGTATACAGAGCTTTCTGGATCAACCAGGCCACATTTTCTACTTTCAATAGGTTTATCAAGTCTTTCTGGAATGTTTGCTTTGGATATCATCAAACAATAATTTTTGCATGTTTTCATCCATATTTTAGGAAATAAATCTTCTTTTATATCCATGTAATATCATACTAATATATAACAAGTAGTTCCATGAAGAACTATACAGCCTATTTTCATATATTCTACTTATGTAAATTGCCTCTATCTACATACAAAATGTCAGTTTGATTGCTGTAGTAGTTTCGTAGATATTGAGAACCGACTAAATATTTTGGATGGTCGCCATGTTGGATTTTATATATGTAGGTCCTAGAGTTATCTACTGTTACATGAAGATTATTGTGTACGTGTAGCATTCAAACTTCAACCGCATGATGGGGACACAAGACGTAACAAGGAGATTTTAAAATTTCGCACGGTTGCCATCTTGTGGTTAAGGAAACAATTTAAATAAATTATATGCCAGTGGATTAACATTCGTATATGGATTTACTGTACCAAGTTTCACTGCACTCGGATGGTTAAATTGTGAGAAACGTCCATGTTAATATTTATACTACGCGACGCAGCCATGTTGGATTTATGATCACCAGATTATTTAAAGACCTATAGGTGAACCTATGTTCATAGCCCCTATGAACATAAAAATCAGTTTTATTGCTATAATAGATTCGTAGATATTCAGAGCCGTCTAAATATTTTGGATGGTCGCCAAGTTGAATTGTTAATTGTATAGGCCATAGAGTCATCTACAATTAAAGGAAAATTATTGCGTAGGTTCATTATTCAAACTTTCACTTCGATCGCATGATTACGACACAAAAAATTAAAACTTAATTTTAAAATTCACACAGCCGCCATATTGAGGTTATGTAAACAATTGAACTAAATTAGATACCAGTGCATTACAATATGTATTAAGATTTCCTGTAGCATATTTTATTGCGTTTGGAACATTAAATCGCGAGAAAGGTCTATTTAAAATTTTTAAATTAGCTTGGCCGCCATGTTGGTTTTGTTGTTAACCGGCTTTTGAAAGTCTTATAGATGAACATCCAGTAGGGCCCCTTATCTCCGTACAAAATTTCAGGGTGATACCGCTAATAGTTTCAGAGATATGGAATGCCGGTGAAATACTTTGCACATCCGCCATCTTGTGGTTATGTAAACAATTGAACCAAGTTAGATGTCGGTGACTTACAATGTGTATAAACATATACTGTACCAAGTTTTATTGCGTTTGGTTGGTTAAATCGCGAGAAACGTCTATTAAAATTCGCAAATTCACGTGGCCACCATGTTGCTTTTGTGTTTACCAGTTTTTCAAAATTCACATAAGTGAACATCTAGTAGGTCCCTTTATCACCGTAAAAAGTCCAGGGTGATATCGGGAATAGTTTCGGAGATATTGAATGCTGGTGAAATATTTCGCACAGCCGCCATGTTGGATTGGTGAGATGTAGCAACATTTGAAGGGCACGGTTGCGGTCATCCGGAATATTGCTTTGAACTTACAGAGTTTCATTGAAATCGCTCGAGCCGTTTAGAATTTATCTCTTATTTTCCTAAGTTTCTCCCATCCTTCATCAATTTCACACACCTCACACACACACACAGACACACTCCCACACGCACACACACACGGACATAAGGTGATCTCATAAGCCTTTTTTTTTTAATTGAAAATAGGCTAAAAATGAGATGGTGTTTGTCGTCCTGTCTGTCTGTCGTCCTGTCTGTTACTCAATCATGCAAGATCCACGAAATGAAATTTTGCATGGATGTAGCTGATTTACCAGAGTTACACATAGGCTTCTTTTCATTTCCCTATTTTGCTCTATTTAAAATGGCGACCATTTGAGTGACGTCACTACACCCTTTGGTTTCAAAATTTCATATTTCCATTTCAAATAAAAAGATAACGCTAAGAAATAGCAAACTTTTGATGGCACTTGCAATCTTTAAAATTTTATTTCCTATCCGAATGGTCCTTATCACCTTTCGTGTATCTCCAACGGTTAGCGAGTAAAACTCACATTTTCGACGTCACTACACCCTTTGGTTTCAAAATTTAATATTTCCATTTCAAATAAATAGAGAACGCTAAGAAACAGCAAACGTTTAATGGCATACACGAGCTTAAACATTTAATTTTCTATCCGAAAGGCCCGTATCACTCTTCGTGTATCTCCAACGGTTAGCGAGTAAAACCTAAATTTGTGCAGTAAAACACGGTCAAGACTGAGCGGTGCAGTCTATCTCTCTATATATAAAAACGAATGTTTGCCTGTTTTTTTTTCTGAATTTCTACGGAAATTTTCAGTCTGTTTTATGATGGATGCGCGCGAAATATTTTTTGTCTGTCTGTCTGTGGACAATTTTTCCCCTTAAAACTCGAGAACGGCTTGGTGTATCAACATAAAATTTGGTACAGATATCCATCAGAGGCCCGACACTAATCATTGATGTAACTCTTCTCCGTACCTCCCATAAAATGGGCTTACCCCCTTCAAATACATGCTAAAATAGGCGTAGATGGACGTGACAAATCTCATTTTCAGCCCCTCAATGTGAAAGACAAAACTCGGGGGCCCTAAAGGGTCCACGAAAACAACATTTTAAGGCCTTAAAACCAACTGTTTTTGAGAAATTCCAAGAAAACTAATTTCATTTAATAAACTAATGAACGAATGCAAGCCGGGAACGATGGCAACAGATTCTCAGAGGTCCATCTATTGCAATTCCATTAATTACATTAGTGTGCAAATTTGCAAACGGCTAGAAGGTTACCACGGAACCAAATTAAGCCGTAAAATATATCAATACGTATAATGCCCTTAAGTGTGTCAAGGGGTACTATAGATTCTTTTCGCGCGATTTACACCTGCGGGTGTGGTCTGGCAGGTATATTATATTCCTATCGCTATATTATCTCTTATATATAATCCAAAACTGACTCATCACCGCAGGGCTCAAACCACTAGACCTAGGAAGCTGAAACTTTGCATGTTGGTTGATCCGAGTATGTAGAGGCTCACTAAGAAACGGTTTTTGAAAATTCAATTTGTAAGTGACTTTTTTCGGCCCTTTGGCATTGACAATCCAAAATTGACTCATCGACGCAGGGCTCAAACCACTAGACCTAGCAAGCTGAAATTTTGCATGTTGGTTGATCCGAGTATGTAGAGGCCCAATAAGAAACGGTCTTTGAAAATTCAATTTGTAAGTGACTTTTTTCGGCCCTTTGGCACTGAGCAAGGACAGTCGGTAAAATGTTCGGATTTAGCTCATTTTAAGCCGCCACATACGAGAAACAATACTCGGAGGTCCTGTAGGGACCCCGAAACACACTTTTTAAGTTCCTAAAATGAACGGTTTCGGAGATATTCCCAAATAACTGTGTTCCCTCTGAGAAACAGATCAACGTTACTATGGCAACCGCTGAAATTTCGCAGACCTGGGATAGTTTTCTGGCAATATCTCGAAAACCGTTCGTTTTAGGGCCTTAAAACGCTGGGTTCGGTTCCCACTTCTAACCACGAACGTTGCTCCTCGCATTGATACGCGTAAAATGAGATATATTTTATATATAGAGGTTGCTTTTGGGGCTCGGATACGATCGTGATTTTGAGTCTAATTTTATACTCTTTCGGCTGGTTGTTGTAAGCGAGCTTTCAGAAGTTTACTCGAATTTACAATGTTAAGATACTTTCTATTTTGCACGGTATGCTTTCATTTTCTTTATAAATATGTTTTTTCTTAACTGAATATTTTTTGTTTGCCAATTTTGATGTGCCCTTTTTCGTTTTTAACCATCATCTGCAACGTTGATTCATAGTAGAATGTGTCGTATTCTACCGGCTGTCACGTTAATTATTATTGTTTCTTAATTACTCTTACTGAGGAATTGGGCTAACTTATTTCAATCAAGTTGTTGTTTTTTCTTTCACGGCCATTGAATCCCCGCACAAGGCACGGCTTAAACCTAGAAAAGTTGCTGAGTTGTACTAATGGACTAATGGTGCAGCAGAAAAGAGGAGAATTGAAGCTTTTGAAATGTGGTGATAAGAGAGAATGATGATCAGATGAGTAGTTAGGGTAACAAATGACGAGGTATTAAGACGAGTGGGAGAGGAGAGATGTTTCTGGCGACTGCTAATGAAGAGAAGAGATAGGAGGGTAGGACACATATTATGACACCCAGGAATAGCAAGCTTACTGTCGACCAAAATATTATGTGCACTCGAATTTGAAGGTTGTTTGTGAAGTAGCCAATAGACCTTCATAAAATCCAATGACATCATCATTTTCGACGTTTGATTTTACGTTAGTTCATGTAGGTTTGGAATTTTTAATTTATATTTTAATATTTTTTATCGCAGTTGAAACACAAAAAGTGCCCCTTTTTAAGCGTGTTTCAACCATGCGTCACATTTAAGATTTATTATCTCACAAACCCGTAATCAGATCGAATCCTAATTTTAACACAATATACATTGGAATGTTGTATAACTGGTTTATTAATTTCAAAATTTTGTGTGTTCAAGAACGAATGTTGTTATTATTTTTGTATGGTAACTCTTTCTCGGCTCGGGGTGGTTGGAAAATGTAGGTCTTGGTTGCGTTGTAATCCTTATACATCTAAAAGTTATGCTGTATGACTGTGAAATAGGTAAATTAATTCACTTATTTTATATCGGTTTGTATTTGTACGGAGAATTAAGACATGGTTCACCAGCTAGCCGCTCCGGGAAATGCTACACAGCGTTGCTAATACGGAGCCCATCACTTCCGAGCGAGACGTGCCATGACGCGTGATGTAGCCCATCTTGGCAATGATGTACTGCTTTCACCGGAGCGGCTAACTGGTGAACCATGTCTTAATTCTCCGTACAAATACAAACCGATATACAATAAGTGAATTAATTTACGTATTTCACAATCAAACAGCATACCGTTTTGATGTATAAGGATTACAACGCGACCAAGAACTACATTTTCAAACCATCCCGAGCCGAGGAAAAGTTACCTTACAAAAATAATAACAACTTTGTTTCTTGGACACAAAAAAATTTAAAATTAATAAACCTGTTATACAACATTCCAGTGTATATTGTGTTAAAATTTGGATTCGATCTGATGACGGGTTTGTGAGATAATAATTCTTAAATGTGACGCATGGTTGAAAATCGCTTAAAAACGGGCACTTCTTGTGTTCCAGCTGTGATAAAAAATATTAAAATATAAATTAAAAATTCCAAACCTACATGATCTAACGTAAAATATAACGACGAAAATGATGATGTTATTGGATTTTATATAGGTCTATCGGTTACTTCACAAAAAAACTTCAACCTCGAGTACACATAATAGTTTGGTCGACAGTAGTTATGGATGGGAGGGTCGCAGACTAGAACTGTAGGGGTAAACCAGGGTTAAACAGATTGCCTCGGATGTAGGGTGTGGTAGCTATGTAAAAATGAAACGATTAGCTCAGGAGAGGGATACATGGAAGGCTGCATCAAACCAGTTAAAAAACTGAAGACTCAAACAACAACAATCAGGAATTTTAATTACTTAGAGAGGCATGTGGGGCAAAAGGGTCGTTGGAGAATTTCAATCCCTGGGATGTAACACTGGAAGAGACAGCATAATGTATATCAGCGGCCAAGGTGAGCGATATTTAACTATAGGTCTATTAATAGGGATATGTTTACGTTCAAATCATCAATGAGTATGGTCAAATTACATCCAGAATAGTTTAAGTAAGAATACATTTAATTCCCCATATTCCGATAGATTTGCCATTCCAGTGTGCAAGAGTGCAGTTCCCTCTTCAAACACTATTCGCAATTTCTTTAACAAAGCGCAATGACACACACTTAACAGTAGCACGTGTACATTTAGACTAAACAATTTTTTCCCATGGCCAACTGTATGTGGCGTGCTCGCGAGCATCCGGACAACAAAATCGTTATGTCTCAGAAGAAGATGGCAAAACCATAAACGTAATTTTAAAATGTGTTAACATAATGTAACAACGAACCCTGCAGACGTTCACAACTCGATAAAATTCCCTCTTTGCTGATCATATCAATATACTGTATGTATCAGAATATTCAGAATTAGAATGGACACACCTATAGCCGCGATTGCTGTAATAGAATAGACCAATTATCAGCAATAATGCATCGTCCCCATTGTCTTGATCGCGGGCGAAGCCGCGGGTACCTGCTAGTATTATTATATTAGTATTATATTGTGGCGTACAACAACGAGACAAAGCACCTCGGTGCCGGAAACAAAACTCGGGGGCCATAAGGGTCCTCGAAATCTTCAGTATAAGGCTCTAAAACCAACAGTTTCTGAATTATTCCAAGAAAACTACAGTTATTTAAACTTAATTTAAACAAGATGTTCAGTAAAGAACATATAGCCTACTTTCTCCTAAATGTATGAGTATAGTTATAACTCGTTGTTATTATCAAAGAGTATAATAGAACTATTCTTTGTTGAAGACCTTAGAAACGATTTACCTCTACCAAACGCCACAACCTAGATAAAAACTGCTACCATCATTGAAGAAAGAAAGATAAGAAGTATATCAAGAATGTTATGGATCTGGAGACATAATCGACCGGACTGGCGGCGTGGCTCAGCGGTAACGTTCTCGCTTGCTGGGCCCTAGGTTGCAGGTTCGTATCCTGGCGCAGTCAGCTGGCATTTGAGGGTGCACAAATGCGACGGAGCCGTGTCAGTACATTTACTGGCACGTTAAAGATCCCCTTCGGGCCAAAATTCCGGCACCCCGGTGTCTCTAAAATCAGCAGTAGTTAAAAGGGATGTAAAACCAATAACATTATTATTATTATTACGACCTGCCGTGGGCAACATCCAACTTTGAATTGAGGCATGTCTTTACACGTCTGGTTGTGCATGGCTTTCACAACCCTAATTGAATTAACAAATCTTTCCATGACCCTACAGAGACGTGTGTATACAAACTATGTGGATATTTTCGATAATATAATCCTAACAGAGCGAGTGCATTCTAGCGGCCAGAAGAAGAAACTTTTCAATAAAATCTGGAAGTTACCTTTTTGGCAGCTAGATGTCTCGAGTAAATCTGCTGGCGAATTATGTTTTAATTAAATATATATTTTACACCATAATGTGCACAATATAACGCTTAATAACATTTTCAAGTAACGCAAAATAGGCTGTTACAAACCCTTTAAAATAAAAAGTTAAAATGTATCGTAGTATCATCTTGTCATTCTTCAAATTCGATGCGCATAGAATGATAATGGTATAGTAATCAATGGATCCCCACGTAGACTAGTCGTGACATCTATTGGTGAAATATCGAACAATATAATCCTAACAGAGCGAGTGCATTCTAGCGGCCAGAAGAAGAAACTTTTCAATAAAATCTGGAAGTTACCTTTTTGGCAGCTAGATGTCCCGAGTAAATCTGCTGGCGAATTATGTTTTAATTAAATATATATTTTACACCATAATGTGCACAATATAACGCTTAATTTTAAAACATCTGAGTCATTACAAAACAATAAACATATAACATTTCAAGCAAAAAACCTAGCTCTGATCGGGTTTGAACCATAGGCATTTGAGCGATAGGCTAACGCTCTACCACTGAGCTAATTGTGTCAACGAATATCGTTCTATTTAAAGTGACTTACATAGAATTTGTTAGCAAATAATGATTTATACTAAACGATTTCATCACTGGAGTATATTATTTATATATAAAGCATTTCATACAAAGTTTATTTATTTTTTATCAGTACGCTATATTGCATGCAATACTCAAATTAGTGAAATATAAGTCCGGCACAAGATATCCGCTGCCATCTTGTCTTATTACTGAATCAGTTCAGCTTTTTAAAATCACGTCTGCACTATAGTATTACAAAATAAACTTTTAATTTCGAACGTGCCTCTTCCTTTAGAACAGTTAAAACGATTCTCGGCTCGATAATCGGAACTGGTGGGTCCCATGATATGGATTATAAAGTTTGCATAATTCGCACGGCCGCCATCCTGAAATGGTATGGCGGACGACCTTGTAATTTGGTCACAAGACGTATCCTATACGAAGGTATGTTGTTACCAAATTTGGTAGAGATCGGATGATTTGGTTAGTCGTTATTTGATTTTACGTTTTGAACGTTTGAGTGGCCGCCATTCAGTTTTAGTAAAGATGGCGGCGATATAAAACATGACACTGAGGTGTCCTTTGCTAGTGCTACCTTTGTACCAAATTTCGTTCAATTTGCATTCACCGTGTTCGAATTGATAGGGGGGGACAGACATTCAGAGTACACACACTCACACACACACAGACACACACACACACAGACTCACACACACACATACACACACACACACACACAGACTCACACACACACATACACACACACAGACAGACACACTTTTTTCGCCCTGTGTTGATCTCATAAGTCTACTTTCATTTTTTGCAAAAATCGAAAGTAGGCTAAAAACTAATAATGGAATGCAAATCGGTAACCATGACAACATTATCTCAACGGGTGGCATCCATCTTTCCATCTATTTCTGTAAGAAGCAATGTCACTCCATTTATTACATTTCTGTGAAAGTTTGCAAATGGCTATTAGGTTATCACGGGACCAACTTAGACTGTATAATTCATCAATGCAATTAAGGGGGTCAAGGGGTAACCTAGAATTTTTTCACGCAAGTTTCACATGCAACATATAGTACAGAAGTTCTATTATATCTCCAAACAGCAACATCATTTTCAAAAATTCCTGAATTGAATCAGCATATTTTGCGGCTTTTAGGAATTTGAGCCAATTGAGGCTAAAGAACTCAATTTTCATGCCTTTATAATTTATGAATGGGGTCTTCCTGTGCATGGGGACCTAACGCAACGTAGAGGGTCAGTTTTTATGTGACGTGTATTGCGTTCCGTCTACAAGGCTTTCAATTCTATTTCACGTCATGAAGTACATGTTAGTTGAATTTAGTTTGAGAACACTTTTTAACTCATCAATTATTAGGTAGATTTCATTAGAAAGCTAACTATTGCAATGGGTCCCATGTTTCGACTTCCGGAAAATTTCGACATATCTTCGCGTTTCACATCCCCCAGACCCCAAAACCACCGTCAGTTCAAAAGTTTATATATAACAAGCTGTACCCGGCATGCGTTGCAATGCCAATCAAAGAAAGTGTTGGCATTGTAATTTGGTTTCTTGAAGTGCTTTTAGATACACAATTTTTTCTTCAATTTCCGTTAACTGCCTCTAAGCTATCGTAAAATGGATTCACTAATTTTGAAACATTTGTGGGAGAGTGCGCGTCACTCATTTGTTGCATCTACTCGTGAGCTACATATTGTAAAATGGATTTACTAAGTCGAAAACCTTCCCTGGCGTATACACAACAAATCATCAAAGTTTCATCGCAATCGGATGAATGGCATATGAACGCTTACGGGATTTTCTTTAAACGATTCGCGCGCCGTCACTCATTTGTTGAATCAACTCGCGCGCTACCAATTGTACAATGGATTTACTAAATCAGAAACCATCCCTGCAGTGTGCACAACAACTCACGCTAGTTTCATCACAATCGGATGAATGGTATATGAACGCAGATAGATATTTGTTGAAACGGTTTGTGCGCCGTCACTCATTTGTTGAAACTACTCGTGCGCAACCCATTATACAAAGGACTTACTAAATTAAAAACGTTCCCTGCAGTGTGCACAACAACTCACCCATGTTTCATTGCAATTGGATGAATGGTAGGCCTATATGAACGCAAACGGGACTTTGTTGAAGCGATTCGCGTGCCTTCACTCAATAGTTGAATCTACTCGTGCGCTGTGCAATGGTTTTTCAAAGTCAAAAACCTTCCCTGGACTGTGCACCACATCTCAGCCAAGTTTCATCGTTATCGGACGAATGGTAGGCCTATATGAACGCGTACAGTACTTTGTTGAAACGCTTCTCGCGTCGTCGCACATTTGTTGAATCTACTCGTGCGCTACCTATTGTAAAGTATATTTGCTAAGCCAGAAACCTTCCTTAGAGTAGGTGCAGATGACCTCGTAGTTCCTCCCCTTAAAACAACAATAACTAACTAACTAACTTCCTTAGAGTGTACTCAATATCTCACCCAAGCTTCATCGCTATCGGACGAATGGTATATGAACGAATACGTGACTTTGTTGAAACGCTTCGCGCGTCGTAGCTCATTTGTTGAATCTACAGGTGCGCTGCCTATTGTAATGTGGATTTACTCAGACAGAAACCTTCCCAAAGGTGTACACAACATCTAACCCAAGTTGCATAGCTATCGGACGAATGGTATATGAATGCATACGGGACTTTGTTGAAACGCTTTGCGTGTCGTCACTCATTTGTTGAATCTACTCGTGCACTATCTACTGTGAAATGTATTTACTAAGTTAGAAACCTTCCCTGGAGTGGAAACAACTCCTCACCCAAGTTTCATCGCAATCGGACGAAAGGTTTACGAACAAATACGGGACTGTGTCGAAATGCTTCGCGCGTCGACGCTCATTTGTTGAATCTACTCGTGCGCTGCCTATTGTAAAATGGATTTACAAAGCCAGAAACCTTCCTTGGAGAGTAATCAACATCTCACCCAAGTTTCAGCGCAATCGGATGGGTGGTGTATGAACGCATAAGAGGCAAACACACCCACATACATACTATCAAGTAACATTGATTTATATATATATATATAGATTTATGTATGTATATATGTATATATATATATGTATATGAGTTTCTTGTGGACACGATAACTGTCGTAATCTTGCACCAATCACTGTGAATTTTTTACCGAATATGTATACCTATAAAATCTCGGTCGAGTTCGTTACTGGGCTAAATCGGTCGAAGGGGGTGAAAATGAGGGGGGGGGCTTTTTTTTCGAAAAAGTGAAGTATTGCTATAACTCTCTTAATATGTGAAATATCGATTCCGTTCATAATTCATACTATGTGTCGGATAAAGCCCAAAAATTTAGGTTTGAAGAGTTTTTTTTATAGCACCAACCATTGACCAAAGGGGTGGGAAAAAGTGGGTTTTTCGGGAAACATTAATCATATCTCTCTTAATAGGCACAATATCAAAACCGTACAAAATGGACAATATTCCCCTAATAATTACCTAAAACTTTGGTCTGAAAGAATTTTTGATATGACCCACCATTATGCCAAGCGATGAGAAACAAGATGTTCAGTAAAGAACATATAGTCTACTTTCTCCTAAATGCATGGGTATTGTTCTAACTCTTTGGCCTTTTCAAGGAGTATAATTGAATGTTGGTTGTAGTAGCTTGTTGAAATACAACGTGCTATAGGGATATTAAACATGAATATGAGGTGCCCTTTGCTAGTGCTACCTCTGTAAAAAAAATCATTCAATTCGGTTTCACCGTGTTTGCATTGATATGGGGAATGGATTTGCACACATACATGGCCGCTATTTGCAAACTATTGGGCTGATGACCTTGTAGTCAGTCATAAGATGCTTTCCACAAAAAGGCATGTTGTTGCAAAATCTGGTAGAGATCAAATTATTAGGATGGTCGTAATTTGATTTAAGCTTTTAACATTTGGGTGGCCGTCATTACGTTTCCGTCCAGATGGCGGCGATATAAAACATGACGCTGAGGCCCCCTTTGCTAGTGCTACCTCTGTACCAAATTTCGTTCCATTCGGTTTCACCGTGTTTGAATTAATAGGGGGAATCGATTTACACACGAAGATGGCTGCCATCCGCAAACTATTAAGCGAATGACCTATTAAATTGGTCAAAGGATGCTTCCTCCATAAAGGTATGTTGTTGCAAAATTTGGTAGAGATCGGATGATTAGGTTAATCGTAATTTGATTTAAGCTTTGAACATTTGTGTGGCCGCCATTACGTTTCCGTCAAGATGGCGGCGATATAAAACATGACACTGAGGTGCCCTTTGTATGTGCTACCTCTGTACCAAATTTTGTTTCATTCGGTTTCACCGTGTTCGAATTAATAGGGGGAAATCATTTTGACACAAAGATGGCCGCCATCCGCAAACTATTAGGCTAATGACCTATTAGATTGGTCAAAGGATGCTCCCTCCATAAAGGTATGTTGTTGCAAAATTTGGTAGAGATCGGATGGTTAGGTTAGTCGTAATTTGATTTAAGTTTTGAACATTTGTATGGCCGCCATTACGTTCTGTCAAGATGGCGGCGATATAAAACATGACGCTGAGGCGCCCTTGGCTAGTGCTACCTCTGTACCAAATTTCGTTCCATTCGGTTTCACCGTGTTTGAATTAATAGGGGGAATCGATTTACACACGAAGATGGCCGCCATCCGCAAACTATTACGCGAATGAGCTATTAATTTGGTCATAGGATGCTTCCTCTATAAAGGTATGTTGTTGCAAAATTTGGTAGAGATCGGATGATTAGGTTAGTCGTAATTTGATTTAAGCTTTGAACATTTGTGAAGCCGCCATTACGTTTCCTTCAAGATGGCGGCGATATAAAACATGACACTGAGGTGCCCTTTGCTAGTACTACCTCTGTACCAAATTTCGTTCCATACGGTTTCACCGTGTTGGAATGAATAGGGGGAATCGATTTTCACACAAAGACGGCCGCCATCCGCAAACTATTAGGCTGATGACATATTAGTTTGGTCAAAGGTGCTACCCTTATATAGGTATGTTGTTGCAAAATTTGGTAGAGATCGGATGATTAGGTTAATCGTAATTTGATTTAAGCTTTGAACATTTGTGTGGCCGCCATTACGTTTCCGTCAAGATGGCGGCGATATAAAACATGACACTGAGGTGCCCTTTGCAAGTGCTACCTCTGTACTAAATATTGTTTCATTCGGTTTCACCGTGTTCGAATTAATAGGGGGAATCGATTTTGACACAAAGATGGCCGCCATCCGCAAACTGTTAGGCTGATGACCTATTAATTTGGTCAGAGCATGCTTCCTCCAAAAGGTTATGTTGTTGCAAAATTTGGTAGAGATCGGATGGTTAGGTTAGTCGTAATTTGATTTAAGCTTTGAATATTTTGAGGCCGCCATTACGTTTCCATCAAGATGGCGGCGATATAAAACATGAAACTGAGGTGCCCTTTGCTAGTACTACCTCTGTACCAAATTTCGTTCCATTCGGTTTCACCGTGTTCGAATTAATAGGGGGAATCGATCTTCACACAAACATGGCCGCCATCCGCAAACTATTAGGCTGTTGACATATTAGTTTGGTCAAAGGATGCTCCCCCTATAATGGTATGTTGTTGCAAAATTTGGTAGAGATCGGATGATTAGGTTAGTCATAATTTGATTTAAGCTTTGAACATTTGTGTGGCCGCCATTACGTTTCCGTCAAGATGGCGGCGATATAGAACATAGCACTGAGGTGTCCTTTGCAAGTGCTACCTTTGTACCAAATTTCGTTCAATTCACGTTCACCGTGTTCGAATTGATAGGGGGGGGGCAGACATTCAGAGTACACACACTCACACACACACACACACACACACACACAGACTCACACACACACATACACACACACAGACAGACACCCTTTTTTTCGCCCTCTGTTGATCTCATAAATCTACTTTCATTTTTTTGCAAAAATCGAAAGTAGGCTAAAAATATTTCGGAATTATAAGAAAATGCCAAGAGCTATCAGTGGTTGCCATGGCAACACTTCTAAATTGATGAGGGATGAGCCATCAGACGTTGCCAAGACAACGCACTTGCACGAGATCAGTTTCAGATTTCCATCTGACTAAGTGTGAAGCGGCTTCGGTGACGTAACTGGTAGCATGATGAATGTCTATGCCCAAGGTCGCGAGTTCAAAGCCGGCCGAAGTCGTCGGATTTTCTAAGAGCGCTAAAAATCCCTCAGTATGCTTTCCTTTGGAGGGGAAGTTCCAACGTTCGTAGCGAGTTGCCGGTTGCGGTGGCATCTAGTAGCCATGTTCACAGCTAGGTGTCGTTGACGGTAGTACCCTGTAGCAACATTAGGAACTACTGCTTGAAATTGACCGTCTGCAGTCCTTACCTGAATTACAGACTAATACAGCCATTCCAAAGTACACGGGGTTACATGACCGCGTTGTCGCAGCCCCTAAACTGAGCAACCAACCAAAATCTCTGCGGGAGCTATAATTTTGCGTGAAGAAGTAACAGATCGTTTCATAGTTACACTTCAGTGTCGAAACCTTGCATAAGGACAGTGTGACCACAAGTATAACAAGTAGTTCCGTGAAGAACTATACAGCCTATTTTCATATATACTACTTATGTTAATTGCCACTATCAACATACACAATTTCAGTTTGATTGCTGTAATAGATTCGTAGATATTGAGAACTGACTAAATATTTCGGATGGTCGCCATGTTGGATTTTATATATGTAGGTCCTAGAGTTATGTACTGTTACATGCAGATTATTGTGAACGTGTAGTATTCAAACTTCAATCGCATAATTAGGACACAAGAAAAAACAAGGAGATTTAAAAAATTTTCACAGCTGCCATCTTGAGGTTATGGAAACAATTGAAATAAATTAGATGCCAGTGAATTAACATTCGGATAAAGATTTACTGTACCAAGTTTCACTGCACGCGGATGGTTAAATTGCGAGAAACGTCCATGAGAATATTTATAATTCGCGTCACCGCCATGTTGGATTTGTGATCACCAGGTTATTTAAAGTCCTATAGGTGAACTTAAGTTCATGGCCCATATGAACATTAAAAATGCAGTTTGATTGCTAAAATAGATTCGTAGATATTCAGTATCGTCTAAATATTTCGGATGGTCGCCATGTTGGATTGTTAAATGTATACGGCCATAGAGTCATGTACCATTAAAGGAAAATTATTGCGTAGGTTCATTATTCAAACTTTCACTTCGATCGCATGACTACATCACAAGAAATAAAAACTTAATTTTAAAATTCGCACTGCCGCCATCTTGAGGTTATGTAAACAATTGAACTAAATTAGATACCAGTGGATTACAATGTGTATAAATATTTCCTGTACCAGGTTTCAGTGCGCTTGGAACATTAAATCGCGAGAAAGGTCTATTTAAAATGTTCAAATTCGCTTGGCCGCCATGTTCGTTTTGTAGTTAACCGGTTTTTGAAAATCTTATAGATGGACATCCAGTAGTGCCCTTTATCTCCGTACAAAGTTTTAGGGAGATACCGCTAATAGTTTCAGAGATATAGAATGCCGGTGAAATAATTCGCACATCCGCCATCTTGTGATTATGTAAACAATTGAACGAAGTTAGATGTCGGTACATTACAATGTATATAAACATACACTGTACCAAGTTTCATTGCGTTTGGTTGGTCAAATCGCGAGAAACGTCTATTTAAATGTCGCAAATTCGCTTGGCCACCATGTTGGTTTTGTAGTTACCAGGTTTTCAAAAGTCACATAAGTGAACTTATAGTAGTTCCCTCTATCACCATAGGAAATGTCAGGGTAATATCTGTAATAGTTTCGGAGATATTGAATGCTGGTGAAATATTTCGCACAGCCGCCATGTTGGATTGGTGAGTCGTAACAAAATTTGAAGGGCACGGTCGAGGTCGCCGGGAATAGTGCTATGAACTTTCCGAGTTTCATTGAAATCGCTCCAGCCGTTTAGATTTTATTAGGGGGGGACACACACACGAATCACACACACACACACACACACGCACACACACACGGACAAAAGGTGATGTCATAAGCCTATTTTTTCAAAATTGAAAATAGGCTAAAAATGGACCCCAAATGACAAGAAGTTTACCGTTCCCATAAGACAATAAAATGTTTAAAATAAGCATAAAATGACGAAAAATAAAGTTATTTAAGCTCCAATTATAAAATACCTTCTCGCAATAAATGAGGTATGATCCTTCTACGAAAACCTGCATATTCTGCCTATTTTCGCCTATCTCCAAGTTTGTCCGGTGAATTCTACCTCCGCCTTCCGACGTGCCGAGAGGACTTTTTATTTATTTATTTTTGTCGACATACGGGTTCATAGTAAGGATGATTTTGTTTAATACTGTATGGTACATATACCCATAATTGGATATCTGGGTGATATGTTGTAGACAATAGAATTGTCTGTCTGTATGTCTTTCTGTGTATCTTTATGTAAGCCTATAACTCGTGTTTGGATGCTTGGTGCATTGTAATATTAGGTATGGCAAACATAGGAGTCAATACACCAATGTTATATATAAAAGTGAAAGTCTGTATGTATGTGGGTGGGTATGTGGGTTTGTTCCGTATGAAATCTACACCGTTCCACCGCTCAACCAAATTTTGCATACACATAGTTTAATACCCGGAAGGAACGGCTGGCTACATGCATTTTCGATACTCTTTCTCATTCTTCTGATTTCGGTCCTTATGTACTCGTGCAAAGACTAATATAAAGTCATAAAATATACTGATGAAGGAATGGCAAGGCAGATCATTTCCATGGCAACATAGCTCAAGTCGAGACACGGCCGATTAGATGCGAGTTGCGCTCTGCACTACCGGTATAGAAAATGAGTATCTTTACTTAAAATCCCGTTAGTTACTCAACTGCTCACACAGCACTGTCAACCGCGTATAGCATAACAAAAACTTGACACCATTGGTCAATAAAATTTCCGCAATATCAAAATGCAAATTATATCACAAAATAATATAAATATATTAAACCCTGGCAATACAGCCCATGAAGGGCCTAGGTCTACCAAGCGACCGCTGCCCAGCCATTTAGCCTGCAGATTTCGGGGTGACGGTTGATCAGCGCATCGGGTCCCCTTGGCCGTTAATCTTGGTTTTCGTGTTCGGGGCGCTGCCTCACTGTCAGACAGCTACTCAATTGTTCTCACGAGGCTGAGTGCACCCCGTTCCAGCCCTGAAATGAAATGCAAATTGTAACTTGATGATAGTTGATGTTAAAGTGCCTAACATGGAGGTTATAGGGCTCTAATTCTTTGGGGGGGAAAATGAAAAATGATGATAAAATGAACACTAGAACTAAAATTCACTAAAACTTACAACCAAATTATGGATTAGGACAACAAAAGGACCAAAAGAAAGGAATAAGGGAAATGAAATGCAGGTGATAGAAATACTCTCAACCCTCAGAAATGAGAATTGACGGATTTGGAAAGGTGTGCCATGAAAGGCAGATAGGAAGAGAAATAGGAGAGAGTCTGCCCCAGAATCACTGGAAAAAGGGGAAAAACACGACTGTTTTGTACTTAAGGCACGGCTACTTCCAAATTACTACTTTACATACGGTACTGTACATCGTACGTTTAGTCATACCAGTATATGGAGAAATTTCAGTAGATATCGCATTTGTGATAAGACTACACTAAGACTAACAGAACCAAAATACTTTGTAGCAACCGAAAGTGAAACAGTAACATAAAATGATTTACCACGCCATGAAGACGCCCTATTTTCTACTCAGAATGTTGGTTTCAATTTAGAGGGCCTACCGCAGCTCCCTGCACACTCAATGAGTCAAGAGGATTAGTATAAGAGTAAATGATTTCTACCGTATACAATATTACATCCTTTACTGCCCTCAACAGATACAGTACCGTAGTAAACCTACAGGAAACTAACGTCACCAATAATTCATAGCAATCATTTGAAGCTACGACCAGGTTCATTTATTACTTAAACATGAGTAGCCTTACTTTCAAATTACTAAATAAATAAAATCGTACGTGCTTCGTACCTACATGAAAAATCTTCATTTATGATAATAGGCTATATTCATTGAATGAATGCAAATCTTCACTGAAGCTAATAGAACCGTAATACTTGGGATGATATGGAATATGAGTACAACACGAACTTAAAATTAGAGACCATGAAAATGTCACTTTTGTGTTTAAGAATTTGGCTACAGTTTATACATGCAAGGCCAACTGTCTGTTTGAGCACAGCGACAGCTTTTGCCAAGAAATTAAATGATCCAAGGGAAGGCTTTGCGAATGACGTGTAACCTGCTATCTAGCGGTGATTTAATGAAACATGGCAAATGCTTATGAAATATTACATGACATGACAAAATATAATATTACTACCTCTATGGTGTGGAGTTAGTCAGTCAGTGTTCTATGATCCTTGCGCACGACAATAGAGAAAGTGTACATCGAAGCATTTAGTGGAAGATCAGATAAACAGTGCAATCAACATATCAAGCTCCTTTAACCCTGCAACAACCTTTAATATTTGCGTAAGTTCAATATATATATATAGCCTACTTTTCACATTTTGCAAAAATGAGGAAAAAGTAGACTTATGAGACCGGGCAAATGTGGGTCTGTCTGTCTGTCTGTCCTTTAGTCTGTCTGTCTGTCCTTCTGTCTGTCTGTCTGGCTGTGTTTGTGTCCCCTCCATATCAACTCCTAAATGGCTGCAGCAATCGAAACAAAATTTGGTAGGAGTAAAGATCTATACCTAAATATCTCACGGCCATATTTGAAAATGATGTCAGTGCTACCAACTGCTGAAAAATCTCAATTGAAATTTCAGCTCCATGTTGGATATCCTGGAAGGTATGAATGGGAGCTATTTCAAAATTGGCACACGTATTGATAATAATATTGCTGTTTAATTTCCAGGAGGCCATACATGGCAGTGTTGCCAAAATAATTATAAGCCTGCTGAAAGGTCCAAATTTTAAATGCATATAACTTATACACTATCAATTGGATTTCAACCAAATTTCGTATGTGCTATGTGTACATAAACAGATATTACTGAACGTATTCTTAAGAGCCACAGGGGCTACCAACTGTTAATAAATGCTCTCAATTTGTTTTTATTCAAATACCCATATATCAGAAAGTATGCAAGCCGATAGCTTTGAACTATGCACACGTATAATACCTGACATTCTGTATTAATTTGGAGTAACTGTTATACGTCAGTGCTACCAACATGATTCTAAGCCTGCTGAGAGGTCCAAATTTAAATACTTGTAACTTCTATACTATCATTTGGATTTCAACCAAATTTCGTGTGTGCTATGTGTACCATAACAGATATGACTATGCTGATTCTTAAGAGTAACCAGGGCTGCCAACTGTTAATAAATACTGTCTCTATTTTTGTTACCCTAATTTCAATATATCAGAAAGTAGGCAAGTCAATAGCTCTAAACTTTGCACACGTATAGTACCTGGCATTGTAGATTAATTTGGAGTAAGTAATATACATCAGTGCTGCCAACATGATTCTAAGCCTGCAGATAGGTACAATTTTAAAATGCATGTAACTTCAATACTAACTAATGGATTTCATTCAAAATTGACACAACAATAGATCATATTATTTCAGATTATTTCTGATCAATACATGTATGTCATTGTTGCCAACATGATTTTACGCGCGCTGTTAGATCAAATGTTTAACTGCATGTAACGTCCATGCTATCGATTGGACTTCAACAAAATTTTGAATTCTGTACCTTAAGAGATGGAACTAAGAATATATTCAGTCACCAGAGCTACCAACTGTAGTTCTCTATTAGGCTACGTTATGCCAGGTATACATTATTTCGAACTAATTAGAAATTTCGATATTACCAGCTTGATTTCGTTATTATTCTTGATAGATCCATATAGATTAATCATTGGCATGAAACTTAAATTTTAAGAAAAGTAGGCTCTTTAGTTCGTCACGCAACTTCTTGTTTGTAATTGAGGCAGATGACCTCGCTGTTCCTCCCCTTAAAACATCAAAAGCTAACTAACTAAATACCTCTTTCTGCGTTGTGGTTTCCCAATTCACAGATCAATTGTACCATTGTTATAATCTTTTTTTTTTTTTTTTTTTTAGCTTATGGCTTTTAGTGCCGGGAGTGTCCGAGGACATGTTCGGCTCGCCAGTTTTGTAGCTGCTTCGAGACGGAGACCCAATGGGTGAGCTACAAGTACCGTTGGGGAGGAAAGTTGGAAGGGAAGGGCGAGTAGTTGGAAGGTAGCGGCTGTGGCCTATAGTGAGGGACCAACCCCGGCATTTGCCTGGAAGGAAGATGGGAAACCACAGAAGACCATCTTCAAGGTTGCCGGCGAGGGGATTCGAACCTCCTCCCCTCCCGGATGTGAGCGACTGCTATTAGTCATGCCGTAACCACCACGGCTAACTCACCCGGTTTATAATCTTATAATATAATACTAATAGTTTCAATGCAGTCAATGACCAATGAAAATCAAACTAATAGTTAGTTATTGTTGTTTTAAGGGGAAGAACTACGAGGTCATCTGCCCCTAAAATCAAACTAAGTTTTACATGAATACCGTACGAGCCTCGTGACAAAATGTCTCAGCTTTTAGTTAGCTTTCTTCCATTCCTCTCGAATCATGGCATCCGTGGTATCGAAATCGAGCCATATTTCATTCTTCTTTCTTTGGTGCTATTTTACCACTTCCTTGTCACTGGTGTGGATTGTGTGAGAAATCGTAGAGAAAGATCAGTCTGCATTGTTCCCCTGTAAAGTTTCGTATAGATGTACTGTATATACAATGCAGGGACTGTTAGTCACTACAAAATTGCGTCAGGGAAGTCAATCTTCCTTTTCAGTATGACGCATGAGATCGGTCACAGGGCTCGCTACATAATTCTCATATGCCTATAGCTGCATTTGGTTATATGCATTATATGATGTGTAACTCACGTAATACACCCTTCAAATATATGAGCACATACGGTATTTAAATATTTTATTTAATAGTTTCAGTAATTAAATCATAAGTTATATAAATAATTCATGCTTTTGGGCTAATGCCGTGTGTATTTTTAATTTAAAACCATACGTTTCGGAGAAACCTTGCCTCCTTTTTCAATGGAAATAAACAATGTGGCCAAACAAAGTATATCAATGAGATTACAAACAAGATGTTCAGTAAAGAACATATAGCCTACTTTCTCCTAAATGCATGGGTATTGTTATAACTCTTTGTCCTTTTCAAGGAGTATGATTGAATGTTGGTTGTAGTAGCTTGTTGAAATACAACGTGCTATAGGGATATTAAACATGAATATGAGGTGCCCTTTGCTAGTGCTACCTCTGTACCAAATTTCGTTCAATTCGGTTTCACCGTGTTTGAATTGATAGGGGGAATCGATTTGCACACATACTTGGCCACCATCTGCAAACTATTGGGCTGATGTTCTTGCAGTTTGGTCTGAATATGTTTCCCACATAAAGATATGGTGTTGCAAAATTTGGTAGAGACTAGATTATTAGGTTGGTCGTAATTACATTTTAGCTTTTAACATTTGGGTGGCCGCGATTACGTTTCCGTCAAGATAGCGGTGATATAAAACATGACACTGAGGTGCCCTTTGCTAGTGCTACCTCTGTACCAAATTTCGTTCCATTCGGTTTCACCGTGTTCGAATTGATAAGGGGAATCGATTTTCACACAAAGATGGCCGCCATCCGCAAAATATTAGGCTGATGACCTATTAGTTTGGTCAAAGGATGCTCCCTCCATAAAGGAATGTTGTTGCTAAATTTGCTAGAGATCGGATGATTAGGCTAATCGTAATTTGATTTAAGCTTTGAACATTTGTGTGGCCGCCATTACGTTTCCCTCAAGATGGTGGCGATATAAAACATGACACTAAGGTGCCCTTTGCTACTGCTACCTCTGTACCAAATTTCGTTCATTCGGTTCCACCGTATTCGAATTAATAGGGGGTATCAATTTTGACATAAAGATGGCCGCCATCCGCAAACTATTCGGCTAATAGACTATTAGATTGGTCAAAGGATGCTCCCTCAATGAAGGTATGTTGTTGCAAAGTTTGGTAGAGATCGGATGGTTATGTTAGTTGTAATTTGATTTAAGCTTTAAACATTTGTGTGGCCGCCATTACGTTTCTGTAAATATGGGGGCGATATAAATCATGACACTGAGATGCCCTTTGCTAGTGCTATCTCTGTACCAAATTTCGTTCCATTCGGTTTCACCGCGTTTGAATTAATAGGGGGAATCGATTTTGACGCAAAGATGGCCGCCATCCGCAAACTATTAGGCGAATGACCTATTAGATTGGTCAAAGGATGCTCCCTCCATAAAGGTATGTAGTTGCAAAATTTAGTAGAGATCGGATGATTAGGTTAATCGTAATTTGATTTAAGCTTTGAACATTCGTGTGGCCGCCATTACGTTTCAGTCAAGATGGCGGCGATATAAAACATGACACTGAGGTGCCCTTTGCTAGTGCTACCTCTGTACCAAATTTAGTTCCATTCGGTTCTACCGTGTTCGAATTAATAGGGGGAATAAATTTTGACATAAAGATGGCCGCCACCCGCAAACTATTAGGCTAATAACCTATTAGATTGGTCAAAGGATGCTACATCCATAAAGGAATGTTGTTGCAAAGTTTGGTAGAGATCGGATGGTTATGTTAGTCGTAATTTAACTTAAGCTTTGAACATTTGTGTGGCCGCCATTACGTTTCTGTCAATATGGCGGCGATATAAAACATGACACTGAGATGCCCTTTGCTAGTGCTACCTCTGTACCAAATTTCGTTCCATTCGGTTTCACCGTGTTTGAATTAATAGGGGGAATTGATTTTCACACAAAGATGGCCGCCATCCGCAAACTATTAGGCTAATGACCTAGTCATTTGGTCAAAGGATGCTTCCTCTATAAAGGTATGGTGTTGCAAAATTTGATGGAGATCGGATGATTAGGTTAATCGTAATTTGATTTAAGCTTTGAACATTTGTGTGGCCGCCATTACGTTTCCGTCAAGATGGCGGCGATATAAAACATGACACTGAGGTGCCTTTTGTTAGTACTACCTCTGTACCAAATTTCGTTCCATTCGGTTGCACCGTGTTCGAATTAATAGGGGGAATCTATTTTCACACAAAGATGGCTGCCATCCGCAAACTATTACGCTGATGGCCTATTGGTTTGGTCAAAGGATGCTCCCCCCATAAAGGGATGTTGTTGCAAAATTTGGTAGAGATCGGATGATTAGGGTAGTCGTAATTTGATTTAAGCTTTGAACATTTGTGTGGCCGCCATTACGTTTCCGTCAAGATGGCGGCGATATAAAATATGACACTGAGGTGTCCTTTGCTAGTGCTACCTTCGTACCAAATTTCGTTCAATTCGCATTCACCGTGTTCGAATTGATAGGGGGGGACAGACATTCAGAGTACACACACTCACACACACACAGACACACACACACACACACACACACACAGACTCACACACACACATACACACACACACAGACTCACACACACACATACACACACACAGACAGACACACTTTTTTCGCCCTGTGTTGATCTCATAAGTCTACTTTCATTTTTTGCAAAAATCGAAAGTAGGCTAAAAATATAGATAAATTCCTCTGTTCGTCACCAGAGAGCAGCTGCCAGAAATAACTGTATGGACCATGGTGGAACGGCGGACAGAGTAGTAAGTAACAAGAAGGTAAAGGGGGCGGTGTGAAAATATAGAAACTCCTCGAAGAATGAGGAGGGAGGGGGGAGGTGGGAGGGTTAGATGGATATAAGGAAACATAAACAAAAGGGAATAGTAGCTGAACGATACCTAACGTCATACAGTCAACGGCGAATAAACAGATGGAAACTCCTCCAGTGACGAACAAAGGAGATCAAATCCAGGCTCTGAGCCCTAGAGGGAAAATGTACAATTTTTAATATGTGAAGAACAGAGAGACTGAGAGGAACTATCTCCCTAGATCCTTAATAACTGGTAGCCAAGTGTCACTTAGCTGATATCCAGTGTCTCTGTTAAAATTATTGGGATTTTTACGAATTTCAACTGCCTCCCTTATAATTCTAGACCAGTTGTGCTTAACAAGGGCAAGCGCATGAGCATCCTTGAAACATACATCGTGCCCTGAAGACAGGGCATGTTCAGCTATAGCTGATTTGTCAGGTTGGTTTAGACGGATGTTCCTTTGATGCTCTTTGATGCGAGTGGCAATGGATCGTTTTGTTTGTCCAATGTAGACTTTTCCGCAAGTACATGGGACTTCATACACCCCAGGTTGTAGTATTGGGGACAATTTATCTTTGTTTAATGCTAAACGTTGACCAATTTTCGTCATAGTGCCGAAAACTGTTTTTATCTTGTGCTTGCGGAAAATCTTAGCAACGCGGTCAGTGGTGTTGTGAATATAAGGGAGGTAAGCAGTTCCTCTCACGTCGGAGCTCTGAGAAGGTTGTCTATCCCTCCTTCTGGGATGTAGGGACCTATATATAGTGGATTCATTATAGCCATTACCCTTAAACATGGTTTGTAAGGCATGTAACTCTTCCTGAAGAGTTGATGCCTCACAAATACGTTCCGCTCTTTTGGCTAGAGTTGTTATAATTCCTTGGTTTTGTGCTGGGTGGTGGTGGGAGTCCGCATGTAAATAACGGTTAGTGTGAGTTGGCTTACGGTAGACGCTGTGCCCCATGGAGCCATCCGCTTTCCTCCTCACAAGAACATCCAAAAAAGGTAAGCATCCACCTGACTCTAGCTCCATTGTGAAGTGGATTGAAGGATGCAGCTGATTTAGGTGGTTCAGAAAGTGGTTCAGTTTCTCAGAACCCTCCTCCCACACCACGAACGTATCATCCACATACCTCCACCAAATTACAGGTTTGAAAGACGCCGAAGATATAGCCTCCCCCTCAAAATGTTCCATGAAAAAATTTGCCACGACAGGCGAGAGTGGACTTCCCATGGCCACACCATCAGTCTGCTCGTAATATTTACCATCCCACAAGAAATAGCTGGAACACAAGCAGTGGTGGAATAATCGGGCAATGTCCTCAGGAAACAAATCCTTGATGAGTGACATGACCGAGTCCACCGGCACTCTGGTAAACAAGGACTCTACATCAAAACTCACCAAAATAGCATTTGGTTGAACGGCGATGGTTGACAATTTTTCGACGAAATGGGTTGAATCCCTAATGTAGGACTGTGTGCACCCCAAGTGCGGCTGAAGCAACTTGCTGAGATATTGCGCAAGAGCATACGTTGGTGAACCTATTGTGCTAACAATTGGTCGAAGAGGGACGTCTTGCTTATGGATTTTTGGAAGACCATACAATCTCGGAGGAACAGCATCTCTCGGAATAAGACATCTTCCCTCTTCTTTTGGAATAGATGACAGTTTAACAAGCTTAGCAGTGGCATTGGATACACGAGTGGTTGGATCACGAGTGCACAGTCTGTAGACAGGATCAGATAACAGAATCGAGATTTTACTTTTATATTCAACGGTATCCATCACCACTGTCGCATTTCCCTTGTCAGCGTGAAGAATAGAAATGGTGTCATTATTTCTTAGTTCCTTCAATGCCTTTCTTTCACCCCGAGTTAAATTGGGTGTGGGTACTTTAGAGGATCTTAATATCCTCACACTTTCTTGTCTAACTTCTTCAGCTTCATCTGGAGGTAAATTGTAGATGGCAGCCTCAACGGATGTGATCAACTCCTCTGTAGGAATTTTGGAGGGTGCGAGAGCAAAGTTGAGACCTCTGCTTAGTAAAGTTGTTTGATAGTCATAAAGGGGTATTAGAAAGATTGACTACAACTTTACTAGTATCAAGAACCGTACGAGGAGCTGTTTGTCTCGAGGACAATTGAAGGAACTTAGCTCTTTGTCTATCTACAGCCCGACAAAAATTATTCTCGGCCTGAATAGCGGAGATACGTTCAAAGAACAGCCACAATTCCTCTGAGAGAATGCTACTAAGAAGCAGATGTAAGTGTAATAACTCACGGGAAACTGCGTCCAATTCAGTACGAGAGTTCTGGATCCTCTCGATTACGAGTGCCTTGCTAGCGCGCTGATAAATTCTCATAGCTTTATGAGTGTGTATAGTTTGCTTCAATTTTACACAGTTGGGAATGATGTTATGATCCCTGCATCTAAGAAAGAAGGACAACGATGAAAGGAGAGAGCTCCTTCTTCGCCTCAAATTACTAAATTTAGATGATTGTCGAACAACTTCCTCCCCATAGAGGTTTCTAATTTGCATATTAAGGCTTTCACGGCCCGGATTATTATATAAATAATTCATGCTTTTGGGCTAATGCCGTGTGTATTTTTAATTTAAAACCATACGTTTCGGAGAAACCTTGCCTCCTTTTTCAATGGAAATAAACAATGTGGCCAAAGAAAGTATATCAATGAGATTACAAAAAATATAGATAAATTCCTCTGTTCGTCACCAGAGAGCAGCTGCCAGAAATAACTGTATGGACCATGGTGGAACGGCGGACAGAGTAGTAAGTAACAAGAAGGTAAAGGGGGCGGTGTGAAAATATAGAAACTCCTCGAAGAATGAGGAGGGAGGGGGGAGGTGGGAGGGTTAGATGGATATAAGGAAACATAAACAAAAGGGAATAGTAGCTGAACGATACCTAACGTCATACAGTCAACGGCGAATAAACAGATGGAAACTCCTCCAGTGACGAACAAAGGAGATCAAATCCAGGCTCTGAGCCCTAGAGGGAAAATGTACAATTTTTAATATGTGAAGAACAGAGAGACTGAGAGGAACTATCTCCCTAGATCCTTAATAACTGGTAGCCAAGTGTCACTTAGCTGATATCCAGTGTCTCTGTTAAAATTATTGGGATTTTTACGAATTTCAACTGCCTCCCTTATAATTCTAGACCAGTTGTGCTTAACAAGGGCAAGCGCATGAGCATCCTTGAAACATACATCGTGTCCTGAAGACAGGGCATGTTCAGCTATAGCTGATTTGTCAGGTTGGTTTAGACGGATGTTCCTTTGATGCTCTTTGATGCGAGTGGCAATGGATCGTTTTGTTTGTCCAATGTAGACTTTTCCGAAAGTACATGGGACTTCATACACCCCAGGTTGTAGTATTGGGGACAATTTATATTTGTTTAATGCTAAACGTTGACCAATTTTCGTCATAGTGCCGAAAACTGTTTTTATCTTGTGCTTGCGGAGAATCTTAGCAACGCGGTCAGTGGTGTTGTGAATATAAGGGAGGTAAGCAGTTCCTCTCACGTCGGAGCTCTGAGAAGGTTGTCTATTCCTCCTTCTGGGATGTAGGGACCTATATATAGTGGATTCATTATAGCCATTACCCTTAAACATGGTTTGTAAGGCATGTAACTCTTCCTGAAGAGTTGATGCCTCACAAATACGTTCCGCTCTTTTGGCTAGAGTTGTTATAATTCCTTGTTTTTGTGCTGGGTGGTGGTGGGAGTCCGCATGTAAATAACGGTTAGTGTGAGTTGGCTTACGGTAGACGCTGTGCCCCATGGAGCCATCCGCTTTCCTCCTCACAAGAAGATCCAAAAAAGGTAAGCATCCACATGACTCTAGCTCCATTGTGAAGTGGAATGAAGGATGCAGCTGATTTAGGTGGTTCAGAAAGTGGTTCAGTTTCTCAGAACCCTCCTCCCACACCACGAACGTATCATCCACATACCTCCACCAAATCACAGGTTTGAAAGACGCCGAAGATATAGCCTCCCCCTCAAAATGTTCCATGAAAAAATTTGCCACGAGAGGCGAGAGTGGACTTCCCATGGCCACACCATCAGTCTGCTCGTAATATTTACCATCCCACAAGAAATAGCTGGAACACAAGCAGTGGTGGAATAATCGGGCAATGTCCTCAGGAAACAAATCCTTGATGAGTGACATGACCGAGTCCACCGGCACTCTGGTAAACAAGGACTCTACATCAAAACTCACCAAAATAGCATTTGGTTGAACGGCGATGGTTGACAATTTTTCGACGAAATGGGTTGAATCCCTAATGTAGGACTGTGTGCGCCCCAAGTGCGGCTGAAAGCAACTTGCTGAGATATTGCGCAAGAGCATACGTTGGAGAACCTATTGTGCTAACAATTGGTCGAAGAGGGACGTCTTGCTTATGGATTTTTGGAAGACCATACAATCTCGGAGGAACAGCATCTCTCGGAATAAGACATCTTCCCTCTTCTTTTGGAATAGATGACAGTTTAACAAGCTTAGCAGTGGCATTGGATACACGAGTGGTTGTATCACGAGTGCACAGTCTGTAGACAGGATCAGATAACAGAATCGAGATTTTACTTTTATATTCAACGGTATCCATCACCACTGTCGCATTTCCCTTGTCAGCGTGAAGAATAGAAATGGTGTCATTATTTCTTAGTTCCTTCAATGCCTTTCTTTCACCCCGAGTTAAATTGGGTGTGGGTACTTTAGAGGATCTTAATATCCTCACACTTTCTTGTCTAACTTCTTCAGCTTCATCTGGAGGTAAATTGTAGATGGCAGCCTCAACGGATGTGATCAACTCCTCTGTAGGAATTTTGGAGGGTGCGAGAACAAAGTTGAGACCTCTGCTTAGTAAAGTTGTTTGATAGTCATCAAAAGGGGTATTAGAAAGATTGACTACAACTTTACTAGTATCAAGAACCGTACGAGGAGCTGTTTGTCTCGAGGACAATCGAAGGAACTTAGCTCTTTATCTATCTACAGCCCGACAAAAATTATTCTCGGCCTGAATAGCGAAGATACGTGAGTTATTACACTTACATCTGCTTCTTAGTAGCATTCTCTCAGAGGAATTGTGGCTGTTCTTTGAACGTATCTCCGCTATTCCGGCCGAGAATAATTTTTGTCGGGCTGTAGATAGACAAAGAGCTATGTTCCTTCGATTGTCCTCGAGACAAACAGCTCCTCGTACGGTTCTTGATACTAGTAAAGTTGTAGTCAATCTTTCTAATACCCCTTTAGATGACTATCAAACAACTTTACTATGCAGAGGTCTCAACTTTGCTCTCGCACCCTCCAAAATTCCTACAGAGGAGTTGATCACATTCGTTGAGGCTGCCATCTACAATTTACCTCCAGATGAAGCTGAAGAAGTTAGACAAGAAAGTGTGAGGATATTAAGATCCTCTAAAGTACCCACACCCAATTTAACTCGGGGTGAAAGAAAGGCATTGAAGGAACTAAGAAATAATGACACCATTTCTATTCTTCACGCTGACAAGGGAAATGCGACAGTGGTGATGGATACCGTTGAATATAAAAGTAAAATCTCGATTCTGTTATCTGATCCTGTCTACAGACTGTGTACTCGTGATCCAACCACTCGTGTATCTAATGCCATTGCTAAGCTTGTTAAACTGTCATCTATTCCAAAAGAAGAGGGAAGATGTCTTATTCCGAGAGATGCTGTTCCTCCGAGATTGTATGGTCTTCCAAAAATCCATAAGCAAGACGTCCCTCTTCGACCAATTGTTAGCACAATAGGTTCTCCAACGTATGCTCTTGCGCAATATCTCAGCAAGTTGCTTCAGCCGCACTTGGGGCGCACACAGTCCTACATTAGGGATTCAACCCATTTCGTCGAAAAATTGTCAACCATCGCCGTTCAACCAAATGCTATTTTGGTGAGTTTTGATGTAGAGTCCTTGTTTACCAGAGTGCCGGTGGACTCGGTCATGTCACTCATCAAGGATTTGTTTCCTGAGGACATTGCCCGATTATTCCACCACTGCTTGTGTTCCAGCTATTTCTTGTGGGATGGTAAATATTACGAGCAGACTGATGGTGTGGCCATGGGAAGTCCACTCTCGCCTGTCGTGGCAAATTTTTTCATGGAACATTTTGAGGGGGAGGCTATATCTTCGGCGTCTTTCAAACCTGTGATTTGGTGGAGGTATGTGGATGATACGTTTGTGGTGTGGGAGGAGGGTTCTGAGAAACTGAACCACTTTCTGAACCACCTAAATCAGCTGCATCCTTCAATCCACTTCACAATGGAGCTAGAGTCAGGTGGATGCTTACCTTTTTTGGACGTTCTTGTGAGGAGGAAAGCGGATGGCTCCATGGGGCACAGCGTCTACCGTAAGCCAACTCACACTAACCGTTATTTACATGCGGACTCCCACCACCACCCAGCACAAAAACAAGGAATTATAACAACTCTAGCCAAAAGAGCGGAACGTATTTGTGAGGCATCAACTCTTCAGGAAGAGTTACATGTCTTACAAACCATGTTTAAGGGTAATGGCTATAATGAATCCACTATATATAGGTCCCTACATCCCAGAAGGAGGGATAGACAACCTTCTCAGAGCTCCGACGTGAGAGGAACTGCTTACCTCCCTTATATTCACAACACCACTGACCGCGTTGCTAAGATTCTCCGCAAGCACAAGATAAAAACAGTTTTCGGCACTATGACGAAAATTGGTCAACGTTTAGCATTAAACAAAGATAAATTGTCCCCAATACTACAACCTGGGGTGTATGAAGTCCCATGTACTTGCGGAAAAGTCTACATTGGACAAACAAAACGATCCATTGCCACTCGCATCAAAGAGCATCAAAGGAACATCCGTCTAAACCAACCTGACAAATCAGCTATAGCTGAACATGCCCTGTCTTCAGGGCACGATGTATGTTTCAAGGATGCTCATGCGCTTGCCCTTGTTAAGCACAACTGGTCTAGAATTATAAGGGAGGCAGTTGAAATTCGTAAAAATCCCAATAATTTTAACAGAGACACTGGATATCAGCTAAGTGACACTTGGCTACCAGTTATTAAGGATCTAGGGAGATAGTTCCTCTCAGTCTCTCTGTTCTTCACATATTAAAAATTGTACATTTTCCCTCTAGGGCTCAGAGCCTGGATTTGATCTCCTTTGTTCGTCACTGGAGGAGTTTCCATCTGTTTATTCGCCGTTGACTGTATGACGTTAGGTATCGTTCAGCTACTATTCCCTTTTGTTTATGTTTCCTTATATCCATCTAACCCTCCCACCTCCCCCCTCCCTCCTCATTCTTCGAGGAGTTTCTATATTTTCACACCGCCCCCTTTACCTTCTTGTTACTTACTACTCTGTCCGCCGTTCCACCATGGTCCATACAGTTATTTCTGGCAGCTGCTCTCTGGTGACGAACAGAGGAATTTATCTATATTTTTTGTAATCTCATTGATATACTTTCTTTGGCCACATTGTTTATTTCCATTGAAAAAGGAGGCAAGGTTTCTCCGAAACGTATGGTTTTAAATTAAAAATACACACGGCATTAGCCCAAAAGCATGAATTATTTATATAATAATCCGGGCCGTGAAAGCCTTAATATGCAAATCATAAGTTGCCCTAATAAACAAAGAAAAGAAATCGACCTGTTTATTTCAGCCGAGATGGAAGCGTAACTTAGTTGAGTGTTGTGTGGTCGTAATTACGGTACTTTCTATTATGTTTATTCGTTAGTTCGCGTTACTTTCTGTTGTTGTTGTTGTTGGAAGATTGTAGTTTGACATGACCATTAATCTCACGATCATGAGTCAGGGGACCTCCTTTTTACGCGGAATCCGAACCACAGGACATGGCATTTCACTTCGAAAATCTCACTTGCATTAAAGGGGATCGAACCCGGTCTGCCGTGGTGAGAAGCATACAGCTTGACCACAGCGCCACCACGCCCCCTTTGTTGTTGTTGTTGTTGTTGTTGATGTTGTTGTTGTTGTTGTTGTTGTTGATGATGATTAATTTAGAGGCTAGCCATAGTGTGGTCTTCAGCTCCGTGTGCTTAATTGTAAATAGATTTTCACTAATAACCTGCGTTGTTGATATGTCTGTGGTAGTGTGTGTATTATACCATGTATTTCGAAAGAAAGAACGTGAAGGATATGGCGGGAGCTTGGAACAGCTGAGCTGTGTTGCCAAGGCTTTATTTTTGTAGAGCAGCTGATTCTAATAATACACAGGGCTACACTTCGGACATTATTTCGTTACTATTTTGCGTCATATATTTTAAAAGTCAAATTTGATTCAACACCGAGGACTTTCAAATAGAGGAATATGGTACTTAGATGAAAAAACAAGATGTTCAGTAAAGAACATATAGCCTACTTTCTCCTAAATGCATGGGTATTGTTATAACTCTCTGTCCTTTTCAAGGAGTATGATGAATGTTGGTTGTAGTAGCTTGTTGAAATACAACGTGCTATAGGGATATTAAACATGAATATGAGGTGCCCTTTGCTAGTGCTACCTCTGTACCAAATTTCGTTCCATTCGGTTTCACCGTGTTCGAATTGATAAGGGGAATCGATTTTCACACAAAGATGGCCGCCATCCGCAAAATATTAGGCTGATGACCTATTAGTTTGGTCAAAGGATGCTCCCTCCATAAAGGTATGTTGTTGCTAAATTTGCTAGAGATCGGATGATTAGGCTAATCGTAATTTGATTTAAGCTTTGAACATTTGTGTGGCCGCCATTACGTTTCCGTCAAGATAGCGGCGATATAAAACATGACACTGAGGTGCCCTTTGCTAGTGCTACCTCTGTACCAAATTTCGTTCATTCGGTTCCACCGTGTTCGAATTAATAGGGGGAATCAATTTTGACTTAAAGATGGCCGCCATCCGCAAACTATTAGGCTAATGGCCTATTAGATTGGTCAAAGGATGCTCCCACCATAAAGGTATGTTGTTGCAAAGTTTGGTAGAGATCGGATGGTTATGTTAGTCGTAATTTGATTTAAGCTTTAAACATTTGTGTGGCCGCCATTACGTTTCTGTCAATATGGCGGCGATATAGATCATGACACTGAGATGCCCTTTGCTAGTGCTATCTCTGTACCAAATTTCGTTCCATTCGGTTTCACCCTGTTTGAATTAATAGGGGGAATCGATTTTGACACAAAGATGGCCGCCATCCGCAAACTATTAGGCGAATGACCTATTACATTGGTCAAAGGATGCTCCCTCCATAAAGGTATGCAGTTGCAAAATTTGGTAGAGATCGGATGATTAGGTTAATCGTAATTTGATTTAAGCTTTGAACATTCGTGTGGCCGCCATTACGTTTCAGTCAAGATGGCGGTGATATAAAACATGGCACTGAGATGCCCTTTGCTAGTGCTACCGCTGTACCAAATTTCGTTCCATTCAGTTTCACCGTGTTTGAATTAATAGAGGGAATTTATTTTCACACAAAGATGGCCGCCATCCGCAAACTATTAGGCTAATGACCTAGTCATTTGGTCAAAGGATGCTTCCTCTATACGGGTATGTTGTTGCAAAATTTGGTAGAGATCGGATGATTAGGTTAATCGTAATTAGATTTAAGCTTTGAACATTTGTGTGGCCGCCATTACGTTTCCGTCAAGATGGCGGCGATATAAGACATGAAACTGAGGTGCCTTTTGTTAGTACTACCTCTGTACCAAATTTCGTTCCATTCGGTTGCACCGTGTTCGAATTAATGGGGGGAATCAATTTTCACACAAAGATGGCCGCCATCCGCAAACTATTACGCTTATGGCCTATTGGTTTGGTCAAAGGATGCTCCCCCCATAAAGGTATGTTGTTGCAAAATTTGGTAGAGATCGGATGATTAGGTTAGTCGTAATTTGATTTAAGCTTTGAACATTTGTGTGGCCGCCATTACGTTTCCGTCAAGATGGCGGCGATATAAAACATGACACTGAGGTGTCCTTTGCTAGTGCTACCTTTGTACCAAATTTCGTTCAATTCGCATTCTCCGTGTTCGAATTGATAGGGGGGGGGGGGGACAGACATTCCGAGTACACACACTCACACACACACACACAGACATACACACTTTTTTCGCCCTGTGTTGTTCTCATATGTTTACTTTCATTTTTTGCAAAAATCGAAAGTAGGCTAATAATTACATACCAAAGCTATGCTACCTTTATCACCAATGTCATCGCCGTCTATATACACGGTATTGAATTCAATAAATACGACAAAGACACCAAACATTCTACAGATAATACAAAGTAATCTGATGAATGTATTAACCCTCACCATGCAATCAATGATTATCCTTCAATATGAAACAAGAGTGTGGGTGGAGGTCCGTTACAGTATACAGTACAGTAGTTGACAGAAACAAGAGATCATGATAACACCAAGCACTCTCATTGTATCGCGACTCATTACGGTTAATAACAGCTTTCGTGGAAATACAAAAGTAGGGTCAAGACATATTTACCACCAAGCACTCAAACAAGCCTCTCAGTGGCGATATCATTGCTGTGTTTTTACATTGTAGAGTTGTAGGCTATTGAATGACAGGCGATAATTTGAAAGGAAAACATACCTTGTGCTCTATTACCGACTTCTGCAAGCGAACAGACACCAATGAATAAGTTATCCTCAATCACTTCGCAAGGGTTCGACACCTTCCATCCCTTCACTGACCCAATCATCATCATCATCACCATCATTGTCTTCGTCAGAACTTGATGAATTGCCAAGGTTAATAATCATTTCATCCACCGCGATATCCAGAACTCCTCAATTAGTAGCCTTCAGTATTTCTTTCAGTACATGCTGTACGGCATGTGTCAAGTCCTCGGGTTGACCGTCGGCGAAGTAAATTAAACGAAACGAAATAATGACAACGAAATGAACTCCGACACAGACGGTTAACAAGCGACTGAATGAATGAACGATGCACTGGCGACGTGTTATTCTAGCTCTCAAAATCAAGCCATCAAGAGCCCCGGCGGCCATTTTATATTGTTCCCGCCAAATGATTCAGGTTCTTTATTTCGATATACCAGTATTTTTAAATTAGGAAATGAGTCCAGGATCGAGAAGAAGGTCACCATGATGTTCAGTAGGAATCATTTCGGTATTTGCTTGCAATAAGAATGAAAACCACGAAAAACGACTTGTAGGATGGTTGAGGTGGGATTGGAATCCACCTTTTCTCAGTGCTGACTCACAAGACTGAGTGAAAGCCGTTCTAGCTCCTAAACTAATTCCTTGCGTTCTTTACATAGCTGGGGATCGCAACCCAGGATCTTTGAAACCGGAAACTCAATTCGTACCCCAAGACACTACAAGGCGACTCTTACTATCTCTTCAGTCGTCAGTAAACAGCAGTAATTTTTTGTGACGATATATATCTGCATTGCACTTCTGAATATAGCCTCACCATTGAATTGCCGCCTTTCGTGTTCTAAAGATACGTATTGTGACGTCTATCTGAAATGTCCGTGGTTTGATTCCTGGCTCTGTAGATAAATTTCACTCTGATCTAAGGCTAAAACAGGGCACACTCAATTTCTGTAGGCAAAACAGAGAAAAGATCTGAGTCAACAAACGGGGTACACACACATTCTTTAGGCAAAACAAAGAAAAGATCTGAGTACAGAGACGGGGTAAACTCAGCTACGTTTGGCTAAAAAAAGATGTAGGTACTGTACCCTCATTCGCATGAATGGAATGCCCATATGGGAAGGTAATATGTAATTACTTGTGAACATGAAGGGCGATTCAGGATCATATGTTTCGCGACCCACAAGTTGATTTTGGTAAGCGGTCACACCGTGAGAAGCGGGGCGCATGCGTTGCAAGTACTGAGGTCACGGCTGATTGGTTAGGGGTATTGATTATTTTATCGACTAGCAACAAGAGATAAATTATGCCCATTGGATGGGAATAAAAGTTTTTTATACGTTCTGGCGTATTTTAACATGTCTGCAATTATAGCAGGTGTTGGATTATTAACTACTTTCAAATAATTGAAATCTTAGGAACACGGAAATAAGATATTTGCATCTTATCAGTTCGAGTTTTGAGAACTCGTGGCGCGACGGTAGGTGACATCGCAGTCGCGAACTGGCTTGAACAACGGAGAGGGTAGATTGAATTATACCACGCACGAATACACATGTATCGAGTTACACCTGTGACCGGCGGGCAATATCACGTGAACCGTGAGTGAAAGTTCGTTATGAGTAATGTACTACTATTGTACAGCAGGGAGTTTCCTTAGTGTCGGAAAGGACTCCAGTTTCAGTACCGATTAGGCCATTGCGAACGAAATGAAAATGCAGTTTGTCTTGCTAGATAACTGTTCATTATAGGCCAGCCGTATAGTGTTCGTGAAATGTGGATACTTGCTTTTACAAGCATATAGACATAATGTTCATTCAGTTGACATTCTTCACATTGGAACTGGCCGTATCGATACACTCATCTCGTGTGTGTTGTTAGAACGATTAGCACCTCCATTAGAGAAGCATTTCTCAATACGAGTGCTTGGATATTGAATATACTTCATTATATACAGGCCCTAACTTATATGTCTGTGACCTCACAATTATGTTGAGCAATTTCGCGTCGAGAGGAAACGCTAATATGTGCTTCAGTGACTTAACCATGGGCGGGTAGGCGATACAGACATGAGTGTCACTGTACGGGCGAAGACACGTTCATTTTGATGCTATAGGCCTTGCGGCCCGTGCTGGTGAGTGTGAACACAGCTGTTGTATTGCAATACAGTGTGTTTCGAAATGACCCGGTTGCGCGAGGCCAGTGAACTTTGTTGTTCGAGCCGATATAGACATAACTGCGTGCTGCGGTTGGTAGGACGTTATCCGAAGATAAAAGGAACTGTCGTTGGTATTCGAGAGGAACATTCAGTCAGATGGGAGATATCTGGGTTCCAGGGTTCGTTTCTCGCTTTCCTGCACAATGAAGACCTCTATTGCTTACATGGAGGGAACAGTCATAAAGGACATGACTGTGTTCTTTCGGGATCTACAAGAATCATCTAAGGAACAGAATTAACCACCTTCAATCGTAGCTAAGCATGTTTATTCTAACGTTGTCACCCTGCCACATTTTTTAATATAGGATTTTTCGTAGAATGTCTAAGAATGGAGTTTAGGTTTGATCCTGGCGTCAAGACTGATTCTGTTCTGAACAGGGTTTTGATTCTACTAAAAGGATGCACCCATTGTAATCAAATGTATTATAGTTAAATTTTCTTTTGATTACTGTAAATTCAAGTTCATTTTATGGGGAGTTTATTTAATGTAGAGAAGAGGAACTTTAGGCTACTCAAGATTCATCATTTTTCGTGTTTGATTTATATTGTAAATGAACACTAGTTTTATGCCTTCATATGACATTACTCGAGTTTGGGTAGACTCAATTTGGAGTTTCTACTACAGTGAGTCTATTAAGAAGACTGTTATACACTCGAAAGTGAAATTTCAGTATTCAGGTTGATTTTCGAATACTGCAGTAAGCTTTATGAAGTAGGTTCAGTGAAGAAAGCGGATTTGTTATGATTTGCTTGGAATTTATTCCTAATTTTGACTTGATCGAGGTATTTTCTAACGTTTTTTTTTTTTGGATTATGCATTACGTTTGCTTTGATAGATTCGATCAAGATCCATTATTGATGGCCTAGACAGATGTTTTAAACACAGTTTGAAGACATTTGTATACATTCACCCTATGTTATTAACGCGAATCCCAGACTAGTTTTATGTGGAAGCAGACATATCGCCAAAGCTGCAATTGTTATTTAACACTTATTGAAAGCTATGCATATTGATCGTGAATAATAATAACATAAGAGCAAATGAAATAATAATTTAACAGTGATTAATTGAACTGTAAAGAAACTTGTATAATTTTAGCAACAATATTTCATTGTGAATGTGATCTGTTAAATAAGCCGAATTCTTTGTTCACCAAGAAAGATAATTAATTGAAGCGCTAAAAGTATAGTAGTAGTGCCTGATAATATAAACGATATGAATGCTTAGTGTAGCATGATATTTAATGGCAAAGCCATGTAAAGGCTAATGTCCTTGATTATTAAAAGTATATTCAATGGAATATTCCAAGTTGTAGTATGAAAAGTAATCCACTCAGATAGATTGTGAAATTAGGGCAGGGTATTCAATGGAATATTCCAAGTTGTAGTATGAAAAGTAATCCACTCAGATAGATTGTGAAATTAGGGCAGTTTATTTCAGTATCAGTTCAAGTAAATAATCTGTTGTGGAAATCATGCATTTTAGGCATGTTGAATTAAACCTACCTGGTAAAATTTTCGACCTTTTGTATCAATGCAAAGCTTTACAGGCGTAATGATAATCACTAATTCCTGTCTGGTGAGGACAGTTCATTTAAAGGGATGTAAAAATTAAATTAAAGAAGTTAATTTTTGACTTAGCTTTATCGCTCGGTCAGAAGAGATAAATAAAATCAGAAAAACACAGCAAACACAATTATAATAAAACACATGGAAGATGTCACTTCTGAATCCTATAAAAAAACACTAAGAAGGTGTTACAAAATGACTGTACATTTGTATTATAGCTTTGAATAATTATTTTTTTCATGGTATAAATTGATGTATGTCTTGTAAATATGAAAATTTCCAGGGTTTATATTTAAATGTTCCAATTGCTGTCAACATCTCTGTTGTACCATGTAACTGATGTGTGTTCTCTCATATTTGGGTAAAATGCAGTCAACAACATTGATGAATGTGGGGGCTGGCATTTTTCTCCCATGTTCATGAACCTTCGGATGGAAGATGGGCACTCTGCCTTGAATTATAATATAGTGACTTACACTATATTTTCCTTTCCTGAATAAATCTTTTTTGATCAATTTAAAATCTTCGAAATGTGGTACTTTATAGAAACGATAAGAGAACACGTTAAGAAGGCCAGCGGTGGGTATTTCAGTGGTTTTCCCCACACACACCAGAGATTGCGTTCATCGTTATTCTTGTGCTTTTGAGATTTCTTATGTCGTTCACCATGGTTTTTTCTTAACGTAGTCTCAGTTAGGAATTCCTGTACCCCATTTCCTCGTCTTATGTTGGGTAGAATCTGGAAAATTTTCTAGCCAGGGTTTCCAGGCTCTACGACCCAGTTATCTTCGTGGGATTCCAACATGCTGATGGTAGGTATTTCGGGTACATAGAATTATGGCTTCCAACGTTCAGGGGCGAGAATTTACTGGAGTACCATTAAATTTCATGTTTTTTGAGACCAATGTTTGGAAGAGATATAACTGGAATACCAGAGAGAGAGAGAGAGAGAGACATAGCTTATGGGGACTTAGACAGAGATGTCATACTCCATGATGGTTCTATAGGCCGGTTGAATGACGCCATTTCATGCTAGTGTCTGACATCGCTGTCAAACACGTGGAAGGCGTCATGAACGGGTATAATCTGACGCCATTACATCGATCATTGCGAATTCTTTGAATGAACATCAGAAAGTAATGGTGTACTGAAATTTTTAGCACAAAATGTCGGAATTCACTTGTGAACAAAGCGTATATGAGAACACTCAATTTGCATGGCATACATGTAGATACGCAACCATTAATAGATTTTCTTTTTATTAATATTGTTGCTACACTAGTTTGTAATAAATATACGATTAGAACATTAACAGTTAAAGGAATACTACGGAATCCTTACTGACGTGTTTGGTCGACTGGGGCATTTGATGTAGTTCACGTTTGAGCTGGATACACAGTGCGTGGTGTAGTTAAATCTGGCTGATGAGCATTTTTGAACTCATCGTAATTTAGGAGGGTTTTTATTAATTAAAATTATGGTCAAATTAGGATCTTCAATATTATTATCGTCGATATAAAGCATCACACGTTTAGGAGTGGAAAATTTCATATTTATAGCTGACTTTATTATTGGTTATGTTTATGTTAGCCTAGTTATAAGGTAATGCAATACATTAAATAAATTCCCATGTGGCAGTGGATTTCATTGGAATGTTCGTGCTTTGCTTAGTTTTAGTGATACTCATGTTGTTTGTCTTTAGTGAATTATATTAATTATACCATGTCTGGAGAAGAGGAGGTAGTGGACCTTAAGTCGTTATACAGTATGCTACAAAAAAATCGATGACATACATGAGCATTGGACAAATACAAGTAAAAGTCTTATACAAGATTTAGTTGCCGAGAGTCTCAGGCAAGATATTACGGGCATCCAAGGCACATTAAAGGAAATACAAAATAGTTCTAAAAGAGTAGAAACCAAAGTGAATAGGGTAGATGAAACAGTAGATGAGGTCCAAGTGGACGTAAAACAAGCCCATACAGACATTCATAAAGTACAAACGGACTTAGGCGCAGTTCAAACTGGACAAATGAAGCTAGAATTATGCGGTAATAAACTTCAATCCACAGTTGATGAGCTTCAATTGAAAATAGGTAAAGTTGAGTCTAGTCAAGATAACCATCAACTTGAATTAAGAAAAATTAAAACTAGCCAGGATAGCATTAAATTCAGTCAGGATTGTGTTAAACTTAGCCAGGATAATTTTGAAACAGAACTAGGTAAAATTAAAACTAGCCAGGATAATCTTGAAACAGAACTAGGTAAAATTAAAACTAGCCAGGATAGTCTTGAAATAGAACTAGGCGAAATTAAAACTAGCCTAGATAAAACAGAATCAAAGTTACTTAAAATTGAATCAACACAAAGCCATATTCAATCTATTCAGAATCTGATGCAATCTACACAGTCAAATATACAAACCAAGATAGACATAGTAGATGCCAGTCAGAAATTGTTACAGGTCCAGTTGAATGAAGCTGAACAATCCAATAAAGATTTTCAATTAGAAATGCGATTAGAATTATCCAATAATAAGAGAAGTAATTGAAGCTCTTCAATTACAAGTGTCAAATGACACAATTCACACCCAAGCATCTTTACAAAACTTAAAACTTAAAACTTATTGTTGTTGCAAATAGAAGTTAGGGAGCACAATAAACTTATTAAAGACGACTTTGATGTCGATATAAAGGGAATCATAAACGAGAATGTAGTCACTTTAAGGCAAGAGATGACTAAAATAAATGAAGACTACTTTAAAGACTTCAAATTAGAGGGCAATAAGAACATTGTAGAAGGTGAAATTAGATCTAGCAAGGAAATCACAGATGTAAGGGAGGACCTGATAAAAAGGTTGAATGTTATTCAGTCCAATCAAACTACAAACCATGATAGCATGGAGGATAGAATTCAAACTTTAGAGGTAAAATTTGATCAAGGCAAAAAGGAATTAATTGAATTGCGTGAGAATAAAACTTCGGAAATCAACCAAATCAGAGATTAACTTGAGAGTTTAACAATTGGGGACGGTATAGATCTGGATACGTTAAGGGATAAATTAAGGGTAAATTGGATCGCAGATTTCCAAACCACGATTAAGGAGATTAATCTCACTTCGCATGAAAGGGAAGGAGGTGATAAATATCCAACTCCTATGGCAAATAGTAGTCCACAGTATCAAATTAATCCAAATTTGAGCTCAGCTAATCCACGTGTCCAAACATACACATCACCGATGACACATACAGGAACATGAACCTACAATCTGAACACATCTAATGGGGCAGGCCACATTACGATTATTAGGAATTTTGAGGATAAGCCTCGTCGTTTCAATAATCTTGATGGGACGACACCTATAGAGTTCATAAGAAGTATGCGTGATTATTTTACTGAATCTCACGTGCCAAGGGAAAGACAACTACGAGTGGTAGAGCGTTTTTTTCCGATGCACCTTTTCAGTGGCTCAGAGCGTTTAGATACACGTTTAACGACTTCGAGGAGTTAGCCGAAGCGTTTATCAATCGTTTTTGGTCTACAGAAGTTCAGAATAAGGTTCGTTCCGAAATCTATTCGAGCTTGTACTCAAGTACTGGTCCGACCAGTTACTCTGAGTATTTTTCTTGTCAGTTATCTAAATTAAGATTTTTACAGCCTCCGTTAACTGAAGAACAATCGATCGAGGCGATATCTCGACAGTTTCCTGTTGACGTAAGGAGGAACATAATTTCATCCGGAATCACTAGTTTAGCCGCGATGGACGATTTGTTGAGACGTCTGGACTATGTGAGTGCTGTTACGACACCCACAGTTGCGAGAAACAATCGACATGAACACAGATCCGTGAATACTATCGTCATGGACAGAACATAGCAAACAGACCAAGCCAAACCAGAGAACAGAAATTATGTTAAACCAGGGTGGAATAGGAACAATTACCAAAGGGACGATCGTCAGATCGATCGATACGCTGAACGAAATGAACAACCTTGGACACGAAAATACGAAGAGAGGAATTTCTATCTTCGGCATAATGATTATGATCGAAATAAGTATCGTGATAGACCATACAATTCCAACTATAGACCACGTACTGGTTATAGCAGATACAAAAACTATAGGACGGAGGAATTTGAACGAGATCGAGAGAAACAAAGGCTCAAAAATGAGCAGGAAAAGTCTAAAAATAATAGACGAAAAAATTCAGAAGAGAGGGAAAATCAGGAGATTGATGAGCGAGAAAGTAGACCGAGTACTAGTCGTCAGGGGAGAAATGAACGAGATCCTGACGAAGAGAAAAGGAAAACATCAGTTTCGAAACGAAAGTAGGAATTCAGAACTCGACACTTCCATAATATATATATAAAGGTTTAATGAAGATGCTACAGATAAGGTGGCAATAGCAGAACGAGAGAATCAAGGAAGATGCTACAGATAAGGTGGCAATAGAAAAACATTAGAAAATATTACAAGAAGATAAGATGAATAAATGAGAATGATGTTCCATTATATTGAGAGGTATGTTTTTGTGTACATATAAGTCAGTAGGAAATATAAGCCGAAGCTGGCGCAGGGGCTAATGCGCAAGATGGCCGCCGCGCGCAATCAGTTCTATGTTATTCTTATGGAGAGGTCATTCAGAGCTGACGCAAGGGCTAATGCGCAAGATGTCTGCCAAGCCCTGAGACCCTGAATGACGCCACAGGGGGAGTTCGACCGTGTAGTCGCTAAATAGAATATTTATTATTATTATTATTATTAATTTCATTAGGTAATTATTGATTGATAGCTTGCCACGGTGGGTGAATGGTTATTGTGTCGGACTACTAACCCCAAGCTTGCAGATTCGCTCTTGGTCGTGGTAAGTGATTTTTGAAAGGCGGCAAAAATTAAGGCACGCATGTCATACGATGTTGGTCTGTAAAAGAACCCAGGAGGGGTCTGCTATGTAGTTGCTAAGTGGAATATTTATTATTATTATTATTATTATTATTTATTATTATTATTACTATTATTATTAGGTAATTATTGATTGATCATGTACAATCAAGACCAGCCTTATATTGCCCCCACTTTATGGTGTAGTGGTTAGCATTATTGGCTGTTACTGTGGAGGCTCGGGTTCGAGTCCTGGCTCTGTCAAGATTTTAAATTCTAGGCTGAGGGTTGGAATGGGGTACACTCAACCTTGTGAGGCAAAACTTACAGGAGCTGGCTTTTGATTCATACCGCTGCCATTCTGCCTAACCCAACTTCACCTAACCTAACCTAACCTAACCTAACCTAACCTTACCTAACCTAACCAGATCCCACCTTACCTAACCTAACCTAACCTAACCTAACTTCAAAGTCAGAATGTACAATACATTTATTGTTTTTTATACCCTCTTAAATTAGATATAGAGAATGTCCACCACGATTTAGATCCTCGAGCACACTTTCTGACCTATCATTAAAACGTGTAGAAAGGAATGTCTGAAAATGTTCACTAACACATACAGTAGTACACGTTCACCATACATTGTATCCACTTTTTGAATGTTAATGATACGGAAAAGAGTATGCATTGGTAATTCAGTAAGCTTTTTTTCTCTCTCTAATCAACAGTTCTGCCCCCCATAGCATTGAGAATATTTATTGTAGTAGCCTATAAAGAAACAAAAAAAATCATATCTATTACAGTTTAGCTATAAGTGACCAGAACCACTATAACATTTTATTCTAATAAGGAAATTTCCATAATGATAAGAAAAAAACTTACCATAATGGTGGATTGTGTAAGTAAACGTCCTTTGCTGCTTGATGCCACTACTAAACTGATAGTCATACAACAGACAAGTGAGTTCATGTTTAGCTGACGTAATCGTATGTTCCCACGCACTTCCTGTGTGTTGCACGCGCCGTAGTGGCTAAATTTGAAACTAGATGAGATGATTTGCTGATGTAATCGTATGTTCCCCGCACGCACACGCAAGCCCCTGTGGACGGGTCCTTGTGGACGAGTCCCTGTGGACGGGTCATTGTTGACGGGTCCTTGTTGACGGGTCCTTGTGGACGAGCCCCTGTGGACGGGTCCTTTTTGACTAATCCCTTTAGACCGGTTCCTTTTGACTGGCTCATGACCCCTAATACTATAATGAAATTAAACATTGTTCCACATGATACGCAAGCAAAGAGCCGATCGCTACTATGAATTAACATTTATGTTTTTGTTTTGTTTTTACGCATGTGCACTTGGGGTTTTTGTAAGAGGGCGGGCTTTTTGAATACAGATTTATAAATGAGTTATTTATTTTTAAATTACCAAAAGATCCAAAACTAATAGGTAATCAGCTCTTTAACATTTCATAAACCAATAAGGCTATGGGACTTGTATTAGAGGTCGTTGGACTTGAGGTGACATTTTGTTTTTGAATCTATTATTATTTTTGTTAAAAGGGTCTAACTACACTTTTGTTAATATCTCGCTAACTAATAATCAGAGAGGGTCAAGTGAGGTGTCATGGGACTCAGGATGGTCAACCCTTTTCCATGACCAACGAATTTACCCAAAAGATTCAAAACAGCAAGGTCATTGACCTAAGATTTTATAAACTAATAATTGAATATTAACATGTGAGGTGTCATAGGACTTAGAATGGTCAACCCTTTCCCATGGCCAATTCATTTACCAAAAGTACCCAATACATCAAGGTCATTGACCTGAGATTTTATAAACTAATAATCGGGTATGAACATGTGAGATGTTTACCATGTGTGATGAAACATAGCTAGGTAGAGAAAGAATTAGTGTAGGCTACATGTATTGTGACTGACAAGTCTTTTACCATTGAAACTTGTTTTCAGATCAAACTGCAGTATAGAGAGAGTATATGTTGCAGGTATGGGTTAATAAATGAGAAACGGTGTACGCAAACTCTGATTTATCAAGAATTAAGAGTAGACTATCTTTATTTGATTGGTTAAAGAGGATAGCTAAAACACAAAAATGCTCAGTGGTTACCGAGACAAAATGATCGCTACACACAACAAGCTTTAAATACTTGAGGCTAATAATCAATACACACACACACTCGCTTGTTCTAAACTGAACTGTGTTGCTGTCAGTGCTCAGACAGTAGGCTGATGACGAAATGCATTGCTAACAGAAATATAATCATTTCCGGTTGTCTAATGTTACCAGCTATCCATTTATTTATTTTTTGTGTTGCAGTAGTAAGCACTTTTATCTCTTGTATTGGTAGTCTAAACTCGATTTCCAGGTCTGAGGCCTAGAACGAGTTGAACTAAGAAACAAGGGCATGGTGGTGCAGTGGTTAAGCTGTTAGCCTTTTCACCAGAGGGTTCGATTTCAGGTTAATATGCATGTCATAAACATATTAAACAAAACAAAAAACAGAGATAAGGTTTAAAACTGAATACATTTGTGACTTTTCAAATTATTACTTGGATTACAAATACAAAGATGAACTGGGTTTGATATACAGTTAATGCTGTCTATCACACACTCGACTGTAAGAAAGCCAAAAGAGCAAAAGGCTATGGTAGAGCAGTGGTAAAATTGCTATATGTAGAGAACTACCTGGCAAAGCTATATCGCATAAACAGTGCAGGATACAATCCAGCAATCAAATTTGTATCTTGTGGAACAGAGAAATGTACTTACGTGAGAAAATGCAAGTTCATGTGTAATATGACCTAACACAAAAGTGTTCACCTGTGCACGTGCACTATAAGAGCTAACAAGTCACATTCTGTTTAGTTCGTACGTAACGTTAGGTTAGGGCTAATGCACACACCCTAGTACACGAGGCACATGCCATTTGAGAGCAGGTCAAGGGATCTAACTTGGTGGATGAATGTGTTCTAACGAGTCATTTGTAGTTGAAAGAGAATAATACTTGTTCTTAAAATGTTAAAACTGAGGAGATGGTATGTACAGTAAGACGTCTTGTTATTTCCTGTGTAATATTACAGACATGGCAGAGAGCACACAGTTCTGTTGCTATGACTAGGCTGCAGTAATTTGAAACCCTACGTGTTCATTAAGACAATGGGTGATGATTATACAAAGTTAGAAGTCATTGGATATTACACAGGTGTTCCTTCCGGTGTCATGTTGCTGACATGTGAGAGCAGGTCAAGGGATCTAACTTGGTGGATGGATGTGTTATAACGAGTCATTTGTAGTTGAAAGAGAATAATACTTGTTCTTAAGATGTTAAAACTGAGGAGATGGTATGTACAGTAAGATGTCTTGTTATTTCCTGTGTAATATTACAGATATGGCAGAGAGCACACAGTTCTGTTGCTATGACTACGCTGCAGTAATTTGAAACCCTACGTGTTCATTAAGACAATGGGTGATGATTATACAAAGTTAGAAGTCATTGGATATTACACAGGTGTTCCTTCCGGTGTCATGTTGCTGACATGGCAGAGAGCGCACAGTTCTATTGCTACGACGAACGCTACAGTAATTTGAAACCCAAGGTGTTGATCAAGACAATGGGTGATGATCATGCAAAGTCAGCAGTAATTGGATACCACACATCAACATTGAATAAATCATAAACGTGTTGTCATAACCAGCAGAAACCTCATTTAAAGATTTTAGATTTTACATTTTAAGTTTAAGATTTTTTTGATTTTTAGATTTTACTTTTTACATTTTCCTAAAAGAGTAAACAACAAGGTCACATACCTAACCTCAGTTTTTAATGTCAGTTTTTAGTTTCTTTTTCAATTTGATAACATGGAAAACATGGAGTTTTTGCATTTTGTTTTTTACACATTTATTAATTTCTCAATTTCCCATTTTCAGTTCCTAAAATGTTAGTTTAAAGTTTTTCAATTTCATGATATTGAAACATGGATTTTCCAATTTGTTGTTTTCACATTTGTCAATTTACCAAATTCACATTTATATTTTTTTTTAAATTTCAGTTTAATGTTTTTTGTTCTATTTGTTAATATGGAAACATGGATTTTTTTACAATTTGTGTTTTTTACATGTCATGCAATTTTTCTTATGCTAGTCTTATAGGTTACTGTACAACATGATCACTTTCCCACTGGATTTTTTTTCTTTCATTTTGTTGTTTACACATATGCCAATTTTCCAATTCCCCATTTTCAGTTTTTTTAATATTAGTTTTAAGTTTTTTAATTTCATAACATGGAAACATGGATTTTGCATTTTGTTGTTTACACATTTATTAATTTCACAATTTCCCATTTACAGTTCATAAAATGTCAGTTTAATGTTTTTCAATTTCATGATATAGAAATATGGATTTTCCAATTTGTTGTTTTCACATTTATTAATTTACCAAATTCCCATTTACAGTTTTTAAAATTTCAGTTTAATGTTGTTGTTTTTTCTATTTGTTAATATGGAAACATGGATTTTTCCAATTTGTGTTTTACATATTCATTTTGCATTAGGAGTGGAGAGAGGTGGGTAGTAATTAAAAATGTGCAAGCAGTGTCCATTGTTGACAGGTCATTGTTGACGAGTCCTTTTCATACAACAGAAAAGCGAGTTCATGATTCGCATGCATTACCTAAAATGTAATACCATGCAAGTGTTTAACATTTTACAACTAACCTGTTAGTATGATTTGCACACTACAAAGGTTATATCTGTTCTGGTAATAGAGTTATTTGGCGTTGGCTTTTATATTTAATATGTACAGTTTAAAGTGATAGAAAAGTGGTAGAAATGTGGTAGCAAAGTGGTAGACAAGTGGTAGACAATTGGTAACAAAGTGGTAGAAAAGTGGTAGCAAAGTGGTAGCAAAGTGGTAGAAAAGTGGTTGCAAAGTGGTAGAAAAGTGGTAGAAAAGTGGTAGCAAACTAGAAAAGTGGTAACAAATTGGTAGAAAAGTGGTAGAAAAGTGGTAGAAAAGTGGTAGCAAACTAGAAAAGTGGTAGAAAAGTGGTAGCAAAGTGGTAGAAAATATTACATGTATTGTTAAGAAATAGTTTAAGCGGTTACATGGATTCATTACACAATAATTTTAGCATGACAAAGCTCATTTTCTATATCCAATAGTTCTTCCTCATATTTAGTATGAACAGTTTACACATTTACCAATTTCACAATTTCCCATTTACAGTTCTTAAAATGTCAGTTTTAAGGTTATCAATTTCATGATATAGAAACATGGATTTTCCAAGTTGTTGGTTTTTTTTTCATTTATCAATTTACCAAATTCCCATTAACAGTTTTTTAAATTTCAGTTTAATGTTTTTTTTCTATTTGTCAATATGGAAACATGGATTTTTCCAATTTATGTTTTACATGTTCATTTTGCATTAGGAGTGGAGAGAGGTGGGTAGTAATTAAAAATGTGCAAGCAGTGTCCATTGTTGACAGGTCATTGTTGACGAGTCCTTTTCATACAACAGACAAGTGAGTTCATGTTTAACATGCATTACAAATTTTACAAATTAGCTTATGTGTTAGTTTATGTGTGGGGTCTTATGTTGGGCATTTTGTGTTGGTTTATTTGACAAGTTATTTTGTCAATGCATTTAGTGGATTTTTCTCTTGGTCTTGGAAAGTAAATCAGTCCATTTTATCACAACATAATGCTTACTGCCATGTTTGTAAGCAACAACAACACACTAAACTTTCAAAAAAATCTAAAGTACTCTAAGGTACTCTCAACTCGTACTCTTACCTCTACCCCATGCCAAGTCAAGAACATTATTTGTTTTTTCCCAAAAAAAAAAGGTGATTGGGGGAAAGTAGACTATATGTTTAAACTAAAAAAAAAATCATATAAAGTCATATGTTAACTCTAACACCTACGTTTATCCCATTCTTAGTCGAAAAATATTATATTTTTTTAAATTTTTCTAAAAAATATTTGGAAAGTAGGCTATATTTTTGAAAACTAATCATTCTATAAAGTCATATATAGACTCAACCAATGGCTTTTATATCCTTATTCGTTAGAATAAAATATGGAATTTTTGACATTTTTTTCCAAAAATGTTCATTTTTTTAAAATGGACTATATTTTGGAAACTGGGAATTTTACAAAAAAGTGTGTTTGACATAAATGACAGGTATTTACCCCCCTCTACCCACAAACCAAGTCCCAGATCTCTGGGACAAAATCCAAAAATGTTTAATTGTGAAAGTAGGCGATGTTTTGAAAACGTATCATTCTAAAAAGTCATATATATACTCAAACAAATGTTCTTTAAGTTATTTAACGTTAACACAAAACTTAACATTTTTTCATTTTTCCGAAAAAAGTCCAATTTTCAAAATTGTCTATATTTTGGAAACTAAGAATTTTACAAAAATGTTTGTTTAACGTAAATGAAAGGTCTTTACCCCCTATACCCCAAAAATAAATTTCAGGTCCCTAGGACAAAAACTGTGCAGTAGTGTGTTTTGGACAGTTCAAAACCCACCTCCTCCTCCCCACCTCCAAGATGGCGGCCGTAGCTTACTTAACCTAGCCTAACCTAACAAGATGGCGGCCATAGCTTAACTTAACCTAGCCTAACCTAAGAAGATGGCGGCCGTAGCTTAACTTAACCTAGCCTAACCTAACCTAACCTACGAGGTGTGATCAAAAAGTTCCAAAAATTTGGCTGCAAATTAACCAAACCTAGCCTAGCCTAACCTAACCTAACCTACAAGGTGTGATCAAAAAGTTCCATAATGGCGGCCGTAGCTTCACTTAACCTAACCTAACTTAACCTAAACCTACGAGGTGTGATCAAAAATTTTTCAAAATAGTGGTCATAGCTTAACTGAACCTTGCCTAACCGAACCTAACCTAAACCTACGAAGTGTGGTCATAAAGTTCCAAGATGGAGGTCGTAGCTTAACTCAACCTAACCTAACCCTACGAGGTGTGATCAAAAAGTTCCAAAAATGGAGGCCGTAGCTTAACTTAACCTTTGAGTCATTTTTTTTACGGGTCCCAGGGACGGGTCCTTGTTGACGGGTCCCTGTGGGCGGGTCCCTTTGACATAATTTGGAAAAAAATGCATGGGCCAGCCCATAGGGATCAGTCCAAAGGACCCGCCCACAGGGACCCGTCAACAAGGACCCGTCCTCCGGGACCCGTAAAAAAAATGACTCAAAGGTTAAGTTAAGCTACGGCCTCCATTTTTGGAACTTTTTGATCACACCTCGTAGGGTTAGGTTAGGTTGAGTTAAGCTACGACCTCCATCTTGGAACTTTATGACCACACTTCGTAGGTTTAGGTTAGGTTCGGTTAGGCAAGGTTCAGTTAAGCTATGACCACTATTTTGAAAAATTTTTGTCACACCTCGTAGGTTTAGGTTAAGTTAGGTTAGGTTAAGTGAAGCTACGGCCGCCATTATGGAACTTTTTGATCACACCTTGTAGGTTAGGTTAGGTTAGGCTAGGCTAGGTTTGGTTAAGTTGCAGCCAAATTTTTGGAACTTTTTGATCACACCTCGTAGGTTAGGTTAGGTTAGGCTAGGTTAAGTTAAGCTACGGCCGCCATCTTGTTATGTTAGGCTAGGTTAAGTTAAGCTATGGCCGCCATCTTGTTAGGTTAGGCTAGGTTAAGTTAAGCTACGGCCGCCATCTTGGGGGTGGGGAGGTGGAGGTGGGTTTTGAACTGTCCAAAACACACTACTGCACAGTTTTTGTCCTAGGGACCTGAAATTTATTTTTGGGGTATAGGGGGTAAAGACCTTTCATTTACGTTAAACAAACATTTTTGTAAAATTCTTAGTTTCCAAAATATAGACAATTTTGAAAATTGGACTTTTTTCGGAAAAATGAAAAAATGTTAAGTTTTGTGTTAACGTTAAATAACTTAAAGAACATTTGTTTGAGTATATATATGACTTTTTAGAATGATACGTTTTCAAAACATCGCCTACTTTCACAATTAAACATTTTTGGATTTTGTCCCAGAGATCTGGGACTTGGTTTGTGGGTAGAGGGGGGTAAATACCTGTCATTTATGTCAAACACACTTTTTTGTAAAATTCCTAGTTTCCAAAATATAGTCCATTTTAAAAAAATGTCAAAAATTCCATATTTTATTCTAACGATTAAGGATATAAAAGCCATTGGTTGAGTCTATATATGACTTTATAGAATGATTAGTTTTCAAAAATATAGCTTACTTTCCAAATATTTTTTAGAAAAATTTAAAAAAATATAATATTTTTCGACTAAGAATGGGATAAACGTAGGTGTTAGAGTTAACATATGACTTTATATGATTTTTTTTAGTTTAAACATATAGTCTACTTTCCCCCAATCCCCTTTTTTTTTTGGAAAAAACAAATAATGTTCTTGACTTGGCATGGGGTAGAGGTAAGAGTACGAGTTGAGAGTACCTTAGAGTACTTTAGATTTTTTTGAAAGTTTAGTGTGTTGTTGTTGCTTACAAACATGGCAGTAAGCATTATGTTGTGATAAAAAGGACTGATTTACTTTCCAAGACCAAGAGAAAAATCCACTAAATGCATTGACAAAATAACTTGTCAAATAAACCAACACAAAATGCCCAACATAAGACCCCACACATAAACTAACACATAAGCTAATTTGTAAAATTTGTAATGCATGTTAAACATGAACTCACTTGTCTGTTGTATGAAAAGGACTCGTCAACAATGACCTGTCAACAATGGACACTGCTTGCACATTTTTAATTACTACCCACCTCTCTCCACTCCTAATGCAAAATGAACATGTAAAACATAAATTGGAAAAATCCATGTTTCCATATTGACAAATAGAAAAAAAAACATTAAACTGAAATTTAAAAAACTGTTAATGGTAATTTGGTAAATTGATAAATGAAAAAAAAACCAACAACTTGGAAAATCCATGTTTCTATATCATGAAATTGAAAACCTTAAAACTGACATTTTAAGAACTGTAAATGGGAAATTGTGAAATTGGTAAATGTGTAAACTGTTCATACTAAATATGAGGAAGAACTATTGGATATAGAAAATGAGCTTTGTCATGCTAAAATTATTGTGTAATGAATCCATGTAACCGCTTAAACTATTTCTTAACAATACATGTAATATTTTCTACCACTTTGCTACCACTTTTCTACCACTTTTCTAGTTTGCTACCACTTTTCTACCACTTTTCTACCACTTTTCTACCAATTTGTTACCACTTTTCTAGTTTGCTACCACTTTTCTACCACTTTTCTACCACTTTGCTACCACTTTTCTACCACTTTTCTACCACTTTGCTACCACTTTGCTACCACTTTTCTACCACTTTGTTACCAATTGTCTACCACTTGTCTACCACTTTGCTACCACATTTCTACCACTTTTCTATCACTTTAAACTGTACATATTAAATATAAAAGCCAACGCTAAATAACTCTATTACCAGAACAGATATAACCTTTGTAGTGTGCAAATCATACTAACAGGTTAGTTGTAAAATGTTAAACACTTGCATGGTATTACATTTTAGGTAATGCATGCGAATCATGAACTCGCTTTTCTGTTGTATGAAAAGGACTCGTCAACAATGACCTGTCAACAATGGACACTGCTTGCACATTTTTAATTACTACCCACCTCTCTCCACTCCTAATGCAAAATGAACATGTAAAACACAAATTGGAAAAATCCATGTTTCCATATTAACAAATAGAAAAAACAACAACATTAAACTGAAATTTTAAAAACTGTAAATGGGAATTTGGTAAATTAATAAATGTGAAAACAACAAATTGGAAAATCCATATTTCTATATCATGAAATTGAAAAACATTAAACTGACATTTTAAGAACTGTAAATGGGAAATTGTGAAATTAATAAATGTGTAAACAACAAAATGCAAAATCCATGTTTCCATGTTATGAAATTAAAAAACTTAAAACTAATATTTAAAAAAACTGAAAATGGGGAATTTGAAAATTGGCATATGTGTAAACAACAAAATGAAAGAAAAAAAATCCAGTGGGAAAGTGATCATGTTGTACAGTAACCTATAAGACTAGCATAAGAAAAATTGCATGACATGTAAAAAACACAAATTGTAAAAAAAATCCATGTTTCCATATTAACAAATAGAACAAAAAACATTAAACTGAAATTTAAAAAAACTATAAATGTGAATTTGGTAAATTGACAAATGGGAAAACAACAAATTGGAAAATCTATGTTTCAATATCATGAAATTGAAAAACTTTAAACTAACATTTTAAGAACTGAAAATGGGAAATTGTGAAATTAATAAATGTGTAAACAACAAAATGCAAAAACTCCATGTTTTCCATGTTATCAAATTGAAAAAAAAAAACTAAAAACTGACATTAAAAACTGAGGTTAGGTATGTGACCTTGTTGTTTACTCTTTTAGGAAAATGTAAAAAGTAAAATCTAAAAATCAAAAAAATCTTAAATTTAAAATGTTAAATCTAAAATCTTTAAATGAGGTTTCTGCTGGTTATGACAACACGTTTATGATTTAGTCAATGTTGATGTGTGGTATCCAATTACTGCTGACTTTGCATGATCATCACCCATTGTCTTGATCAACACCTTGGGTTTCAAATTACTGTAGCGTTCGTCGAAGCAATAGAACTGTGCGCTCTCTGCCATGTCAGCAACATGACACCGGAAGGAACACCTGTGTAATATCCAATGACTGCTAACTTTGTATAATCATCACCCATTGTCTTAATGAACACGTAGGGTTTCAAATTACTGCAGCGTAGTCATAGCAACAGAACTGTGTGCTCTCTGCCATATCTGTAATATTACACAGGAAATAACAAGACATCTTACTGTACATACCATCTCCTCAGTTTTAACATCTTAAGAACAAGTATTATTCTCTTTCAACTACAAATGACTCGTTATAACACATCCATCCACCAAGATAGATCCCTTGACCTGCTCTCACATGTCAGCAACATGACACCGGAAGGAACACCTGTGTAATATCCAATGACTGCTAACTTTGTATAATCATCACCCATTGTCTTAATGAACACGTAGGGTTTCAAATTACTGCAGCCTAGTCATAGCAACAGAACTGTGTGCTCTCTGCCATGTCTGTAATATTACACAGGAAATAACAAGACGTCTTACTGTACATACCATCTCCTCAGTTTTAACATTTTAAGAACAAGTATTATTCTCTTTCAACTACAAATGACTCGTTAGAACACATTCATCCACCAAGTTAGATCCCTTGACCTGCTCTCAAATGGCATGTGCCTCGTGTACTAGGGTGTGTGTATTAGCCCTAACCTAACGTTACGTACGAACTAAACAGAATGTGACTTGTTAGCTCTTATAGTGCACGTGCACAGGTGAACACTTTTGTGTTAGGTCATATTACACATGAACTTGCATTTTCTCACGTAAGTACATTTCTCTGTTCCACAAGATACAAATTTGATTGCTGGATTGTATCCTGCACTGTTTATGCGATATAGCTTTGCCAGGTAGTTCTCTACATATAGCAATTTTACCACTGCTCTACCTAAGCCTTTTGCTCTTTTGGCTTTCTTACAGTCGAGTGAGTGATAGACAGCATTAACTGTATATCAAACCCAGTTCATCTTTGTATTTGTAATCCAAGTAATAATTTGAAAAGTCACAAATGTATTCAGTTTTAAACCTTATCTCTGTTTTTTTGTTTTGTTTAATATGTTTATGACATGCATATTAACCTGAAATCGAACCCTCTGGTGAAAAGGCTAACAGCTTAACCACTGCACCACCATACCCTTGTTTCTTAGTTCAACTCGTTCTAGGCCTCAGACCTGGAAATCGAGTTAAGACTACCAATACAAGAGATAAAAGTGCTTACTACTGCAACACAAAAAATAAATAAATGGATAGCTGGTAACATTAGACAACCGGAAATGATTATATTTCTGTTAGCAATGCATTTCGTCATCAGCCTACTGTCTGAGCACTGACAGCAACACAGTTTAGTTTAGAACAAGCGAGCGTGTGTGTGTATTTATTATTAGCCTCAAGTATTTAAAGCTTGTTGTGTGTAGCGATCATTTTGTCTCGGTAACCACTGAGCATTTTTGTGTTTTAGCTATCCTCTTTAACCAATCAAATAAAGATAGTCTACTCTTAATTCTTGATAAATCAGAGTTTGCGCACACCGTTTCTCATTTATTAACCCATACCTGCAACCTATACTCTCTCTATACTGCAGTTTGATCTGAAAACAAGTTTCAATGGCAAAAGACTTGTCAGTCACAACACATGTAGCCTACACTAATTCTTTCTCTACCTAGCTATGTTTCATCACACATGGTAAACATCTCACATGTTCATACCCAATTATTTGTTTATAAAATCTCAGGTCAATGACCTTGATGTATTGGGTACTTTTGGTAAATGAATTGGCCATGGGAAAGGGTTGACCATTCTAAGTCCTATGACACCTCACATGTTAATATTCAATTATTAGTTTATAAAATCTTAGGTCAATGACCTTGCTGTTTTGAATCTTTTGGGTAAATTCGTTGGTCATGGAAAAGGGTTGACCATCCTGAGTCCCATGACACCTCACTTGACCCTCTCTGATTATTAGTTAGCGAGATATTAACAAAAGTGTAGTTAGACCCTTTTAACAAAAATAATAATAGATTCAAAAACAAAATGTCACCTCAAGTCCAACGACCTCTAATACAAGTCCCATAGCCTTATTGGTTTATGAAATGTTAAAAAGCTAATTACCTATTAGTTTTGGATCTTTTGGTAATTTAAAAATAAATAACTCATTTATAAATCTGTATTCAAAAACCCGCCCTCTTACAAAAACCCCAAGTGCACATGCGTAAAAACAAAACAAAAACATAAATGTTAATTCATAGTAGCGATCGGCTCTTTGCTTGCGTATCATGTGGAACAATGTTTAATTTCATTATAGCATTAGGGGTCATGAGTCAGTCAAAAGGAACCGGTCTAAAGGGATTAGTCAAAAAGGACCCGTCCACAGGGGCTCGTCCACAAGGACCCGTCAACAAGGACCCGTCAACAATGACCCGTCCACAGGGACTCGTCCACAAGGACCCGTCCACAGGGGCTTGCATGTGCGTGCGGGGAACATACGATTACATCAGCAAATCATCTCATCTAGTTTCAAATTTAGCCACTACGGCGCGTGCAACACACAGGAAGTGCGTGGGAACATACGATTACGTCAGCTAAACATGAACTCACTTGTCTGTTGTATGACTATCAGTTTAGTAGTGGCATCAAGCAGCAAAGGACGTTTACTTACACAATCCACCATTATGGTAAGTTTTTTTTCTTATCATTATGGAAATTTCCTTATTAGAATAAAATGTTATAGTGGTTCTGGTCACTTATAGCTAAACTGTAATAGATATGATTTTTTTTTTGTTTCTTTATAGGCTACTACAATAAATATTCTCAATGCTATGGGGGGCAGAACTGTTGATTAGAGAGAGAAAAAAAGCTTACTGAATTACCAATGCATACTCTTTTCCGTATCATTAACATTCAAAAAGAGGATACAATGTATGGTGAATGTGTACTACTGTATGTGTTAGTGAACATTTTCAGACATTCCTTTCTACACGTTTTAATGATAGGTCAGAAAGTGTGCTCGAGGATCTAAATCGTGGTGGACATTCTCTATATCTAATTTATGAGGGTATAAAAAACAATAAATGTATTGTACGTTCTGACTTTGAAGTTAGGTTAGGTTAGGTTGGGTAAGGTGGGGTTTGGTTAGGTTAGGTAAGGTTAGGTTAGGTTAGGTTAGGTGAAGTTGGGTTAGGCAGAATGGCAGCGGTATGAATCAAAAGCCAGCTCCTGTAAGTTTTGCCTCACAAGGTTGAGTGTACCCCATTCCAACCCTCAGCCTAGAATTTAAAATCTTGACAGAGCCAGGACTCGAACCCGAGCCTCCACAATAACAGCCAATAATGCTAACCACTACACCATAAAGTGGGGGCAATATAAGGCTGGTCTTGATTGTACATGATCAATCAATAATTACCTAATAATAATAGTAATAATAATAATAATAAATAATAATAATAATAAATATTCCACTTAGCAACTACATAGCAGACCTCTCCTGGGTTCTTTTACATACCAACATCGTATGACATGCGTGCCTTAATTTTTGCCGCCTTTCAAAAATCACTTACCACGACCAAGAGCGAATCTGCAAGCTTGGGGTTAGTAGTCCGACACAATAACCATTCACCCACCGTGGCAAGCTATCAATCAATAATTACCTAATAAAATTAATAATAATAATAATAATAATAATAAATATTCTATTTAGCGACTACACGGTCGAACTCCCCCTGTGACGTCATTCACGGTCTCAGGGCTTGGCAGACATCTTGCGCATTAGCCCTTGCGTCAGCTCTGAATGACCTCTCCATAAGAATAACATAGGACTGATTGCGCGCGGCGGCCATCTTGCGCATTAGCCCCTGCGCCAGCTTCGGCTTATATTTCCTACTTAAGTCTGTTCCGACTTTATGTATCATGTCGAGAGGAATATGTGCCCTCATTCTCATGAATGGAATGCCTTTATGGGAAGGTAATATGTAATTATTTGTGAACATGACGAGCGATTCAGGATCAAATGTTTCGCGACCCACAAGTTGATTTTGGTTAGCGGTCACACCGAGAGAAGCGGGGTGCACGCGTTGCAAGTACTGAGGTCACGGCTGATTGGTTAGGGGTATTGATTATTTTATCGACTAGCAACAAGAGATAAATTATGCCCATTGGATGGGAATAAAAGTTTTTTATACGTTCTGGCGTATTTTAACATGTCTGCAATTATAGCAGGTGTTGGATTATTAACTACTTTCAAATAGTTGAAATCTTAGGAACACGGAAATAAGATATTTGCATCTTATCAGTTCGAGTTTTGGGCACTCGTGGCGCGACGGTAGGTGACATCGCAGACGCGAACTGGCTTGAACAACGGAGAGGATAGATTGGATTATACCACGCACGAATACACATGTATCGAGTTACAACTGTGACCAGCGGGCAATATCACGTGAACCGTCAGTGAAAATTCGTTTTGAGTAGTGTACTACTATTGTACAGCAGGGAGTTTCCTTAGTGTCGGAAAGGACTCCAGTTTCAGTACCGATTAGGCCATTCCGAACGAAATGAAAATGCAGTTTGTCTTGCTAGATAACTGTTCATTATAGGCCAGCCGTATAGTGTTCGTGAAAGGTGGATACTTGCTTTTACAAGCATATAGACATAATGTTCATTCAGTTGACATTCTTCGCATTGGAACTGACCGTATCGATACACTCATCTCGTGTGTGTTGTTAGAACGATTAGCACCTCCATTAGAGAACCGTTTCTCTATACGATTGCTTGGATATTGAATATACTTCATTATATACAGGGCCTAACTTATATGCCTGGGACCTCGCAGTTATGTTGAGCAATTTCATGTCGAGAGGAAAGGCTGATATGTGCTTCAGTGACTTAACAATGGGCGGTTAGGCGATACAGACATGAGTGTCAATGTACGGGCGAAGATACGTTCATTTTGATGCAATAGGCCTTGCGGCCCGTGCTGGTGAGTGTGAACACAACTGTTGTATTGCAATACAGTGTGTTTCGAAATGACCCGGTTGCTCGAGGCCAGTGAACTTTGTTGTTCGAGCCGATAAAGACATAACTGCGTGCTGCGGTTGGTAAGACGTTATCCGAAGATGAAAGGAACTGTCGTTGGTATTAGAGTGGAACATTCAGTCAGGATGGGAGATGTCTGGAGATCCAGGGTTCTTTTCTCGCTTTCCTGGGCAATGAAGACCTCTATTGCTTACATGGAGGGAACAGTCATAAAGGACATGACTGTGTTCTTTCGGGATCTACAAGAATCATCTAAGGTACAGAATTAACCACCGTCAATCGTAGCTAAGCATGTTTATTCTAACGTTGTCACCCTGCCAATTTTTTTTAATATAGGATTTTTCGTAGAATGTCTAAGAATGGAGTTTAGGTTTGATCCTGGTGTCAAGACTGATTCTGTTCTGGATAGGGTTTTGATTCTACTAAAAGGATGCACCCATTGTAATTAAAAGTATTATAGTTTAATTTTCTTTTGATTACTGTAAATTCAAGTTCATTTTATGGGGAGTTTGTTTAATGTATAGAAGAGGAAATTTAGGCCACTCAAGATTCATCATTTTTCGTGTTCGATTTATATTGTAAATGAACACTAGTTTTATGCCTTCATATGACATTACTCGAGTTTGGGTAGACTCAATTTGGAGTTTCTACTACAGTGAGTCTATTAAGAAGACTGTTATACACTTGAAAGTGAAATTTCAGTATTCAGGTTGATTTTCGAATACTGCAGTAAGCTTTATGAAGCAGGTTCAGTGAAGAAAGCGGATTTGTTTTGATTTGCTAGGATTTTATTCCGAATTTTGACTTGATTCAGGTATTTTCTAACGTTTTTTTTCTGATTATGCATTACGTTTGCTTTGATAGATTCGATCAAGATCCATTATTGATGGACTAGACAGATGTTTTAAACACTGGTTGAAGACATTTGTATACATTCACCCTATGTTATTAACGTGTATCCCAGACTAGTTTTATGTGGAAGCAGACATATCGCCAAAGCTGCAATTGTTATTTAACACTTATTGAAAGCTATGCATATTGATCGTGAATAATAATAACATAAGAGCAAATGAAATAATAATTTAACAGTGATTAATTGAACTGTAAAGAAGCTATATAATTTTAGCAACAATATTTCATTGTGAATGTGATCTGTTAAATAAGCCGAATTCTTTGTTCACCAAGAAAGATAATTAATTGAAATGCTGAAAGTATAGTAGTAGTGCCTGATAATATAAACGATATGAATGCTTAGTGTAGCATGATATTTAATGGCAAAGCCATGTAAAGGCTAATGTCCTTGATTATTAAAAGGGTATTCAATGGAATATTCCAAGTTGTAGTATGAAAAGTAATCCACTCAGATAGATTGTGAAATTAGGGCAGTTTATTTCAGTATCAGTTCAAGTAAATAATCTGTTGTGGAAATCACGCATTTTAGGCATGTTTAATTAAACCTACCTGGTAAAATTTTCGACCATTTGTATCAATGCAATGCTTAACAGGCGTTATAATAATCACTAATTCCGGTCTGGCGAAGACAGTTCATTTAAAGGGATGTAAAAATTAAATTATAGAAGTTAATTTTTGACTTAGCTTTATCGCTCGGTCAGAAGAGATAAATAAAATCAGAAAAACACAGCAAACACAATTATAATAAAACATATGGAACATGTCACTTCTGAATCCTATAAGAAAAACACTAAGAAGGTGTTACAAAATGACTGTACATTTGTATTATAGCTTTAAATAATTATTTTTTTCAGGGTATAAATTGATGTATGTCTTGTAAATATGAAAATTTCCAGGGTTTATATTTAAATGTTCCACTTGCTGTCAACATCTCTGTTGAACCATGTAACTGATTTCTGTTCTCTCATATTTGGGTAAAATGCAGTCAACAACATTGATGAATGTGGGGGCTGGCATTTTTCTCCCATGTTCATGAACCTTTGGATGGAAGTTGGGCACTCTGCCTTGAATTATAATATAGTGACTTACACTATATTTTCCTTTCCTGAATAAATCTTTTTTGATCAATTTAAAATCTTTGAAATGTGGTACTTTATAGAAACGATAAGAGAACACGTTAAGAAGGCCAGCGGTGGGTATTTCGGTGGTTTTCCCCACACACCAGAGATTGCGTTCATCGTTATTCTTGTGCTTTTGAGCTTTCTTATGCCGTTCACCATGGTTTTCTCTTAACGTAGTCTCAGTTAGGAATTCCTGTACCCCATTTCCTCGTCTTATGTTGGGTAGAATCTGGCAAATTTTCTAGCCGGGGTTTCCAGGCTCTACGACCCAGTTGTCTTCGTGGGATTCCAACATGCTGATGGTAGGTATTTCGGGTACAGTACGATTCCCACCTCACCCTAATGGTGCTTTTCCATAGTCTTCCAATGTGTTTACAGCTAAATGCTAGAATGGAAACCAACTTCATGTCACGGCCACTTCCTTCCCAATTGGGGTCTCATTTTCAAGGATTACAATTTTATCTTCAGAATAGCATGGGTTATGAGAAAGATTCTACACATACATAGGTACACTCGAGCCAGGCTTTAGACACTTGGCAAATGCATGAATGAGTACCTCAGGATAAGTTGGGTCTGGAACTCCTAAACATCATAAGGTTTAAGTGATGTTGAGACCACCACCACCACCACCACCACCACCGAACTATGGATATTTCGTACAACAATTACAGAAAGGTGCATTCCTCTTTAAGAATGCCTCCTAAGAAGCGAAATGCTATTGGACGAGCGCATCCAAAATCCGAAAAAATGAAATTATTACGACTATCCAAGACAAAAGAACAGCATGACCGACGACTGGAATTAGAGCGAGAGCGGGCCAGTACATCAAGGACGACGGAGGATATAGAGCAGCATGAGGCACGACTGGCAATAAAGGGCACTGCTGCCAGTACATCAAGAGCGATGGACACTATGTAACAGCGTGAGACACGACTGGAAATAAAGCGCACTGCTGCCAGTACATCAAGAGCGACGGAGACTATAGAGCAGCGTGAGGCACACCTGGAAATAAAGCGCACTGCTGCCAGTACATCAAGAGCGACGGAGATTATGGAGCAGCGTGAGGCACGCCTGGAAATAAAGTGCACTGCTGCCAGTACATCAAGAGCGATGGACACTATGGAACAGCGTGAGACACGACTGGCAATAAAGCGCACTGCTGCCAGTACATCAAGGGCGATGGAGCCCATGGAACAGCGTGAGACACGACTGGAAATAAAGCGGACTGCTGCCAGTACATCAAGAGCGACGAAGACTATGGAACAGCGTGAGACACGACTGGAAATAAAGCGCACTGCTGCCAGTACATCAAGGGCGATGGAGCCCATGGAACAGCGTGAGACACGACTGGCAATAAAGCGCACTGCTGCCAGTACATCAAGAGCGACGAAGACTATGGAACAGCGTGAGACACGACTGGTAATAAAGCGCACTGCTGCCAGTACATCAAGGGCGATGGAGCCCATGGAACAGCGTGAGACACGACTGGCAATACAGCACACTGCTGCCAGTACATCAAGAGCGACGGAGACTATAGAGCAGCATGAGGCACGACTGGCAATGAAGAGGACTGCTGCCAGTACATCAAGAGCGACGGAGACTATGGAGCAGCGCCTGGAAATAAAGCGGAGTGCTGCCAGTACATCAAGAGCGACGGAGACTATGGAACAGCGTGAGAAACGACTGGAAATAAAGCGCACTGCTGCCAGTACATCAAGAGCGACGGAGACTATGGAGCAGCGTGAGGCACGCCTGGAAATAAAGCGCACTGCTGCCAGTACATCAAGAGCGACGGAGAAATATGGAGCAGCGTGAGGCACGCCTGGAAATAAAGCGCACTGCTGCCAGTACATCAAGAGCGATGGACACTATGGAACAGCGTGAGACACGTCTGGCAATAAAGCGCACTGCTGCCAGTACATCAAGGGCGATGGAGCCCATGGAACAGCGTGAGACACGACTGGAAATAAAGCGGACTGCTGCCAGTACATAAAGAGCGACGAAGACTATGGAACAGCGTGAGACACGACTGGAAATAAAGCGCACTGCTGCCAGTACATCAAGGGCGATGGAGCCCATGGAACAGCGTGAGACACGACTGGCAATAAAGCGCACTGCTGCCAGTACATCAAGAGCGACGAAGACTATGGAACAGCGTGAGACACGACTGGAAATAAAGCGCACTGCTGCCAGTACATCAAGGGCGATGGAGCCCATGGAACAGCGTGAGACACGACTGGCAATACAGCGCACTGCTGCCAGTACATCAAGAGCGACGGAGACTATAGAGCAGCATGAGGCACGACTGGCAATGAAGAGGACTGCTGCCAGTACATCAAGAGCGACGGAGACTATGGAGCAGCGCCTGGAAATAAAGCGGAGTGCTGCCAGTACATCAAGAGCGACGGAGACTATGGAACAGCGTGAGACACGACTGGAAATAAAGCGCACTGCTGCCAGTACATCAAGGGCGACGGACATTATGGAACAGCATGAGGCACGACTGGCAATAAGGAGGACTGCTGCCAGTACATCAAGAGCGATGGAGCCCATGGAGCTGCGTGAGACACGACTGGAAATAAAGCGCACTGCTGCCAGTACATCAAGAGCGACAGACATTATGGAACAGCATGAGGCACGACTGGCAATAAAGAGGACTGCTGCCAGTTCATCAAGAGCGATGGAGCCCATGGAGCTGCGTGAGACACGACTGGAAATAAAGCGCACTGCTGCCAGTACATCAAGAGCGACGGATATTATGGAACAGCATGAGGCACGACTGGCAATAAAGAGGACTGCTGCCAGTACATCAAGGGCGATGGAGCCCATGGAGCTGCGTGAGACACGACTGGAAATAAAGCGCACTGCTGCCAGTACATCAAGAGCGACGGAGACTATGGAGCAGCATGAGGCACGACTGGCAATAATGCGCACTGCTGCCAGTACATCAAGGGCGATGGAGCCCATGGAGCTGCGTGAGACACGACTGGAAATAAAGCGCACTGCTGCCAGTACATCAAGAGCGACGGGGACTATAGAGCAGCATGAGGCACGACTGGCAATAAAGCGCACTGCTGCCAGTACATCAAGGGCGATGGAGCCCATGGAACAGCGTGAGACACTACTGGAAATAAAGCGCACTACTGCCAGTACATCAAGAGCGACGGAGACTATGGAGCAGCGTGAGGCACGCCTGGAAATAAAGCGGACTGCTGCCAATACATCAAGAGCGACGGACACTATGGAACAGCGTGAGGCACGACTGGCAATAAAGCGCACTGCTGCCAGTACATCAAGAGTGTAGGGGACTTTCGAGCAGCGTGAGACACTGGACATAATGCGGATGACAGCCAGTACATCAAGAGAGGCTGAGACTGAAGAACAACATGACATTCGACTTACAATGATGAGGGCAACAGCGAGTACATCAAGAGCGAATGAGACACCACAGGAGCACGAATTTCGACTTGAAAACGACCGTATTCAAACTGTTCAATCAAGGAGAGTATTTAGGCGGTCCGATTTGATGTTAGCTGCTTTTCTTTATGATCCCCATATTGAGTACGCACAACATCAAAGAGTTATTATTGGAAAAATAGACAAGGTGTGTGTTTACTGCCACGCCAAGAAATTCCAAAGTGAACCTCCAGGTATGTGCTGTGGGAGTGGGAAAATTCAACTACCACCTCTGGATTCACCACCCGATGAACTTCTCGAATATACATCTGGGACTACTGCAGAATCAAAACACTTCCTACAGAACATAAGAAAATATAATGCATGTTTCCAGATGACATCATTTGGTGCTACATCTGTACATAAAGACAGCGGTTTTACGACGACATTCAAAGTACAAGGTCAAATTTACCACAGAATTGGTTCAATGATTCCTTTCCCTACTGAAAAACCAAAGTTTCTAAAGATTTATTCCATGGGCGATGAACAGATTGAAACTAATCAGCGATGTGAGAATATCCCTAGCACAAGACAGAATATTGTTTTGAAGTTACAAGCGATATTACATCAACATAATCATCTAATCAATACCTTCAAAACAGCACTATACCAAATGCCGACGGATGATTATAAGATAGTCATTCATGCTGTCAAGAAACCAGCTGGCGAACATGAACGACGCTTCATTGCTCCTCAAATCAGTGAAGTAGCCATCGTTATAGTGGGTCATGAATTTGATCGTCGTGACATAATTATCCAGAAACGGGGTGACGCGATACAACACATTGTTCATACACACAGATCATATGATGCACTTCAGTATCCGCTGATATTTTGGAAAGGTGAAGACGGCTATCATTTCAACATTATGCAAACTGACCCTGCTTCAGGATTAACCACCAGTAAGAAAGTTTCTGCTATGGACTTTTACGCATATCGGATAATGATAACTTTGATAAGAGTTGGGTCACCAAACCATATTTTGAAATGTCGGCAACTTTTCCATCAGTTCATCGTTGATATGTACGCTAAAATTGAGAGTGAGCGTCTTCTGTTCATACGTTTAAACCAGAAAAACTCAGAGTGGACGAATACATTCACTTAAGGGACGCTGTCAGAAACGATGGAGACGTTGAAAATATCGGGAAAATGTTCATTTTACCTGCCACGTTCACAGGAAGCCCAAGACATATGCTTGAATATGCTCAAGATGCTATGTCGTTTGTTCGAGCTTATGGACGTCCCGATCTATTTATCACATTTACCTGCAATCCCGCCTGGCCGGAGATAAAAGAGGAACTTCTGTTTGGCCAGTCATCTACTGATCAACATGACTTAACAGCCAGGGTGTTCAAACAGAAACTAATTAAACTAATTGATGTCATTACCAAGAGTCATGTTTACTCAGAAACTCGCTGTTGGATGTACTCCGTCGAGTGGCAGAAAAGAGGACTTCCACATGCCCATATCATCATCTGGGTAAAACAAAAATTCATCCATTCCAAATCGACTCTATTATTTCTGCTGAGTTTCCGAATCCGGAGGAAGACCTTCTGCATGAAGTCCTAACAAAATTAAAATTAGGGACTTGGAAGTTTGGAATATCTTCATCATTAGCCCCGTGAAGTTGGACATGTATGAATTTGTCTGATAACTTGTATTTATGTGATGACTGTAGTAGTGTGTATAGCTGAAATAGGGACAAGGACGGAGTATGTACTCCAGGACTTTAAATAGGGTATTATCCCACCATTTGCCTGAAGGGAATGTGGAGGAACTCGGGGCAAAAACATAATCAGTATATTGTCAGCGTCAGGTTTCGAACCTACGATCTCCGGATTGGATGCAGCTGCCCCCGTGGTCGTGGTCCATGATATAATGAGCACGGCTACACCGCGGGTTAACAAATTGCACCAACCAGAAACATTCTACACCGAAATTCGTTTTTCGTTCGTAGTCAGTTTACCTTCCATGTAGGCTTTTCTCACGGACTCAGCGAGGGTTCCTACTTTTATCGCCTCTACGGGCAGTGTCCTGAGCTTGACATCGGATCGGGGGATACAACTGAGGAGGCGGGACTAGCGCCTCGCCAAGGTGGCCTCACCTGCAAAGCGAACAGAGGGCTTCATGAGGGATGGGACGGGATGGGAAGAATGGGAGTGATAGACAAGGAAGAGGGAAGGAGGTGGCCCTGGCCTGACGGAAGGTATCATCCCAGCATTTGCCCGAAGACGAAGTGGGAAACCACGGAAAATCACTTCGAGTATGATTGAAAATCGAACCTCCTCTACTCATTTTGACCACCCAAGGCTGAGAAGACCCCGTTCCAGTCCTAACACCACTTTTCAAATTTCGTGGCAGAGCCGGGAATCGATCCTCGGACCTCCGGGGTGACAGCTAAGATATGCTGACCACTACACAACGGAGGCGACGCTACACCGAAACTAAAAAGTTTAAAACCTAGACTACTTATACTCAGCAGAAAAATGGAACCCGAACAACGCCGGGTACTTCAGCTAGTCTATTATATAAAGCTCAAATACCACTCATTCATTCATCACGAAATCTCAGAAACCACCGAACGTATTGGAATTAAATTTGGTATGCAGCTTCCTCACGGGCCGCAAACGCCAACTAAGAAAGGATTTTTGGATATTTAGGTTCTAATGGGGTGTTAGACCTGCATTTCCCGATTGGTTTCATTGGGGGATGTGATACTCGGCATATAAACTCATCATTAAAAACAAGATGTTCAGTAAAGAACATATAGCCTACTTTCTCTTAAATGTATGAGTATAGTTATAACTCGTTGTTATTATCAAAGAGTATAATAGAACTATTCTTTGTTGAAGGCCATAGAAACGATTTACCTCTACCAAACGCCACAATCTAGATAAAAACTGCTACCATCATTGAAGAAAGAAAGATAAGAAGTATCTCAAGAATGTTATGGATCTGGAGACATAATCGACCGGACTGGCTGTGTGGCTCCGCGGTAACGTTCTCGCTTGCTGGGCCCTAGGTTGCAGGTTCGTATCCTGGCGCAGTCAGCTGGCATTTGAGGGTGCACAAATGCGAGGGAGCCGTGTCAGTACATTTACTGGCACGTTAAAGATCCCCTTCGGGCCAAAATTCCGGCACCCCGGTGTCTCTAAAAGCAGCAGTAGTTAAAAGGGATGTAAAACCAATAACATTATTATTATTATTATTATTATTATTGTTTTAATGTGCTAAACGGTTCCAGGCTAGTGTTCAGAAGTAAAGGGGGAGTTTTAGTCGGTAGTCTGCTACTCAGCAGCAGGAGCCCGACACTCTGTGCGTAAATGCATTTCTTCCCCTAAAAAATATATATATATATATTATTATTATTATTATTATTATTATTATTATTACATATACGACCTGCCGTGGGCAACAACCAACTTTGAGTTGAGGCATGTCTTTACACGTCTGGTTGTGCAGGGCCTTCACAACCCTAATTGAAAAAAAAAGGAAGGAAGATTGTAGTTTTACGTGGCCGTGAATCTTGTGATTATGAGCCACGGGACCTCCTTTTTACGTGGAATCCGAACCACAGGACATGGCATTTCACTTCAAAAATCTCACATGCATTGACCGGGAATCGAAAACCCTAATTGAATTAACAAATCTTTCCATGACCCTACAGAGACGTGTGTATACAAACTATGTGGATATTTTCGATTGCTATTTGCCTGAAATAAAAGTAGTAATTAATACCTGAACTAACACCAACGGCTTGAACTCAGTTACTATGTGAAATCGTTTTGTTCTTTACTTCAAATAACATTTTCAAGTAACGCAAAATAGGCTGTTACAAACCCTTTAAAATAAAAAGTAAAAATGTATCGTAGTATCATCTTGTCATTCTTCAAATTCGATGCGCATAGAATGCCAATGGTATATTAATCAATGGAGCCCCACGTAGACTAGTCGTGACTTCTAGTGGTGAAATATCGAACAATATAATCCTAACAGAGCGAGTGCATTCTAGCGGCCAGAAGAAGAAACTTTTCAATAAAATCTGGAAGTTAATAAGTATGTCGGTGTGCAGTTACCTTTTTGGCAGCTAGATGTCTCGAGTAAATCTGCTGGCGAATTATGTTTTAATTAAATATATACTTTACACCATAATATGCACAATATAACGCTTAATTTTAAAACATCTGAGTCATTATAAAACAATAAACATATAACATTTCAAGCAAAAAATCTAGCTCTGATCGGGTTTGAACCATAGGCATTTGAGCGATAGGCTAACGCTCTACCACTGAGCTAATTGTGTCAACGAATATCGTTCTATATAAAATGACTTACATAGAACTTGTTAGCAAATAATGATTTATACTAAACGATTTCATCACTGGAGTATATTATTTATATATAAAGCATTTCATACAAAGTTTATTTATTTTGTATCAGTACGCTATATTGCATTCAATACTCAAATTAGTGAAATATAAGTCAGGCACAAGATATCCGCTGCCATCTTGTCTTATTACTGAATCAGCTCAGCTTTTTAAAATCACGTCTGCAATATAGTATTACAAAATAAACTTTTAATTTCGAACGTGCCTCTTCCTTTAGAACAGTTAAAACGATTCTCGGCTCGATAATCGGAACTGGTGGGTCCCATGATATGGATTATAAAGTTTGCATAATTCGCACGGCCGCCATCCTGAAATGGTATGGCGGACGACCTTGTAGTTTGGTCACAAGACGCATCCTATACGAAGGTATGTTGTTACCAAATTTGGTATAGATCGGATGATTTGGTTAGTCGTTATTTGATTTTACGTTTTGAACGTTTGAGTGGCCGCCATTCAGTTTTAGTAAAGATGGCGGCGATATAAAACATGACACTGAGGTGTCCTTTGCTAGTGCTACCTTTGTACCAAATTTTGTTCAATTCGCATTCACCGTGTTCGAATTGATAGGGGGGGACAGACATTCAGAGTACACACACTCACACACACACAGACACACACACACACAGACTCACACACACATACACACACACACACACACAGACTCACACACACACATACACACACACAGACAGACACACTTTTTTCGCCCAGTGTTGATCTCATAAGTCTACTTTCATTTTTTGCAAAAATCGAAAGTAGGCTAATAAGAAGACACGTTTTTCGATGTGGTGTATATTATGAGGTGAAAGGGGTGAAAAGTGGGGTTTAAGGATTCCTAACGGAGCGTGTATCTCTTAAACGACATAGGCGAGGAGTTTGAAACTCAGCGGAAAATATCAGCATAAAAATAAGTAAATAGGTGTTTGAACGTTGTTTTTTTCATAAATCCAATTTAAGGGGCCCATGGGGAGGGGTGAAATTCTGGGGGAGGGGGTAATAACAGGTAATATGTCTGAGTGGAAAATTATACATTGCCAATATTATAGACAATAACACATTACATCTTTTTTGTCTCTTGCTATTTCATCATACGACGAATACTTAGGGAGTTATTAATGATTTTGTACTTTTTGGCCGGAATTCTCTAAGTCCCAGGAATTACATAAAAATTAATTCGAATTAAATTTCAAAAAATAGTTTTTTTAATATTGACACCTACGCCAACAGAAGGGAGACTCAATATAACCTAACATAAGAAAATAACCCAAAGAAGACAAGATACTTGGGGAGGAATGCGTGCTGAACTACTACCTTCCATAACCCACATTAAATGAGAGACTAAACTACACTAGCGTCTACTGTTAAGAAAGAACACCGAGTAGTAATTTCAGGGATAACCATATATATTTTTAGACATGCATAAGTACAACATGAAAACAATAAAACATATTAAAAAATTTGATGAAAAAAATAAAATATAAACATCCGAAAATTAAGTGCAGAAGCTCAGAATCAGTGAAGATGAAGATATAGACAAGTTAATTAAATGAGAACACTGACAACCGGGTCAGTCATAATAGACAATGGTTTAGTAAAATATCCACCACGTTAACGAAGATAATCTTCAAACGATAAGAAGTAAATAATTTAGGAACAACAGTACGAAGGAAAGTATGGGAACGAAGAACCAATAAATAAGTAAATATTAATAAGTGTCACCAAAAGACACATTATGCAGGGTCCATATGGGACATACTAACTAGCCTTCGAGTAGAAGAAATTTAATTAATGAAGTTACACAGGTAAGAAAAACTCGAGGACGTAGACAATTACAACTTGATTATTGTTATCACAGAACAGAGCGTCTGGATCAGTTTCTCTAAATAGACAATATACCTAACCGTTTGACCATAAAATTACATGATAAAACTTGGGAGACGAATATGATTATTTTCATGAACCAAAAGTATTGTAACACACACATAACCTCCAAACATGCATACGATCAGGCACTCATTAAATAAGTGATGCCAAAGTCATGGTAAATAAAATTACTAACCATAAGGTCATGCGAGGCAACTACATAACATACATACTGAGATCCATAACTTACCAACATACTGTGCATTCAAACCAATAACCAACATGTAAGGTCAACGTCACCAGTAAATAAATACAAACCCAAGTTAGGTTAAGATGCGAGACAAAATCATAACATCTAGCTGATCACATTTGGTGTCCACACCAATATTCGTAACAAATCCATCTTAAATGCCAAGGCCAAAATCATGAGTAAATAACTACAAACCATAGAGGTTAACATGTGAGGCCAACCACATCTTATTCTTTCTTCAATACAAGTACCAACATCATAAAAAACACAGACACCACTCTCATTCGAACATAATCACACAATTATCAACACATTTAGTTCATTTCCATAACCATATTCATCTGCCCATTACAAAATAAACCTACCTTTTCTGAGGCCAAAATATTTTCTCTTAAAATATATTAAAATGTTTAATTCCATGAGATCCTTTCTTCATTTTCAACGGGTGTTGATTGGATCTAAAATAGTTCATGGCGTAGCTTTAAGCTAGCCTAAATTCGTAATAAATCTTCACAGTATATCAATTCATCTTGTCGCTTCAAGATTCTACAACTTAATAATGATCCTCAGCAAACATTTGAGAATCGTCACTAAGGGTTCCCAATCATAGATATAACTCGAGCATAATCAATAATTGTAGGATTATTCAATCATTGCGAGAATATCATTATTAATTTAATAAGTGCAGCTAACTGCCAAAATAAATATATACATGACCGTGCATACAATAACCTAAATAAAACCACACATTCAGTCATTGCAGAAATCTGTCAACGAGACTTTCCGTTTGGTACACAAAAGCAGGTGGTAACGGGCACAGATTGACCCACACAGTTTATACCTGCAGTTATCGTCCGGGTCGTGGAAATTTTCAGTCTGGCATATCCGGTGGTGGAAACCATGCACGGCGTATCGCGTCACTACATGCCGCAGTTCATATCCAACTTGAGTCCATTCTCTGTAAATCATGGCATCTGTTGAAAAGAACGTTGGCCATATGTCTTGCTGTTTTGCATTGAGTTCTTGTACAAGTTCTGTGTAGGCGACGGTTGATGCTAGTAATAGGTTAAGGCGAAGATCTTCGATGAAAAATTGCTTTCTTGCTAGCACGTAGGTGGGGTGAGACCGTGTGAATTTCGACAGGCACAATGTTCTTTTCGGGAAAGTGGCTTTGACTCTTCCTATTTCTTCCAAATTTCTCTTCGTTAGTTGTGGCCAAATTGTCTATAGTCCATACGTAATGATTTGTGGAATTTTAAGGCGAAACAGGGTGATAGCTGTGGCTAAAGATAGCTGTCTCAGATTCCTTATAGTGTGAATAGCAATCTTTGCCGCGGCGACTCTTTCCTTGACGTGTGGGCTATAGACATCTCTTCGTGTCTGAAGAGTGATTCCCAAGTATTTGAAGTGTGATACATTCTGTAGCGGGACATTCTTATACATAATGAAGTCATTTGTTGAAAGTCTACCTCCTTTTCTCAATGTCATTTTCACAGTTTTAGTACCGTTTAGTGTTAATTCACTGTTTTCGGCCCATGTTGAGAGTTTATCAAAAGCAGATTGAATGCAATCTAAGTTTAGAGAAGTGAGGACAATGTCATCTGCGTAAGCGTATATTTTAACGTTATCAACTGCAATTTCTGCAGGTATTTCCGCAGTGGCTATGATGAAAAGCAGTGGACTCAGGGGGTCTCCCTGCAGTACTCCGTTGCTTTGGGTCATCGGGTTTGACTTAGACACTCTGTTGTCCATTTCTGCTGGATTGTTTGACAATATATTTTTATTAGGCGTGTCACTTGATTTCTTCCGGCGATGTCTTCTAATTTCCTGATTAATAGTTGCCTGTTCAACAAGTCGAAAGCTTTTGTATAATCTATAAAAACTCCATGGAGCATCCCTCCTGGGAGCCTGAGTGCCGCCTCAATATCCTCCTGAAGACATTTTACTGCATGGATTGTGGATTTCCCTTTAATGAACCCAAATTGCTGCTCAGCGATTGCGTGAGATGTCAGTTTGCTAAGTCTGGCAGTTAATAGTCCTGTCAGAATTTTCAGTGGCGCACCCTCCAAAGCTATGAGTTCGGGTCCCTCGAGTCACCTTTCCCTTTATACAAAACCTTTAGTGTAGAAAGCCTCCATCTGTTTGGAATGTTTCCTTGTCTTAGACACGCATTAAAAAGCTCAGTCCCTGTTGTTGCAAGAGCATGTGCAGATTCCTTCAGGTGTTCGAAGAAGATACCATCTGGACCTCAAGCTCTTTTATCTTTTGTTTCAGCGATTTGTTTCCGAACTTCGTCCAGTGAGATTGGATTCGTTAACTCAATTTCTTCGTGTTGGTTTGTGTTAGGTGGACGTGTTTCTCTGTCTTGTAAAACCGTCCTGAGGTGTTTCTCCCATGTGTTAAGTGGAATGTCTCTCGGGAAATAGGGTTGTTTTGGCGCTGAGGCTTTGAACCATTCCAGTTCAGCTTCTTCAAAGAGTTTCTTCTCTTCTCTGATAAGATGGTTCTTTTTGCTTTGATCTATAGTTTTTTTGTAGTGTTTTCTGGCTGTGTTATATGTCTCCGGGTCTCTCTGAGTTAATGTTGTTTTTGCTCTATGAAGTGCGATTAGCGCTGTTTTCCTTGCTTGATAGCACTCTCGGGTGAACCAAGGTTTTGCCCTTCGTTGCCTCCATTTTTGCGTTACTATAGCATGTGCCAGCTGTTCTTCAATTATACTCAAAGCTTCGTCTATGTTGCCTCCTTTGATCTCTTGTTGCGCTATGGGTGTCGCATCCATGTTGAGTTTCAACCAGAGAAATGCGAGAATATCGACGTCCATATATATCGACCGCGCGATCTAACGGACATTCCAAGCATTAACGGAGTGCTAGTTCCTAGCTACCAACTAGTTAGGGCGACGGTCTTTTTCTTTCTGCATCATACTACGACTAATTCTTCCTCAACTCGCTCACAGAAAGAGTCAAGTTCAATTTTTAAGAATCCGTTATCGGCCAATAGAGACTTCTTTCCATACAGCACTTTATAACGGCACAAATACTTTTATTATATTTTTCACGTCATTTAGGGTCCGAAACCAACATGATATTTTGATGTTTTTTTTTCGTCCCATGCATTTTTGGTTTCAGGTGATAGAATTATTTTCCACTAGGAACCATGCTTATTTATCTATATAACTAATGTTATAACGGGATTCCAAATGTTATTGCTGGCGAAGCCGCGGGTAACAGCTAGTATTATTATATTCTAGAAGGTTATCACGGAACCAAATTAAGATGTAAAAATCATCAATACGTATAATGCGCTTAAGGGGGTCAAGGGGTACTCCAGATTTTCTCACAAGATTTACACCTGCGGGTGTGGTACGGCAGGTCTATTATATTCCTGTCCCTATATTATATTATTATTTTTTGTATTGTCGCCTCCGTAGCGTAGCGGTCAGCATGGTTAGCTGCCGCCCCGGAGGTCCTGGGTTCGATTCCCGGCTCTGCCACGAAATTTGAAAAGAGGTACGAGGACTGGAACGGGGTCTACTCAGCCTTGGGTGGTCCAAATGAGTAGAGGGGGTTCGATTCCCACCTCAGTCATCCTCGAAGTGGTTTTCCGTGGTTCCCCACTTCGTCTACGGGCAAATGCCGGGATGGTACTGCTCCCGTAAATTGAATTATACTGAGACCACGGTGGCTGTATTGGCATATGTGAATAAAGTTATGGCCGTCATAGTTGTGACGTGTATATTCATGACGTAGGCACGGATGACGCAGATTTCATGCAAGTAGGCTGGATGAGCTGAGATTCTTGGTGACGTCATGATTTTGTTCGAGAAAGATCTGAGATTTACGACGCAGTCGCAGGGAAGCATGGAATTGTGCTGAGGAAGAAGTTACGCTATTGGAGGAGAGGCTCGAACCAATGAATGATAGTTTGGAGGGAGACGGAGATTGTTGAAACTACCATATTTAATTACTTTTGGCATGCAGAATTGTGGAAAACTATTTTCAGTTATGGCATTGATTTGGAATTTTGAAGAAATTAATTATGAGTTTTTGAAATTTGAAAATCCGTCAAGTATAGCCAAAGTTAGAACTTCTAGCAATGACGGAGGAACAAGCTATGGAAGGGATGGATACGCCCCTTAAGAAGTTGATAAAAGGCCTTGCACAGCAGAGAGGAAGCTCTCATCTCTCATGTCTCATGGCTCATTTTGCTGATTCTGATATTGTCAGACTTCGAGGTCTTCACTGAAGCAAGTCATCATTAGCACGTGTGGCAGAGCCCACAGCATCGAACAAGCACGGAGCGTGCAGCAGTACAATTTTACGGTTACTGAAACTAGGCGAAGTTGGAGCGCACACATAAACGAGTCTACAAGATTATCTATCAAGAGTTAGCTACTGCATTTATGCTAATTCAATTGTGCATTACAATATTGAGGCGTGTAAGAAAGTTGAACATTTTCACTATTATACTTTGGAAGATATTCGCATTTTAAGACTGCAGACAAAAGTGATTTTCTCGACACCTGAGAAGCACTTTTATAATACCACATTCTACGCTACGGCTGACACTTGTATTGCAACCGTGATACTGAAGATTACATTTGGTGATATAACGCTACATTCTACAATGGAACAATATAATCTGGCAGTTCTTTCGACTATTATTATAACGAAAGTGGAGATGGAAGACTAAAACTTTATGCAATTGGGACATATATCAATGGAGTGAAATAGCAGCATGGAACTTCGTTAATCGTCATTCTACAAAAGCGAGCATGTAGTGAACATCCAACTACACTCATGCATCGTAATCCATCGCTGAATTACATCAAATGGCAGTGGAAATATCTTCATACTCCACAATTATGAACATTTCTGCGGAAATAATTGCAATAAACTTCATGGCGAATTTCTACCAGAACTTCAGGAAACTATCAAGAGAGGCCAGGGTGGACCCGGCTCACAAAGAAGAGTTTTGCCAGAAGGATGTCTATCGTCTACACGGAGCAGTGCAATTTCCGGAGGAGGAAACTGTTCTATTCTCCGAGGGCGCATGTTCCAGGTTCGAGGTCGGAGCACATCTTTACGGTGGTGAAATGGAACCAACAGCAGTCTTCTTTGGAAATTTTCCTCTAGAACTTCAATCAACAGATAAGGTAGTCGTGAACGTTTCTTGATTTATTTGAGCCATTTAGCGATATCTGAGCAACCATTTTTCCCATAATTTCTGTCCCATATATTTTGCCCCATATTCTTGCTTGATATTTTTGTACTCTGTACACTTTGCTGATTTATGCCTTTTTCTACGATTTATTGAGACATTATTATGTCATCGGCATATTTAAATAATTTTGGATCAGTTGAGACTGATAATATATTTATATTTTTTCAGTAATTTGCATATTTTTGTAGTCACGATTTGACTGTAAAGTTAACGATTTTCTATGGCAAATTTGAATTCAGACAGCGTGTCATTTTATTAGAGTAATTCTATTCAGTAAATTACTTTGACCAATTTTCTGTCATCCTCAAGAAAGAAGAATGTTTAAAAGATTTTAGAGCGTTAAAATCTACTACTTTATTGACGATCTTGGAAATACTAGTCGTTTTATGAACATGATTGCAACTTAGACATTTATCGTCAATTATGAAATACCATTGCATTATAGACAATTTTATGAAATATGAACTTTGAGTACGATTTATTGAGTACACTATAGTAATGAACATTTGATAGGAGTTTTTCTCAATTCTAGATTGGAACAATAATGTTTGCATTCCACAGTCTAATTGTATTCTATTCGACTATTTATGCAGTTTAGATGAACTTTGATTGAAGATAGTATTTATATACTGCGATACTTTGATGATATTAATCTCAATTTTGATAGACCAGGGAGGCGTGCCTAATCGTATTTGCTATTAAATTTATTTGTGATTGGCAAATTTTTACTTCATATCGATTCATGAATAAAACCCACGAAGGTTAAATATAATAACAGTTTTTGATACAATTGATGAATATAAGAATTTTTAAAGATGAACTATGGATGTATAATCGTTAGTTCAGTGGACGTGTAAAAGTCGCTGATGAATAATGCCCTGTAATAAGTGAAGGAGGTTCCCACAGTAATATTGATGATGTTGATGAATTTGTAAGTGGAGGTTTTTTGTGTATTGTGGAAGATTTTGATGCCATATATAATGAGATATATGATGAATTATGGGCCAATTTATGTGCATTTTTGTGCGTTGTGAGCGAGGTATTTTTCCGCTGAGTGTATTGTTCAGGTCCTTTGAAAATTATTCATGTGAAGTGACTGTTAAAATTAACATGAGTGTTTAAATAATTTGAGATAACGATTTTGAATGGAGGTTACCATCACAAATAATAATTATTATTAAATCTTATAAAACCTGAATCTAAAATTTAAATATAACTAACCTTCATTGGTCGATTATATCACCACGATTTAAGTAATTATCAACCGGATAAACGTGTGGTTTAATGTATTTCTAATATAAATAATATAAATAATGTAAATAACTATGTAAATATCTTTAATAATAATTTGAAACGAACGGGATTAATAGAGGCGTGTATAAACTTTTCAATTGTCGTTTGACAAATGTTATAAACAATTTAAAATGTTATAAATAATTAATGAACTTTTGTTATAAACATTAAGCGTTTCCATTATTATACTCTAAACAACGCTAGTTAAACAATTGGATTATACAATTAAACAAGATTTGGGATTATTAGAGTAATCCATTGATATTTGAACGGAGCATTTAGAAGATTTGCGTGATAATATTTGAGTTGAGATGTGAACATTTAAAGTGTTTTGAAAAGGAGCTAGGCTCTGAGGTAACTAGCATATGCTAACATTGGCTGGACAGGTGGGTCCATTTGACGATGCAAGCATGCGACATGGTGCAGGGTGTACCGCAGGTGGCCAGATAACTGTTTGTTAGAGGCCAAGGTCATCTACATAGCAGCCTTGCGGTTATAAATAAAATGTGAAGTTCATGAACAAGGAAACAAATGCTATATGTCTCGTCCCAACTCCCTTATTCATTCCAAAGTGCATTGTTATTATTACGTTCTTTTGAGCTAGAGAAAGCTGAAATTTTGTATGTGAAGTCTACAAGTCCTACAGGAGGACATGGTTGTATAGACAATGGCTTCTGATTGCCACGTATATTTTGTTGTTAAATTTTGTTAAATTATTTTCTTTATGTGAAATAAATTATTGTGCAGTTTAAATTTTCTTGTTTCGTCTTGGTTCATTTTAAATATCGTGGTGGAGGTTATTGTGAGGGCATGCTATTAAGTGATCTAGTTGAAAACCCAGACCCGAGATTAAATTGAATAGGTAAGTAAAAGGTAAGTATGAACCCCCGTATATTTTGGTGTGTTCCACAATAATTTCTTGTTAACTACTGTACTCTAATCTCGGTAGTATCTGTCAGTGCCATTTTCATTGATGTAGCTGTGCCGGTGCGATTGATTTTTGGCAATCCGATTGAGGGGGCGGATATCTGACAGCCTACTATCCGGATTATCGGGGACAGTACCTTCTGTAAGGCCACGGCCGCCTCCTTCCCTCTTCCTAGCCTATTCCTCCCAGTCTTCCATCCCGTCCCCTCCCTCATGAGGCCCCTGTTCGCTTTGCAGGTGAGGCCGCCTGGGCGAAGTGCTGATCACACCTCCCCAGTTGTATCCATCCCCACCAGATGTTCCAGATGTTCCAAGCTCCAGGACACTGCCCATAGAGGCGGTAGTGGTGAGTTCCCTCGCTGAGTCCGTGGAAACCACCAACCTAGAGGGTAAATTGACTAAATAAAAAAAATTAGTATTATATTATGGCGTACAACGACGAGTCAAAGCTCCTCGCTGCCAGAAACAAAACTCGGAGGCCCTAAAGGGTCTATAATCTATAACCAACAGATTCTGAAATATTCCCAGAAAACTAATTTAATTTAATTATTTTAACAAACTAATGAAGGAATGCATATCGGTAACCATGACAACATTATCTCAAGGGATGGCATCCAACTTTCCATGTATTCCTCTTTATTACATTTCTGTGAAAGTTTGCAAATGGCTATAAAGTTATCACGGAAACAACGTAGACTGTATAATTCATCAATGCAATTAAGGGGGTCAAGGGGTAACCTAGAATATATTCATGCAATTTTCACGTGCGACATATAGTACAGAAGGTCTATTATATCTCCAAACAGCAACATTATTTTCAAAAATTCCTGAATTGAATCAGCACTTTTTGTGGCTTTTAGGAATTTGGGCCATTAGAGGCTAAAGAACCTGACTTTCCATGCACCACAAGCCTTTATAATTTATGAAAGGGGTCTTCCTGTGTATGGGGACCTAACACAACGTAGAGGGTCAATTCTTATGTGACGTGTATTGCGTTTCGTCTACGAGGCTTTCAATTATATTTCACGTCAGGAAGTACATGTTAAGTGAATTTAGTTTGAGAGCACATTTTAACTTATCTTTTTTTTGTTGTCGACATACGGATTCATCGTAAGGATGATTTTGTTTGATACTGTGTGGTAGATATACCCATATTTGGATATCTGGGTAATATGTTGTACACAATAGAATTGTCTGTCTGTCTTTCTGTGTATCTTTATGTACGCCTAAAACTCGTGACCGGATGCTTGGTGCATCGTAAAATTAGGTGTGGTAACCATGAGAGTCAATATACCAATCATTTATAAAATTCTTCACCGTACCTTTCATGCAGTAGAAGGGTGGATATAGGGAACTTCTAAAAATACACGCTAAAATAGGCGAATTATAAAAATTATCCTAGAAGGACGGCCAAAGCATATGTTGCGCTTCTCGACATGAGACAAAAATTCGGGAGTCTATAAAGGGTCTCCGAAAAACACATTTTAAGGCCCTTAAATTAACAGTAAGTGTGATATTCCCAGAAAACTAACTTCGTTCTGATAAACTTATGGAGGAATGAAAAACCGCTAACCATTGCAACAGTAGCTCAATTGATATTGTCTGGTGTTAACCCCGAACACCGTTCAAAGAACGGGTTCTTCTGCTAGTTTCATATATTTTCAGCTTATTGCTGTATTTTAAAAAAAAATATCATATTAGGACGTTAATCGAGGGGCATCGTTAGAGGGGCTCAATATTGAAGAATATTAATTTACATTTTACCATATAGAAACTGATATTCAATTTACAGTGTGGTCCACCAGCCCCTTATTTTTTTTGGAGGAAGTCAACCCAACTAACGCGTATATCATTGTCGTCCTAAAACATTAGTACTTGCTCCTTTACGGCCTAGTACAACTTTACGGTTGAGTTCATGCTCGCGAATATAGTCGAAATCATTGGCAGCAGTGTTATTTCAATGCCATCAACTATAACGAATGTGTAAATCGACACATCCGAACAACACTGCCTTACGAAGGACATGCAGTGTCTATGAGGATTACAAATAGACTCAATACGTGACAATCTTTCACCTCGGCTCACGGTAGCTAAGATGGTTAAAGCGTGCTGTAACGTCAGCCATGCTGCAATGTAGCAGGTTTGATCCCAAGGCAAAGAAGTTGATTTTTTTTCGCTTAATGCCGTTTACAGTAGCTGCACTACGGACACACATCTACCTTTTCCAATGAATGAATTTTTATTTGGTCCTGAAAAGGACCGTTTTTATTCGATGCTACGTAGGCAGGTTAGCCGATGACATAACGGTCTGTAGGAAGAAAGCTTGTAGTTTAGCGTGACCGTTAATCTCGCGATCATAAGCCACGGGATCTCCATTTTACGTGAATTCGAACCACAGGAGCTGGCGTTGGTGAGAGGCAAAGAGCTTGACAGCTGTGCCACCAATCCCCCCTGTAGAAGTAAAGCAAGGTACTCTGCATATTCAATGTAGCAAGTGTTCGAAATATTGACCACCTTGGTTGATGCAGATTTCAGCACGACGTATTACAGACAGTCTTGCACGCTGTAACATCTGAGTTGTAACAGCTTGGCATGCCTCGGTGATTAGTTGCCGAAGGTGGTCAGGATCTTCAGGCTCCTGTGCATATACTACCTGCTTTGAGTGACCCTACAGGAAGAAGTCAAGTGGCGTAAGATCGGGTGATCTGGCAGGCCAGTGAATGGGTCCTCCACATCGTGAGTGAATGCGTGCTGTGATGTGACCTAGTACAAGTAGGTGTGTATTAGAGCCGGGAAAATTAGTTCCAGTTGCGTTTGATATCGTAAGCTGCCGTATGGCCAGTATCGTCCCCCACCAAGTGTACTCAAGGTCAGGTCACTCCGCTGAGTGAGTCTCGATAATACTGGAACTACTTTTATGTTCGACGATGTCGAAATGTAATTATGTCAGAAAACTCTACTAAGTTTTCATTATGAAACAGTTTCTCCCACCAATCAGAGCTCAAGAAACAGTTATTTGACAAATTAGGTAAGAATATCATCGCACCTTCACTGAGTGTCATAGTAGGGTGTCGAGGAGGCCATGGTCGAATACAAGGCATTCTCTGCGTCACATGCCCTCTGTTCAGTACACAAAACTGGCGAAATCTCGACAGATATTTATGAAGATTTATGTTGGAACATAAAATAGTAATAATAATTATCGTCGAACATAAACAGTCGTATGCAACTCGCCTATAATGGTAATTAAGACACTCGTATGGAAATTATAAAACTCGCATACGCTTGTTGTATAAACTTACTCGTGTCTTAATTATTGCCATTATAGGCTCGTTGCATAATGCACTATTATGTTCGACCATGCCGAAATATAAATAGGATATGCTAGAAAACTGCATCTTAAAGAGGCTCATTATATTTCAAGTTTCATTATGATAGAGGTTCTCCAAAAATCAGATTCAAGATTTTCATTACGATACAGCTGTTTGACCAATTAGGTAAGGATCGCATCGCACATACACTGACTTCCAAGGCCTCCTATTTTAAATTTCACTGCCTGGGAAGTGTCATAGTGGCGTATTCGAGGAGGCTATGAAATAATACAAGCGTCCAATGCGCACTGTTCAGTAAACGAAACTCGACGGTTATTTATGAATATTTAATTTCCTGCTGAATTAACTCTCAGGTAGGATTATTTTTGTGCAAACAAAATAACGTGTGTTGGCATGCTTGTGGAATTGATTATAAACTCTTTATCATCTACTCGAGGCCAACCTAAATCATCTAGGAAGTGGTTTCCCGTGGCATCCCACTTCGCACTTTCTATCCATGTGGTGTATTCTGCACCACCTGCAGTGTAAGCAACAGTGGCTGAAAGGAGAACACGTTGGACTGCGGTTTGAAGAATTCGGGGTTCGATACTTAATAGAGAGGGGAAGATTTATAATTTGTTTTTGGTACGTTTTATCGTCTGTGTCGACAACTTTACCAATGTCTTACGACAGAAATGACACAAGAGGTCACAGTTAATTATTGAGGATGGGGCACTAGTAATTTAGCGAGCAAATGCATTTTCAGGTTGGATTCCATGAACGTTACGTTGTTTCCGAATTCGGTATTACACGAAACATCTTAACATGTACACGTCAAATAGAGTTTTCTTCTTCTTGCTAGAATTTTATGACAAAATATATTTTTTTAGTTGGTTTACCCTCCAGGGCTAGCTTTTCCCTCGGACTCATTGAGGGATCGCACCTTTACCTCCTCCAGGGCAGAGTCCTGGAGCTTGAAACATAGGACGAGAATACAACTGGGGAGGTGGGACGAGCACCTCGACCAGGCAGCCTCACCAGCAAAGTGAACAGGTGCCTTATGAGGGACGGGCAGATTGGGAGGGATAGACAAGGAGGAGGGAAGGAGGCGGCCGTGGCCTTACGTTAGGTAGCATCCCGGCATTTGCCTGGAGACGAAGTGGGAAACCACGGAAAACCACTTCGAGGATGGCTGAAGGGGAAATCGAACCCTCTATGCTCATTTGGATCACCCGTGGCTGATAGACCCTGAACAAAATAATACCACGCGAAATTTTAACGAATACGTATACTTCGATGCTAGCACTGGCGATCAGAATCTTGTTTCATTAGAGGGGCTAGAACATTGCGGTCATTTAGCCCCGTGTACTTGAGTGTGTGTAGAATTCCTCTGATAACCTGTCTATAGCGGTGTCTGTATAATGTATGTATTAGCAATTAAGGTGAGGATGGGGAAGGAGGCGGCCGGGGCCTTAAATTAGAAACCGTCCCGGCAATAGCCTGGAGCAGAAGTGGGAAACCACAGAGAACCACTTCCAGGGTGGCTGAGGTGGGAATCGAACCCACCTCTTCTCAGATTTGCTTCACGAAGCTGAGTGTATCCAATTTCAGCCCTCAGACCTGCATCGAATTTCTTGGCAGAACTGGGAATCGAACCTGGACCTTCGGAGAGACACGTCGATATGTTATGTTAATATCCATTACAGATTTTTAATTTTCTACCATTACAGGTCACGTGGCAAAATGGCAAAAGCTATCAATTCGGTCGTATTCTCTTTATAAATCAGCAAAATTCAACCTACTCTTCACAAAAATACGTCGTAAGGGAATGAATGTAGCGTAGCGGTCAGCATGGTTAGCTGCCGCCCCGGAGGTCCTGGGTTCGATTCCCGGCTCTGCCACGAAATTTGAAAAGTGGTACGAGGACTGGAACGGGGTCTACTCAGCCTCGGGTGGCCCAAATGAGTAGAGGGGGTTCGATTCCCCCTCAGCCATCCTCGAAGTGGTTTTCCGTGGTTTCCCACTTCGTCTTCGGGCAAATGCTGGGATGGTCCCTACCGTAAGGCCACGGCCGCCTCCTTCCCTCTTCCTTGCCTATCCATCCCAATCTTCCCCTCCCTTCTCTCAAGAGGCCCCTGTTCGCTTTTCAGGTGAGGCCACCTGGGCGAGGTGCTAATCCCACCTCACCAGTTGTATCCCTTCCGATTAGATGTTCCCAGCTCTAGGACACTGCCTGGATAGGCGGTAGGGGTGAGTTCCCTCGCTGAGTCCCTGGGAGCCACCACCCTGGAGGGTAAACACGATAAAAAAACAGGGAATGAATGTGGCTATGTAGTAACATCCCTACTAAAATGGAGCGTGGGCTTTCATTCAAAAAGTATGCGTAGAACTGGATTCGATGCACCATTATACCCGTTCTCGCCCGCCGTGTACGGCCTTGCTTTAACCGAATCAGCCACCTATGCATGGTAGACAGCCCGCGCTGCACTTGCAGTTGTTACTGTAGCTGTCCCACCTCAAACGTTTAAGTCCATCTCAAAGTCTTCAATCACGGTTTATGGTGTTGATTTAACTTTCTACTATTACAGATCACGTGGCGTAAGCTACTAATTCGATCTTATTACGTGTATGTGTGTTATTTCAAGGAGCAATAAGTCATATGTTAGTAGAATGGGCCATAGTATTTGGCGGGGAAAAGTTTAAGGTCGGTTTTTCTTTGCTAGACCCAAGACCCAATAACATTGCTGTCACACAGTCAGAGGGCAGAGCAATATCGACCATCGGGAGAAATGCAGTGTTAGTTGGGTCTCATAAAACTAAATAACAAGGGGCGGGTGGACCACACTGTATATACTGTGTGGTAGATATACCCATATTTGGATATCTGGGCGATATATTGTAGACAAGAGAATTGTCTCACTGTCTTTCTGTGTATCTTTATGTACGCCTACAACTCGTGTCCGGATGCTTGGTGCATCGTAATTTTTTTTAAATAGGCTTATGAGATGACCTTTTGTCCGTGTGTGTGTGCGTGTGTGTGTTTGTGTGTGTGTGTGTGTGAGGTGTGTGTGTGTACCCCCTAATAAATTCTAAACGGCTGGAGCGATTTCAATGAAACTCGGTAAGTTCATAGCACTATTTCGAACGACCCCGACCGTGCCCTTCAAATTTTGTTACGTCTCACCAATCCAACATGGCGGCTGTGCGAAGTATTTCACCAGCATTCAATATCTCCGAAACTATTCCCGATATCACACTGAAATTTTTTTACGGTTATAAAGGGAACTACTAGAAGTTCACCTATGTGACTTTTGAAAAAATGGTAACTACGAAACCAACATGGCGGCCACGCGAATTTGTGACTTTTAAATAGACGTTTCTCGTGATTTAACCAACCAAACTCAATGAAACTTGGTAGAGTATATGTTTCTACACATTGTAATGCACCGACATCTAACTTCGTTCAATTGTTTACATAACCACAAGATGGCGGATGTGCGAATTATTTCACCGGCATTCTATATCTCTGAAACTATGAGCTGTATCACCATGAAATTTTGTACGGAGATAAAGGGCACTACTGGAAGTTCATCTATGAGACTCGTGCAAAAACCGGTTAACTACAAAACCAACATGGCGGCCAAGCGAATTTGAAAATTTTTAAATAGAACTTTCGCGCGATTTAATGTTCCAAACGCAATGAAATCTGGTACAGGAAATGTTAATACATATTGTAATGCACTGGTATCTAATTTAGTTCTATTGTTTACATAACCACAAGATGGTGGCTGTGCGAATTTTAAAATTAAATTTTTATTTCTTGTGTCGTAATCATGCGATCGAGATGAAAGTTTGAATAATGAACCTACGCAATAATTTTCCTTTAATGGTACATGACTCTATGGCCTATACATTTAACAATCCAACATGGCGACCATCCGAAATACTTAGACGGCTCTGAATATCTACGAATCTATTATAGCTATCAAACTGAATTTTTTATGTTCATAGGGGCTATGAACTTAAGTTCACCTATAGGACTTTAAATAACCTGGTGATCACAAATCCAGCATGGCGGCGACTCGAAGTATAAATATTCACTTGGACGTTTCTCGCAATTTAACCATCCGAATGGAGTCAAACTTGGCACAGTAAATCCTTATGCGAATGTTAATCCACTGGCATCTAATTTATTTCAATTGTTTCCATAACCACAAGATGGCAGCTGTGCGAAATTTTAAAATCTCATTGTTACTTCGTGTGTCCTAATTATGCGATTGAAGTTTGAATGCTACACGTACACAATGATCTTCATGTTACAGTAAAAAACTCTATGACCTACATATATAAAATCCAACATGGTGACCATCCGAAATATTTAGTCGGTTCTCAATATCTACGAATCTATTACAGCAATAAAACTGAAATTTTGTATGTTGATAGTGGCAATTAACATAAGTAGGCTATATGAAAATAGGCTGTATATTTCTTCACGGAACTACTTGTTCTTCCTGTGATTAATAATTGGGTGAGTAAACACCCATATAGTCTACACATCATATTAGTGAAAATAGAAGGAAATTTGTAATTTGACATGACCGTTAATATCTTGAATATGAGGCACGGGACCTCCTCGTTTTGTGTGGATTCCCAACCACAGAACTTGATATTTCAGTTGTTAAATCTCACATGCATTCGATGAGAATTGGACCCAACCAGCCTTGGTAAGAGGCAAGAGGCTTGACTTCATCACCACCACGTCCCCTTCATAATAATAATAATAATAATAATAATAATAATAATAATAATGATAATCGGAATAGAAAGTCAAATGTTATTGCCAACCACATAAAGAACTGAACGGGGAAGAGAATCTATCTTTGGAAATATGCATAATGTTGTAAACCAATTACTGGAGGTTATGCGTTCGTGTACCTTTCTTAGTTCCAAGAAATTTAGAGTTTCTGGGATTAGTTACTGGGTTATTATATTACATGTTCTGAACAGCAGCGCATCGGCATTTTTGAACCCGTTAGCCACACCACACAATCTTAAACAGACTGTTTTGCTAGGGGACCTGCTTTATCAAATCTTCCCGCCATGATATACCTTTCTTAATAAAACTCCTGAAAACGGTATTACTGGTAGGCAAAACTCCCCACAATATTATTATTACTAGAAGTATACTAGAGGACCAGCCATGTCCTAACAGACTTAAATCATAGCAGTGCGCACATTCCTTCTTCACTTGGAAATCATTTTAAATAGAGGGAAGAGATATGTCAAAAGAGGCAATAACACTATACAGATTTAAAATTTGGACTCGTAGCCAAACATTATCAGATATTAAGTACAGTATTTTATGAACATGAGGGCAAGTGCAAAAAATTCCGAAAATTTGACACGCAACAAATGTGTGGGAAATGGTACACTTAAGACACCATAAACTTACAGAAAGATTATAACAAAGCAAAGCTAACATTTTATTCAACCATTAGCATTATTTATTTTGGTAGTTGACATCCTCGAATCAACGAAAAAAGGTACATCAAAGAAAATCTGCATTCAACATATTCGGCTTTATTTTTATTACATAGTCACAACAAACATAAAAACCTTAAATTCAGGATGATATGATTTAAATACATCAACTTACCTTCCTTAAAAATAAACGGTTCGTCAAACGCAGCAAAGTGAGTCTTATATATAAAACTGGCCGCAAGAACCGTTGCTTATAATTTTGGAATATAAGGAAGAAATGCGATGATGTGCAATTACATAATTTTAAAACAATATGAACCGTATGTATGTGGCACAGTAACATTGGTACCGGTACCAAATGAAACGAAGTTCATAGCATTGTTGTACTGCCGATTATCTATATATTTAAATCAGTAAGCTGATTTTTGTTACCGCGAGATTGACAGAATGGCTGAACCGATTGACTTCGCAATGCACTGTGACGAAAGCCCTTGATTTGTATATTTGCAGACTGTCTTTAAAATCAACTAATATGTTATAATATATATTTAAATGTATAAACTTCTTCTTCTTCTCTTTTTCTTAGTCGTTTACCCTCCAGGTTGGGGGAACCCACGGACTCAGCGAGGGAACTCACCACTACCGCCTCTACGGGCAGTGTCCTAGAGCTGGGAATATCTAATCGGAGTGGATACAACTGGTGAGGTGTGATTGGCACCTCGCCCAGGCAGCCTAACCTGCAAAGCGAACAGGAGCCTCATGAAGGAAGGTAATGGATGGTCAGGATGGATAGGCAAGGAAGAGGGAAGGAGGCGGCCGTGGCCTTGAAGAAGGTACTGTCCCCGTATATTCTAGAGGCGGTCTGTTGGACATCCGAAGCAAGGCTGGATTCGTAGACCCTGACAGCTCCGGCGCAAATACTAGTCAAGGATCCACTCCAACAAGACCCTCGTGAATATACGTGGCGGAAATTACGACACAACTGTGAAGTACATAAAATGCACTTAGCTCGAAGTAGAACACCTACCTTTCGTTCTCGGGGATCTCGTGGTCAGCCTCTGGACCTATAATGGGTTTCACAGTGGCGTCTCCTTATATCTAAAATAAATCAAAACGACACGGCTTCTAATAAACTAAACAATTTAATAACAAAGGTGTAAACTAAATCTAAACATTCATACAGTAAATAAAAGCACACTCCCTTTCTTTCTTCTTCACATTTAAGCCACTGATAATACTGCATTCCATGAACGCTGTGATAAATTTTGCGGTAGCTTGTGTCATTACAACAAGCTATACATCAATTAGAAACCCCTGTGTATTTTACATTCCCCTGGCGCGCTTCGCAATGAACATCTGGGTGCTAAGAGCACGTGACCTTCGCCACGTGTCTGATGACTTAAGAAACTCCGTTACATTCCCAGAGCTGGCTGGTTTAAAAGCTGCTTGCCTGTCGGTCCGCAACAACTCTCCGCATTTGTGCGCGGACGAGCAGTGGCCTTGGATGGAAAGGAGTTTTAAACAAACCCTCGCTATTCTAACCTTGCCCACAAATACACCTCTCCATCGAATCACAAGCTATGTTAAAATGGAACGTTTTCACGTCAGACAAATACGCGAACCATACACACATCCTACACGCTAATGAAACAAAACTTTTATACACTATTCCTTTCATACTCTCGCACTGTGACGTCCCAATGGAGTTCACTTCATTCACACTGAACAAGAAACAAACCACATCCAGTCACATCTATATTCATACGCTAACCACTATGCTAAACAATCACTAAACTTTCCTATACCTAACATATCATACACTCCATTGGCAAATAAAGAAAGTTAATACTGAATGACTTTACAATGACACTAATGGCATAGGCTATAATCCTTGAAAATAAGTAGTGTCTATATACACATAAGCCTGAGCTCCGATCTCACAGTTATGTCAAATACAATTAACTGGGATCCTCATAAGCTTCTACAGCTTCAGAAATACTACCACCATTCTCTCCTTTCTGATCTGGTGTCATAATAGATTAAATACGTTCGACCACTGAAGGTGAAACATATGTCGTTACATACTTGGGTTTAATAATCTTAATAAGAGTACAACATAACAGATGTCAATATCCATTTCCCGTTTCAATTTCAATCGTGACCCTCCTGTCTTCTCTAATCCAAAGCCGTGTATAAAATAAGGAGTACTGTCAACTCACACCTTTATGCCCTGCCAAACCTATTCATGCCCACGCAATGACCATAATATAAAATGCGGAAACACCTTCGCAACACTCTCGTGTGCCAACTACACACGGAATTTAAAAAAACTAACTAACCCCGTGGCACTACAGCCCTTGAAGGGCCTAGGCCTACCAAGCGACCGCTGCCCAGGCAATTGGCCTGCAGATTTTGGGGTGACGCGTGGTCAGCGCGTCGGGTCCCCTTGGCCGTTAATCTTCGTTTTCGTGACCGGGGCTCTGTCTCACTGTCAGACAGCTACTCAATTGTCCTAACGAGTCTGAATGCACCCCGTTCCAACCCTCACGTCTGTTTAAAAATCCCTGACGGAGCCGGGGATCGAACCCGGGGCCTCCGGGTGAGAGGCAGGCGTGCTACCCCAACACCACGGGGCCGGCACACATGGAATTACATACATACATATATAACCACTATCAAAGGGTTATCACCTTCACTTCTTTCAAACTGGCATTCCTTAAAAAGGGCATAATTCCTCATCGTTGTCACACCAATCGCTGGTCTAATGAACGATAACATCAATGTTAAACCATTAATCTATACATGTTAACGACCTTTGGACTAATCGATACAGACCTCCTCACTATTACTATTAAAACGTTACTCAGATAAATTTAAGCTGTTGTGTATATGTCGTAATCAGGTAGTGAGATCCGTCATTTCATGAAAATCCTAGGCACTTCATGAAGAGCCGGCATATGATGTAAAAAGGTACAGTTACACCATCTGACGCGTGGTTTCATGAAATGACTACATTTCGCCGTCACATAGTGAAATTCATTTTGTACATCATCTGACGGGAAATCCAACCCGTCACTTCATGAAGTAGCGGCAGCGGTGATCTCGTATGAGGGAAGTGTGATTTCCAAGAATTAATCGGATAAAAAAAAAAAAATGTGGACGTCGCCTCCGCAGCGGAGCGGTCAGCATGGTTAGCTGCCGCCCCGGAAGTCCTGGGTTCGATTCCCGGCTCTGCCACGAAATTTGAAAAATGGTATGAGGACTGGAACGGGGTCTACTCAGTCTCGGGTGGTCCAAATGAGTAGAGGGGGTTCGATTCCCACCTCAGCCATCCTCGAAGTGGTTTTCCGTGGTTTCCCACTTCGTCTTCGGGCAAATGCCGGGATGGTACTGCCCCCGGAAATTGAATTATATTGAGACCACGATGGCTGTATTGGAAAATATGAGTAAAGTTATGGATGTCATAGTTATGACGTGGATATTCATGACGTAGGCACGGATGACGCAGATTTCATGCCAGCAGGCTGAATGAGCTGAGATTCTTGGTGACGTCATGATTTTGTTCGAGAAAGATCTTAGATTTACGACGCAGTCGCAGGAAATAAGGTATTGTGCTAAGGAAGAAGCTACGCTATTGGAGGAGAGACTCGAACCAATGAACGATAGTTTGGAAGGAAGACGGAGATTGCTGAAACTACGATATTTGATTACTGTTGGCATGCAGATTTGTGGAAATCTATTTTCAGTTATGGCATTGATTTGGAATTTTGAAGAAATTAATTTTGAGTTTTTGAAATTTGAAAATCCGTCAAGTATAGCCAAAGTTAAAACTTCCAGCAATGACGCAGCAACAGGCTATGGAAGGGATGGATACGCCCCTTAAGAAGTTGATAAAAGGTCGTGCACAGGAGAGAGGAGCTCTCAGATCTCAGAACTCAGATCTCATATGTCAGATCGCATATATATTTCTGGTGATATATAGTTATTTTCAAGTGATTCAGTGAAGTAAGTTGTCTTTAGCGTGGTTAAAGCACGGCGCATCGAACGAACTCGGAGCAGTTCCATTTTACGCTGCTCGAAACTAGGTGAAGTTGAAACGCTCACATTAACGTTTCCACCAGTCAAGATATCAAGCGCTAACTTCAGCCTGTATTATAATTCTATTGGGCAGTATAACATTGAGGTGTGTAGAAGATTTGAACAATTTCACAGTTATACTTCGAAAGATATTGGAACTTTTAGGCTGCCAACAAAAGTGATTTTCTCGCCACAGGAGAAACACTTTTAAATTCCACATTATACACTACGGCTGACACGTGGAGTGCAACAGTGATATTGGAGAATACGTTTGGTATTACAACGATACATTCGACTATGGAACATTATAATCTTGCAGTGCTTTCGATGATTATAACAGTAGTTGAGATGGAAGGCTAAGGCTTTAATGCAATTGGGACATATATCATTGGAGTAAAGTAACAGCATGGAACTTCGTTAATCGTCTTTCTACAAAAGCGAGCATGTAGTGAACATCCAACTACACTCATGCATCGTGAATCCATCGCTGAATTATACCAGATAACAGTGGAAATATTTTCATACTCCACAACTATGAATATTTCTGCGGAAATAACTACAATAAACTTCATGGCGAATTCCTGCAAGAACTTCAGAGAACTTTCAAAAGAGGCCAGGGTTGTCCCGGCGCACAAAGAAGAGTTTTGCCAGAAGGATGTTTTTCGTATCCACGGAGCAGTGCAATTTCGGAGGAGGAAGCAGTTCGATTCTCCGAGGACGCTGATTCCAAATTCGAGGACGGAGCACATCTTCACGCTGGTGAATTGGAACCAACAGCAGTTTTCTTTGAAAACTTTCCTCTAGATCTTCAATCAACAGATAAGGTAGTCGTGAACGTTTCTTGTATTATTTGAGTCTTGTAGCGATATCTGAGCAACCATTTTCCCATATTTTCTGTCCTATCTTTTGCCCCATTTTCTTGATTGATATTTCTGTACTCAGTACACTTCGATGATTTATGCCTTTTTCTTCGATTTGTTGAGACATTGCTATGTCATTGGCATACTTAATAATTTTGGATCAGTTGAGACTGATGATTTAGATTCTTTCAGTAATTTGCATATTTTTGTAGTCACGATTTGACTGTTAAGTTAACAATTTGCTATGGCAGATTTGAATTCAGACAGCGTGTCATTTTATTAAAGTAATTCTATTCAGTAAATTACTTTGACCAATTTTCTGTCATCCTCAAGAAAGAAGAATAATTAAAAGATTTTAGAGCGTTAAAATCTATTACGATATCGACGATCTTTGAAATACTAGTCGTCTTATGAACATGATTGCAACATAGACATTTATCATTGCATTATAGACAATTTTCTGAAATATGAACTTTAATTACAATTTATTGAATACACTATAGTAATGAACATTTGATAGGAGTTTTTCTCAATTCTAGATTGGAACAATAATGTTTGCATTCCACAATCTAATTGTACTCTATTCGACTATTTTGCAGTTTAGATGAACTTTGTTTGAAGATAGTATTTTATACTGCGTTACTTTGAAGATATTAATCTCAATTTTGATAGACCAGTCAGGAGTGTCTAACCGTATTTGCTATTAAATTTATTTGTGATTGGCAAATTTTTACTTCATATCGATTCATGAATGAAACCCACGAAGGTTAAATAATAACAGTCATTATTACAATTGATGAATATAAGAATTTTTAAAGAGGAACAATGGATGTATAATCGTTAGTTCAGTGGACATGTAAAAGTCGCTGTTGAATAATGCCCTTGAATAATGAAGGAGGTTCCCACAATAATTAATGAAGTTGATGAATTAATAAGTGGAGGTTTTTGTGTGTAGTTTGGAAGATTTTTATGCCATATATATGAAGATATATGATGAATTTTGGGCAAATTGTTGTGCAATTTTGTGCGTTATAAGCGAAGTATTTTCCCGCTGATTGTATTGTTCTTGTTCTTTGAAAGATTATTCAGATGAAGATACTGTTAAAATTAACAAGAGTGTTAAATAATTTGAGATAAAGATTTTGAATGGAGGTTACCGTCACAAATATTAATAATTATTATTAAACCTTATTAAACCTGAATTTGACAGTTAAATATAACTAACCTTCATTGGTCGATTATATCGTCACGATTTGAGTAATTATCAACCGGATAAACGTGTGGTTTAATGTATTTCTTGTATAAATAATATAAACAATATAATATTGTAAAATAATTTTGTAAATATCTTTGTTAAATAATTTGAATGATAGTGATGAATAGAAGCGTGTATAAAATTTTCAAATGTCATTTGACATTGTTATAAACAATTTATTATTGTTATAAATAATTAATTAACATTTAGAGTTTTTTATACTCTAAACAACGCAAGTTAAGCAAGTGGTTTGAACAAATAATCATGATTTGGGATTGTTGGAGGAATCCACTGGTGTTTGAATGAAGCATGTAAGACATTTGCGTGATAATATTTCAGTTGAGATGTGAACATTTACGTATTTGAAAGGGAGAGCCAAGCTCTGAGGTAACACGCTTATGCTAGGGTTGAACGAACGGGAGTCCGCTTTGACAATACAGGTGCATTGCAGCTGGCCCGGACAACTGTGTTACAGAGGCCAAGGACATTCCATAATAGCCTTGTGGCTATAAATAAAATGTGAAGTATATAAACACGCAAAACAATTGATATATGTGTCTCATCCCAAATCCCGTTTCCATCCCCAGTGCATTATTATTTTACGTTGCTATGAGCTTGAGAAAGCTGAAACATTATATGTAGAGAATACAGGTCCTACAGGAGGACATGGTTATGTGGTCGATGGCTTCTGATTGCCACGTTGATTTTTTTTTTTTTTTGTTAAATCATTCTTTATGTGAAATAAATTATTGTGCAGTTTAAAGTTTCTCGTCTTCGTTTTGGTTCATTTTAAATATCATGGTGGAGGTTATTGTGTGGGCATACTTTTAAGTGATCCAGTTGACAACCCAGTCCCCGAGATAAATTTAAGAGGTAAGTAAAGGTAAGTATGAACCCCCGTATATTTTGGTGTGTTCCACAATAATTTCTTGTTAACTATTGTGCTCTAATCTCGATAGTATCTGTCAGTGCCATTTTCATTGATGTAGCTATGCCGGCGCGTTTGATTATTGGCAATCCGATTGAGGGGGCGGATATCTGACAGCCTACTATCCGGGTTATCGGGTACAGTAGGATTGGCGCAATCAACGTGTGGGGCTCGATTGTCTCGATTGGCACGATCAGCAAAACATTGGATAACCAAGTTATTGCAGTAGAATTGACACCGCAATTTTTGTGGAGTGTTCGAATAACATTGGATTACCAAGTTATCGATGTCAAAGGGATTGTGAAGACTCAAATAAAGAGGTTGATTCTTTGTTAGATGTCTTAGCCAATTGTAGAATTTGAGAGTGTGATTATATAGGGATTAAATGTTGTATTGTATTAGGAAAATTACACTCAGAAGAGATCAGATCTTATACAACTTGAGAGCGGTTAAATAGGCTGAAAACTTAGAAAAATCGCCTATGATCTGGAATCTTATTTTATTTGACCGGCTTATGACATGTGTTAGTCATATTAAAGATAAAATTAAACTATTTGGATTGTAAATGTAAATTATTTGTGTTAGGATATTTTAAAATGAACCAAAGAAACTTGAACATGTGCTTGAGTTTATTTCAACATGAAGTGTCTACGAAGGTTAATTATAAGGTAATTATAAGTTAGATTTAAGACAGAAAATTGCTCAAATTTTATATATGGTGAAAAATGTTGCTCAGATGTTGTTATTTTGCTCTGTTTGATGTATGTCCCTAAAGCAGTTTATTATTGAAGTATTATTGAAATGGCAGATGAAAGTCTGAGAATTATGTTGGAGGAGATGAAAGCTAGCATGAATAGCAGTATGAAGCAGATGATGGAGGAGAATGCTAGTAATTTGTCTATCAGGCTGGATGAAAGTTTGAAAGTTATTCAGACCAGTTCTGCAAACCCAGAAAATGATATGTCGCGTTTACAGATCAGTACCCAGGGAATCGAGAATGCTGTAACTGACATGCGCACAGACGTGTCCAATGTCCATAAAGATTTATCCAATGTGCATAAAGATGTGTCTGATGTTAAAAATGATGTGTCTAAGGTACAAAAAGATCTTACCATGTTGAATCTTGATGTTGCTAATGTCCGGGGTGATATTTCATGTGCTAGAGCTGAAGTAATTGTTGTAAGGAATGATGTTGCTACTGTACAGGATAAAGTAGAAGAAGTTCAAAGAGAGGTTAGTAATGTTCGAACTGATGTATCAAATGTTCAAGTTGACATCAATAATATTCATTCAGATGTTAACGATATGCAAAGCGATATCAATAAAATACAAGTAGAAGTCAATACTGTTTTTGTAGACATTGCTAAAGTTCAGACTGATGTTAACAAAGTTCGGGAGGAAATTGAAACTTCAAAAACACTTTGTACTCGTAACATTAGTGCATTAACAACTCGGTTAGTTGACGAGTCTGTTAGGACAACGGCTTCTTTAGCTGGTTTAAAATACGATGTAGAGGTCATGAGAACCCAAGTATTAGATCACAATCGTTTACTTAAGGAGGACATCGAAGTAGATATTGCAGAAATGTTAACTGCAAATGTAACAGTGTGGAAAGATGAATGGAACAGGTCAAGTGGGGAACATGTAGATCAGATTCAGGAACGAATTGAAAGAAAACTTGCCAGTACACAAGTAGACATTAATATCGAAGTAGTTCAGATTAGGAAAGACTTGAATGTAAGGATGGATTCGCTATCCGAAAAGCAGGTAGAGGATAGAACACAAATAGGTCAGGACGTGCAAACATTAAAGGAACAAATTCATAAGGTTGTCTCTGATGTTAACGAAACTACGAGCAAACTGCAGAATTTGAAACTAGGAGAAGCTAGCATGATGGAAACCTATAAGGAAGAGTTGATTAGGAAAGTCATCACGGAAATCACAGACAAGGATACCGAAGGATTGACTGGTGAAGAGGAGAGAAATTACGTGAGAAGAGGTAACCTTAATACAGAAGAGAGAGATATTAGTCCTGAGGAACAGATTCAGGGAAGAAGAAGAGGATCGGAATATTGAACCCGAATGGAAGTATCGTGATAGTGGGAGGAATTATATGGATTCATATCCGAGAAATGTGACAGTCATCCGGAATTTTGAGGACAAACCTCAAAAATTTAGCAACACTGATAGTCTCACACCGATCGAATATGTCAGGAATCTTAAAGACTACTTCATAGAAGCCCACATTCCTAGAGAGAGAGAGATGAGAATCGTAGAAAGATTTCTAGCTGGAGGACCCCTTGAATGGTTTAGAGCATTTCGGTACACTTTCAGCAATTTTGACGAATTTGCAGAGGCACTGATTAAACGATTCTGGTCAATAGAAGCTCAGAAATCACTAAGAGCTGAGGTATACTCGAGGAAGTATTCAGGTACTCTTCCAACACGGTACGCTGATTTCTTCACGAGCCAACTATCACGCTTGAGATTTTTGCAACCCCCATTGTCAACAGAGCAGTTGATCGATGCGATTTCACGTATGCTGCCCGTGGAGGTTAGAAGACTGATCATATCGTCAAACATTAGAGATTTGACAAGTATGGACGAATTGTTGAGAAGGCTTGACTACACGAGTCCAATGCCAAATTTGGTACAAAAAGGTCAGAGGCACGAATTCAAAGACGTTAATACGGTCTACATGGATCAAGTGCAACAAACTGATAAGCTTGAGGAAGGAAAAACTAAAAATGTAGGTCCTCACAGGAATAATTATTTCCGCAACCACAGATCGCAAGGTTACCGTCCATATCAGCAAAGACGAGGCTGGAATAATAATAGAGGGAATTACAACAACGGAAGAGGTAGATACTACAACAATGGTTATAATAGAAATTATAACAGAAATAACCAGTACCAGAATCAGAATCAGAATTCTCAAGGTCAGGTTATGACACCCGACACGTATCAAGAAAGAGAGAAAGAAAGTCAGCAGTATATGAAGGAATTACGAGAAAAGGAAGCTGAAAATCAAAAGAAAAGACAGGATGTAGTGATCGATCCTGGTCCTTCTACAAGTCAGCAGGGGAACTTTGAGATTGGTAACACAAAAAAAACGCCGATTTCTCAACGACAGTGAGAAACCATGAATACATTGCCACACCACACCTGATTACCATTAACGAAATTTACGAAGTAACTGATGAGGATTTATTAGAAGAGAGGGGAATCGTCAAAGAGGAAAGACCATGTGCATTACCTATTATTTCTGTACTGATAGATGGCCAACAGTATAAAGCTCTTATGGATACTGGTGCAATTATTTCGATCATCTCTGATGAATGCTGTCAAAGTCTGTTAAAAGGAGAAAACATGACAGTTTTACCAGTTTCTACCGTCAAAGTGAGAGGAATTTTCCAAGACAAGGCAGTGAAATGCAAGATCCAAGTGCTGTTGAACTTTGAAATTAATGGAAGGAATTATGAACAGATCTTTATTGTGGTTAACAAGATCCATTTCGATATTGTGCTAGGAATCGATTTTATATCGAAGGTTGGAGCCATTATTGATATGAAGAATAGAAGTATTAGCTTTAATGATGGGTACATGATCACAGAAGAGATCGAAGAACAGGACGTGAAAAACAGTCTGGAGATAGACCTTAGGGAAGAAATTTTAAATACCATTATTAACGACGTAGAGAATATAACAGAAATACCCAGTAGAAAAACTGAAGGATTTGAAGAAATTCAGGGGGAATTTGAGGATTTGATAAAGGAATTCCAAGATATTTTCGATGAAAAGCCTGGATTGATTAAAGACTATAAGTATAAGATAAGGCTGACCGATGAAACCCCTTACCAAAAGAGAATATACCCCATACCTGAGAAATACTATCAAGAAGTACGAGGGTTGATCAGAAAAATGGAGGTAGACGGGATTATTAAAAAACAGGCGTCGTCTTACATAAACCCCATCACTGTAGTGAAGAAAAGTAATGGTCAGATACGTCTTTGTCTCGATGCTCGGACCATCAACTTGAAGATTCTTCCAGAAAATGATCGACCACCTAAGATCAGAGATCTGCTTAGAAAGTTCAAAGGGAGAGCATGTTTCAGTGTTCTTGACTTGACATCTTCGTTTTACCAAGTTCAACTGGAGGAAGAAAGTATGCAGTACACTGGATTCCTATTTGACCAGACGTCATGGGTATTTGTGAGAATGCCTTTTGGAATGGTCAACAGTGGACCAGCACTCATTCGAGCACTTGATAGCAAGCTCACTGACGAAGTAAAGGAGAATGTAATCTGCTACATTGACGATTTAATTGTATCTTCACCCAACGCCGCAGAACACTTAGTGCACTTGAGAAAGTTGTTTGAAAATTTAAGGGAGGCCAATATCAAGGTCAATTTTGGAAAATGTCAATTCTTGAAGAAGGAGATCAATTACTTGGGGCATACCATTGATAAAGATGGATATCATCCAAACATGCAGAAAGTAGATGCGATCACAAGATTCCCAAAGCCAACTAAGGTGAAACAAGTCAGAGAATTTGTAGGCGCTTGCCAATTCATTAGCAGCCACTGTCCGAGATACTCTGAAATTATGGCTCCTCTGTATGATTTACTCAAGAAAAATAATAGATGGAAATGGAGTACCGCAGCAGACGAGGCTTTTGAGAAAGCAAAGGAGATGCTCAGAAACAACGTCAAACTGGAGTACCCAGACTTTGAGAAGGTGTTCTATATAGAGTCTGATGCATCAAGAATAGGCATTAGTGCAGTCTTATACCAAAAAGACGAGGCAGGCAACAAGCACTACATTGCGTTCACTAGTCGGAAGTTAAAGAAACACGAGGAAAATTACTTTACGACAGAACTAGAAGCGTTAGCTTTTGTAACAGCTTTGCAAGCTTGGAAAAAAATGTTGCTGGGACACAAGGTTATCATTATTACAGATCACAAAGCACTTCAGTTTATGCTGCAAACTGACATGTCTAGTGATAGATTGACACGTTGGGCTTTGTTCACTCAACAGTTTAAAGTCACTATCATCCATCAGCCTGGGAAAGATAACTTACTGGCTGATGCTTTATCACGTAACCCTATCAAAAATGTGCAGATACACCATGTACAATTGGAGCAGCAAGATCAAGAGACCGTTAGGAGGTTAGCCCGAATCGATGTGTCACAGAAGAGACACGCTCCAATCAGGAAAATGTACAGGTTCCTTAAGGGTTACATGGACAATACTGATGTTGACTATGCAGCTACACAGAGAGATTCACGACACTTTGTCTTGAGTGGAGACATCGTATGTAAGTATGCTGACTCTGCGCATACAAAGCTTCGAATAGTCGTGCCACCTAAACTTGTTGTCAATTTAGTGTGGGTAGCTCATCACGCAACTGGACATGCGGGTTTAGATAAAACTCTTGATACCCTTAAAGAGAGGTTTATTTGGACTAACATGCGTTCCAGCATTGCTAATGTCATTCGTTCATGTGATAAATGTCAAAGAGCAAAGTATGCTTCCGCTCTATTAAAAGGAAAACCTAAGGCGATGATTCCCTCTAAACCGAATGAACTCATGGCGACAGACATATTTGGTCCTTGTCCGAAGGGATATCAGGGTAATCAGTATCTGTTGGTTACCGTGGATGTCTTCTCAAAATTTGTAACAATGAGTCCCATGCAAAAAGCTAACACGAGGAACGTTGTAAGCAGACTGGAACATGCTGTATTTCCAAAAGCTGGTAAACCAGAATATCTACTTTCGGATTATGGAGCTCAGTTTACGTCCTTAGAATTTGCTGCAGATATGGAAAGGCTTGGTATTAAGCACATATTTTCAAGCGTGCGATATCCGGAATCGAATTCTTCGGAAAGATATATGGCTGAATTTTCGAAATTCTGTCCGAATGACCATTCTGGTTGGGTGAGATTTGTACCCCTTATTGAGGAATGTCTAAATTCTACAGTGCAGGAGAGCACAGGAGAGGTGCCAGTGAGACTTCATCTAGGAAGAAACCCAGAAAGGCCGTGGGATAATCTTTTTAACCACGTTCCTAGAGATCCCGACTTAGGAAGGCAGCAGAGAATAGACAGAGCGAAGGAACAACTCCAGAAAGAAGCACAAAAACGACTGAAAAGAGTAGCTGGAAAACGTTTTGGTGCTCCCTTAGAAATTGGAAATCTGGTATTATTACGCAGACCTGTCAAGGCTGACGTAGGTAAGAAAATCTATCCCAAGTTTGGAATAGTATTCATGGGTCCGTTCAGAATTACGAATGCCTATGGAAACAACTGTTATGAACTTTACGATGATGAGAATAATGTCGTTTATGGCAAGTTCAATGCTGGGAACTTGAAGAAATATTATCCAAGAGTAAGCCAAAAATAATTCAATTTCGTGTTCAAGTGAAGTCTGATACTTATAACACAGAGTTTAAAAACAATTTGCAACTGTTTTTAAAACGTGGTGAAGGGAGAATGCCCCCGGAAATTGAATTATATTGAGACCACGATGGCTGTATTGGAAAATATGAGTAAAGTTATGGATGTCATAGTTATGACGTGGATATTCATGACGTAGGCACGGATGACGCAGATTTCATGCCAGCAGGCTGAATGAGCTGAGATTCTTGGTGACGTCATGATTTTGTTCGAGAAAGATCTTAGATTTACGACGCAGTCGCAGGAAATAAGGTATTGTGCTAAGGAAGAAGCTACGCTATTGGAGGAGAGACTCGAACCAATGAACGATAGTTTGGAAGGAAGACGGAGATTGCTGAAACTACGATATTTGATTACTGTTGGCATGCAGATTTGTGGAAATCTATTTTCAGTTATGGCATTGATTTGGAATTTTGAAGAAATTAATTTTGAGTTTTTGAAATTTGAAAATCCGTCAAGTATAGCCAAAGTTAAAACTTCCAGCAATGACGCAGCAACAGGCTATGGAAGGGATGGATACGCCCCTTAAGAAGTTGATAAAAGGTCGTGCACAGGAGAGAGGAGCTCTCAGATCTCAGAACTCAGATCTCATATGTCAGATCGCATATATATTTCTGGTGATATATAGTTATTTTCAAGTGATTCAGTGAAGTAAGTTGTCTTTAGCGTGGTTAAAGCACGGCGCATCGAACGAACTCGGAGCAGTTCCATTTTACGCTGCTCGAAACTAGGTGAAGTTGAAACGCTCACATTAACGTTTCCACCAGTCAAGATATCAAGCGCTAACTTCAGCCTGTATTATAATTCTATTGGGCAGTATAACATTGAGGTGTGTAGAAGATTTGAACAATTTCACAGTTATACTTCGAAAGATATTGGAACTTTTAGGCTGCCAACAAAAGTGATTTTCTCGCCACAGGAGAAACACTTTTAAATTCCACATTATACACTACGGCTGACACGTGGAGTGCAACAGTGATATTGGAGAATACGTTTGGTATTGCAACGATACATTCGACTATGGAACATTATAATCTTGCAGTGCTTTCGATGATTATAACAGTAGTTGAGATGGAAGGCTAAGGCTTTAATGCAATTGGGACATATATCATTGGAGTAAAGTAACAGCATGGAACTTCGTTAATCGTCTTTCTACAAAAGCGAGCATGTAGTGAACATCCAACTACACTCATGCATCGTGAATCCATCGCTGAATTATACCAGATAACAGTGGAAATATTTTCATACTCCACAACTATGAATATTTCTGCGGAAATAACTACAATAAACTTCATGGCGAATTCCTGCAAGAACTTCAGAGAACTTTCAAGAGAGGCCAGGGTTGTCCCGGCGCACAAAGAAGAGTTTTGCCAGAAGGATGTTTTTCGTATCCACGGAGCAGTGCAATTTCGGAGGAGGAAGCAGTTCGATTCTCCGAGGACGCTGATTCCAAATTCGAGGACGGAGCACATCTTCACGCTGGTGAATTGGAACCAACAGCAGTTTTCTTTGAAAACTTTCCTCTAGATCTTCAATCAACAGATAAGGTAGTCGTGAACGTTTCTTGTATTATTTGAGTCTTGTAGCGATATCTGAGCAACCATTTTCCCATATTTTCTGTCCTATCTTTTGCCCCATTTTCTTGATTGATATTTCTGTACTCAGTACACTTCGATGATTTATGCCTTTTTCTTCGATTTGTTGAGACATTGCTATGTCATTGGCATACTTAATAATTTTGGATCAGTTGAGACTGATGATTTAGATTCTTTCAGTAATTTGCATATTTTTGTAGTCACGATTTGACTGTTAAGTTAACAATTTGCTATGGCAGATTTGAATTCAGACAGCGTGTCATTTTATTAAAGTAATTCTATTCAGTAAATTACTTTGACCAATTTTCTGTCATCCTCAAGAAAGAAGAATAATTAAAAGATTTTAGAGCGTTAAAATCTATTACGATATCGACGATCTTTGAAATACTAGTCGTCTTATGAACATGATTGCAACATAGACATTTATCATTGCATTATAGACAATTTTCTGAAATATGAACTTTAATTACAATTTATTGAATACACTATAGTAATGAACATTTGATAGGAGTTTTTCTCAATTCTAGATTGGAACAATAATGTTTGCATTCCACAATCTAATTGTACTCTATTCGACTATTTTGCAGTTTAGATGAACTTTGTTTGAAGATAGTATTTTATACTGCGTTACTTTGAAGATATTAATCTCAATTTTGATAGACCAGGCAGGAGTGTCTAACCGTATTTGCTATTAAATTTATTTGTGATTGGCAAATTTTTACTTCATATCGATTCATGAATGAAACCCACGAAGGTTAAATAATAACAGTCATTATTACAATTGATGAATATAAGAATTTTTAAAGAGGAACAATGCATGTATAATCGTTAGTTCAGTGGACATGTAAAAGTCGCTGTTGAATAATGCCCTTGAATAATGAAGGAGGTTCCCACAATAATTAATGAAGTTGATGAATTAATAAGTGGAGGTTTTTGTGTGTAGTTTGGAAGATTTTTATGCCATATATATGAAGATATATGATGAATTTTGGGCAAATTGTTGTGCAATTTTGTGCGTTATAAGCGAAGTATTTTCCCGCTGATTGTATTGTTCTTGTTCTTTGAAAGATTATTCAGATGAAGATACTGTTAAAATTAACAAGAGTGTTAAATAATTTGAGATAAAGATTTTGAATGGAGGTTACCGTCACAAATATTAATAATTATTATTAAACCTTATTAAACCTGAATTTGACAGTTAAATATAACTAACCTTCATTGGTCGATTATATCGTCACGATTTGAGTAATTATCAACCGGATAAACGTGTGGTTTAATGTATTTCTTGTATAAATAATATAAACAATATAATATTGTAAAATAATTTTGTAAATATCTTTGTTAAATAATTTGAATGATAGTGATGAATAGAAGCGTGTATAAAATTTTCAAATGTCATTTGACATTGTTATAAACAATTTATTATTGTTATAAATAATTAATTAACATTTAGAGTTTTTTATACTCTAAACAACGCAAGTTAAGCAAGTGGTTTGAACAAATAATCATGATTTGGGATTGTTGGAGGAATCCACTGGTGTTTGAATGAAGCATGTAAGACATTTGCGTGATAATATTTCAGTTGAGATGTGAACATTTACGTATTTGAAAGGGAGAGCCAAGCTCTGAGGTAACACGCTTATGCTAGGGTTGAACGAACGGGAGTCCGCTTTGACAATACAGGTGCATTGCAGCTGGCCCGGACAACTGTGTTACAGAGGCCAAGGACATTCCATAATAGCCTTGTGGCTATAAATAAAATGTGAAGTATATAAACACGCAAAACAATTGATATATGTGTCTCATCCCAAATCCCGTTTCCATCCCCAGTGCATTATTATTTTACGTTGCTATGAGCTTGAGAAAGCTGAAACATTATATGTAGAGAATACAGGTCCTACAGGAGGACATGGTTATGTGGTCGATGGCTTCTGATTGCCACGTTGATTTTTTTTTTTGTTAAATCATTCTTTATGTGAAATAAATTATTGTGCAGTTTAAAGTTTCTCGTCTTCGTTTTGGTTCATTTTAAATATCATGGTGGAGGTTATTGTGTGGGCATACTTTTAAGTGATCCAGTTGACAACCCAGTCCCCGAGATAAAAGAAGAGGAAGGAAGATTGTAGTTTTACGTGACCGTGAATCTAGTGATTATGAGCCACGGGACCTCCTTTTAACGTGGAATCCGAACCACAGGACATGGCATTTCACTTCGAAAATCTCACATGCATTGACCGGGAATCGAACCCGGACCGCCTTGGTGAGAGGCATTCAGCTAGACCGCTGAGCCACCACGCCCCTCGAGATAAATTTAAGAGGTAAGTAAAGGTAAGTATGAACCCCCGTATATTTTGGTGTGTTCCACAATAATTTCTTGTTAACTATTGTGCTCTAATCTCGATAGTATCTGTCAGTGCAATTTTCATTGATGTAGCTATGCCGGCGCGTTTGATTATTGGCAATCCGATTGAGGGGGCGGATATCTGACAGCCTACTATCCGGGTTATCGGGTACAGTACCTTCTTCAAGGCCACGGCCACCTCCTTCCCTCTTCTTGCCTATCCATCCTGACCTTCCATTACCTTCCCTCATGAGGCCCCTGTTCGCTTTGCAGGTGAGGCCGCCTGGGCGAGATGCCAATCACACCTCACCAGTTGTATCCCCTCCGATTAGATGTTCCCAGCTCTAGGACACTGCCCGTAGAGGCGGTAGTGGTGAGTTCCCTCGCTGAGTCCGTGGGTTCCACCAACCTGGAGGGTAAACGATTAAGAAAGAAAGAAAGAAAAATGTGGACACAAAAGGACTGTTATTTCCTCAGAAGTGAACACTGTAACATAATATGGTACAAATGTATATTGGTCCGAACCTCATTTATCCTCTAAATTTCCTCCCCAGCATCTTAGCCTTGCGCCTAGAAGGAATATTATGCTGTCGTACTGTGAACGGAAAAAGAAAGTCATTCAGATCCGTTTTGTTATTAAAACATGAGAGATAGATAACCGATAGCATAATATGACGTGTTTCGCTGTTCCACTCTTTAAAATAACAAGAACTAACTCAATCACGGAGGCGCAATATCTTGTGCAACGCCAGCATATGCTTCGAGTGAGCTTGTGGTCTCGGGGTATGGTGTTGGCCTCCGGATCACCACGTGGTGAGTTCGGACCCCACTGGGGAAGATATTTTTTGAAAAGTAACTATTTCAGTATGTTTTTCTTCAGTATGCCCATTTTAATATACCGTAGTTCAGTTGTTGCCTTGTGTATTTATTTTAAGGGCTAGGGACATCTTCGTCATCGCCCCCAGAGCTTCTGGGGGATGTTTTCTTATAATCTGTGTTTGCTTGATGAGTTAAATAGTATGTGGGTAAAGAATTTGGGAAGGTATCCCGAGACTTGGAATAAAGTACCATCCCCACATTTGTTAATTCATTTGGGGGACTTGGGACACCTAAACCATCAGCACCATGTGATTGGGTGTGAATAGAAATTATACATGTATTTATATGATGACTGTAGGGGTGGGTGGAACTGCATTATGACAGGGATGGGGTAGGTGCCCCGGGACTTGAAGTAGGGTACTATCCTGGCATTTGGGTGAAGGGGGTGTGGATAAGCCACGGGTAGAAACCACACTCTGGATAGCTGATATCATCGCCGAGTTTTGCACCTACGATCTCCCGACTTGCTGCAGCTAATCAATTTCTATGTGGCAGGTGGTTTCAAGGCCAAATGCCCATTCTGATGCTAAGCTAATGAAAAGTTAATGAGAGAATGATTGAATCTGGACCAAGTATTGGAAGGAAGCGGTCTGTGGCCAAGCATTTGCCTTAGAGTTTAAAATGGGAAACTTCATTTTATGGACCGTTGTAAGTGGGGTTTGAACCACTCGACAAGTCCGTATATAGCTTGGTTTCATAGCCTGGAGTGGAGTTCACAATCCTGCATGCGCCTGCCTCTCTTTCCTTTTCCTGTGTCTCTCTCCGTCTGAAGTGCTGAAATATCTAGTGATTCACCTCTCACCAGGCATGCTGCAACGGATTGCATGACTCATGCAGATAAGATCATTTACGTGTGTACATTTGAGTCGAATCAGCATCTTTCGTGTTACTCATAAAGCAGGGATGTCCAATTATGATTACTGACGATTAAAAAATAGGCTACTATTTTACAAGTTAAAATTTTCCACTGTCAAACCTTCTAGTGAAAACCCTATTATACTTGTTCATGCAACAGAATTTGAATTAAAGAATGAACCTTCGGGTAGGTTGTGCTCGCGAGCACTTTTTTTTCTCGTATGACGGGACACCAAATGTCATTTAAAGAGCACTGTGGAGCTCCCGAGCACCAGGTTGAGAACACCAGGGCTAGAGCTTCGCGTCAGTGGATGTAGCTACCGCTGTTGATGATGAATGATGACAAACACACATAATTACTATTATTACCATAACATGCAAACTCTCCTTCACTTCTCACCCACAATAAATATTAGCATATATGAATACAGCATTTAGCCCACAACTATGTCCTCTTTGGTTGATTGAGGTTCCAGAGCTAATTCAATCGTTATAATCCAAAGAACTAACTATGTATTTAATTTTGGGAAGTTCTAAATAATACAGTGCAGCCTCAAGTCACGTCACCCTGCAGGATGTTCAACATTCCTTGCGTGACAACGTACGTATACTAGGTTGCTAACGCCCCCCAGCCCCCCCCCCCATCCTCCTTCAGCCAAAGAAATGAAGCTGTTGCCATTTTTAACCCAGCAGAAATCCCTCAACAAATATTTTACAGTACACTATGCAATCAAAGTATTCTAATGTATGTATGCATTCATTTATTCAATTTAGGCTATTGATTTATTTATTTATTTAACAATAAGATACACAGACATAAGCCCAATTGTGTTTCTTCTTGAACTATCAAGTTCAAAAATACAAATTGCATCAATGAAGGAAGGAGAGTAAAAAGAATACACAATTGAAGAACAAAAAGAAAAACTACAAAAGAAATTTTGAAAGTATGCATTACAGATTAGAAAAAGGTAGACTACTGTACAAATAAAAAATGAAAAAATAAAAATACAAACTTCCACACAAAAGGAGAGATAGAGAGTAAAGAGTACCCGGTATTCCACGATTAGATTTAGGTTGTTATGTGAAAATTCATTTCGAAAACCATAATAAACAAACATTAATTTATTTCTCGGATTAGAACATTTAAAAGAAATTAATGTGCGGCTTCGACGCCTCCGTGGCTTAGGCGGCAGCACGCCGGCCTCTCACCGCTGGGTCCGTGGTTCAAATCCCGGTCACTCCATGTGAGATCTGTCCTGGACAAAACGGAGGCAGACAGGTTTTTCTCCGGGTACTCCGGTTTTCCCTGTCACAATTTCATTCCAGCAACACTCTCCACTATCATTTCATTTCATCTGTCATTCATTTAATCATTGCCCCAGGGGAGTGCGTCAGGCCTCGGCAACCGGCACAGTTCATATCATCGCCGCTAGATGGGGGCTTCATTCATTCCATTCCTGACCCGGCCGGAGACTGGAAGCAGGCTGTGGATTTTCATTTTCAATGTGCGGCTTCATTGCGTCAGTGCCGAATCAACAAACAACGGATCTTCATGAAGTGCCTTGGCTGATAATGTAAAATCATTTCTTACACCATCTGCCTAAATCGGTCCGTCATTTCATGAAGAAACGCGTCAGATGGTGTAACTGTACCTTTTTACATCATATGCCGGCTTTTCATGAAGTGCCTAGGATCTTCATGAAATGACGGATTTCACTATCTGACTACGACATACACATTTAATAAAAATACTGAATCTTAACTTCAAACTTCTTAGTTAAACTTTTACCGATGAAGGAATATGATGTCTACAACGTGACATTATATTACTCCTCGTAAATACTTAATCACAAAATTATACATGTGTGTCCAACAAGAATCGATCACGACGAGGATATCAAACAAGAATTTCCCTAACGTCGGATAATAATAAATCTTCCAAGAAGATTCTAACTTCGAATTATTTTAAATGACTGAAAGTTCATGGCTTTCTTCAATAAAACATACAATTAGTCATATTCGTATTATCTCCATTCTGAACGAAAGTCTATGAGTTCTGACGATAATAATCGTTTCCACGTTAAATGTTTCTCTTCCAAATAATGCCATGATATTTCACAACATATCACTACCAATATCTTCTCTCTTGATGTCTCTTCTCGACGGATAAAATGCTCAAATTAAACCAATAAAATATAATATAATCGGTAACACAGACGAAAATGTCTATCACCTGAATTCAAAATGAATTCATAAACGTCGAAAATAAATTACTATTCCTTAATGGAAATGACAAAATGCTTGTTCCTCGAACAAGAAAAATACTCAGTTCAGAAACTGGATTTCAAACAAATCTAAAAGAGTCGAAAAACGATCACTACAAATAATCTCGAAGAACAAAATGACTATGCATGGAGTACGTAAATATTGTGTCGAAATATGGATAAAGGATCTGCTCAAAAATGTCACTACAAAGCTCTAACTACTAGGTTAGTGAACACTGCTACCTGGTCTGGAAGTCTAGAAGCTCAATATAGAGTATTACAAAATACTCAGTTGTTACATCTTCCAAGGATCCGGGTTGGATCCTAGCTCGTCTCCAAGAACTCGTGACCTCAGGAAAGGAACGAATTCCCCTACTGGAAAACAGCAAGCTCCGACCGGGATCGAACTGCGGGCCCCCAATCATCATCTGCATTGTGACCGAGTTTATCCTGGACCTCTTGATAATCTTCATGTCTCTTCTTACTCCGTCACAGTACAGTTTCATCAAAACAACGAGCAGTGTCAAAAGTTCATTTCGAAAGAAATTCGAAAAGAAAGTCGTGGACCTCACTCGCATCACGAACATTCATGTAGATGGAATATGAACATCGATCTATAGTCGCTGGTGTTAATGTCGAGCTCATGTCTGGCAATAATGCATTAGAATACAGTTGTACATCAAGTCTCATGTTCGCTCATCAAGTTGACATTCATGAACAAACTCCTCTAACGAAGCTCCATCGCTGACTATATCGCTTCTATCTGCTTATATCCCTGGCGCACATACTAATTTAGTCCATAATGAACTTCATATTAGCATACTTAATAATGTTCTTCAACATAGAATACATCTTCATCCTATTGGTGATGTTATACAGTTCCACAAAAGTAATGCTAACACTCACTCTTACTCACTTCTGTTTGGTGCATGCGCCGTAGTCGCTTGAACAATAGTGTCTTATCGCGCTGGAAACAAACACTTTTCTTACGCTTCACAGAAACGTTTATATCTTCTGAAATAATCTTCTCAATTTTCTCAAAGTTCGTAATATACTAAATACGATAGTAAGCTACAATCTGTAGTCGAAATAAAGTCTCTGAAGTGGATCAGACCGAAGTAATTGCGGCATATAAGTTCATCGCAACTTCACTTAGTTTCAAGGCGCGGTAATCTCCTAACTCTGGCCTCGCATATACCTTGTCTCCACGAGTCAAACTTCTACAAGCTCGGTGAAACACTCGGAACTCCTCTCTCTTTCGGCAAACACGTCTGACCTCTAGAACATTCGGATAATAAAGAGCCTCGATGCTTGGCGTCTCCCCTCCAAGTCCATCGATTCTGGCCGCCATTTTGCGTTCCCTCTCAAATTCGCGCGGGCCCTAGCAAATCGCTTATTCCTTCCAATAGCGACCTGCTATCGACTTATAAAATATTTCCAATATTTTATTATCATATTCTTCTCTTTACCATTATATAAATTGACTCTCAAGGGGCTTAGATGTGTTAAATATCCATAAAAATTTAGTTGCTGGAAGTCCCGTCTTCTCTAAAACGTCTTCTGATTGGCTGTAAGCTCATATCCAATCGGATAATTTATAACAATGTTTAAACTATTCTTGGGATTATTCGCTGTTGCTAGGTCGATTCTAAGCTTCTGGAAACTTCCATTGCGCAATACAATCACGTGACGGAATTTCCCTCCTGGTCAACGTCGCCTCTAGACTGGTTTCTGCCAACTTCCAACCTCAATATTGTTTGGTTAAATTTTATCATGGGCTTCGAAAAATATTCCCATTTTCATTTCAAAGAATTCATTTTACGGGGGCAGTACCATCCCGGCATTTGCCCGAAGTCGAAGAGGGAAACCACGGAAAACCACTTCGATGATGGCTGAGGTGGGAATCAAACCCTCTCTATTCATTTGGAACACCCGAGGCTGAGTAGACCCCGTTCCAGTCCTCATACCACTTTTCAAATTTCGTGGCAGAGCCGAGAATCGAACGAAGCTGACCGCCACGCTACGGAGGTGACTAAATTTGTAAACAAAAATGCAAATTTATTGGCCCTAGCGCATGCGCATAATCACCTTGCCTTATGACAGTCATGGCGGTTACAAGTGCATCGCGTTTCAATTTGATAATTAATTAATCAAAAGAAGTATAAAGGAAGGGAAAATTATTTATGACGTTCCCATGATTTATACTGGAATACAATTATACAGGACGGAAAATGTTGAAATATATATACTGACAGTTAAGTGTGTAGGGCCTATGTGGTTTAACTTACTTCATATTGCGTGGTTTTAACAGTGGTTCGGTAGCTCAGGTCGTAGCGTCAAAGACTCCTAATTTATGCATCGCGCAATGGGAGCTGTTCGAGTCCCACCTCCGACACTTTCCTTTTAATTCCGTATTTTTATTTCTTGGTATTGATTCCATTGACAAAACATATTTTACTCTTAGCATTCCCGTAAACGAAGGAATTCGGCGCGATTGACGTTGCCATATTGAACCCGCTGAGCTATGGTTCATGTGATATTTTTTTATGACAGAGCATTTATGATGGGATGTTGTACTTTTGAACACACCCAGGAAGCCACGTGAAGCTGAGAGATCACGCGAAACTTTTAGGTAGATTTCTTTAGAAAGCTAACTATTGCAATGGGTCCCATGTTTCGACTTCCGGAAAATTTCGACGTATCTTCGCGTTTCACATCCCCCAGACCCCAAAACCACCGTCAGTTCAAAAGTTTATATATAATTTATGTATATATGTATCTATCTATCTATATATATATATATATATATTTATATATATCAGTTTCTTGTGGACACGATAACTGCCGTAATTTTGCACCAATCACTTTGAATTTTTTACATAATATGTATCCCTATAAAATCTCGGTCTAGTTCGTTAATGGGCAAAATCGGTCAAAGGGGGTAAAAATGGGGGGCTTTTTTCGAAAAAGTGAAATATCGCTATAACTCTCTTAATACATGAAATATCGAATCCCTTCAGAGTTCATAATATGTGTCGGATAAGTGCCAAAAATTTATGTCAAATAAGTTTTTTGATAGCACCAACCATTGACCAAAGGGGTGGGAAAAAGTGGGTTTTTCGGGAAACATTAATCTTATCTCTGTTAATAGGCACAATATCAAAACCGCACAAAATGGACAATATTCCTCCAATAATTACCTAAAACTTTTGTCTGAAAGAATTTTTGATATGACCCACCATTACGCCACGGGGTGAACAAAATGATTTAAATTATAAGAAAATGCCAAGTGCCAAGAGAAGTTGCCATGACAACTTTACTTTTAATTGATAAGGGATGACCATCAGCAGTTGCTATGACAACGCCACTGCACGAGATCACATTCAGTTTTCATATGTCAGTGGGAAGCGACTTCGGTATCGGAACTGGTAGCACGCTGAACTTCTATGTCCAAGGTCGCGGGTTCAAACCCGGCTGAAGTCGTCGGATTTACTAAGAGCGCTAAAAACCTGAGTTTGCTTTCCTTCGGAGGGGAAGTTCCAACATTCTTTGCGAGTTGCTGATTGAGGTGGCATCTAGTAGCCAAGTTCACAGCTAGGTGTCGTTGACGGCAGTATTTTAGGTAGATTTCATTAGAAAGCTAACTATTGCAATGGGTACCATGTTTCGATTTCCGGAAAATTTCGACATATCTTCGCGTTTCACATCCCCCAGACCCCAAAACCACCTTCAGTTCAAAAGTTTATATATAATTTATGTAATATATGTATATCAGTTTCTTGTGGACACGATAACTGCCGTAATTTTGCACCAATCACTTTGAATTTTTTACCGAATATGTATACCCATAAAATCTCGGACGAGTTCGTTACTGGGCTAAATCGGTCGAAGGGGATGAAAATGGGGGACTTATTTTTTTCGAAAAAATGAAATAATGCTATAACTCTCTTAATATGTGAAATATCGAATCCGTTCAAAGTTCATACTATGTGTCGGATAAAGCTCAGAAATTTATGTTTGAAACGTTTTTTGATAGCACCAACCATTGACCAAAGGGGTGGGAAAAAGTGTTTTTTTCGGGAAACATAAATCATATCTCTGTTAATAGGCACAATATCAAAACCGTACAAAATGGACAATATTCCCCTAATAATTACCTAAAACGTTTGTCTGAAAGAATTTTTGATATGAGCCACCATTGCGCCAAGGAATGAGAAAAATGATTTCGGAATTATAAGAAAATGCCAAGAGCTATCAGTGGTTGACATGGCAACACTACTAAATTGATGAGGGATGAGCCATCAGACGTTGCCATGACAACGCACTTGCGCGAGATCAGATTCAGATTTCCATCTGACTAAGTGTGAAGAGGCTTCGGTGACGTAACTGGTAGCATGCTGAACTTCTATGCCCAAGGTCGCGGGTTCAAAGCCGGCCAACGTCGTCGGATTTTCTAAGAGCGCTAAAAATCCCTCAGTAAGCTTTCCTTTGGAGGGGAAGTTCCAACGTTCGTTGCGAGTTGCTGTTTGAGGTGGCATCTAGTAGCCAAGTTCACAGCTGGGTGGCGTTGACGTTAGTATCTGGTAGCAACATTAGGAACTACTGCTTGAAATTTAGCGTCTGCATTCCTTACCTGAATTACAGACTAATACCGCCATCACAATTCACACCGTTTATCAGACAGATTCTACACTCACCCAAAGTACACGGGGTTATATGACCGCGTTGTCGCAGCCCCTAAACTGAGGAACCAACCAACATCTCTGCGGGAGATATAATTTTGCGTGAAGAAGTAACAGACCGTTACATAGTTACACATCAGTGTCGAAACCTTGCATAAGGACAGTGTGACCACAAGTATAACAAGTAGTTCCGTGAAGAACTGTACAGCCTATTTTCATATATCCTGCTCATGTTAATTGCCTCTATCAACATACAAAATTTCAATTTAATTGCTGAAACAGATTCGTAGATATTGAGAACCTTCTAAATATTTTAGACGGTCGCCAGGTTGGATTTTTATTTTTGTACTATTATATTAAGATTATTGTGTAAGTGTGGTATTCAAACTTCAATCGCATGATAAGAACACAAGAAGTAAAAACGAGATTTTAAAATTACGCACAGCAGCAAACTTGTGATTATGCAAACAATTGAAATAAATTAGATGCCAGTGGATCAACATTTGTGTAAGCATTTAAAACGTGCAACGTTTCACAGCACTCCGATAGTTAATTTGCGAGAAACGTCCATTTAAATATTTATACTTCGCGTCGCCGCCATGTTGGATTCGTGCTCACGAGGTTACTGAAGTCCTATAGGTGAACATATGTTCATAGTCTCTATGAACATAAAAATTTCAGTTTGGTTGCTGTAAAAGATTCATATATATTCAGAACCGTCTAAATATTACGGAAGCTTGCCATTTAGGATTGTTATATGTATAGGCCATAGAGTTATGTACCATTCAAGGTCACTTATTGCCTAGGTTCATTATTCAAACTTTCACTTCGATCGCATGATTACGACACAAGAAATAAAAACTTAATTTTAAAATTTCGCACAGCCGCCATCTTGAGGTTATGTACACAATTGAATTAAATTAGATGGCAGTACATTACAATCTGCAAAATCATTTACTGTACCACATTTCACTGCGCTCAGAGAGTTAACTCACGAGAAAAGTCTATTAAAATATTTCAAATTCGCTTGGTCGCCATGTTCGTTTTGTACTTTACAGGTTTATGAATTATACATAGGTAAACTTGTATCAGTACCCTTTATCACCGTACAAAATTGCAGGGTGATATCTGTAATAGTTTCGGGGATATAGAATGTCAGTGAAATATTTCGCACAGCCGCCATTTTGAGGTTATGTAAACAATTGAACTAAATTAGACTCCAGTGCATTGCAATGTGTATAAATATTTGCTGTACCAAGTTTCATTACGTTTGGATAGTTAAATCGCGAGAAAAGTCTATTTAAAAGTCTCCACTTCGCTTGGCCGCCATGTTGGTTTTGTAGTAACCAGGTTTTTGAAAGTTTCATAGTTAACTTCTAGTAGTACCCTTTATCACCGTACACAATTTCAGGGCGATATCCGTTATAGTTTCGGAGATACTGAATGCTAGTGAAATATTTCGCACAGCCGCCATGTTGGATTGGTGAGACGTAACAAAATTCGATGGGCACGGTCGACGTCGCCGGGAATAGTGCTATGAACTTACCGAGTTTCACTGAAATCGCTCTAGCCGTTTAGATTTTATTAGCGGGACACATACACACACACCTCACACACACACACACACACACACATGCGCACACACACACATGCACACACACACACACGGACAAAAGGTGATCTCATTAGCCTATTTTTTCAAAATTGAAAATAGGCTAAAAATGGACCCCAAATGACAAGAAGGTTACCGTCCCCGTAAGACAATAAAATGTTTAAAATATGTTTAAAATGAAGAAAAACAAAGTTAATTAATCTCCAATTATAAAATACTTTCACGCGATAAATGAGGTCTGATCCTTCTACGAAAACCTGCAGATTCTGCCTATTTTCGCCTATCTCCAAGTTTGTCCGGTGAAATCTACCTCCGCCTTCCGGCGTGCCGAGAGGACTTTTTTGAAGTAGCGGCGAGTCGCACTTTTGACTTTGGTGTAAACTGCTAATTATTTATCTGAGGTCTTATTAATTAATTTTATCGTTCCACAAGACTCAGAATATTCCATTTCGTCATGCTGCATTATTAAAACATTTTGGAGAATGTTTATTTTTACTTTAGGTAAGGTAATACCCTTGCAGATACGCAAAAAGGAACTAAGTAGTCGCTCAACGATTTCGTTTTGACGACCTACTTTCTAGAGACACCCAGTACCTTGCACTGCGTCTTGAGAATCCGCCTTGTGTAGGCGTGGAATTACATTTGTCCTACGAGACGTAGAATAATATCCGCTGTTGAGCGTTAAAAGTGATTGTAAGGTGCCGTCGAGCACGCTAATACAATTAATTCACTGTTGTTGAAGCCCAGTGAACTAAAGAAGAAGCTTGGGAAATAATTATTGGCAAGTATAGTGTATTGCACAACATTGCTGTAACACCACATTTTACCCACGCGTATGAGGAGGGCAGATGCCTAGTGGAAATATACAGGTAATAGTGTTACAATTATCCTGAATAAGTGTGATTATAATTGTATGAGATATTTAAATTGCCAAGGTGGAAATTTCATTTTAAAAACAACGTATAATTCACGGATGCTGCGTGATACAAAAGTAGCGTCACTAGCACGTGCAGAATTATAAAACAGTGTTAGCTCACATGTTAATCCACATCTGCAAAATTAAGGCTGTGTCGTATTTTATAATTGAAGTCTATAACATTCACGACGAACATAATTTTGAAAGTGAGAGGATGAATTATTACGCAACTTATTTCACTACCCACGTGATTGGACTTTTCTTCACCATGGTTGAAGCAGTCACCATGGGCTAATACCATTCCGGTATGAGGGTGACGTTTCTACGGGAACCAGCATGATGGTGGAACTTCCAGGACGATGAACGAGAAGGAAGGAGCCAAAAAATGCCATTTCCAGGCATATCCACAAAATTGTCGACTGGGACAAATCGAACCCTGGTCTTTGGAGGAGTCCAGATGGGATCCTGATGAGGAGGATACCGATCCAGAGAGCCAGAGAGGATTTTGTACAACCCTTGTTGTGGAACAGAGGGCTGAGTGAGAGCTCCTCCATTTCGTGAGTTTTTGTCACACCCCTTCCTTGTTCTAGTTTCTGGTGGTATAGTAGATTTAATGTAGTTTGTGAACCAACCGCACTCAGTGTCAGCCATTTTTCTAGGTAGGGATGTAACTAGATTAGTTAGATGTCATTTATTTCAGTTTAGAGTGAGACACCCTTGGGGTCAGACATTTTGGTCAGCCCTGGTGCAGTCTGATGAACGTCGTAGAACGTCAATGCCTACCTTTTTGCTGAAACCTGACCGTAGTCATTTTGAGGCTATTTTGTTCAACCCTACTTGGGGTAATTTTCAAGTCTTTGCTGACTTTAGTTATGGCAATCAGATGCCATGTTTATTAATTAACTGCATTCTTTGCAGCCATCCTTTGTTATACCCCTGACTGTCGTTAGAACGGTCGTATCATTTAGGTAGTCGACTGTAACTACCAGTTTTCTAAAAGGATTATATTTCATTTTGAATAAGCTCAGATAGCTATTCTTGCTCAAGTTTGAACCTAACAACTAGAAGGAATGTTTCGTTGCCTAGCATCGAACTCAGTTCCCAACGTATCATTGAGCAGATCTAGTGTGTGAATCTGCGCCACAATTATCATTTTTGCTTGTGTCATGTGAGACACGTTTTTATTTGAAGTACTAGCAACTACTGAATTGTATTTTTAAAGCAAAGAGCTCCAGTTATTGTAAGATTACTTTCATTTAGACGTCTTTGGTAGAAAGACGGAATTGCATTATTATACTCAGATTTATTGAGTGTGTTTTATACACGGACTCTTTAGAGGTCCGTAACCTATGGTAAAGTTTTTTATGAACTGGCCAGGTGCACTTTTATATTGATTAAATCGCCGGCCTTGAATAAACTGGTTATGTAACCCAGTGACCTGAAAGCACGCCTGCTTCATTGTGAGACAAAACTACTATTGACAAGGACAGAGTACGATTTGTATTCGCATCTCCTTTCATTGCTATTTTGCTTATGGAAATCAGTTTCCACTCTTGTATTTGATCACATGTTTTATAGATGTTTTTTGTTAGTTAAACGCTCTGTTGCGTGTACTGTCGTCTGACAGGTACAGTCATGTAAGGTTTTCTATAGTATGGTGAAGGCTACCCTGTTATAGCAGGATGTTATTGTATGAAGGTATTTTGAGTATGCCTTGTCCGGGACTGATCCCGTTGACCAGATGTTATTGGAAGGTAACTGTTGTGTACAGGCCTATTCCAGAGTTATTGAACGCGAGCTTATCGCCGCTGGTAACCCGTGTTATTGTGTGTCCGAGTTGTTGTACTCGTTGATTATATTCCGACTGTTGAGTCAAGGCTTTTTGGTGGAGAATGATCTCAGTGGAGACACTCCGTGCCCAGGCTATTGTCAATGTTATTCGCCATAAACCTACGATAAACCTATAAACCGACATCTTAATAATAAGACGCATAATTGTTGTAAAACAAGGCTAACTGACGATTCTTTCTATCTAACTTTGTTCTTTGCATTCTGGAACTGTTGACATAGCCGTGCAGTTGAAGATAATTTCCTTGTGAGGAAATGACTAGGACAGTTGACATTTTTGTAGCGACCTGAAGCATGCGCGAACCTAGAGTTCGTAGCTTGTGGAGCTCAGGCCATGCGATGTCAGACGTGGTCTCAACTACGCATTCGTCACCGTAATTATACACATTAGATGACTATGGTTTACAAAGAGTAAACCAAGGTGCAGGCAGGAATTTTTAATAAAACTACTGTGTCTACACACATCAAAAAAAGTTTTGCATCACCTCGGTTCCAAGAGTTCCGGAACCGTTAAATACAAAGGGAATAGAGATCAACACAAACAACATTTCAGCTCGTTTTATTGCTCATGAGACCCACACATTGCATGTTGTACCATCATACAGCTAGACTTTCAGCATTTGTGGTCCAGATTGCAGTACACACCACTACCTCTAATACCCAGTAGCACGTCCTCTTGCATTGATGCATGCCTGTATTCGCCGTGGCATACTATCCACAAGTTCATCAAGACACTGTTGGTCCAAATTGTCCCACTCCTCAACGACAATTCGGCGTAAATCTCTCAGAGTGGTTGGTGGGTCAAGACGTCCATAAACAGCCCTTTTCAACATATCCCAGGCATGTTCGATAGGGTTCATGTCTGGCGAACATGCTGGCCACTGTAGTCGAGCGATGTCGTTATCTTGAAGGAACGCATTCACAAGATGTGCACGATGAGGTCGAGAATTGTCGTCCATGAAGACAAATGCCTCTCCAATATTCTGCCGATATGGTTGCACTATGGGTCGGAGGATGTAATTCAGGTATCGTAAAGCCGTTTCGGAGCCTTCCATGACCACCAGTGGCGTACGTCGGCCCCACATAATGCCACCCCAAAACATCAGGGAACCACCACCTTGCTGCACTCGCTGGACAGTGTGTCTAAGACGTTCAGCCTGACCAGGGTGCCTCCAAACACGTCTCCGACGATTGTCTGGTTGAAGGCATATGCGACACTCATCGGTGAAGAGAACGTGATGCCAATTCCGTGGGGTCCATTCAGCATGTTGTTGGGCCCATCTGTATCGCGCTGCATGGTGTCGGGGTTGCAAAGCTGCACCTCGCCATGGACGTCGGGAGTGAAGTTGCGCATCATGCAGCCTATTGCGCACAGTTTGAGTTGAAACACGACGTCCTGTGGCTGAACGAAACGCATTATTCAACATGGTGGCATTGCTGTCAGGGTTCCTCCGAGCGGCAATCCGTAAGTAGCGGTCATCCACTACAGTAGTAGCCCTTGGGCGGCCTGAGCGAGGCCTGTCATCGACAGTTCCTGTATCTCTGTACCTCCTCCATGTCCGAACAACATCGCTTTGGCTCACTCTGAGACGCCTGGAAACTTCCCTTGTTGAGAGCCCTTCTTGACACAAAGTAACAATGCGGACGCGATCGAACTGCGGTATTGACCTTCTAGGCATGGTAGAACTACAGACAACATGAGCAGCGTACCTTCGTCCTGGTGGAATGACTGGAACTGATCGGCTGTCGTACCCCCTCCGTCTAATAGGCCCTGCTCATGCATGGTTGTTTACATCTTTGAGCAGTTTTAGTGACATCTATGAACAGTCAAAGGGACTGTATCTTGGATACAATATACACAGTCAACGTCTATATGCCGGAGATCTGGGAACCGAGGTGATGCAAAACTTTTTTTGATGTGTGTATTTCATTACTTATTTATGATGTCAAGTGTATAAATCCTACATGTTACCTTATTGTGTGCTGTTAGCACATAGTTATTAAGCATAATTAAATTGTTTGTTTTTCATGGCTGTACACTTAGCTTTTGGATGTAATTACTTTCTTTTACGGACGTCATCGCCGTAAATTTTGTTAATTGATAGGACTTAGCTAGATGAATTAACTTTAAATGTAAATGTCGAAATGGTACCATCCTAACTTAGATTTGTTTTGCTACCCTGTTAAATGTAAATTCAGATATTAGCTTGATCTTGTAACTTGAACTAGGGACTTGCGTTGTACCATATTCCTAGCGTTGCTGTTGTTGCTTTATTATTGTGAGTTAGATCTTTCGCGAGGGTTTTCCGTGACTTCTCAGGTAGGGACCTGCTCTTTATTTTTGTTTATTTATTAGTTTGCGGACTAGCCGATTATAACCCTCCGAACTAGGCTAGGGGTTTGTGAATTTTATTAATAAATTTTCACGGTGTTTTACATAAGTCTGGATGTTTATTTTCTCAGTCTAGTTTTAAGGTGAACCTTTCCTTAGGCGGTCTATGACCATCGTCACCATGTACCACGATCCCTGTGGACTACGGACTCTCGTGCCGCTTTAGCCTTTATGGAAGGTCACCTGATCCTCACGGTAATTTTATTCGATTTATGGGACGTTAGGAAAGTCATCGTGGTTGTTGACTCGACTAGACGGTCACAATATATATATTTAAAACACTAAGGTAACAAAAGTATACACCACTGTTTTTTTTCTCTTTTCTTAGTCGTTTACCCTCCAGGTTGGTGGAACCCACGGACTCAGCGAGGCAACTCACCACTACCGCCTCTACGGGCAGTGTCCTAGAGCTGGGAACATCTAATCGGAGTGGATACAACTGGTGAGGTGTGATTGGCACCTCGCCCAGGCGGACTCACCTGCAAAGCGAACAGGGGCCGCATGAGGGAAGGTAATGGATGGTCAGGATGGATAGGCAAGGATGAGGGAAGGAGGCGGCCGTGTTCTTGAAGAAGGTACTGTCCCCGTATATTCTAGAGGCGGTCTGTTGGATATCCGAAGCACGGCTGGATTCGTAGACCCTGACAGCTGCGGCGAAAAATACTAGTCAAGGATCTATTTCCATCTAGACCCTCGCGAATATACGTGGCGGAAATTACGACACAACTGTGAATTACATGAGAAATGCACTTAGCTCGTAGTAAAACACCTACCTTTATTCTCGGGGATCTCGTGGTCAGCCTCTGGACCTATAATGGGTTTCACAGTTGCATCTCCTTATATCTAAAATAAGTCAAGACGACACGGCTTCTAAAAAACTAAACGATTTAATAACAAAGGAGGTAAAATATGGCTAAACATTCACCCAATAAAATAAAAACACACTCCCATTCTCTCATCGTTACATTCATGCCACTGACAGAACTGCGTTCTATGAACGCTATGATAAAATTTGGGGTAGCTTGTGTCAATACATCAAGCTGTACAACAATTACACACCCCTGTGTATTTACATTCCTCTGGCGCGTTCCAATGAACATCTGGGCGCAAAGAGCGCGCGACCTTCGCCACGTGTCTGATGACATAACATTCTCCCGTTACATTCCCAGTCCTGGCTGGTTTAAAAGGGTGCAAGCCTGCTGGTTCGCAACAACTCTCTCCATTTGTACGGCCTAGCCGTGGCCTTGGCTGGAAACGAGTTTTAATCAACCCCTCACTATTCCATCCTGGCCCACAAATGCACTTCTCCATAACACTAAAAGCTGTGTTAAAATGAAACAGATTCACGTCAGATAAATACGTGAACTGTACGCAAATCCTACACGCTATTAACATAAAACTTCTATACACACTTCCATCCATACTCTCGCATTGTGACGTCCCAATGGAGTTCATTTCATTCACACTGAACAAGAAACAAACCACATCCAGTCACATACTCATTCACACTCTAACCACTACGTTAAAACTATCCATACACTTCCTACACCTAACATATTATACACTCGATTGGTAAATAATGAAAGTTAACATTGAACGAATTTACAATGACGCTTATAGCCTCAGCATTAGTCCTTTAAAATGAGTAGCGTCTATATACACTTGAGCCTGAGCTCCGATCTAACAGTTATGTCAAATACAGTGAACTGAGATCCTTAAAATCTTCTACATCTCCAGAAATAACCACCACCAGTCTCTCCTCTCTGATCTGGTGTCAAAATAGTTTAAAAACAATCGACCACTCAAGGTGAAACATATGTCGTTACATATTTGGGTTTAATAATCTCGATAAGAGTATAACATAACAGATGTCATTATCCATTTCCCGTTTCAATTTCAACCGTGACCCTTCATGTCCTCTCTAATCCAAAGTCGTGTATACAAAACAAGTACTCTCTACTCACAACTTGTGCCTTGCCAAACCTTAGTCATGCCCACGCAATGACTGTATGATAAAATGCGGAAAACACCTGCGCAATAACCTCGTATGCCAACTACATTCGGAAATACATACACATAAAAACCACTATCAAAGGGTCATCAACTTCACTTCTTTCAAACTGCTATTCCTTGAAATGGGCATAATTACTTAGCGTTGTCACAACAATCGCTGGTCTCCTGAACAATAACAACAATTGTTAAATCATTAATTTATACATTATAACGACCTTTGGACTTTACGATACTAACCTCCTCTCTTATTACTCTTGAAACGTTACTCCGATAAATATAAACTGTCGTGCATACATTTAATAAAAAAACTACAACTCAACTTCACACTTCTGGGTTCGACTTAATCGAGGAAGGAATATTATGTCTAAAACGTGACATGATATTACTCCTCGAAAATATTTAATCACAAAATCATATCTGTGTGTCCAACAAGAATCGATCACGACGATGATATCAAACGATAACTACTCTAACGTCGGATGACACTAAATCTTCCAAGAAGATTCTAGCTTCAAATAAGTTTAAATGACTGAAAGTTCATAGCTTTCTTCAATAAAACATACAATTAGTCATATTCGTATTCTCTCCATTCTGAACGAATGTCTATGAGTTCTGACGATAATAATCGTTTCCACGTTAAATGTTTCTCTTCAACAAGATGTCATGACATTTCACAATATATCACTACAAAGATCTTCTCTCTTGACGTTTCTTCTCGACGGATAAAATGCCCAAATTAAACTAATAAAAATTAATTTAATGGGTGACATAGACGAAAATGTCTATCACCTGAATTCAGAATGAATTCGACAACGTCGGAAATAAATTACTGTTCCTTAAAGGAAATGACAAAAGCTTGTGTAGTCCCGACTCACAAAGAAGAATTTTGCCGGAAGGATGTCTTTCGTCTTCATGGAGCAGTGCAATTTCCGGAGGAGGAAGCAGTTCGATTCTCTGATGGTGCTGTTTCCTGTTTCGAGGATGGAGCTCAGCTTTAACTTGGTGAAATGGATCCATCAGCAGTCTTCTTTGGGGAATTTTCCTCTGGAACGTCAATCGGCAGATAAGGTAGTCGTGAACATTTATTGTATTTGAGTTTTGTAGCAATATCTGAGCAACCATTTTCCCATATTTTTGTCCTCATGTATTTTGCCCTATATTCTTGTTGAGATTCCTATTCTCAGTACACCTTGATTAGTTATGCCTTTTTCGACGATTTATTAAGACATGGTTATGTCATGGACATAGTTAAATGATTTTGGGTCAGTTGAGACTGATATTTAGATATTCAATAATTTGCTTATTTTTGGTAGTCACGATTTGACTATAAGTTAATGATTTTCATGGCAGATTTAACTTCAGACAGCGTGTCTCTTTATTAAAGTAATTTCTACCCCAGTTTAATTACTTTGACCAATTTTCTGTCATCATCAAGTAGGAAGAACATTTAAATGATTTTAGAGCGTTAAAATCTCTTGCGTTGTCGACGATCTTGGAAATACTAGTCGTTATTTGAAATTGATTGCAACACAGACATTTATCGTCAGTTATGAACGACCATTGCATCATAGACAATTTTGTGAAAGATGAACTTTAATTATGTATTATTGAATGCACTAAAGTCGTGAACTTTTGTTAGGAGTTTTTTCTCAATTAGAGATTTGAATAATAATGTTTGCATTCCACAGTCTAATTGGATTCTATTCGACTATTTTGTAGTTTAGTCGCACTTTGTTTGATGATAGTATTTCTATACTACAATACTTTAAAGATGATAATCTTAAATTTTGATAGACCAGAGAGGCGTATATAAGCGTATTCACTATTAAATTTGTTTGTGATTGGCAAATTTTTACTTCATTTCGATTCATGAATGAAATCCACGAAGGTTAAATGACAACAGTTTTGAAACTATTAATGATTATAAGAATTTTTGAAGTGGAACTATGAATGTATAATCGCCAGTGCAGCGGACCTGTTGAAAGTCGCTGATGTATAATGCCCTTGAAGTAAATGAAGGAGGTTCCCACAGTAATTAATGATGTTAAAGAATTTGTTAGTGGAGGTTTTTGTAAGATTCTGTGGATGATTTAGATACCGTATATATTAATATATGATGAATTTTGGGCCTATTTTTAATGCAGTTTTGTGCATTTTTTTGTAAGCGACGTATTTACCGCAGGAATGTATTGTATTTGTCCTTTGAAAATTAATCAAGTGAATTTACTGTTATAATTAACAAGAGTATTGAAAGAATTTGAGATAAGATTTTGAATGAAGATTACCGTCACAAATAATTATAATAATTATTAAACATTTATTAAACCAGAATGTGACATTAACATGTATAACTAACCTTCATTGGTCGATTATATTGACCCGATTATAAAATTACCAACCGGATGAACATGTGGTTAATGTATTTCTCAAATTATTAATTTGAATAATTTAAATGTTAATATTGTAAATAAATAATGTAAATATCTTTGACAATAATGTGGAACGGAAGTAATGTTAGAGGCGTGTTTAAAATTTTTGTAATTGTCTTCGACAATATTATAAACAATTTCTAATTGTTATAAATTAATTTATGAGTTTTTGTTATAAACATTTAAGAGTTTGTTTTATACTCTAAACAATGCTTATTAAACATTTGGATGCTAATTAAACAAGTTTAGGGATTGTCAGAATAATCCAGTGGTATTTGAGTAAAGCATTTGAAAGATTTGCGTAACAATATTTTTGTGATGTCTTGCGGACATTTAAAAGCTTTTGAGAGTGCTGGATTCTTACGCAATGTGGCTTGACAAGTGAGCCCATTTGACAGGTGTGTGTCAGGTTTGAAGGGTAGATGGCAGCTGGCCAGACAACTGGTTATCAGCGGACGAGGTCGTCTGCAGTGTGGCCTTGCGCCTATAAATACAAGTGTCATGTTTATTAAAAGAAAACAAATGCTCTATAAATGTGTCTCATCCTGACTTCCTTTTTTCCAGTCCAAGTGTGCTATGAATGTTACGTTATTTTGAGCTCGGGGGAGCTAACATGTTGTATGCTAACTTTGCAAGTCCTACAGGAGGACGTAGTCAGATTGACATGGGCTACTGATAGCCACATTTATTTTGTTGAGTTGTTAAAGTCATACCCTTTATTTGAAATAAAGCTTTTGTACAAGTTCAAAGTTCTTGCCTTCGTTTTGGTTCATTTTTAAATGTCATGGTCAAGATTATTGTGGGAGCATACTTTAGAGATCCTGTTGTCAACCCAATCCCCGAGATATTTATAAGAGGTAAGTAAAAGTAAGTATGGACCCCAGTCTATTTTGGTGTGTTCCGCAATAATTTCTTGTTAACTTCTGTGCTCAAATCTCGGTAGTATCTGTCAGTGCCATTTTCATTGGTGTAGCTGAGCTGGTGCAGTTGATTATTGGCAATCCGATTGAGGGGGCGGATATCTGACAGCCTACTATCCGGGTAAACGGGGACAGTACGGATAACGTTATGATGGATTCGATGAATAAAGAAATACAAGATTAATTGAAATAAATTTCCTCAAAATTTTTCGAAAATTTATTTAACCTAAGGAAGGGTGATATGAAACCATGTGCCATAGGGTCCAAGGAGGTCGAATCCATGTATTTGGGGAAGAAATGAAAGAAACGTACAGTTCTAATGTAACTTAGAGAAAGATCAAGCCAGGATTCTAGCCTAACATTGTGCAAGCAGCGCGGGCCAGGTGTTCGAGAGATGAGATCATGCCTCTTGACATTGAGAAGGAGCTGGTCACGAGTATTAATAACCGAGTGGAAAATTCCGGCTGTTAGACAAGGAAGCCTGACTCGGAAATCGAGCTGAGCTTGCTTAAAAACGACAACACCGCCTATGCGCCAGAAGAGGAATAATTAAATTTAACCCGTTTACGAGTATAAAAATAAGTAAACAATTACAGTACGGTGAATCATTTCGAATTAGAGATTTTTGTGTAAAGAAAAACCCTTTAATAATTGCACAGGAGAAAACTGCAAACGCAAGTAGACGTCATAGGGGATTTACCAAGGCCTGTGGAGAGGGGAGAATGCAAATGAACAGCAACACCCACATAGTTGAGGACGAGAAATTAATTAATATCTCCAAATTGCACGATCGATTCTTATGCGCAATGAGATTATTTAACATTGAGAAGACGAGCTTTTTGAAGGTATAATTTTTATAATGGTGCAACCATTATTTTAAATGTTGGCCACGGAAAGGGCTAGAGTTTTATTTTTTTGTAGCGAAAGAGTATAAAGCTCCTGGCATCACCAAGCCAAACATGCAGTTATTCTGACAGCCCGTGAGGGGGTGTTACTACGCATCAGTACATGCAGTTTCAAACAGTCCAGGGGACGTGACGCTGGAGCATCAGTACAAGCAGTTCCAAACAGCCCGAGGGGGGCGTTGCTACGCATCAGTATTCAGACAGCCGTGTGGGGCGTCACTCTGCTTCACACCGAAGACAGTTTACCATTACTCCTTGAGGGGAGAAACGCTGTATTACACCGCAGAATTAATATCTGATAGCCACAGGCGTCGCAGTATTAACAACTTGCGTGCCTCCATAAGGAGTTGTAAAGAAGAAATATTAAAGTATCGCCGTGTTGAAAAATTAGGAAAATCCTAGTTACAGGATTTAGGTCCGACAGTACACAAGTTTACAGTGAAAAGTTCGTAAAATATAGTCAGAGCAGGCTGCGAACGTTGGACTTAAGGCGATAGGTCTTTAAATAAACGACCGAAAATAGCATAACGTACGGAAGTACCGTAATAGAAAGATAAACAGTATCTAATTTAAAGAACCCAAATAGGGAAAAACAGAGTAAGGTTCGCAACGTATTTCAGAAAAGTAGGAGTGCGAGAACCGAATAAACAAAGAAGAACGGAGACTATAGACATTATCTCCAGAAAGCAGACGAACTATTCTAAAGCACTAGACTCGAGAAGTACTAGCTGCTATAAAATAAATCCATCGATCATCGATAGGTTATCGAGGGGACCTCGATCCGAACATACTTTCACTAGGATCGATAAACTAGATCTAAAAAAGAAGCCGTTCAAGCTAGAGAAATAGCCGGTCATCCAGAATAGGATTCGAAGAATTAGGATTCCAGGGAAAAGTAGATGATTCGAGACTTTCGTATTCTGCAGGATAGGAAGCCGACATTGAATAAATTTCACCCTTGGAAACGGGAGATTAAGAGGTCACGTGTGATAGGCTAGGAAAATACGGCCTAGTGATCAAAAGTTGTGAAGTGTAAATCTATCAAGATTGTGTGTTAAAATAATATTTTTTAGTGTTTATTGTGTGTTCTAAATGGATACACCAGTGTATTAAAAATGTTGTCAATGTTAAGTGTATTGAATATGTGTCAAGAAGTGTTTGTACATGAGATGAATTTCTACAATATGGAGCAAGTTAAAAGTGGGCCAAAATGAAACACCGCACAAGGATAAAGGTCATGAGACGACCTTAAAAACATGTGAGTAATGAATTTCATTATATTTTGGTGTCGGGAAATGGTTGTGTACAAATCCACCGGAGTTTTTGAGTAAAAGGGATGTGTTTAAATAAATAAATACTGAATAAAGAAAACGCGGTCTGAACAATAATAGAAATTTGAGAAACTATAAATAATTATGTAAAAGAATAAATCCAGTAGAGAAAATATATGAATAAAATGTCAGTGTATTTGACGAATGTCATAAGAGCAAGCGAAATATTAATAATTATCATGAAAGATATTTAAATAAAAGTAAATTTGAGTTATATGAAAGAAATAGCTTTTGAGCTTGTGTAAAGAATGAAGATATGAAATGAATAATAATAATAACCAAGTAAGGAAATATTAAATAAAGATCAAATTAATTGATGTGAACATAAGAGCGTTAGAGCCTTAATAAAAAGTATAGACATGATGTTCAAATGCATGTTCTTAAAAAGAGAGAAAGTTATTGTCAAAGGAAAAGAATAATATAAAAATTGAGATGTGTATCAATTGTTAATATGATATTATCAGTTCTTTGGATGACGCTAGGCTTAAAAATAAAGTATAGCGCAAAAGAGCGCGATTAAAATAAAATGTCACTCTAGGAACGCGTAAAAGTTAATGTACTTGGTAAATTACTTATGAGAGGTAGTTGATTGTAGCGAATTGAGAATTGGTATAAGTCCTCTATTTGTGACGTAGTATCACGAGGCCATTGTGTATGTTGTATTGAAAGGGAGCAAATGTATGGTATTGAGCGTAGGTCTTATAAGCTATAGGCTGACCCTAAATCGCATTTTGTATAGTCCTCTATATGGGAATGGTTCCCGAGGCATGTGAAGAGATTCGAACTCAGATTCTTCTTATTGTGAAAGCCCCTTTATTATTCGAATGTGTATTACTCTTCCCCAATCAATGAGGACCTTTCATAATTAATAAATGCCAAGATTACGAATGTGGTTTATGAGCCCAATAATATTGTTGAATTTAAACGAGGAGTAGAATGCCAGGTCTCCCCAAAGAATTGAGAATGAACGAAAAGCTGTTTGTAAAGCATTAAAGAGAGCTCTAGCTTAGACTAGACGGGAGGGTTCCCGCATAGTCATAAATAACGCTCGAGTAGCACGGTCAGACCCTCGGAGCAGGAGGGGTGTCTGAAGGCCGTCTTGTAAGGAGTAATGAATACACCAGGAGTGTTTAAAGTTGTTAATGACCCGGGCGTTGAACCGAGGTCCTTGTAGATTGATATTTCCGCTTGCCTGTTCAGATCGTAGTTTTTTGTAAGTGATAATGGTCTTATAAGACATATGAGATAAATAACAATCCCTATTGTAATGTTGTATGAAAGTAGGATTCCATGAGTTAATTGAAGGCAACTAGGTTCCGGGAGTGACCATAGTTTTTTGACTGTGTCAAGTATCTTCATACTCTGGAGTACACAAGTAATTTCCTGATTACCTTGATGTATTTGTAAAACTAGAGAGAGATGATAAAAGCTGAACACAGGTGAAATGCCCAAATATTGAGTTAGATAATTAACATGTAATTTTAAATGTAATTATACATTTGTTTTGATGATTAAGAAAATATAAAAAAATAGTATTTGAGGTGTACAAAGAATGACACCAATATTACAGAAAGCATTGAGCCAAAAGAGCACGGAGTTATATGAAACTTACAGTTGATGCTTTATGGAAGTAAAAATAATTAGGAATTGTTGGTTTATATGGAAACCATATGTTTTAATACAATATTTGTTTTATTCTTATGTTATTCCTTGTTCATTTGGAACAAGTAGATGATTATGGGTCAGTAATTTAATTGTTTAATTGTTTGTAGCGCCATAATTTTGATTAATTAAATGTGTTTAAATAGGAGTTGATTTTGTTGTTATTTTTGCAATTGTATCCTCTAATTCATCCAAAATATGTGAGTCACATAGTGGGTGAACTTACCGCAACCCCGAAAACCCCGAATTGAGCTACGCTGGTATACTGTGATTTGCATATTTCTTGCTAAAAGGGCACATGGGGGGGCATAGAAGTAATGTGCTGGATTAATAACTAGAGGAACACTTAAGTCGGTCATATCATGTAAAGTAAAATAATGATAGGAATAGTTACAACGTAAAATATTAACTGACCGCATGGGTCCCTGGAAACTCATACCGAGCAGCCCTGAATTATATAAACAACCCCATCATCTCTTATTTCATGGCGCCCAACGTGGGGCTGAGTTTCCTAGGGAAAACCCGAGTTTTCTCGAAAAATCAAAATTTTCATTTTTTGAAAAAAAAATGGTTTTTCGAAATTTTGAATTTTAAATACTTCCATAAAGGTTTATGAAATTGAATAAAGTTATCAAAAGGGTACGTTGTAGTAAATACCCGTACCAAAGTAAATTTTTAAAGAAATTGGGACACAATGGTTCAGAGTATCATCTCTCAAGCATGTACTAGTGTGGTGGCATGAGTGGCCCACTGTATTCTAATAAGATGTTGACAATAAGGGAGTTAAAGGAGGGCCTGGAGGAGCACTTCAACAAGGAGAGAGAGGAGATGAGAAAAATATTTGGATTGGAATCTAGAAAGGATAAAGAGTACCCAAGTAAAGAAATTGTAAAGGTTTCTGTAGAAAGCATGCGTGCACCTGGAGGCATAGTTACACGAAGAGAAGGTAACATGTCTGCAGAAAACAGGGTAACAAATGAGCTTTTAGAGCTTCAAAAGAAAAAAGAAAAAGGTAAACCGATTCCAAGGGAGAATGAAATTAATACCGAGGATAATAATAGTAAAGGTAATTCCAAGTCTCACGTAGAAATGCAGGTTCAAGTAGGCTCGGAAAGCAAAAGCGAAAAGAATGATAGTCTTAATATTCCACCTCAGGAGAATATAGAATTGGCTTCGTTAAGGGATATAGAGATGTACGTAGGAATGATTGAAGAGGTACGTCAGAAATATGATGAATCGATAGAGAAATTTGGGAAGATGCATTTAGGACTAGGGCCTAAAGAATTCGAAGAAATCGATGAGCAATTACAGAATATTCTACGAAAAAGGGATAGTGTAGTTAAAATCCTTAATGAGTTAAGGGGAAAATTGGGCAAGGTATCTAAACAAGAAGTAGAGAAATTATATATTCTCGTCGCAGTAGATATGAAAGCAATAAGACGGAAATTCGCAGGAAGATTGGATCAGGAGGGATTGATTGAATTAAGTTCCTGGACAGAGCAGAAAACAACTATAGAAGAAATTCAGGAAATACAGGGAAAACTGGATGAAATAATAGAAAAATGGAAGAATATTCAGTCATCGTTTAAATATGAAGAAGTAGATAGAAGGAAGGGCGTCCAAGAACAAATGGATCAATTGAGAAATAAGTATAAGAAAATGATGGATCATAGACAAGAAATATTAGATGACACAGATATAATAACTGTTCAGGAGTTAGCTGAATTGAGAAAGGTTAAGATTCCGGAATACGAAGAAATATTAGAGGCTATTCAGAAGAGATATGATGAATACATATTTGCCGAGGACCTCAAAGCGAAAGAAATGGCAATCCCAGTCATAAATGAAGTCGTTGCCCAAGATGAAAAACAAGCCGAAATTGAAGAAGAAAAAGAAGTCACAGTGCCAGAGGAGCCCAAAATTGATATTAGAGAACAAAAACAAGAAGAAGAAATCGTAATAACTCCAGTGGAGACTGAGAACAACCTTGAGATCCTTCCTGAAGAAGATATGGATACTCAAGAGGAAATAGTAATTCCAGACCAGGAGGACAGCCAAAATGAAAACGAGCTGCGAAGTGAAGAGAATCATTTTGATAAAAAGGTTGAGCTGGAAGAGCAAGAAATAATCTCCGAACAGGAAATAATGAAAGAAGCGGAAGTTGAAGAGAGGGAAATAATAATTCCTGAAGAGATGAAAAAGGTAGATGAAACCCTAATAGAAACTATCGTCGAAGCACCGATAGAAACAGAGGTTCAAAATGTCATAGAAATTGAAGAAGAAAACTTCGAAGAAATTCAGGAGGTGAAGAAAGATGAGATACACTTAGAAGAAACTCAGGATAAGAAAGATAGGAAACAATTAGAAGAAGAAGAAGAAAAACTGAAGGCACAGATCCTTGAATTAATGATAAAATATCAGGAATGCCAACGACAGAAAAGAGAAATGGAAAGAGGTCCAAACACGAGCCAAGAAAACCTCAAAGGAAAAGATGAGATTGTTGGAGATAATGAAAAGAAGGAAGGAGATGCCTTTGAAGAAAATCAGGAAAGAGGAAAACCGTAATTGGTAGTCGGTTTACAGGAAAACAGATACCCCATGGAAACTAGGAAAAGAGGAGAGACAATGTACCATGCCTTGGAGGAAGAGGATGCCCAGGCATATTTCAGCTGGAAGCTCTGTAAAAAGAAAGGGAGTGATAAAAGGAAGAGACAGAAGGGAGATCTGAAGGATCTAAAGAATTGGAAGAGTCGAAAAAAGAAATACTCCTTCGAAATGCCATCTCGATGCGAGATGAAGGAAAAGAATTATTCCATTGGAACCAACGGGTTAAGCCAGATGCAACCGTTGAAGAATAAAAGGAATAAAATTAATTTTGTTTGAAATACCATCGCAAAAAGAGATGAGGAAGGTGGAAGAAAACCAGAAAGAGTCAGGTGAGGTTAGACCGAGCTCTTAAAAATCAAATGAAGTGTTACAGACTTGAAGTCTGAGAACCATGATGATGAAGTGACGGGTAAAGCCAGTTGTACCCGCAAGGTAATTAAAAGAAGGTCACTAAGTTGACAATACATAATGAATAGAGAACAGACCGACAAGAAGTCCGTCTTATGAAGAGAAGAAAAGAAACCAACTGTTTGATTCGAGTTTGGAGAAGCATGCAGCAGACGAGGGTAGAAGTTGTAAACACCCGAACGTGACAAGAAATTTATGACCCTGAGTGTAGTCGACCACTAAAGGGGGAATGAATGAATGGGACCTTTAAGAAGACCCAATACAAATACAGATCAGAGAGGAAGGAACTTTAAAGAAATAAAGAAACAGAAGGTACGGATAACGTTATGATGGATTCGATGAATAAAGAAATACAAGATTAATTGAAATAAATTTCCTCAAAATTTTTCGAAAATTTATTTAACCTAAGGAAGGGTGATATGAACCCATGTGCCATAGGGTCCAAGGAGGTCGAATCCATGTATTTGGGGAAGAAATGAAAGAAACGTACAGTTCTAATGTAACTTAGAGAAAGATCAAGCCAGGATTCTAGCCTAACATTGTGCAAGCAGCGCGGGCCAGGTGTTCGAGAGATGAGATCATGCCTCTTGACATTGAGAAGGAGCTGGTCACGAGTATTAATAACCGAGTGGAAAATTCCGGCTGTTAGACAAGGAAGCCTGACTCGGAAATCGAGCTGAGCTTGCTTAAAAACGACAACACCGCCTATGCGCCAGAAGAGGAATAATTAAATTTAACCCGTTTACGAGTATAAAAATAAGTAAACAATTACAGTACGGTGAATCATTTCGAATTAGAGATTTTTGTGTAAAGAAAAACCCTTTAATAATTGCACAGGAGAAAACTGCAAACGCAAGTAGACGTCATAGGGGATTTACCAAGGCCTGTGGAGAGGGGAGAATGCAAATGAACAGCAACACCCACATAGTTGAGGACGAGAAATTAATTAATATCTCCAAATTGCACGATCGATTCTTATGCGCAATGAGATTATTTAACATTGAGAAGACGAGCTTTTTGAAGGTATAATTTTTATAATGGTGCAACCATTATTTTAAATGTTGGCCACGGAAAGGGCTAGAGTTTTATTTTTTTGTAGCGAAAGAGTATAAAGCTCCTGGCATCACCAAGCCAAACATGCAGTTATTCTGACAGCCCGTGAGGGGGTGTTACTACGCATCAGTACATGCAGTTTCAAACAGTCCAGGGGACGTGACGCTGGAGCATCAGTACAAGCAGTTCCAAACAGCCCGAGGGGGGCGTTGCTACGCATCAGTATTCAGACAGCCGTGTGGAGCGTCACTCTGCTTCACACCGAAGACAGTTTACCATTACTCCTTGAGGGGAGAAACGCTGTATTACACCGCAGAATTAATATCTGATAGCCACAGGCGTCGCAGTATTAACAACTTGCGTGCCTCCATAAGGAGTTGTAAAGAAGAAATATTAAAGTATCGCCGTGTTGAAAAATTAGGAAAATCCTAGTTACAGGATTTAGGTCCGACAGTACACAAGTTTACAGTGAAAAGTTCGTAAAATATAGTCAGAGCAGGCTGCGAACATTGGACTTAAGGCGATAGGTCTTTAAATAAACGACCGAAAATAGCATAACGTACGGAAGTACCGTAATTGAAAGATAAACAGTATCTAATTTAAAGAACCCAAATAGGGAAAAACAGAGTAAGGTTCGCAACGTATTTCAGAAAAGTAGGAGTGCGAGAACCGAATAAACAAAGAAGAACGGAGACTATAGACATTATCTCCAGAAAGCAGACGAACTATTCTAAAGCACTAGACTCGAGAAGTACTAGCTGCTATAAAATAAATCCATCGATCATCGATAGGTTATCGAGGGGACCTCGATCCGAACATACTTTCACTAGGATCGATAAACTAGATCTAAAAAAGAAGCCGTTCAAGCTAGAGAAATAGCCGGTCATCCAGAATAGGATTCGAAGAATTAGGATTCCAGGGAAAGGTAGATGATTCGAGACTTTCGTATTCTGCAGGATAGGAAGCCGACATTGAATAAATTTCACCCTTGGAAACGGGAGATTAAGAGGTCACGTGTGATAGGCTAGGAAAATACGGCCTAGTGATCAAAAGTTGTGAAGTGTAAATCTATCAAGATTGTGTGTTAAAATAATATTTTTTAGTGTTTATTGTGTGTTCTAAATGGATACACCAGTGTATTAAAAATGTTGTCAATGTTAAGTGTATTGAATATGTGTCAAGAAGTGTTTGTACATGAGATGAATTTCTACAATATGGAGTAAGTTAAAAGTGGGCCAAAATGAAACACCGCACAAGGATAAAGGTCATGAGACGACCTTAAAAACATGTGAGTAATGAATTGCATTATATTTTGGTGTCGGGAAATGGTTGTGTACAAATCCACCGGAGTTTTTGAGTAAAAGGGATGTGTTTAAATAAATAAATACTGAATAAAGAAAACGCGGTCTGAACAATAATAGAAATTTGAGAAACTATAAATAATTATGTAAAAGAATAAATCCAGTAGAGAAAATATATGAATAAAATGTCAGTGTATTTGACGAATGTCATAAGAGCAAGCGAAACATTAATAATTATCATGAAAGATATTTAAATAAAAGTAAATTTGAGTTATATGAAAGAAATAGCTTTTGAGCTTGTGTAAAGAATGAAGATATGAAATGAATAATAATAATAACCAAGTAAGGAAATATTAAATAAAGATCAAATTAATTGATGTGAACATAAGAGCGTTAGAGCCTTAATAAAAAGTATAGACATGATGTTCAAATGCATGTTCTTAAAAAGAGAGAAAGTTATTGTCAAAGGAAAAGAATAATATAAAAATTGAGATGTGTATCAATTGTTAATATGATATTATCAGTTCTTTGGATGACGCTAGGCTTAAAAATAAAGTATAGCGCAAAAGAGCGCGATTAAAATAAAATGTCACGCTAGGAACGCGTAAAAGTTAATGTACTTGGTAAATTACTTATGAGAGGTAGTTGATTGTAGCGAATTGAGAATTGGTATAAGTCCTCTATTTGTGACGTAGTATCACGAGGCCATTGTGTATGTTGTATTGAAAGAGAGCAAATGTATGGTATTGAACGTAGGTCTTATAAGCTATAGGCTGACCCTAAATCGCATTTTGTATAGTCCTCTATATGGGAATGGTTCCCGAGGCATGTGAAGAGATTCGAACTCAGAATCTTCTTATTGTGAAAGCCCCTTTATTATTCGAATGTGTATTACTCTTCCCCAATCAATGAGGACCTTTCATAATTAATAAATGCCAAGATTACGAATGTGGTTTATGAGCCCAATAATATTGTTGAATTTAAACGAGAAGTAGAATGCCAGGTCTCCCCAAAGAATTGAGAATGAACGAAAAGCTGTTTGTAAAGCATTAAAGAGAGCTCTAGCTTAGACTAGACGGGAGGGTTCCCGCATAGTCATAAATAACGCTCGAGTAGCACGGTCAGACCCTCGGAGCAGGAGGGGTGTCTGAAGGCCGTCTTGTAAGGAGTTATGAATACACCAGGAGTGTTTAAAGTTGTTAATGACCCGGGCGTTGAACCGAGGTCCTTGTAGATTGATATTTCCGCTTGCCTGTTCAGATCGTAGTTTTTTGTAAGTGATAATGGTCTTATAAGACATATGAGATAAATAACAATCCCTATTGTAATGTTGTATGAAAGTAGGATTCCATGAGTTAATTGAAGGCAACTAGGTTCCGGGAGTGACCATAGTTTTTTGACTGTGTCAAGTATCTTCATACTCTGGAGTACACAAGTAATTTCCTGATTACCTTGATGTATTTGTAAAACTAGAGAGAGATGATAAAAGCTGAACACAGGTGAAATGCCCAAATATTGAGTTAGATAATTAACATGTAATTTTAAATGTAATTATACATTTGTTTTGATGATTAAGAAAATATAAAAAAATAGTATTTGAGGTGTACAAAGAATGACACCAATATTACAGAAAGCATTGAGCCAAAAGAGCTCGGAGTTATATGAAACTTACAGTTGATGCTTTATGGAAGTAAAAATAATTAGGAATTGTTGGTTTATATTGAAACCATATGTTTTAATACAATATTTGTTTTATTCTTATGTTATTCCTTGTTCATTTGGAACAAGTAGATGATTATGGGTCAGTAATTTAATTGTTTAATTGTTTGTAGCGCCATAATTTTAATTAATTAAATGTGTTTAAATAGGAGTTGATTTTGTTGTTATTTTTGCAAGTGTATCCTCTAATTAATCCAAAATATGTGAGTCACAGAGTGGGTGAACTTACCGCAACCCCGAAAATCCCGAATTGAGCTACGCTGGTATACTGTGATTTGCATATTTCTTGCTAAAAGGGCACAATATGTCTCGTCCCAGCTCCCTTAACCATTCCAAAGTGCAGTGTTGTAATTATTACGTTCTTTTGAGCTAGAGAAAGCTGAATTTTTATATGTGAAGTCTACAAGTCCTACAGGAGGACATGGTTGTATTGACAATGGCTTCTGATTGCCACGTATATTTTGTTGTTAAATTTTGTTAAATTATTTTCTCTTTATGTGAAATAAATTATTGTGCAGTTTAAATTTTCTTGTTTCCGACTTGGCTCATTTTAAATATCGTGGTGGAGGTTATTGTGAGGGCATACTATTAAGTGATCCAGTTGAAAACCCAGAACCGAGATTAAATTGAATAGGTAAGTAAAGGTAAGTATGAACCCCCGTATATTTTGGTGTGTTCCACAATAATTTCATGTTAACTACTGTGCTCTATCTCGGTAGTATCTGTCAGTGCCATTTTCATTGATGTAGCTGTGCCGGTGCGTTTGATTATTGGCAATCCGATTGAGGGGGCGGATATCTGACAGCCTACTATTCGGATTATCGGGGACAGTACCATGCCGGCATTCGCCCGAAGACGAAGTGGGAAACCACGGGAAACAACTTTGAGGATGGCTGAGGTGGGAATCAACCCCCTCTACTCATTTGGACTACCCAGGGCTGAGTAGACCCCGTTCCAGTCCTCATACCACTTTCCAAATTTCCTGGCAGAGTCGGGAATCGAACCCAGGACCTCCGGGGCGGCAGCGAACCATGCTGACCGCTACGCTACGGAGGTTAAATAGATACATGTATATATAGGTAGGCTACGAATGGTGGAGAGCATTACGGTCATCACGTGGAGTTATTTTTTCGTTTTTGTTGAAAAATGGAGCCACGACTATGTACCAAGAAAAGGAAGCCAGGCCCTACAAATATATATAATTCTTTACAATTGCATTAGAGAATCGGTAATGTACTGAGCAGTTATGATTTCACTTATATTTTACCTGTAGCCTACATGTTGGATGACTAAACGTCACCCCGCAATCTGCAGGCTACATCATGGCTGAACAGCGCAGCGGTTGCTTGGTAGGCCTAGGCCTTTCATGGGGAGTCGCGCTACGGGTGTAATTTGTTTTTTAATTCTAATACATAAGTGTAGGATTACAAAATCACGAACTATTCAGTGTCAACTTTTTTCACAGAAGTAAGTTCGACTTCAAATGAAAACAATGCGTTGTGTGGAAAAATAAAGGCGTAGCGAATGTGAAAATGGAAAATTGGTTTCCGGAAATACTGGATTGGATTGGGATCCATAAAGACTGCAAACAGTACTTTTGAACTACCAGTGGGCAAGGTGAAGACAAACAGCTAACTGCAACCAAACTTATGCGTTATTGCTTGCAGCCCCTAATTGCAAAAAGTTCCCAGCTAGTATCAAACACCACCTGCAATGCTGCCGAAAATTATATGTCCCTTGTGGCAAAATTCACGGGAGGTACGCAGATCAATAGAGGGAAACGAGGCTCCTTCACCCATAGAACCAAAGCTGCCGGACTGGTCTTTCAGTTTGGGCCATCCTGGCACTATAAAACAATGAAATCCGTTTAGAAAAAAAAATGCCATAATAGTGAAGGACACTGCACTCAGCAGAAAGAGAAGAAGAGCAGCTTTCCAAAAAAGTTTATTTGCGTCGCGAGAAGGGAAAAGAATGTCCCGACAACAGTCTAATGAAATGAAACGTATTGTCTCACGTGATTATACACTGGTCAAAACAATTAGGGGATCAGGTGAGATATCATACACAAGATATATATGGTAACGTCTTTTATTCAGAGTTCGGTTAAATTGTAATTTCTGTGTTCTACAGTACGATATTGTGTTGTCCCAACTCTTTACTGGAGGTTTACATTGCGTTTACTTCGAGCGAGGCACCATGGGGCTACCATAATAGTGCAAAAGTCATTCTCGTTGCCCTCTAATATGGTGTGTGATTACCTCGGAAGGCCAGGACAGTTGCACACCTGCGTGGCATGGACAGTATGAGATTATTAATCAGCTCTTGAGGGATATTTGGCCATTTTTCCATGAGTGCAATATCCAGCTCGGCAACCGTTGTGGGAGGTCCTGGTCTGGCTGCAATGCGTCTGCCAAGTGCATCCCAGACATGCTCAATCAGGTTTAAGTCCGGTGGGCAAGCAGGCCACTCCATTGGTGCAGTGCCCTCGTCGTCAAGCATGTTGTCCAGCAGTGCAGCTCTGTGGGGACGTGCGTTACCGTCCACCAGAATGTACCCATCGCCTACGGCACCAGCGTAGGGCACAACAAACGGTCGAAGGAGCTCGTCTCGATACCTCTGAGCAGTCAAAACGCAATTCTGAACGACATAGAGGTCCGTATGTCCGCCAATACAGACTCTTGCCCACAACATTCGCCCACCACCATGATATGGTGCTGTTTCCTGCACATAAGCGGGAGTTCCACGTTCACTCCAGTTAAGGGAACGACGAATGTCCGGCTGAACACAAAATCTTGACTCATCTGTGAACAAAACCCGGTGCAATTCGTTATGATGACAATCCTGATGTTCCTCCGCCCAGTTTCTGCGGGCTAAACGGTGGCGTGGTTTTATTGAGACACACACTATAGGCCTCCATTCGTAAAGGCCACTTTCCCGAAGGCTATTTCCGACTGTTTGTGTTGATACTGCGCGTCCTGTTGCCGCCTGGAGGGTGCGTTGCAGCTGAGTTGCATTCAGCCTCCTGTCTCGACGGGCTGTTAACCGGAGATAACGGTCATCTCTTGCTGATGATACCCGTGGACGACCTTGGCCTGGCCTTCTTTTAACGGTTCCTGTTGTCTGAAATCGCGTCCAGGTCCTGGAAATCACACTTTGGGATACTCCAATAGCTGCAGCCACCTCCCTCTGTATCTGTCCCGGTTCCAACCTTCCTATGGCTCTCCATGCCACACCTTCGGGTAAGTCACGTTGTTGTTGCATTGTACTACCTGCTCACTACACCATCTGAACCCAACTGCTTGTGTCATTCGTTCGGTAGAGTAAACACACGTCCACACCAACCCCCTCTGCAGCAACTTCTTGTTATTAGCACTATCTCGGTTGCCGTAATGTTGTTGTCTCCACTCCGTAGAACCGACAAGAAAGACGACGAACCTTTTTAGGTCATTCTGCCGATGACAATACGTCAGAACCTAGGTATCTCAACTGATCCCCTAATTGTTTTGACCAGTGTAGAAACCGATCAATGCAGTTGGATTTCGATGAGGTACTGTTCAGAGAGTTACATATGAGAAGATCAAGCAACTAACGATAAGTGAAGTCCATATACAAAAACTGGAAAAGGAAACAAGGGGCCAAAGGGAAAATGAAAAGTGGCACAAAGCTAGAAAGGACAGACTTACAGCATCCAAGTTTGGATATGTATGCAAGAGGAAACCTACTTCGAAACGGGCTCCATTAGCAAAAAACATTCTGTACGGCGAATTTCACTCAAAAGCAATGCAGTATGAGTGTGATAATGAGCGAATTGTAAAACGAAATTTAGAGGAGAAATCGGTAGAAAAGTCGAAGAATGTGGTATTTTCGTACATAAAACTTATGGGTTTTTAGGTGCCTCTCCAGACGGATTAATAGTAGACGACGATGTAGTCGAAGTCAAGTGCCCTTATTCTGCACGGAATATGACCATACTGGAAGCCTGCAAAAGGCTAAAGGGATTTTGTTAGGCAGAAAGTAAGCGAAAAAGAAAGCCAGAGAATGTCAAGAACAGTGCCTTTCAGAACAGAACAGATTGATAACTCTCTAACACTCACATGGTTTTTATTTCCACAACCAGGGCCAGTTGGAAATGACATAGCGGGAAATATGTTATTTTGTGTTATAGACGCCTAAGGACATTCACATAGAAACAATAAAGAGGGACGAAAAGTTCAGGAGAGAAAAAATGCTTAATATGTAACTGACATGCTGCTGCGAGAAAATCTAGTTGCCTGAGATCATTGATCCCAGGATGACCAGATCAATGGATATAGGAGAACCTGAGATGAAGTAAAATACTGAGTGTGTGTAAATCATGAAACGCTACATTTGATATGGAAAAAATGAAGCATTTATTTCAAGAACAGAAAATAATTAGGTATAATTATTTGTTTATAGTACGCAGTACTAGTGCCTGTGCTAACAATAGGCTGATGAGAATATCTTAGGAACTTTAATTCTATTATGTACATAATAATTTTGCTCTTGTTATGCATTTTCATAATTTGTTTATTGTAATAAAATGTCCTACATAAATGAACTTTTATTATTACCTCCATTAAAAATGAATTTGAATTTGAATTTGAATTTATTGTTTCTCTTATACAGGCCACTGAGGCTACAAAGCCTCTTTATGCAGCTCTCTTCATTCAGAGGGCGGTTAAATACAATAGAATAAATGAAGAATAAAAAACTTAACCTATACATACAGTTGACAATAGAAGTTCTTGTTAATACATCCGTTCACCTTGAACATGATAATTGTATAGCTGATAGATTACAATGAAGGGAGTGTTTTATCGCTCTGATAGGAAGTCCTGAATACTGGTGCAATTTATATTTATTCCAGAGAATACGGAAATACGGAATGAACCTTTGCATTTTTCGGTTCTGTGATGGGGTATCTGGAGCATCTGTGCAGTGTGTCTATTCGCACGGTTATGCACTGATTGCATGGGAGTTAGTGTGCAGTAAATATAAGACGGAATTTTGAATTTTAGAATTTTTATCACAGTCAGAGCCATGGCATACTGTCTTCGTTCCTTTAACTTAAGCCATCCAATCTGGACGTAAAATGGAGTTATATGAGACTCTCTTGGTACATTGAGAACAAACCGCAAGCAAGCATTTTGCATTCTTTGCAATTTTGTATTGAGGACCTCTCCCATATCATGGTAAATTATAGATCCATAGTCAAATATTGGTAATATCAAACTCTGTATCAGTATCTTTCGTACATTTTGAGGCAAATAGAAGCAAGTTCGCCTAATTTGATATAATGACGATGCAACCCTTTTCAGAATCATGTTTGTGTGATCCTGCCACGATAATCGAGAGTCAAAAATAACTCCCAGATTTCTTACTGCTGACTGATACGGAACTGTTTGGGATGCAAGCTGTAAAGGTGGTACTGGGTCAGGTAGGGAACTGAGTAATTTGGTATAGCCGATGATGATCGGTTGCGTTTTTTCGAAGTTAAGTATTAGATTATGATCGAGTGCGTACTGAGATAGGCTTTGAATGTCACTGTTAATTAGTGCTACGTTCAAATGAATGGATTTCAGATCCGCTTGTAGATATAGCTGAAGGTCATCTGCGTACATATGATGTTGACAGAATTTAAGGACAGATGGAAGGTCATTTATATACACGGAGAACAGGAGTGGACCAAGGACCGAACCCTGCGGCACACCTGTTGTTACTTCACACCATTCTGAAACATTGTCATCTGCTAGGACTACTCTCTGACATCTGCTTGTTAGGTAAGACCTAAACCAGTTCGTTACTGACTTTGAAAGGCCTAGATTTCTTAATTTAACTAGTAGGATCTCATGGTGAACTCTGTCAAAAGCTTTGCTGAAATCGAATAGAGATAATATAGTTATTTCCTTCCGGTCCATTGCTAGACGAATGTCGTCTGTGACTTTGATAAGGGCTGTCAGAGTACTATGTTTTGATTTATATCCAGATTGGTTCGGGTTTTGGATATTGTTGGAATTTATATATTCATAAACCTGATCAAAAACAATCCGTTCTAACGCTTTCCCAATTGCACACAATATACTTATTGGTCTAAAGTCACTACAGTTTAAGGCGTTCGTGAATTTTGGTATTGCTTTGATGTTGGCTTTTTTCCATTGTGTCGGATAAATACCCATTTGCAGGCTATAGTTAAATATATGCAATAAAACTGGCATGAGGAGGTCCATATTCCTTTTCAATAGCGTAATAGATATACGATCTGGTCCTATGGCTTTTGAAGTTATCCTAAATATGGCTAAATGAATGTCCTCAGGATATATATAGCCAAAATGAAATTCTTCCCGTCGGTCAGTAAATATTTCCCTGTAGTTAGCAACAGTTGACAAAACTCTATTGCTGTCTACAACGGTTGATACGTTTAAATAATGCTTATTAAGCTCATCAGCGCTCATTGTTGGGTTATTGCTTTTGTGTCTGGATTTTCCAACACCGAGAGTTTTTGTAGCTCTCCACAAAGCCGAAGAGTTTTTAGCTGAATTAATTAGCGAATAAGTGTAACGTATCTTTGTATTACGAATAACTTGCTGGGTTCTGTTGCGTAAGCTTTTGTATTCTACAATGTCCTCGGGTTTCTGTGTTCTGTTGCACTTCTTTCTGGCTCTATTTCGAGATCTTATTCGATCTTTTATTTCTGTGTTGATCCAGGCAGCTGGTGCGTGCCTCACGTTAGCTGAGCGCACTGGGGCATGGCGATCATATAAATCAATTAAAAATGTGTTCAATGTTTCTACCTTCTCATCTATAGTTTGCTGCTCGAAAACAGTGTGCCATGGAACTGAGATGGCATCGGCCTTAAACCTTTCATAATTAAACCTTCTGAAGTCTCGAAAAGTTCGAATACTGGGCTTATATTTTGGAGTTGACAGGGTATATACTGCGTATAAGAGATCATGTGCTGAGAAGCCAGAAGCAGCAGTTTGGCCAAACTCAATCACGTGATCATTGCAGTTGGATGCTATTAGATCCAGAGTAGAAGAGGAGGTTGCAGTGTGATGTGTATCTTGATACGGGAGCCACGACAGATTGCAAGTATTTAGAGTTTCTACTATGTTTTTCGTTTCAAATGTAGCCGACCCAAAATGGGCATTCAAATCACCGGCTAATATTACATATTTATAACTAAAAATGTGTGAAAGCATGTCATTTAATAGTAGTTCCATAAAACCGACTTTGGGTGCTCTATAAACACAAATAAATAATACTTTAGTATCTTTCAGGCAAATCTCTACGAATAGGTACTCAGGTCTGAAATTCTCATTATTTGGGGATTTGCAGGTGACCCGGCACTTAATGTGCTGTCGAACATACACTGCTACTCCACCCCCTTCTCTACGTTGTCTGTCATTGCGGTAGATATTATATCCTGGCAAGGTTACAGATGAATCAGTAATGGACTTATTGAACCATGTTTCACTAACAGCGATTACATCAATACCGGAGTTAACAAATGTGTATTCAAATTCTGCGAAATGTTCTAGCATTTTAAGTGACTGCGTGTTCAGGTGAGTTACTTTAAAATCATTGGGTAATCTATCAGCTATATCACAAAGATAGGCATGCATATCATACTCATTGGTACTAATATCCATGCAAAAGATAATTGAAAGTTATTATAAATTGTTAAACAAGAAATATCAAAAATTACAAAATCTAAAACTTAAGCTATTTTCTAAATATTAATCAATAATATCGGCTTGTATTTTGGCTAGACACTGTAGTTAAAGTTCCACCAGTAACCATATTACATGTCTGTGCTTACACTTGTAACTTTGATCAGTTGAGCCCCCTCACACTGGCACGTATGAGGGTCCTTTACGTACGAGGAGCGGGAAACTTTTTCTTCAAAAAGTCCAATTCTCGGAGTGTTTTCACACGATGCCTCGTGTCATCAATGCGGATCAGAACAACGCCATCTGCAGTCCAGACACCGTGTAACCCAAAGTGGCTTACTGCTTGTTTTACAATATCAGTCCGGGTTTTCGTCAGATCTTCTCTTACAGTTATGCCGGTATTCCTTAAGTATTTCTTCGACCTGAAGAGTGCTGCTCGATCTGCATAGGACACGAACCGCACTATTATTGGCCGCTTCTTTCCAGCATCCCGGAGTCCTACACGATGAGATCGGTCTATTCTTTGGGGATCGATTGTCACATTCAACTTGGCAGCAACATCCATTACACACATGTTGGTGTCCTCGCCTGGTGTTTCTGGAATACCAAAAATTCTCAAGTTATTTCGACGCTGGTACTGCTCAAGTTCATCAGTGCGGTCATTCAGTTGCAGCTCAAGTTGATTTATAGTGTCGTCTCGCCTGGCAAGTTCCTGTCTGAGCTCATTGATTACCTGGGTGTTAAAATCTATTGTTTCTTTTAGTTTATCAATCACCTTATTAGCAACTCGATCCACGAGCTCCTCGATTAGGTTCGTATTACTCAGCAGGCTTAAAATGTCAGCTGAGTCTCGGCGCACATCCTGCGTAGCTTGGTTGTGGTCCGCTGAGGAAAAAGTAGTGCCACTGTCCTTCCAGTTTCTTTTTGAGCCGTCAGCGTCGCTAGCATTGCGACAACCCTGACTGCGATCCACGGTCTTCAATTGTTCTCCCGAGCTGCTACCTGCTCCGTTCCTCTCTAGGGCGCTAGGGTCGTCTGCTTTCACTTGCTTCCGCTGTACACCCTTCGTTTGTTCACGAACTCCGCGCTCCCCACTGCGGTCAACTGCCTTCTTTTGTTTGTCTTTGCCCGTCATTTTGTGGTTTTCAACTCTAACCTCTCACACACTTTAATACTTGTTTATCAAAATAACAGCAATATTTCAACTTACTGCGTTTATCACCGAACGTTCTGCTGTTGATTTACTTCTCACTGATCACTCTTGCAATGCACTGCTTCTACTTTGTCGCCTTCTAAAAGCAATTCTGGCTAGGAACTATCACTCACGTTTATGCCGCCATATGGTTGCGCGGGGTGAGATGAAGTAAGTATAAGTGATTGGCCACACGGAGTAGTTTCAGATCTCACGAAAAACAAGATGTTCAGTAAAGAACATATAGCCTACTTTCTCCTAAATGTATGAGTATAGTTATAACTCGTTGTTATTATCAAAGAGTATAATAGAACTATTCTTTGTTGAAGGCCATAGAAACGATTTACCTCTACCAAACGCCACAATCTAGATAAAAACTGCTACCATCATTGAAGAAAGAAAGATAAGAAGTATCTCAAGAATGTTATGGATCTGGAGACATAATCGACCGGACTGGCTGCGTGGCTCGGCGGTAACGTTCTCGCTCGCTGAGCCCTAGGTTGCAGGTTCGTATCCTGGCGCAGTCAGCTGGCATTTGAGGGTGCACAAATGCGAGGGAGCCGTGTCAGTACATTTACTGGCACGTTAAAGATCCCCTTCGGGCCAAAATTCCGGCACCCCGGTGTCTCTAAAAGCAGCAGTAGTTAAAAGGGATGTAAAACCAATAACATTATTATTATTATTATTGTTTTAATGTGCTAAACGGTTCCAGGCTAGTGTTCAGAAGTAAAGGGGGAGTTTTAGTCGGTAGTCTGCTACTCAGCAGCAGGAGCCCGACACTCTGTGCGTAAATGCATTTCATGCCAAAAAAAAAAAAAAATATATTATTATTATTATTACATATACGGCCTGCCGTGGGCAACATCCAACTTTGAGTTGAGGCATGTCTTTACACGTCTGGTTGTGCAGGGCTTTCACAACCCTAATTGAAAAAAAAGGAAGGAAGGTTGTAGTTTTACGTGGCCGTGAATCTTGTGATTATGAGCCACGGGACCTCCTTTTTACGTGGAATCCGAACCACAGGACATGGCATTTCACTTCAAAAATCTCACATGCATTGACCGGGAATCGAAAACCCTAATTGAATTAACAAATCTTTCCATGACCCTACAGGGACGTGTGTATACAATCTATGTGGATATTTTCGATTGCTATTTGCCTGAAATAAAAGTAGTAATTAATACCTGAACTAACACCAACGGCTTGAACTCAGTTACTATGTGAAATCGTTTTGTTCTTTACTTCAAATAACATTTTCAAGTAACGCAAAATAGGCTGTTACAAACCCTTTAAAATAAAAAGTAAAAATGTATCGTAGTATCATCTTGTCATTCTTCAAATTCGATGCGCATAGAATGCCAATGGTATATTAATCAATGGAGCCCCACGTAGACTAGTCGTGACTTCTAGTGGTGAAATATCTAACAATATAATCCTAACAGAGCGAGTGCTTTCTAGCGGCCAGAAGAAGAAACTTTTCAATAAAATCTGGTCGGCGTGCAGTTACCTTTTTGGCAGCTAGATGTCTCGAGTAAATCTGCTGGCGAATTATATTATAATTAAATATATATTTTACACCATAATATGCACAATATAACGCTTAATTTTAAAACATCTGAGTCATTACAAAACAATAAACATATAACATTTCAAGCAAAAAATCTAGCTCTGATCGGGTTTGATCCATAGGCAGTTGAGCGATATGCTAACGCTCTACCACTGAGCTAATTGTGTTAACGAATATCGTTCTATATAAAATGACTTACATAGAACTTGTTAGCAAATAATGATTTATACTAAACGATTTCATCACTGGAGTATATTATTTATACATAAAGCATTTCATACAAAGTTTATTTATTTTGTATCAGTACGCTATATTGCATTCAATACTCAAATTAGTGAAATATAAGTCAGGCACAAGATATCCGCTGCCATCTTGTCTTATTACTGAATCAGCTCAGCTTTTTAAAATCACGTCTGCACTATAGTATTACAAAATAAACTTTTAATTTCGAACGTGCCTCTTCCTTTAGAACAGTTAAAACGATTCTCGGCTCGATAATCGGAACTGGTGGGTCCCATGATATGGATTATAAAGTTTGCATAATTCGCACGGCCGCCATCCTGAAATGGTATGGCGGACGACCTTGTAGTTTGGTCACAAGACGCATCCTATACGAAGGTATGTTGTTACCAAATTTGGTAGAGATCGGATGATTTGGTTAGTCGTTATTTGATTTTACGTTTTGAACGTTTGAGTGGCCGCCATTCAGTTTTAGTAAAGATGGCGGCGATATAAAACATGACACTGAGGTGTCCTTTGCTAGTGCTACCTTTGTACCAAATTTCGTTCAATTCGCATTCACCGTGTTCGAATTGATAGGGGGGGACAGACATTCAGAGTACACACACTCACACACACACAGACACACACACACAGACTCACACACACACACACACAGACTCACACACACACATACACACACATAGACAGACACACTTTTTTCGCCCTGTGTTGATCTCATAAGTCTACTTTCATTTTTTGCAAAAATCGAAAGTAGGCTAAAAATGGGAATTAGGGTCTAGAGAACCAAAGAACCATACGAATCACCAAAATAAATGTATGTATGTTTGTATGTATGTATGTATGTATGTAGGTCTATGTGCGTACGCATTTGGCACCTTATAAATCGATAATAGCTGGCTCCATTGATTAGAATACTTCACGGTTTGTGGTCTTGTTTGTTTTGTCTAGAAGACGATACCTAGAGTTGGACGTCCGCATCGGATGGTTTTTAGAATAGATATTCCCAATAAACCTGAACACGAACTTATCTTGTCCATCTTTTTTTTCTAAAATATCACGAGCGTGCTAACTACAAACCAGTCATATACAGTATTCAGTGTCGCATCGAGTGAAACCAGTCGCTGATCTGTGCGGTAAGAATTATACCATACAACGTATTACTAATGTCGGAACAATATGTTTTTTGTTCGGGAGTTTATCCTCAAATAATTCTAAAACAGTTACCTAGAAGGGAATCCAACGCTGTCCCCATCTATCCTGAGTGTGTTTTTACTGTTTTTTCCACAATCCCTCTTGGTAAATGCCGAGACAGTACCGTACGTGAAGTTTCAGGGCACCTGTCCCATCCCTGACTCTAATACAGTTACACACATAATCAACTACACGGGACTGATGATAATAATAATAATAATAATAATAATAATAATAATAATAACGTTATTGGTTTTACGTCCCTTTCAACTACTGCGGCTTTTAGAGACGCCGAGGTGCCGGAATTTTTCCCCGAAGGGGATCAATAACGTGTCAGTAAATCTAATGACACGGCTCCCTCGCATTCGCGCATCCTCAAATGCCAACTGGCTGCACCAGGATTCGATCCTGCAACCTTGGGAACAGCAAGTGAGATCGTTAGCGTGGAGCCACGCAGCCAGCCAAAGGTACTGATGGCCAATATGACTCAAGCCCCTACAATGTGTTATTATCAACAAGAATGTTAGAGGAAGTAAGAAAGGTATCTGTACGAACACATTGTGTCAAAGTTACATATTGTGACACTACTACAGTATAATTTTATTGCTCATATATTGTTCCACGCCTAGGCACTTGCACACGTAACTCGTCGAACAATAATATTTGTGACAAGAGGAAGACAACTTCTTCCTGTCGTCAAATTGTTCCCTTCTCCCTCCGTCCTGTCAGCGTGTTCATCATTTTCCTTGCGCAAGAGATCTTATGGAGCCACGCCGCCTACCACCCATTCAAAACAATTCCCAAACTAATGCTGTCGACTCCACTCACCCGATTTTAATTCTGAAAAATGCATTGGAAACAGTAAATAAATCTCCATTTTCGTATTACCAGGTTTTTTCATATTTTAAGCAGAGATATAATAAACTGTTAGTAACATTTTTGTTTTTCACATTTTGGAAAATGCATCGAATTAATATCAATTCAATTGCAATCTAGTATACATAGTGGTTTTCAGATCGCAAATACGAGCTTTCGTTTAAGAGAAAACTTAAAAAAGAAATTGGCTCACTTTGATGCTGCTACGTGGTGTCAGAATTACAAACTAAAAAACGGGGCATTTAGCCCTAAGAGATGGAACTAAGAACATATTCAGAGCCACCAGGGCTGCCTACTCTAGTAAGTTACTCTATTAGGTTAAACTATTTCAGGTAGCCTATATTTCAAACTGCAGTACTTAGAAATGTTAGTATTATCAACTTAATTTCGTCAATATTCTAGATAGGTCTATATAGATTGGCATGAATGTACAATTTTAAGAAAAGTAGTCTCTTTAGTTCGCCACGGAACTACTTGTTACTTTCCATGCTAGGTTCTGCCTTCCATGATAGCTCCCATACAACTCACGAAATTGAACAGGTGCTATTTTTCCCGGCATGTAAGTTTGAGTACAACAACCAATCGGATTGCTTTTCTCGTTCTAGTAGAGATCTTAGCGACAGCATTAACAAATAGGCTACATTTGTTATGTCGGTAGGAAGAGTACTGCTGCGTGGTCCACCGCACCGCTCTCAGAGCCCATGGACTTTAGAAGCCCAGCCCGTTCAGTGCCGTTCTCGTCTAATGCGGCCGCGTTCTGGCCCTTAGCACTGGGCTCAAAAAGCCCACCGTAGCCCACTGCACAGGAGGGGCTGGGCCGAGCAGGCAGACTAACGCTCACCACGCGTGCACAGCAAATGCTCGCTTTACACTTATATTCAGAATTTGAGCAATACTAGTGTCACTAAGCTAATGGTATAGTTCAAACTGGCTAATCTCTATCTGAAATACTTCGATAGTTGTTGTTGATTGATTTAGGAGCTTTGCGACATCCTGGTCATGTAGCCCCGTGTATTTGTGTGTGTGTGCAATTTGTCTGATAACCTGTGTTATTGTGATGGCTCTATTAGTGTGCACCTTTGTAATTCAGATGAGGATTGGAAGGAAGCGGCCGTGGCTTTAAGTTAGGAACTATACCGGCATTTGCCTGGATTAGAAGTTAAATAACAAATCGGAAATTAAGTACTGTACCGAGTTTAACCGAGTTTTACAAATATCACTTTCGTCAAATGAATTTAGATAACTATTTGAAGTTATTAGACTTTGGACAAAACGAAGTTTTAACTTATTGGCTGCATTACGTCGTTCTAAATATTGGCTTTATCTCAAAGGTGTGCCACTGTTAGTAAATTGCGCAAATAGTAAGAACAATAGGAGCCTCCTTGGCTTAGGCGGCAGCACGCGGGCTTCTCACCGCTGGGTCCATGGTTCAAATCCCGGTCACACCATGTGAGATCTGTGCTGGACAAAACGGAGGCAGACAGGTTTTTCTCCGGGTACTCCGGTTTTCCCTGTCAACATTTAATTCCAGCAACACTCTCCACTACCAATTCATTTATTCTGTCATTCATTTAATAATTGCCTCAGAGGAGTGTGACAGGCTTCGGCAGCCGGCACAGTTCATATCCTCACCGCTAGATGGGGGCTTCATTCATTCCATCCCTGGCCCGGTTGGTCGACTGGAAGCAGGCTGTGTATTTTCAGTAGGAACTATTATACAATTATTAATAACAAGAAGTTCCGTGACGAACTAAGGAGCCTATTTTTCTTAAAATTTAAGATACATGCCAATGATTAATCTATATGGCTCTATCTAGAATATAGACGAAATCAGGTTGCTAATATCGAAATTTCTAATTTCGAAATATACCTGGCATAATGTAGACTAATAGAGCACTATAGTTGGCAGCCCTGGTGGCTGAATATATTCCTAGTTCCATCTTGTAAGGTACAGAAAACAAATATTGGTTGAAGTATAATGGATAGCATGGACGTTACATGCAGTTAGACATTCGATCTATCAGCACGCGTAAAATCGTGTTGGCAACAATGTCATGCATGTGTTGGTCAGTAATAATCTGAAAAATCATGATTTATTGTTGTGCCAATTTTGGATGAAAACCGTTTATTAGAATAGAAGTGACATTTATTTTAAAATTGGACCTATTAGCAGGCTTAGAATCATGTTGGCAGCACTGACGTATATTAGTTACTCATAATTAATCTAGAATGTCAGGTACTATACGTGTGCAAAGTTTGGAGCTGTTGGCTTGCATAGTTTGATATATTATATTAGGGTAAAGGAATAGAGACAGCATTTATTAGCAGTTAACAGCCCTGGTTGCTCTTAAGAATACGCATAGTCATATCACTTATGGTACACATAGCACATACGAAATTTGGTTGAAATCCAATTGATAGTATAGAAGTTACATGTATTTAAAAATTAGTCTTATGAGCAGGCTTAGAATCATGTTGGTAGCACTGACGTATATTAGCTACACCAAATTAATCTAGAATGTCAGATAATATACGTGTGCATAATTTAAAGCTGCCGGCTTGCATACTTTCTGATATATTGGTATTTGGATAAAGATATAGAGAGAGCATTTTTAACAGTTGGCAGCCCTCGTGGCTCTTAATAATACGCTCAGTTATATCCGTTTATGTACACATAGTACAAACGAAATTTGGTTGAAATCCAATTGATGGTGTAGAAGTTATATGTATTTATAAACTAGCAGGTACCCGCGGCTTCGCTCGCGATCAAGACAATTGCTGATAATTGGTCTATTCTATTACAGCAATCGCGGCTACAGGTGGGTCCATTCTAATTCTGACAATTCTGATACATACAGGATATTGATATGAGCAGCAATGTGGGAATTTTATAGAGTTGTGAAAGTCTGCAGGGTACGATGTTACATTATGTGAACACAGTTTAGAATTACGTGTTTGGTTTTGCCATCTTCTGCGGAGACATAACTATTTTGCTGTCCAGATACTAGCGAGCACGCCAGATACAGTTGCCCATGGAAAAAAAAAGGTTTTGTCTAAATGTACACTTGCTGGTGTTAAGTGTGTGTGTCATTGCGCTTTGTTAATAGAAATTGCGAATATTGTTTGAAGAGGGTACTGCACTCTTGCACACTGGAATGGCAATCTATCGGAATATGGGGAATTAATAGTATTTTTACTTAAGTTATTCTGGGTGTAATTTTGCCGCACTTATTGATGATTTGAACGTCAACATGTCGCTATTAATAGACCTATAGTAAAATATCTCTCACCTTGGCCGCTGATGTACATTATGCAGTCTCTTCCAGTGTCACATCCAGGGATTGAAATTCTCCAACAACCCTTTTGCCTCACATGCGTCTCTAATTAATAAAAAATCCCGATTGTTGTTGTTTGAGTCTTCAGTTTTTTGACTGGTTAGATGCAGCCGTCCATGCTTCCCCCTCCTGAGCTAATCGTTTCATCTCTACATAGCTACCACACCCTACATCCGAGGCAATCTGTTTAACCCTGCTCTACTCCTACAGTTCTTGTCCTCGACCCTCCCATCCATAACTAAACTTGCTATTCCTGTGTGTCTTAATATGTGTCGTACCAACCTATCTATTCACTTCATTAGCAGTCGCCAGAATAATTTCTCCTCTCCCACTAGTCTTAATAGCTCTTCATTAGTTATCCTATCTACCCATCAGATCTTCGTCATTCTCCTGTAACACTACATTTCACACGCTTCAATTGTCCTCTTTTCTGCTGCACCGTTAGTCCAAGTTTCACTCCCTTATAGTGTCACGCTCTAGACTAAACCTTCCAAAAATGACTTCCTAATACCTAAATGTATATTCGATCTCAACAGATTCCTTTTCTGTAGAAAATCTTTCCTTGCCTGAGCCAACCTGCTTTTTATATCTTCTTTGCTTCGTCCATCACTGGTTATTTTGCTTCCAAAGTAACTCAAGTCTCCTACTTCCCGTAGCGTTTCACCTGCCAATTTAAGGTCCATAGAGGTTTGTGATTTATTTCGGCTTCATTCCAATAATTTTGTTTTACATGTATTGATTTTCATCATGAATTCCTTCCTCAAGACGGAGTCCATACCATTCAAAAAACTCGTTCAAATCCTCTGGCGTATCGGCCAAGATGACGATGTCATCAGCAAATCTCAAAGATGAAATTATTTCTCCTTGAATCTTCGCTCCCACTTTAAATGTTTCTCCAATTTCCTGATTATTGTGTTTTTAGAGATCTTTGAAATGCGTTGTCCTCGCACAAGGTGTAGATGCATTGTCAAAGGAAAACATTCCATGTTACGAAATGGGCCGCATAACCTCTCCCGAAAGCCTATTCTGGACAGCAGTTCCTTGAACTCAGATTTGCCAACATTTTATTGTGTCTTTCCATGCGGTATATCACTGTACCTCAACATACAGGAGAGTGCTTTAAAAATAATGTCTTGTGTAAATTTTGGAAAAGGTGGTGAGTGTGGTTTTTTCCGGAGTGGATACTCGCTCGTAGAAATTCTTTTCAGTCAACTAGACTGGTTCACAATTTTGTAAGTGCACACTGAGGTATGTGACGGCGGGATGCCTTACGTGTTACGGAAACGGCAATAGCCGCCACAGAGCTTCGTTGCTACTGAAATAACGACCAGACTTACATTTGTACTTAACTATACGGGATTTGTAGGCCCAGTGTTTATGAAATTGAACTTAGCTATATCGCTACCTTTATTTAGTAGCCACTACTGTAGTGTTTAAAAATTAAAAGTGATATTAGAAGGCGCTATCCCTAATTTTTTTCCCCCTGGCACGACACACCATGAAGGGCCTAGGCCTATCATGCGACCGCTTCCCTGCCATTTGGCCTGCAGATATTGTGGTGACGTGTGGTCAGTGCATCGTGTCCCCTCGGCCGTTAATCTTGTTCTTCGTGACCTGGGCGCTGTCTCTCTATCAGACAGCTACTCAATTGTCCTCACGAAGCTGAGTGCACTCCGTTGCAGCCCTCACGTCAGTGTCTAAAATCTGTGACGGAGCCGAGAATCGAACCCGGGGCCTCCGGATGGGAGGCAGTTGCGCGACTCTGTTCTTATTGTGTTTATATATATCTTGAAAAAGATAATAAATGGATTGGCATTGCCTCCTATAGGGATATATAGAAAATCGGATGTCATACCTTGAGGTTCAGTTGCCATGGAAACGGACTTGCCATTAGTTCATCAGTTTATCAGAGTGAAGATAGTTTTCTGCGAATATCTTTGAAACTGTTAGTTTTAGGGCCTTAAAATGTGGTTTTCGGTGTCCCGTAGGGACAAACCGAGTACTGTTTCTTGCATCGAGGGGCGTAAAACAAGCTTTGTCCGGTCTTCATGCGACAACTTCGATATTTTGTCCCGGTTGAGTATTTTTGGTGACTTTTCAGTTATGATGCTCGGTCCACGGGAACAATGATTTATTTGCGGATCAAAGGCAGCCTATATGTTATCCCAGGGTATAGGATGTCTCCTTTTCAAATTTCAAACAAATCCGTCCAGCCGTTTTAGTCTCAAGAGGTACCAAACTAACATACAAACACACACGGACACACATACAGATTTTCACAATTATAATATAGCCCATATAAGGGATTGGACCTATCAGCAAGTTTTGATTCATTTTGGCAACACTCTCATGTATGACCTCCTGAAAATTAAACTGAAATATTATTATCTATATGTGTGCCATTTTGGAATAGCTCCCATGCATACCTTCCAAGATATCCAACAGTTATGACTATGCGTATTCGTATGAACAAGCAGGGCTGCCAACTGTTAATAAATGCTCTCTCTATTTGTTTAATCCTAATATCAATATATCAGAAACTATGCAAGTCATCATCTCTAAGCTTTGCACACGTATTGTGCCCAACTCTAGGAATGGGTATTCCAAGATTCAGACACCTAGATATCAAGGGAAAGGCTGTAGCCGCTTTTGAAAGTTGAGATATTTGAATATCGCGCTACATTGCTTCTCGAAGCAATTGGAAAGAATATACCGCTAACTGCATGTCAAGTGACGTAGCGAGTAATAGCAGAGGTCGAGGCTATTTATTGATTATATAGTTAGCCATGGAGTGGGGGAGCGTGATGGCGTAGTGGCTTAGCTGCCCGTCTTTCACCCGGACGGCCGGGGTTCGAATCCCGGTGACAGCAGGGTGGAATTTTCACCTGAAAAATCACGTGGCGTCAGGAAGGGCATCCGGCCTTAAATCCCCGGCCAAAACCAAAGTGAGCCTGGATGGCTCCGGCGACCCCAATTAATTGGGAAAAGCCGACGAAAGAAAGAAATAGTTAGCCATGGAGTAGAGACTTGAGACTTGGATCAGATTACTGGCACGGCCTAATGAAAGAGAATGCAATTAGTATCAAGTAAATCGGACCAGGGATACCAGAGATATGAGGATTTCCAGATATCAGCGTGATGACGCGTGACCCTGGCAGTTTTGAATAAAAGCCGGCTGGTGCAGGCATGGTTAGCTCACTTCAACACAAGCACTTGCCTAGCAAGGTGCAGCTACGCTGAGCCAAGGCACATGGTTGCCGGATCTACGCAGAAGTTATTTTCAAAGTTGTGATAGTCACAAAAGTGCTGCGCTACGAGGTGGAACTTAGTAAGTTTCCGGCGAGGAGAATCACTGAGGTGATTGATTATTTTCTACAGACACTGGAGAAATATTTTTATATTTCTACATGGACATATGCTAGACTTTGTCTAGAATTAGTACTTTGTCACAGTCCAGTAATAACCTAATACTTGGATATTTAAATCCATTTCAGTCAGTTTTCATATTTGTAACTTAATAACCACTTCGATCTATCAGTACATTGAAGAACAGTCTATCACGGTGCTGTTCGTTAGTCTACGCAAGGGAAACTACAGGTTGCTTAGCGCATGGTAGATGGTGATAAACCATGCCCAGGGAACGATCTTCAGAACAGCCGTTGATTGGTTAGACTGTCAGTGTCTTCTTGTATTGATAAGATTACCGTGAGTTATGTTACAACTGACATATCTAAGAATAGATCACTTAGATCTGACCCCATTTAAACAAACTGTTATGGCTTTGATAGAAGCCCATATTAATATGGAACAACAGTTAATTCAAACGTCAAGAGATACTACCACTATGTCTGACTAGACGGATTGTGGGTATATAATGGCGGCCGATACAAGTATTATACATGCTTGTCCGATAGGCACGTTTATGGATAAATCTGGTACAGACCAGGTTTACTACGCTTCAAGACCATCAAGAAATGTAAGCCACATTTGAATTATATTATGCCTAGCTAATTGGAACAAACTATTTTTCGGCAGATGACCAACACATTTATTTTTCTTCGTATTTAAATCTTGCAATGATTTACGCAAGACTTGTTAGTTATTCTGAGTATTTTCAGCACTCAGAACAGTTTAGGGTCGATGACCGAGCATTTCGAGCATTTATTTGAATATTTCATATTTTAGGGATATCACGGAAAACCGTCGATGTAATGGTTGAGTTAATTCTTTTTTTTGTTGAGGAATGGATATTTTTTCCATATTCGAAGGTTCGAACATCTGGATTCTCACATAATGAGATGATAATTAAATATATTTAAAATAATATAACTAATAACAATAATAATAATCCACTAATAATAATAATAATAATTTTTATAATTTTCCTAAATAATTCTTGGATATTATATTTTCTAATAATCATTTGTTTTGAGAGAGAGCCTATGAAGTAGTTTAATCATTTCTAGTTTGGAACAGGAGATTTTCCGAAGGAGAGTGGTTAGCGCAAGCCCGCATTCAACCAACATTTCAGTTCTGGTTGAACAGTTGATATTTGCAATGAGCAAAGTATATTTTTCAGATAACACGGAGAGGCATGAAACGGGAAGCAATTGATATTTGTATCAAATAGGATATTTTTGTATTTATATAAAATCATGACGTAAATACACTCGAAAGTGAAAATAAGATTTTCATAAGTATGGTAAATTCACGGGTTGAACTGAATGGTAAAATAAAATAAACTTGTAAGTTTATTAATCTTCCAGTGTTGATAACAAGCAGAGGCTTGATTTATTGTATAAATTTTGGGAAGAAAATTTATATGTGTGGAGTAGTTGAAATGCCATTCCCAGGTGCGCATGTTTAAGTCGCAGGAATGAGGAGGTTTTTTCGAGCATCAATCAAATAGCAGGTTCGATGGCTCAGGTTTATAGTAGGAGTATTGGAGCCACACATTTCGTCGTATGAATAACCCGAAGGTTATTTCTTTGAAACCATCAGTTCTTATTTCAACCTTGTTTACGAATTCCATTTAGACTTTGATTTTGCTAGAACCCGGATTTGTCATGATAGTAGTTTATTCTTTTTCAGAGGAAGACCTTTGCCGTTGTTGTTGTAATATTGTGTTCTTACACAAATAATAGAATGGGCCACTGCCAATTAAAAAAATAATTCTTTAACCACGAATAATTTGAAGGATATTTTCAATCCTAGTGCCATGAACTAAATGAATTTATTATAAAGCTATAATTCTTATTTCCGCATTCTGTCGAAGAATTGCAAGTTGTGAAAGTTGCTAAAATGTCCATGAATATGAATATTTTTTATAATAATGATTCCAAGTGGAAAATTAAATAGTTGAATAGTTCAACAATTTATTGATCAAGTTGATGATTCAGAAATCATATATTTTGTTAGGAACTTGGAAGTTCATAATCGAGTCACTTCTCGAATGTTTAATGTCAGAAGAACGATTAATTTTTGTTGTGCTTCGCACAGTTCTTCGATGCTATGCTCAAGGTCAAATACTTTTCAGATGTTATTAATATGTGTAAATAATTTGTGTTGATTCAATGATAATAATATTTTTCGACAATATATAGTTTTGAAACTGGAAAAATAAGTGAAAGTTAAAATTTCTATGAACATTTATTCTACGAGTGTTAATATTATGTAAAAATTCAAACAGTGAACTACGATATTTCCAGTAGAGACAATTAAATTTGAACTGGATTTAATCATTAATCACAAATAATTTTGGAACACAGTCTACAGGACTAACAATCAGACTTGTGTTTCCAAAAAAATAATTGTCAAATGTGTTTGGAAAATTTCTGTATATTGTGTAAATAGGAGTTAGGGTCGCCACACGTGAGTGATGCTGTTTTGAGCATTTTTGCAGTCAATTTTAAATTCAAAATAAAATGAGATAATTTTACATGATGTGTTACGCCCAATTGAATCTCCTTCTATCCTTATTGTTGCATTGAGCCAAAAATCAGTAAAGCATTTTTTTTCATTTGATGTCGTTTTTGCGATTAGCTTTAACCCATCTGGCGCCCCGGGATATTTTGACTCTCGTGCTGACTGATTATTGGTAAAATGCATATGTGGTCGTGCGGACTCCGGTCTAAACGGGCACAGTATTGTACCTGACATTCTAGATTAATTCCGACTAACTAATATACCTCAGTGCTGCCAACATGATTCTAAGCTTTCTGTTAGATTCAATTTTCAATTACATGTAACTTCTATAATAACAAATGGATTAATTTGGAGTAAATAATATACCTCGGTGCTGCCAACATGATTCTAAGCTTTCTGATAGTTTCAATTTTTAATTACATGTAACTTCTATACTAACTAATGGATTTTATCCTAAACTGGCACTATAATAGATCGTAATATTTCAGATTAAGTCAGAGCATCACATACATATCATTGTTCCCAACATGATTTTACGCGCACTGATTGACTAAATCCAATATCAAACAATATGTAACGTCCATACTATCCATTAGACTGCAGCCAAATTTTGTATGTGCATACTATACCTGAAGAGATCGAAACTAAGAATATATTCAGAGTCACCAGGGCTGCCCTCTGTAGTAAGTTACTCTATTACTCTATTACTTGATTCCGTCATTATTCTATATAGGTCTATATAGATTGGCACCAATCTGGAATTTTAAGAAAAGTAGGCTCTTTAGTTCGTCACGGAACTACTTGTATTTTATTGAGATCAGAAAAGGAGATGGCAAATCATAGCACATGCTCTTTCTCTTCATTTATGAACCCCAGCAGTTCGTTCAGAAGGCCATTTCAAGCCTAATAATAGAACATTGCACAGTTTATTTTTCACCGTGTGATAACGTCGTCCACAAAAATGGAATAACACTCATGTTTCTGCCATGGCCCAGTCATGCCATGAAGTAGCTTTCCCCGCTACATAAAAGGATAGTTGCGAGGAAAATAATATCTTGCATTCGACCACGGCCTCTATGAATACCCCATTATGATACTACTCACGCAAAGACATTTAAAATAGGAGGCCATGGAAGTTGGCAGCAGTCACTCTATCATTGGCGTCGCACGTAAGTCACTCTGTCTTCATGTAGTACGTATTGAAGCTGCCAGCCCATGGACTAGCAAAGCGCTCTCATTCGTCCACCGCGCTAAAAGCGACATAATATTATCCGACCCAAACACGTGCGGCGACGTTACGGGTAGCTAGGCTCGAGACTTGTGAATCCCAGTGCGGTCGTGTGGAAGCAGCACATGGGTCGGGCCGCTGTGCAGGTCCCTGTGTAGGCCCTCGAATAAATACATCAGAACGAAACTATATTTTCTCTAAACGGCGTCTGTGCGAAAAGTGCTTGCTATCTACAGAATATAAAGAACGCCCAATATTTTTATTTTATTTTTATTTTTTCGTAGTCAGTTTATCCTCCAGGTAGGCTTTTCCCACGGACTCAACGAGGGATACCACATATACCGCCTCTATGGGCAGTGTCCAGGAGCTCGACATCCAGTTGAGCGATACAACTGGGGTGGCGGGACTAGTGCCTCGCCGGGGCGGCCTCACCTGCAAAGCGAACTGTGGGCCTCGTGAGGGACGGGACGGGATGGGAAGTATGGGGGAGAAGGAGGCGACCCACAGTGGTCCGGATCAGTAAAAAAGCGGTCAAAAATCGATTTTTCAACTTTACTTTAGAAACGCCAAACCACCTTCCAAGTGAAGTATGTTAATCCGTGTACATTAATTTCACGTTTCCTTTGGAAATTGCTTCTGTGTGTCTCAGATATATTACTGCAAAAGTGATAGAATTCTTCGTTTCTGAACTCCGCACTCCGTTAAGTAAACTTTGAAATATCATTCTAACTTCAAAATTAAACTAGGGGTCTTTATTACTGTATCAGTATGTAGGTTTGGGTCTGGTATATGTGTTTATAGCATAATTTTCAATTTCAGATCACTTGTAAGGACTCTTATACTTACTTTTATAGTGCATTATTTTTTTCATGAAAAATAGATTTTGCTTGACCTACAAAAAAATGTATACATATGTATAGCATGAAACTTGTGCAAGTTTTAAAATGAAGACTTGAGAATATATCCATAAAGGTTTCATCGCCAGAACACGCCAGATGCATGATTGAGAAGGGAGAGAACATTACTGCGGGCTCTTAGGATAAACACTCGCGCGAGATAGGGCCTGTTGAGACATTTGTTTATGCTACGCAAGGGATATCTCTTGGCCATGAAACCAAAATATTCTTCAGTCGCGAGAAGTAATTGATTAGTGGTAGTTGTGTTTGTTGTGAAGAGTGAAAAATGAATTTCGTTGTTAGTCGCAGTGAACTTCATAACAAGATTCGAGAGAACAAAAATCTATCTCGCGCTCGCCAAGAAAAGTTTGTGGTAACATATCTCATTAACAAATTCCAATTAAATGTTGACGAGAGTGTAGAGAAAACAGTGTATAAGAATATAAGAACCTTTTTCTTTTTTCCTTATTTTGACCGGTGGAGAAAGTGTCACTTCTTAGAACATGCTTTTTTGAAGAAATATTCTAACTGGTTGAAAAAAGAAATTGTGATATCAATTCCGAGCTTGCCTGGCTCCGGAAAATCAGAAGATCGAGGTCGTCCTTCAAAATAATTTGAAGAGCTAACGGAGAGAAGCAAAAGAAGAAAAATTAAAGACCTAAGGGAGAGTGCCACTTCATCAGAGCTTGCCTATGCGACCGCTATGAATTTAAGGGCAGAAGGAGACGATTCATCAGCCAAGCTATTAAAAGAAGCTACCACGACTACACCAACAAGGGGCAAACAAATACGGGATGCGTGGAGAAAATGGGATCAACGAACTACAAAAATGTCAGTGGAAGAAGCCTTATCATTCATAATTAAAGCAAAGTTATCCAAGCACCAGTATATGACAATGAGAAAATTAGCTAATAAACATAACCATGATTTATACCCTAGCTATTATGCTATTTTGAATGCTAAAAAGGCTACTTATCCACAAAATGTAATAATTAAGGAAAATGAATGTGAAGTGAAAATACAAGACTTGCTGGACCACACTTCCTCCAGAATTTTATCAATGTTACCAGATGTGAGTGATAAGAGCTATACATTATATTGTAAATGGGGCTTTGATGGCAGCTCCGGCCATTCCCAATATAAACAAACCTGGTCAGAAGCTGAAAAGAGTGACCAGAGCTTATTTATGTCATCTGTCGTGCCTCTGCGCCTCGTTGACAGTAAAACAGGTATAATTGCGTGGAAAAATCCAAGAACCTCATCTACACGATTCTGCAGGCCTATTCGAATGCAGTGGGTTCATGAAACATCGGAAATTACACGGACGGAAAGGATGTATCTAAATGATCAAATTGAGAATTTACATAATTTGGTTATAAACAACACCGAAGTGCAGTATTCCTTAATATTGTCAATGATAGATGGAAAAATATGCAATGCTCTAGCACAGTCTTGAAGCATGAAGTGCTATATTTGTGGTGCGAAAATTTCAGAAATGAACAATCTACAAATAATGGCACCAAAGCCCGTCGACAATTTACAGCTTGAATTTGGAATTTCAGTTCTGCACGCACACATTCGATTTTTTGAAAGTCTCCTGCATATTTCATACCGCCTGGATTTTAAAAAGTGGAAAGTGAGCGTGAAAGATGGTAATCGAGACTTATTCGAAAGAAAGAAAAAAAAATGTGCAAGACTCATTCAGAACGAGATTAGGTCTTCTAGTTGATATTCCGAAGCCTGGATATGGAACAACCAATGATGGCAACACTGCCCGAAGGTTTTTTGAACAACCTCAAGTAGCATCCGAAATAACAGGGGTAGACTGTGAGTTAATAACTCGTTTCGGAATAATTTTAAAAGCAATTTCATCTGGTCATGAAATTGATTGTTCAGAGTTCAATTCCTACTGCAGCGAAACAGCAAGCTTATATGTACGGCTATATCCATGGTATTACATGCCTCCAACACTCCATAAAATACTTATCCATGGATCTTACATTATAGAAGCAGCTATTTTGCCGATTGGAGAACTTTCAGAAGAGGCCTTAGAGTCTAGAAACAAAGACTTAAGAAAATATAGGGGAGACCATACCAGAAAATCCTCAAGAATTTCCAATAATTTTGAATTGTTCCATCGATTATTGCTAAGCTCTGATCCAGTAATTTCAAGCAAGGGAGGTCTACTGAAGAAGAAAAGAAAACAGTTGCCTCAGGAAGTGTGTAATTTATTGTCAATACCCGAGGACAAGACGGAGCAGGAAGGGGAAGAATAAGAAGTCGACTCATCCGGATCAGAGGATGAATAAGTAAGTAATTTTATGCACTACGACAAATTTGCCTCATAGTAACATCTAATTTAAAGTTTTACACAAAATTATTTCATTTATTTTGACGGAAAATATTTTTGTCCGCTTATTTTCGAATCCGGACCATTGTGCGGCCGTGGCCTGACGGTAGCTACCATACCGGCATTAGCCCGAAGACGAAGTGGGAAACCACGGAAAACCACTTCGAGTATTGCTGAGGAGGGAATCAAACACCCTCTACTCGTTTGGACCACCCGAGACTGAGTAGACCCCGTTCCAATCATACCGCTTTTCAAATTTCGTAGCAGACCCAGGATTCGGACCTTGGGCCTCTGGGGTGGCAGCTAAGCATGCTGCCCACTACACAACGGAGACGACCCAATATAAAATTATAATTATTATTATTTATTGTGGAGTGAAAATATCATTGTGCTAACAAATTGTATTATTTTACACGAATAGGATGAATATTAATGGTTTCCGACTCAGAGAATAGACAGCAAAAAGTCAGATGGATACAATAAAAAAAAATTAAAAAAAAAAATTTTTTGTCACTAGGGTGTCTTGAAACCAGGACCCATCCGTTACGAAGCTACAGCCTTACCCCTCCTACACTTTCCCAATATATCGGCTAGCTCACATGTAGCTTACGTAACTTAATCCGAAGGGCCGAAGGTCGAACGATTTCAATTCAATCTTTAAGACCGGCAGGAATGCATTAACCAGTGCCTGGCATGTTTTCAACTTACAGTTACGTATATTAGTGACTGATTTGCATTCTAATAATGTCCACCAACAGCAGATATTACCCTCCACCATGTTTGATTCCTTGCACCTAGCCCTGCTGAGCCAATCGAAACAGCCGGTACACATGTCAGTAACGTTACTCAAGCCTGTACCGAAACTGCGGCTACATCCCATCTTAACGTTACAGCCTGTATCGTTTCTTCTCTGAGGGTCAATGCTGGCGGTACAAAGTCACAAACTCTACCATCTCTTGTAGCGTAACGTAAAAAAGCCAGCATTGAAAACGCTCATTTCGTTGTTATTTGAACCGACAACATTATCATTATAATTATAATTATTATTATTATTATTATTATTACCTTAGGTGTGTGTGGAATCAGTGTGTTAACCCGTGACATTGTGTTGGTTGTGGTAATGTGCGTATTTGTAATTGTGGCTATGTTTGGGAAGGAAATGACCGTGACCTTCACTTAGGTACCATCTGGGCTTTTGCCTGGCTATGAAGTAGGAAACCTTGCCATTCCACCTCCAGGATAGCTAGGTGGGAATCTAACCTACCTCTTCTAAAATATCATCACGACGCTCAGTGTAGTGTTTGGAACCTAAGACCTCATAGTTCCTCCCCTTTGAACCTCAATAACAAGCAAACTATCTAACTGACTAAGCTTAGTGTACAGTTTTTAGCACTGAGGCTAGAAATATCTTTGCTGGAAGACATGGGGATCGAACCCATGTCAGTTAAGAGGAGTCACATTGCACACTCATCTCCTGCAAGGTGGCTTTGTGTAATTTTATTACTGAAATATTTCCGGATTACACAAATCGAAAAAAAAAAAAGACACATGTCCACTTCCAAACTGAGCTTACACAACTGCTTTGATTTCTTGTTGTGCATTATTTTCTTTCTCTCAACTATCTTGGACATTTTGAGTTACGTAACAGTCTTCAATAAAATATACAAATTGTATAGTACTAAAAATCTGACACACTTGAGTGATGAATTACAATAGATGTATTATAAAATTATTTTGTTTCGTTTTTTCCTTTTCTTTTTCTACCCTCCAGGTAGGCTTTTCCAACGGACTCAGCGAATGACCCCGCCGTTACTGCCTCTACGGGCAGTGCCCTGGAGCTTGACATCCAATTAGGGGATACAACTGGGGAGGGAGGCTGGACTAGCGCCTCGCCCACGTGGCCTCACCTGCAAAGTGAATAGGGGGCCACATGAGGGATGGACGGGATGGGAAGAATGGGAGGGATAGACATGGAAGAGGGAAGGAGGCGGCCGTGGCCTGACGTTAGATACCATCCCGACATTAGCCCGAAGACAAAGTGGGAAAACACGGAAAACCACTTCGGGGATGGGTGAGGTGGGAATAAAACAACCTCTACTCATTTGGACCACCCGAGGCTGAGTAGACCCCGTTCCAATCATACCTCTTTTCAAATTTCGTAGCAGACCCAGGAATCGGACCTTGGGCCTCCGGGCTGGCAGCTAAGCACGCTGACCACTACACAACGGAGAAGACGCAATATAACATTATAATTATTATTATTTATTGTGGTCGCCTCCGTAGCGTAGCGGTCAGCATGGTTAGCTGCCGCCCCGGAGGTCCTGGGTTCGATTCCCGGCTCAGCCACGAAATTTGAAAAGTGGTACCAGGACTGGAACGGGGTCTACTCAGCCTCGGGTGGCCCAAATGCGTAGAGGGGGTTCGATTCCCCCTCAGCCATCCTCGAAGTGGTTTTCCGTGGTTTCCCACTTCGTCTTCGGGCAACTGCCCGGATGGTACCTTCTTCAAGGCCACGGCCGCCTCCTTCCCTCTTCCTTGCCTAACCCTCCCTTACCTTCCCTCATGAGGCCCCTGTTCGCTTTGTAGGTGAGGCCGCCTGGGCGAGGTGCCAATCCCACCTCACCGGTTGTATGCCTTCCGATTCAATGTTCCCAGCTCTAGGACACTGCCTGTAGAGGCGGTAGTGGTGAGTTCCCTCGCTGAGTCCGTAGGTTCCACCAACCTGGTGCGTAAACGACAAAAAAATAAATAAAAAAACAAGATGTTTAGTAAAGAAAATATAGCCCACTTTCTCCTAAATGCATGGGTATTGTTATAACTCTCTATCCTTTTCAAGGAGTATAATTGAATGTTAGTTGTAGTAGCTTGTTGAAATACAACGTGCTATAGGGATATTAAACATGAATATGAGGTGCCCTTTGCTAGTGCTACCTCTGTGAAAATATTCATTCAATTCGGTTTCACCGTGTTTGAATTGATATGGGGAATGGATTTGCACTCATACATGGCCACTATTTGCAAACTATTGGGCTGATGACCTTGTAATCAGGCATAAGATGCTTTCCACAAAAAGGCATGTTGTTGCAAAATCTGGTAGATCAAATTATTAGGATTGTCGTAATTTGATTTAAGCTTTTAACATTTGGGTGGCCGTCATTCCGTTTCCGTCAAGATGGCGGCGATATAAAACACGAAACTGAGGTGCCCCTTACTAATGCTACCTCTGTACCAAATTACGTTCAATTCAGTTTCACCGTGTTTGAATTGATAAGGGGAATCGATTTGCACACATACGTGGCCACCATCTGCAAACTATTGGGCAGATGATCTTGCAGTTTGGTCAGAATATGCTTCCCACATAACGATATGTTGTTGAAAAATTTGGTAGAGACTAGATTATTAGGTTGGTTGTAATTACATTTTAGCTATTAACATTTGGGTGGCCGCGATTACGTTTCCGTCAAGATGGCGGTGATATAAAACATTACACAGAGGTGCCCTTTGCTAGTGCTACCTCGGTACCAAATTTCGTTCCATTAGGTTTCACCGTGTTCGAATTGATAGGGGGAATCGATTTTCACACAAAGATGGCCGCCATCCTCAAAATATTAGGCTAATGACCCATTAGTTTGGTCAAAGGATGCTCCCTCCATAAAGGTATGTTGTTGCAAAATTTGGTAGAGATTGGATGATTAGGTTAATCGTAATTTGATTTAAGCTTTGAACATTTGTGTGGCCGCCATTACGGTTCTGCCAAGACGGCGGTGATATAAAACATGACACTGAGGTGCCCTTTGCTAGTGCTACCTCTGTACCAAATTTCGTTCCATTCGGTTTCACCGTGTTTCAATTAATAGGGGGAATCGATTTTGACACAAAGATGGCCGCCATCCGCAAACTATTAGGTTAATGACCTATTAATTTCGTCAAAGGATGCTTCCTCCATAAAGGTATGTTGTTGCAAAATTTGGTAGAAATCGTATGATTAGGTTAGTCATAATTTGATTTAAGCTTTGAACATTTGTGTGGCCGCCATTACGTTTCCGTTAAGATGGCGGCAATATAAAACATGACCCTGAGGTGCCCTTTGCTAGTACTACCTCTGTACCAAATTTTGTTCCATTCGGATTCACCGTGTTCGAATTAATAGGGGGAATCGATTTTTACACAAAGATGGCCGCCATCCGCAAACTATTAGGCTGATGACCTATTAGTTTGGTCAAAGGATGCTCCCCCCACAAAGTTATGTTGTTGAAAAATTTGGAAGGGGTCGGATGATTAGGTTTGTCGTAATTTGATTTAAGCTTTGCACATTCGTGTGGCCGCCATTACGTTTCCGTCAAGATGGCGGCGATATAAAACATGACACTGAGGTGCTCCTTGCTAGTGCTACCTCTGTACCAAATTTCGTTCCATTCGGTGGCACCGTGTTTGAGTTAATAGGGGGAATGGATTTTGACACAAAGATGGCCGCCATCCGCAAACAATTAGGCTAAGGACCTATTGATTCGGTCAAAGGATGCTTCCTCCATAAAGGTATGTTGTTGCAAAATTTGGTAGAGATCGGATGATTAGGTTAGTCGTAATTTGATTTAAGCTTTGCACATTTGTGTGGCCACCATTACGTTTCCGTCAAGATGGCGGCAATATAAAATATGGCACTGAGGTGCCCTTTGCTAGTACTACCTTTGTACCAAATTTCGTTCCATTGAGTTTCACAGTGTTCGAATTAATAGGGGGAATCGATTTTCACACAAAGATGACCGCCATCCGCAAACTATTAGGCTGGTGAACTATTAGTTTGGTTAAAGGATGCTCCCCCCATATAGGTATGTTGTTGCAAAATTTGGTAGAGATCGGATGATTAGGTTAGTCGAAATTTGATTTAAGCTTTGAACATTTGTGTGGCCGCCATTACGTTTCCGTCAAGAGGGCGGCGATATAAAACATGACACTGAGGTGTCCTTTGCTAGTGCTACCTTTGTACCAAATTTCGTTCAATTCGCGTTCACCGTGTTCGAATTGGTAGGGGGGACAGACATTCAGAGTACACACACTCACACACACACGCACACACACACACACAGACAGACACATACACACACACACACAGACAGACACACTTTTTTCTCCCTGTGTTGATCTCATAAGTCAACTTTCATTTTTTGCAAAAATCGAAAGTAGGCTAATTATTGTGGAATGAAAATATCAATGCGCTATCAAATTGAATTATTTTACACGAATAGGATGAATATTAATGGTTTCCGACTCAGAGAACAGGCAGCACAAAGTCGGATGGATACAATAAAATAATTTAAAAAGAAATAACAATTTGGTCACTAGGGCGTCTTTAACCCAGGACCCACCCGTTACGAAGTTACAGCTTTACCCCTCCTACACTTTTCCAGTATATCGGCCAGCTCACAGGTAGCTTACGTAACCTAATCCGAATGGCTGAAGGTCGAATGATTTCAGTTCAATCATTAAGACCGGCAGGAATGCATTCATCAGTGCCTGGCATGTTTTCAACTTACAGTTACGTATATTAATGACTGATTTGCATTCTAATAATGCCCATCAACAGCAGATATTACCCTCAATTGACAACCTTCCACCATGTTTGATTCCTTGCACCTAGCCCTGCTGAGCCAATTGAAACAGCCGGTACACATGTCAGTAACGTTACTCAAGCCTGTACCGAAACTGCGGCTACATCCCATCTTAACGTTACAGCCTGTATCGTTTCTTCTCTGAGGGTCAATGCTGGCGGTACAAAGTTGGAACCTCAACCATTTATTGTAGAGTTACGTAGAACTCAGCATTGATAACGCTCATTTCGTTGTTATTCGTACCGACAACATATTTATTATAATAATAATTATTATTATTATTATTATCCTAGGTGTGTGTGGAATCAGTGTGTTAACCCGTGACATTGTGTTGGCTGTGGTAATGTGCGTATATGTAATTGTGGCTAGGTTTGAGAAGGAAATGACCGTGACCTTCACTTAGGTACCATCCGGGCATTTGCCTGGCTTTGCAGTAGGGAACCACGCCATTCCACCTCCAGCATAGCTAGGTGGGAATCTAACCTATCTCTTCTAAAATATCCTCACGTGGCTTAGTGTAGAGTTTAGCGCCGATGACCTCTTAGTTCCTCCCCTTTCAACCCCAATAACTAACGAATTAACTAACTGACTAGGCTTAGTTTACAGTTTCTAGCGCTGAGACTAGAAATCTATTTGCTGGAAGAGATCGGGATCGAACCCAGTCCTTTAAAAGAGGAGTCACATTGCACATTGCACAGTAATTTTATTACTGAAATATTTCCGGATACACAAATCGTAAAAGACACACGTCCACTTCCAAACTGAGCTTACACAACTGCCTTGATTTCTTGTTGTGCTTTATTTTCTCTCTCTCAACTATCTTGGAGATTTGAGTTACGTAACAGTCTTCTATATAATGTACAAATTGTATCGTACTAAAAATCTGACCCACTCGAGTGATGAATTAAAATAGGAGTAATATAAAATTATTTGTTTCGTTATTCTCCTTTTCTTTTTCTAATCGCCAGGTTGTCTTTTCCCACGGACTCAGCGAATGATCCCACCTTTACCGCCTGTACGGCAGTGCCCTGGAGCTTGACATCCAGTTTGGGAATACATCTGGGGAAGCAGGCTGGACTAGCACCTCGCCCAGGCAGCCTCACCTGCATAGCGAATAGTGGGCCACATGAGGGATGGGACGGGATGAGTAGAATGGGAGGGATAGACATGGAAGAGGGAAGGAGGCGGCCGTGGCTTGACGTTAGATACCATCCCGACATTAGCCCGAAAACGAAGTAGGAAATCACGGAAAACCACTTTGAGGATGGCTGAGGTGGGAATCAAACAACCTCTACTCATTTGGACCACCCGAGGCTGAGTAGACCCCGTTCCAATCATACCGCTTTAAAATTTCGTAGCCGACCCAGGAATCGGACCATGGGTCTCGGGTGGCAGCTGAGCACGCTGCCCACTACACAACGGAGACGACCCAATATAAAATTATAATAATTATTATTATTATTTATTGTGGAGTGAAAATATCATTGTGCTATCAAATTATATTATTTTACACCAATAGGAAGAATATTAATGTTTTCCGACTTAGAGAATAGACAGCACAAAGTCGGATGGATACAATAAAATAATTTAAAAAGAAATAATATTTTGGTCACTTGGGTGTCTTGAACCCAGGACCCATCCGTTACGAAGCTACAGCCATAGCCCTCCTACACTTTTCCAATATATCGGCTAGCTCACAGGTAGCTTACGTAACTTAATCCGTATGGCTGATGGTCGAATGATTTCAGTTCAATCATTAAGACCGGTAGGAATGCATTCATCAGTGCCTGGCATGTTTTCAACTTACAGTTACGCATCGTAAATAACTGATTTGCATTAATAATGCCCATCAACAGCAGATATTACCCTCAATTGGCAACCTTCCACCATGTTTGATACCTTGCACCTAGCCCTGCTGAGCGAATCGAAACAGCCGGTACACATGTCAGTAACGTTACTCAAGCCTGTACCGAAACTGCGGCTACATCCCATCTTAACGTTACAGCCTGTACCGTTTCTTCTCTGAGGGTCAATGCTGGCGGTACAAAGTTACAACCTCTACCATCTCTTCTAGCGTTACGTGAAACCCAGCATTGTTAACGCTCGTTGTTATTCGTACCGACAACATTATCACTATAATTATCATTATTATTATTATTATTATTATTATTATTATTATTATTATTATCTTAGGTGTGAGTGGAATCAGTGTGTTAACCCGTGACATTGTGTTGGCTGTGGTAATGTGCGTATTTGTAATTGTGGCTAGGTTTGGGAAGGAAAAGACCGTGACCTTCACTTATGTACCATCCGGGCAGTTGCTTGGCTTTGAAATAGGGAACCACGCCATTCCACCTCCAGGATACCTAGGTGGGAATGTAACCTACCTATTCTAAAATATCATCACGAGGCTTAGTGTAGTGTTTGGGGCCAATGGCCTCGTAGTTCGTCCCCTTTCAGCCCCAATAACTAACTAACTAAATAATTAACTAACTGACTAGGCTTATTGTACAGTTTCTAGCACTGAGGCTAGAAACATCTTTGTTGGAAGAGATGGGAAACGAACCCAAGACCATTAAAACAGTAGTCTCAGTACACACTCTGTTGACGGAAGGCGACTTAGTGTAATTTTATTTCTTAAATCTTATTGTTTTATACAAACCGTAAAAGAACACACTTTTACTTCCAAACTCTACTCCGCCATGCTTGATTCCTTACACCCGGGCCGGGTGCTCTACCGATGGAAACACGCGGTACAGCTACATGTATCGTTACTCATGGCTGTACCGGAACTCCTGCTGTAACCAAACGTAACGTTACAGCCTGTACCTTCTCTACTCAGCTGGCCAATGCTGACGGTACAACACACACGACATAGCTGTAACGTTACTAATTACTGTTCCGGAACTAACGTTATATGAAATGTACCGTTACAGCCTGTACCATCTCTAATCTACCGATCAATGCCTGCGGTACAACTGTTACGTTACTACTGTAACGTTACACTTGGTTAGAACGTTAGTTGCGGTACACGCAAGAGTTACGTTACCCAACCACATCGGTTCCACGTTACATTACGTGTAACGTAACGTAAAACTCAGCGTTAATAACGCTTATTTCGTTAAGTTACGGGTCCCTGAATAAAACTTGGTACAGTATATGTTTATACACATAGTAATGCACTGACATCTAACTTGGTTCAATTGTTTACATAACCACAAGATGGCTGAAGTGCGAATTATTTCACCGGCATTCTATATCTCTGAAACTATTAGCGGTATCACCCTGAAAATTTGTACGGAGATAAAAGGCACTACTGGAAGTTCATCTATAAGACTTTCAAAAACCGGTTAAATACAAAACGAACATGGCGGCCAAGCAAATTCAAAAATCTTAAATAGATCTTTCTCGCGATTTAATGTTCCAACCGCAATGAAATCTGGTACAGGACATGTTTATACACATTGTAATGCACTGGTATCTAATTTAGTTCAATTGTTTTCAAAACCTCAAATTGGCGGCTTTGCGAATTTTAAAATGAAGTTTTTATTTCTTGTGTCGTAATCATGCGATCAATGTGAAAGTTTGAATAATGAACCTACGCAATAATTTTCCTTTAATGGTATATGACTCTATGGCCTATACATTTAACAATCCAACATGGCGACCATCCGAAATATTTAGACGGCTCTGAATATCTACGAATCTATTATAGCAATCGAACTGTTTTTTTTTATGTTCATAGGGGCTATGAACTTAAGTTCACCTATAGGACTTTAAATAACCTGGTGATCACAAATCCAACATGGCGGCGACGCGAAATATAAATATTCACATGGACGTTTCTCGCAATTTAACCATCCGAGTGCAGTGAAACTTGGTACAGTAAATCCTTATACGAATGTTAATCCACTGGCATCTAATTTATTTCAATTGTTTCCATAACCACAAGATGGCAGCTGTGCGAAATTTTAAAATCTTCTTGTTACTTCTTGTGTCCTAATCATGCGATTGAAATTTGAATGCTACACGTACACAATAATCTTCATATAACAGTACATAACTGTAGGACCTACATATATAAAATCTAACATGGCGACCATCCGAAATATTTAGTCGGTTCTCAATATCTACGAATCTATTACAGCAATAAAACTGAAATTTTGTATGTAGATAGAGGCAGTTAATATAAGTAGGATATATGAAAATAGGCTGTATAATTCTTCACGGAACTACTTGTTTTTAATTTGTATTTAATTTTTAATTTTGTTCTTTGAGCTGGGCTGTCTCACTCCAACCGCTGCCGCTCGGCTTGTTACATAGCCTGCGGTTCCAACAAGCGTCGCTCGCCTTGGGCGGCCTCAGCTACATCCGGTGCCGCTCAGGTCGCTACATAGCCGGCGGCTCTAAACAGCATCGCTCGCCTCGGCGGAACTCGGCTGCATTCGCTGGCGCTCGAGTAGGCCCCCGCGGGCATCAGGCACTCCATATAGGCACCGTGCAGGCAGCTCGAAATGCTACTACTAGCGCTACGTAGTGGCCCGTTCTGAAACAAGAGGTGAGGCGTATTGCGAGAGTCTCAGTACAGCATGTGTGACGTTCGAACAAGTTGCGGGTTTAGAGAGATTCAATTCGGGGATCTAAGTGAATCATCATGGAAGAAAGGAAAAAACCTAGTTGTCAGTGGCCACGTGAACGACGTGGAAGAGTTAATTTCGAATGCTTTCGGATATATCACAGGAAAAGTCACCCGGCAAATGTCTGTGACTTTGCCGCCTTATATCGTGAAACTTGAGGTAGGCATGGTGTAGTTAGGTCACAATTTATAAAGTTTATTTAGGAAGTATTACTTAATGTATCTCAATACGTAGACTTTCACGACCACTAACAGACATTGTAATATTTAATTTGGGGATATTAGGTCGCCTATAATATATATACAGCTGACGCGTTTGCATGCTTGCTATGTGTTAATAACTTGTAACCATTTTTATTTTGTGTTTAGGTTGACCAGAATCGTAATGTATCGAGCAGTGAATGTTCCTGTCCTGCAGGCGCCAGAGGAACTTGCAAACACGTAGCTGCGGTAGTGTATTTTGTAAATAATGAAAGTATTGTCTCGAAAACAGACCATCCGTAACAATGGGGAAATCCGAGTCCGAAAACAGTGTCAAAATAAAAATATAGGAAAGGCAAACGCGTAGAAGCACTGTTCGGCAAAAAGACTTTAGAGACATCTCTTCCTCCCTTTGAATTAAGTGAGGATATTTTAAAACACATCCCTTGCAGTCTTCGAGCAATGCTTAGAGCAGAAGCAAGAACTGAAATCGAACAATCGTGCAGGGCCGTAGTCAGCTCGTTGATGGACAGGGTAGTGAATGATGTGGAGAGAGAAGAATGTGAGGAAATTGTGACACAGCTAGTACATTTACAAGTCTCTAACGCCGTGCGCTCACCGGTCAAATACACCTTTCACACTGTGAGTGACGAAATGTTTTTTACCAGCAAAGTTCAGGTTGATACAGATCAGATAATTAAAATCTCCCTGGAAACTGTACCTCAATCACGAAGCCCTCGATGGTTTCAAGAAAGAAAGATACGAATATCTGCTAGCACGAAAGCACATCGGATCAAAACTAGGAGACATAACTTTGATACTTTAGCTCTCGCATTTGTAACTGATTCACCAATTGGGGGAGCTGCTTTGAACAATATTTCTTACGGAAGTGAAATGGAAAGTGAGGCAATAGAATGTTATGCATGTTCATTCAGTGTTCGTGTTATTCGGTGTGGGTTAATAATCCACCAAAAACAACCTTGGATGTGTGGCTCTCCAGATGGCATAGTTCTCAAGGGGAATGCAGCTGACAGAGTGTTAGAAGTTAAGTGTCCTTCTTCCTGTAAAGATAAATCAATAGTTGATGAGGCAGGGAATGTGAGAGTACGTTATCTTTTCGCTGACGGGCAAAAAAACATACATTTAAAGACAAGCCATATGTATTACACACAAATACAAATACTAATGTACATAACTGGCTTAGAAAATTGTGATCTATATGTATATAGCAAAGCACAACAGTTGACAATACCTGTTTATAAGGACAATAAGTATGTCCAGGAATGTCTCACCAAAATTTCAAAGTTCTATTTCAGTAATTACTTGCCAAAAATTAGCGGTATTCCTAATGATAATTAAGTAATCATTTGTGCTTGGTAAACACTGAACAGTTCAATAGAAAATGAAAACAAAGAATATATAAAACAAACTAATGGTAGAAAAAATCTCGAACTATTCTTTAATTATTGGAGTTTGCAAATTTACTAAAACGCAACACATATGCACAATGTCATCTATGTACGGAAACAGTTCTGTTGGCAATTTCTGTAATATATTGTATATTTTGATTCTTTGAATACACCTTTCTACATGAATTCTAACACTCGCAATATTGTAAGTACTCTCAACCTCCTCAACTGTTAATCTCCCTTCATGTAAGAACGGTGGCGTCACTATTACGACACCGCGGCCAGATATGTTAGTTCTGATGCCAGGAAATCCTTTATCAGCCATGACCTCATCGCCAGGTTGAAGTAAAGTTAATAAACCACTGTCAGTTGTTATGAATGAGTCACTAGCTCTTCCACCATAACATTTCGATTTAAAGGCGATCATACCACTAGGCGTGATAGCAATTAAAAGTTTTGCAGTGTAGCGACCCTTGTATTGAGAATAGAAATACACTCTCTGATCTACTTGGGGAGGCTGTTCAACCCTAAATTCCGTGCAGTCAATAATGGCTCGACAATTACTGTAATTTCTCTTAAATGCTGGAGGCATTGTTTCTCTAACACTTTCCTTACTAGGCCAGAATATGAAATTTTTCGTACGCTGCACGAGTTGCATAAGAACGGTCGTAAAAATACGTAAAATTGTAGTCCTGTGGACACCGAATAGCACTCTCAAAGCAGAATAGGACAGTCCAGTTTTCATTTTCATTAGGAAAATTAATAATCTGGTTTCTTTACAAACTTTGGAAACGTTACAGTTTGGTAATAACGCAATCAGTAAGGCGAAGACGTGGAAGTTTACACCTGTTAAATCACGCAATTGTGCATTGTTCCTTATGGAACTGTAACCTTGGAAACCTGGGCTCGTGACGTCTGCATGATCGTCTTCCGTTCCACACATTTGATCACGTTTCGAAATGTTCCTTCCCAGACCAAAATTAAGTGGAATACATGCTTGTGTATTAACGTCGTTTACATTAGAGAACAAGTCAACATGAAGTCTGAACAATGAAAATCAGATGCGTCTGTTCCCACGGATGCATCCTTGGTTATGTTACTTGCGCAAACTGTAGCTGAAACTTTTCCGCCTGGTTCTTCCTTTTTTAATCGTTTGAGTTGTCTGTGAAAGCGCTGTAAGCTAGGACCCGGCGAAACATTCCTCTTCTTGTATTCATCAGGAAATATTGTCGGGACATAGGCTGGACTTAGTGGGTGTCCAGATCTTCTGTTTCCGATGAAATGTGCACTGCATATTCTTGAGTAAGTCGTAGGTTACCCAAGTGATCCATCAATGCTAAAAATTAACACCAAAATGAAATTAAATCGGGTCAGTTGAACTTATTGCAAATTTGTGCAGTATGTACGTGTACTTACTTCCTTCGGTTAACTGCTTGTATCCATCGCCTCCTTCGGTCCACTTCTATCGCTCGTTTTGGAAAACAATAAAATTGTATTTCACTTCCCGTATTTGCATAAGTATTGGAACAACCGACAACACAACAATTGCGTTTACTTGATCTTCGTTTCTTTGCCATTATCGTCGGAGTGACTACACGCTCATACCAGAACAGAGACGGCGAGCGTAAGGTATCTGTGCTGCGAGCATGGAGTCTGCCTCTCACCTATAGTTCTCCACCCGGCCACTAGAGCGACACGCACGGTGCCTATAGGCGACCGCATGGCCAGTGACAGCGTCCAGTCTTGCTCCAACGAGCGTCTAGTGGTAGTCCAGTCCTTGCACCAGACTGAAAGGGCGCATGTGCATACTTTCTCCTCTACTTCCTGCGGTGAAACATCCCCTTAAGAAGGAAATAGTTTTATGTATGTCTATATTGCTAATTAGCATTGCATTTCTACAAAATATTAGCTAATTAATAAACTTTCTGGTAAGATCGATATGACTTCTAATTTATAGATTTATTGTAAGTGTATGAAGTACCGGAACTTCAAAATAATAATGCTGTAGTAAGTTTACTGTTAGGGCGCACGGATTTACTTACGTTTTCCCTCGTTTTCTAAGTCAGTCATTAGTTGGTATGACAAGTGAGAGCTTAGTAGTTGATTGCTTTTAGCGAGAAGTGACAATCGTTAACCTAATACTGTAAATGTTTGGACGCGTTTATTTTCCCTCGTGTTCTAAGTCAGTCATTAATTGGTATGACAAGTGAGAGCTATAGTTGATTGCTTTGTGATTACATAATGTTTAAGTGTTCCGAGTGTGATCGGCAGTATAAACATGCCCGAAGTTTACACAGATATATTAAAAAGTGTCATCCTTCTGAAGTGAGTTAATTAGTACATAATAAGATTAAATGTAAGGGAGACTGAGAACATGTGTGCAATTTATGTGACAAACAGTTTGCTGACTTGTTAGGTCTTCGGAAACATCAATGAAGAATCCATCAGTTACTACTTCCCTCGATGGTGATTAAGAATTTGAACTGTTGTATTTGCGATTTTACAACGCCTACAGGTAAAGGCATGGTTCAACTTCTCAAAGAGATGCATGATATTTACCTACCCTCCGAAGAGAAGCAGTTTACTTCCTTCACAGATTTCAGATCCTGGAAAGAATACGTTGAAAATCAAACGAATTCATCCTCCATAAGGCGCACAGCGGTGAAAACACGTGTAGATGGAACAAAATTGTACAGTTACCACTGACATAGTTCCGGTACATACATTTCACAATCTACGGGCAAAATACATGTTAAAACCCAAGGAAGTTGCAAGGAAAATAGATTTTGCTCAGCAAACATGAAGCTGACACTGTCGCAAGATGGAACATGTCACGTTTATTTTATAAGTACACAAGTAGGTCATAAAGGTGATCTGGGGTATTTACGACTTAAACAGCAAGAACGCGAAGTGATAGCTTCTAAAATTGCAGCTCATATTCCAATGGATAGGATTTTGGACGAAGTTCGAAATTTTATTGTAGACGAGTTAGACAGGAGACATCGTATCACTTAAAAAGTCCTGCATAATATCGATCTAAGATTCAATTTGAACAGTGATGTGATGCGACATCAAGATGATGGTATTAGTGTTAGTGCATGGGTAAAGGAAATGAAATAAAGCGGCAACATGTGTGTGTTATTCTATAAACAACCAAGTGAGGAGTAACCTGGGCTCAAGAAAGGAGACTCCGTTTTGGTGATAATGAACGATGCACAACGTAGCATGCTTGAGAAATATGGAAGCGACTGTGTGTGCATGGATTGTACACATGGACTTAACAGTTAAGGTTATGAACTTATTACGCTCTTAGTACTGGATGACTTAAGGCAAAGATTTCCCTGCGCCTTTTTAATTTCGAACAGGTCTGACCAAGGTGTGTTGTCTATTGTCCTACAACATATTCGAAATGAAATGAACAAAATATCTCCCTATGTGTTTATGTCTGACATGGCAGATGCTTTTTATAATTCTTAGTGTGCTGTTATGGACATACCCAAGAAGAGATGATTTTGTACCCGGCATGAAGATAGAGACTGGAGGAAGAACCTTTCAAAAGTGACAAAGAAGGAAAAACAAGTTGAAGTATACAAGTAGTTAAGAACAATAATGGAAGAAAGAGAATCGGCTTCATTTGATCTTATGTTAGATGCTGGTTTGAATATGTTGTGTGAAGATCCGGACACGTCAGATTTTGGAAATTACCTTCGAGATATCTACGCTCCAAGCAAAGATATGTGGGCTTACTGCTATAGAGTGCACTGTGGTGTAAATACCAATATGCATATAGGATCAATGCATAAGACAATTAAGTATATTGTTACGGCTGTGAGTTTGTGTCATCACTCGCCGCATGAGTCACAACTGCCCCAGGGCTGGGCTGTGGCCTGCCTCCTGTATTGCGAGTGCCTTATGCAACAGGGCTACTAAGACAAAGGGGTAGTCCAGAATATTCGTGACTGGACCAGCGATGGAAACCTCGAGAAGCCGTGAACCCTGGATGGATCTAGAAGCATTTATTGAGTCACCGGCCTGCTATATAAGTGCGACCTGTCTAGCAGTTGTTGTTGTTGTTTTTTACGAGCTAGTGCGAGCGATTATCTTGAGCGACAGAAGTGTGGTGAATTGCGAAACCCCTAGTGAAGCTGATTCTCTTGACACCGAGGAAGTGATTGTGGTGCTTGTGAAACAGTGTATAGTACAGTGACAGACCTAGTGCAGCTATTTCCAGCGAGCGTAGGGGACCGGACTCATTAGCGAAGAGGATTAACTGTGGTCTGTTGACAAGTGAAAGGGAAAGTATTCTCGACGTGAGGAAACTGGAGTAAGGTGTTGAGTAGTGTATTTTTCTGGCTGCGATAAAATTAATTATTTCTTTAAGCAGTAATTGGTGTTGTGCTTTATACCCACCGTAATCCAGTTAACAAAGGTGCCACTAGGGGGTGGCACGTAACAACTGGTGTCAGAAGCCGGATTACGAACTCAAGCACAACACCTGACGGTCCTGGTTTCAAAACCCGAGCAGGTCATTTTCTCTAATTTTCCTGTGAGTGCATGCCCTTTACAAGACAAACAACTAAAATGGAGGAGAAATTGGCAGCATTGCTAGAAAAGTTAAATGGCATGGAAACCATGATGGAGGACGGCCAGAAGAATTTAACCAAGGAGCTGACTGCCAAATTAGAAGGCGGCCAGAAGAAGATGGAAGACGGTCAAAATAAGTTAGCCGAGGACCTAACTGCCAAACTAGAAGACGGCCAGAAGAAGCTAGCGGAGGACCTGAAGAAATTAGAACTGGGTCTGCGTGAGGAAGTCACGGCAGTGGAAAAGAAGTTCGACGCCTTACAAGTGGAAGTTGCCGAGCTGCGCCAACGCCCGCTGATGGGGGTGGTGGAGAAATTCAACGTCTTACAAAAGGAAGTTGCCGAGCTGCGCCAACGCCCACTGACGGGGGTGGAGGAGAAATTCAACGCCTTGCAAGAGGAAGTTGCCGAGCTGCGCCAACGCCCACTGACGGGGGTGGAAGAGAAATTCAACGCTCTACGAGAGGAAGTTGCCGAGCTGCGCCAACGCCCGCAAAACCGTTACACCGGGAATATCAGGAACGGGACATAGTAGAGTGACGCCCCCAACCTTCGACGGAAAGGTCCCGTGGAGCACCTACTTACGTCAGTTCGAGGCGGCCTGTTCCATAAATAACTGGAACAACACAGAAAAGGTTACAGCTCTCATTGTAGCGCTGAGAGGTGACGCCCTTAACGTCCTTCAGGCCATCCTGACTGGATCCCAGGACTACGCTTCCCTGATCGCCCATATGGAGTCCCGATATGGAGATAACCATCTTCAGCAGGCCTATCAGATGTAGCTCCGGACCCGGGTACAGAAGAACGCGGAAACCCTGCAGGAGTTCGAGATGGACATCGCACGCCTCGTAAGGCTCGCCTACCCAACAGCGCCGGCCGACTTTCTGGAGCAGATAGCGACGCAGACTTTCACCGACGGGCTACGGGACTCGGACACTGAACAGGCGCTGCGTCTCGCGCGCAATAAGACCCTGGCAGATGCGCTGAGCCACGCACTTGAGTTCGAGACGGCAAAACAGGCATCCAGAATGCACGCGCGGGTGCGTCAAGTGGACGTCGACGAACCAGCAAAAACCAACAAGACCAAGCCCCTAGCCGATGAACTGAAGGAGGCGCTAGGCCGGTTCTTCAAGAGTCGCAGTACCACCAACAAAAACGTAGCCGAAGAACATCCGGAGAGGCGGCCCGGAAGAGGACTACCGACCTGCTGGACCTGCCGTAAGAGAGGCCACCTGAGCAAGGACTGCGGTGATCGCCGCCGCCAAGGTTTTCCGTCGGGACAGTCAGTCATAGGGAAACCGCGCGGCCCAGGAAAGCCAGTATCAGCCAGCCTTGGGGGGCAAAGGTTGGCTTGTGACAGTCGTCAAGCCCCGGCAGTCCAAGTTCGTGTGACGCAGATACGGAGGGATAATAGCAGCCTGATGGTCGACGGAGTCGTCAACGGAGTGAGCTGGCCCATGCTGATCGACACGGGAGCGTCGAGGACCATCGTCAGTCCCACCGTGATCCCGAAGTGGAGAGTTCAACCCACACAAAGGAACCTCCAACTAATAACCGCGACCGGAGAGACCGCACCGGTACATGGCGAAGCATCACTGGAGTTCGTCATTGGTCGACGGGCGATAAAGCATCCAGTGCTTGTGGCTGACGTATCAAATGAAGTGATCATCGAACTGGACTTCCTGGACCAGAACAACATCATCTTGGATCTGAGTGCCAACGTTCTGCACTTCGGAGGCGAGGAACTTGCTTTGCAACCTACGCACGAGTCCATCACTGCACGACGAGTAAGGCTGAGAGAAGACATCATCGTTCCCGCCAGGACGGAGGTCAGCGCTGCCGTAATTGTCGACGGAACTGCTGAGGGAGTGGCGGCTGTCATCGAGCCAAAATATGAGGACATCCAGACAAAAGGATTGCTAGTTGCCAAGACTCTCATCAACACGACGTCTCGGCCGTACGTCCGCCTGTCCAACCTGAACGACTACGACATTACGGTTCACCGGGACACCAACCTAGGAGTCTGCGAGCCCGTTACCTGGGTTGCCCGCATCACAGATACGACAGACAGACACCTGCAGACGGACAACCGAAGAAGACGCACACTGCCAGAAGAACTACAGAAGCTGTACCAAGGATCCCAGGACCATTTAGACGAGGAACAATCACGCAAACTTCAGGACCTGCTACGCGAATTCCAGGATGTCTTCTCCGTGGGGAGCAAAGACTTCGGCAGGACAAGCTTGGTCCAGCACAGAATCGACGTTGGGGACAGCGCACCGATTAGGGCCCCATTCCGACGTGTCCCGCTCGCCAAGCAAGCCGAATTCGACCGGATGGTAGAAGAGATGAAGGAGCAAGGGGTGACCGAGCCATCACATAGTCCTTGGAGTTCCCCGGTCGTGCATGTGAGGAAAAAGGACGGTTCCACCAGGTTCTGCGTGGACTACAGGCGGGTGAACGACGTCACGAAGAAGGACAGCTACCGTATACCCCGGATCGACGACACGCTGGATACCATATCAGGGTCAAGGTGGTTCTCCACCTTGGATTTGAAGAGTGGCTACTGGCAGGTGGAGGTCCACCCTAAGGACCGCGAGAAAACGGCGTTCTCTGTGGGCAGTGGGCTCTGGCAGTTCACCGTCATGCCTTTCGGTCTGTGCAACGCCCCTGCGACCTTCGAAAGGCTAATGGAGTCCATTCTGAGGGGACTACACTGGAAAACCTGCCTGGTCTACCTAGACGACGTCATCGTTATGGGGAGAAGCTTCGAGGAGCACTACAGCAACCTGAAGGAGATCTTGTTGAAGCTACGGGCTGCCCAGCTGAAGTTGAGCCCCAAGAAGTGTCAGCTCTTCCAGAAGCGGGTCCAGTACCTTGGGCATATCGTCTCCGAGGAAGGGGTGCGCACCGTTCCAGAGAAGACCGCAGCTGTGAGGGAGTGGCCAGTTCCGAAGGACAAGTCCCAACTACGAAACTTCCTGGGACTCTGCACTTATTACCGTCGCTTCGTGAGGGGATTCGCCGACATCGCCAAACCTTTACATCGACTGACTGAGAAGGACCAACTCTTCACGTGGACAGCAGAATGCCACAGTGCCTTCGAACAACTCAAGCAGGCTCTGTGCACCGCGCCTATTCTGGCCTACCCCAGACCCGGAACCAGGTTCATCGTCGATACCGATGCCAGCGACTTCGGCATAGGGGGAATCCTGTCGCAGGTAGTGGACGGCGAGGAGAGAGTAGTGGCCTACTTCAGCAAGGCCTTGTCAAAGCCAGAAAGGAACTACTGCGTCACCAGGAAGGAGTTGCTCGCCATCGTGAAGACCATTGAACACTTCCACAAGTACCTGTACGGGCAAGAATTTCTCATCAGGACCGACCATGCATCCCTGCGGTGGCTCCTGAACTTCAAGCAGCCCGAGGGTCAACTCGCGCGGTGGTTAGAGAGGCTTCAACAGTACAACTTTGAGATTCAGCACAGGAAAGGCCAACTGCATTCTAACGCCGACGCCCTGTCACGAAGACCGTGCCCCGAAGACTGCACCTTCTGTGCCCGAAGGAGGAGAACACCGGGATACTGTGCCGACGGACTACTGTGGAACTTCAAGGGAACTGGAGCCGCGAATCTTTCACGCGGGCACAAGCAGAAGATGATGACCTGGGACTGATAGCCGAATGGAAGAGGGCCTGTGTCCCTAGACCCGGGTGGAACATTGTGAGTGACTGCAGCCCAAAGTTTAAGTCCTACTGGGCACAGTGGGACTCGTTGATTGTAAGGGATGGCCTCATCTGCCGTACCTGGGAGAGCACCGACGGGATGACATCTCGGGAACAAGTCGTCGTTCCAAAGGCTATGACGGAGGAAGTCCTGAAGGAAGTTCATGGAGGATCATCTGTTGGACACCTAGGGATAAAGAAGACCCTGGAAAAGCTGAGAGAGCGGTTCTACTGGATCGGATGCCGAACAGACGTGGAGAACTACTGCGCGAGGTGCCACGATTGCACAGCCAGCAAGGGCCCAGGACGAAGACGACGGGGTCCACTGAAGACCTACAACGTGGGCGGCCCCATGGAGAGAGTGGCCATCGATGTTGCTGGGCCATTCCCGTTAAGCGAGGCAGGGAACCACTACATATTATTCGTCAGCGACTACTTTACCAAATGGCCGGAGGCGTATGCGCTCCCTAACCAAGAAGCCGCGACGATTGCATAGACCCTGGTGAAGGAATTCGTCAGCCGGTACGGAGTACCCCTGGAGCTGCACTCCGACCAAGGGAGGAACTTCGAGTCGCAGGTGTTCCAGAACCTATGCCAGCTGCTGGGAATCCGGAAGACAAGGACAACGCCGCTACACCCTCAGTCCGACGGGATGGTAGAGCGATTCAATCGCACCATCGAGAACCATCTCCGAATAGTCGTCAGCGAGCACCAGCGGGATTGGGACAAGCATCTTCCACTATTTCTCCTGGCCTACCGCGCCGCCTTGCTTGAAGCCACCGGGTGCACGCCAGTCCTAGCCATGTTTGGGAGGGAGCTCCGTCTACCTGTCGATCTTGCCTTCGGCCGACCTGGGAATAATCCGATCCTGGTAAGCCAGTATTGTCAAGAACTGGTCGACCAACTGGAGGACGTACACGCGTTCACGAGGAGGAAACTACGGATCGAGACCGACCGAATGAAGACCCGATACGACCAGCAGACGGATGCCGGCGGATTCCACGAGGACGACCTGGTCTGGCTCTTCAACCCATTACGGAAGAAAGGCCTGCCACCCAAACTGCAGAAGTCCTGGGAGGGCCCGTACCGAGTCGTGAAACGGATCAACGATGTCGTCTACAGGATCCAGCGGAGCCCGAGGGCAAAGATGAAGATCGTGCACCGAGATCGCCTGGCAGCCTACGGAGGGACACAGACGGACCAATGATTGATCGGGACGATCAGCCTTTTTAGGAAGGGGGTGGTGTTACGGCTGTGAGTTTGTGTCATCACTCGCCGCATGAGTCACAACTGCCCCAGGGCTGGGCTGTGGCCTGCCTCCGGTATTGCGTGTGCCTTATGCAACAGGGCTACTAGGACAAAGGGGTAGTCCAGAATATTCGTGACTGGACCAGCGATGGAAACCTCGAGAAACCGTGAACCCTGGATGGATCTAGAAGCATTTATTGAATCACCGGCCTGCTATATAAGTGCGACCTGTCTAGCAGTTGTTGTTGTTGTATTTTACGAGCTAGTGCGAGCGATTATCTTGAGCGACAGAACTGTGGTGACTTGCGAAACCCCTAGTGAAGCTGATTCTCTTGACACCGAGGAAGTGATTGTGGTGCTTGTGAAACAGTGTATAGTACAGTGACAGACCTAGTGCAGCTATTTCCAGCGAGCGTACGGGACCGGACTCATTAGCGAAGAGGATTAACTGTGGTCTGTTGACAAGTGAAAGGGAAAGTATTCTCGACGTGAGGAAACTGGAGTAAGGTAATGATTGCTGTTGAGTAGTGTATTTTTCTGGCTGCAATAAAATTAATTATTTCTTTAAGCAGTAATTGGTGTTGTGCTTTATACCCACCGTAATCCAGTTAACAAAGGTGCCACTAGGGGGTGGCACGTAACAATATATATCTGCACGGCAAGAGAGTAGGATAAATAAGCCGGTTCTGGCACAGGGGCTAATGGGCAAGATGGCCGCCGCGCGCAATCACTCTATGTTATTCTTATGGAGGTTTCATTCAGAGCTGGCACAGGGGCTATTGGGCAAAATGGCCGCCACGGCCTGAGACCGTGGATTACGTCACAGGGAGAGGTCGGCCGTGTAGTTGCCAAATGGAATATTTATTATTATTATTATTATTATTATTAGGTAATTGTTAATTGATCATGTATAATCAAGACCAGCCTTATATTGTCCACTTTTTGGTGTAGTGGCTAGCATTCTTGGAGGTCATTCCTGAGGTTCGAATCCCGGCTCTGCCAAGAAATTTAATTTCTGGTCTCATGAGTGGAACGGGGTACACTCAGCCTTGTGAGGCAAAACTGACAAGAGCTGGCTTTTGATTCATACCTCAACAATTCTGCCTAACCCAACTTCACCTAACCTAACCTAACCTAACCTAACCTAACCTATCCTAACCTAACTTCAAAGTCAAAGCAAATATAAAAGCAAATGTGAAAGCACACATAATAAACTAAGTTATAACCTAACCTGACTTCACCTAACCTAACCTCACCTAACCTGTCCTAACCTAACCTAACGTAACCTACCTAATTTAAAATTGCAAGCGAAAAAAATTTAGCAAAAAGTATGAGAAAAAAGTGAGAGCAAATGTAAGAGCACAAATAATAAACTTAGTTATAACCTAACCACACCTAACCTAACCTAACCTAACCTAACATAACCAAACTTCAAAGTGAGAGCAAAAATGTAAGAGCAAATGAGAGAGCACAAATAATAAACTTAGTTATAACCTAACCTAACCTAACCCACAGAAACCTCATTTAAAGATTTTAGATTTTATGTTTTAACATTTTAGATTTTTGATTTTTTTCATTTGACATTTTTTAGATTTTACATTTTACATTTTTGATTTTTTGTATTTTAGATGTTAGTTTTTTTTAGATTTTACATTTTAAATTTAAGATTTTTTGATTTTAGATTTTACTTTTTACATTTTCCGAAAAGAGTAAACTACTAGGTCACATACCTAACCTCACCAAACCTAACTTTGCCAAACCTAACTTAAGCTAATTCAAAGGCTAATGCACATACACAAAGTATATAAGGGTACAAGCAACTATCCTTATGCTAGTTTTATAGGTTACTGTACAATATGATAACTACCCCAACCGTTTTTTTTTTCATTTGTTGTTTACACATATGACAATTTTCCAATTCCCCATTTTCATTTTTTTAAATGTTAGTTTTAAGTTTTTCAATTTCATAACATGGAAACATGGATTTTGCATTATGTTGTTTACACATTTATCAATTTCACAATTTCCCATTTACAGTTCTTAAAATGTCAGTTTAAAGTTTTTCAATTTCATGATATAGAAACATGGATTTTCCAATTTGTTGTTTACACATTTGTCAATTTACCAAATTCCCATTTACAGTTTTTAAAATTTCAGTTTAATGGTTTTTTTTTATTTTGTCAATATGGAAACATGGATTTTCCAATTTGTGTTTTACATGTTCATTTTGCATTAGGAGTGGAGAGAGGTGAGTAGTAATAAAAAATGTACAAGCAGTTTCCATACGGTACAATATTTTTTTATTTAAATACATGTACACTATTTACACATAATACATTTTTATATATATTCCTTATTGTTATAAATTGTACACTTGTTTTTATTTTGTTTTCTATTTTATTTATTTTTGATTATGAATGCCATTTCTTATTTTGTTTTATTTTTATTTTTGTAGTGCTATTGTTTTATTTCCTAAATTGTTTTGTTTTATGTATTTGCTAGTTGCAGGCAGAAGATTTTGATATTCATAACTTAACTCTTTAAGCATGGTTAATGATTGAGTAATGACCATAGGCATGTGTACCTATACCATCAGCATCAATCACTCTTTTATCATCACCAGGACACAAAGCAATTTTGTTTAGTCTTATAGATGATATGTCATGTTGTTTAGAAGCGATAATGTTCATTGGTATTCTTTTTACATTGTTTTTCATGACACAATCCTTATAATCTTGAAAGCTTATACAATTTTTGACAACACCTCTGCTAATACCTTTAATCTTTTTGATTTCTTTACCATTTATGTCTAAAGCATACATTTTAGCTCTAAGTCCAACAAATGCTTTTATAATTTGTCCACAAGCCTCGTCTTTAAATTTCCCCAACGTTTTCTTGTTTGATGTAGAGTAACATATGTGATTAGTAGGATAATCTGATGTGTCCAGGTGTTGTAGGAAATCCAACTTGTCTTGATATACATCTGGGGTGTTAACCAAATATATGAACGAGTCAGTATCCATATACATGAGTTTAATATTGTTCATGCCATAATAGGGTAGCAGGACATCATAGTGGTGGGAATACATGAGAGTTTTTGAAATATCCAGTATACACATTCCAATATATATAGGCTTATTGAATACAATGTTACGTTTAGACATGTGGAAAGCAGCTAGGTTAGGGCCATAAATTGTTCTGTCGATAAATGTCGGCTTTGCTATTAGCTTTTCTGCCTTTTTGCTGTCAGTCACAAGACGTATGTCTATTCTTTTACGGATATTTTCCATTGTTTTCCCAAAAATGGCATTGTTGAATAATTTGTACAGATTTTTCTCAAAATCATTTTTGGCTTGTTTTCGAAGGTTGTTATTAAAATCAACGTATGCCTTTAACCAAGGTCTTTGTTTAAACTTTAACACACGATGAATTTTTATCAATTTTATTCCATGATCTAAAGCCTGTTTTAATGCCATGTAGTGAACAACATATCGCCTTCGATTTCCAAGATGAGGAATTAGTTTTTTCAGAGACGAATCCTTAGGTTGTGTACACTCTGGTAGGAAAGGTAAATCGTTGTGTAGATCATGAAGGTCAGATGGGTAATCAACATCAACGTCTAGAATGTATCCCACAGGATCGTCTTTCTTTAGTTTTTCTAGATCAACAGTATCTGGAGAAACCCACTGAAATCCACCATAAGAAAGGGAGTGACACATAGCCCACCCGTATTGGTTGTTGGCATCATCATAGGTAATAAACTGCGATGGTTTCTCAGAATCATAGGTTTCCATGTATTTATTGTTAGCTTCAGCATACCGATGAGACACCTGGCATATGCCTCCACGTATTCCAGACTCGATTAAAAGAATCTGATCGTAATCCTGTAGCAATTCCAGTTCAATGCCTGTGTAAAGGAGCATTGCCTCGAAACTTAAACCAGGCGAAGTAAAAAAGTGTGCAGCATCCACTCGGTGTGTTTCTAGTGTTTTGTTTCTAAAGGTTTCAAAGCTGTCTGCAAGAAGGAGTACATCTGAAGTTAGGTAGAGGTCACTATATTCCCCTAGAGTTTTAATGTTGAACTGATTCCAGACACTTTTGGCATGTTCATAGTCTTCTTGACTAACATCTTCTTGACTTAATTTGTTAAAGAATGCCTCTTTTGGAGGTAAACACGTTTCACTTAACTTTTCCCATGAGTCAATGTAGTCATAACAAAATACCCCTTTACGAGTCATGAGCATTGCATTTTCTTTTCCAAAGTACTTGTCTGTTTCAGGGTATGATGTTAAGTTGGAAACTAAGTTTTCCAAACTACTCGGCATTAACCGAAACGTATCCACAAATCTAAGCTTAACATTTCCTACATATTTGGTAAAGGAAATGTACTTTTCTTTGGAGTTAGCGATAACATCCACTCTCTCAGTAGTACATCCCAATTGCTTTACAATGAAATTTGCGTCGTAGCCACTCATATTATGTAGAAACACAGGAACGGGGTTTCGTGTTTTACACCTCAAATTACAGTTATTGTGAGCACTTCCACGGTATTCCCCTGTAATATGGCAGTGGTCTCGAACTTTCCAGTCCTCTTTGGTGAATGGTTTTCGACACAAATAACAGGTTTCAGAACATTGGAACTCTGCTTCTTGAGCCTGAGTTAAGGCCTTTGGAACATTTAAGCTGTAAAGTCTATCAATTTCATTAGCTATTGAGATCAAACAGTCCATAAACTTTTCTGCAGCGTCAGGTCCACGATAAATAACAGGTTGGCTTGGAAGATTTGTCTTTATGTGTTCCACAGCGGGTGATGGTTTAACGTATATACCAAAGCTCATAGGAACATGACTCTGGTATGGCACTGTATAACTTGCTTCAGGATTGGGCAAACATGTTTGATAGGGTAAGAGTATACTTTCGAAATCTGCATAGATAACGTAAGGTATTCTTAGCATTTTTTCCACGTTTAAAAATTTGACAATGGGGTTTTTAATAGGCATTTCAACCCTAGCAATGTCATGCTGGACACACAAAGCTCTATGTTCTTTCAATTTTTCCATTCCTTGTTGTCCATATTGATTATCAAAGTGAGTAAAACACCGTTTACACGTATATATCTTATGTTCACGGCGGGTAATCTGATGTGCTACTAGTTTATCAAAATCTTTGATAAAGACGTAGTGGTTCTGGCCGGATGATGAACTTAGCAGAAGGAGGTCGCGATGGTCTTGCATCTCTTGATCCACAACCTTTAGAGGGAACAATTTGTTGTCTTGTTCCAATCCAAATACATTAATGGATATATCGTTGGCTTTTTCAAATTTGGGAATGTCAACTAGCGATGTAGGAAACGATATTACAGAAAAATCATACTTGTTGTCCAGGTCCTTGTATTTACTAATGCGATGAGCATTCTTTTTAACCAGTTTTGCTAAAATGGCATACATAAAACACTTTTCATCATTCAAATTTTCAGGATTAATGCAGGCTTTTCTTGCTTGTATAGCTGCTGGTAATGGAATATATGTGCTTCCACGCAAGGGATTGTACTTATTTATTTTCAATCGTACTCCTTCCACTGCTAACAAAGCCCAATTACTGCCTTTTAGCTCAGATTCCTCCATTTCCGTAGTTAACTTTGTAAATTGTGTTTCCAAGAAACTACTTAAGTCCGTTTCCAAAAATAGGGCCTGATTTCGTGTTTTAAATGCACGATCTGTAATTTCATTGGTAGATGTATGAATGAATCTACATTCAGCCACAAGATTAACTTTTATCGACTTGTGCATTGCTAGTTCTTTCTGCATAGCTTGTATTATTTGCTGTTTGGACTCTTTAAGGTATGAATTTAAATCCTTGCACGTATCGCAACGAATGAAATAGGATTTAAGTCGACCTCCAAAAGATGCCTCATATTCAATAAGTCCATTTTTGTCAGGGACCAATGACAGTAGGTAATGTTTTGTAGGCTCTGCTTTTTGTCTTTTAGCTACCGACACAACATTACAACATTCTTCATGACGACGTCCATTGTAGGCATTGTTGAATGTACTACCACAGGTCTTGCACTCATGAAATTCACCACACGATACTTCATGTCGCTTCCTATGATAGTCTCGAAGAAAAGTCTTTCCACACTCTTTACACATATAGCTAGGAATGGCTTCTTCCATTATGATTGTTGATTTCTGCAAACAGCTGCTTACTGCGTATCACAGGGCTAGAGGTTGGTCAGTGAGACGGTCTTTCACGATGTGAACACCGTGAGAGGTAGTAGTCAACTGGTGCTATTCTTGTGAAGGGTCCACTAATATACCCCTAGTCTAGACCAACAGCTCTTTACAGCGTATGACAAGGCTGTATACTGGACAGTGAGACGGTCTTTCACAATGTGAACACTGTAACAAGTAGTAGTCAACTGATTATATACTTGCTAAGGGTTCTCTAATATACAATAGTCAAGACCAACAGCTACTTACTGAGTAATACAAGGCTGTACAATAGTTGTTTTGACAGTCTTTCACGATGTGGTCACTGTGAATGGTAGTAGTCAACTGATGATATTCTTGATAAGGGTCCTCTAATGTACACCTGGTTAAGGGTAACAGCTGTTCACTGCTTATGACAAGGCTAAAGACTGGTTACTTCAACGGTCTTTCACAATGTTAACACTGTGACAGGTAGTAGTCAACTGAAAATATTCTTATGGCCTACTCAAGGTTATCAGGTACTTACTGCATATCAAAAGGCTGTACACTCATGTGTGTTAGGCACTCTTTCTTGCTAAGGACCCCAATATTCCCTACACAAGGCTATACATGTTAGTTCTAAACACTTAGTGATTAATTGTATATTCAATTTTTGTACAAAGCTTATACAAGCACGTTTTTATGAGGTAAAACTTTACCAAATAGTCAAATGCGACACACAAAGTATGTTGCCGCTATCTAGCAGTGACTATGAGAACTACTTGAACGACCAGCATGCTACCTAGCGCTCCATTTCAACACTCGCTCACTGAACGACCAGCATGCTATCTAGCGGTCGATAGCAATACTCCTCAACTACCAGCCTGCTATCTATCGGTCAATATGACAACTCACTCAACTACCAACATGCTACATGGCTTTTTTGGTCAGTTTTTTGTTGGCTTATGTTGGCTTTTATTGGCTTTTGTTGGCTTTTGTTGGCTTTTGTTGGCTTTTTGTTGGCTTTTGTTGGCTTTTGTATTAGCTCTTTTATATTTGCTCTTGTTTGTTGGGAAAGTATGTTGGTCTTGGAAAGTATGTCAGTCCTTTTTTTATGGCTGTAAAATGCTTACAGCCATGTTTGTAAGCAGCAACAACAACAACAACACACAAAATTCCAAAAAATATCGAAAGTACTCTAAGTTTTATCAATGACTCTCAACTCTTACACTTACCTCTATCCCATGCATAGTCAAAAATTAGTATATTTTTCAAATTTTTCAAAAAATATTTGGAAAGTAGGCTGTATCATTAAACTAAAAATCCTGAAAAGACATATGTTAACTCCAACACCTACTTCTATACCCCTCTCAGTCCAAAAATAGTGTATTTTTCAAATTTTCCAAAACATATTTCCAAAATGGGTTATATTTCCGAAATTTAAAAGTTTACAAAAACGTTTGTTTGACATAAACGAATGGCCTTTGCCCCCTCTACCGTCGTACCAAGTCCCAGGTCTCTAGGACAACAAACATAAAAATTTGAAAATGGGCTTATATTTCCAAAATTAGGAATTTTACAAAAACGTTTGTCTGACGTAAATCAGTGGTCATTACCCCCTCTATCCCCACACTAAGTCTCATGTCTCTAGAACAACAAAAATAAATTTTTGAAAAATGGGCTTATATTTCCAAAATTAGGAATTTTACAAAAACGTTTGTCTGACGTAAATCAGTGGTCATTACCCCCTCTATCCCCATACCAAGTCTCAGATCTCTAGGTCAACAAAAATAAAATTTTGAAAATGGACTATATTTCCAAAATTAGGAATTCTACAAAAAAGTTTGTCTAACGTAAATCAATGGTCTTTACCCCCTCTATTCACATACCAAGTCTCAGGTCTCTAGGTCAACAAAAATAAAATTTTGAAAAAATGGTCACTATTTTGGAAACTAGGAATTCTACGAAAAAGTTTGTTTAACATAAATGAAAGGTCTCTATCCCCTCTACCTGTAAACCAAGTCCCAGGTCTGTAGGACAAAAATGAAAAAAGTTCAACTGGGAAAGTAGGCGATTTTTCATAAAACCAAACATTCTAAAAAGTGTTCTATGGGTATAAAAGAATGGTCTCTATGTCCTTTATTTTTATAATAAAACTTTTTTATTTTTTGAGTTTTTTTGAAAAAGTTCAATTTTGAAATTTTTATATTTTGGAAACTAACAAGTTTACAAAAATGTTTGTTTGACATAAATAAATGGCCCTGACCCCCTCTACCAACAAAATAAATTTCAAGTCTCTAGGACTAAAACTGTACAGTAGTGGAGTAGTGGTGCTTCTAACCCACCCATTTTACATGCCTGAGGCTTAGTAGTGGGGCAAGGAGGGTTTTGGAGTGCGTTAGAAGCGCCACTACTCCACTACTGTACAGTTTTAGTCCTAGAGACTTGAAATTTATTTTGTTGGTAGAGGGGGTCAGGGCCATTTATTTATGTCAAACAAACATTTTTGTAAACTTGTTAGTTTCCAAAATATAAAAATTTCAAAATTGAACTTTTTCAAAAAAACTCAAAAAATAAAAAAGTTTTATTATAAAAATAAAGGACATAGAGACCATTCTTTTATACCCATAGAACACTTTTTAGAATGTTTGGTTTTATGAAAAATCGCCTACTTTCCCAGTTGAACTTTTTTCATTTTTGTCCTACAGACCTGGGACTTGGTTTACAGGTAGAGGGGATAGAGACCTTTCATTTATGTTAAACAAACTTTTTCGTAGAATTCCTAGTTTCCAAAATAGTGACCATTTTTTCAAAATTTTATTTTTGTTGACCTAGAGACCTGAGACTTGGTATGTGAATAGAGGGGGTAAAGACCATTGATTTACGTTAGACAAACTTTTTTGTAGAATTCCTAATTTTGGAAATATAGTCCATTTTCAAAATTTTATTTTTGTTGACCTAGAGATCTGAGACTTGGTATGGGGATAGAGGGGGTAATGACCACTGATTTACGTCAGACAAACGTTTTTGTAAAATTCCTAATTTTGGAAATATAAGCCCATTTTTCAAAAATTTATTTTTGTTGTTCTAGAGACATGAGACTTAGTGTGGGGATAGAGGGGGTAATGACCACTGATTTACGTCAGACAAACGTTTTTGTAAAATTCCTAATTTTGGAAATATAAGCCCATTTTCAAATTTTTATGTTTGTTGTCCTAGAGACCTGGGACTTGGTACGACGGTAGAGGGGGCAAAGGCCATTCGTTTATGTCAAACAAACGTTTTTGTAAACTTTTAAATTTCGGAAATATAACCCATTTTGGAAATATGTTTTGGAAAATTTGAAAAATACACTATTTTTGGACTGAGAGGGGTATAGAAGTAGGTGTTGGAGTTAACATATGTCTTTTCAGGATTTTTAGTTTAATGATACAGCCTACTTTCCAAATATTTTTTGAAAAATTTGAAAAATATACTAATTTTTGACTATGCATGGGATAGAGGTAAGTGTAAGAGTTGAGAGTCATTGATAAAACTTAGAGTACTTTCGATATTTTTTGGAATTTTGTGTGTTGTTGTTGTTGTTGCTGCTTACAAACATGGCTGTAAGCATTTTACAGCCATAAAAAAAGGACTGACATACTTTCCAAGACCAACATACTTTCCCAACAAACAAGAGCAAATATAAAAGAGCTAATACAAAAGCCAACAAAAGCCAACAAAAAGCCAACAAAAGCCAACAAAAGCCAACAAAAGCCAATAAAAGCCAACATAAGCCAACAAAAAACTGACCAAAAAAGCCATGTAGCATGTTGGTAGTTGAGTGAGTTGTCATATTGACCGATAGATAGCAGGCTGGTAGTTGAGGAGTATTGCTATCGACCGCTAGATAGCATGCTGGTCGTTCAGTGAGCGAGTGTTGAAATGGAGCGCTAGGTAGCATGCTGGTCGTTCAAGTAGTTCTCATAGTCACTGCTAGATAGCGGCAACATACTTTGTGTGTCGCATTTGACTATTTGGTAAAGTTTTACCTCATAAAAACGTGCTTGTATAAGCTTTGTACAAAAATTGAATATACAATTAATCACTAAGTGTTTAGAACTAACATGTATAGCCTTGTGTAGGGAATATTGGGGTCCTTAGCAAGAAAGAGTGCCTAACACACATGAGTGTACAGCCTTTTGATATGCAGTAAGTACCTGATAACCTTGAGTAGGCCATAAGAATATTTTCAGTTGACTACTACCTGTCACAGTGTTAACATTGTGAAAGACCGTTGAAGTAACCAGTCTTTAGCCTTGTCATAAGCAGTGAACAGCTGTTACCCTTAACCAGGTGTACATTAGAGGACCCTTATCAAGAATATCATCAGTTGACTACTACCATTCACAGTGACCACATCGTGAAAGACTGTCAAAACAACTATTGTACAGCCTTGTATTACTCAGTAAGTAGCTGTTGGTCTTGACTATTGTATATTAGAGAACCCTTAGCAAGTATATAATCAGTTGACTACTACTTGTTACAGTGTTCACATTGTGAAAGACCGTCTCACTGTCCAGTATACAGCCTTGTCATACGCTGTAAAGAGCTGTTGGTCTAGACTAGGGGTATATTAGTGGACCCTTCACAAGAATAGCACCAGTTGACTACTACCTCTCACGGTGTTCACATCGTGAAAGACCGTCTCACTGACCAACCTCTAGCCCTGTGATACGCAGTAAGCAGCTGTTTGCAGAAATCAACAATCATAATGGAAGAAGCCATTCCTAGCTATATGTGTAAAGAGTGTGGAAAGACTTTTCTTCGAGACTATCATAGGAAGCGACATGAAGTATCGTGTGGTGAATTTCATGAGTGCAAGACCTGTGGTAGTACATTCAACAATGCCTACAATGGACGTCGTCATGAAGAATGTTGTAATGTTGTGTCGGTAGCTAAAAGACAAAAAGCAGAGCCTACAAAACATTACCTACTGTCATTGGTCCCTGACAAAAATGGACTTATTGAATATGAGGCATCTTTTGGAGGTCGACTTAAATCCTATTTCATTCGTTGCGATACGTGCAAGGATTTAAATTCATACCTTAAAGAGTCCAAACAGCAAATAATACAAGCTATGCAGAAAGAACTAGCAATGCACAAGTCGATAAAAGTTAATCTTGTGGCTGAATGTAGATTCATTCATACATCTACCAATGAAATTACAGATCGTGCATTTAAAACACGAAATCAGGCCCTATTTTTGGAAACGGACTTAAGTAGTTTCTTGGAAACACAATTTACAAAGTTAACTACGGAAATGGAGGAATCTGAGCTAAAAGGCAGTAATTGGGCTTTGTTAGCAGTGGAAGGAGTACGATTGAAAATAAATAAGTACAATCCCTTGCGTGGAAGCACATATATTCCATTACCAGCAGCTATACAAGCAAGAAAAGCCTGCATTAATCCTGAAAATTTGAATGATGAAAAGTGTTTTATGTATGCCATTTTAGCAAAACTGGTTAAAAAGAATGCTCATCGCATTAGTAAATACAAGGACCTGGACAACAAGTATGATTTTTCTGTAATATCGTTTCCTACATCGCTAGTTGACATTCCCAAATTTGAAAAAGCCAACGATATATCCATTAATGTATTTGGATTGGAACAAGACAACAAATTGTTCCCTCTAAAGGTTGTGGATCAAGAGATGCAAGACCATCGCGACCTCCTTCTGCTAAGTTCATCATCCGGCCAGAACCACTACGTCTTTATCAAAGATTTTGATAAACTAGTAGCACATCAGATTACCCGCCGTGAACATAAGATATATACGTGTAAACGGTGTTTTACTCACTTTGATAATCAATATGGACAACAAGGAATGGAAAAATTGAAAGAACATAGAGCTTTGTGTGTCCAGCATGACATTGCTAGGGTTGAAATGCCTATTAAAAACCCCATTGTCAAATTTTTAAACGTGGAAAAAATGCTAAGAATACCTTACGTTATCTATGCAGATTTCGAAAGTATACTCTTACCCTATCAAACATGTTTGCCCAATCCTGAAGCAAGTTATACAGTGCCATACCAGAGTCATGTTCCTATGAGCTTTGGTATATACGTTAAACCATCACCCGCTGTGGAACACATAAAGACAAATCTTCCAAGCCAACCTGTTATTTATCGTGGACCTGACGCTGCAGAAAAGTTTATGGACTGTTTGATCTCAATAGCTAATGAAATTGATAGACTTTACAGCTTAAATGTTCCAAAGGCCTTAACTCAGGCTCAAGAAGCAGAGTTCCAATGTTCTGAAACCTGTTATTTGTGTCGAAAACCATTCACCAAAGAGGACTGGAAAGTTCGAGACCACTGCCATATTACAGGGGAATACCGTGGAAGTGCTCACAATAACTGTAATTTGAGGTGTAAAACACGAAACCCCGTTCCTGTGTTTCTACATAATATGAGTGGCTACGACGCAAATTTCATTGTAAAGCAATTGGGATGTACTACTGAGAGAGTGGATGTTATCGCTAACTCCAAAGAAAAGTACATTTCCTTTACCAAATATGTAGGAAATGTTAAGCTTAGATTTGTGGATACGTTTCGGTTAATGCCGAGTAGTTTGGAAAACTTAGTTTCCAACTTAACATCATACCCTGAAACAGACAAGTACTTTGGAAAAGAAAATGCAATGCTCATGACTCGTAAAGGGGTATTTTGTTATGACTACATTGACTCATGGGAAAAGTTAAGTGAAACGTGTTTACCTCCAAAAGAGGCATTCTTTAACAAATTAAGTCAAGAAGATGTTAGTCAAGAAGACTATGAACATGCCAAAAGTGTCTGGAATCAGTTCAACATTAAAACTCTAGGGGAATATAGTGACCTCTACCTAACTTCAGATGTACTCCTTCTTGCAGACAGCTTTGAAACCTTTAGAAACAAAACACTAGAAACACACCGAGTGGATGCTGCACACTTTTTTACTTCGCCTGGTTTAAGTTTCGAGGCAATGCTCCTTTACACAGGCATTGAACTGGAATTGCTACAGGATTACGATCAGATTCTTTTAATCGAGTCTGGAATACGTGGAGGCATATGCCAGGTGTCTCATCGGTATGCTGAAGCTAACAATAAATACATGGAAACCTATGATTCTGAGAAACCATCGCAGTTTATTACCTATGATGATGCCAACAACCAATACGGGTGGGCTATGTGTCACTCCCTTTCTTATGGTGGATTTCAGTGGGTTTCTCCAGATACTGTTGATCTAGAAAAACTAAAGAAAGACGATCCTGTGGGATACATTCTAGACGTTGATGTTGATTACCCATCTGACCTTCATGATCTACACAACGATTTACCTTTCCTACCAGAGTGTACACAACCTAAGGATTCGTCTCTGAAAAAACTAATTCCTCATCTTGGAAATCGAAGGCGATATGTTGTTCACTACATGGCATTAAAACAGGCTTTAGATCATGGAATAAAATTGATAAAAATTCATCGTGTGTTAAAGTTTAAACAAAGACCTTGGTTAAAGGCATACGTTGATTTTAATAACAACCTTCGAAAACAAGCCAAAAATGATTTTGAGAAAAATCTGTACAAATTATTCAACAATGCCATTTTTGGGAAAACAATGGAAAATATCCGTAAAAGAATAGACATACGTCTTGTGACTGACAGCAAAAAGGCAGAAAAGCTAATAGCAAAGCCGACATTTATCGACAGAACAATTTATGGCCCTAACCTAGCTGCTTTCCACATGTCTAAACGTAACATTGTATTCAATAAGCCTATATATATTGGAATGTGTATACTGGATATTTCAAAAACTCTCATGTATTCCCACCACTATGATGTCCTGCTACCCTATTATGGCATGAACAATATTAAACTCATGTATATGGATACTGACTCGTTCATATATTTGGTTAACACCCCAGATGTATATCAAGACAAGTTGGATTTCCTACAACACCTGGACACATCAGATTATCCTACTAATCACATATGTTACTCTACATCAAACAAGAAAACGTTGGGGAAATTTAAAGACGAGGCTTGTGGACAAATTATAAAAGCATTTGTTGGACTTAGAGCTAAAATGTATGCTTTAGACATAAATGGTAAAGAAATCAAAAAGATTAAAGGTATTAGCAGAGGTGTTGTCAAAAATTGTATAAGCTTTCAAGATTATAAGGATTGTGTCATGAAAAACAATGTAAAAAGAATACCAATGAACATTATCGCTTCTAAACAACATGACATATCATCTATAAGACTAAACAAAATTGCTTTGTGTCCTGGTGATGATAAAAGAGTGATTGATGCTGATGGTATAGGTACACATGCCTATGGTCATTACTCAATCATTAACCATGCTTAAAGAGTTAAGTTATGAATATCAAAATCTTCTGCCTGCAACTAGCAAATACATAAAACAAAACAATTTAGGAAATAAAACAATAGCACTACAAAAATAAAAATAAAACAAAATAAGAAATGGCATTCATAATCAAAAATAAATAAAATAGAAAACAAAATAAAAACAAGTGTACAATTTATAACAATAAGGAATATATATAAAAATGTATTATGTGTAAATAGTGTACATGTATTTAAATAAAAAAATATTGTACCGTATGGAAACTGCTTGTACATTTTTTATTACTACTCACCTCTCTCCACTCCTAATGCAAAATGAACATGTAAAACACAAATTGGAAAATCCATGTTTCCATATTGACAAAATAAAAAAAAACCATTAAACTGAAATTTTAAAAACTGTAAATGGGAATTTGGTAAATTGACAAATGTGTAAACAACAAATTGGAAAATCCATGTTTCTATATCATGAAATTGAAAAACTTTAAACTGACATTTTAAGAACTGTAAATGGGAAATTGTGAAATTGATAAATGTGTAAACAACATAATGCAAAATCCATGTTTCCATGTTATGAAATTGAAAAACTTAAAACTAACATTTAAAAAAATGAAAATGGGGAATTGGAAAATTGTCATATGTGTAAACAACAAATGAAAAAAAAAACGGTTGGGGTAGTTATCATATTGTACAGTAACCTATAAAACTAGCATAAGGATAGTTGCTTGTACCCTTATATACTTTGTGTATGTGCATTAGCCTTTGAATTAGCTTAAGTTAGGTTTGGCAAAGTTAGGTTTGGTGAGGTTAGGTATGTGACCTAGTAGTTTACTCTTTTCGGAAAATGTAAAAAGTAAAATCTAAAATCAAAAAATCTTAAATTTAAAATGTAAAATCTAAAAAAAACTAACATCTAAAATACAAAAAATCAAAAATGTAAAATGTAAAATCTAAAAAATGTCAAATGAAAAAAATCAAAAATCTAAAATGTTAAAACATAAAATCTAAAATCTTTAAATGAGGTTTCTGTGGGTTAGGTTAGGTTAGGTTATAACTAAGTTTATTATTTGTGCTCTCTCATTTGCTCTTACATTTTTGCTCTCACTTTGAAGTTTGGTTATGTTAGGTTAGGTTAGGTTAGGTTAGGTGTGGTTAGGTTATAACTAAGTTTATTATTTGTGCTCTTACATTTGCTCTCACTTTTTTCTCATACTTTTTGCTAAATTTTTTTCGCTTGCAATTTTAAATTAGGTAGGTTACGTTAGGTTAGGTTAGGACAGGTTAGGTGAGGTTAGGTTAGGTGAAGTCAGGTTAGGTTATAACTTAGTTTATTATGTGTGCTTTCACATTTGCTTTTATATTTGCTTTGACTTTGAAGTTAGGTTAGGATAGGTTAGGTTAGGTTAGGTTAGGTTAGGTTAGGTGAAGTTGGGTTAGGCAGAATTGTTGAGGTATGAATCAAAAGCCAGCTCTTGTCAGTTTTGCCTCACAAGGCTGAGTGTACCCCGTTCCACTCATGAGACCAGAAATTAAATTTCTTGGCAGAGCCGGGATTCGAACCTCAGGAATGACCTCCAAGAATGCTAGCCACTACACCAAAAAGTGGACAATATAAGGCTGGTCTTGATTATACATGATCAATTAACAATTACCTAATAATAATAATAATAATAATAATAAATATTCCATTTGGCAACTACACGGCCGACCTCTCCCTGTGACGTAATCCACGGTCTCAGGCCGTGGCGGCCATTTTGCCCAATAGCCCCTGTGCCAGCTCTGAATGAAACCTCCATAAGAATAACATAGAGTGATTGCGCGCGGCGGCCATCTTGCCCATTAGCCCCTGTGCCAGAACCGGCTTATTTATCCTACTCAAGAGCGTAAAACGCCTTGAGAAATCGATACACGCTTTAATGACTTTTGTCAGGGACAAGATTATTGATCGACTAGTCATCATTCATAAAGGGAAAATAACTTCTAAGATCACAGATCTTCGGCAAAGGCACAAAGCAAGTACCGCAATGCCTGAAGAACTTATCTTGGAAAACGATATTAACTCATGGGACGTGATCTCTTCTTCATCGTCTACAAAGGAAATATATAGGGTGCGGAAGATAGTGGAAACATGTGACTGCAAGATTGTGTGCGACAAATGCAACGCATTCATTCACAAATACATATGCAGCTGTCCGGATTCCGCTATCAAATGGAATATGTGTAAACATATTCATCTGATTTGCTGCGTGCAGAACCAATAACGAGAGCTGTTCAAGGAAGATGATATGGTCGATAATCTACTGTTGACCAAAATATTATGTGTACTCGAGTTTGAAGGTTGTTTGTGAAGTAACCAATAGACCTACATAGAATCCCATAACATCATCATTTTCGTCGTTCTATTGCAGGTTAGTTCATGTAGGTTTGGAAGTTTTAATTTATGTTTTAATATTTTTTTATCGCAGTTGGAACACAAAAAGTGCCCGTTTTTAAGCGTGTTTCAACCATGCGTCACTTTTAAGAATTATTATCTCACAAACCCGTCATTAGATCGAATCCAAATTTTAACACAAAATACATCGGAATGTTTTATAACTGGTTTATCAATTTCAAAACTTTGTGTGTCCAAGAAACAAAGTTGTTATCATCTTTGTAAGGTAACTTTTTCTCGGCTCGTGGTCGTTGGAAAATTTAGTTCTAGGTTGCGTTGTAATCCTTATACATCAAAAAGGTATACTGTATGATTGTGAAATACGTAAATTAATTCACTTATTTTATATTGGTTTGTATTTGTACGGGGAATTAAGACATGGTCCACCAGTTAGCCGCTCCGGTGAAAACTGTACAACGTTGCCAAGATGGGCTCCATCACGCGTCATGGCACGCCTCGCTCGGAAGTGATGGGCTCCATATCAGCAACGCTGTACAGCATTTCCCGGAGCGGCAAGCAGGAGAACCATGTCTTAATTCCCCGCACAAATACAAACCGATATAAAATAAGTGAATTAATTTACGTATTTCACAATGATACAGCATAACCTTTTGATTCGTAAGGATTACAACGCAACCAAGAACTACATTTTCTAACGAAACCGAGCCGAGAAAAAGTTACCTTACAAAAATGATAACAACTTTCGTTCTTGAACACACAACATTTTGATATTAATAAACCAATTATACAACATTCCAATGTATATTGTGTTAAAATTTGGATTCGATATGATGACGGGTTTGTGAGATAATAATTCTTAAATGTGATGCATGGTTGAAACACGCTTAAAAACGGGCATTTTTGTGTTTCAACTGCGTAAAAAAAAATTAAAATATAAATTTCAAATAAATTAAAAATTCCAAACCTACATGAACTAACGTAGAATAGAACGATGAAAATGATGATGTTATTGTATTTTATGTAGGTCTATTGGTTACTTCAAAAACAACCTTCAAACTCGAGTGCACATAATATTTTGGTCGACAGTAGTGATGGGCACAGGTGACGCACGTGAAAATGAAGCACACGTACTTACGGAGACATTGAGATAGCCTGAAAGTTCTACTGTGGCTATATCCCTGCAAATGAAGAAACAAAAACTGCTGGAGGCATTTACAAAATTCGTAACCGATGCAGAGACAGACGAGGAAGTCAAGACCATAGAAAAGCAAATGGCACCAATAAATGCCATCCTGGCTGTTATTCGACAGAAGAAGAATAGAGAACAACGCAGAATAAGCACCAGTACTAGGCCATCTAACAAAAACATACCCCGACAAAGACTGATTCAAATTTAAAAAAAAACTAAGAAAAAATCAGGAAAGAGAATTACAAGATCTACCACCCAAGAAGCACAACACATCGCAGCAAATTTGGTTCTTCATGGTAGTGCTGAAATTGATGAAGATGACCACAATTCATGTTAAATGTTGAAGGACAGAAATTCTTACATTCTCTTAGTGATATTATCCAACCCTGTCTCGAAGTTAACTGCAATTTACGTGCGATAAACTATTTCTGGGGAACGTGATGGTTTTGTGATCTTGAGTGACAATCAAAACTAACCCAGTTGTATAAATTATAGTGTTTAGTGATAGTGTTCATGTTTAGTGTATTACTAATTGTATTAGAAAGTTATGGGAGCGAGGATCATTCCTTCTTAAGACGCACAGCTGAGAAAAAACGTGTAAATGGAACAAAATTATATAGTTACCACTGCCATTGTTCCGGTACGTACGTATCAAAATCTACTGGCAAAAGACATATCAAAAACCAAGGAAGCTGTAAGGATGTCGGTTTTAAAATGGTGAGTGAAATTAATCAAATTCATTAATTAAATTTAAAAGACCATGGTTACATCACTGGCTGTAGAAATTAGCACTTCAAATTATATTGCTTCTAACTTGTATGTGTATGCCTCAGTCCCGTTTCCTGATACGAGGTCAGGGATGAGGTGATATGAAAGTTGTGTATGTTTTACGGCCAGACGCCCTTCCTGACGCCAACCTCAGTCGAGGAGCAAATGAAAATGAAATGAAAGAGGGAGAATAAAATAGGGTAAGAAGGTGGAGGGAATTGGCTGTGGTCTATGAATACGAACATTCCCGGCATTAGCCTGGAAGTGAAAATGGGAAACCTCAGAAAGCCATTCTCAGGACATCCGGCGGTGGGGTTCGAACCCACTCGTCTCCCGATTGCATAGCTTGGCTCCATCGCCGTAGCACGTAAGGACGCTCGGCCACTCAACTCGACATTGCCTCTTACCTATAGTACTTTTAAAATATTATTAATCTGTAAACAAAATAGTGGTAACACGTGTAAAACATGTCATTGTCATTAATTAGTTATAACCTAATTTTGGGTTCTCATTCTTTTCCTTGAGCTTTTACGTTTAAATGCCCGTCAGCCGCTAATCAGCTGATGCATCTCTCGTAGGATGGGGTGAATGGAACAGCTCTCTCTGCCTTGTGGAAAGATAAGATTTCTTCACGCAGGTAGAAGAGGCGAGAGTTAGCGCATGCGCTCTCTCTTTATGGTGCAAGACTGGACTACCACTAGCCGCTCGTTCTTGCTCCATGGCTGGACCAGCTCGGAACTCGCCCGAGCCTCTTCCACCTCTCCCCCCCCCCCCCCCCCCCCCCTTCCCCTCACCAATCGCACTCTCCTCCCTGGCCAAAGGCTGGGGGCACCCGGCGCACCACAGTTGCGGGTCGGGGAAAATGGATGGCCTTGAGATAACCTCTGATAGGTCATTTCACCCCTTAAAGAGTCCACTTTGCTGAACTACTTTAGTCCATTAAGGGCCCTGCACTGTATTGCATATTATCTGGAATTGCTTCTGAAATTGCATAGTTATATTGAATTTTAAAAGTGGCTTTGTATTTTTCTCGGAATTCTCAATTTTGCGGCTAATGTTCTTTTTCTTCAAATGGGTTTATTTACAGTAGCATTTCCCCCCAAATTAACGTCATATTCAAAAACACTATACTGGCCTGCATCAACGCAGCCGCCAAATATTAAATGGCATATAATATTTCTGTGGCCTCCGTGGCTCAGGCGTCAGCACGCCGGCCTCTCACCGCTGAGTCCGTGGTTCAAATCCCAGTCACTCCAAGTGAGATCTGTGCTGGACAGAACGGAGGCAGACAGGTTTTTCTCCGGGTACTCCGGTTATCCCTGTCAAAATTTCATTCCAGCAACACTCTCCACTATCATTTCATTTCATCTGTCATTCATTTACTCATTGCCCCAGAGGAGTGCGTCAGGCCTCGGCAGCCGGCACGGTTCATATCCTCGCCGCTAGATAGGGGCTTCATTCATTCCATTCCTGACCCGGTCGGAGACTGGAAGCAGGCTGTGGATTTTCATTTTTCATAATATTTATATTGAAAAAATCAACGGCATGGTTAGATTCATTGTAATATACTCTAAACAAATAATCAATAAACAATAAAATTCACTGACACTATGAAGTTCAGAGACTTTCATTCACAAGTTTGATGCTGATGAGAATGCGATGAGACTGATCGCCAATAATAAAATCCTTATAATTATCCCTGCCAGCAACAATTTTTGCAATTTGCTTTCAAATGCAGCTCAGGAAGAAGTTCATCATTTTGAAATAAACAGCACGAAACTGCTCTAAATAAGCAATTTCCATCACCTGTGTTAGGTACAATCCTTTGCATTTCCATGATAGTCAATTATGTAAGGGAGCATAGAATCAGTTCGTCAACTACTGGAATTAGCATAGACTCACTTCGCCAGCCACAGTAATGGAGGGAGTTTTAGAATTATGAATGTTCAGTGCATGTCAAAAATCATATTAACATAGGGAAACCCACTCTTAAGACTTCATTCTGAGCTATCACCCCGGATTACGGGTTCGATCACTTCTCTGCTAAGAAATTTAATTCTGGTCTGAGGGCTGGAAAGGGGTGCACTCTTGAGGCAAAATTAAGAATAGCATGGTTCGATTCCCAACTCAGTAATCTTGGATTTGGTTTTCCGTGGTTTCCCATTTCTACTCCAGGCAAATACCGGGATAATTCCGAACTTAAAGTCTCGGTCATTAACTCCCAATTCCCCACCTTAATTACAAATGCACACATCAATATAGCCATCACATTAACACGGGTTATCAGAGAACATTTTATACACACACACAAAGTAGACGCGGCTGAGTGACCACGATGTCCGAGTCCATCTAATGAATTATGTTCGCCAATTGTCTCTCATGGCGGAAGCGATTGTGGCCATTTTAATTTAATAATTTAAAAGTATATGGCAACGTAAATCGTGGAGAATTCCTTACTTAACGTGAATAATAAAAGTAAAATATGTTTACACAATGTAATACCTACAGCAAGATGGAATAATTGGGAAATAAAAATTAATGTCTGGAGTGGGATTCGAAATCCCCCGATGATGCATAACGTAATTCGTATACTTTAACGCTGGCCCTGAGCCAAACAGACAATAGAACTGAAATGCAATATTAAGGTACTTAAACAGCATTCACACTCAACTGACTTGAAGTTCTTCAATACATCCCTTATTTTATAATTCTATTTCAATGAATATTGTGGAAACATCATAAACAATATGCGGGACCCTCTTTAATTCTCATAAACAAAGACTTCAGTAAGACGCGGTGGGATGCGACATTTTGCTCGTGTAAAAAAGGAAGCCATTGTGCGCAAGCGCGGGGGCGACAAATATTATATTTTTCTTTATTGAAGAGAATTCGTTACATTAGGGGAATTTTAAAAGTTAAGTATGATTTGTCTACGTTATGCCAATGTCAAGAGAGAAGATTACGGAAATAAACAAGATTCTCAGTAAAGAACATATAGCCTACTTTCTCCTAAATGTATGAGTATAGTTATAACTCGTTGTTATTATCAAAGAGTATAATAGAATCATTTCTTGGTTGAAGAGCTTAGAAACTATTTACCTCTACCAAACGCCACAACCTAGAAAAAACTACTACCATCATTGAAGAAAGATAGATAAGAAGTATCTCAAGAATTTTATGGACCTGGAGACATAATCGACCGGACTGGCTGCGTGGCTCGGCGGTAACGTTCTCGCTTGCTGGGCCCTAGGTTGTAGGTTCGTATCCTGGCGCAGTCAGCTGGCATTTGAGGGTGCACAAATGCGAGGGAGCCGTGTCAGTAGATTTACTGGCACGTTAAAGATCCCCTTCGGGCCAAAATTCTGGCACCCCGGCGTATCTAAAAGCAGCAGTAGTTAAAAGGGACGTAAAACAAATAACATTATTATTATTGTTATTGTTACATAATCGACCTGCCGTGGGCAACATCCAACTTTGAGTTGAGGCATGTCTTTACACGTCTGGTTGTGCATGGCTTTCACAACCCTAATTGAATTAACAAATCTTTCCATGACCCTACAGAGACGTGAGTATACAAACTATGTGGATATTTTCGATTGCTATTTGCCTGAAATAAAAGTATTAATAACCTGAACTAGCACCAGTGGCTAGAATTCAGTTACTATGTGAAATCGTTTTGTTCTTTACTTCAAATAACATTTTCAAATAACGCACAATAGGCTGTTACAAACCCTTTAAAATAAGAAGTAAAAATGTATCATAGTATCATCTTGTCATTCTTCAAATTCGATGCGCATAGAATGCCAATGGTATACTATCAATGGAGTCCCATGTAGACCAGTCGTGAAATATAGTGGAGAAGTTTCGAACAATATAATCCTAACAGGGCGAGTGCATTCTAGCGGCCATAAGAAGAAACTTTTCAATAAAATCTGGAAGTTAATAAGTAGGCCGGCGTGCAGTTATCTTTTTGGCTGCTAGATGTCTCGAGCAAATCTGCTGGCGAATTATGTTTTAATTAAATATATGTTTTGCACCGTGAAATGCACAATATAACGCTTAATTTTAAAACGTCTGAGTCATTACAAAGCAACAAATATTTAAAATTTCAAGCAAAAAACCTAAAATGATGGGGTTTGAACCATAGGCATATGAATGATAGACCATCGCTTTACCACGGAGCCATTTGTGCCAACGAACAATGATCTATATAAAATGACTTACATAGAACTTGTTAGCAAATAATGATTTAGACCTAACGATTTCATCATTGGAGTATATTATTTATATATAAAGCATTTCATACAAAGTTTATTTATTTTGTATCAGTACGCTATATTGCATGCAATACTCAAATTAGTGAAATATAAGTCAGGCACAAGATATCCGCTGCCATCTTGTCTTCTTACCGAGACGGCTCAGCTTTTTAAAATCACTTCTGCACTATAGTATTACAAAATAAACTTTTAATTTCGAACGTGCCTCTTTTTTTGAACAGTTAAATCGATTCTCGGCTCGATAATCGGAACTGGTGGGTCCCATGATATGGATTATAACGTTTGCATAATTCGCACGGCCGCCATCCTGAAATGGTATGGCGGATGACCTTGTAGTTTGGTCACAAGACGCGTCCTATATGAAGGTATGTTATTACCAAATTTGGTAGAGATCGGATAATTTGGTTAGTCGCTATTTGATTTTACGTTTTGAACGTTTGAGTGGCCGCCATTCAGTTTTGGTAAAGATGGCGGCGATATAAAACATGACACTGAGGTGCCCTTTGCTTGTTCTAACTCTGTACCAAATTTCGTTCAATTCGGTTTCACCGTGTTCGAATTGATACGGGGGGACAGACATTCAGAGTACACACACTCACACACACACACACACAGACAGACACACAATTTTTGGCCCTGTAGTGATCTCATAAGTCTACTTTCATTTTTTGCAAAAATCGAAAGTAGGCCAAAAAATATATCGGAGGCGTGGATCGAACCCCTCCCATGTTACGATGCACAAATTCACAGTTCGGAACGCATCTACTGACCTACCAAATCACTGGACACAGGACGCAATATTAAGTTAGGTAAGCCTTGTACACACTCAACAGTCAGTAAAGTTCTTCTACATTTTCTGTCTTTTATAATAATACTAGCTGTACCCGGCATGCGTTGCAATGCCAATCAAAGAACGTTTTGGCGTTGTAATTTTGTTTCTTGAAGTGCTTTTGGAAACAATCTATTTCAATTTCCGTTAACTGCCTCCAAACTGTCGTAAAATGAATTAACTAATTTAGAAACATTCGCAGGAGCGTGCACAACAATTCACCGGTTTCATCGCAATCGGACGAATGGGATATGAACGCATACGGAACGTCGTTTAAACGATCCGTGCGCTGTCACTCATTTTTAAAATTTACTCTTGCGCTACCTACTGTGAAATGGATTTATTAAGTTAGAAACCTTCACGTAAGTGAACACAACAACTCAACAAAGTTTCATCGCAATCGATGAATGGTATATGAACGCATACGGGATTTTGTTGAAAGGCTTCGTGCGTCGTTACTCATTTGTTGCATCTACTCGTACACTATCTACTGAAAAATGGATTTACTAAATCGAAAACCTTCCCAGGCGTTTACACAACAACTCATTAAAGTTTCATCGCATTAAGATGAATGGCATATGAACGCATACGGGATTTTTTTTAAACGATACGCGTGCCGTCACTCATCAGTTGAATCTACTCGTACGCTACCTATTGTAAAATAGATTTACTAAGCCTGAAACTTTTCCTGGAAGGTACTCAACGTGTCACCAAAGTCTCATCGCAATCGGATGAATGGTATATGAATGCATATGGGACTCTTTTGAAACGAATAGCGTGCCATCGCTCATTTGTTGAATCTACTCGTTCGCCACCTATTGTAAAATCGATTTACCAAGTCAGAGACCTTCCTTGAAGTGTACACAACATCTCACCCAAGTTTCATCGCTATCGGACGAATGGTATATGAACGCATACCGGACTTTGTTGAAACGTTTCACGCATCGTCACTCATTTGTTGAATCTGCTCGTGCGCTACCTATTGTAAAATGGATTTACTCAGCCAGAAACCTTCCCTGGAGTGTACACAACATCTCACCCAAACTTAATCAAAATGGGATGAATGGTATATGAATGCAGGTGGTCTTTGTTGAAACGAATCGCACGCCATTTTGTTGAAGCTACTCGCGCGCCATCCATTGTAAATAGATTCACTATGCCTATAACTTTCCCGGAAGTGTGCACAATAACTCACCAAAATTTGATCTCAATCGGTTGAATTGTGTATGAACGCATAGCCAACACTCATTTGCTTGAACTACACGCCCGCTTTCTATTTTGAATTGGATTAACAATGCCTATAACCATCCCGGAAGTGTGCTATATAACCCACAAAAATTTGGTCGCAATCGGATGAATTGTACACTATATGAACGCATCGCCAACCTATTGTAAATTGGATTAATTATGTCTATAATGATTTCGGAAGTGTGCACAACAACTCACAAAAATTTGATCGCAATCGGATGAATGGTTTATGAACGCATAAAAGGCGAACAAACGAACATTCCTTTTTATATATATACTAGCTGTACCCAGCAGGCGTTGCAATGCCCATCAAAGAAAGTCTTGGCGTTGTGACCTTGTTAGTTGAAGTGCTTTTGGATTCCCAATATTTTCTTCTTTTTCCGTTAACCATTTCTAAGCTATTGTAAAATTGATTTATATCTCAGAAACATTCAAGGGAGCGTGCTCAACAACTCACCAAAGTTTCATCGCAATGAAATGAATGGTATATGAACGCATACGGGACTTTGTTTAAACGATACGCGCACCGTCACTCATTTGTTGATTCTTCTTGTGCGTCACCCATTGAAAAACGGATTTACTAATTCATAAACCTTCGCAGGACTGTACCCAGTTCACCAGAATTTTATCACAATCGGATGAATGGTATATGAACGCATACGGGAGTTTGTTTAAACGATTCATGCGCTGACGCTTATTAGTTAAATCTACTCGCGCGCTACCAATTGTAAAATGGATTTACTAAATCAGAAACCTCCGCGGGAGTGGAAACAACATTTCACCAAATTTCATTGAAATCACATGAATCGGATATGAACGCATACGGAATTTCGGTTAAACGATGCGCGCGCCGTTAACCATTTGTTGAATCTACTCGTGCGCTACCTATTGTAAAATGTATTTACTCAGTCAGAAACCTTTCATCGGGTGTACACAACAATTCACTAAAGTTTCGTCACAATCGGATGAATGGCATATGAACGCATACGGAACTTTGATGAAACGATTCACGTGCCGACGCTCATTTGTTGAATCTAGTCGTGCCCTACCCATTGGAAAGTGGATTTACTAAGCCAGAAACCTTCCCGGAAGTATACACAACATCTCACCCAAGTTGCATCGCTATCGGACAAATGGTATATGAACGCATAGGGGACTTTTTTGACGCGCTTTGCGGGTCTTCGCTCATTTGTTGAATCTACTCGTGCGCTGCCTATTGTAAAATGGATTTACTAAGCCTGAAACTTTCGCCGGAGTGTAAACAACAGCTCACCCAAGTTTCATCGCTATCGGACGATGGTATATGAACGCATTCGGGTGTTTGTCGAAACACTTCGCACGTCGTCGCTCATTCTTTTAGTCTACTTGTGCGATACCTATTGTAAAATGGATTTACTAAGCCAGAAATCTTCCCTGAAGTGTACACAACATCTCATCCAAGTTTCATCGCTATCGGATGAATAGTATATGAACGCATACGGGACTTTGTTGAAACACTTCGCGCGTTGTCGCTCATTTGTTGAATCCACTCGTGCGCTACCTATTGTAACATGGATTTACTAAGCCAGAAATCTTGCGTGGAGTGTACACATCCTCTTACCCAAGTTTCATCGCTATCGGCCGAATGGTGTATGAACGCATACGGGACTTTGTTGAAACACTTTGCGTGTCATCGCTCATTTGTTGAATCTACTCGAGCGCTATTGTTAAGTGGATTTACTAAGCCAGAAACTTCCCTGATGTGTACACAACATCTCACCCAAGTTTCATCGCAATGGGGGTGAATGGTATATGAACGCATGTGGGTTTTGTTGAAACAAACGCATGGATTTTGTTGAAGTAATTTGCGCGCCATCTACTCTAAATTGGATTTACTATGCCTATAACTTTTCCTGGTTTATGCACAACAACTCACCAAAATTTGATCGCAATCTTATGAATTGTATATGAACGAATCGCCAACACTCATTTGTTTTAACTACTGGCGTGTTGTCTATTGTAAATCGAATTAACTATGCCTATAACCATCCCGGAAGTGTGCCAAACGACCCACCAACATTTGGTCGCAATCGGATAAATTGTAGGCTATATGAATGCATCGCCAACACTCATTTGTTTGAAATACTCGCGCGCTGTCCATTGTAAATTGGATTGACTATGCCTATAATGATTTCGGAAGTGTTAATAACAACTCACGAAAATTTGATCGCAATCGGATGAATGATTTATGAACGCATAAATGACGAACAAACGAACATTCATTTTTATATATACACATGTATAAGATAAGATTCCTGTTTATATTGTTGCATCCGGGGGATGCACCCTCATCCTCCTATTATCTACAGATACATCCATCTCCACATAAACGCCCTACAGAAATTCTAATACACAGCTCATAGTAACAACCTTTAATGACCCCGCAACTTGGACTTCAACGACCCCAGGCCAGCTCCTCACATCCTATGAAAACTGCCATTATGCACAATCACCAATAGAAATCTATAAAACCGCAACGGAGAGGTAACTCGAGGTAATTCCGCCAGTCAGTCTGCCACTGTGTCACTTCGTGCCAGACCACTGCAGAAGGCCGCTACGCCGAAGGGTAAGTGTCTCAGCGATCTACACTCTTCACACACAGTCACACTTTCGTCCCCTTATTATTATTTGAATTGTGAAAGCATAAAGTCTAATAACCGCTCTGCAAAGTCTAGAAGTGCTCCCAGTTGGAAGCACCAATTAAAGCCATACCTTTTACAAGTATTTGGTCATTTAGTTTATTTGATTAATTATTAAGATCCTACCCTTCATCCCCCGTTCCCGGTAGGATTCAGGGAACACTTATTTAATTGCTCCGTGGCACGCGTAATCAGCCACGCGCCTACGTCATTCTTCGTTTGTCTTGCTCTTAGCGCGAGGCGCGCCCACGTTTGCATTATTCCAAGTAGCAGTCGCTCAGCTGCTCAGAACCAAGCAGCCCTTAACCTCGCACCCACGAACTACCCAAGCTGACAGTACACTATTGGGAGTTCTCCTTTTCGAGCCCGCCCACGTTCTTGGACTGCTCAAACGTCCCCTTTCCCTACACGCTTATCTCCAGCATTCCCCCAAATTCCATTCTCTCCTCCCCCTGAACACTACATCGTAGAGGGCCCCCACTCAGGTCCCTTACAATGTCGTGGATACTTCATAATCAATTTTCCCGTCCTTTATAATTCTTATAAATAACTATTACATTAAAACGCGGTGGACATCCGCCATGTCTGTCATTAACCAAGGTGATTCTGCGCATGCGCTTGAGCCAATAATTTTGCAGTTTTGTTTATAAATTTAAAATATATGGTAACATATTTGTTAATTTTAAAGACACTCTGCAAATCTACATGCCTAGAGCTTTCGACAGATTGCTCTAGGAAGTGAATCAGATCTACCGTTCCCTCAATCTCGTCGTTACAAAAATCAGCTTAGTGTTTTAAATATATAGATTAATAGTCTATTGGAGAAAATAATTAAATCTAAGTACGATGCATTGGTTGTAAGAAATTCTTAAATATGTAAACTATACTTAAAAATCAGCTCTTTTACAATTTTCCTTAAATCTGTTAGAAATATAGCTATTACAATTGAAGGAAAATGGGACTAGGAAATCACTTGCATATTGGTATAAATATGTATCCACTTATTAATTGTATTACATAAACTATCTTGCAAAATAATATCATGGCGGCTTCGGTGGCGTAGTTGGTAGCATGCTGAGCTTCTATGCCCAAGGTCGCAGATTCAAACCCGGCCGAAATCGTAGGATTTTTAAGAGCGTTAAAAATCCCTCAGCATTCCTTCATTCGGAGGTGAGTAAAGCCGGTGGTCCCATGTCACAGAGTTATGGCATGTAAAAGAACATTCCACTAATTAAACTTTTGTGATCAGTATGCCTTCCTTCGGAGGGGAAGTAAAGCCGGCGGTCCCATGTTATAGATTTATGGCATGTTAATGAACCTTCCACTAATTACACCTGTGTGAAGCTAAATTGGATAGGTTAAGAATGTAAACAACGCTCTTAGGTTTCTACGTTCGTTGCCAAGAGCCGACTGCGGTGGCGTCTAGTAGCTAAGTTCTGAACTTAGCCTAGTAGACGTTGACGGTGGCGCTTGGCGGTAAAAGTAGGAACTATTTGAAAAATTCTAAGTTGCAGTCTGTACCTCAATTAAAAAACAGATAACACACACTAATACAGTCATCACAATTAACACCGGTTATCGGACAGATTCTACACACACCCAAAGTACACGGGGCTACATTACCGCTTTGTCGCAGCCCCTAAACTTAAGAACCAACCAACCAACACTTTTGTGAAGCTAAATTATAGGATAGATTTGACTAACGCTCTTAGGTTCCAAGGTTTGTCGCCAGAAGCCGACTGCGGTGGCATCTACTGTAGTAACCAAGTTCACAAACTAGTTGTCGTTGATGGTAGCGTTTGGTAGCAGAAGTAGGAACTACTTGAAAATTGAATATCTGCAGTTCTTACTCGAATTAAAAACAGATAACCCACGCTAATGCAGCCATCACAATTAACACTGGTTATCAGACAGATTCTACACACATCCAAAGTACACGGGGCTACAAGATTGCGTTGTTGCAACCCCTAAAGTGAGGAATCAACCAAAATAATATCAAATTCTTCTTCAATTAATAAATTAAGATATAGAATAACACAAAGAAATTTTCTTCTACGATCTAAAGACTGCTGTACTTGACAGATTCATGCGGGAATTTTTGCTTTCAAGGATGAGAGTTAGTAAATATTGTTTACATGCGAAAAGAATGGTTAAACATTCCCATAGATCCTTTAATATATGTTGGTACAGCAATCAATATGGATGGAATATGTTCATATTTATCATATATATTATTTCAGTAGTATAGATCCCTCCTGCGGCGTTCGCAAGCGACCGATCGTGACAAAGAGCTTTCAAATGAAGGAGAATAGACATTTGCAGTGACGAATTGCACTCTAATTCCATAAATATCAATAATGTCTTTCAGAAATGACTTAAAAAAATGTACGAAGTGTGCGATTTGTAGATACTGTTGATGTACGAAAATACGCTCCATAATTTCTGTCCACTTCACATTTTGGTCGCTGTGACGCCCGTTTTATGTCATTTCAACATTATGAGGTCTTTCCTTTATCATTTTGCATGGCTTTCAGAAACAGTAGGCCTAAATCAAAGGAATGAGTACTCAAATCGTATAATTTCATAAATATCGAATAACCGGTGAGTGTTACAGCACACTCAGCACACAAATGACATTATCAGTGACAAATTGCATTCTAATTTCTTAAATATCAATATTTGTAAGAAGTGTTCGATTTGCAAAACCTATTGGGGAAAGTGTGGTTTATGAACATGCGAGATTTCTCGCACGGGTCCGCTAGTAGAAATGTATTACAGTACAACAATACAATATTATTCTTGTGCATTCGGATTGTTTATTGTGGATATTGAATGTTTGGGATGTAAAGAATAAATTAAAAATAAAACAATAATAATTTTTGCTTAAATATATTTGTTTAAATAACATACTTACATACATATTTAATATCCCAACCGAAAGAAGAAGTTTAAATCCTGTACCGCAATAACATAAACACCTATCAAAATTATAACATTACGTAGGCGAAGGGCCGAACTCATGTATTAAACATTCGGTGCAGCACTAGGTAGAAACACAATGTTATTTTGTTTCGTGTTGTATCCCTGAGTCTTCTCTTCCACATGCACTTAGTTTGCCGACCGTCAGCTCAACCTGTACTTCTATGGACCAAAATGGTGTTATGTATGACGCCATGATTCTTAAGCCGAATGGAGCCAAGCATGGAACTACGGTCTGGGGAAGACAAATCTCTTATGATTCGCAGAATTCTGTTCAAAGGCAGTTTTTATCCTCAAATATCTCAAAAAGTTAAAGTACCGTCGCGAGATTACAGTATTTCCCTTCAGAACACAAGTTCAAAGGACTCTGCTGTCAAACCATGAAGTAATCATCAAATTCAATGGGGTTCAGATTGTATCAGAGCAAGAAATAAATCAAGACATATCATTAATGACTTCTCTCCGTCATAGGGGATTTCCAATCACCATTCCTGCTAACCACTCTTGAAACCTTCACAGAAGCTGGTTTTCAGAATCATCAGAAGACGTCAGTTGCATTTATTGACCTAACGTCAGCATATGATACTGCTTGGAGACAAAGATTGATCCACACACTTCTATGTATCATTCCATGTTTGAAAATTAGCAACCTCATAAATGCCATGCTCAGTAATAGAAACTTCCAGGTGTTATTGGGTAATAATATGAGTTCAGAGATGAACCTAAACAATGGCCTGCCCCAGGGTTCTGTTTTGGCTCCCCTTCTTTTCAACAGGTACTGTACATAGCAGATATGCCTTAAACATCATCCAGGAATTTCGGTTATGCCGATGACTGGGCTCTTGCAGGGAGTAACAGAAATATTAAAATTACAGATAATATGTTAACTATGGACCTATCAACTCTTGGTAACTACTTTCGAAAATGGAAGCTTCAGCCAAGCGCAGCCAATTGGAAAGTGTCCTCATTCAACCTTAATAACAGATTAGGCAGTAAAAAATGTGTGTATTCTTTAAAAACAGACCAATTTCACACAATAGCCACCCAAAATATCTGGGAGTTACACTATATAGGACCCTCAGTTTTAAAGAACATCTTTCAAGAACGGCTGCTAAAATTAGAACAAGAAACAACATCTTGCAAAAGCTGTGTGTTAATACATAGGCGTCATCAGCTTCAACACTCAGAACTTCAGATCTTGGACTAGTTTATCCTGTGGCAGAGTACTGTGCCTCAGTTTGGCTGAACAGCGCTCATCTCAGACTCGTTGATGCTCAACTTAATCACACCATGCGCACAATCACGGGAACGATTAGAACTACCCCAAAATTTTGGCTGCCTGTACTTTGTCATATTGCGTCTCCAACCCTGAGGCGTGAGAAAAGTCTTCTCAGGGAATATAAAAATATATGCAACAACCCTCATCTACCTGTGCATGCCGACTTTCCTGCCATCCACAGAAACATACTTCGCTCTCGTCATCCACCGTTGAAGACTTCTCGTACACTCGATGAGACCAACTTTAACTTGATTGTTGGAAAGCAATGTGGAATTCATCTGCTCCTCCAGAGCAGCTTTGCATGCCGTGTATTACGAACAAACCACCAGGAATCGGAAAATTTCGCCTTCCTTAAACAGAGTAAGGACTAACTGTGGCCGATGTGCGGATTTGATGCATAAATGGGACAAAGTTCAATCTCCAATATGTGATTGCGGAGCAAAGAGGCAAACAGTTCGACACATCATCCAATCTTGTCCAATGTCAGCCCTCCCCGGAGATCCTTCTGAGTTCCTGTTGGCGACTGATCGAGTTGTTGACTATCTACGGACATTGAAAGTTTCAATATGACCTACTTCTGTGTAGTGTACTGTAAATAGTGTAATCTTGTTATCCTTATGTATTGTTCCATGATGCGATGATAGCCATACGCTAAATAAATAAACCCAGAGAACAGAATAAATACTGCATAATTTTGAAAGATGACTCCTTTCAAAACCTCTTGATTACTAATGAAAACGACACCCACAGTTCTTTCTAAAATATTCTGAATATAGTCTACATGTATTTATATAGTAAAATTCTAAAAGACAGTTTTCTCGTTTTGGAGTCTGGTAACCAGATATCTCATTCTGGTAATATCATCCTCGCAAGAGTTTAACTCATCTTCACCGTCCTCCCATCGAGCTATATGTAAGTTATATCAGCAGTCCTCGGAGGGTTCATCGTTCCTTACAGGCTGCAAGAAGAAAAAGGTGTACAGAATATATTAGAACAGAGAAATACAGCAATAATACAATACAATAATAGAGACAGTACGTACTATATACAGTAGACCTGTTGTCACATCTTTATGATTGCAGTATTTTAGCACTTGTCTATGATATATTGGCCAGGGATAGTGTCCCCCGACAGTTAATTGATAACATATATAACATGTATAGTGGTAATCTTATAGCAGTAAGGTTAAGTAATCATAAGACCGAGTGGAAGCCAATCAGCAGAGGGGTAAGACAAGGCTATGGACTCTCTCCATTGCTATTCATAATCTACATGGATGCTATAATAAAGGAATGGAGGTGTGAAAGACATGGTTCAATACCATTCAGCAGGCATCTAAAAAATGTAGAGGCTATATTATTTGCTGATTATGTTGCATTGGTAGCAGCATCCGAAAATGATCTGCAGTGGTAGGTATTCAACCTTCACAAAGTGGCATCAAAATTCAGCATGTGCATTTCTACGGAAAAGACTTAAGTGGCCTTTAAGGGTAAGGACCCTATCCCCAGTAAAATTAGTCTGGATGGTAAAATTTTAGAAATAGTTAACGAATTCATTTATCATTTATCTTTTCAAGAAGATCAAGACATAACTGAAAAATTAAAAAATTATACCAGAACAATAGGAATTATTAATCACGTCATGAAGCCATCTCTTGTCCAAAGGCATACACGCTTACGTTTGTATAATACATTAGCCAGACCAACCCTATGCTATGGCAGCGAGGAGGCATGGACAATACGATCTCAGGACATTTCCAGACTCGAAGCACGCAAAATGACATTCATGCGCCGAACAGCAGGCTATACCAAATGGAATCATAAGAGAAATGAGGTTGTGCTGAAGGAACTAAAAGTGAAACCAATAACTACCTACATTTGTGACTACCAAGAGAACTGGAAACATCATGTCCAAAGGATGGAACCTGGAAGATATCCAAAGGAGATGCTTCGCTACCAGCCACGGGGAAATAGATCAATAGGACGTCCGATGAAGAGATGGAGGGAAAGTGCAAGACCCTGACGGGACATTTGGCCCAATACTTGGAAGGAAGATGATGATAATAATGAAGAAAACCCGGAGTGATTTTTCACCGATATCTCAAAATGCTTAAATTAAGCATTATATTTCTACGGGTAATTATTATTACAAAATACGGTTTATCGAATGTTAGATTATGTTCTAGATATAAATTTGAAGCCATCAAGATGTAGGTTGGTTGATTCCTCAATTTAGGGGCTGCGACAACGCGGTCATGTTGCCCCTTGTATTTTGGGCGTGTGTAGAATCTGTCTGATAACCGGTGTTAATTGTGATGGCTGTAATAGGGTGTGTTATCTGTAAGTCAGGCAAGGACTGCAGAAGGTCAATTTCAAGTAATTCCTACTTTTGCTAAAAAATTAATGTTACCATCAACGACACCTAGCTGTAAACTTGATTACTAGGTGCCACCGCTACTGGCACCTGGCGATGAACGTTGGAACTAATAGAGCGTAATCAAATCTAACTTATAAATTTAGCTTCACTCAATTGTAGTTAGTGGAAGGATTGTTACGTGAATAATATCTATGACATGAACCCGCCGACTTTATTCCCCTTCCGAGAGAAGGCATACTGAGGGATTCTTAACGCTCTTAAAAAATCTGACGACTTCAGCCGAGTTTGAACCCGCGATCATGGCCATAGAAGCTCAACAAGCTACCAACTACGCCATCAGAGATGTTAAAAAGAAAGAAAACAGTTAAAAACACAATGTTCAGTAGAGAACATACAGCCTACTTTCTCATAAATGCATGGGTATTGTTATAATTCCTTGTCCTTTTCAAGGAGTATAATTGAATGTTGGTTGTAGTAGCTTGTTGAAATACAACGTTCTATACGGATATTGCACATGAATATGAGATGCCTTTTGCTAGTGCTACTTCTGTACAAAATTTCATTAAATTCGTTTCCACCGTGTTTGCATTGATAGGAGGAATCGATTTGCACACATTCATGGCCGCCACCTGCACACTATTGGGCTGATGATCTTTTCGTTTGGACAAAATATGCTTCCCACATAAAGGTATGTTGTTGCAAAATTCGGTAGAGAACAGATTATTAGGTTGGTCGTAATTTGATTCAAGCTTTTAAAATTTTGGGTGACCACCATTACGTTTCCGTCAAGACGGCGGCAATATAAAACATGACACTGAGGTGCCCATTGCTAGTGCTACCTCGTTACCAAATTTTGTTCAATTCGGTTTCACCGTGTTTGAATAGATAGGGGGAATCGATTTGCACACATACATGGCCGCCATCCGCAAATTATTGGGTTGATGACCTTGTAGTTTAGTCAAAAGACGCTCGCTGGTGTTCCATGTTCAGGGAAGGACGGAAGAATGTGGAGGATGATGATCAAAGTGGGTTTTCCTCCACGAATGAATACAACATTGCTCGAACACAGGAAATGGTGTTAGCGGACAGGCGCATAACGGTGGCATCCACACTGCGTATTGGTTGTGCCTGGAACCATCACATGCTCCATAGTGTGTTGGGTTACCGAAAAGTGTTCGAAAGATGGGTACCGAGAAACCTGACCCCAGAGCAGGCTGTGCGACAATTCTTTGCATCGCAGGGCACCGAGTTTTACCACAGTAGTTTCATCAAAATCATTCCACGCCACGGCAAGTGTCTCAATGTCAGTGGTGACTATGCCTTAAAATAGTGCAAGGTGTATAGTTCATGATACCATGGAATGTCAGTTTTGCAATAAAGGGGATAAAATGACGCAACTTATTTTCTGATCGTCCTTAGTACAACGTAGATTGATTGACTGATTGATTGTTGTTTTAAGGCCTGGAACAGTGAGGCCAACTGCCCCTGTATTATACGTTACTATGCTAAAGAATTTTCTTATTTCCAATCATTGCGGTACTTCATTGTTCTTGTTTCATTTGAGGGGCATATACATCGTGGTCATTTAGCCTCATGTGTAGGGGCGGATGACCTCGTAGTTCCGCCCCTTAAAACAACAATAACTAACGAACTAGCCCCATGTGCTTGGGTGTACTCGTATGTGGAATTGATTCTGATAACCTGAGTTAATGTGATGGTTGAATTAATATATTTGTAACTAAGGTGAAAATTACGAGAGGTCCAGACGTGGCTTACGTTAGGAAATATCCAGGCATTCACCTACAGTAGAAGTGAGACACCGCAGAAATCCGCTTCTAGGATGGCTTAGGTAGGAATCAAACCCACCTCGTCACAGTTTTGCCTCACGAGGCTGAATGAACCACGCTCCAGCCCTCAGACCAGAATTAATTTTCTTGGCACATCCGGGATTCAAACCCACGACAGCCAAGAACACTATCCGCAACACCAGGAAATGGACAGATACTTCTAGATCCTATATCGATATCTTAACTCATTGTAGTACTTTGGTCGAATGGTCTAGATGCTTGGCTCTCACCTTGTGTAGCCGTGGCACAAATATTTAAAACTTGTCTTTTTTATTTATATTTTACTATATTATTTCTTTTATACTTACCCATATAGGCCTAGTTGCATATAGTGTGTATTTCCTAATGGGAAATAAATACGATTAACACAGCACGTTTTATTGAAAGCCTCCCCAACAGAGAGGCTATTTCATTAGCTAAGGATTCCTACACCCGTCCCTTGGCCAAAATATGCATCACCTACTAATGTAAATAATGCTATTTGGTTTACGAGTAAGGATATATTGCCTGTAGTAGTCTCTACTGCAGATCAAGGACAACGAGTGGAAATCGCTGTGGTCGCGTATTAAATTATGTGGTGCTATACGTATACAAATTTTCTATTACAAAATACACAACATATAATTCTTAATATTATAAAGTCTACGTAATTAAAAAACAATGAATATAAACGAGTCAAGTAAAAGGATTCCTACTTAGTTTTGAACCCCAGACTTGCGGGTGAGAGTCTGTACGCTAACCCCTTGGCCAACCATTGCTAAGAGAATGTTATTAACTGCTTTGGATTCAACTGTGCATCATATAACGTATTCGATTAAGCGATTTATTCAGCGTATATGCTTTTTTAGCCTATTTTCAATTTTGAAAAAATAGGCTTATGAGATCACCTTTTGTCCGTGTGTGTGTGCGTGTGTGTGTGTGTGATTCGTGTGTGTGTGTGTGTGTCCCCCCCTAATAAAATCTAAACGGCAGGAGCGATTTCAATGAAACTCGGAAAGTTCATAGCACTATTGCGGGCGACCTCGACCGTGCCCTTCAAATTTTGTTACGACTCACCAATCCAAAATGGTGGCTGTGCGAAATATTTCACCAGCATTCAATATCTCCGAAACTATTACCGATATTACCCTGCCATTTTCTATGGTGATAGAGGGAACTACTATAAGTTCACTTATGTGACCTTTGAAAACCTGATAACTACAAAACCAACATGGCGGCCAAGCGAATTTGCGACTTTAAATAGACGTTTCTCGCGATTTGGCCAACCAAACGCTATGAAACTTGGTACAGTAAATGTTTATATACAGACATCTAAATTCGTTCAATTGTTTACATAATAACAAGATGGCGGATGTGCGAAATATTTCACCGGCATTCTATATCTCTGAAACTATTAGCGGTATCTCCCTAACATTTTGTACGGAGATAAAAGGCACTACTGGAAGTCCATCTATAAGACTTTTAAAAACCGGTTAACTACAAAACGAAGATGGCGGCCAAGCGAATTTGAAAATTTTAAATAGACCTTTCGCGCGATTTAATATTCCAAGCGCACTGAAACCTGGTACAGGAAATATTTATACACATTGCAATCCACTGGTATCTAATTTAGTTCAATTGTTTACATAACCTCAAGATGGCGGCAGTGCGAATTTTAAAATTAAGTTTTTATTTCTTGTGATGTAGTCATGCGATCGAAGTGAAAGTTTGAATAATGAACCTACGCAATAATTTTCCTTTAATGGTACATGACTCTATGGCCTATACATTTAACAATCCAACATGGCGACCATCCGAAATATTAAGACGATACTGAATATCTACGAATCTATTTTAGCAATCAAACTGCATTTTTAATGTCCATAGGGGCTATGAACTTAAGTTTACCTATAGGACTTTAAATAACCTGGTGATCACAAATCCAACATGGCGGCGACGCGAATTATAAATATTCACATGGACGTTTCTCGCAATTTAACCATCCGCGTGCAGTGAAACTTGGTACAGTAAATCCTTATACGAATGTTAATACACTGGCATCTAATTTATTTCAATTGTTTCCATAACCTCAAGATGGCAGCCGTGAAACATTTTAAAATCTCCTTGTTACTTCTTGTGTCCTAAATATGCGATTGAAGTTTGAATACTACACGTTCACAATAATCTGTATGTAACAGTACATAACTCTAGGACCTACATATATAAAATTCAAAATGGCGACCATCCGAAATATTTAGTCGGTTCTCAATATCTACGAATCTATTACAGCAATCAAACTGAAATTGTGTATGTTGATAGTGGCAATTAACATAAGTAGGTTATATGAAAATAGGCTGTATAGTTCTTCACGGAACGACTTGTTTATAAACCATTTCATACTAAAATTATATTATTTCCTTCAGTACATTCAATAAAATAACTTCAAACTACAAAATATGGACCAGGCAGCAAACTTTCGTAGTCATTTTGACGTGTGAGCATTAACTGCTCGGGGCATGGAAAGGTACAGTAGCTTGGGCTGAGCCCTGTTTAGTCACTGTTACAGAATAATATTCGAACATAAAATTATAATATCTATCGGGTCACGCCCTTCTGGAGATTTATAACCACCCACTGTTCGATAAGCGGAAATGGTGAACGTGGGCTTTGTTGGATCATACGTTACGGATTATCCTATAATGCTTGCATGATTCACACAGCCGCCATCTTGAAATTATTTGGCTAATGACCTTGTCGCTTGGGTAACAGACGCTTCCCAAACGAAGGTATATTTTTGCAAAAATTGTTAGAGATTTAGTCGTATTTTGATTTAAGCATTGGACATTCGGGTGGCCACCATATCGTTTTCGTTAAGATGGCGGCGATATAAAACATGGCATTGAGGTTTCCTTTGCTGTGTTTCCTGTATACCAAAGTTGAACTAATTCGGATTCGTCGTGTTTGAATTGAAGGGGGGGGGGGGGAGGGATCGACATGCGAACATACACGGCCGCCATCTTGAAACTATTTGACTGACGATCTTGTAGTTTGGACGACAGATATTTCCATTTGAAGGTCCTTTTTTTCCAAAATGTGGTAGAGATCGGATGGTTAGTTAAGTCGAAATTGCTTTGAACATTTGGATGGCCACCACTTTGATTTGGTTAACATGGTGGCAATGTAAGACATGGCACTGAGATGACCTTTGCTAGTGCTACCTCTGTACCAAGTTGGTTCATTTCTGTGGAATATCATCTGAGTAATATTATTACAAAAACAATAATAGGCTATTTAAAAGATCAAATTGAACCCACCTCTTCCTTTGCCTCACGAGGCTGAATGCACACTGTTCCAGCCCTCGGAGCAGAATTAAATTCCTTTGGAGAGTCGGGAATCAAACACGGACCTCCGAGACGATACAGAAGAATGCTATACCAGGTTAATGACAAGAATTATTGATTTTGATAGATCTCCAGGAAATCACAACTAGTTGGAGGGGTTTTATAGTGAAAACAAGATACCAGTTGAGAATGGTATTGCTTCCACCTTCCTTGCTAAAATATTGTTATCTTACGATCCTGACGGTATTAGGATGTCAAAGGCCTACCACCTTAGCTGTCCCTTGTTTCATCTTTACGGCTACACTCATTCTTCTCTTCTTTTAATGGTATCTCCAACTTTCTGGACAAGGCCCTAAAGGAGGGCTGTAGCACCCCCACTTAAGGTGTAGTCTGGACGGTGCAACACCTTCAAGGATTGACGATCCTGAGGAAATCCTGAGATGAGTCCGTATATACTTTCATTCATTGATTTTTGTGCGGTTTCTTATGTCATCAGCAAATCTTTGAAATTATTTCTCCTTGTGTATTTACTCCTACCTTAAAATTTTCTTTAGTTTCTTTCATTGCTTCTGCAATGTATAGATTGAATAGTATGATTTTCCTTATACATTTTTTATTCACAATTTTGTGTTCAATGTGTTTGTGGTATTCATTTCCATATTTACTTTCAATATCATGCTTAACACCACCATTGATTTATAGCAGTTCACTATTGTTAATAACTGGAGCTTGTATTACCTGGTATTCATCCATGAGAACAGTATCTGTCCGGCTCAAATCCACCTTCTGTTTAGGCAGGAACCTCCTGATGACCGGGCTGACCAGACTATGGTCGATGGTTTGGAGATTAGTGGAACCTGTCAAGAAGGTGATGGCCAGACCCACCAACAGTGTTACAACAAATCCCATAGGCACGTACCACATATATGAGATGCGGTATAGAATGAAGGGGTCACTGAAACAGGAAAAAAGATATGTTTGGTTAAAACTTTCATGGAATATTTCATTACTCGACCTGTGCAAACCATGCATTAAACTATTCTTGCACTTATGCACTAACATACAGTAGGTCAAGTTAGCAGAAAATTTAAAAAAATACATGCATTATGAAGTTTAAGAAAAGTTGTTTTCGTTAATGCGTTTAATGTGATTAGGATATTTTCGTCATCAGTCCCGTACACTACCGTCTATGTTCAGTGTGTCAGAAATCTGTGAAGTAGTGCGTGTAACTATATTGTGGTCTCCTTGTTCTTCTTACTATTCCCTTTCTTATTGTTTTACTTATTAATTATCCTGATCATTAATGCCATGTGGCATCCGGGAGGGGGGAGATTTTGCGTCAGTAGCTTCAGAACTTTTCTCGGACCTTGAAATAATAGTCTGGGCTGGTTATTGCATTACCTCTGTTTTACTGAAAACATTGCAGCAGCCGACATGGTTGTGTTGTCAAATTTGAAGCTATGGGTACATCCTTCCACTGAAAGAGGTTTGCTCTTGAATCGCACTTGTCCGCTCAAGAGGGCCATGAAACTTCCCATGCTGACCCATACAACAAAGATTATGCCCACGATACCACCAGATAGCACTCCCTACAAAATAAACATACATAATAAACATTGTATACCGGTATTTAAATGATTGTCAAGACAAGACTTAGAGACATAATAAGCAGATTTTATATAATAATAATAATAATAATAATAATAATAATAAGAATAATAATGAGGTATATGTTTCTACCCCTTATTTTTCTCGGTTTATGAGGTTTGGATTAGATGGCATAATACAAGGTATTTTATGTAGCAATGATTTTAAGGTTGAATGCCTTTCCTGATGCCTACCTAGTGTGCCCTTTTGAGCAGGCACAAGGAATCGAATCCCGTACCATGTTTAAGGAAGGAATATAGTATTCTTTGAAGGCTTCAGTATAAGCCACAAGGGATTTCAAGGAGTTGAAACATAACAGGCAATCTTGTGAGTAAGAAGTATGAGATGAATCATCCGCACGTGCACGAGATGATATCACGGCTAATAATTTAGATAACGCGACAAATAGAGGAACTTTTACAGTGACTAAGAGCTGAGAAATAAGCAGGAGAATCCCCTCTCAATGCTCACGCAAGCGTTATTACAGCGATATTAGCAGTAGGAAGGGCTGGTAATGTGGTGAAATAATAGGGATTTCGAGTTTCAAGGAAAATTATTAACACTGAAATACACCAGATTGGTTGATAATTAGAAAGAGAATTTTAAAGGTTATGAAACTGTCTAATTATTTAGCGAATAAGAAGTGCCGATCTCAGCATTACGTGGATGTAGTGAAGGCGCATTAATCCAGCTTAGAGATACCTGTAAAGAGAGACGCCCACACTGAATCAAATTATTTTGGTAATTTTTGAAGAGGAATTGGAAGATCGAACTCAGAATTAAGATATATTTTAGGAACCTACATACTCTGGGGGGTACATGAGTAATATTTCTAACTCAGAAGTTAGTTTCAGAAAGGAAGAGATGGACTATATTTTTTCCAAATTGAATAAATAGTCCGTTCGACAGAGCAGAAGTATGCAGTCTAAAGCGAACCCAGGAGGATGTCGCAAAACACCGAGAGGGTGTCGGGCTGTTTCAGTAAACGTTCAGTCTTACGAGGAACCCGGAGTGGTTATACTGTTTCAGAAGAGTTCAGTACATCTTGAACGCCTACTGTTTCACCAGTGCAGAAGTGCTTAAGTATTCGTAAACGTTGAGAGGTTACGCCGTGTTAACAAATACTTTCGAGACTCGAGTGGAGTCATCACGTTATAAGATAGTCAGAACTTGCCCGTGCTTGGAAGGTTCATGACAAGAGTATTTGTCCAAGGGACATTAGTTCAAAGTAGTTACAAGTCGATAGTGGCCGTAACAGTTCGAAGCTACTTTAGACTTCAGAACATTGTGTTGTAGGAATCCTAGTGAGGATCCCAAGTGACAGATATTTATACGTGTAACCAACGTGAGGACCACGTATAGCAGAGTGCCAGTTCGAAAATTGTGAATTTGTAAAATGATAGAGACCCGTTTATTGTGATAATGGTAGAAATCCCTTAAGATAAATATATATATAATGTTACGGCTGTGAGTTTGTGTCATCGCTCGCCGCTTGAGTCACAACTGCCCCACGGGCTGGGCTGTGGCCTGCCTCCTGTATTGCGTGTGCCTTATGCAACAGGGCTACTAAGACAAAGGGATAGTCCAGAATATTCGTGACTGGACCAGCGATGGAAACCTCGAGAAGCTGTGAACCCTGGATGGATCTAGAAGCATGTATTGAGTCACCGGCCAGCTCTATAAGTGCGACCTGTCAAGCAGGGGTTGTTGTTGTGTTTTACGAGCTAGTGTGAGCGTTTATTCTGAGCGACAGAAGTGTGGTGACTTGCGAAACCCCTAGTGTAGCTGCGAAGTGAGTGAGTGTGCTTTCACAGTGTGTCTGAGATATTGTGGTGTCGAAATCCAGTGACATTGTTTCTCCCAGCTTGAGAACAGCGTGCAGCAAGTGCTCGTAAGTACTGTAGTAGGCGCACATTAGGAAGAAGTTGCATGTAGTTCTGTCAAGGCCACTTGGCTCATTAGCGGCAGGATTAACTTCTGTGGTTTGTTGACAAGTGAAAGGGCAAGAGCTCTCCACAAGCAAGAGACTTGAGGAAACTGGAGTAAGGTTCCTATTGTCTGTAATTGCTGATGAGTAGTGTAATTTTCTGGCCGCAATACAGTTAATTATTTCTTTAAGCAGTAATTGGTGTTGTGCTTCCTACCCACCGTAATCCAGTTAACAAAAGTGCCACTAGGGGGGTGGCACGTAACAACTGGTGTCAGAAGCCGGATTACGAACTCAAGCACAACACCTGACGGTCCTGGTTTCAAAACCCGAGCAGGTCATTTTCTCTAATTTTCCTGTGAGTGCATGCCCCTTACAAGACAAACATCTAAAATGGAAGAGCAATTCGCAGCATTGCTAGAAAAGTTAAATGGCATGGAAACCAAGATGGAAGACGGCCAGAAGAAATTAGCCAAGGACCTGAAGGATGACCTGAAGAAGATGGAAGACGGCCAGAAGAAGATGGAGGACGGCCAGAAGAAGATGGAGGACGGCCAGAAGAAGTTAGCCGAGTACCTAACTGCCAAACTAGAAGACGGCCAGAAGAAGTTAGCCGAGGACCTAACTGCCAAACTAGAAGACGGCCAGAAGAAGATGAAAGACGGTCAAAATAAGCTAGCGGAGGACCTGAAGCGGACAGAGGACGGCCAGAAGAAGATGGAAGACGGTCAGAATAAGTTGACACAGGACCTGAAGAAATTAGAACTGGGTCTGCATGAGGAAGTCACGGCAGTGGAAAAGAAGTTCGACGCCTTACAAAAGGAAGTTGCCGAGCTACGCCGACGCCCGCTGACGGGGGTGGAAGAGAGATTCAACGCTCTACAAAAGGAATTTGCAGAGCTGCGCCGACACCCGCCGACAGGGATGGAAGATAGATTCAAAGCCCTACAAGAGGAAGTCGCCGAGCTGCGCCGACGCCCGCCGACCGGGGTGGATGAGAGAGTCAAAGCCCTACAAGAGGAAGTTGCCGAACTGCGCCAACGCCCACTCACGGGGGTGGAAGAGAAATTCAACGCTCTTCAAGAGGAAGTTGCCGAGCTGCGCCGACGCCCGCCCACAGGTACACCGGGGACATCGGGAACGGGACAGAGCAGAGTGACGCCCCCAACCTTCGACGGAAAAGTCCCGTGGAGCACCTACATACGTCAGTTCGAGGCGGCCTGTTCCATAAATAACTGGAACAACACAGAAAAGGCTACAGCTCTCATTGTAGCGCTGAGAGGTGACGCCCTTAACGTCCTTCAGGCCATCCCGACTGGATCCCAGGACTACGCTTCCCTGATCGCCCATATGGATTCCCGATATGGAGATAGCTATCTTCAGCAGGCCTATCAGATGCAGCTCCGGACCCGGGTACAGAAGAACGCGGAAACCCTGCAGGAGTTCGAGATGGACATCGCACGCCTCGTAAGGCTCGCCTACCCAACAGCGCCGGCCGACTTTCTGGAGCAGATAGCGACGCAGACTTTCACCGACGGGCTACGGGACTCGGACACTCAACAAGCGCTGCGTCTCGCGCGCAATAAGACCCTGGCAGATGCGCTGAGCCACGCACTTGAGTTCGAAACGGCAAAACAGGCATCCAGAATGCACGCGCGGGTGCGTCAAGTGGACGTCGACGAACCAGTAAAAGCCAACGAGACCAAGCCCCTGGCCGACGAATTAATGGAGGCGCTAAGCCATTTCTTCGATAGTCGCGGCACCACCAGCAACGACACAGCCGGAAGGCAACCGGAGAGGCGGCCCGGAAGAGGACAACCGACCTGCTGGACCTGCGGTAAGAAAGGTCACCTGAGCAAGGACTGCGGTGATCGCCGCCGCCGAGGGTTTCCGTCGGGACAGTCAGTCATAGGGAAACCGCGCGGCCCAGGAAAACGAGTATTAGCCAGCCTTGGGGGGCAAAGGTTGGCTTGTGACAGTCGTCAAGCCCCGGCAGTCCAAGTGCGTGTGACTAAGTTACGGAGGGACAATAGCAGCCTGATGGTCGACGGAGTCGTCAACGGAGAGAGCTGGCCCATGCTAATCGACACGGGAACGTCGAGGACCATCGTCAATCCCACCGTGATCCCGAAGTGGAGAGTGCAACGCACACAAAGGAACCTCCAGCTAATAACCGCGACCGGAGAGACCGCACCGGTACATGGCGAAGCATCACTGGAGTTCGTCATTGGTCGACGGGCGATAAAGCATCCAGTGCTTGTGGCTGACGTATCAAATGAAGTGATCATCGGACTGGACTTCCTGGACCAGAACAACATCATCTTGGATCTGAGTACCAACACTCTGCACTTCGGAGGTGAGGAACTTGCTTTGCAACCTGCGCACGAGTCCATCACCGCACGACGAGTAAGGCTGAGAGAAGACGTCATCGTTCCCGCCAAGACGGAGGTCAGCGCAGCCGTAATTGTCGAAGGAACTGCTGAGGGAGTGGCGGCTGTCATCGAACCAAAATATGAGGACATCCAGACAAAAGGATTGCTAGTTGCCAAGACTCTCATCAACACGACGTCTCGGCCGTACGTCCGCCTGTCCAACCTGAACGACTACGACATTACGGTTCACCGGGACACCAACCTAGGAGTCTGCGAGCCCGTTACCTGGATTGCCCGCATCACAGCAACGACGGACGGACACCTGCAAACGGACAACCGAAGAAGACGCGCCCTGCCAGAAGAACTACAGAAGCTGTACCAAGGATCCCAGGACCATTTAGACGAAGAGCAATCACGCCAACTTCAGGACCTGCTACGCGAATTCCAGGCTGTCTTCTCCGTAGGGAGTAAAGACTTCGGCAGGACAAGCTTGGTCCAGCACAGAATCGACATTGGGGACAGCGCACCGATTAGGGCCCCATTCCGACGTGTCCCGCTCGCCAAGCAAGCCGAAGTCGACCGGATGGTAGAAGAGATGAAGGAGCAAGGGGTGATCGAGCCATCACATAGTCCTTGGAGTTCTCCGGTCGTGATTGTGAAGAAGAAGGACGGTTCCACCAGGTTCTGCGTGGACTACAGGCGGGTGAACGACGTCACGAAGAAGGACAGCTACCCTCTACCCCGGATCGACGACACGCTGGACACCATATCAGGGTCAAGATGGTTCTCCACCTTGGATTTGAAGAGTGGCTACTGGCTGGTGGAGGTCCACCCTAAGGACCGCGAGAAAACGGCGTTCTCTGTGGGCAGCGGGCTCTGGCAGTTCACCGTCATGCCATTCGGTCTCTGCAACGCCCCTGCGACCTTCGAAAGGCTAATGGAGTCCATTCTGAGGGGACTACACTGGAAGACCTGCCTGGTATACCTAGACGACGTCATCGTTCTGGGAAGGAGCTTCGAGGAGCACTACAGCAATCTGAAGGAGATCTTGTTGAAGCTACGGGCTGCCCAGCTGAAGTTGAGCCCCAAGAAGTGTCAGCTCTTCCAGAAGCGGGTCCAGTACCTTGGGCATATCGTCTCCGAGGAAGGGGTGCGCACCGACCCAGAGAAGACCGCAGATGTGAGGGAGTGGCCAGTTCCGAAGGACAAGTCCCAACTACGAAGCTTCCTGGGACTCTGCACTTATTACCGTCGCTTCGTGAGAGGATTCGCCGACATCGCCAAACCTTTACATCGACTGACTGAGAAGGACCAACTCTTCACGTGGACAGCAGAATGCCACAGTGCCTTCGAACAACTCAAGCAGGCTCTGTGCACCGCGCCTATTCTGGCCTACCCCAGACCTGGAACAAGGTTCATCGTCGATACCGATGCCAGCGACTTTGGCATAGGGGGAATCCTGTCGCAGGTAGTGGACGGCGAGGAGAAAGTAGTGGCCTACTTCAGCAAGGCCTTGTCAAAGCCAGAAAGGAACTACTGCGTCACCAGGAAGGAGCTGCTCGCCATCGTGAAGACCATTGAACACTTCCACAAGTACCTGTACGGGCAAGAATTTCTCATTAGGACCGACCATGCATCCCTGCGGTGGCTCCTGAACTTCAAGCAGCCCGAGGGTCAACTCGCGCGGTGGTTAGAGAGGCTTCAACAGTACAACTTTGAGATTCAGCACAGGAAAGGCCAACTGCATTCTAACGCCGACCCCCTGTCACGAAGACCGTGCCCCGAAGACTGCACCTTCTGTGCCCGAAGGGAGGAGAACACCGGGATACTGTGCCGACGGACTACTGTGGAACTTCAAGGGAACTGGAGCCGCGAATCTTTCACGCGGGCACAAGCAGAAGATGATGACCTGGGACTGATAGCCGAATGGAAGAGGGCCTGTGTCCCCAGACCCGGGTGGAACATTGTGAGTGACTGCAGCCCAAAGTTTAAGTCCTACTGGGCACAGTGGGACTCGCTGATTGTAAGGGATGGCCCCATCTGCCGTACCTGGGAGAGCACCGACGGGAATACATCTCGGGAACAAGTCGTCGTTCCAAAGGCTATGACGGAGGAAGTCCTGAAGGAAGTTCATGGAGGATCATCTGGTGGACACCTAGGGATAAAGAAGACCCTGGAGAAGCTGAGAGAGCGGTTCTACTGGATCGGATGCCGAACAGACGTGGAGAACCACTGCGCGAGGTGCCACGATTGCGCAGCCAGCAAGGGCCCAGGACGAAGACGACGGGGTCCACTGAAGACCTACAACGTGGGCGGCCCCATGGAGAGAGTGGCCATCGATGTTGCTGGGCCATTCCCGTTATGCGAGGCAGGGAACCGCTACATATTAGTCGTCAGCGACTACTTTACCAAATGGCCGGAGGCGTATGCGCTCCCTAACCAAGAGGCCGCGACGATTGCAGAGACCCTGGTGGAAGAATTCGTCAGCCGGTACGGAGTACCCCTGGAGCTGCACTCCGACCAAGGGAGGAACTTCGAGTCGCAGGTGTTCCAGAACCTACGCCAGCTGCTGGGAATCCGGAAGACAAGGACGACGCCGCTACACCCTCAGTCCGACGGGATGGTAGAGCGATTCAATCGCACCATCGAGAACCATCTCCGAATAGTCGTCAGCGAGCACCAGAGGGATTGGGACAAACATCTTCCACTATTTCTCCTCTCCTACCGCGCCGCCGTGCATGAAGCCACCGGGTGCACACCAGCCCGGGCCATGTTTGGGAGGGAGCTCCGTCTACCTGTTGATCTTGCCTTCGGCCGACCTGGGAATGATCCGATCCCGGTAAGCCAGTATTGTCAAGAACTGGTCGACCAGCTGAAGGACGTGCACGCGTTCGCGAGGAGGAAACTGCGGATCGAGACCGACCGAATGAAGACCCGATACGACCAGCAGACGGATGCCGGCGGATTCCACGAGGACGACCTGGTCTGGCTCTTCAACCCATTACGGAAGAAAGGCCTGTCACCCAAACTTCAGAAGTCCTGGGAGGGCCCGTACCGAGTCGTGAAACGGATCAACGATGTCGTCTACAGGATTCAGCGGATTCCGAGGGCGAAGATGAAGATCGTGCATCGAGATCGCCTGGCAGCCTAAGGAGGGACACAGACGGACCAATGATTGATCGGGACGATCAGCCTTTTTAGGAAGGGGGTGGTGTTACGGCTGTGAGTTTGTGTCATCGCTCGCCGCTTGAGTCACAACTGCCCCAGGGGCTGGGCTGTGGCCTGCCTCCTGTATTGCGTGCGCCTTATGCAACAGGGCTACTAAGACAAAGGGATAATCCAGAATATTCGTGACTGGACCAGCGATGGAAACCTCGAGAAGCTGTGATCCCTGGATGGATCTAGAAGCATGTATTGAGTCACCGGCCTGCTATATAAGTGCGACCTGTCAAGCAGGGGTTGTTGTTGTGTTTTACGAGCTAGTGTGAGCGTTTATTCTGAGCGACAGAAGTGTGGTGACTTGCGAAACCCCTAGTGTAGCGGCGAAGTGAGTGAGTGTGCTTTCACTGTGTGTCTGAGATATTGTGGTGTCGAAATCCAGTGACATTGTTTCTCCCAGCTTGAGAACAGCGTGCAGCAAGTGCTCGTAAGTACTGTAGTAGACGCACATTAGGAAGAAGTTGCATGTAGTTCTGTCAAGGCCACTAGGCTCATTAGCGGCAGGATTAACTTCTGTGGTTTGTTGACAAGTGAAAGGGCAAGAGCTCTCCACAAGCAAGAGACTTGAGGAAACTGGAGTAAGGTTCCTATTGTCTGTAATTGCTGATGAGTAGTGTAATTTTCTGGCCGCAATAAAGTTAATTATTTCTTTAAGCAGTAATTGGTGTTGTGCTTCCTACCCACCGTAATCCAGTTAACAAAAGTGCCACTAGGGGGGTGGCACGTAACAATAAGTTATGAAATGGTTATGTTCCTTACAGACGAGTTGTTTGTTGATTTTATAAAGTAAAGTTAGTTGTGCGAATACTAAAAACGGCTGAAAAGAGTAATAATTCTTCATGGAAGGCACTAAAGGAAAAATATTGATTGATACCACTGAAATAACCGAGGAGTAAATAGTAGAATGAAGTGATTTTACCAGAAATAAGATGAGGAATATTCAATTATGAGCGTAGTTGCAGGGGCAAGATTATGACGGATCTAGGTCGACGTTTTAATTGGGGAGAAAATGTAATCGCACAGAAGACTGGCGTGAGTCCCGTTTTGTTGCATGAATTAATTACCTTTACCGGGTGAATTAGCCGTGGTCGTTACGGCATGACTGCTGGCAGTCGCTCACATCCGGGAGGCGAGGAGGTTCGAATCCCCCCGCCGGCAACCTTGAAGATGGTCTTCTGTGGTTTCCCATCTTCCTTCCAGGCAAATGCCGGGGTTGGTCCCTAACTATAGGCCACAGCCACTACCTTCCAACTCCTCGTCCTTACATTCCCACTTTCCTCCCCAACGGTACTTATAGCTCACCCATTGAGTGTCCGTCTCGATGCAGCTACAAACCTGGCGAGCCGAACATGTCCTCGGACACTCCGGCACTAAAAGCCATACGCTAAAAACAATTACCGTTATGGGGACTGAGACGTGTTCCGCCCATTTGGGGAAAGTTATGGTGTGTCCTATTTCCCTGGTATCTACGAATCTCCCAGTATAAGTGGTTAAGCCCATTGGATTGATATTATGTGGAACCGTAGGTTGTTTAAAAGTTGACTGGCCCCCGTAATTAAAGATCGCATATTTTTCCGCGCAATGCTGATGCCCTTAGATTGATTCAATTACCTCTATGAGCTGTGTGTTGGCTAATAAGTAACTGTAATAAAATAACAGGAGGAACATAAATGTTAAAGCCTTTCATAAACGAAGACAGTTGTAGTGTGAAGCTTGGCTGAGCCGAGTTCTTAAAGTAATATCCCCGCGCGACACTGTAGAAGGGAGACCAGAGCCATAAATCTGACATGAAGGGCTTGGCCCATTGAGAAACGGTCGCTGGTCTGTAAATTGCTCTAGTGAGCCAACTGGTAATTTAAACACAGTGGTGTTAAAAAAATTGTATGACAATGTAATGTAAGCTTGGAGGTTGAAATCCAGTAGCCCAGGTCATAAAAAATAATTCCCTGCTAAAATATTGTTTCAAACGCCGTTTATTAAGTATATTGATGTCCTAAAGTAATAACAGATTCCCATGTGTGACATACGAAATAAGAGGTGTTCTTTTGATAAAACAAATATAGATGGGTCGGGAAGGCCCATCTAATTGATTCAGTCTGTAATGTGTTAATTGAAGGATAGCACGACGACCCATGAAGTAGTACTTGCATATTGAATGTGACAGAGAAAATTGGATTAGTGTTAGCCAAGGTTGAGATTATTATTATCATTAACTTAAATGTAAATGTTGGTTACACAATTTGAGGAACCCAATGCTAAAGAATTGAATGTTAATTCATTTATAAATGAATAATTATGATTGCCAAGTATTGTCGAGTCAGTAGAACTCATTAATATAGACGTTTGTGGGAGTTGCCATAAGGAAGTGAAATCTGACGTTATATGCTCGGTGTAGCCGTAGTAACTTTGGTCAGATTGATGTGTATAGTGAAGATTCCTTTGATAATGGAATAAGTTGATTGTCATTTTAGATTTTGAGTTTATTTTTATGTCATTTATTTGTGTTTATTAGTTTGTCTGTAGCGCCTTATAGTTTATAATTAAATATATTTTGTGAGATTTTGGTTTTTATTTTATAGTGTTGACCTGTGTGCTTATGATCCTAAAATGTATGTGTCATATCGTGGGAAACGAATGAACCATCCCCGATTGGATTGAGCTAGGCGAAGTATGACCATATATTATTTCTTCGATGAGTGCACTAGTCAGAGGAGTTAATAATAAATTAAGATGAATTAAAAAGAACAAAGAGGTGGAAGGCCTTGCAAAGGGATTTTCCAGGGATTGAAAATGGAAAACCACGGAAGGACATTCAAGGATGGCTGACGTTAAGTTTCGAAATTACACGTCTTCCAAGTCCGAACATAACTTCATCCCATTGTCTTGAACCTTAGAAGGCGTACATACCGTAATTGGTAATAATGATGATAATAATAGTCTAATAATAATAACAATAATAACAATAACTATCATTACCTTACTGTTCACCCAAGGAAGAAGGAATCCCATGGTGAACATGGCCCCCAAAGGACCGTCAGCCATAGTTCCAATTGTCAACATTGCCTGGAGAAGAATTACCTTTGATAGTGTAAGAATGTTAACAATACATATTATGTTAATTTTAAAGTCAACAAAATCAATGTAACTTATGAAACACATTTGATACCTACCGCGAAATGTATCTAAATGACATTACACATATTAACATCTGTTAACGGAACAGAGGAATGGGGCAGATGACCTTGCTGTTCTGTCAGTTAAATCAACAACAACAACGAAAATATAGGAATGGCTTGATAGCCGATCTTTTGGTGTCAGAGTAGCTCGATGGCCTCTTATCTAGGAGACTGCGGGTTCGATTGCCGGATACGCCAGAAATGTTAAAATCTGATTTGAAGTCTTGAAAGGGGTGCTTCATCTTTGAGAAGAAACGCCACATGGTCTAAAAGCAATGTGATACCGTCTAATACGCAGGCCTTGTGCTTGGTGGCAGTACTTTTTGAGTTCACCGGAGGTTTAGATTGTTTTGTTGTTAGGAATGGCTTGTTCCGTATTAAACATCCGTCATTACTTGGAGTGATTTTAAACTCTGAGGGATTTCTAAGCTGGTGTACTTTCTCTTGTTGCAGAGACTTTGTGGCGTACCCTCTACTCATTATATTGTTCCCATGATTGGTCTAGAGCAGAGGTCATCAAATGCTGATTCATGAGTCAGTGACTTCTTAAATCTGACAGGAGGAAATTGAGAGAATACTGGCTGTGCCTTTTGGTTTCCCTCACCATCCTTCAGGACACACGGAACAGGTGTTGGTTGATAGAAACCTGACATCCGAGATGAGAGCATGTGAACAAAGCCCAGTTGTCTAAAGAACCAATCATAGAAGAGATTGCATGCACCAGATTTCATAGCACACTTGGTCAGTGATTGTCATTATTGTCTGATTTTAAGGCATGTCACAGATATAACGTTGTCTCACAAGGGAGCATCATGAATGAGAAACATTTGATCTCGCTGGAAGCTTGTATACTTAGGGGCAGATGACCTCGTAGTTTCTCCCCTTAAAACAACAATAACTAACTAACTAAGCTTGCACACTTGTTGGTCAGTTTGCAAGCAAGGCATCTGTGCTTGTATTTCATCCTTATAATTCAATAGAGACATCCCTGGATAGGACAAAACTGTGCGCGTAATTTAGTTCATCCGCCAGACTTGGCGCAGTCCAGGTGAGTGGGCATGCCAAACCCTTATATCCAATCCAACCAATCACTTTACAAGACATTATCCTCGGCAGTCTGTATACGGTGAGGGGGCCTACGGTTCAGTTAACTCCGATTTCAGCCGGTGTCCCTGACAGCTCACGCACTGAAGTGAGTCTAGTAGTCTAGTAACAGTTCCACTGGAGGCGCTGAGAGCGCGTGCTGTCATGAATCTGCAGAGCACAAAGCGTGATTGTGTCACGGTCAAGCTCTCCGCGTGAACGACAATTGACTACCAGTGCGCATACCTTAGAATCGGAGGCTCGCAGAGTGTCTGGTTTTCCACTGCCCACCCAAACGCCATACTGTACATAGATAACGTTTGAGCAAACTCTAGCAGTGCCATTGTTTGGAGAGAATATGAGAACTCAGCGTTTGCAGCCACTTGGGCTCATACAAGCCTCAGACATACAGTACATCTACAGTATGTTCGCAGATTTCCCTCTCTGTATTAATCGACCTAATAAATGTAGGGATAAAAGAATATCACTGATTTTTTTTTTGTACTCTGACCAATATTTGTAATAAATTTGAGTGAGTAATATATATCCTCCACTTCTCCTCTATGTATGATGACTACGATGTTCCACCACTTATGAAAATAATCACCACCACCTCCATGTGTTGTGGGTGGTTTTCTTTGTCAAGACATTGGCAACATTCCTGCCGACCTTTGGTGAATGGGTTTGTGTAATACATACCCGTCGAGGCGATTCAAAATGGTATTAATTCTGCCTCAAGAGGACAACTGAAAACCATGGTGCTTTCAGATATTTTCTCTACAATATTTGACAATTGGCCTAAAGATGAATAAGTTATTTCTTTCTTTCGTTCTTTCTTTCTTTCTTTCTTTCTTTCTTTCTTTCTTTCTTTCTTTCTTTATGAGGTCACTTGGGGACACCTTGTGGGTAGCACCATTCTAACAATCGTTTCTTGTTGTTTATTGTTGTTTATTTTATTTAAGTTGACCATCAAACTTGAATACTTCTGAGGGTAATGAATTTTGCACAGTATTGTTATAGTCATTGTAGTAATGTGTGAGAGGTGAATTATATCAGTGTTTAGGTTTGGGATTAGTAGGTACCCCGAGACTTAAAATTGAATTACCGTTTACTTGGATTAATCGTATAAGAATCCGGAAGTAACTGCATTCAGGATGATCTCTATCGGAGTTAGTATTAAGAATTGGACCTCCGAACGAGCAAACACTCAGCCTAGTCTTAGACCGTATCAAAGCTCAATGGGAAACGCTGGTGAGCATTAAGGAAATCATTCAACATTATCATGAGAAGTAAAACAAGTTCTTCCTCTATGCTAATGGGGATGATAACTAAGATGCTAGGCCCCTTAAAACAGGAATTGAACCATCATTATCATCATCATCATCATCATCATTATCATCCTAAGTACGACTTACATACGGATATGAAATTCCATCCCCTTTGAAAATTTCGTCATTCACGTTATGCAAAGTGATTTGATAGAAGTGAAGTTCTGTAAAGAAACACGTTGTCTATTATTATTACTGTTACTGTCGTTAATTATTCCTTTTCTTTCTCTCTTCTGTCCACTTCTTTCTTGTTGTTTTTCTCATTGGGCGTTTGCTCAAATTCCTGTTTTCTGAGTTTTTGTCTGTACGTTTTCCTGTCTGCCATGTCTTGTGTAGAGACGTTTCGTTTCTTGAGGTCTTCCACAGTTTCATTTTGTCAATTGCTTTCAGTGTAATTATTATTATTATATTATTCATTATTTATTATTAAATAATTGTCATTACATATTAATAATTTTTATTTACCTGAAGTATAGATCCCAGCCTCTCAATTACAAACACAAGCCCAAATCCAAGCAAACCAAAAATAATAACGACGGATTTCATAAAGATGTTGGTTTGTCTGTCTGTTAAGGGCTTTGAAGCAAATGCTTTGTAGTAATCTTCCAAAACTACGGCGGACAAGGAATTCAGGCATGATGACAGGGTACTGAAAAATAATTTTATGCTATGAAAACACAATACTCCGAATACGTACTATACTAGATACAACATAGAATATGAAAATGTAAGGTCAACCATCTGAGAGAGAACTGGAAAATTCCTACCCTAACAAATATGTTACGTGGAGGTATTTCTGTGTATGCTACAAGGTACAGTATTATGTAATCATACACAAGGTGTTTCCAATACGTGGTACTGCTCTTCCAAGACCTGTTCTGTGAAGCAATATCTCAAATCTTAAATCACCGGGTACGGCGCAAAGAGATTGGCATTTTTTATACCACAGTTTGGGTAACTAATGTGGACCTCATTTTCAGGTTTCCTGTAAAAATCCAAGTGAGAATTGAACCCTTTACCCTATGTTGGTTAAATGATTCTACTTTTTATTTCTTCAATTAATAAATATTTCAACCAGCATCATGAAAGTAGCCAGACATCGATGAGGAAATTTCAAGCATTTGTTGGAGACAGTAGGGACATACCTGCATCAGTTTAACAAAAGGCTAAGTACTTGAGCCATGAAAAGAAATAGCTTAGCTATGTATCACAGGGACAGGTGTGGCTACCTCAATTTTAGAAGCGACGCGCGGTGAGACATGGTTCTGGTATGTTCATTGTGATATTCGCGCCTAGAAGAAATATGATGCAGTAACGTGAATGGCTGATGAAGAAAATAGACACTCCCAAGACGCCAAGATCTACTAGAAACCGCCAAATTACAGAGAAATGGAGAACCAATGAGAAGAGAATGCCTACTTGCGCGCCAACTCTGGCTGGGGTACGCGGTGGCTAGCATTCACGCGGGAAATCGCCTAGACAAAATCTCTACGATCGATTCTAGGATTAATGGGCATATTCTTGACCTGTGCAATATTACGAGTTCAGTGATATGTATTTCATTCCTGTATCACAATTATTTCGAGAAATTTTTACATAAAATCCCCCTCCATCTAGACCCAAGGGCCAGTTCATTTATAAGTGTGTCGAAGAGCCAAGACATTGACTTTTATTCCGTGTGTTGAGGACACACTATTATTATTCTGTGCGTCTACAGACATTGACTTTCATTCCGTGTGTCTAGGAGACATGACTTTTATTCCGTGTGTCGAGAACACAGGACTTTGATTCTGTTCGTCTGAAGAGATAGACTTGTATTTGTGTCGAGGACACAAGATATTCATTGAAAAGTGGTAAATTCAGTGATAGATAGTCATAGTACTATCGTTATAGGGACAGTAGCGTCGATAATTCGCCAACGAACAGTGACAGGGAATTTAGTACCTGAACAAGCGAATTTAGTAGTCAGGCATAAAGTGTATAATAACCTAATTTTTGTATCAGCGCAAGGATGACATCGATGAATGCAGAGGAAGTGTGGAATTCTTGACAGTCCGTCCAGATGGCTGCTATGAGATAAAGAACCATCCAGTTGGGGAATGGCGTATGATGTTCTTTGACGGGTGACTACAACACGAGATGAGTACAAATAATATTTTATTATTTATTAAATTAACTTATGGTTTATGGGACATATTTTTGTAAATACTTTGCTTGTGTGATTAGTGTAGTATATTTTGTTTTTATCTGACACACTTTTGTTTGGAAGCAGCTCGCACAATGGTAGTTAATGGAAGGTTCTTTTCTTTGTGTTGTGTTAACTTACGTATCTATGTGAACGGCCGTGTTCGCCTAGGTTACGAAGTGCGGTTAAAAACGTCTCTCGGAGATATGTCGTGTTTCAGAAGTAGGACTGAATTAATCTAATTATATAGTAGATTGGAGGGTAATAAAATGTTGTTGAAAATTATTATTGATCAGATTCAGTGTGATTATTGCCTTTGGAGCAATGTAATTTGTGACGAAGAGTACTCAGCTCTATCGTGGGTTTTAAATATTGTGTTAAATGTTTGCGAGCTTTAATTCAGCAGACCCGCGTGAAAGGTGTTATGTCAGTCCCAGATGTGTGTATTGTGAGTATATTGTTGTGGTATTACAAGCGGGAACTTCAGCAGAGACTGATTTCTGTCAGCTTGGTACCAGATTCATATTGCATCCTTGCGAGGACAATTATGGATATGTGATTATTGTCTGACCATATGTTGAGTGGGAGGAGATGTTAGCGGCTGTTGATTCCTTGAGATAACAGTTCCGCTGGTCGGCTATTTATATACACTGGATGGGGGACATGACTGGTATTGTGGAAGGGGCGAGTTGTTGTCACAAGGGCTGGCTGAGTTTCGCAAGCAGAGCTCATTAGGGGAGTGCACGTCTGGCTCCCAATTAATTGAAAATAAATATAAATGTGAGAAACTGATCAATGGTAAAATTGTTTAAATAAATGGGAGTTGCCTACGAAACACGATTACCTTCGAAGCGTTTCCTTAACATGCAGTTTTGTTAATATAAAGTAATCTTAACCACTCAGGTTGTTTGTTGTTGTTGGTTTATTCTATGTTGATTTTCCATGTCAGTGACCCGTGAGTCACGTGCGGCGCTGTTTTTCCTTGTTGTTGAGTATCTGGCCATGGTGGCGGCTCAGTTGGTTAAGTGTGTCTCCACACTAATAAGGGTCTCAGAGAGATGCCTGTAAATAGTAGAGTTGTAATATGTGTGTCAGAGTTAGATTTAAGGATTTTTATTAATGTTATGCCCATAGCCATAAAAGTTGATTTACGAGGTGATTGTTCGTGAGCACCGTGGCTGTTAACCCGTTGTGAACGAATGATTATCCAAGTACTCATGTCTCGTAGATAGTCACCACGCGAACATAAATTCACATGCAAGATAGTGGAACTTGGATCCACATTTTATTAGAAAAGGGGAGATCCATCTGACTCCTCAAAGTGATAAATATTCATGTCAGGGAAAAATTCAGGGAGGATTTTGTTTATTATTGTTTGTTTTATTCTTTGATGCACAAATTAGTTATTAAATCTAGTTATTATCTTACGTTTTTTCTCCTTTCTTTCTTAGTTATAGTTTTCATCCTATAACCCTTGCCTCAGAAAAGCACGTAGTTTGGCGGACGTAAACACCACACTATGAACTGAACGCGACCCCTTGATCTAAGATTCTTGCACAAAAACACTGCTATTCTGAAGGGTTCAGAATGAAGATGCATTTTTCAACATTGAAATAACCTTCCTAGTTCAAAACATTAGCGAGAAAAGTTTGTAAACATTCCTTACAAAACTCAAGACATGCTTTTGCTCCACCAAATGTGCAAGCTCTAAACCTGACCGCAGACAGAAAGAGAGGAGATAACAGACCATATTACTTGGCATCTTCTGTAAGACAGCAATATGCCTTGTCCAAATCAGATGTGGTAGAATGGCATCACACACTCAATGTTGTACTTGGTGTTTATCCACAAACCTTAGACCTAACGATTCGCTTGATGTTATCTGGCATATGTCTCAAACTCTCAGGGAACGTACTCTACGTTAACGTACTGTTACTTGTACTACTTTCATACTGTGGTTCTCAGAATTCAGTCTGACACGAAGTCATGCTACAAATCATGTAACCCTGAAACAAAATTCCTCCTAAATATAGTGATATCAGTTTTAAACAAACATTTTCCCACAAAACTAGCTCTAGTAACATTCGATGTGTGAAATCGTATCGTTCCCTCGTCAATAGTCTATACTTGTGCATGAAAACAGATTTTGCTCGAACGTTTCACCAACTGATTTAGGTGGACATTCTAACACATTTTGTGATGATGAAGATGATGATGAATTTGTTCTCATTTCAAAATAAAAAAACGTCGATCTGTCTTCCTAAAACTAATAAAGTATAGTGATTCTGTTCGGCGAAGGATGAAATTCAATGTAAATCCCTGATATTTGTTGTGGTTTATCAGTTGTTTTGTGTCTTGCGGTGAATTGTTACTGTATTTCTCGAACTTCTTCAATTTGAGTTCAAGAATTTTGGTGACATTATGTTTCCAGAATTCAACATTTAGGATGGAGATGTGTAAGACAGTTCTTCTAGATGCCAAATCTTTGCTCTGATTGATACACTGCCACTACGGTAATATTGAGGAGGTAATATCACCTGACATCCCCCTCACCTACCCTCTGAAGTTCCATCTGCAAGCCCACGTAGAACAAGTGGTTATAATCATGACCAGACAGAAACAATGTACAATAACTTTTATCATCACACAACATTCAACACAGCAACCGCCTTATTTTAATTTGAAACAAACCCTGGAATAAATAACAGTGCCGTGGTACTTTCTATTGAAACTTCAATTGTCAGCAAGATCGAGAATTCCCCTGGCAATTATTAATATTCACTTTTTCAGTGCACTTAACAATATCTCACCGTAAATTAGTGTTATTGTATATTATACCTGAGAGATGCACTGAATACTCCAGCCACAAAAATACCGGAAAGTCCCGGGTATTCCCCGAGAGACCTCATCACCAACAACGGGATTATTTGGTCCTTGGCTTTTACCGTCTGAAATAACATTAAAAAGACAGTATATATTATTTCAGTAATAAAGCCGAGGTTATATTATTAGAATCATGTCTAACATTAGGATAAATGTGCTCTACAAGAACTGATAATGATTTAATTTCAATCCTCTAGGCCAGGGGTCTCGAAACGTTTTAGTCTATGGCCCACACTTACTCCTCCAATAAGCCCCAAGGGCCAAGACCTAGGTAGCTCATCATACCAACATACTGTAGTTTTGAATGATATGCAAATTGTCGATATGGGACTAGTGAGATATCTATGGCGCAAGGTGCGGAGGTGGACTACGCTTCATTTGCTCGCGGCTTATTTTTCTTGCTTTCGGCACTACTTATCTGTGTGAAAAATATTCTCCGAAATGAAATATACAAAGATATTTACAGATCCAAATTAACTGATGAACATTTGAAGTCGACGCAGACAATTACCACTAATAAACTCGGTCCACAACTGCAAACAATTTCAGAGGAAAGTAGCTACATATATCTCATTAAGAATAATACTTATAATGTTAAATTTAATTATGTGAATTACCTATGTATGTCACTTACTGCAATTTTTTGGCTAAATATTGTGGCGTGCAGAGGCGCGTGTGAAGACCGAAACACTCTCGTGTCGAGTTTACTCACGCATTATGAACTAGATGGAGAACAACTATGAAATGACAACACGTTTCGTGTAAAGGTCGAAAACCAAACGGTAAATTTTAATATAAAGTACAGAAATATCAAAACGGGAACGTGAAGAACGCATGATATGGATTCCGGAGATGATTACGGGGCTGGAATAAAATTCGGATTATCAAAACACAAGTATAAATTCAAACAAGAGTGTAAAAAGGAAGAAGAGCTGGAAGTTGAGGTGGCCTAAGGTACTAGAGGGCTGGAGATCGTTCGATATTCATTACAATTTAAAAGGGGACAGTTAAGTATAATAATTTAAAGATAATACGATAATACCTTCGTTCCACCACGGGCTAACTACAGGAACGTAGTCAGAAGAGATATTCTAAGAAACTGATGATGTTATATATTCCCACGAACTGTCTGTTACTACCCCTAAATGCAACATATGCCACTTCAAAACAACAAGATAAAATGACACAGAGAAAACAATGCGATGAGATACATAACCCCATATGGTTCTCAACCACGACTTCAAACTGAACTTCATCAATGACAATAACATTCGTGACATACAACCCCTTAACGAAAATTAGAACAGTTCATAATTAATCCCGAGAGAGAACAAGAAAAGAATAAACAAGTCAAGCAACGAACTAAAACAACTTCATTCACTTCTAGAATAAACCTTCTTTTCGAACGAAAGAATGATATTCGATTAACTAACAGGAGGCAAGATGAGTACCGATTTCAGTCTCCGGAAACTTGAACACGAGACACATACCATCTGAATGTTTGATCGTTATATCTCAATTAACCCTCCGTCGGTCGCGCCGCATCCAGAAGGCGCCAGCGCTACTTTTTCGTGCCCTACTTCACAGCGCATGCGTCTGGTGAACATGCACTCACAGTATCTTCATTGCTGCCAGTGTCTTACTGAACACTTGAGAAGTTGTCATGGTTGAAAACAGTAGTGTTGGGATACTGAACGTTGGCGCCTACCGGATGCCACGCGAGCTAAACCGTCCACGTTTTTAGTATGGCCGGTAACTGTCAGTTTCTCGATTTAAACAATCCTAGTGACTTGAAGTTAGTGCAGAGTTTACTTACTGATGATAATTTTGACGACGAACGATAGAACGAAGATGACAGTGATACTGATGCTGATGATCTTCCGTCTGAGAGCAGAGAAGACAACTCTGGTACTGGGGAAAGTGGAGCGGAAGGTGAACCTCATCTCAGTGACATCCTGTTTTATGCCGGGGAGGATGGAAACACAAAATGGTGTAAGCACCCTGAATCTAATCGTAGGAAGAAAACACCCCCACATAATTTGCTTACCAGACTGCCAGGAGTTATTGGTGATGCATGCCATGTAAAAGATGAAGGCGAGTGTTGGAAATTGTTTCTAACTGACGAATGTCGTTTCAATAATTTGTTGACAGCTGTAAGAAGAACTATTCCCTTGGGGCTTTCGTAACAATAGATGAAAAGCTTGAAGCTTTTCGTGGAAGATGCCGGTTTAAGCAGTACATCCCATCAAAGCCAGCCAAGTTCGGGATAAAAATATACGCCCTAGTGGATGCAAAAACATTCTATTGTAATAATTTGGAAATTTACCCAGGAAAACAGGCTAGAAGGGCCAATTTTCATCAGTAATAAACCATCAGATGTTGTTAAGCAGTTGGCACAGCCTATCTATAACACAGGACGTAATATTACGGCTGATAATTGGTTCACAGACATGGACTTGATAGTTTACATGAAGAAGGAGAAGAGATTATCTTATGTCGGTACCATTAGAAAGAAAATAAGGTGTCTGCCGGCCGAGCTTATGAATGTGAAACAAAGGACAGTAAAGTCATCAATGTTTGGTTTCAATGAACATGCCACTTTAGTCTCCTATGTTCCTCAGAAAAACAGAATTGTCCTGCTGGTTTCCAGTCATCATTTAGATGACGACTCGATTGGTGATGAACCTGGAGAATATGCCAAACCTACAATTATGACATGCACCAACGGAACAAAGGGTGGAGTAGATGTCCGTAGATAAAATGAGGAGTTACAACGTAGCCCGAAATACCACACGTTGGCCACTTGTTATATTCTTTGCTATGTTGAATATAGCTGGCATAAATGCTCAAGAAGTGGCTATTGGGAACGGAATGAATGTCGGTAGGAGGAGAATGTATCTGAGAACAGAATCTGAGCTGTTGGTGTCCGAAGAGATTAGGCGAAGGAGCATGAAGCCAACAGGTCTCCATTCGACACTGCGTTTCCAACTTGAAAAGTACTGACCCGCACAGCAAGACAAAGAAGCAATAGCCACTGGAACCACCCTTCCTCCACTTGCTGAAAAGAAACGATGTGACACTTGCAAGCTTGCCAGGCCAAAAGGATCACTCGAATAACAAGGCGCAGCTGCAAGAAGTGTAAGAAACATTTAAGCCTGGTACACGGAACAATGATTTGCCATGAATGCTTCGAAAATCTGGACTTGGTAAAATGAAAGTCAATATGAACAGTTCGTTGAGTATTTTCTCTTTGGTTTTGTAATACATTGCATACTGTTCTGATTTTACACTACTATCTCATATTCTGTGAACAAGGTTACGGTTTATCATGCTATAGTTCTTATTGTTGGGTATATTCATTGTTGTTTGTGAAATAAAGACTATCTACGAGATATGACACTGAATATTCTTGTTATTTTTGAAACGAGATAAAACAATCTACAGGGCCTTGTTGTTGCTGTTAACAATGAGCATAAGAGTAAATGGAATCTCAACATTATTTAAATCAATATATGCAAACTTGTCTGCAAGAAATGTATAAAAAGTAAGAAGAGCTGGAAGTTGAGATGACCTAAGGTACTAGAGGGCTGGAGATCGTTCGATAATCATTAACATTTAAAAGGGGGCAGTTAAAGTAGGGGGGTAAGGGGGGTTCTGCTGTACCCGACTGTACATGTTAAATAATTAATATTTGGTGAACCCATAGTCCGATTTTGACAAATGAGGTGTCGTTGAACTCGGGCTGACGTCCTCTTTCCTATGGACCACACGTTAAATTTTTCAAAAAATGGGAAAAAATTTGTTTTTGAAAATAGGCAATAGTTTAAAAACCAAACATGATAGAACGTTGTGCCGTGCTTGAAACAAATGGTCTCTATGTCCTTTATATTTTATAATAAAATTTTTATTTTTGATGTTTTTTTGAAAACAGTCCAATTTTGAAATTCCTATATTATGGAAACTAGGAACGTTATAAAAAAATTGTTTGACATAAATGATTGGCCCTGACCCCCTCTACAAGCAAAATAAATTTAAAGCCTCTAGGACTAAAATTGTGTAGTAGTGCTAGAATGGGGGTTCATATAAACATTGGGCGATATTTTCAGAACGCGTGGTCGGATTTTAATGAACGAGGTATTGTTGGCGTTGGGATGACGTTCTCTTGGCTAAGCATGTGTGTTTTCTTTTTGAAAATTCTTGTTTTTTTGGATTGGCACTATTTTGGAAACGGTGAATTTTGGAAAAAAGTTTGTTTGACGTTAATGAAAGGTGGGTATGCCCTCTAGGAGGACAGCAAGTTTCAATGGTGTAGGAGGAAGACAAAATGATAGCCTACTTTCTCGCGAACATTGGTAATCATTGGCGAACGGATTGTCGGATTTTAACAAATGAGATGTCGTTGGACTCGATCTGACGTCCGTTTTCCTATAGACAACTCGTTTTATTTTTCAAAATTTTTAGAAAAATTTTGTTTTGGAAAGTAGGCGATAATTTGAAATCCAAACATGATAGAATGTTGTGCCATAGTTCAAACCAATGGTCTCTATGACCTTTATTTTTTATAATAAAACTTTTTTATATTTTGAGATATTTTGAATACTCTTAAATTTTGAATTTTTACTATTTTGGAAACTAAGACGTTGACGAAAACTTTTGTTTGACATAAATTAAAGGCCCCTGCCCCCTCTATCATGAAAATAAATGTGAAGTCTCTAGGAAAAAAACAATGTGCATTTTAATTATTTTTTTAAATTTTTTTAAAAATAAAAGCGTGACTGTAGACAGAGAGCCGGTAGCGCTTGACGAATGTTACAACGAGGCTATGATTGGCCATGGTGGATACGGGAAATGGCTATTTCGACGGGGCGATGCATGGCAAAACGAGGGGTCGCTTTTCAAAATATATATATTTTTTCCTATGACAGATGAATGAAGGCGAATATTTTTGGAAATCCCTCATGACGATCGTTAAAATAGGTTGGTAAACACTGACCAGTAACCAGACAAAATTCATATTGCTATGATACGAATGAGACTAGCAGCCAGAATGGAAAATACAGAATATCTGCTCGAGAGACCCGCTTGGTGCCTTGCTAGCCAGCTAAGAGAATGGACTGTGGTGAGAGCTGACAACATTGCTGTAAGATGATAACAGGTTGCAACCATATGGCAACTCTGTAAAAAGTGATAACGGCCAGCCAGATTAGAAGACAGCGGTGGGCAGGGCCCCGCAGAGTGGGTGAGGGGAAAGGAGGGAAACTTCTACACAACAGGAAATCACTGGACCACTGCAGAGTGGTGAGGGGCGGGGCCAGAGAGCTGGTGGAGAGGTGAGGGGAGGAGTGGGAGAACCCATGGCAGCCAATAGCTGAACGAGTTGTATGTCAACATGGAGTCAAGGAGTGAGACGCAGGTGTGGAGAGAGAAAGAGAAACATTTATGGGCATGCACGAAGCGCGGAGCGCTGTACACAGGGCTCTCGTACAACATAATTCAATTAATAAAAAAAGTGCACAGGTTCACACAACATGTAGTTTATTGATCCAAGAATTAAAAGTAGAGTTAAATCCTAACCATTTGACATATAGTTAATTTCCTTTTTATTTCAACAAGATAATGCTTAGAAAATGCTGTTTTTTGAAGTTCATGGAGATAAAATCTACCTTTTATGGGTTGATGGTTGAGGTCTTGGAGTAAATAGGTGACTGGACTGTCCAAGTTGACTTGACGAATTTGAAATAGTTCAGTCCCCCACTGAGGCGTGTAGCCCTTATTGAAGGCAGACTTAAATTTGCTCACACGAACAAAATTCCCAATTTTCAGTCGGTGACGTTTAGGATCTGTTGTTTTTATGGGGTTAAACAGTTTATCTAGTCGCTGAATATTTTTGGTCACGAGGCGTGGCTTGGTCCCAATGGTTCTATGTTTGGTGTCATTGTAACGTGACACTAGCTCAGGTAACATGTCCAACCAGCGATAAGTGCCCTGAGCGGTAAACGCTTTCCACATATGGGTTTTCAATGTTCGGTTAAACCGTCGACCACGCTGGCTTTGAGATTGCTGTACGTGGTGTAATGGTGAATATCCTTAGATTTGAGAAAACTGGAGAAATCCTTGTTGAAAAATTCTTTTCCCTGATCGGTTTGTAGCAACTGAGGTTGGCGTTTGGAGTGTTGAACAATATGTTGAAAGGCCTTGGTGACTAGTGGACCAGACTTGCGACGCACAGATTCAACAAAGGCCATTTTGGAATAGACATCAATGACAGTCAACATATAGCGTACACCGTCGTTAACGCCAGCATAGGGTATCATTTCAACCAGGTCAGCCTGCCAAAGTTCATCCACACCTCGTGAAATCACCTTGAGTCGCGGATAGAGACGCCTAGCTGGGCGATGCAACTCGTGAGCAATACCCATTTTAATGGGTGAGGGCTTAAACAATAATTTTGGCATTTCGAAGTTCTTGTTCAATTTCTTGAATTTCCCAATCGTGACCGGTATGGCCGGCTTGACGTGAAGCATGCAACAACTGTAGCCGCTGGACGAGCTTATTGGGATTGTGCCAGTAGGCAACATCCACAAGGGGTTTTAATGGTTTAAATGTCACTCCCGAAGCGGTCACTTTACGACGAGTACTTTGACTGGTGGGAAACATTTTTGCAATGACGGTTTTATATTTTTGAGATATATTGGCATTCACTTGTTGAGCTGGATCATACTGTCTTTTGTGGGCATGGTTATCCAATAAAATGGATTTATATTTGCCAAGGTCCTCTGACGTATAATCATGGAATGAGGTTGTTCGAGAAAAGAGCAGCTTTAACAGTCCTGGTGTCAATTTATAGTTGGTGTTCGTAATGACAGCTTTAGTATGAACAAATTTAATGGATGAATCCCCAATTTTAAAACTATCATTCTTATAGCGAACACCATACGTTGTATCTGTGTTTCCAATAAATAGATCAATGAGATAGGGTTCTAGTGTTAATCTATAATATTTTATTAAAATGTTTTTCAGTTGAGCCTTATTTTGAGGGGTGGCCAAGAATTGTGAAAACGGAGACGATCTGGAAGGGAAAGGTGTTTCGACCATGACCAAGGATTTCTTTTTTCTCAAAAACTCTGCAAGGTGTGCGGCCTTTTTTTTGAGGCGTAAACACGTGTTCCTCGTCATCCTCAACTTCGCTAACACTAGTCAAATCTTCCTGTTCCTGTTCCTCTTCCTCAGGGTCCTCGTGCAGCGTATGAGTGGCTTGTGAAACGGTGGGTAGCGTTTCAGATGGCTTGAAAGAGGGTTTCAACACGGCTTTTAGCGGAGGTGCTAAATGATGTTGAATAAACAAAGCATGATCTGCACGTGATCGTTTCAATTGACGAAACTTCTGGCGAATAGTATTTTTTGCTATAATAATATGCTTGTTCAATTGACTCTCTGCTAACGCCATGGAGTCTTGACAAATGACTTGAGAGGGAATGAGACAGGGTCTTAAATAGCAATAAAATGATCAAACCCTAAGCGGTATCGTCCTTGTTTGAGTTCACTTTGTTTGTCAATCGCTAAACAGGCATGACGTTGAGTGTTCCAGCACTTGCCACACAATTCAGTAAACATTTGAAAGGTCATATCCGGATTCACATGTTCATTATAAATATGACGACTGTTCCTCTCGTCCTGGCGAAATAAAACAATGACATTGCCATTGTCACGAATCAACTGTTTGGACATTTTAGAATACTTTTGTCCAAGGTAGAAGCAATCGATATGTTTGTGACGACCCATGCTGAAATAGCTTTGAATGATGCCTTGACGTTCAGTGGATACATCATCGAAAATCATGAGTGAATCGGGCTATACCTCATTCGGTGAAATCACATTTTCTTGCATGGAAAATGTGAAATAACCCATATTCTCTTTTTGTAATCCAGACATGACTTCATCCAGAAACACGTAGAGGGGTTGGAAGAGAGATTTTGCAAAAATATAAATATTTTTAAAACGCAGACCATTGGGCGCTGTGATGAGCGTTAGCAAAAGATTGGTCTTTCCACAGCCGTAAGGTCCCACAATGATGCAGCGAATGGAAGATGGAAACAGTGAACCATGGCGTTGTTCACGTGATGTGGGACAGAGATGGGAAACCATGTCCCCTACAGGGAATGACTCTTGCTGCTTAATAATCTTCATATCAACTAAGGCTTAGACAGGCTAGCAGGCTGTCTATATACAGGACTCCGAGCCTTGTCATAGAAACAGTAGACTCATACTACAGGTTGGCGATGGATGTCTTTGGACGTGCGTTGATGGCCAAAGCTAGGTCTGTCCCCATACATGATCCTAAACAAGAAACAGATCCTGCTAATAAACACTATGTGGATAGGTCAGTAGTGCCACGCACTAAACAGGGAGATTATGACTTTAAGGAAAAGTGGTTAACCCATGTAAAACATCCTCAAGTGTCTACAGACGATACTACAAAAAAGTATGTGGATAACAAAGTGTATGAGTTTTATGACAAAGTGCCTCAGCTTACGGTGAATGGCTATAGCGCTAATCACCATCGGATTACTCACGTGGAAGACCCACAAGCAAAGACGATGTTTGTACCAATCGTTACATGACCTATGAAATGAAAGGCTTTACAAATTTATCCCATCTGTATTTTTAGTGTATCTGACAAATGAAAAACCTGTGAATGACAGAAACCATTTACCGCTAGTCCATGATCAGCACTTGACCTATGTGCTTGCTTCGGGTTGAAGCCACTATCGATTACACTATGATGGAACCATTCACATCAAATACGCCATACCTGATGAGAACCATTTACAAATACAGATAAACGATCATAGGATGTTGGTCCATAATCATGAAATGGTCAATGCAGGAGACGAATTATCCTTTCATCTCATGTTGACATGGGATGAAAAGCAAGCGGGAAAAACCATAAACGATTTCCCACTTTATGTGGAATTGGAATATACAGCCATGAAATAACAATCTGACGTTAGTTGTGATTTAAACTTTTTTGTGAAAAGTTGTTGGTCATTATCATCATGGTGAAACAAAGGTATGTGGTGAGAAAGACTAAAAAAGGACTTTTTCTTTGGCAAAGCATGGGCTTAAGACATTCATGGACAAACCCTTGCGAAAGAAAGAAAATGTGTTGACCATAAGGAAAGCCCTTCGAGCAGCACAGAGACGCGTTATTCCAAAACGTCAGCGACAGGGTTCAAACCAAGGGCGAGTGATTCCCGTCCCCAAACGAGCAGGATTTTTACCTGCTTTATTTGCTGGTCTGGCTGCTCTGGGTTCAATTTAGGGCGGTGCCAGTGCAGTGGCGAAAACCATTAAAGCCGCGCAGCAGAGCAAAGAACAACTCAAAGAAAGTCAGCGACATAATGAAACGATGGAAGCGATTGCTATGGGGGCTAGAAATGCCAATTTAAAGCCAGCCTTTTATCAACAAGGATTTGAGATTTCACCGTTTCGAAATATTAAAAGAAAAAACCTCAGCCATAGCAAGACATGCCCTGACGCATCAGCAAGTGGAAAGCTATGCTAAACAACTAAAGCTTTCTCATTTTCGAGGTGTGTTTATGCGAAACCAATTACCCCCACGACCCTGGAAACAAGAATGTGCTGTTGTCAATTTGGATGATCACCGAGGACCAGGAACGCATTATGTAGCTTATGTCAAAGTGGGATCCACCGTATGGTACTTTGACAGTTTTGGGAATTTGCCCCCGCCCATGGAACTAGTGACCTATTTTGGAAACAGGATCAAGATATATTATAATGTGAAACGTGAGCAAACGTTTAACAGCCAACATTGTGGACGTTTGTGTTTATTTTTTTATATAAGACGCAGCATAGGCAAAAACGTCAACAGTATGTCGGCAGAAAGTAAAACGTTTACACTGCATGGACGTGGACCTGATGTCAGCCTAGACTTTTACCCGCCTATCGAATTGAGTGAAAAACCCTATGGTTTGGGACTTGTTTCTCTTGAAACGTACAATCAAATATACAACATACGTGAAAATGTGAACAACAAGTTTTACTATGATGATTCTGTGATCACCCTGAACTCTGGTGGATACACGATCGATGACATTTATGAACACATTTATGTGGTGTTGATCAATGAATATGGTTTAAAGTCATTTATCGATGGAACGCGCAAGTTTGAACTTGTAGGAAATACCATCGCTGCAGTATTTTCTCCACATTCAAAATTGACTTTAAAACACGTCCCGATTCCATTGGTCCATTACTAGGATTTAAACCACGCGTGTTGGAGCCCAACAAGAAACATGAATCGGAAATTCATTGAGGACCATTATGTGTCGGTAACGTGTAATATTATTAGCCAAGTGTACACCAATCAAGAACCATCGCATCCGCTTTATGACTTTATAGAACATCGCCCAATGGCTATATTATTCGTGAAAACCCTCCAGTTGTGCTTTTTCATTCTGTGGCTGTCGATGGTATTAGTAATATAACATTTATGTATTTAATCGTATGGTGAATTACATAAAAACAAATCACAAATCCAAGTTCAAGTTTTGGAGCCATTCCACAGTACATTCTCGAAGATGAAACAGATCACTAGGGTTCCCGGAGTAGGCGTGTAGAGGGTAGCGCTGGATGATATGGTCCATGGTCTGTTCCTCCTCATTGCATTGACACAATGGGGAATCTATCCAACCCCACTTATGGCATAGGTAATTGCAACGGCCGTGCCTGGTTCTCAGTCTATTGAGGCGACACCATAATTTTCTAGGAAGGTCAAATCCTTGTATTTTCACCGTTGGGTTGATCTCCTGGGCACTAGTTCCAGACGTTGAGTTTGACCATTCGTCCTGCCAGCATTGGTTTAGGTTGAATCGATTTGCCAGAAGTTGGTCGGCCAATAAACTGGTTGGTCTCCTCGAATGAAGTCGCTTCGGTGGTGGGTGGCAGATTTCCTGGTGTATTGGTAATGAGGGAGAAGCATAGATCTTCTTTGCTTCTCTGATCAGAGCTTCCTTCCTCCTCAGGTAAGGTGGTGGAATGAGGCTGAGTACTGGTAGCCAGTGGCGAGGGGTTGATTTTATGGTGCCGGTTATGCAACGCATAGTGTCATTCAGCTTGGTATCCACTTTATGCACATGTGCACTTTCCAACCATACTGGAGCACAGTATTCCGCTGCAGAATAGACTAGACTGATACCCGTTAATCTTAAGCAGTCCGCCGTGGCTCCCCATGAACTACCGCAAAGCTTGTGCAGGATGTTATTTCTGGTGGAAATTTTGTGAGAGAGCTTGGTGAGGTGTTCTTTGTAGCTCAGAGTTCGGTCCAGCGTGACACCTAGGTATTTCGGGAATGGGTTGTATTTCAGTTTTTCACCACGAAATACAACATTTGGCTTGTAGTTTGCTAGTCGGTTGGCAAGATGGAAGCATGAAACCTCTGTCTTAGACATACTTGGGATCAGTCGCCAGGACTTGAAGAACGTTGACATTTTCTCCAGATCGGTTGTAAGAGTGCCTTCTGCATCTTCAAAAGTTCTGCTTTGAGCTACCAGTGCAATGTCATCTGCGTAAATAAACTTAGTAGCTGTTGTTGGAACGGGGGATGACCGTTGCTCACGTCCGCAGGAGTTACCTATAAATTGCCCTGCACGTGTCCCCTGGGTGGTGCTAAGCGAGCAACAACGACATACGGTGAAACTGAACAAATTACAATATAACATTAAGACTGATCAATAGAGAGCAACAACTCATTGATCTAGATTCTACCACACCAGTGACTTACAAGTTGGTGCTAAAGCCACTATGAAGTTTGTATATAAAACAACAACACCGTCTAGGAATGGTGTTAGTTGTTTGCCACGTGAATACACGTTAACATCTAAGGACAAGCAGATTTTACAGCATTTGGGTTACCACGTCAACCCCCATGATGAATTCTATCCTAGAGGTAGCGAACCACATCGAGGAGCAACCAGGAGTGGTAAGAATTGATCTCCATTTCTATCAAGCTCAAACACCTGGACTCAATAACAATGATGAAATACAATTTGGTATCAACAACCAAGATATTTACACCCTACCGCATGAAAGTGTAATTCAGATCAAAGGTCGGCTCACCAAAGCCGATGGCTCTACAACCACCACATCCAAGTTGGCCAACCATGGATTGGCCTCTCTCTTTTCTGAGGTGCGGTATGTCATTAACGATATCGTGGTGGATAGCACTCGAAATGTGGGTATTTCCAGTGTCATGAAACTATATCCCTCTTACAGTGAGGAAGAAGGTAAAACACTTTGCATGGCAGGTTGGTGCCCTGACTCGACCAATGACTGGATGGTACACACCGATGGGACCTTTAATGGATATTTACCTCTTAAACTGATTTTAGGCTTTGCCGAAGACCACCAGCGCATTGTGGTCAACGCAAGGCAAGTGCATTAACTGGTGAGAGACAGGAGAGATAATAATGCACACAAGGGAGCTGAGATTGCCCCAATAGATTCAAAAATTCAACTACAACGCTTGCTATGGAAAGTGCCCCCATGTGACCCTTGGCGATATCAAAAAACTGGACATTCTCAAGATGGTAAAGAGAGATATGCCTCTACCCATGGAATTTAGAAGCTGGACACTCCATGAGTACCCGCTATTGCCCACCACCAACACACAAAGTTGGTCTGTAAAAACAGCTCTCTATACAGAGAGACCTCTCTACCTGATCGTGGGTTTTCAAACGAATCGCAAGTATCAACAAACCAAAGATGCCACGCAATTTGATCACCTGCAATTGAGAAATGCACGTCTTTTCCTCAACGGAGTTGTGTTTCCCTATGAAGGACTGGATTTGGATTTTTCAAAAAATAAGTTTGGCCCCCTGTACGACTTCTTTTCTAAATTTCGATGGTCGTATTATCAAAAAGAGAACGGCCCCATGCTGCTACCCCAAGCGTTTTAGGCAAGGGCGCCACTGATTGTTTTTGACTGTTCTTACCTGGAAGAGTCTGTCAAGCCATCCAATATTGACATTCGACTAGATTTTGAAACGCATGACAATGTACCAGCCAATACGACAGCCTACTGGTTGATTATTCATCACAAACAAGTCAACTATTATCCACTGTCCAACCAAGTTACGAGTTTATAAATAACAGGTCAACCCACGTCAAGCCGCTCAGTCATGTCTTGCTTTAAAGCATCAAGAGAAGTCACATCCATGAATTTAAACTCTGAGGAACAACGTTTCAAGACTTTTTCAACATGGCCAGTGCCTTCCATAAACCCTCAAGCCTTGGCGGCCGCTGGATTCTACTATTTAAAAACAAGAGATGAAGTGAAATGTGCCTTTTGTCCCATCATCATAGACCAATGGCAGGAGGGCGATGAACCCATGCAGGAACATCAGCGCTGGTCACCTGCCTGCCCCTACCTATGCAGAATGGAGGTGGGAAATATACCCTGTCATTCAAGCTATCCCTCACTCGTGTCCCTGAGTGATGAAAAAACCAGTTACGATACCTGTGGACCGTATGGTGTCCATGGTGCTTCATTAAGCAGCTTACCATCGAAAACGCCTAGTTTAGAGACATTGGGACATCATCGGTGTTATGGACGTTACAAAAACAAGAGACTATATTGTTGCATGAGTTGGTATCGTCCTTATCCCAAAATGACAAAAGCCTGTAAGACGTGTTATGATAATAAAATGATGTAATTCTAAAATTCCTATATTTTTCATGTCCTCCTGTCCTACCCTAACCTTATTTTTTTTTCAAACTAGCATGGCTGGTAAGTCCATGTCATGACCACACCTTAGTCATTGATTGTCAGTCAGTCGTCAGTTCAACTTGGTCCAGGCAAGCGGCAACATGTTGCGCACACTCATTGTGGATTGCCAAGGGTTTAAAATTGGTGACAACAAATTTATATTTAAACAAGTGGCCATTATCGATGGTACCACGTTTTGGATATCGCAAGCTACGCATTTGCTATTTAAACCGCCCCATGCTTTTGATTTGTTGTGTGAAAAAGACCGCAAACAAACCCAGTGGATTGAAAATCATAGGCAACTAGACTGGAATCAAGGAACCATTTCCTATAAATATTTGGACGTGGTCATGAAAGCACACTTGTCCTCGGCCAATGTAGTATTTGTGAAAGGTAATGAAAAACGTGAATGGTTGCAATAATTTTTGGCGTCTTACTGTCAATGTATCGACCTCATGGAGTTGGGCTGCCCCTCCCTGCAAACGCTGATGGATACTTGTTCCTGTGGCAACATTACCCCTGCAGCCCTAGCGCATGCGTGGCATCTCTTTCATTGATTAACCACCCTTGCCTGCTGGGAGTTGTTGAACAAAATTATAACTCAAGATTTACCCGTGAATGACGCCAGTGAGATTTCTACAAGCGACGTGTAAACATCTACAACACGTGATACCATGGAGAAAGGCAATGCTACCTACAAAGCCATCGGGAATTTCTTTGTGTGCGAAAGGAAACTAGACAGTTTTACCAAAGAGGAACTCTTAGCGCTGCCCAAGTCGTTCATTTAATATGTGGCCGCCAACGCGGTGAAAGAAATCTGGCATCATGTACCAAAATCATGGACTCAAGACCCTGTGTTGAGTGAATTGCAACCCAGTACGGATTACGATCACCATAAGCATGTGGCCATGGCAAAAATACCCTCTATGCGTCAGTGCGCGACTTGTCAGCTAGTGAAACTGTATCACGGTCATAAAAGTCCGTGTAAAGACTTTGTTGAATCATTCCATGGGTGTCATGGCGAGAAAAAGCAGCAACAACAACAAACACAAACATCGTCCACAGAGGAGGAGGAAGAACAAACCTTTTCACCATCGATGTAAAAGGATATGCCAGACCTGTACTGGCAATGGCGTCATTGACAAAGTGATTCAATATTTACCTTTCGAAATCCATCTTCCAGGTTATCGTTTTTGTGGCCCTGGAACTCATCTTGATAAACGTTTGCAGCGTGGTGATGTACCCATTAATCTTTTGGATCAAGCATGCAAAGAACCTGACCTATCTTATCGCCATAGTCATCCTGGTTTAAGACATGGGGCAGATAAATTGTTATTGAAAAAAGCTAAACAACGTTTCACATCCTGTGATGCCTCAGTGGGTGAAAGGATGGCAGCCCTGATTGTGATGAGTGCTATGAAAGGAAAGTTCATGATGTGTAGACATGGACATTCAGGAATTGAGGAGTGAGTAATTGGGATGTGTTTGTATTCCATTTTTTTCTTTTGTCAATCCCTATGGTTATGAAATGAAAACAAAGGTTTACCAGAACACGAAGTTTCTTTTTAATTTATAAAAAATCATGATGTTGATGGGCTGATTTTTCAATTTCACATTTTCACACATTGCCATTTGCCAATTTGCAATTTACAGTTTTTAAAAATGTCTGTTTCAAGTTTTGTGTTTTTGATGATATGGATTATTCCATTTTGTTGATGACACATTTTAAAAATGACCGTTTGAAGTTTTTGAATTTTTATATTTCACACATGGCCATTTCCAGTTTTTAAAATAGACCGTTTCAAGTTTTGCGTTTTTGAATTTTGGTGATATCGAAGCATGGATTTTCCATTTTGCTGTTTACACATTTTTCCATTTGGTGTATGTTGAAAGATGAGATTTGTCAATAATGTTGATAAGAGTGCTTGACCATGATGATGCTGCAATGTGTTTATGTGTGTTTTGAGAAACGTAGAGGTCTACGACTACTGCAGGTAAGACTGTTTTTACAAAAATAATGTATATTTACCGCTACATTTCAAAGAAAAACAAAACAAAAATGAGTATATAAGTGAAAATTTCCCCCTCCCCACCCACCGTACCTCACTGTGTTTGCTCTGGTCATACATACACACCAGCTTTCTCTCTACTCAAACAACCATACCTGTCTTTTTGGGAACAAACACAACCACTTTATTTATTCCCAAAACACATTCTCGACATGCACGCTGATCCAAAAAGAACTTTTTGTTAGTTAAAATTTTACCATCACAAAAAATATATAAATACTAGTCATTAAAGTTACTAAAAATACTATTACTCATTTCATATTTACAAACACTACAACTTTGTACAGCTTTAAAAAATCAAACTATATACCATTGTCCAATTCCCAAATCGGTTAAATTCAAAATATGAAATAACAAGTAATTCCGTGAAGAACTATACAGCCTATTTTCATATATCCTACTTATGTTAACTGCCACTATCAACATACAAAATTTCAGTTTGATTGCTGAAAAGATTCGTAGATATTGAGTACCAACTACATATTTCGGATGGTCGCCATGATGGATCCTAGGTCCTAGAGTTATGCACTGTTACATGAAGATTATTGTGTACGTGTAGCATTCAAACTTCAATCGCATAAATAGGACACAAGAAGTAATAAGGAGATTTTAAAATTTCGCACAGCTGCCATCTTGTGGTTATGGAAACAATTGAAATAAATTAGATGCCAGTGAATTAACATTCGTAAAAGGATTTACTGTACCAAGTTTCACTGCACTCGGATGGTTAAATTGCGAGAAACGTCCATGTGCATATTTATAATTCGCGTCGCCGCCATGTTGGATTTTTGATCACCAGGTTATTTAAAGTCCTATAGGTGAACTTAAGTTCATAGCCCCTATGAATATAAAAAAATCAGTTTGATTGATATAATAGATTAGTAGATATTCAGAGTCGTCTGAATATTTATGTTGGTCGCCATGTTGGATTGTTAAATGTATAGGCCATAGAGTCATGTACCATTGAAGGAAAATTATTGCGTAGGGTCGTTATTCAAACTTTCTCTTCGATCGCTTGATTACGACACAAGAAATAAAACTTAATTTTAAAATTCGCACAGCCGCCATCTTGAGGTTATGTAAACAATTGAACTAAATTTGATACCAGTGCATTACAATGTGTATAAACATTTCCTGTACCAGATTTCATTGCGTTTGGAACATCAAATCGCAAGTGAGGTCTACTTAAAATTTTCAAATTCGCATGGCCGCCATGTTCGTTTTGTAGTTAACCGCTTTTTGAAATTCTTATAGGCGAACTTCCAGTAGTGCCCTTTATCTTCGTATAAAATTTCAGGGTGATACAGCTAATAGTTTCAGAGATATAGAATGCCGGTGAAATATTTCGCTCATCCGCCATCTTGTGGTTATATAAACAATTGAACCAAGTTAGATGTCGGTGCATTGCAATGTGTATAAACATACACTGTACCAAGTTTTATTGCGTTTGGTTGTTTAAATCGCGAGGAACGTCTATTTAAAAGTTGCAAATTCGCGCGGCCGCCATGTTGGTTTTGTAGTTACCAGTTTTTCAAAAGTCACATTGGTGAACTTCTAGTAGTTCCTTTTATTATCGTAATAAATTCCAGGGTGATATCCGTAATAGTTTCGGAGATATTGAATGCAGGTGAAATATTTCGCACAGCCGCCATGTTGGATTGGTGAGACGTAACAAAATTTGAAGGGCACGGTCGAGGTCGCCCGGAATATTACCATGAACTTACCGAGTTTCATTGACATCGCTCCAGCCGTTAAAATGTTATTAGGGGGGGACACACACACACACCTCTCTCACACACACACACACACGCACACACACACGGACAAAAGGTGATCTCATAAGCCTATTTTTTCAAAATTGAAAATAGGCTAAAAATAAGGTCGCATAGAACTTTTTTAAGAGCAAGAGGTAAAAGTAGGTTGCCACTATTTGCAAAAAATACTATTTACAATGACAAAAAACAATATTTACAACATACTATATCTACAATTTACATAAAGCCATGTCCCTAAACGAACAAACAGTGAAATCATACCTCCTCGTCCTTGCGGTCATAACCCCAGGGCAGGCTGGAGAGCGGGTCATCAGCCCACACACGCTTGTTATCCATGGAGGCGTGGGTGCGTTTTCTCTGTTCCACAAGATACAAATGATGGTTGCTGGATTGTATCCTGCACTCTTTATGGGACATAGCTTTGCCAGTGCGTAAAACCGCTAAGTAATCGTCTACACGTAGTGATTTTACCACTGCCCAACCTACACCTTTTGCTCTTTTTGCTTCCTTACAGTCTAGTGTGCGATAAGCATACATTTTCGAAGCCAAAGCTACGAATTCCGTCATAATGGAATCACCGCATTCATCTTTTAAAACACCCATTTCCTTCTTGTTTATTATGGGCAGCTGAAACATAGTCAACACTATACGAAGAGGTGTCGAACCAGTCACTATACTGCCTCATGACGTCATAGGGGCTGCAGGGGCGAATGTGGTAAATGAATGAGTCTGTATCCATGTACAAAAGAGATACGTCCTCAAAATGGCGTTTGGCAAAGGCATAGTGGAATCGATACATGACCGATTTAGAAAAGTCTAAAATGACTTGGCCCAAGTAAATGGGCTTATCCATGGTCACGCTGGTCCTACTCAATTCAATAGTGGCCAAATCCTCATCGATAATGTTGACCGATTTGAAATTTGGCTTGGCAATGTACCGCCGGGCACCTCACCGCCCCTCCCAGACATTCACCAATTTAATGTCGCGGTATTTGCGGACATTCACTATGGACTTGCCATAGATGCAGTTATTCATTAATTTAAAAAAATTAAATTCAAACTGCTGTGTTGCCATTTGTCGGTGCTCTGTGTTGAGTCACATGTATGGCTCGAACCATGGTTCTTGGGCAAAGGAAATTCCCCTGTGGATTTTCTTCAACACTAAGCCTTGGGCGAGGCATTGCACCAACATTTGGATATGTAGCACATACCGATTTTTGTTGTAAAGTGTACCCATGAGTTTTTCAATTTTCACTTTACTGTCAGGGTGGAGCATTTGCTCTAGGCAGAATGGGAAATCGGCATGTTCATCATACAAGGATGAGGGATATTCAATATCCACTTCTAAGACATATCCACGGCCTGTTTCTTGTCTAGCCTTGATCATATCAAATTCTGACACTTGTTTGTCTGTCAGCCAAGCAAACTTCCCATAGGGCAAAGGCTGACTCATAGCGTAACCATACAAATTATTCACGTCATAGTACATTAAGTATGATTCCGGTTTGTCTGGTGAATAATCAGGAATGTAGACATTGTTCGCTTCGGCATGGCGTTGGTTAAGCGACACAAAGCCGCCACGAATGCCCTTTTCAAAAAATAGAACCATGTCTACATCAGTGAGTAAATCCATTTCCACTTGAGTTTATTTCAAAGCGGCATCGAACGAGAGCCCAGGACTCGTATAATAGTGAGCCGGGTCAAGACCATAAATGTGCTGACACAACTCACGGAATTTTTGAAACACATCGGTGAGTAACAATACATCCAGTTTTAGGTAATGCATAGCATATTCACTTAGCGTCTTCATGTCAAACACTCGCCAAACTTGACATGCACTGTGCATAGTCTTCATCGGAAACGGTACTGCATGTTAGTTTCGAGTAAAATTTATCTTGTGGTGGGAGTTTTGTTTGCTTTAACACGTCCCAGCTGTTGCAGAAATCATACGGGAATATACCTTTCCGAATGCACAATTGAAATTGCTTAGGATCATTAAAATGCATTCTGGTATTTTTTTTTATTCCTCCTCATTCAAGCCATTCACACGACTGTCTAGCGAGAATGCCATAAACTTAAAGGAATCCAAAAATCGAATGCGAAAGTTGCTCAACCGCCATGTCAGGGCTGTAAAACGCTCATGTTTGGGGGGGGGGGGGGGGGACATAATGGTAAACGAGCCCTTGATGACATAACCCAATTCACGAATCAAAAACTGAATGTCATAATTTGCCTGATTGTGGAAAAAGACACTGATGAAACGAGGAGCTGAAAAGTTCAAATTGCATTTACTAAGTGCAGCTCCACGAAACTCCCCCGTAAAGTGTGAGTGATCACGAACGGAGTCTTCAGCACTTTTCGCAAATATGGCATGTCGTGGCATGCTCATACTGCTGTTCCTGTTGTGGCGTTAGGCTCATGGGTACTGGGTGGTCCAGTGATCCCTGTACATGGTCGGCCAACTTAACAAGTTCCTCCAAAAACCATCTGGCACAATCTGGCCCCTCGTGGTATTTGTAAACGGATTGTGTGGGGTCATAGGCACACACCACATTAAATCCTATGGCAAAAGGTTCATGTTTTTGAATGGGTGTGGTTGAGCTCATGGTGGGATCTTGTTCACATCCCGCCATGGGTGTGGTGTGAGCTTCAAAATCTGCGTACACCATATAGGGAACAGTGTCACGCTTATGAATGTCCTTAAACTTTAACATAGCCTTGTCCCCTTATGGCAATATCAATCTCACCGCTTCCTGAGAAACACAATCTACCCTATGACGTTCTAAAAGCGTAGGGGTTGTAAAATATTGCAGGCAACGATCACAAATATGTTTTGTACACTTTTTCTTAGCCATTTGACTGCTTAGCAATCTACTTAAGCTTTTAATTAGGCTATAGTGATTCACCTCTCCCACAGATAAATATAAGAGATGAATGTGGTGTCGTTTCGGTTCTTTTGTGGCATAAAGTGGACCAACAATCTCATCGCCATCAAGGCCATACACCATGAACGAAAAGTCCTGTTTATCTTGGTCAAACCTATGGATCTCGGTTAAGTCCATAGGGAACGACACTCGAGTTAAATTTAATGTTTGTTTTAATTCATTGAACTTGGCCTTGTACTTTGCTGGTCTGTTAACATTACGATCTTGAGCTGGCTGCAAATAGGCAGCCACAGCCCACAGAAAGCAATCATTGTCCTGGTTCTCAATATTCAACACCTCCTTTTTCGATGCTATTGCTCGTGGAATGTCAATAAAGCTAGAACCAGCATTCAACGGGTTGAAATGACAAATGTTGATTTGTAGGTAATGAATTTTGTCTAACGCTAAACCACTAGGTCCTGGTTTCAGTTTATCAAATTTTGATAGCAAGGCAATCAATCACCACATGGTTTTGATACCACTCGTTCAGATTATTGGCTATCAAAAGCTCTTGCATTTTACTGCCAATATAAAATGGTCTTTTATGCTCACCGTCCTTGTTAGCCTACTTTCGATTTTTGCAAAAAATGAAAGTAGACTTATGAGATCAACATAGGGCGAAAAAAGTGTGTCTGTCTGAGTTGTTGTATGTGTGTGTGTATGTGTGTGTGTGAGTCTGTGTGTGTGTGTGTCTGTGTGTGTGTGTGTGTGAGTGTGTGTACTCTGAATGTCTGTCCCCCCCTATCAATTCGAACACGGTGAATGCGAATTGAACGAAATTTGGTACAAAGGTAGCACTAACATAGGACACCTCAGTGTCATGTTTTATATCGCCGCCATCTTGACGGAAACGTAATGGCGGCCACACAAATGTTCAAAGCTTAAATCAAATTACGACAAACCTAATCATCCGATCTCTACCAAATTTTGCAACAACATACCATCATAGAGGAAGCATCCTTTGACCAAATGAATCGGTCATTAGCCTAATAGTTTGCGGATGGCGGCCATCTTTGTGTGAAAACCAATTCCCCCTATTAATTCAAACACGGTGAAACCGAATGGAACGAAATTTGGTACAGAGGTAGCACTAGCAAGGGGCATCTAAATGTCATGTTTTATATCGCCGCCATATTGACAGAAACGTAATGGCGGCCACACAAATGTTGAAAGCTTAAGTTAAATTCCGACTAACATAACCATCCGATCTCTACTAAACTTTGCAACAACATACCTTTATGGAGGGAGCATCCTTTGACCAATCTAGTAGGTTATTAGCCTATTAGTTTTCGGATGGCGGCCATCTTAATGTCAAAATTGATTCCCCCTATTAATTCGAACACGGTGGAACCGAATGGAACGAAATTTGGTACAGAGGTAGCACTAGCAAAGGGCACCTCAGTGTCATGTTTTATATCGCCGCCATCTTGACTGAAACGTAATGGCGGTCACACGAATGTTCAAAGCTTAAATCAAATTACGAATAACATAACCACCCGATCTCTACCAAATTTTGCAACAACATACCCTTAAAGAGGAAGCATCCTTTGACCAAATGAATAGGTCATTAGCCTGATAGTTTTCGGATGGCGGCCATCTTTGTGTGATAATCAATTCCCCCTATTAATTCAAACACGGTGAAACCGAATGGAACGAAATTTGGTACAGAGGTAGCACTAGCAAGAGACATCTATGTGTCATGTTTTATATCGCAGCCATATTGACAGAAACGTAATGGCGGCCACACAAATGTTCAAAGCTTAAGTTAAATTACGACTAACATAACCATCTGATCTCTACCAAACTTTGCAACAACATACCTTTATGGAGGGAGCATCCTATGACCAATCTAATAGGTTATTAGCCTAATAGTTTGCGGATGGCGGCCATCTTTATGTCAAAATTGATTCCCCCATTTAATTCGAACACGGTGGAACCAAATGGAACGAAATTTGGTACAGAGGTAGCACTAGCAAAGGGCACCTCAGTGTCATGTCTTATATCGCCGCCATCTTGACTGAAACGTAATGGCGGCCACACAAATGTTCAAAGCTTAAATCAAATTACGATTAACCTAATCATCCGATCTCTACCAAATTTTGTAACTACATACCTTTATGGAGGAAGCATCCTTTAACCAATCTAATAGGTCATTCGCCTGATAGTTGGTGGATGGCGGCCATCTTTATGTCAAAATTGATTCCCCTATTAATTCGAACACGGTGGAACCGAATGGAACGAAATTTGGTACAGAGGAAGCACTAGCAAAGGGCACCTCAGTGTCATGTTTTATATCGCCGCCATCTTGACAGAAACGTAATGGCGGCCCACAAATTTTCAAAGCTTAAATCAAATTACGACTAACATAATCATTCGATCTCTACCAAATTTTGCAACAACATACCTTTATGGAGGGAGCATCATTTGACCAATCTAATGGGTCATTAGCCTAATCGTTTGCGGATGGCGGCCATCTTTGTGTCAAAATCGATTCCCCCAATTAATTCGAACACGGTGAAACCGAATGGAACGAAATTTGGTGCAGAGGTAGCACTAGCAAAGGGCACCTCAGGGTCATGTTCTATATGGCCGCCATCTTGACGGAAACGTAATGGCGGCCACACAAATGTTCAAAGTTTAATCAAATTACGATTTACCTAATCATCCCATCTCTACCAAATTTTGCATCAACATACCTTTATGGAGGGAGCATCCTTTGACCAATCTAATAGGTCATTCGCCTAATAGTTGGCGGATGGCGGCCATCTTTGTGTCAGAATCGATTCCCCCTATTAATTCAAACACGGTGAAACCGAATGGTACGAAATTTGGTACAGAGGTAGCACCATCAAAGGGCATCTCAGTGTCATGATTAATATCGCCGCCATATTGACAGAAACGTAATGGCGGTCACACAAATGTTTAAAGCTTAAGTCAAATTACGACTAACATATCCATCCGATCTCTACCAAACTTTTCAACAACATACCTTTGTGGAGGGAGCATCCTTTGGCCAATCTAATAGGTAATTAGCCTAATAGTTTGCGGACGGCGGCCATCTTTATGTCAAAATTGATTCCCCCTATTAATTCGAACACGGTGGAACCGAATGGACGAATTTGGTACAGAGGTAGCACTAGCAAAGGGCACCTCAGTGTCATGTTTTATATCACCGCTATCTTGACGGAAACGTAATCGCGGCCACCCAAATGTTAAAAGCTAAAATGTAATTACGACCAACCTAATAATCTAGTCTCTACCAAATTTTGCAACACCATATCTTAATGTGGGAAACATATTCTGACCAAACTGCAAGAACATCAGCCCAATAGTTTGCAGATAGTGGCCAAGTATGTGTGCAAATGGATTCCCCCTATCAATTCAAACACGGTGAAACCGAATTTAACGAAATTTGGTACAGAGGTAGCACTAGCAAAGGGCACCTCATATTCATGTTTAATATCCCTATAGCACGTTGTATTTCAACAAGCTACTACAACCAACATTCAATCATACTCCTTGAAAAGGACAAAGAGTTATAACAATACCCATGCATTTAGGAGTAAGTAGGCTATATGTTCTTTTCTGAACATCTTGTTTTTATGTATGAAATCGCACACGAGTTGTGAATTGACCTTTAAAGCCGTATGCAACATTTGCGCTGTACAAATTTGTTCTTTAAGAATTTCAAAACAAGATTCGACAAAGTCTTTTGGGATCAAAGTCTCTCTAACATTCACTATACGGCCAGAGCACACACGTAACTTGAAACAGGACTCGAGAGGCTCCCAAGTTAATGTATCTGTAGCAGTGGCAAAAGACATGATTTTTATAAAAAGAACAATCTCACCAGAGTTTTCAGCCGTAGACTGCCTGGTAAGCAATAGCCCTAAACACACACGTGGCGGGTTTTCAGCAGTATCTGTAGTGGACAAGCCTTTTTCCAACACACACTAAAAAAAAGAAATAAAATAAATAAATCACCATGAGTATATCTATTTCAAATAGCACCTTTCATAAACAAAAGTAAATAAATAAAATAAAAACAGTTTTTTTATATATAACAAAAAATCTTACCTTGCTTTGTAAAAAGCCCTGCGTTTGCCTTTCCCTAGGTTCGAGTGGAATGGGATTTCTGTCTCCCAACACCAGGTATGCCAATTATCTAAAACAAAGCAAAAATAACAATACATCAATCAAATGGTAAACCAATAATCATTTAATCATTGATTAGCATGAAATAAACTAAACAGTGTTATTCCAACACTTACCTCAAATATATAATGTATCCAATATAGTAACCAACTTGGGTTGAGCACACGAATGCAATTAATTTTATACACATAAGACACAGCCTATGTTTACACTGTAGCGTTTAAAACAGTAATGACTGACTGTGTGTCATATCATGATCAACACTCTACTAACCCCTGCTCTCCTCTCCTCGCCCAGCCCCTCGCCCTGTGTTCCTCTTACCACAGCTGTTAACATCGCTCTTGCCCTGCAATTGGCTATGGCTATGGTAGGGGGAGGAGTTATACTCGCTTACTGCATTATTTCTATGACGTCGTTGCGATATTGTTCGACCATTGGCCTGTTGTCTGCTCTGGCCACATTCCTGAAACGCGATAACATGTCACATCCTGTCACCCAGCCAGCCAAGCTTCTAGCAGGCCACTCGAGCAGATATTCTGTTTTTTTCCATTCTGGCTGCTAGTCTCAATCGTCTCATAGCATTATGAATTTTGTCTGGTTACTGGTCAGTGTTTACCAACCTATTTTAACAATCGTCATGAGGGATTTTCGAAAATATTCGCCTTCATTCATCTGTCATAGGAAAAAAAATATATCGAAAAGCGACCCCTCGTTTTGCCATACATCGCCTCGTCGAAATAGCCATTTCCCGTATCCACCATGGCCAATCATAGCCTCGTTGTAACATACGTCGAGCGCTACCGGCTCTCTGTCAACAAACACGCTTTTATTTAAAAAAATAAAAATGCATAGTTTTTTGTCCTAGAGACTTGACATTTCTTTTCATGTTAGAGGGGGTAGGGACCTTTCATTTATGTTAAACAATTTTTTTTGTCAACGTGTTAGTTTCCAAAATAGTAAAAATTCAAAATTTAAGGGTTTACAAAAAATCTCAAAATATAAAAAAGTTTTATTATAAAAAAAAGGTCATAGAGAACATTGTTTTGAACTATGGCACAACATTCTATCATGTTTGGTTTTCAAACTACCGCCTACTATCAAAACAAAATTTTTCAAAAAAAATTAAAAAGTATAACGAGTGGTCTATAGGAAAGAGGACGTCAGCTCGAGTCCAACGACACCTCATTCGTTAAAATCCGATCATCCGTTTGCCAATGATCACCAATGTTCGCGAGAAAGTAAGCTATAATTTTGTTTTTCCTCTTACACAATTGAAACTTGCTGTCCACCTAAAGGGCATACCCACCTTTCATTAACGTCAAACAAACTATTTTCCAAAATTCACCGTTTCCAAAATAGTGCCAATCCAAGAAACAAGAATTCTCAAACATTTTTTAAAAATACCAACACACATGCTTAGCCAAGAGAACGTCATCCCAACGCCAACAATACCTCGTTCGTTAAAATCCGACCACGCGTTCGGGAAATATCGCCTTAAGTTTATATGAAAGTAGGAGAGGAAGTAGAACCGCCATTCTAGCACTACTAAACAGTTTTAGTCCTAGAGGCTTGAAATTTATTTTTCGGGTAGAGGGGGTCAGGGCCAATCATTTATGTCAAACAATTTTTTTGTAAAGTTCCTAGTTTCCAAAGTATAGGAAATTCAAAATTGGACTGTTTTCAAAAAACAACAAAAAAAAAGTTTTATTATAAAATATAAAGGACATAGAGATCATTCGTTTCAAGCACGGCACAACGTTCTATAATATTTGGTTTTTAAACTATTGCCTAATTTCAAAAACAAAATTTTTCAATTTGTTTTTGAAAAATTTAACGTGTAGTCCATAGGAAAGAGGACGTCAGCCCGAGGTCAACGACACCTCATTTGTCAAAATCAGACTATGGGTTCACCAAATATTAATTATTTAACATGTATAGTCGGGTACAAATAAAATACTGGTTAAGTATAATAATTTAACGATAATACGATAATACGATAATACTGTCGTTCCACCACAGGCTAACTACAGGAACGTAGTCAGAAGAGATATTCTAAGACACTTATGTTGTTATATATTCCCACGAACTGTCTGTTACCACCCTTAAATGCAACATATGCCACTTCAAAACAACAGGATAAAATAACACAGAGGTAGCGATAAGAAACATAACCTATATGGTTCCCAACCACGACAACATACTGAACTTCATCATGGACAAGAACATTCGTGATATACAACCCCTTAAAGAATAATAGAACAGTTCAAAATTAATCCCGAGAGAGAACAAGAAAAGAATAAACAAGTAAAGCAACGAACTAAAACAACTTAATTCACTTCTAGAATAAAACTTCTTTTCGAACGAAAGTATGGTATTCGATTAACTAACAGGAGGCAAGATGAGTACCGATTTCAGTCTCCGAAAACTTGAACACGAGACACATATCACCACCTGGAAGATTGATGATATAGGCTATCTCATTTAATAACGCAGCAAGGTCATGCATTGTTTCTTGACTGAATCCAACACAAGCGCAAGAACAGAACGAAAATGACCCAGTGTTCAGTCAAGACCCACATTAATAAATAAGATTAACCCTCCCTCAAATATTAGTGCATAAACGAAATTACGAAATGAAACATGTTTCCATAACAAACACAAATGTTGTCTGCCCTGTCCCAAAGGAAAAATCAAAACCCGGAAGGCCATCCTAAGAGGAGTACAGACAACGCATAAATAAATTGGTGTTCGTTGCAACACATAACGAAATTTAAGACCCGAGGTCGTCCGAGAGCAATGAACGTACACGTTACCACGTAGGGTAAAATCCCATCAAATATGATACCCAAAATAACTTAAGAACCAAGGAAACCAACCCCTAAAGACCTCTGAAATACCCCAACCCCCGCAGAAAATTAAGAGTTAGTTAGAAACAGCTCTCAATACACAATCACGTTTCATGACATAACCAAACGCAAATAAAAACATCAAATAAATAATGCAAGGTACAGAACTAAAATAACAACAACAAGAACCCTTAATAAATTAACCCCATTAAATCAAGCAAAGCGATTCCTCACTACGTAAGTATATTATTAAAAGAGCAAGGACCAAAATACTGTTAGTTACAAGAATAACCTCAAAATAAATCGAACGAGCCCCACCCTTCTTGCAATATTTGAGTTGAACTCAGGACACTTTAACACTGAAGAGTGGGGAGGATGTAGTTTGGTAACCGAAACGTCTCCATCGGAATGCATGCATGATGATACAGATAATGAGTAAATGATAATGAGTAAAAGACCAGATGTGACTAATCGTATCGTCGAGATGTTCTGATGTTCTTGGACGGTAGCTCCCAAAATTTGCACATGTTCAAACTGTCTTCTTTCCAAATGACAACGACAGACAATTGAAAACTTCGTGACGAAACTCTTCAAGCAGATCTAATATACATCAAGACATCATCGTTCCCAGTTCTTTTCTTTCTTTCTTTCTTTCTTTCTTTCTTTCTTTCTTTCTTTCTTATAACAATCCCCTCTTATTGTTGATGGCCAGCGTTACAATGGTCGAGATGATATACCCTAATGGGCGCTTTCACATACGAGAAAATGCCGGTAAATGCGATCGCTTAGAATTTTCGGAAATAACCGCTAGATGGAAATACGGTCGATATTCAGCATCTTGTTATGTTACTAGAAGTTGTAAAGCCACAAATCTCATATCATTAATTGCAGTTAAAATGCTCAATTGTATTATGTATGACAGTTATTGTGTTTTTAATTGGTTGCTTAATAATAAACATCGTATTATTATTATGATTTTACTTTAGGTATTGTGGATCTTCCAATGTAATGAAAATTGATGTCGCTAGCGGGCACGTGTTGGTCAACAGGCCGTAGTTTGGAGGTTTCTTCTCTAGGCTATATCGTCATTGAAGTATCAGAAGTCATTTTTCATTTTTGCCTAGTTCTGTCAAAGAAAGCTTTCCGATCGGTTAACACAAATTGTGCCTAAAAAATAAGTACTTTTACACCCTAACCTGAGAGAAATATAACACAAGATATTTATCACAAAATAACACACTTATATGTACAAAACAAAGGGGACGGAACTTAATTGTTTCTAAATAATTGAAAAAAGAATATTTTGTTTTAATACCGTAATGTAGCCTTGTTTTCATACGGTTAAGATCAAGATAAGAAGAAGACTTTGTACTCAGCTGAGGTTTCGTGCCATGAGATAATTACCAGGGATTTTACTGGATCACAATTATAGTACGTTGCATACGCCACCAATCCAGTATAGCTGAAGAATAGCACGAATAACTTACTACCAAGCTTCATCAGCCAACAAGACCTGGAAACAAACACAACAGTAAAGCTAAGTACTGAACAGAATAAACGAAGATGCAGGTGTAATAGGTGCAGTACTGTACATGCTGCAGAATGGCCCCGCATAAAGATAAAAGTTTGAATTTTTCTTTTATTAATGCAGCCAGTGGTCATTTATTTTATTTTAAGGACGGGTCAGGGAAGGGATTTGGAAGGAAATCGGCCGTGGACTTATTGAAAGGGACCGTCCAGGCATTTGCCTGGAGGTAAAAATGGGAAACCACGAAAACCATATTCAGGACGGCCACAGTGGGATATGAAGCCGCGCTCTCCCGATGCCAGCAAGACACGAGGTAGTGCGTCAGCGCTCTTGGCCACCGTGGCCGGTGGTAAAGATAGAACTTCTCGTAGCATGAATGGCCTCTCATTGCTACTACAGTATTACAGAGTTAAATATTCTTTCAAGGCTTTGCACAGAGTTCTATTACACCAAGGGCAGGATTTGTTTAAATTTTTCATGAATCATTGTGAATACTTGTTGCCCGATTGTTGGGCAGATTGATCATACACGCATCCGACTAGCCTGTTGAGTTTATCGCAAAGATGTTCTGTGGTGTTCAGGTTGGGGCTTTAAGCTGGCCAGTCCAAGTTTCACTTCCAAAGAGTGCCACGCTCCAGACAATGGCTTTCAAATATGACTTTCGAATACTTAATTTGATTTCTTTCCTGTATAAATTCTTCCCAGCATGAGTCGACCTACATTTTATATCCTGTTTGCTTCGTTGATCACTAGTTATTTTGCTTCGTAAGTAGCAGAAGTCTCCTACTTCCTTTAGCTTCGGATGATGATGACGAAGATGATGATGATGAAGATGATGATGATGATGATGATGATGATGATGATGATGATGATGATGATGATGATGATGAATGTTGGTTAAGGGAGGGAACAGAAAGGTCATCTGACCCTGTAATATTGATGACCAAGGATGCTTTCAGCTATTAGAATTTGTATTGTTTCTTGACGCTAAACTATAATTATGTAGGTGATGTCCAAGTCGTGGCGTAATGACTAGCAGTTAAGGCTTTCAACGTGGAGGTCTGGACTCGATTCCAGGCTATGAAAGGAATTTAATTCTAATTGGATAGCTAGAACGGGGTACAACTCAGCCTTCCTAGAAGTAGTTTTCCCTAAATTTTAATTTTTATTCTAGGCAAACGCTGAGTTGGTACCTAAAATAAGACTACAACTGCCCCCCTTCTAAATTCTAACCCCGATTACAAATACACACGTTAGTAAAGCCATCACAATAACACAAGTTATCAGTCAGATTCCACAAACACCCAAGTACACAAGGATACATAACTACGATGCTACAAAACCCCTAAAGGAAACACAACACCGATTCGAGTAGGCCATATTGGCTACCACGATACTTACGTGTTAACCGTTCCTATTCAAACTGGTGGCCTATTGTAATATGGTTACCTTGTCAATGTAGCGAGTACACAAATGATACAATACACTAGATTTGAATAATGCTAAGTAAACTTACCTGGTATTTGAATCATGAGTCCTATACGGCGTCCGTTATCATACACTGATCAGCTCTCAGTTTTTTATAACATAACTAGGCAACACTAAAAGAAAATGGCTTCTAATACTTGAATGCCTCTACTTTTTTAAAAGTGCCTCAAACCACATTCTTCATGGGTTGGTGGCATTGTTCGTATCTTTTAATTTCACTTATTCCCTTTTATTTTTGGCACCTCTTATTTTCATGTTATTGATTCATTTTGCGGCTTTGCAACATCGTAGCGTGTACTTGGTGTGAGTGTGGAAAGTTCCTGTTAACCTGTGACATTGTGATGGCTGTACCTGTGTGTGTATTTGTAACTGACGCTAGGTTTCGGGCAGGAAGATGCCGTGTCCTTAATTTAATGCACCATCACGGCATTCACCTGGAGTAGAAGTGGTGAACCCTTATTCATACTACCATAGAATAATTGTTCATATTTTATTTTACTGCATTGTGTCTGCAGTCAGTTGCAGGATGTGAGCACCTGATGTTGCAAGAGTTGGCCAAGTTCAGGAACCGAGATATACAGGGTGTATCTTAATTATACCGACAAAAAAATCAGGGACACTCTGCGTGTTATGTAGAAGACAATGCCGCAATCGGATTGGTTGAGAAAATGTTTCCCTTTGAGAAAATGAGGTTACTTTGTTACTTCCGGGCGCGCGATTCAAATTGACAAGCTCGCCGTATACGCTGAGCGAGAGTGCAAGCCGCTGGCCACTGGTGAGCTTCAGGCAAGGGAAGGGAGTGTGATAGAAGGAGACAGAGATGTGCTGCCTGGAATGCGCAAGTGTCCTTGTTCACCTCGCGCAGAATTGTCATTGTCCCTTTGAGGCAATACAAATTTGTTTACTAAGCCCCGCCAGGGGCTCACATCTGAGACGTGGGTTGGCGTTCACGGGACCCCAGATGAGTCCGGCATTACTTCCACTTACTTGTGCTGGGCTCCTCTCTGTTATCTTCCCTGTCGGCCTCCCTTGGTCAACTCTTGTTCTCTTCCAACCCCGACGGTATTAGGCTGTCTGAGGCCTAGGGAGTCTCTTTCTTCCCCGCCTTAATTGGCCCTTCCCTCATCTTTCCGGATCCCTCATTCTTTCAGGGTTCCGCCTTCCTTTTCTTCTACATTTTGTACGTCTTTTCTTTACCAATTACGTTTTGTACGCCTTTTCAAGTCGTCTCCGTAGCGTAGCGGTCAGCATGGTTAGCTGCCGCCCCGGAGGTCCTGGGTTCGATTCCCGGCTCTGCCACGAAATTTGAAAAGTGGTTCGAGGACTGGAACGGGGTCTACTCAGCCTCGGGTGGCCCAAAGGAGTAGAGGGGTTCGATTCCCCGTCAGCCATCCTCGAAGTGGTTTTCCGTGGTTTCCCCACTTCGTCTTCGGGCAAATGCTGGGATGGTACCTTCTTCAAGGCCACGGCCGCCTCCTTCCCTCTTCCTTGTCTATCCATCCTAACCATCCCTTACCTTCCCTCATGAGGTCCCTGTTCGCTTTGCAGGTGAGGCCGCCTGGGCGAGGTGCCAATCCCACCTCACCAGTTGTATCTCTTCCGATTCGATGTTCCCAGCTCTAGGACACTGCCCGTAGAGGCGGTAGTGGTGAGTTCCCTCGCTGAGTTCGTGGGTTCCACCAACCTGGAGGGTAAACGACTAAAAAAAATGTATTTTCAATCTAAATTGTATTTTGCACGTACTTTCAATCTACAGTAAATTGTATTTCGTAAGCATTTTGATTTTCACTTGCATTTTGTGATTATTTTGAATTTCAATTGCAACATGTAAGTATTATCAACCTCAAAAACAAATGTTTTGTGCTTTTCAGTCGCTCAACAACGAATGTACCCAAATGGAGCTGGGTTATGCCCTGATCCTGAAATAAATTACATAAGATTAATAAATACTTAATTATGTAATTTATTTCAGGATCAGGGCATAACCCAGCTACATTTGGGTACATTCGTGTTGACCGACTGAAAAGCACCAAACTTTTGTTTACTTCGGCAACACTGAAAAATGGCTTCAAACCTCAGAATTATCAACCTCAATTGCATTTTGTAAGTATGGTCAATCTACATTGTGTTTTGTAAGTATTTTCAATCCAAACTCCATTTTGTGCGTCTTTTTCATCTCAAATCCACTTTGTGTTTTTTTTTTAACTTGCTTTTTGTGAGTGCTTTCAGTCAAAGTTACATTTCCTACGGGTTTTCAATCTACCTTGGTTTTCGTTATGGTTTCCATTTCATTGTCTTTTTCGCTATCACTCGATTGTAGGTCCCTTAAAACAACAATTATCTTTATCATCTGTTTACTAAGCAGCCGTAATCGCACACACAGTACAAGGACACACAGTAATAAAGACACACCTGTCAGTCATGAAATGTACCCGATAGTTTCTCTTCTCGTCTGTTCGTATCAATAGCTTTCTTTATTATTTGACACAGATGCCGCTGTATGATTCATTTACATACAACACTGTAAATGGAATTGAATACTGAACGAAACAAACAATACACCCAATGGTTCGATTACAGTAAATGTTCAATATGCCCCCCTCCAACTTCGATGCACATTTCGCAGCGGTGTATTAGTGACATTTGGACACTGTTCATGATATGTGGTATGTTACGAATGACTTGGAAAGCTGCCTGGATTCTTGTTATAAGTTCATCTTGTCTTTCTACGGGGTTCACACACACTAAAGTCTTCACGTAACCCCACAAGGAAAAGTCCATGGACTTAAATCGGCCAAGCGCGGGGGCCATTTAACTGGCCCACCAAGGCCTACCCATCTTTCTGGATAATGAGCATTTAAGTGTCGTGTTACACGGCGAGTAAAATGCGGTGGAGTACCATCATGACACAACCACATTCGCTACCGAATATCCAGGGGCACATCTTCAAATAAATCAGGCAGTGATTCTGCCAAGAAACGGCAGTATTCCTCACCATTCAGACGAGGAGGAAGGACATACGGCCCAATCAAATAGTCACCAACAATGCCGGCCCAAATGTTAACCCTAAACCTATGCTGAAATGAGCGAACCACTGTCCCATGGGGGTTTTCATCCGCCCAAAAATGCCGATTTCTGGAATTTGGCACGCCTTCTCTCGTAAATGTAGCTTCGTCCGTGAAGAGGAGCGATGACAAGAAGTGTGGAATATTTCCATGGCTGTTTAAGACCCACCTTGCAAATGTTAGGCGTTGTGGGTAATCCAGAGGTGTTAGTTCTTGCACCGATTGATAGCGATAAGGGTACAATTGCTGGTCCTTCCAAACCTTCCACACCGTCATATGGGAAGCGCCCACATTCCTCGCGACAGACCTCGTACTGGTTGAAGGATTATCATTTATTTCTTCTAATGTAGCCTCTTCAAACTCTGGGGTCCGTACCGTCGACGTCCTGCCAGCGTCGTGCATCTGAGGCACGAAGCTCCCTCCTTCACGCAGTCGCCTGTCAATTGACATGAAGGTTGAATGATGAGGTTGGCGGCGATTAGGGTGACGGAGGCTATAATTCCGCACGGCTTCCCTCCCGTTGCCATTTGCTGCGCCATAAGCTAGGTGCATATCAGCCATTTCTTCGTTAGTGTACCGAAATGGAGCCATTTTCACCAATTTATGCCGCAAAAGTAGTAGCCAATGTGTGCAGAACAAACTGAACACTGTCCTCTGTGGCCGAGTAGCGAGTGTGTCCACGCACTAGCATATGCCTGTCTCATCCCTTCTCTTGCCTGAAGCACACCAGTGGCCAGCGGCTTGCACTCTAGCTCAGCGTATACGGCGAGCTTGTCAATTTGAATCGCGCGCCCGGAAGTAACAAAGTAACCTCATTTTCTCAAAGGGAAAAATATTCTCAACCAATCCGATTGCGGCATTGTCTTCTACATAACACGCAGAGTGTCCCGGATTTTTTTGTCGGTATAATTATGATACACCCTGTATTTAAATATTTCTTGGAAGAGAAGTCGCTGAACGGAGAGCTGAGCGTCCCTAATGAGTCACAAACCTTTGTTCGACAAGTAAAACGAAGAGCTCATTGAACGGGGAAGAGAGAAAGAGATACATTTATGCCGACAAGAGGGGTGGAGCTACGTGTTCTCTACAACGATATTAATATGAATCTGCGAATCATACAGGACCGAGCCACTTTTGGCGGGAAGAGCGCGTGGTAGGAGAAAGCGCGGGAAAGCTATATCTGATTAATTAACGATGGGATTTGATTCCGCAAGCCAGCGCTGGAATCTACATGAAAAATGAAGATCTTTGATACCACCCGCAAGCTTGTACGACAACTCCTTCGATTTATTGTAATTTTATATTCCCCACCATAGTACCGTTGACCAGATCTGTATAAATTGGGCGACTGTGCTAGCGAACTTGTACAATTTTTGGTAGCCGTGGGAGGTTACACGTTCAATTTCTTGGGTAGCCGTGAGAGGTTACACGTTCAATCTTTGAGAGCCTAGTGAGAGCTAACACGTCATTCTGTTCCATGTACTTTGACTTCGATCTCCACGTGAGGTGACTGATATTTTGAGGACTCCGCTGGGAGCCGAATGTAACTTTATCATCGAACTTTATTAATAATTTGAATAGACATTGTGTCTAGAAGCAGTAAAATTAACAGTTGATTATTTTATAATATGTTTTGCGTGTGAAATGTACGTGTGAAATTAGAGCTATGTGCTTAAATAGGGAAAGTGTCTACGATTATTAATTGCCTAGGACTTAGAGTGAAGGTAGTAGCTCTATTGCAAGTATAGCAGGAATAGTATAATTAATTTGAACTTTTTATTTCTTCATTAAGAAGACGTCAAGATGACGAACACTTGGACAACCGCTGGGATGATGACCAAGCGATCTTCAGAAATGATTACCATGGCTGTGTAATTACCTAGTGGTCCATGGAAGGTGATGTCCGCTGACGTGACGAGCGGATATGTGTTGAGTACAAATATTGATTTATCATTATGTAGATATTTTGGCATGGGAACCTTGTATATATTTAGCCTACTTTTCACATTTTGCAAAAATGAGGAAAAAGTAGTCTTATGAGATCGGGCAAATGTCTGTCTGTCTGTCTGGCTGTGTGTGTGTCCCCCCTATCAACTCCTAAACGGCTGCAGGAATCCAAACGAAATTTGGTAGGAGTAAAGATCTATACCTGAATATCTCACGGCCATATTTGAAAATGATGTCAGTGCTACCAACTGCTGAAAAATCGCAATTGAAATTTGAGCTCCATGTTGGATATCTTGGAAGGTATGAATGGGAGCCATTTCAAAATTGGCACACGTATAGATAATAATATTTCAGTTAAATTTCCAGGAGGCCATACTTGCCAGTGTTGCCAAAATGATTCTAAGCCTGCTGAAAAGTCTAATTTTAAATGCATATAACTTCTATACTATCAATTGGATTTCAACCAAATTTTGTATGTAATATGTGTACATAACAGATATGCCTGGGCGTATTCGTACGAGCCACCAGGGCTGCCAACTGTCAATAAATGTTATCTCTATTCTTTTATCCAAATACCAATATATCAGAAAGTATGCAAGCCGACAGCTTTAAACTATGCACACGTATAGTACCTGACATTCTAAATTAATTTGGAGTAACTTATGTACATCAGTGCTACCAACATGATTCTAAGACTGCTGATAAGACCAATTTTAAATACATGTAACTTCTATAATATCAATTGGATTTCAACCAAATTTCCTATGTGCTATGTGTACCATAACAGATATGACTATGCTTATTCTTAAGAGCAACCAGGGCTGCCAACTGTTAATAAATGATGTCTCTATTTTTTACCCAAATATTAATATATCAGAAAGTATGTAAGCCAACAGCTTCAAAATTTGCACAAGTATATTACCTAACATTCTAGATTAATTATGAGAAACTAATACACGTCAGTGCTGCCAACATGACTCTAAGCCTGTTGATAGGTCCAATTTTCAAATGCATGTAACTTCTATACTAACAAATGGATTTCATCCAAAATTGGCACAGCAAGATATCATAATATTTCAGATTATTTCTGACCAACGCGTGCGTGACATTGTTGCCAACATGATTTTACGCGCGCTGATAGATCCAATGTCTAACTGCATGTAACGTCCATGCTATCCATTGGACTTCAACCAAATATTGTATTCTGTATCTTAAGAGATGGAACTAAGAATATATTCAGTCACCAGGGCTGTCAACAGTAGTGTTCTATTAGGCTACAGGTATATTTCGAACTGATTAGAAATTTCAATATTACCAACTTAATTTCGCTATTTTTCTAGATAGGTCTATATAGATTGGCATGAATCTTAAATTTTAAGAAAAGTAGGCTCTTTAGTTGGTCACGGAACTTCTTGTTTTCTTGTGATTTTTATTCTTGTTTCATTTGTAAATTATAACGTAGTGCCCCGAAACTCAATGTGTAAATGCGAAAGAACGCGTGACCACCAGTTTTATTTTGTATTTCTGTAATTTGTAATCCGTGTACTCGTGTACATGTGCATATTTGATTTGGCGTACACATGGATAGCGGCTAAGGAGATAAGTGGTGATGTGTTAGTTAACGATAAAAATAGCGAGGGGGAAAACAAGTGTTTGCAGTGATGTTTTGAATGAACAACTATTAATTTGAGTTGCCTTGTTGCGACATGATTTTGGAAAGAACCGTCCGTTCTTTCATTTATTTAAAATTTGTATTTTTGATATTTAGATTGGTTTATTCTTCGGTCGGAATACTGAGATCAGACACGCGTTGCTGTGCGGAAATTATTTGTGTATTTTATTTCAGGTGATTGTCAAAGCCCTAACCTGTGATATTGTGTGTCTGTGTGTGTATTGTGTGGTATGAGTCGAATTTATGCGCGGGAGATTGTCATAGCTTTGCCAAGTCTCTATCGGCTTCAGTTATTACGGATGGTGAGCGATGCTCTGCAGAGACGTCAACCAATCCGATGTGGATCTTGTAATTCCAAAGGGAATTAATGAGATAATTTTGGTGACACACACATGTTAGCTGAGTTGACAGCTGTACTTCGTCGTATCTTGGGTGCCGGGCATAAATGCTGGCCTGGGATGTTGTTGACACGAGGGTGATTTTGACACGTGAAAGCGAGAGTCCACACTTAGCGCTGATCTTCGGTATTTCTAGACACTAATGAGAGAACGGGGAACGGCCTTGCCATTTACCCAGTTTGTTAAATATAGCTTGCTTGTTCGTTTAAAGTATGATATAAGATTAAGGGCTAAGTTCTGCATGCCTGGGCGGTATTTTCATGTTTCGCGTTCAAGTGAAATGTATTTCTTGTATCAATTGCATGCTTTTGAGCATCTCGGTTTCATATTTTTGTGATGTGTGATTCTTGTTGACACCTTGTTGTGTATTGTAATCTAATAAACAAGATGTTCAGTAAAGAACATATAGCCTACTTTCTCCTAAATGTATGAGTATAGTTATAACTCGTTGTTATTATCAAAGAGTATAATAGAACTATTCTTTGTTGAAGACCTTAGAAACGATTTACCTCTACCAAACGCCACAACCTAGATAAAAACTGCTACCATCATTGAAGAAAGAAAGAGAAGAAGTATATCAAGAATGTTATGGATCTGGAGACATAATCGACCGGACTGGCTGCGTGGCTCAGCGGTAACGTTCTCGCTTGCTGGGCCCTAGGTTGCAGGTTCGTATCCTGGCGCAGTCAGCTGGCATTTGAGGGTGCACAAATGCGAGGGAGCCGTGTCAGTACATTTACTGGCACGTTAAAGATCCCCTTCGGGCCAAAATTCCGGGTCCCCGGTGTCTCTAAAAGCAGCAGTAGTTAAAAGAGATGTAAAACCAATAACATTATTATTATTATTATTATTATTATTATTATTATTATTATTATTATTATTATTATTATTATTATTATTATTATTATTATTATTACATATACGACCTGCCGTGGGCAACATCCAACTTTGAGTTGAGGCATGTCTTTACACGTCTGGTTGTGCATGGCTTTCACAACCCTAATTGAATTAACAAATCTTTCCATGACCCTACAGAGACGTGTGTATACAAACTATGTGGATATTTTCGATTGCTATTTGCCTGAAATAAAAGTAGTAATTAATAACCTGAACTAACACAAACGGCTTGAATTCAGTTACTATGTGAAATCGTTTTGTTCTTTACTTCAAATAACATTTTCAAGTAACGCAAAATAGGCTGTTACAAACCCTTTAAAATAAAAAGTAAAAATGTATCGTAGTATCATCTTGTCATTCTTCAAATTCGATGCGCATAGAATGCCAATGGTATAGTAATCAATGGAGCCCCACGTAGACTAGTCGTGACATCTAGTGGTGAAATATCGAACAATACAATCCTAACAGAGCGAGTGCATTCTAGCGGCCAGAAGAAGAAACTTTTCAATAAAATCTGGAAGTTAATAAGTTAGTCGGCGTGCAGTTACCTTTTTGGCAGCTAGATGTCTCGAGTAAATCTGCTGGCGAATTATGTTTTAATTAAATATATATTTTACACCATAATATGCACAATATAACGCTTAATTTTAAAATATCTGAGTCATTACAAAACAATAAAAATATAACATTTCAAGCAAAAAATCTAGCTCTGATCGGGTTTGAACCATAGGCATTTGAGCGATAGGCTAACGCTCTACCACTGAGCTAATTGTGTCAACGAATATCGTTCTATATAAAATGACTTACATAGAACTTGTTAGCAAATAATGATTTATACTAAACGATTTCATCACTGGAGTATATTATTTATATATAAAGCATTTCATACAAAGTTTATTTATTTTGTATCAGTACGCTATATTGCATGCAATACTCAAATTAGTGAAATATAAGTCAGGCACAAGATATCCGCTGCCATCTTGTCTTATTACTGAATCAGCTCAGCTTTTTAAAATCACGTCTGCACTATAGTATTACAAAATAAACTTTTAATTTCGAACGTGCCTCTTCCTTTAGAACAGTTAAAACGATTCTCGGCTCGATAATCGGAACTGGTGGGTCCCATGATATGGATTATAAAGTTTGCATAATTCGCACGGCCGACATCCTGAAATGGTATGGCGGACGACCTTGTAGTTTGGTCACAAGACGCATCCTATACGAAGGTATGTTGTTACCAAATTTGGTAGAGATCGGATGATTTGGTTAGTCGTTATTTGATTTTACGTTTTGAACGTTTGAGTGGCCGCCATTCAGTTTTGGTAAAGATGGCGGCGATATAAAACATGACACTGAGGTGTCCTTTGCTAGTGCTACCTTTGTACCAAATTTCGTTCAATTCACACTCACCGTGTTCGAATTGATAGGGGGGGGGACAGACATTCAGAGTACACACACTCACACACACACAGACACACACACACACACACAGGCTAAAATGACATGCGGTCATTGGTTGTAGTTTTTATGTTGTGGTCATGTTACTCATTCTTGTGTTAATTTGCGAAGTCCTGTGTTGAGACAATTTGTGGTGCTGTGGGCACATTGGTCCAGATTTCGGCGGAAATCTTTGTATGTGAATTTTTAAATTTACAGAGTGTCGGTAATGTATTTATATTTTGTAGTTGTTTAGTTCCCATCGCTAGGATATCTCAGATATGGATTTGTAGCCGGGCGGCATTAGCGGGATGGCAACAAATCGCGTATCCTCTTCCATATTGCATGCTTTGTCACATCACGCACACACATGAGTTGTAGTTAATCAGGCCATATCTCGGGTCCTGTTACTGTTTGACATCTCTGGTGAGATAACTTGATTTGTGTTTATAATGAAAATTGTGGGTGTAAAGTTAAGAGGGTGTTCCCTCAAGTTTGTTCTTTGTTTTGTTAATTGTTCTGGAATTAAATTTGTTTTTGTTTATTTGGCTTCACTTCTGGTAATTTCTGCCATATATTTAGGCTATGTTACCTTGCACCTTTAAGAAGCATAACTTAGCAACTTCATTATGAACCATACACTACCCCGAAAAAGAGTCTCATAAAAAGCTTCTCGCAAGGGTTCAGTGGAAAACCACGTAAAACCATCTGTAGGATGGTAAAGATAAAAATCGAATCCTCCTCCTCTCAGTTCTGCTACTCCGTGTCAGCCCTTAGATCAGAATTAAATATCTGGCTGCGTAGTGGCTAGCATTCTTGACTGTTACAGCGGAGGCCCGGGTTCGATTTCCGGCTCCGCGAAGAAATTTAATTCTGGTATGAGGGCTGGAGCGGAATACACTCAACCTCGTGAGGAAAAACTGAGAAGAGGAGGGTACGATTTCTACCTTAGCTATCCTGGAAGTGGATTTCCGTGGTTTCCCACTTCTACTCCAGGCAAATGCGAGAATGATACTTAATGCCACAGCGTCTTCCTACCCAAATCGTACCTCAAATACAAATATACTCACTGGTACAGCCATCACAGTTGTAATTTTCTTATTACTTTAGCGTATGGCTTTTAGTGCCAGATGTGACCTTGGACATGTTCGGCTCACCAGAGTTTGTAGCTGCTTCTATGTGGACACCCATGGGGTGAGCTACAAGTACCGTCACGTGTGGAGTGTTGTCTGTGGAGGAAAGTGTGAATGTAAGGACGAGAAATAGGAAGGTAGCGGATGTAGGCTATAGTTAGGGACCAACCCCCGCATCCGACTGGAAAGACGATGGGAAACCACAGAAGACCATATTCAAGGTTGCCTGCGGGGGGATTCGAACCTCCTCGCCTCCCGGATCAGTTCGACTGCAGCCACGCCGTAACGACCACGGCTACTCACCCTGTAGAAATCACAGTGACACAGGTTATCAAACAAATTTTACATACACACACACACCCAAATAGACAGGACTCAATGACCACGATATCGCAAAGCCCATGTAATATAATCAACGAAAACATAATTAAATTTCTTGGCAGAGCCGGGAATTGAATCCGAATCTCCGTGGTGATGGCCAACAATCCTTACCACTACGCCACGAGGATTTCTCCCTCAAGTATGTAGGTTTCATTAGCCCTAAGTCAGTAATTCGTAGTATTTGTAGTTGCACTTATATTCATTATCATTTTCTGCCATATGATTGTAGCCCAGGCAAATTAGACCAAATAAAGGCCGTGCTTCCCGAAAAATCGCCAAAGATGGAATGTGTTTTAATACCTTTTGGGGGCTCCAAATAGGAGTCCTGTGAGTTTGCGACGGATTCTGACTTCAGCTTAATTTTTGGGAGTAAAAAAAAAACGCGAAATTTTCGCACTTTTTTCAGGGTTTTGCTTATAACATCTAAACGACGCATTCGACAGAACAGGTTCCTCGAATTATTTTGAAAGAATATTACATTCTGCGTCGAATGGTTTCTATTCCGTCTAAATTAGCCCAGTCGTTTAGCCGCAGTCGATTTCTGAAATTGATTCTTTGTTTAAAAAGTTGATTCTTTGTTTAGTTTTTCGCTTAAAACTCCTAAACAACGCATCCTATAGAAAATGTTATTCGAAGCGTTTTATGAGCATTAAATTCTGCGTCGAATGGTGTTTAGTTTGTCAAAATCGGCCCAGCCATTTAGCCACAATCGATTTTTTGTTTTGCGCCATTTATACCATCTCTCATGTCTCATGTACTTTTCTTTTCCAATCGTGCGGTTTTCGAAGTGGCAAAGGAGCAAATCCGGGTTGGCCCGGTTCCCCCAATAGGCCTTGACAACCCAAGAACAGCCACCTGTCCATTGGTTCTTTCTCCCCCTCTAATCCCTTCGTCGTCGGTTTCCCTTCATACCCTACGGAGCCTCACATAACGGGACGTCTCCCTTCTTCATATACCAGTGCAATCAGTGTTCGGCGGGATTCAGTTGTGTGAACACGCTAAAAATTTAAGGTTTTCGTGTGTTATAGAATGACGTCACCTCTGTTTCGTTCAATAAGTTGTTTTATACCGACTTCTAGAAATGGCAAGCATGAGGTGTTTTATTTGTGGTGATGATGTCAAATGGGACGATGAAAGAGGCACAATTAATGAAAGGACTCTGAAAACATTTATTTATGCCAGCATGAGGAGGATGGCCATGGCAAGTGGTAGGCGCGGCAAACGTCTGTAATAATACACGAAAAGTGTAGGAAAAGTACATATAATACAAGATTTTAGGTGTACATTATTATAATTATTATTAACTAGCAGTAGTGTCCAATTAATGAAAGGACTCTGAAAACATTTATTTATGCCAGCATGAGGAGGATGGATGGCCATGGCAAGTGGTAGGCGCGGCAAACGTCTGTAATAATACACGAAAAGTGTAGGAAAAGTACATATAATACAAGATTTTAGGTGTACATTATTATAATTATTATTAACTAGCAGTAGTGTCCGGCTTCACCCGGTGGATTTATTTGTTTTATGGATGATGACGAATACTACTACAGAACTGGCGAATGATATTAAAACTAACTGTTGAATGATCGCAACAAGAAACGTCCCATATCGATCCTGACAAGCAAACTGATGGACGAGGGCATTCACGTGAAACAAGCCGTTGAAGATGCAGATTCTCTTATTGTGAACACAGCAATGGAGAGGTCTATGGAAGTAGGCAACGTTTTCATAGTCGGAGAGGACACCGATCCGTTGGTCATGCTCACTTTTCATGTTGCTGTCTTTGAAGAGCCCATCTCCAAAATGTTCCTCATTCTGTGAATTAGATCAACAAAGGAAATTGTTTTAGTTGGTCTAAGTAAAATATGTTTTTTCCATGCTTGGACGTCTCCTCATCATGATGATGTATTTCTTTACATGACATTCGGTGTTTTCCTTCTAATGCAAGACTATAAGCTCAGAAGCCTCAGCTTGAACAGCAAGTTTCAGTCAACAGCATTGTAAACAACAGGCCATAAATCCCAAGTGAAGTGATTTCCACATGCACAAACATTAGAACAGTGCTATATAAGTGTATTCTCAAGAACCTAGCACTACCAATGGTGTTACTTTTTACTGATGTGCACTCATATTACTTCTCATGAGTAATATGTTCTTTTTCTCCTCATTTCATCCATTCACTCATCATTTTATGTATTTTTTATTATGATATCTTTAATTATGCTGGATTTTGCAACTTAATTTATGGCTGAAGAAGGGACCAGTACTAGAGGCCCCGAAACATGTACCATATAATAGAAAGTTTATAACTTGTTGTAAATAAATGTATTGACTAGGGTGAACAGTTTCTCCTTTGTTATATAGTGAATCTGTCAATACGGAAAATGAACTTCTTTCAGAGCACAATTCCCAAAAAATAAGCAGAAGTCAGAACCCGTCGCAAACTCACAGGACTCTTATTTGGGACCCACAAAAGGTATTAAAATTCACTCCAGCTTTGGACGATTTTTCGGGAAGCATATGTCTAATTTGCCAGGGCTATTAAGGGAGACGACCTAGACACTTCACGTCTTCACACTCACGACTGCCAACGAACAAGTTTGGAACTAATATAAAGCTTATTGACAACCAGTGCTGAGCTTGCTTTGGAGGTGCGGATCCCACTTTTTCTCGATAGCCTACAAGCGCTTGGATAAACAAACCGCAGCGCAGTTTTATCCAGAGGCAAGCGAATCTCAGATTGGTGACAGGCACTCACAATTGTGCTGCCTTGAGGCTGGGCAGACTGAAGTATCGCTGAGTTATGCTCTGGTTGAGGACACAAGCCTGAAGAGATATGAAGAAGTTCCCAGTCATCACAGACCAGAAAGTGTACCGGAGGGTAGGATCCGGATCAAAGCTGTAAACCCAAGAACAAAACACGCTTTTATCAACTGATCATACAGTATATTAAGTAGGTGAACACCGAACTATGCGATAAATATACTTATCATACAGTATACAAATACACGAAACATCAAATATTTTGACTCTGCATGAAGAACGTATTTAAGTTGAACTTATGTCAAAACAAGATGTTCTGTAAATAACATATAGCCTACTTTCAGCTAAATGTATGAGCATTGTTATAACCCTTTGTTTTTATCAAGGAGTATAACAGAATCATTTCTTGGTTGAAGACCTTAGAAACTATTTACCTCTACCAAACACCAGAACCTCGGATAAACTACAACCATCATTGAAGAAAGAAAGAAAGAAAGAAAGAAAGAAAGAAAGAAAGAGAAGACATATCTCAAGAATTTTATGGAACAGGATGCATGATCGACCGGACGTGGACAACATCCAACTTTGAGTTGAGGCATGTGTTTACACGTCTGGCTTTCCATGGCTTTCACCACCTAAATTGCATAACAAATCTTTCCATGACCCTAAAGCGACGAGTGTATGCCAACTATGTGGACAAGCATGTGAACGCTGCCACTTAGAGCTCTGTAGTAATAGAAAACAATCAATCAAAGTCTATACAATTCAAATCCCCAGAGCGCAATTTTAGTGTAGGCTACATGTTCATTCTTTATTTTCGATTGCTATTTGGCTGCAATAAAAGTATAAATTAATATCCTGAACAAGCACCAACAGATAGAGTACAGGCACTACGTGGGATCGTTTTGTTCTTTAGTTCAAATAACATTTTCAAATAACACATTATAGGCTGTTAAAAACGCTTAAAAATAAAAATGTATCGCATTATCAACTTGTCATTCTTCAAATTCGGTGCATATAGAATGCCATCGGTAGGCTAACCAATAAAGTCCCACATAGACCAGTCATGACATCTTGTGGAAAATTTTCGCATAAGATAATTCTAGAAGGGCGAGTGCATTCTGGCGGCCATAAAATGGAACTTTTCAATTAAAGCTGTTCAAACGTGCAGGCCAGTGCGCTGCTCGCAACCAGTTGGCCATGCTAGTTCATCTGGTTGCTGTTAGATGTCTTGAACGGATCCGGTGGCGAATATTGTTTTAATTAAATATATATTTTCCATTGTAATATGCACAATACAACACTTAATTTTATAACGTCTGAGTAATTACAAAACAATACATATCAAACAATTCAACCTAAAAACCCAACTCTGATAGGTTTTGAACTCAAACCAAACGGGTAAAAGACTAACGCTTTAACTACACAGCCAAACATGTCCACCAAAATTTGCCGTTATAACTTAACTTAATACAACGCCTTAGCAAATAATGATTTGGACTAAACGATTTCTTCAGTGGAGGATATTTTTATATATAAAGCATTTCATACAAAGTTTATATTATTTCTATCAGTAGGCTATATTGCATGGATACTCAAACTAGTGAAATATAGGTCAGACACAAGATATCAGCAGCCATCTTGTCGTGTAACCGAGACGCCTAGGATTTCTAAAGCTAATGCTACTATGTAATATTATAATATGAACTTAAAATATCGAACGGGCCACGTCCTTTAGGACAGTTTAAACCATTCTCTGTTCGATAATCGGAACTAATGGGTTCAAAGTTTATAATTATAATGCTTCCAGAAGCCTCGGTGGCGTAAGAGGCAGCACGCTGGCCTCTCACCACTGGGTCCGTGGTTCAAATCCCGGTCACTCTATGTGAGATCTGTGCTGGACAAAACGAAAGCAGACTGGTTTTTCTGCGTGTACTCCGGTTTTCCCAGTCAAAATTTCATTCCAGCAACACTCTCCACTATTATTTCATTTCATCTATCATTCATTTAATCAGGCCTCGGCAGCCGGCACAGTTCATATCTTCGCCGCTAGATGGGGGCGTCATTCATTCCATTCCTGGCCCGGTCGGAGACTGGAAGCAGGCTGTGGCTTTTCATTTTCAATTCACACGGCAGCCATCCTGAAAATGGTAAGTCTGTTGGCCTTGTAGTTTACGCGAACTACGCGTCCCATATGAAGGTATGTTGTTACCAAAATTGGTAAGATTGGATGATTAGTTCAGTCGTATTTTAATTTTATATTTTGAACGTTTGAGTCGCCGCCATTCAGTTTAGGTAAAGATGGCGGCGATATAAAACATGACACTGCGGTGCCCTTTACTAGTGCTACCTCTGTACCAAATTTCCTTCAATTCGGTTTCATCGTGTTTGAATTGATAGGGGGAACAAACGCACATACACACACTCAAACACAGACAGACACACAATTTTTGGCTCTGTGTAGATCTCATCAGTCTACTTTCATTTTTTGCAAAAATCGAAATTAGGCTAAAAATTTGTAATATTTCCCGTATTGAGTAAAAGCGAGAAATATTTCCGATTAGATGAGCATTCTTCTACAATTACGTGTGTATTATTGTACGTATATATTCGGTTTCCCAATTCTATACAAATGCTATACTTATGCAAGCAAACCAACGCACTACAAGCGTAATTCCGTAAATAGTCGCGTGGAATACAGTTTGTAATCCAAGTTAACTCTTTGGTATGCCGCTGACACGTTAGTGGTAATTGATGTAATATTTCACGTTGATCGTAGTGGGGAGACCTTCTAGGGAAGGTAATCAAAAGCATGTACCAAAAGCTAGTGTACCAAATGCTATGTTCGTAGATATAAAACAAATAAACCTGGTTTACAATAGTAATCCATGCAATCAACAGAAAATTAATTAACACACAAACAAGGGGAGGGTGTAAATAACATGTTTCAATCACCAAGCGATCATCATCAGATCCATTTCACCTAGGCTTAGCTAAGGTGCGGAGGATATGTTTACACTTATGTACAAATATTTACAACTATTACATTTTTAAACAAGTAGTTCCGTGACGAACTCAAGAGCCTACTTTTCTTTAAATTTAAGATTCATGCCAATCTATATACAGTAGACCTATCTAGAATAATGACGAAATCAAGTCGTTAATACTATCATTTTTAAGCACTGCAGTTTGAAATAGTGTAGCCTGATAGAATAACATACTGCAGTTGTCAGCCATGGTCACTCTGAATATATTCTAAGTTCCATCTCATAAGGTAAAGAATGCACATACAACATTTGGTTGAAGTCTAATAGAGAGTATGGACGTTACGTGCTGTTTGATATCGGATTTAACTGTGCGCGTAAAATCATGTTGGGAACAATGTCATGTATGTGATGCTCAGAATTAATCTGATACATTACGATCTATTATAATGGCAATTTTGGATTAAATCCATTTGTTAGTATAGAAGTTACATGTAATTAAAAGTTGAAACTATCAGAAAGCTTAGAATTATGTTGGCAGCACTGATGTATATCATTTACTCTAAATTAATCTAGAATGTCAGGTACTATACGTGTGCAAAGTTTAGAGCTGATGGCTTGCATACTTTGTGATATATTGATGTTAGGATTAAACAAAAAAGAGAGGGAATTTATTAACAGTTGGCAGACTGCTAATTCTCACGAATACGCTTAATCATAACTGCTATGGTATACAAAGCACATATACTACTAAATTTGGTTGAAATCCATTTGTTAGTATATAATTTATATGCATTTCAAAATTGGACTTATCAGCAGGCTTAGAGTCGTGTTGGCAGCACTGATTTATATAAGTTACACCAACCTAAGGTAGAATGTCAGGTACTATACGTGTGCAAAGTTTAGAGCTGTTGGCTCGCACACTTTCCGATATATTTATAATGGGGTTAAAATATAGAGAGAGCATTTATTAACAGTTGGCAGCCCCGATGACTCATTAGAATACGCACAGTCATATCTGTTGTAGTACACATAGTACATAAGAAATTTGGCTGAAATCCAATTGATAGTATAGAAGTTTCATGCATTTAGAAATTGGACCTATCGGCAGACTTAGAATCATGTTGGCAACACTGGCATGTATGGTCAACTGAAAATTAATCTGGAATGCTATTATCTATATGTGTGCCAATTTAGGATAGTTCGCATGCATAACTTCTGAGATATCCAATATAGAGCTCAAATTTCAATTGTGATTTTTCAGCAGTTGGTAGCACTGACGTTAATTTTAAATATGGCCGAGATATATTCGATAGCTGCATCCGTTTAGGAGTTGATAGCGGGAGGGGGGCACACAGGCAGAAGGACATCAGACACACATCTTCCCGGATCGATCTCGAATGTCTACTTTATCCTCATTTTTGCAAAATGAGAAAAGTAGGCTATAAATTATACTTTTACAAAGTGCAGTTCTTATTTACAGTTGTTATTGCTGAGTTTGTCTATAGCACTTCTATGTAATTATATTGAGTTGTCGTTAAAATTATTTAAGTATTAACTTACAATTATAACGATCTTCAGATATGAATGTTAGTTAGTTAGATATTGTTGCTTTATGGGGTAGAACAGCGTGGTCATCTGTCCATAAAGATATGAATGTTATCAATGCTATTTAGTTAATATCTGTAAATACGAACGGCACGTTGCGGAAGTTAAAATATTTTTGAAATTTAATCATTGTAAATATATTTGTAGTGTAAACATATCCTCCGCACCTTATCTAAGCCTAGTTGGAAAATACCTGATGATGACCGCATGACGATCGAAACATGCCTTCCAATTGATCAGGCCCCATTTTTTGGGTGTTTCTTTTTCTTCTTTTATTAAAGAAAGCTTTTCAGTCGGTCAACACAAATTGTGTCCCAATTACATTAGGCGGGAAACAAGTATTTACATAGCCTACCAACTAACATGCTTTTAAGTACAAATAACTACTTAATTAGATGACATGTTTCGTACGACATGTGTACATCATCCGATCCTACACACTTAAGCCTAATTAGTGTGCAATGTTCTTGAATTACACTTAAAGACAAATATATATAGGCTATCTATTGTATCCTTCAATCTTGATGGTCCTAGGATGATGACTCTTATCTCCGGGGACGCGTTCAGTTCTTCAGCTACGGCTTTTGGTAGGAATCATGGGGTTTTAACCTATAAATCACGTGCCAGTATACACAACAAAACTGAATATTTATCAACCAAGCTAACATACAACACAAATGAATTAAAATTAAATAATACCCCACCTTTATTGCAATTAAGGATACTGAGTGTAGGAGTCACTTAAATAATGCACGACACCACCTGGTGCCTCAATAAACCACCTTCTCAAAATGTGACGAAAAAACAACAAAAAATATGCACAACGATGTCCAAACACAAAATATCAACACCAAGATTACATAATAAATGGACCGAGTCCAAAAATACGGTCTCATCTACCGTGTCGCGCAAGCATTCGATGATCGGACATTGGCTTTGAAGGGAGAGTACAATTACGTGAAATAATTCCCCTCCGAACAATTGTCAGGTCATGATTTCGCGTGGGGTCGATTGGCATCAAGCGAGTATACAACATACTCCTTACAACTAATATATGACGTGCCTACCATTACATAATCCACACACAATTATAATACTTCCTCAGGAGTGCACCAAAGTATACGCGTACTTCACTACCGTAAACACCCGTATCAGGGGTCATTATGCAAATCTAATAAAATGCAATCACGTGATCATAACCCCTACATAATCAACTATGAGGTCAGCCGCAAGCTGCCTCCATTAATGTGACACTACAACATCAAAGTGGATAAAGCCACATGCAAATCACCACACGTCATGCCACCGCGTAGCATGCATAAATGGAAACTCTTTGACTGCGCGCACTCAGGACCTGTCATCGAAGCGTGCACAAACCCGTCAATAATTATATACACAACCATTCTACAATAACTCAGGCTTCAACATGATTAAATTAACGCTACTGGTTCAATTCAAGTCACCCTGGTGACGAATAATGGCTAAGGCAAGTGATCCTCGCGCACAACTTATGAGCTCTTAAACAAACTTAACTGGTTAAATGTTGTGTGCCCCATACTCAAACCTCGCCCGAAGTTATTCGCTTCCCGACGAATCGTCGCATAAATGATCACACATGATCATGAATAAGCATAGGGGCTCTACAAACTCTCCCATGACGAGTTCATACCATCCAGAGTCCATCCTCGATCGAATCCCCAGCTTGCAAACCAATAACCTGAAATCCAGTGTACATGACTATTCCACATGACACACACGTTACTCGCAGACTCGGGGGCATTCCTTCCACATAAATTAGAGCACACAACACAAACATCGCGACCAGATCACCTCTGCTCGGCCTGCGTGTGATAACTGTCATCGCCCAACACAACTCTCTCAAAATAGAGATAAACGATGAACCGAATCAACTTTAATGATTACTGGCGGAGCTAATGGCTTCCCACTTGCAAATAAATGCCTCAATCTGCACGTAAAACAAACTTGCCTGATTTACTGAAACATGGTCCTAGCAACTTCATCTCCCCCACCTCCTATCATCACTCTACATAACATTAAAATCCACGCACATGACCACACGTCCCTGGGATCGCATCAAATAACACAAAATATAAACTAACATGAATAATTACAATTGATGACCACGCGCACTGCTAGCACGTTAAATCACTTCTTGGCTTAATCTAACACAGAATTACAACTCACTGGATGGACAAATATTTACATATAAACCCTACTTGATGCCAAATCGATCCCCTCCAAAATGAATAAGATTCAAATGTTGTACTTATCTTTCATCAGCCGCGTCAGGAAAACGACACCTGACATCGCCCTCATGGGTATCTCACTACTCCATAGTGACCTCCAGGGAAAACTAGAACATCTGCATCTTCATATCTTCACTGATGGTACCACTTTCCTTCGAGCTCGTTTTTCCAGCGTGTGTGCTACAAATGGCTGTTATTTTCACAATAACACGATTCACAGGCACAGCGCGATATGAAATCACGAACTATATGACTATCTAATGAGCCACGCTAGGTTGCTACATTCACCTAACAGTCCGGGTAGCTCTCAACTTTCCCTAAGTTATAGCTGTATCGCTATCTGATCCATATGTCAGACCACACGCATACAATGCAAAACTTGCGTGAAATTACGTCAGAGTGCATAAATACTCACTCTACGACTATAAATTTGAATATCTCGTAACTGGTCAGAAGCACACTTTTAACTAACAAACAGGATTTTTCAGAAACCAACAAGCACTGTATAAGTCTCTAAAACCACACGAGATTGCAATCCCCACCAAGAACTCGAAATTGACTGATTCAAACTGCAACGTAACGACCTGTACTCGAACGCTACAGAACGACTGACTGACTGATTTCCTCACACAGCTAATATCTATATCGACAGGACACAACGTCGCTAGGCTAGGGGTAAGCTATCCCTAACTCCTATGGAAATCGTCCTATAATCTCGAGACTTACCACAAACTCACACACAGATCACTCAGGTGACGATTTTGGGACTTAGATCGATTATCGATCACTGAATAATTAATTATTCAGCTCCCGCCAAAATGATGGGCAGGTGAAATTCGCGCCATGAAGCACGTCGTTTTCCATGATTGGCCAAATATCCTGCAGATAACCTCCCATAAGGCGTGTCTAGAACATATCCGTCTCGCTGCACTGCTGGTCTTGTCTCCGTTGTTTGTCCACGCACAAAGGTCTTCCTGATACCAGTTTCTCCCGGCTTCTCACGCCGTCTCGCTGAACCGTCGGTATATCGGCTCTAATCCCGGGTCCGTCATAAAATCAAAACTTCCGGTGCAGTATTGTCCAATCTCACGTACTTGGTTGAGGCGGGCCGACAATCTTCCACCGATGTGTCACTTAGTGTGCAAAGTCTTAGAATGCCAACTTCGATGGCACTGTGCCGAAATATATTAATACATAAAATTACAATCCTCAATGATGCATATCATTCAGGGTTCAATATATTTACAATATTTACATCACATACGTTTGTAAAAAACTTGTATAACGTGTCCACTATTTACAGACAGTATAGTACACTTCTATAAAAGTTGCGTTATTAATATTATTATTATTAATGTAGATTAAGTATGTAGCCTGTTGACTATTGAATTGTAATAATGAATAATATTTCAGTAAAGTTTTCAGCACTATTTTGTTCTTGTTATTCTAAATTAACCATTCCTATTTTAACTGTTGGCCTAATTGTATTTTAATATCTCGTGCGGCGAGTACACAAATGCACTGAATGTAATGGAATTAAGTCAACTTGTCTGGTTTTTAGAACTGAACCTTGTAGCGTCTGGTTCCATGTATTCCTTGAGCGGACTGGCGCTCCGTGTAACCGCTCGGTTTAATCATGTGCCTGTGGTGTGCTCGTGGTGTTCTCTGTTAGTTCTGAATACTAGTCATTAATGTTTCGTCCACGTGCTATCAGCGCCATCTGTTGTAGTAACTTACTACTACTTGTTTTTTATGTTAGATTGTTACGTGACCGGCAATGATCTAATCGGTATGATTGTGTGATTGTATGCTAATTGTGAAGAACGATCTCATTATTTTATTAACGACCAACCTCTTCCCCGCCTCGCATAAGCTAATGAGTCTTTAAGCGCTGCAGAACTTGATGGGGGTTCTTGAACTCGTTAACACTGCCAAACTAAGGCCTGGGTTGATTAAAATTACGGCACCAAGTACATTCTTCGCACTTAGCATTTTTCCCTGATACCTCCAACAATTCTTTTTTTTTTCTTTCGGATAGGCCTACTGAAGACCACGCTTGTTCAACTGTTGAGTATTGAATTTTCCCCCGTATTGACTCATATTTTCCCGGTGCATTTCTTTTCTTTCCTTCGACTAGGGGGAGCCTTTCTTTAGAGGTTTGTCCAGAAAACCACGGAAGGGTGTGGTGACTCACTGGTAAAGCTGCTGGCCTCTCACCAAGGTGGACTGAGTTTTATTCCCGATCAATGCATATGAGATTTTCGAAATGAAATTCAATGTCCTGTGTTTCGGAATCCACGTAAAAAGGAGATCCCGTAGCTCATAATCATAAGATTCACGATCACGTAAAATTACAATCTTCCTTCCTTTCTTGAAACCCACGAGCTTCCTTAAGAATGTGTCTCACAGTTAGTCTGTCTTGTAGGTCTGCTAGTCCCAGTTCTTTGATGTCTTTCTCAGCTTCAGTCAGCTAAGTGGTACGGGCCTTATTGTTTCGCCAAACGGTGAACAGGCGGTTGGTCAGTCTGTTCAGAGGCAATCTTACCACATGGCCATAAAAGGCTAACCTTCCCTACCTCGCACAGTAATAAAGTCTTTCTATTTGTACAGAGAGTTCTGAGTTGTGTTGTCTCCGGTATCCCCCATCTTCCAGTACATGCCCTAAGATCTTTCAGAGAATTATTCTCTCTCTGACCTCCAATCTATCCATCAAGCCTCCAGACACTCCATTGCATATACGTTTCCGGTAACATGACTGTAGTGTAGTGCTTCAATTTATTAATTGGTAATTGATTAATGTAATATGTTTTTCTGGTTAGAGTGTGTCAATATTTGTACTGCACTCACAATATGATTGGACACAATCGTGTTAACTGACTGAAAATCATTCTATTATATATTATGGTTTAAGGTTAGGGTAGGCACCCCTTGATTTGAAATAAGGTACTGAAATATTCTATCATTTGAAAGTTTTGAAAGTTAGTCCATATAATTTAAAACAGTGTCTGGAAAGAGGCCAAGAACAGGTTTGTAACATCTCGCCCAGTCAACCAGTTAACCCAGCGCGGTCAATCAGGTAATTTCTAGCTCGCGCGTGACAAGCAGAGCTGATCGGGACAGAGCCGAGCTTCGTTTTCTTTCCGAAGCGAGCCGAGGACTTCCGAAGGTGGCACGCGAGGAGAGCCGACACACCCTCGAAGAAATTTGATCGCGAGCCGTTGAGAGGCTATGACACGAGCCAATCACGTGGCTGACACAACCAACGGAGTGAGGCGTTATATTGATGAAAACAATTAGCATATCTAATTACCTGCGATAAATTAACACTTCAGGACATCAGATAAGTTTTTAAATAATAAATAAGAATTATCTTATTTATATGCGGCTGATTAAATTCTTAAATCTTATCTTATATTATACTAGCTGAAGTACCCGTACTTCGCTACGCGTCATAAATAAATTAAAATATGAATGTGACAGTTAAAACAGGGGATAGGCGAGGTGCTGCGCAGAGGGAGATTAAGGATGGAACATTTTGTCCAACTACACCGCTCGGCGTTGACCGTGTTTTATAGCACAAACTTAGGTTTTACTCGCTAACGGTTGGAGATACCTTTCGGATAGAAAATGTAATTTTTAACCTCGTATATACCATCAAAGTTTGCTATTTCTTAGCGTTCTCTTTGTATTTGAAATGGAAATATGAAAGTTTTAAACCAAAGGGTGTAGTGAAGTCACTAAAATGGTCGACATCTTTAAATAGTACAAAGTATTGAAATCAAAAGTAACATATATGTTAACCAGGTAAATCAGCTACTTCCATGTAAAATTCATGTAAATCGGACCAGTGGTACTTGCGTGATTGAGTAATACATAGACGCACATCATCTCATTTTTAGCCTCGCTTCGCTCGCGTCATAGTCGTGTCATATTGTTATTCAATGAAATGCAGGTTTAACCCCATTAACACCCCTTTAGAACCTGAATATCCAAAAATCCCTCCTTGGTAGACGTTTTCGACACACAACAAACATATCCCCAAAATGTCATTCTTCTAACTTTAATCGTTTGGGTTGGTCAATGAGAGTGAACATCCAAAAATCCTTCATTAGGGGACGTTTTTCTTCCAGAATTTCACCCCTCCCCATAGGCCCCTTAAATTGGATTTATGAAAAAACGGTCGAACACCTATTTATTTTATTTATTTATTTATTTTTAAGCTGATTGATTTACTCCGAGTTTCAAACTCCTCGCCTATGTTGTTTAGGAGATACACGCTCCGTTAAGAATCTTTCAACCCCCACTTTTCATCCCTTTCACCTCATAATATACACTACATCGAAAAACCATTAGACATGTGTCAGCTTATTTTTAATGATTAGTATATATGCCAAGTATCACATCCCCAAATGAAACCACTCGTGAGATATGGTTATTCAATGAAATGCACGTTTACCCCCCTTAACACCTATTTAGAACCTGAATATTCTAAACTCTTTCCTTAGTGGACGTTTTCGACATACAATGAACATATCCCCAAAATGTCATGTTTCTAACTTTAATAATTTTGGCTGGGCTATGATGAGTGAGTGAGTCATTCAGGACATTTCCTTTCATTTATTTTTGATAATTTCACCACTCCCCATGAACCCCTTAAATTGGATTTATGAAACAAACGGTCGAACACCTATTTACTTATTTAAAGCTGTTTTCCCCCTGAGTTTGATGAGTGAGTAAGTGAGTCAATCAGTTAGGACACTTTCTTTCCTGTTTTTCCCCCCAGAATTTCACCTCTCACCAAGGGCCCCTTAAATTGGAATTATGAAAAAAACAGTCGAACACCTATTTACTTGTATTTTAAGCTGTTCTTTTCCCGCCGAATTTCAAACTTCTCGCCAATGTCCTTTAAGTGATACACGCTCCGTCAAGAATCCCTCAACCACCAATTTTCACCCCTATCACCTCATAATATACACCACATCGATAAACCCTTAGACATATGTCTGATGATTTTTAATGATTAGTTTATATACCGAATATCACATCCCCTAAGAAACAACTCATGATATATCGTTATTCAATGAAATGCACGTTTACCCCCTTAACATCTCTTTAAAACCCGAATAAACAAAAATCATTCCTTAGTTGACGATTTCGACATACTGCGAACATATACCCAAAATTTCATTTTTCCAACTTTAATAGTTTTCGCTGGGCGTGATGAGTGAGTGAGTCAGACAGGACATTTTCTTTCAATTATTTTTACCAGAATTTCACCCCTCCCTATAGGCCCCTTAAATTGGATTGATGAAAAAACGCTTGAACACCTATTAACTTATTTTTAAAGCTGTCTTTTTCCCCTGAGTTTGGTGAGTGAGTTAGTCAGTTAGGACACTTTCTCTCCTTTTCCCCCCTGAATTTCACCCCACTCCATTGGCCCCATAAATTAATTTATGAAAAAACGGTTGAACACCGATTTACTTATCTTTTTAGCTGATGATTTTTCGCTGCGTTTAACATTTGTCACCTATGTCGTTTAAGAGATAGGCCTACACGCTCCGTTAGGAATCCTTCAACCCCCACTTTTCACCCCTTTCACCTCATAATAATACACCACATCGAAAAAACCTTAGACACATGTCTGCGTATTTTTAATGATTAGTTTATATGCCGAGTATCACATCCACAAATGAAACGACTCGTGTGATATTGTTATTCAATGAAATTCAGGTTTAACCCCCTTAAGACCCCTTTAGAGCCTGAATATCCAAAAATCCTCCCTTAGTGTACGGTTTTGACATACAACGAACATATCCCCAAAATGCCATGTTTCCAACTTCAATATTTTTGGCTGGGCGATGATGAGTGAGTGAATGAGTCAGGACATTTTCTTTCATTTTTTTTCCTTCAGAATTTCACCCCTCCCGATGAACCCCTTCAATTTGATTGATAAAAAAAATGTCGAACAGCTATTTACTTATATTGTCATTTAGATTTTCACGGCCCGTGTTATTATTCATAATGTTGAATTTTGGGCTTATGCCGTGTTTTATTATACTAATATTCGACGCGTTTCGAAAGACATGGTTTCTTTCGAAACGCGTCGAATATTAGTATAATAAAACACGGCATAAGCCCAAAATTCAACATTATGAATAGCTATTTACTTACTTTAAAGCAGTCTTTCCCCCTGAGTTTGATGAGTGAGTCAGTCAGTCAATCAGTTAGGACATTTTCTTTCCTGTCCCCCCCCCCCCCCACAGAATTTCACCCCTCCCCATGGGCCTCTTAAATTGGATTTATGAAAAAAAAACGGTCAAACACATATTTACTTATTTTTATGCTGATTTTTTTCCGCTGAGTTTCAAACTCCTCGCCTATGTCGTTTAAGACATACACGCTCCGTTAGGAATCTTTCATTCCCTACTTTTCACCACTTTCACCTCATAATATACTCCACATCGAAAAACCCTCAGACACGTGTCTTACTTTTTAATGATGAGTTTATATGCCGTGTATCACATCCCCCAATGATACCAATCGGGAGATATTGTTATTCAATGAAATGCAGGTTTAACCCCATTAAGACCCCTTTAGAACCTGAATATCCGAAAATCCTCCCTTAGTAGACTGTTTTGAAATACAATGAACATATCCCCAAACTGTCATGTTTCTAACTTCAATCATTTTGGCTGGGCGATGATGAGTGAGTGAGTGAGTGAGTCAGGACATTTTCTTTCAATTTTCTTTTTTTCAGAATTTCACCCCCTCCCCATGAACCCCTTAAATTTGATTTATGAAAAAAACTGTCGAACAGCTATTTACTTACTTTAAAGCAGTTTTTCCCCCTGAGTTTGATGAGTGAGTGAGTCAGTCAATCAGTTAGGACACTTTCTTTCCTGTTTCTCCCCCCCCCCTCCAGAATTTCACCCCACCCCATGGGCCCCTTTAATTGGATTTATGATGAAACGGTCAAACACATATTTACTTATTTTTATGCTGATTTTTTCCCGCTGAGTTTCAAACTCCTCGCCTATGTCGTTTAAGAGATACACGCTCCGTTAGGATTCTTTCAATCCCCACTTTTCACCCCTTTCATCTCATAATATACACCACATCGAAAAACCCTCCGACTCGTGTCTTCTTACTTTTAATGATGAGTTTATGTGCCGAGTATCACATCCCCCAATGATACCAATCGGGAGATATTGCTGTTCAATGAAATGCAGGTCTACCCCCTTAACACCCCTTTAGAACCAGAATATCCAAAAATCCTCTCTTAGTGGGCATTTGCGGCCCTTGGGGAAGCTGCATACCAAATTTCATTCCAATCCGTGTGATGGTTTCTGAGATTTCGTGATGAATGAATGAGTGAGTGAGTGGTATTTGACAAATATATAGTAGAAGATAGTGTCAAGTCTTTGTTATGCTAAACTCGGTTGACAGTGCTGTGTGAGAAGTTGAGTAACTAACGTGATTTCAAGTAAAGATCCTCATTTTCTATACCGGTAGTGCAGAGTGCAAATGGCATCCAGTCGGCCGTGTCTCGACTTGAGCTATGTTGCCATGGAAACTATCCGCCTTGCCATTCCTTCATGAGTATATTTTATGATTTGATTAGCATGTGCTGGAGTGCAAAAGGGTCGAAATCAGAAGAATGAGAAAGACTATCGTAAATTCATGTAGCCAGCGGTTCCTTCTGGGTCCTAAACTATGTGTATGCAAAATTTGGTTGAGATTGGTGGAACGGTGTAGATTTGTATACGGAACAGATCCACATACCCACATACATACAGACTTTCACTTTTATATATTAGATATCTGATACTAGCTGAAGTACCCGTGCTTCGCTACGCGTCATAAATAAATTAAAACGTGAAGGTGACCGTTAAAACAGGGGATAGGCGAGGTGCTGCGCAGAGGGAGATTAAGGCTGGAACATTTTGTCCAACTACACCGTTCGGCGTTGACCGTGTTTTGAAGCACACATTTAGGTTTTACTCGCTAACCGTTGGAGATACCTTTCGGATAGATAATGTAATTTTAAACCTCGTATATTCCATCAAAAGTTTGCTATTTCTTAGCGTTTACTTTTTATTTGAAATGGAAATATGATAGTTTGAAACCAAAGGGTGTAGTGACGTCACTAAAATGGTCGCCATCTTTAAACAGTACAAAGTAATGAAATCAAAAGTAGCCTATATGTTAACCAGGTAAATCAGCCACTTCCATGTAAAATTCATGTAAATCGGACCAGTGGTTCTCGCGTGATTGAGTAATACACAGACACACACCATCTCATTTTTAGCCTCGCTTCGTTCGCGTCATAATCGTGTCATATTGTTATTCAATGAAATTGCGGTTTAAACCCCTTTAACACCCCTTTAGAACCTGAATATCCAAAAACCCTACTTAGTAAAATTTTTCGACACTCAACAAACATATCCCCAAAATTTCATGTTTCTAACGTCAATAATTTTGGCAGGGCGATAATGTGTGAGTGAGTCAGTCAGGACATTTTCTTTCATTTATTTTTGAGAATTTCACCCCTCCCCATGAACCCCTTAAATTGGATTTATGAAAAAAAAAACGGTCGAACACCTGTTTACTTATTTAAAGCTGTTTTTCCCCCTGAGTTTGATAAGTGAGTAAGTGTGTCAATCAGTTAGGACACTTTCTTTCCTGATCCCCTCCCCCGAATTTCACCCTTCCCCATGGGCCCCATAAATTGGATTTATGAAGAAATGGTCGAACATCTATTTACATATTTTTAAGCTGCTTTTTCCGCTAAATAAACTTATCGCGTAGGTTGAATAAGAGATACAGTACATGCTCCATTAAGATTCCTTCAACCCCCAATTTTCCCCCATTTCACCTCATAATATACACCATATCGATAAACCCTTAGACATATGTATGCGTATTTTGAATGATTAGTTTATATGCCGAATATCACATCCCCAAATGAAACAACTCGTGAGATATTGTTATTCAATGAAATGCAAGTTTAACCCCCTTAACACCCTTTCAGAACATGAATATCCAAAAATCCATCCTTAGTGGACTTTTTCGAAGTACATCGAACATATCCCCAAAATTTCAAGTTTCTAACTGCAATAGGTTTGCTGGGGGATGATGAGTGAATATCCAAAAATCCTTCATTAGTGGACTTCTATCCCCAGAATTTCACCCCTCCCCATGAGCCCCTTAAAATGGATTTATGAAAAAACGATCAAAAACTTATTTACTACTTTTTCAAGCTGATTTTTAACCCTGAGATTCATACTTTTTGCCTCTGTCTTTTAAGGGATACTTGCTCCGTTAAGAATCCTTCATCACTCACTTTTCACACATACACCTCATAATATACACCACATCGAAAAACCCTCAGACATGTGTCTTCTTATTCTTAATGATGAGTATATATGCCGAGTATCGCATCCCCCAAGGAAACCAATCGGGAGATATTGCTATTCAATTAAATGCAGATCTACCTCCTTAACACCCCTTTAGAACCTGAATATCCAAAATTCCTTCCTTAGTGGACGTTTTCGACATACAACGAACATAGCCCCAAAATGTCATGTTTTTAACTTCAATAATTTTGGCTGGACGATGATGAGTGAGTGAGTGAGTAAGTCAGGACATTTTCTTTCAATTATTTTTCAGAATTTCACCTCTCTCATGAACCCCTTAAATTGGATTTATGAAAAAAAAACGGTCGAACACCTATTTACTTACTTTTGAGCTGTTCTTCCCCCCTGAGTTTGATGAGTGAGTGAGTTAGGACACTTTCTTTCCTGTTTTTTTCCCCAGAATTTCACCCCTCTCCAAGGGCCCCTTAAATTGGATTTTAGAAAAAACGGTCGAACACCTATTTACTTATATTTTAAGCTGTTTTTTTTCGCCGAATTTCAAGCTTATCGCCTATCTCGTTTCAGAGATACACGCTCCGTTAAGAATCCCTCAACCCCCTATTTTTACCCCTTTCACCTCATAATATACACCACATCGATAAACCCTTAGACATATGTCTGATTATTTTAATGATTAGTTTATATACCGAATATCACATCCCCTAAGAAACAACTCATGAGATATCGTTATTCAATGAAATGCACGTTTACCCCCTTAACACCTCTTTAAAACCCGAATAAACAAAAATCATTCCTTACTTGACGTTTTCGACATACAGCGAACATATTCACAAAATTTCATGTTTCTAACTTTAATAGTTTTCGCTGGGCGTGATGAGTGAGTGAGTCAGACAGGACATTTTCTTTCAATTATTTTTACCAGCACTTCACCCCTCCAAATGGGCCCCTTAAATAGGATTGATGAAAAAACGCTTGAACACCTATTAACTTATTTTCAAGCTGTCTTTTTCCCCTGAGTTTGATGAGTGAGTGAGATAGTCAGTCAGTTAGGAACCTTTCTCTCCTTCCCCCCCCCCCAGAATTTCACCCCTCCCCATTGGCCCCTTAAATTAATTTATGAAAAAACGGTGGAACACCGATTTACTTATATTTTAAGCTGATTTTTTTTCGCTGAGTTTCAAATTTCTCCGCTATGTCGTTTAAGAGATAGGCCTACACGCTTCGTTAGGAATCCTTCAACCCCCACTTTTCACCCCTTTCACCTCATAATAATACACCACATCGAAAAACCTTAGACACATGTTTGCTTATTTTTAGCCTATTTTCAATTTTGAACAAGATGTTCAGCAAAGAACATATAGCCTACTTTCTCCTAAATGTATGGGTATCTTTATGACTCTTTGTCCTCATCCCTAAAACAATCACCCCAACCACAATGTATTGTTTGTTTTCTTTTATATTGATAATAAGCCAGTAAGTGTCATGATCAATATTATATACTTTATGATGATTGAATAACAAAACTACTAACTTATTGTAATGCATTCACGTCCGTTAATCTCTATATTAAGCCAGCCTGCAAAATTAAGAATACTTCAGGAGGCCAGCTCAGGCATTTACACAGCGTTATGTTTGGAGCAATATTACCCACATAACCCACAAGAGGACAGCACCGTACAGAGGCATTAATATGGCTGTGGTTAATGACAACGTGTATCTAGTTCTTCTATTCTCCTTTTTCTAATGTCTTCTGTTTATGTGCGATGCTGGGACTGTGATTTTATTAATATACGAGTGTATACTTTATCCTCTCCTTTGAGCTAAATGACATTTTATTCAGTATCTGTGGAAAAAGCTCGTGCACATAATTTGTAAAAGAATTCAAGAAAAAAAAAACTAACTGTAGCAGTACTCGATCCCCAGTCAACTGCGTGTCATACTAACATGCTAGCCCAGAGCTAACCGTATCCATGACGTCAGGTGTTCTTAACTGACATATTAGATACAAACTGTTGGCAAATAATGACTTTAAATAAACGATTTCTTCACTGCAGTACATCTTCAATAAAGATCATTTCATACAAAGTTTATATTATTGTATCAGTACGGTATATCACATACAACATACTAAAACTACTGAAATATAAGACAGGCATATGAGGACAGCTGCCATCTTGTCGTGTGACACAAACGGCTCAGCTCTTTTAAGCCACTCATACTGTATAATATTATAATATTAAATTATAATAAATAACGGATCACGACCTTCAGGATAGCTTAAACCCCCCTAGGCTCGATAATCGGAATTGGTGGGTCTTAAGCTATTTATTAAAATGGTTGCATAATTCACATGGCCGTCATCCTGAAATGGCATGGCCGATGACCTTGAATATTGGGTGACAGACGCGTCCTATATAAAGGTATGTTGTCACCAAATTTGGTAGAGATCGGATGATTAGTTTAGCCGTAATTTGATTTTACGTTTTGAACATTTGAGTGGCCGCCATTCTGTTTTGGTAAAGATGGCGGCGATATAAAGTATGACACTGAGGTATCCTTTACTAGTGCTACCTCTGTACCAAATTTCGTTCAATTCGGTTTCACCGTGTTCGAATTGATAGGGGGGGACAGACATTCTGAGTACACACACTCACACACACACAGACACACACACACACACACAGACTCACACACACACATACACACACACACAGAGACTCACACACACACATACACACAGACAGACACACTTTTTTCGCCCTGTGTTGATCTCATAAGTCTACTTTCATTTTTTGCAAAAATCGATAGTAGGCTAAAAAATAGGCTTATGAGATCACCGTTTGTCCGTGTGTATGTGCGTGTGTGTGTGTCCGCCCCCTAATAAAATCTAAACGGTTGGAGCGATTTCAATGATACTCGGTAAGTTCATAGCACTATTCTGGGCGACCCCGACCGTGTCCTTCAAATTTTGTTACATCTCACCAATCCAACATGGCGGCTGTGCGAAATATTTCACCACCATTCAATATCTCCGAAACTATTCCCGATATCACCCTGGAATTAATACGGTGATAAATGGAACTACTAGAAGTTCACCTAAGTAACTTTTGAAAAACTGGTAACTACAAAACCAACAGAAAAGATAAAGGTCAGTTCCAGAGTGAGACAGGGGTGTGTCCTTTCGCCCACTCTCTTCCTGTTGGTCCTGAATAGTGTGATGAAGAAGGTAATTTTGAATTTGAATTTGAATTTATTGTTTCTCTTATACAGGCCACTGAGGCTACAAAGCCTCTTTATGCAGCTCTCTTCATTCAGAGGGCGGTTACATACAATAGAATAAATTAAGAAAGAAAAAACTTAACCTAATGGGAGGACGGAAGAGGGGTATTCAAAGGGGTATAAATGACAGGCTTGAAGATCTGGATTTCGCAGACGACATTGGTTTTTGGTTTTTTTGGTTTTTGAAAAAAAAAATTGGCCCAAATGTATATAATAACTGGTAAAAATTCAACTGATGGTCTAATTGAATTCTACGGAAAATGATCTATAATAACACGTTTTAACCTTTTCAATAATTTGAATCATGTATTTACAGCAGTAAGGTATTGACACAAGAAATAAAACCTTAATTTTAAAATTCGAAAAGCCGCCATCTTGAGGTTATCTAAATAATTGAACTAAATTCGATACCAGTGTATAACAATGTGTATAAACATTTCCTGTACCAGATTTCCTTGAGTTTGGAACATTAAATCGCGAGAAAGGTCTATTTAAAGTTTTCAAATTCGATTGGCCACCATGCTCGTTTTGTAGTTAACCGGTTTTTGAAAGTCTTATAGATGAACTTCCAGTAGGGCCGTTATCTCCGAACAATATTTCAGGGTGATACCGCTAATAGTTTCAGAGATATAGAATGCCGGTGAAATATTTCGCACAGCCGCCATCTTGTGGTTATGTAAACAATTGAACCAAGTTAGATGTCGGTGCATTACAATGTGCATAAACATATACTGCACCAAGTTTTATTGCGTTTGGTTGGTTAAATCGCGAGAAACTTCTATTTAAAAGTCGCAAATTCGCGTGGCCGCCATGTTGGTTTTGTAGTTACCAGTTTTTCAAAAGTCACATAGGTGAACTTCTAGTAGTTCCCTTTATAACCGTGAATAATTCCAGGGTGATATCGGGAATAGTTTCGGAGATATTGAATGCTGGTGAAATATTTCGCACAGCCGCCATGTTGGATTGGTGAGACGTAACAAAATTTGAAGGGCAAGGTCGGGGTCATCCGGAATAGTGCTATGAACTTACTGTGTTTCATTGAATTCGCTCCAGCCGTGTAAAAGTTATTAGGGACACACACACACCTCACACACACACACACACACACACACACACACGCACACACGGACAAAATCCTATAAGCCTATTTTTTTTTCAAAATTGAAAATAGCTAAAACTAAGCAGACATATGTCCAAGGGTTTATCGGTGTGGTGTATATTATGAGGTGAATGGGGTGAAAATTGGGGGTTGAATGATTCTTACCGGAGCGTGTATCTCATAAACGACATAGGCGAGAAGTTTGACATTCAGCGGAAAAAAACAGCTGAAATATAAGTAAATAGGTGTTCGACCGTTTTTTCATAAATCTAATTTAAGCTGCCCTTGGAGTGAGATGAAATTCTGGGGAAAACAAAACAAAACAGGAAAGAAAGTGTTCTAACTGATTAACTCACTCATCAAACTCAGGGGGGAAGAACAGCTTAAAAATAAGTAAATAGTTGTTCGACCGTTTTTTTTTCATAAATCCAATTTAGGGGGTTCATGTCCTGACTTACTCACTCAATCATCATCGCCCAGCCGAAATTATTGAAGTTAGAAACAAGTAATTTTGGGGTTATGTTCGTTGTATGTCGAAAACGTCCACTAAGGAATGATTTTTGGATATTCAGGTTCTAAAGGGGTGTTAAGGGGGTAGACATGCATTTAATTGAATAACAATATCTCCCGATTGGTTTCCTTGGGGGGATGGAATACTCGGCATATTAACTCATCATTAAGAATAAGAATTCACATGTCTGAGGGTTTTTCGATGTAGTGTATTTTATGAGGTGTATGTGCGAAAAGTGGGGGTTGAATGATTGCTAACGGAGCAAGTATCTCTTAAGAGACAGAGGCATAACATATGAAACTCAGGGGGGGGAAAATAAGCTTGAAAAATAAGTAAATTGGTGGTCGACCGTTTGTTCGTAAATCCAATTTATGGGGCCCATTGGGTGGGGTGAAATTCTGGGTAAAGAAGTCCACTAAGGAAGGATTTTTCGATATTCACTCATCATCCCCCAGCCAAACATATTGCAGTTAGTAACTTGAAATTTTGGGGATATGTTCGATGTATGTCGAAAACGTCCACAAAGGATGGATTTTTGGATATTCATGTTCTGAAGGAGTATTAAGAGTGTTAAACTTGCATTTCATTGATTAACAATATCTCACGAGTTGTTTCATTTGGGGATGTGATATTCGGCATATAAATTAATCAGTAAAGATAAGCAGACATATGTCTAAGGGTTTATCGATATGATGTCTATTATGAGGTGAAAGGGGTGAAAATTGGGAGTTGAAGAATTCTTAACGGACCGTGTATCTCATAAACGTCAAAAGCGAGAAGTTTTATATTCAGCGGACAAAATCCGCTTAAAAATAAGTAAATAGGTGTTCGACCATTTTTTTCATAAATCCCATTTAAGGGGTTCATGGGGAGGGGTGAAATTCTCAAAAATAAATGAGAGAAAATGTCCTGACTGACTCACTCACTCACCATCGCCCAGCCAAAATTATTGAGGTTAGAAACATGAACTTTTGGGGATATGTTTGTTGAATGTCGAAAACGTCTACCAAGGAAAGATTTTTGGATATTCAGGTTCTAAAGGGGTGTTAAGGGGATAAACGTGCATTTTATTGAATAACAATATCTCACGAGTGGTTTCACTTGGGGATGTGATACTTGGCATATAAATTAATAATTAAAAACAAGATGTTCAGTAAAGAACATATAGCCTACTTTCTCCTAAATGCATGGGTATTGTTATATTTCTTTGTCTTTTTCAAGGAGTATAATTGAATGTTGGTTGTAGTAGCTTGTTGAAATACAACGTGCTATAGGGATATTAAACATGAATATGAGGTGCCCTTTGCTTGTGCTACCTCTGTAAAAAATTTCATTCAATTCGGTTTCACCGTGTTTGAATTGATATGGGGAATGGATTTGCACACATACATGGCCGCTATTTGCAAACTATTGGGCTGATGACCTTGTAGTCAGTCATAAGATGCTTTCCACAAAAAGGCATGTTGTTGCAAAATCTGGTAGAGATCAAATTATTAGGATGGTCGTAATTTGATTTAAGCTTTTAACATTTGGGTGGCCGTCATTCCTTTTCCGTCAAGATGGCGGCGATATAAAATATGACACTGAGGTGCCCTTTGCTAGTGCTACCTCTGTACCAAATTTCGTTCAATTCGGTTTCACCGTGTTTGAATTGATAGGGGGAATCGATTTGCACACATACGTGGCCACCATCTGCAAACTATTGGGCTGATGATCTTGCAGTTTGGTCAGAATATACTTCCCACATAAAGATATGTTGTTGAAAAATTTGGTAGAAACAAGATTATTAGGTTGGTCGTAATTACATTTTATCTTTCAACATTTGGGTGGCCGCGATTACGTTTTCGTCAAGATGGCGGTGATATAAAACATGACACTGAGGTGCCCTTTTCTAGTGCTACCTCTGTATCAAATCTCGTTCCATTCGGTTTAAGCGTGTTCGAATTGATAGGGGGAATCGATTTTCACACAAAGATGGCCGCCATCCACAAAATATTAGGCTAATGACCTATTAGATTTGTCAAAGGATGCTCCCTCCATAAAGGTATGTTGTTGCAAATTTGGTAGAGATCGGATGATTAGGTTAATCGTAATTTGATTTAAGCTTTGAAAATTTGTGTGGCCGCCATTATGTTTCCGTCAAGATGGCGGCGATATAAAACATGACACTGAGGTACCCTTTGCTAGTGCTACCTCTGTACCAAATTTTGTTCCATTCGGTTTCACCATGTTCGAATTAATAGGGGGAATCGACTTTGACACAAAGATGGCCGCCATCCGCAAACTATTAGGCTAATGACCTATTAGATTGGTCAAAGGATGCTCCCTCCATAAAGGTATGTTGTTGCAAAATTTGGTAGAGATCGGATGATTAGGTTAGTCGTTATTTGATTTAAGCTTTGAACATTTGTGTGGCCTCCAATACGTTGCTGTCAAGATGGCGGCGGTATAAAACATGACACTGATGTGTCCTTTGCTAGTGCTACCTTTGTACCAAATTTCATTCAATTCGCGTTCACCGTGTTTGAATTGATAGGGGGGGACAGACATTCAGAGTACACCCACTCACATACACACAGACTCACACACACACACACACGCACACATACACCCACACACACAGACAGACACACTTTTGTCTCCCTGTGTTGGTCTCATAAGTCAACTTTCATTTTTTGCAAAAATCGAAAGTAGGCTAATAAGCCGACACATGTCTAATGGTTTTTCGATGAGGTGTATATTATGAGTGAAAAGGGTGAAAAGTGGGGATTGAAGGATTCCTAACGGAGTATGCATCTCTTAAACGACATAGGCGTGGAGTTTGAAACTCAGAGGAAAACAATCAGCTTAATAAAAATATAAACAAGATGTTCAGTAAAGTACACATAGCCTACTTTCTCCTAAATGTATGAGTATAGTTATAACTCGTTGTTTTTATCAAAGAGTATAATAGAATCATTTCTTGGTTGAAGACCTTAAAAACTATTTACTTCTACCAAACACCACAACCTCGAAACTACTGCTACCATCATTGAATAAAGAAAGATAAGAAGTATCTCAAGAATGTTATGGATCTGGAGACATAATCGAACGGACTGGCTGCGTGGCTCAGTGGTAACGTTCTCGCTTGCTGGGCCCTATTTTGCAGGTTCGTATCCTGGCGCAGTCAGCTGGCATTTGAGGGTGCACAAATGCGAGGGAGCCGTGTTAGTATACTTACTGACACGTTAAAGTTCCCCTTGGGGGCAAAATTCCGGACCCCGGCGTCTCTAAAAGCAACAGTAGTTAAAAGGGACGTAAAACCAATCACATTATTATTATTATTTATTTTGCGCATGCGCTTACACATTCTCAGCATTTGCTGGAAAGAAAACATTTACAATCCCAGATACCGTACATATCACAAGGAGCAAATTCTTGGTGACTGCATTGAGTAGTAGCTTCATATTCCCCTCATTGCTTCAGGCCTGATTGCCCAAGAACAGCCTTACTACGCGACACGTAGAAAGTATGACTGTTTTCTGCATCAGTTTGAAAAGGCCTGGGTCTAATTTCAACGCCGTGAGCGATTCCTTTAAGTTGTTGGGAATCACGCCAGTGCTGGAGATAATAATAGGAACTGTCCTGACTTGTGCCATGTGCCATTGCTTCCTTATCAGTTCTGAAAGCTCTGTGTATTTTGACAGCTTTTCAACATGCTTTGTTAGTATGTTGCCACTGTTTGGGATCGCCACATCTATGAAGGTGGTGTGCTTCATGCATTTGTCAACAAGAACTAAATCAGGTCTGTTGTGCACAGCTGATTGGTCTGTCAATACAGTACGATCCCAGTACAACGTAAAGCTGTCATTTTCCAGTACACTTTCAGGAGCATATTTGTAGTACGGCACTTTCTCTTGGCTCAGCAGTTGAAGTTGTATAGCCAATTCTTGATGGACTATCTTGGCAACAAAATCATGTCTCTTCCTATATTCTGTCCCTGCAAAATGGCGACAACCCGATATAATATGCTGAACAGTCTCAGATGTTGGGCAACCGTATCTGCAATGGTCATCTTGCACAGATGCATCCTTGGTTATGAACTTTAGGTAGTTCCTCGTGGGGACAACCTGGTCCTGAATAGCCATCATAAAGCCTTCTGTTTCAGGAAACATCTGCCCAGAAATCAACCAAAAGTTCGACGCTAGCTTGTCGACATGAGTTTGGATGACTTCATTGGGATGTCTTCCGTGTAGTGGCTTGGACAACCAGGCATTGAATCTATCCAAATCACTGCGCACCTGAATTTGAGTATCTTGCTGACTTAAGAGTAGTGGAGTTGAATCATCTGCTTCTGTGACAGCCCTGTGCAGCATCGAATGGTTCGATACAGAACAGAAGTATTTTCTTAGCTCATAGATCTGTCGAGCTACTTGGTTGTTTATATCAACAATTCCTCTCCCACCCATATGTCTCGGTAACATGACTCGTTCCACAGATGCCCTGGGATGGTGTTTTCGTGACTTGGTCAGTGATGTTCTAATTTTCTGTTCTAAGCTTGCAATGTCAGTTTTACTCCACTTGATGACCCCAAACGAGTAACTAAGAATAGGGACAGCATAAGCGTTGATTGCCTTAACCAAGTTTTTACTGTTGAGGCTGGTGTTAGAAACAAGCTTAATTCTTCTGACAAATTCCTTCGTCAGATCTTGTTTCACTACTGAGTGTTCTATGTGTCTGGCTTGCTTCATTCCCAGATACTTGTAGGTCTCGCTAGTGAGCATTGTTGCAATCTGATGGCCCTGAGCTGTTTCATATACACCTTCCTGCAGCTTGCCTTTCATAATGTTCAGCGTCTTACATTTCTCCAGCCCGAATTCCATTTTCACATCCTGTGAAAAGGTTTCCACTATCTTCAACAGAAACTCTAGTTGTGCTCTGGTGGCAGCATATAGCTTTAGGTCATCCATATACAGGAGATGGTTGAGCTTTGCAAGCTCCCTGGAGTTCTTCTTGATACTGAATCCATATTTTGTTGAATTAAGTTGGTTTGATAGTGGGTTCATCGCAAGACAGAACCATAATGGGCTCAAGGAGTCTCCTTGGAATATTCCCTTGTGGATTGGGATCATACTTGTTGCAATACTGCCATTTGTAGTACTAAGGCTCATCACTGTACGCCACGATGTCATGGCGTGTTCCAAGAAATATATAATCTGAGGATCAATCTTATACACTGACAAAATATGGATCAACCAATCATGGGGCACGGAATCATAGGCCTTCTTGTAGTCAATATATGCCGTGAATAAATTTCTGTTATTGGTAAAGGCCTGGTTAGAAACCACTGAGTCAATGATAAGTATTTCTTTACACCCTTTGGACCCTTTCGTGCATCCTTTTTGTTGTGTTGCTATGATGTTATTTTTTTCACAGTGAGCATATATCCTCCTACTAAGACAGGACGTGATGATCTTATACATCGTGGGAAGGCATGTAATTGGACGGTATTTTCCAGGATCTTGCATATTTTGTGGGTCTTTCGGAAGTAGATGTGTTACACCTTGTGTAAGGAAATTTGGCATCTTCTGTGGATGAGCAACAACTTCATTCACCAGAGTAGACAGAAGATCGTATACACACCAGAATTTCTTATACCAGTAATTCTGTATCTGATCTAAACCAGGTGCTTTCCAGTTCGGAAGACCTTTAATAATGATTATTATTATTATTATTATTATTATTATTATTATTATTATTATTATTACATAATCGGCCTGACGCGGGCAACATCCAACTTTGAGTTGAGGCATGTCTTTATACGTCTGGTTGTGCATGGCTTTCACAACCCTAATTGAATTAACAAATCTTTCCATGATCCTACAGAGACGTGTGTATACGAACTATGTGGATATTTTCGATTGCTATTTGGCTGCAATAAAATTATTAATATTAATATCCTGAACTACCACCAACGGCTAGAGTTCAGATACTATGTGAAATCGTTTTGTTCTTTACTTCAATTAACATTTTCAAATAACGCACAATAGGCTGTTACAAACCCTGTAAAATAAAAATTAAAAATGAATCGTAGTATCATCTTATCATTCTTCAAATTCGATGAGCATAGAATGCCGAAGGTATACTAATAACAAGATGTTCAGCAAAGAACATATAGCCTACTTTCTCCTAAATGTATTGAACCCGCTGAGCTAAGGTTCATGTGACATTTTTTTATAACAGCACATTTATGATGGGATGTAGTACCTTTGAACACACCCAGAAAGCCACGTGGAGCTGAGAGCTCATGCTATACTCTTTGAAGTAGCGGTGAATCGCACTTTTGACTTTGGTGAAGTCTGCTAATTATTTATCTGAGGTCTTATTAATTAATTTTATCTTTCCACAAGACTCAGAATATTCCATTTCGTCATACTGCATTATTAAAACATTTTGGAGAATGTTATTTTCGCTTAAGGTAAGGTAATACCCTTGCAGATACGCAAACAGGAATGTAAGTAGTCGCTCAACGACTTCGGTTTGACGACCTACTTCCTCGAGTAACCCTGCGCCTTGCACTACGACTGGAGAATCCGCCCTGTGTAGGCGTGAAGTTATATCCGTCTTGTTAGACGTAGAAAATATCCGCTGTTTAGCGAGGAAATTGTTATGTGTTGCCATCGAGCACGAATACGTTATAATACGTGTGATAAGTAAGAATTGTATACTGAATTATATGCACTACATCTGGAAAATCCGCCCTGTGTTGGCGTGAAGTTGTATCCGTCGTGTCAGACGTAGAAAATATCCGCTGTTTAGCGTGGAAGTTATCATCGTGTGCCATCGAGCACGAATATTTTATAAATCACTGTTATTTATGCTCAGTGAACAACAAGAAGCATATTGTGATATAATTGGCAAGTATAGTGAAAATTTTAACATTACCGTAACACCACATTTTTGTACCCACGTGTTTGTGGAGGGCCGAGTGCCTGGTGAAAAATATAGAGGTAAACGTGTTATAACTATTTTAAGTAATTGTGATTATGAATGTACAGTATATTTAAATTGCCACAGTGAATTTTTCAATTACAAAACGACGCACAATTCACGGATGCTACGTGATGTAAAAGTGGCGTCAGCACACGTGAAGAACCATAGAACAGTGCTGCGAAGTAAACACTGTGTTATCAATTGTATTAAAGCCTGTAACATTTTCAACGAACATTGTGATTTTTGAAGTGAAAGATTGAACTACTACACGATTTATTTCACCACCCACGTGATCAGACTATTCTACACCATGTTTGAGACCAACATCATGGGCTAATACCGCTCTGGTATGAGGGTGATGTATCTATTGGAACCAGCATGATGGTGGAGCTTCCAGAACAGCGAATGAGGAGGAAAGTACCCAGGATGCCTTTCCCAGGCAGGACCAGTACATCCACGAAGTTATCGACAGGGACAGATCGAACCCTGGTCTTTGGAGGAGTCCAGATGGGAGTCCTGATGAGGATAATACCGTTCCGGAGAGCCAGAGATGAATTTGTACAACCCTTGTCGTTGAACAGAGGGCTGAGTGAGAGCTCCTCCATTTCGTTAGTTTATGTACACCCTTTCTTGTTCTAGTTTCTGGTGGTATAGCAGGTTTAATGTAGTTTGTGAACCAACCGAACTCAGTGACAGCTATTTTTATAGATAGGGAGTGTAACTAGTTTAATTAGATGTCGTTTATTTCAGTTAGAGTGAGACATCCTTGGGTCGGACATTTTGGTCAACCCTGATGCAGCTTGATGGACGTCGTAGAACGTCAATGCCTATCTTTTGCTAAACGTGACCGTAGTCATTTGAGGCTATTTTGTTTAACCCTAGTTGGGGTGATTTTTCAAGTCTTTGCTGACTTTAGTTATGGCAATCAGATGCCATGGTTATTTCTTTAACTGCATTCTTTGCAACCAGTCTTTGTTACACCCCTGACTTCGTTAGAGCAGTCGTATCAGTTAGGTAATCGACTTTAATTACCAGTTTTGTAACTGCATCATATTTCATTTGAGATGTTGCTCAGAAGCCATCAGGTCAAGTGAAGACCTTATAAATAAAAGGGATGTTTCGTTGTCAAGCATCGAACCCAGTTCCCAACGTATCATTAAGCAGATCCAGAGTGTGGAATCTGCGTCACAATTATTATTTTGTTAGTGTCATGTGAAGACACGTATTTATTTGATGTTATACAAGCAACTACTGAAGTAGTATATCTTTGAGAGCAAAGAGTTTCAGCAATGTGATACTGCTACCATTTAGATGTATTTGGTTTGAAAGACGGAATAATATTATTGTATTCAGATTTATAGCGTGTTTTTATACACGTATTCTTCGAGGTTTATAACCTATGGTAAAGGTTTTATTGAAAGGCCAGTTGTACAGTTTTTATTTTGCTTAGATCGCCGGCCCTGATAGTTAGTGTGTTGTGTCCGACAGCGCAGGAATGTTGCAGCCTGCGGCGACACAAACTGGTTTACCCAGTGCCCTTGAGAGCACGCTTGTATTATGAGACAGAACTACTTTGACGAAGGACAGAATGCTTTTTGTATTCGCTCTTCCTTTCATTGCTACTTAGCTCATGGAACCCAGTGTACAACCTTGTATCTGATCACATGTTTTTATAGATTGTTTTTTGTTAGTTGAACGCACTTTTGCGTGTACCGTCGTTTGACGTGTACATTTATGTCAGGTTTTCTAAAGTACGATGTAGGCTACCCTGTTATAGGAGATATTTATTGTATGAAGGTATTTTTGTGTACCTTGTCCGGGATTGTTCGCGTTGACCAGATGTTATGGAGGGCGACTGAGTGTGCAGGCCAATCCCAGAGGTATTGAACGCGAGCTGTGCGCCGCTGGTAACTTGTGTTATTGTGTGTCCGAGTTGTTATTGCTCGTTGATTATTTTCCGACTTTTGAGTCGAGGCTTTTGGTGGAGATTGATCTCAGTGGAGACACTCCGTGCCCAGGCTGTTGTCAGAATTATTCGCCATAAACCAACGATAAACCTAAACCGACATCTTAATAATAAAACGCATAATTTTGGTGAAACAAAAGCTAACTAACGAATTCTTTCTATCTAACTTTGTTCTTTTGCACTTGGAACCTGCTGACATGGCCGTGCTAATGAAGGTATTTCCTTTTGAGGAAATGACTAGGACAGCTGACACTTTTGAAGCGACCTGAAGCATGCTCGAACCTTGAGTTCGTAGCTTGTGGAGCGCAGGCCATGCGATGTTAGACGTAGTCTTTACTACGCAGTCGTCACTGTAACTACACACATTGGATGACTATGGCTTACAAAGAGTAAACCAAGGTGCAGGCAGGCATTTTAATAAAACTGTTGTCTCTTATTAATTATTTATGATGTACAAGTGTATAAATCCTGCATGTTACCTTCTTGTGTGCTGTTAGCACCTAGTTTCTAAGAATAATTAAATGTTTTTTTATATGGCTGTTCACTTAGCTTTCAATGTAATTGTTTTCTATTACGGACGTCATCGCCGTAAATTTTGTTAATTGATAGGACTTAGCTAGATGAATTAACGTTAAATGTAAATGTGGAGATGGTATCATCCTAACTTAGATTTGTTTTGCTACCCTGTTAAATGTAAATTCAGATATTAGCTTGATCTTGTAACTTGACCTAGGGATTTGCGTCGTACCATTTTCCTAGTGTTGCTGTTGTTGCTTTGTTATTGTGAGATAGATCTTTCGCGAGGGTTTTCCGTAACTTCTCAGGTAGAGACCTGCTCTTTATTTTTGTTTGTTTATTAGCTTGCGGACTAGCCGATTGAAACCCTCCGAACTAGGCTAGGGGCTTGTGAATTTTAACAATAAATTTTTCACGGTGTTTTACATAAGTCTGGATGTTTATTTTCTCAGTCTAGTTTTTAAGGTTATCCTTTCCTTAGGCAGTCTATGACCATCGTCCCCATGTACCTCGATCCCTGTGGACTACAGATTCTCGTGCCGCTTTGGCCTATTTGGAAGTTCACCTGATCCTCACGGCAATTATGTCCGACGGGTGAGATGTTAGGGAAGTCATTGCGGTTGTTGGCTATCCTGGCAGCTCCACCGACGGTCTCATAAAATGGCGCCCAACTCATGTGCCGACGTTAACGTGGTGACCGTCAGTTCCATGTTATTTAGGAGGATCTTAATGTTGATTAATGGTAAATTGACAGGACTGGGACGAACTTAGAAAGTCGTACTGCAGATCAATTGACCGCATGGCATTCATGTTTGATAGAAGTCCATGGGGTGAGGCTTTAGTGTTGGATAAATGACGGGTAGGATTTTCTTTGATGATGCCTCATCCTGAGTAAATGTAATACTTTGCTTTGCTCGCCATTGTCTTTGTAAATGTAGAAGCACTTAGTTTGCATACTCCAGCTGTACTCGTGATATTTATATAAATGAAACAAGCTTTATACCACCAAGTAACTAATCATAGCTGTAAGTTCCATTAGATATTGATCCCTCACTTTCTCATATATATTTCTTGTCAATGAATGAGGAAACTATTCGTCGTGTGTTTGGGGAGATGATGGCAGGTGTTAATGCCAACCTCCAGCAGATTACTGCTGAGTTAGGTACAGTAAGGACTGATTTAGGTGATGTAAGAGGTGACTTACGTCAGAATACACAAGCTGTCAACAATGTAAGACAGGACTTAAAAGTCAACACCCAGTCTATAAACAATGTTAGACAAGATTTAGAGGTTAACACTCAGTCAATAAACAATGTCAGTGGTCATGTGGACCAAGTTAGGCAGGAAGTTAACAATGTTAGACAAAATTTAGAGATTATTACTAGATCCATAAATATTGTAAGTGGTCATGTAGACCAAGTCACAGAGTCGATCAATAATGTTAGGACTGATTTAACACAGGTCAGGGCCGACATGGACGCATATAGAGTCGAAGCTAGGAATGATCTTACGGCAGGTTTAGCGGCTGTTAGGGTTGATGTCATAAGACACCATCAGGAGGCTAACCAGCGTATAGATTGCTTAACCGACCAGATGAATAGAGCTAGGGAGGATGTGCAGACCCGATTGGAAGAGCACACAGCTCAAATTCAAACGACCATAAACAGAGTCCAGATAGATATGAGAGCCGACCTGGAGCACACTCGAGAAGAATTTGGGACTCGATTGACTCACGTCGAGGTATTTATGGACACCGTAAAAATGGACATGGCAACCATGAATATTGGACTGATTTTGATGAGAGGTGCTGAAAATGCTGTGAATAACAACGTTAAGACGATCGTCGACGGCATGATAGAAGTCAAGGACGAATTAAACACCAATAGGAGGAATATTACGGAGTTGACAGAAACCGTAGCAAGCCTGCGTGAAACAGTTGACGTTCATCGTGAGGAACATAAAATCGATCTCATGTTATTGAGGGGTGACCTCAACGAACACAAGACCACGGTGGAGGCTAAGGTAGCCGAGGCCAGAGATGATGTTGGAAAGATCCAAGACAACGTGTCGAAGGTCGAAGGAGAAATCGATTCCTTACAGAAACGATTCGAGGAAGTCGCGGTAACCGAGAGGTTAGCCCTTAGCTATAACCTCAGGACGGCCATACGCGAAGTAGACACAAACCTCAAAGGAAAAGTCGATAGGATCGAGCTACAACTTAACGACTTAGGTAACAATGTCGCAGCTAGAACCATTCCAGGACTCGAGGTTATTGAAAGACGACTGGACAGACTTGAGACGCTTCCTAGAGAGAGACACTTACCCTCACAGATGGGAGACTCTCAGGAAACACCCGTATCTCAATCCGCAGGGATGATGTCTACTCATTTCCAACCCAGCGCACCTATAGAACCGCAACCATCCCAATTCACTGGTTCAGCACAAATTCAAACTTTGAATTTTGACGCCCATCCTTTTCAACCAGCACCCAATCGACTTAGTCATGAAACGAATACACCTACGTATAACTACATGCAGAATTCATTTAGACCCGCGCATACGCAGGGAAATGTAACTATTATCCGTTCGAGAGAGGAGCAACCAGCTCGCTTCTCAGGAACTGGAAGTGGTATTACTCCAGTTGAATTTCTGGCCAACGTAGAAAGCTACTTGAGAGACACCATGGTAACTCCGGAAAGGGAGCTCCGAGTTATAGAGCGTTTGCTTGAGGGGCAAGCCAGCACCTGGTTTAGAGCATTCCGATACTCGTTTATAGGCTACCAGAATTTCAAAGAAGCATTGTTAAGAACTTACTGGTCGAGCGACATCCAGCAGAGCATCAGAGCTGAGATGTATACTCGCCGATACAGCTCTAATACTCTAACGCGTTATGCGAACTACTTCGCGATCCAGCTTGCGAAGCTTCGTTGTCTTCAACCCCCATTGTCTGAACAAGACCTAGTAAACACCATCGTTTGGCAGTATCCTGCAGACGTGCAACGCGTATTGATTGCTGCAGGGGCATCCACTTTTCAGCAGTGTGACCAAATCCTGCGACGGTTGGATGCAAACACTGAACAGTTCCCGACACACCGTCAGCAGAAGGCTGACAGGCGTGAGGAGAGTCATGTCAACTTAACTACTGTCGACAAAGTGTGCCAGACGCCACAACAGACGCAAACCCAAGAGAGTTCTGGACAACGTAATAATTATAACTATGGTAGAAGAAAATGGAACAACACTCCATATGCTAGGGACCAGCGAGATGACCGTCGTAGTCACTGGAACCGGCGATTCGACCGAGGGAAGAACGACGACCGTCGTCACGAAAAAGACCGCCGAGGGAATAATGGTCGTAACCCACAGCACGGAAGTATCCGTAGGGACTACCGATACAGTAGAGGGTATAACAGAGATCGAGACCCCAGATACCAGCCAGATAGAGATTGGAAAGGAAGAGCACGGGAGAGCCGTGAGTGTCTTCAACAACTCAGAGAACTACAAATCCGAGAAGAGGGAGAACAGAACCCGACTTCGAGGGAAACAAGGAATTCGGCGCAGGAGACGGAGCAAAACCAGCCCGGTACTTCTCGCCAGGACAGAAAATAAATCCGAAAAATCAATAGATTCTTGCCCGGTTGAGCACAGAGTAACTGCCACCATATTACTCTGGGAGCCAATCCAGGAAGATTTGTTAGACAAACGACGAACGACGAACCACAACTACGAATTGACACGCCTACCGAAGATTGTAGACACCCTGAATGGATGCAACGTAGTCATTCTCATCGATACTGGGGCGATGATTAGTGTCATTTCCGCCGATTGCCATGCCAGACTGAAAGCAAACTCAGAGGTGACAGAGCTGCCAGTTTCTGCTGTAAGAGTCAGAGGAGTCATACCTGACCGTGTTGTAACGTGCAAAATCCAGATTCTATGCACTTTGAAGATTTCGAGCCACGTGTACTTGCACGAATTTCTTGTGATGAAAGGCTTGCATCATGATGCCATATTAGGTGCAGGCTTCATTAGGAAGTATGATGGTATCATTGACATGGGACGTAATACGGCAGAGTTTAAGCCGAACGAACCCATTCAGATGAACTTAGTTGAAGAAGAACCGGAATTCCTATCCGAAGTCGACGTTGTCGAAAACTTAAATGGCAAGGAAATTGAGAAGACACAAGATGCCGACAAAGAGGCAGAATCATTACCAGCCCCCATACGAGAGAATCTTGATGCAATATTGAACGAATACAGGGACATATTCGACACCACACCTGGTGAGATATTGGACTACGAGTACGATCTTGTACTACTGGATGATTCCCCATTCCAGAAGAAGATTTATCCTATCGCCGAGAAACATCGCGAGGAAGCTGCTAAGAAGATCCATGAGATGGAAGCAGCAGGCACAATCAAGAGGTCACCGACTCCTTTCTTGAATCCTATAACACCTGTGGTTAAGGTGGATGGAAGCTTGAGACTTTGTCTCGATGCAAGAGCCTTAAATGAACGCCTAGCTCCTGAGCATGACAGACCGCCCAAGATTAGGGACATTCTCAGGAAGTTCAAGGGAAAGAGATTATTTTCATCATTGGACTTGGTACAGTCTTATTACCATATCAGATTATCTGAGCATACTCAGAAATATACAGGGTTTCTGTTTGATCAGACCACCTATGTCTTTCGAAAACTACCCTTTGGATTGAAAAATGCCGGAGCTGCATTAATCAGAGCACTTAATGCGAAGCTGACTCCTGAAGTGAAGCAGAAGGTGATATGTTACGTGGATGACATCATCATAGCTTCGGAAACAGAGGAAGAGCATTTAAAGACCTTACGCCTTGTTTTTGAGAATCTTCGACAGGCCAACCTTAAGGTGAAATTTGACAAGTGTCGATTCTTCCAGAGAGAAGTCAAATTTGTGGGACACATAATCAATGGGGAAGGATACAGGCCGAATCCAGCAAAGATCAGAACTGTTGCTGCATTTCCAACGCCAACCCGTGTGAAGCACGTGAGGCAATTCTTAGGAATTCTCCAATTCTTTGCTGCTCATTGTGAGAGGTATTCCGAGACTGTCGCACCACTGCAAGGTTTACTGAAGAAGAACTGCAGATGGGCCTGGAATGATGAATGCGAGATAGCTTTCAGGAAAGCTAAACAGATGTTAGTTGACTCAATTCAGTTAGAATATCCAGACTATTCCCGGAATTTTATTCTAGAAACTGATGCATCTGCGATTGGAATAGGAGCCATCCTACTGCAGGAGAATGATGAGAAGAAACGTCATTACATCGCTTTCTTAAGTCGACGTTTGAGAGCACATGAATCTCACTATTTCACCACTGAGATTGAAGCACTTGCGATCATTTACGCACTTGAGTACTGGCAGAAACTTTTGTTAGGCCAGAGGATTATTATGAGGACCGATCACCATGCGCTGACCTTCATATTACGAACAAGACCTGCAAGCGACAGGATCACACGTTGGACGCTGTTTCTCCAACAGTTCGATTTGGAAATAGTTTATCGACCAGGCAGAGAGAATGTGTTGGCCGACATTCTCAGCCGGAATCCCGAAGCTACTGTGGATGCCATAAACATCGAGGGAGAATGCGAGGAACACCTTCGCCGGCTTCGTCATCTACCTGAAGGACAACGACGTGAGGAGGATCTCAGGCATATTATCCGTTTCCTGGAACGAAGAATGGATCCACAGGATGCTCATTATGCGAGAATTGCTGCTGTTGCAGATGATTATTTGATTTATCATCGTGTCTTGTACAAGTTTGTGGACGAGGACCACACTCAACTGCGTGCAGTCATTCCTAGGAGATACCAAGAATCTGTTATTCTTATGGTTCATCTATCCATTGGACATGGTGGGACAGACAAGACCATTGCAACCATCAAGGAGTCTTTGACTTGGAAAGGGCTAGGAACCACCGTTAGAGAGTGTTTACGTGCTTGCGACGCATGCCAGCGGAACAAGTACACGTCACACTTGTTGAAGGAACCACCTAGACCAATACTCCCAACTCAACCTAGAGAGTTATATGCACAGGACCTTTATGGCCCAATACCTAAGGCCCGTCGTGGGAACCGCTACATCGTTAGAACTATTGATGTGTTCACGAAATATACGATGCTTCATCCGATTCAAAAAGCCACCGCACACCAGATTATTCAGAGGATTAGACGACAAGTGATACCGGAGGCAGGAAAGCCACAATTTCTGTTGACTGATCTCGGATCACAGTACACCTCCGTAGAATTTGCCAATGCTATGAACGAGCTGGAAATAGGTCATGTCTTATCTTCTATTCACCATCCAGAGAGCAACCCAGCAGAATGCGTAATGTCTATTATCGCAAAATTCTGTCGATTATATTGTCAAGAAGAACACTGGCGATGGACTGAAGTCCTAGTTATTATGGCAAAATGTATTAATTCAACAGTCCATGAGAGCACAGGTCAAATACCTATGGTTTTGCATTTGAACCAGATGCCAATGAGAATATGGAACCGTGTGATTGTAAATCCACCTTGCTTACAACCATCACATGCCAGCAGACTTTTAGCTGCAAGGAATACATCGGACAGACAAGCTGCCAAACGCTTGAGAAGAACTAGACGCCAGAGATTCAGAGAACCACTTGTAGAGGGAGACCTTGTCTTTATAACGAGACCCGGAATTTCAAGTCCTATAGACCGCATATATGGGAAATTTCTGTCTTTATATTATGGCCCTAGTCGTATCCGACAGCCATTGAATAATGGAAGTTATGTGATTGAAGACATTAGGACAGGAGAGCGTATTGGAACCTTCAATGCAGCTATTCTAAAAAAATATCACTTATGAATGAACTTTAAGTCAAATAAAAATGTCGTCCCAACATTTTATTTGAAACGACGGAGAGGCAGATGAACCCGCTGAACTGAGGTTCATGTGACATTTTTTTTATAACAGCACATTTATGATGGGGTGTAGTACCTTTGAACACACCCAGAAAGCCACGTGGAGCTGAGAGCTCACGCTATACTCTTTGAAGTAGCGGTGAATCGCACTTTTGACTTTGGTGAAGTCTGCTAATTATTTATCTGAGGTCTTATTAATTAATTTTATCTTTCCACAAGACTCAGAATATTCCATTTCGTCATGCTGCATTATTAAAACATTTTGGAGAATGTTATTTTCGCTTAAGGTAAGGTAATACACTTGCAGATACGCAAACAGGAATGTAAGTAGTCGCTCAACGACTTCGGTTTGACGACCTACTTCCTCGAGTAACCCTGTGCCTTGCACTACGTCTGGAGAATCCGCCCTGTGTAAGCGTGAAGTTACATCCGTCTTGTTAGACGTAGAAAATATCCGCTGTTTAGCGAGCAAATTGTTATCTGTTGCCATCGAGCACGAATACGTTATAATACGTGTGATACGTAAGAATTGTATACTGAATTATATGCACTACATCTGGAAAATCCGCCCTGTGTTGGCGTGAAGTTTTATCCGTCGTGTCAGACGTAGAAAATATCCGCTGTTTAGCGTGGAAGTTATCATCGGGTGCCATCGAGCACGAATATTCTATAAATCACTGTTATTTATGCACAGTGAACAACAAGAAGCATATTGTGATATAATTGGCAAGTATAGTGAAAATTTTAACATTACCGTAACACCACATTTTTGTACCCACGTGTTTGTGGAGGACCGAGTGCCTGGTGAAAAATATAGAGGTAAACGTGTTATAACTATTTTAAGTAATTGTGATTATGAATGTACAGTATATTTGAATTGCCAAAGTGAATTTTTCAATTACAAAACGACGCACAATTCACGGATGCTACTCGATGTAAAAGTGGCGTCAGCACACGTGAAGAACCATAGAACAGTGCTTGCTCACGTATTATTCGATATCTGCGAAGTAATGGCTGTGTTATCAATTGTATTAAAGCCTGTAATATTTTCAACGAACATTGTGATTTTTGAAGTGAAAGAATGAACTACTACACGATTTATTTCACCACCCACGTGATCAGACTATTCTACACCATGTTTGAGACCAACATCATGGGCTAATACCGCTCTGGTATGAGGGTGATGTATCTATTGGAACCAGCATGTTGGTGGAGCTTCCAGAACAGCGAACGTGGAGGAAGGAACCCAGGATGCCTTTCCCAGGCAGGTCCAGTACATCCACGAGGTTATCGACAGGGACAGATCAAACCCTGGTCTTTGGAGGAGTCCAGATGGGAGTCCTGATGAGGATAATACCGTTCCGGAGAGCCAGAGATGAATTTGTACAACCCTTGTTGTTGAACAGAGGGCTGAGTGAGAGCTCCTCCATTTCGTAAGTTTTTGTACACCCTTTCTTGTTCTAGTTTCTGGTGGTATAGTAGGTTTAATTTATTTTGTGAATCAACCGAACTCAGTGACAGTCATTTTTATAGGTAGGGAGTGTAACTAGTTTAATAAGATGTCATTTATTTCAGTTAGAGTGAGACACCCTTGGGTCAGACATTTTGGTCAACCCTGGTGCAGCTTGATGGACGTCGTAGAACGTCAATGCCTATCTTTTGCTAAACGTGACCGTAGTCATTTGAGGCTACTTTGTTTAACCCTAGTTGGGGTGATTTTTCAAGTCTTTGCTGACTTTAGTTATGGCAATCAGATGCCTTGGTTATTTCTTTAACTGCATTCTTTGCAACCAGTCTTTGTTACACCCCTGACTTCGTTAGAGCAGTCGTATCAGTTAGGTAATCGACTGTAATTACCAGTTTTGTAACTGCATCATATTTCATTTGAGATGTTGCTCAGAAGCCATCAGGTCAAGTGAAGACCTTATAAATAAAAGGGATGTTTCGTTGTCAAGCATCGAACCCAGTTCCCAACGTATCATTAAGCAGATCCAGAGTGTGGAATCTGCGTCACAATTATTATTTTGTTAGTGTCATGAGAAGACACGTATTTATTTGATGTTATACAAGCAACTACTGAAGTAGTATATCTTTGAGAGCAAAGAGCTTCAGCAATGTGATACTGCTACCATTTAGATGTCTTTGGTTTGAAAGACGGAATAATATTATTGTATTCAGATTTAAAGCGTGTTTTTATACACGTATTCTTCGAGGTTTATAACCTATGGTAAAGGTTTTATTGAAAGGCCAGTTGTACAGTTTTTATTTTGCTTAGAACGCCGGCCCTGATAGTTAGTGTGTTGTGTCCGACAGCGCAGGAATGTTGCAGCCTGCAGCGACACAAACTGGTTTACCCAGTGCCCTTGAGAGCACGCTTGTATTATGAGACAGAACTACTTTGACGAAGGACAGAATGCTTTTTGTATTCGCTCTTCCTTTCATTTCTACTTAGCTCATGGAACCCAGTGTCCAAACTTGTATCTGATCACATGTTTTTATAGATTGTTTTTGGTTAGTAGAACGCACTTTTGCGTGTACCGTCGTTTGACGTGTACAGTTATGTCAGGTTTTCTAAAGTACGATGTAGGCTACCCTGTTATAGGAGATATTTATTGTATGAAGGTATTTGTGTGTACCTTGTCCGGGATTGTTCCCGTTGACCAGATGTTATGGAGGGTGACTGAGTGTGCAGGCCCATCCCAGAGATATTGAACGCGAGCTGTGCGCCGCTGGTAACTTGTGTTATTGTGTGTCCGAGTTGTTATTGCTCGTTGATTATATTCCGACTTTTGAGTCGAGGCTTTTGGTGGAGATTGATCTCAGTGGAGACACTCCGTGCCCAGGCTGTTGTCAGTAATATTCGCCATAAACCAACGATAAACCTAAACCGACATCTTAATAATAAAACGCATTATTTTGGTAAAACAAATGCTAACTAACGAATTCTTTCTATCTAACTTTGTTCTTTTGCACTTGGAACCTGCTGACATGGCCGTGCTAATGAAGGTATTTCCTTTTGAGGAAATGACTAGGACAGCTGACACTTTTGAAGCGACCTGAAGCATGCTCGAACCTTGAGTTCGTAGCTTGTGGAGCGCAGGCCATGCGATGTTAGACGTAGTCTTTACTACGCAGTCGTCACCGTAACTACACACATTGGATGACTATGTCTTACAAAGAGTAAACCAAGGTGCAGGCAGGCATTTTAATAAGACTGTTGTCTCTTATTAATTATTTATGATGTACAAGTGTATAAATCCTTCATGTTACCTTCTTGTGTGCTGTTAGCACCTAGTTTCTAAGAATAATTAAATGTTTTTTATATGGCTGTTCACTTAGCTTTCAATGTAATTGTTTTCTATTACGGACATCATCGCCGTAAATTTTGTTAATTGATAGGACTAAGCCAGATGAATTAACATTAAATGTAAATGTGGAGATGGTATCATCCTAACTTAGATTTGTTTTGCTACCCCGTTAAATGTAAATTCAGATATTAGCTTGATCTTGTAACTTGACCTAGGGATTTGCGTCGTACCATTTTCCTAGTGTTGCTGTTGTTGCTTTGTTATTGTGAGATAGATCTTTAGCGAGGGTTTTCCGTAACTTCTCAGGTAGGGACCTGCTCTTTATTTTTGTTTGTTTATTAGCTTGCGGACTAGACGATTGAAACCCTCCGAACTAGGCTAGGGGCTTGTGAATTTTAACAATAAATTTTTCACGGTGTTTTACATAAGTCTGGATGTTTATTGTCTCAGTCTAGTTTTTAAGGTGAACCTTTCCTTAGGCAGTCTATGACCATCGTCACCACATACCACGATCCCTGTGGACTACAGATTCTCGTGCCGCATTGGCCTATTTGGAAGTTCACCTGATCCTCACGGCAATTATGTCCGACGGGTGAGATGTTAGGGAAGTCATTGCGGTTGTTGGCTATCCTGGCAGCTCCACCGACGGTCTCAGTATGGGTATATTTATAACTCTTTGTCCTCATCCCTAAAACAATCACCTCTACCACCATGTAGTGTTTGTTTTCTTTTATATTGATAATTAGCCAGTAAGTGTCAAAATCAATATTATATACTTTATGATGTTTGAATAACAAAACTACTAACTTATTGTAATGCATTCATGTCCGTTAATCTCTATATTAAGCCAGCCTGCAAACTTAAGAATCTTTCGTTTTGGGTACTTTCCCATTTAAAAATCCGCGCCGATCACAGTAGGTTGGTGCTGCGACCTAGCAGTGAATTAATATTTTTATGTTCGACCCTAACTAATATGTGTCAGAAAACTGTGTCATAATTAGGCTCATTATAACACTATTTTTCATTATGAAACAGTTTCTCCCATCAATCAGAGCTCAAGAAACAGTTGTGTGACCAGTTAGATAAGGATACCTTCGCGCATGCGTTCAAAATCCAACATGTCTATATAAATTATCGAAATTGCACCGTCCATATGTTCCCGTAAATAAACTGAGACAAGAAATAGCACTGTACCTTAATATCCCCACAATCAATTTCTACCCAGCGCGTGGTTTTGAAACGACTTCGGTGACAGTTTTACTGAATACTGGAGCACAATCTGAACATATGGCATTGAAGCACACAGAGCGCATTCGTCGGTTGTCCAGAGAGCTTAGGAAACAGAGATATACTACCCACCGCAGCACCTGATCACAACATTCTAGTGACTGAACAGATATTCATGAATATTTATGTTAAAACATATAATAAAGTTATAATTATCGTCGAACATAAACAGTCGTATGCAACTCCCCTATAATGGTAATTAAAACACTCGTATGGAAATTATAAAACTCGCATACGCTCGTTTTATAAAAATACTCGTGTCTTAATTAAAGCCATTATAGGCTCGTTGCATAATGTACTAATCTTGTACGCCTCTGGGTCTTCAATGAGCAGGCAGTTTAATGTAGCCAGGAGGGAGGCGATCCTGCTGGCAGTGTTTAAAGGTAATCGGAGCGCGATCGTGGCTAATAGTTGAACTACCAGTATGACAAAATTGCCATACTTCAGGAGGCCAAGTATTTACACAGCGGTATGTTTGGAACAATATTACCCACATAACCCACAAGAGGACAGCACCGTACAGAGACATTAAGAAGGCTGTGGTTGATGACAACGTGTATCTAGTTCTTCTATTCTCCTTTTCCTAATGTCTTCTGTTTATGTGCAATGCTGGGACTGTGATTTTATTACTAAACGAGTGTATACATTAGCCTCGCCTTTGAGCTAAATGACATTTTATTCAGAATCCGTGGTAAGAACTTGTGCACATCATTTGTAAAAGAATTCAAGAGAAAAAAAAAGGTTAACCGTAGCAGTATTCGATCCCCTGTCAACTGCGTGACCGACTAACACGCTAGCCCATAGCTAACCATATCCCTAACATCATAGTGTTCTTAACTGATATATTAGATACAACCTGTTGGCAAATAATGACTTGAAATAAACGATTTCTTCACTGCAGTACATGTTCATTATAGATAATTTCATACAAAGTTTATATTATTGTATCAGTAGGGTATATCACATACAACATACTAAAACTACTGAAATATAAGACAGGCTCATGAGGACAGCTGCCATCTTGTCGTGTGGCAGAGACGGCTCAGCTCTTTTAAGCCACTCATACAGTATAATATTATAATATTAAATTATAATAAATAACGGATCACGACCTTCAGGATAGCTTAAACCACCCTAGGCTCGATAATCGGAATTGGTAGGTCTTAAGCTATTGTTTATAATGGTTTCATAATTCACACGGCCGCCATCCTAAAATGGCAAGGCCGATGACCTTAAAGTTTGGGTGAAAGACGCGTCCTATATAAAGGTATGTTGTCACCAAATTTGGTAGAGATCGGATGATTAGTTGAGCCGTAATTTGATTTTACGTTTTGAACGTTTGAGTGGCCGCCATTGAGTTTTGGTAAAGATGGCGGCAATATAAAGTATGACACTGAGGTGCCCTTTGCTGGTGCTACCTCTGTACCAAATTTCGTTCAATTCGGTTTCACCGTGTTCGAATTGATAGGGGGGGACAGACATACAGAGTACACACACACACAGACTCACACACACACACATACACACAATTTTTCGCCCTGTGTTGATCTCATAAGTCTACTTTCATTTTTTGCAAGAATCGAAAGTAAGCTAATAAATGGAGTCCCATGTAGACCAGTCGTGACATCTAATGGAGAAGTATCGAACAAGATAATCCTAACAGGGGGAGGGCATTCTAGCGGCCATAAACATAAACTTTTCAATAAAATCTGTAGGTTAATCTGTTGGCCGGCGTGCAGTTCGCCATGATAATTCACTTTTTTTGTTCCTAGATGTCTCGTGCAAATCTGCTGGCGAATTTTGTTTTAATTATATATTATCCATCATACTATGCACAATATAACGATTAATTTTAAAACGTCTGAGTCATTACAATATAATAAATATAAAGAAATTCGATCAAAAAACCGAACTCTGATAGGGTTTGAACCATAGCCATAAGATTGATAGGCTAACGCCTTACCACAGAGCCAAACGTGCGAACGAACATTAGCCGATATCAAATGAGTTGCAAAGAACGTGTTAGCAATTAATGACTTACACTAAACGATTTCATCAGTGGAGTATATTATTTATATATGAAGCATTTCATACAAAGTTTATTTATTTTTTACTAGCTTTACTCGGCATGCGTTGCAATGCCAATCAAAGAAAGTGTTGGCGTTGTAACTTTGCTTGTTGAAGTGCTTTTGGATTCCCTATATTTATTTATTTTCCGTTGACCACTTCTATTCTATTGTAAAATTGATTTGCTACCTCAAAAAAATCATGGGAGCGTGCTCAAGAACTCACCAAAATTTCTTCGCAATGAAATAAATGGTATATGAACGCATACGGGACTTTGTTGAAAAGGTTCGACCGCCGTCACCCATTTGTTGAAATATACTCGTACGCTACCTATTGTAAAATGGATTTACTAAGTCGAAAACCTTCCCTGGCATGTACACAACAACTCATGAACGTTTCATCGCAATCGGATGAATGGCATATGAACGCATACGGGATTTTGTTTAAACGATTCACGCGCCTTGACTCATTTGTTGAATCTTTTGTGCGCTACTCATTGAAATACGGTTTTACTAATTCATACACCTTCGCAGGACTGTACTCAACTCACCAACGATTTATCACAATAGGATGAACGGTATATGAACGCATATGGCACTTGGATGAAACAATTCACGCGCTGTCGCTCATTAGTTGAATGTACTCGTGCGCTACCAATTGTAAAATGGATTTACTAAATCAGATATCTTTGTGGGAGTGGAAACAACATTTCTCTAAATTTAATTGCAATTGCATGAATGGTATAAGAACACAAACATTTCTTTTAAACGATACGCGCGCCGTTATTCATTTGTTGATCTACTCGTGCCCTACCTCTTGTAAAAAGGATTTACTAAGTCAGAAACCTTTCCTGGAGTGTGCACAACAATCCAAGCAAAGATTCTTAGCAATCGGATGAATGGTATTTGAACGCTACGTGACTTTGTTTAAGCGATTCGCGTGTCGTCGATCATTTGGTGAATCAACTTGTGCGATACCTATTGTAAAGTGGATGTACTAAGCCAGAAACCTTCCCCGAAGTGTACACAACATCTCACCCGAGTTTTATCGCTATCGGACGAATGAAATATGAACGCATAGGGACTTTGTTGAAACGCTTCACCTGTCTTCGCTCATTTGTTGAATCTACTTGTGCGCTACCTACTGTATAATGGACTTACTAAGCCTGAAACCTTCCCTGATGTGTACACAACTACTCACCCAAGTTTAGTCGCTATCGGACGAATGGTATATGAACGCATACGGGACTATGTTGAAACACTTCGCGCGTCGTCGCTCATTTGTTTAATCTACTTGTGCGATACCTATTGTTAAGTGGATTTACTAACCCAGAAAGCTTCCCTGAAGTGTACACAACATCTCACCCAGGTTTCATCGCTATCAGACGAATAGTATATGAACGCATACAGGACTTTTTTGAAACGCTTCGCCCGTCGTCGCTCATTTGTTGAATCTACTCGTGCACTACCTATTGTTAAATGGGTTTACTAAGCCAGAAACCTTCCCTGCTGTGTACACAACTTCTCACCCAAGTTTCATCGCTATCAGACGAATAGTATATGAACGCATACGGGACTTTGTTGAAACGCTTCGCGAGTCATCGCTCATTTGTTGAATCTACTCGTGCGCTACCTATTGTTAAGTGGATTTTCTAAGCCAGAAACCTTACCTGAAGTGTACAGAACATTTCACCCAAGATTCATCGCAATGGTATGAATGGCAAATGAACGCATGTGGAACTTTCTTGAAACAAACGCACGCCATTTTGTTGAAGCTACTCGCGCGCCATCTATTGTAAATTGGATTTAATACGGCTAGAACGTTTTCGAGACTGTGCACAACAACTCACCATATTTTGATCGCAATCGGATGAATTGTATATGAACGCATCGCCATTACTCATTTGTTTAAACTACTCGCGCGCTATCTATTTTGAAATGGATTAACTATGCCTATAAACCTCCCGGAAGTGTTTACAACAACTCACCAAAATTTGATCGCAATCGGATGAATGGTTTATGAACGCATAAGAGACGAACACACAGACATTCATTTTTATATATATATACACGCTGTACCCGGCATGCGTTGCAATGCCAAACAAAAAAAGTGTTGGCGTTGAAATTTTGTTTCTTGAAGTGCTTTTGGATACACAAACTGTTTTTCAATTTCCGTTAACTGCCTCTAAGCTATCGTAAAATGGTTTTACTACTTTAGAAACATTCGTGGGAGCATGCACAGCAACTCACCAAAGTTTCACCGCAATCGGATGAATGGCATATGAACGCAAACGGGATTTTGTTCAAACGATTCGTGCGCTGTCACTCATTGGTTGAATCTACTCGTGCGCTACCTATTGTGAAATGGATTTATTAAGTCGAAAACCTTCTCTGGCGTGTACACAACAACTCATCATAAGATTCATCGCAATCGTATGAATAGCAGATGAACGCATACGGGATTTTGTTTAAACGACTCGTGCGCTGTCACCCATGTGTTGAATCTACTCGTGCGCTACCTATTCTGATATGGATATACTAAGTTAGCAACCTACACATAGGTGTACACAACAACTCATCAATGTTTCATCGCAATCGATGAAAGGTATATGAACGCATATGGGACTTGGTTGAAATGCTTCGCGCGTCATCACCCAATTGTTGCATCAACGCGTGCGCTATCTATTCTGAAATTGATTTACTTAATCGAAAACTTTTCCTGGTGGGTACACGACAACTCATCAAAGTTTCATCGCAATCGGATGAATGGCATATGAACGCATACGGGATTTTGTTTAAATGATTCGTGTGTTGTCACACATTTGTTGAATCTACTCGTGCGCTACCTACTGTGAATTGGATTTACTAAGTTAAAAATATTCACATACGTATACAGAACAACTCATCAAAGTTTCATCGCAATCGATGAATGGTATATGAACGCATACGCAATTATGTTCAAACGCTTCGCGCGTCGTCACTCATTTGTTGCATATACGCGTGCTCCACCTATTGGGAAATGGATTTACTAAATCGAAAACCTTCCCTGGCTAGTACACAACAAATCATTAACGTTTCATGGCAATCGGATGAATGACTTATGAAACAATACGGGACATTGTTTAAACGATTCGTGCGTTGTCACACATTTGTTGAATCTACTCGTGTGCTACCTATTGTGAAAAGGATTTAGTACGTTAGAAACGTTCCCATGAGTGTACACAACAGCTCACCAAAATTTCTTCCCAATCGATGAATGTTATAAGATCGCATACGGGATTTTGTTGAAACGCTTCGCGCGTCGTCAATCATTTGTGGCATCTACTCGCGCGCTACCTATTGTGAAATGGATTTACTAAATCAATAACCTTCCCTGGAGTGTACTCAAGATTCAACAAAGCTTAATCGCAATCGGATGATTGGTATATGAACGCATACGTGACTTAGTTAAAATAATTGTCGTGCCATCGCTCATTTGTTGAATCTACTCGTGCGCTACCTATTTTAAAATGCATGTACTAAGCCAGAAACCTTCCATGGCGTGTACACAACATCTTACCCAAGTTTTATCGCTATCTGACGAATGGTATTTGACCGCATACGGGACTTTATGAAACGCTTCGCGCATCGCCACTCATTTGTTGAATCTACACGTGCGCTAACCATTGTAAAATGGATTTACTAAGCCAGAAACCTTCCTTGTAGTGTACTCAACATCTCTCCCAAGTTTCATCGAAATCGAATTAATGGTATGTGAACGCATACGGTAATTTATTGAAACGCTTCACGCGTCGTCACTCATTTGTTGAATCTACACGTGTGCTACCTATTGTAAAATGGAATTACTAATCCGGGAACCTTCCTTGGGGTGTACTCAATATCTCACCCAAGTTTCATCGCAATCGAATGAATACTACGTGTACACATACGGGACTTTATTGAAACGCTTCGCGCGTCTTCGCTAATTTGTTGAATCTACTCGTGCGCTACCTATTGTAAAGTGGATTTACTAAGCCAGATACCTTCCTTGGAGTGGTATACTCAACATCTCTCCCAAGTTTCATCGAAATCGAATGAATGGTATGTGATCGCATACGGTACTTCATTGAAACGCTTCTCACGTCGTCATTCATTGGTTGAATCTACTCGTGCGCTACCTATTCTAAAATGGATTTACTAATCCAGAAACCTTCCTTGGGGTGTAGTCAACATCTCACCCAAGTTTCATCGCAATCGTATGATTGGTATATGAACGCATACGTGACTTAGTTAAAACAATTGTCGTGCCATCGCCCATTTGTTGAATCTACTCGTGCGCTGCCTATTGTAAAATGGATTTACTTAGCCGGAAACCTTCCGTGGACTGTATTCAACATCTTACCCTAGTTTCATCGCAATAGGATGAATGGTATATGAATGCATAACAGACTTTGTTGAAACGCTTCACGCGTCGTAGCTCATTTGTTGAATCTACTCGTGCGCTGCCTATTGTAAAATAGATTTTCTAAGCCAGAAACCTTCCTTGGAGTGTACTCAACATCTCACCCAAGTTTCAGCGCAGTCAGATAGGGGGTGTATGAACGCATAGGAGACATACACACCCACACACCCACATACATACTATCACGTAACATTGATTTATATATATATAGATCAGTACGCTATATTGCATGCAATACTCAAATTAGTGACATATAAGTCAGGCACAAGATATCCGTTGCCATCTTGCCTTGTACTGAGACGGCTCAGTTTTTTAAATCACTTCTTCACTATAGTATTACAAAATAAATTTTAATTTCGAACGTGCCTCTTCCCTTAGAACAGTTAAATCGATTCTCGGCTCGATAATCGGGACTGGTGGATCCCTTGATATGGATTATAATGTTTGCATAATTCGCATGGCCGCCATCCTGACATGGTACGGCGGAAGACCTCGTAGTTTGGTCACAAGACATGTCTTATATGAAGGTATGTTGTTACCAAATTTGGTAGAGATCGGATGATTTGGTTAGTCGTTATTTGATTTTACGTTTTGAACGTTTGAGTGGCCACCATTCAGTTTTGGTAAAGATGGCGGCGATATAAAACATGAAACTGAGGTGCCCTTTGCTAGTTCTTCCTATGTACCAAATTTTGTTCAATTCGGTTTCACCGTGTTTCAGTTGATAGGGAGGGACAGGCATTCAGAGTTCACACACTCACACACACAAACTCACACACACACACACACACACACACGAGACAGACACACAATTTTTCGCCCTGTGAAGATCTCATAAGTCTACTTTCATTTTTTGAAAAATCGAAAGTAGGCAAAAAAAATTAATAAATAGGTGTTCGACCGTTTTTTTCATAAATCTAATTTAAGGGGCCCATCGGAAGGGGTGAAATTCTGGAAGAAAAACGTCCACTAAGGAAGGATGTTCTGATATTCACTATCATCGACCAACCAAAACTATTAAGGTTAGAAGAATGATATTTTGGGGATATGTTTGTTGTGTGTCGAAAACGTCTACTAAGGAGGGATTTTTGAATATTCAGGTTCTAAAGGGGTGTTAACGGGGTTAAACCTGCATTTCAATGAATAACAATATGACACGACTATGACGCGAGAGACACCGCGGGTACCTGCTAGTATATATATAAAAAGGAATGTCTGTGTGTTCGTCTTTTATGCGTTCATAAGCCATTCATCCGATTGCGATCAAATTTGGTGAGTTGTTGTTAACACTTCCGGGAGGTTTATAGGCATAGTTAATCCATTTCAAAAAAAATAGCGCTCGAGTAGTTTAAACAAATGCGTAATGGCAATGCGATCATATACAATACAACCGATTGCGATCAAATTTTGGTGAGTTGTTGTGCACAGTCCCGGAAAAGTTACAGGCGTAGTAAATCCCATTTACAATATATGGCGCGCGGGTGGCTTCAACAAAATGGCGTGCGTTTGTTTCAAGAAAGTCCCACATGCGTTCATTTGCCATTCATCCCATTGCGATGAAACTTGGGTGAGATGTTCTGTACACTTCAGGTAAGGTTTCTGGCTTAGTAAATCTACTTAACAATAGGTAACGCACGAGTAGATTCAACAAATGAGCGACGACTCGCGAAGCGTTTCAATACAGTCCTCTATGCGTTCACATACCATTCGTCCGATATCGATGAAACTTTGGAGAGAGGTTGTGTACACTACAGGCAAGGTTTCTGGCTTAGTAAATCTGTGTTATAATAGGTAGCGCACGAGTAGATTCAACAAATGAGCGACGACTCGCGAAGCATTTCACCAAAGTCCCGTAGGCGTTCATAGACTATTCGTCTGATAGCGATGAAATTTGGGTGAGATGTTGTGTACATTTCAGGGAAGCTTTGTGGGTTAGTAAATCCACTTAACAATAGTTATCGCTCAAGTAGATTAAACAAATGTGCGACGACGCGAGAAGTGTTTCAACATAGTCCCGTATGCGTTCATATACCATTCGTCCGATAGCGACTAAACATAGGTGAGTTTTTGTGTACACCTCAGGGAAGGTTTCTGGCTTAGTAATTCCACTTAACAATAGGTAGCGCACGAGTAGATTCAACAAATGAGCGACGACGGGCGAAGCGTTTCTACAAAGTCCTGTATGCGTTCACATACCATTCGTCCGATAGCGATGGAACTTGGGTGAGAGTTTGTGTACACTTCAGGGAAGGTTTCTGGCTTAGCAAATCCACTTTACGATAGGCAGGGCACGAGTAGATTCAACAAATGAGCGACGACGCACGAAGCGTTTCAATAAAGTCCCGTAAGCATTCATATACTATTTGTCTGATAGCGATGAAACTTGGGTGATATGTTGTGTACACCTCAGGGAATGTTTCTTGGTTAGAAAATGCACTTTACAATAGGTATCGCACATGTAGATTAAACGAATGTGCGACGACGCGCGAAGTGTTTCAATATAGTCCCGTATGCGTTCATATACCATTCGTCCGATAGCGACTAAACTTGGGTGAGTTGTTGTGTACACTCCAGGGAAAGTTTCAGGCTTAGTAAGTCCATGTTACAATAGGTAGCGCACATGTAGATTCAACAAATGAGCGAAGACACGCGAAGCGTTTCAACAAAGTCCCGTATGCGTTCATATACCATTCGTCCGATAGTGATAGAACTTGGGTGAGATGTTGTGTACACTTCAGGGAAGGTTTCTTGCTTAGTACATCCACTTTACAGTAGGTATCGCACAAGTAGATTCAACAAATGATCGACGGCACGCGAATCGCTTAAACAAAGTCACGTAGCGTTCAAATACCATTCATCCGATTGCTAAGAATCTTTGGATGGATTGTTGTGCACACTCCAGGAAAGGTTTCTGACTTAGTAAATCATTTTTACAATAGGCAGCGCACGAGTAGATTCAACAATTGAGTAACGGCGTGCGTATCGTTTAAAAAAATCGTATGTGTTTATATACCATTCATGCGATTGCAATGAAATTTAGAGAAATGTTGTTTCCACTCCGCAAAGATTTCTGATTTAGTAAATCCATTTTACAATTGGTAGCGCACGAGTACATTCAACTAATGAGCGACAGCGCGTGAATCGTTTCTACCAAGTCCCGTATGCGTTCATATACCATTCATCCGATTGTGATAAAACGTTGGTGGGTTGAGTACAGTCCTGCGAAGTTGTATGAATAATAGTAAACCCGATTCTCAATGGGTGGTGCACAAGATGATTCAACAAATGAGTGAAGGCGCGTGAATCGTTTAAACAAAATCCCGTATGCGTTCAAATGCCATTCATCCGATTGCGATTAAAAGTTCATGAGTTGTTGGGTACACGCCAGGGAAGGTTTTCGACTTAGTAAATCCATTTTACAATAGGTAGTGTACGAGTATATTCAACAAATGGGTGACGGCGGTCGAACCTCTTCAACAAAGTCCTGTATGCGTTCATATACCATTTATTTCATTGCGATGAAACTTTGATTAGTTGTTGAGCACGCTCCCATGATTTATTTTTGAGATAGTAAATCAATTTTACAATATCTTAGAGGTGGTTAACGAAAAAAATATATATTGGGAATCCAAAAGCATTTCAACAAACTAAGTTACAACGCCAACACTTTCTTTGATAGTCATTGCAACGCATGCCGGGTACAGCTAGTCTATATACAGGGTGTATTTGATATGATGGAAGTCCTTTACACTGGTGATAGAAGATGGTATTCTAAGCAAATATCTTCATGAAATTAAGTCGGATCTTAATTAGTGTAGGTGGAATTAAATCACAAAAATCGTCGGTCAATATCTTGGAAACGGGCTTTCACTTCGTTCCCCTCAGCAGCAGAGCTGACTTCTCCCCGTCTCCCTCCCCTCCTACGCTGAGGAATGTTGACCAGAGTCTGCAGTTGAGTGACCTCCTCGCCTTGTCTGCCAATGACATTGAAATACACAAACCGAGCCTATGAACAGCTGATTCACACCTTCATGGGGAGTGGCTACATGACTAGTGATGGTGGATCTGTCTAGGATTTTTCCAGCTTCATGAACTATGCATAGAAAATAGAAATCCTAAAGATTTAGTAAATTAATTTAAGGAACTGTTGGTCTATCTTTGTGTGAAGATAGTGCAACAACTGTAATAAACTTATTAATAATAGTAATAGTAGGCTTTTAGACACGCTAACTTCTTTTATGTTTCTTTTTGGTATGTCGAGTTGCCAGACTTTAATGTACGTAGGATTTCTTGTATGTGCCATGAAATCCATGGAGATGATCTTATTAGATCCCATTCATTTACTACATGACTGAACGTAGATCGCACCCTCGGGAAGGTTAGCACTCTACCACCAGAACTACACATGCTGACTCTTATTATTATTATTATTAGACTATTATTATTATTATTATTATTATTATTATTATTATTATAACACTGTATTATAACAATGTATTTGTATTTTATTTTCATTTTCGTGTATTTTCATATGTATTTACATTGTTGATGGACCAATAAATCAATCCTCCCCCCCCCCCCCTCTCCAGTTAATGGCCACCCGAGGGCTGGAGATGGGATGGGACAATTCACAATATGAACATGTGGTACCATACTAGTATTAAATCTTGGAAGTAGGTTTCCATGGGTTCCCACTTTTACCCCAGGCAAATGTCGGGATTGTTCCTAACTTCAGGCCACGGCCGCCTTCTTCTCAATAATCATAACCGCTGGCAGTGCAGCCCATGAAGGGCCTAGGCCTACCAAGCGACCGCTGTCCAGCCATTTGGCCTGCAGATATTAGGGTGACGCGTGGTCAGTGCATCGGGTCCCCTTGGCCATTAATCTTGATTTTCCTGACTCGGGCACTGCCTCACTGTTAGACAGCTACTTAATTGCCCTCACGAGGCTTAGTGCACTGCGTTACAGCCCTCACGTCAGTTTCTAATATCCCTGATGGAGCCAGGAATCGAACCCAGGGCCTCCAGGTGAGAGGCAGTTGCACTGCCCCAACACCACAGGGCCGGCGCCTTCTTCCGAATCCTCACCTGAATTACAAATACCCACATTACTACAGAAACCACAAAACACAGGTTATCACACAAATTCTACCCACACCCAGCTACATGGGGCTAAATGACCAAAATCGCCAAGCCTCTCAAACAAAACATCAAGTTTTTTACTTCCGTCCTAAATGCCTAGTTCTGAACAGACTGCGGGATGTCGGAATTTTGTCACACTGCATTTCATTAAGAGAATGTTTTTAGTATTTTCAGAAACTAGTCAACAGAAGGTCCGACACGGACGCCAATGATACATCAGGGCTGAGTATCGAAATTATTTTATACATGAACATCAATCAATGAATTCCACACTTACAAAGTAGGCTACACAATACTACCGGTCCTGACGTCCCAAGCCATTGCGTGCGTTGTCAACAACAACAACAAGAACAACGGCAATGCACATTTTCTTACGAGACGGTAGAGCTCAAACAGCTGATAGCCTACCACCCCTCAAGTCAACCGGTAAGGTCAATGCTCCGATTACGTAACAACTTCCCCTTCGCGCGTCGTCACATCGGGCTCCGCCTCGTTTCCCCAGCCTGCCGCACCACTTTCTGCCTGATTAGTTTCTGAAATAACTAAAAACATTGACTTTTTAATGATTAATTATCAATTTCAAGATAGGTGACAAATTTTTTACCTAGGAAGCTTAGAATAGTCTCTTCTATCACCAGTGTAACGGACTTCCATCATATCAAATACACCCTGTATATAAAAATCAATGTTACGAATAGTTTGTCTGTATGTATGTCTCCTATGCGTTCATATACCATTCGTCCGATTGCGATGAAACTTGGGTGAAATGTTGAGTACACTCCAAGGAAGGTTTCTGACTTAGTAAATCCATTTTACAATCTATATATATAAAAATCAATGTTACGAATAGTTTGTCTGTATGTATGTCTCCTATGCGTTCATATACCATTCGTCCGATTGCGATGAAACTTGGGTGAAATGTTGAGTACACTCCAAGGAAGGTTTCTGACTTAGTAAATCCATTTTACAATAGGTAGCGCACGCGTAGATTCAACAAATGAGCGACGATGCGCGAAGCGTTTCAAGAAAGTCCCGTATGTGTTCATATACCATCCGTCCGATAGCGATGAAACTTGGGTGAGATGTTGTGTACACTTACGTGAAGGTTTCAAAATTAGTGAATACATTTCACTGTAGATAGCGCACGAGTAGATTCAACAAATGAGCGACGACACGCAAAGCGTTTCAACAAAGTCCTGTATGCATTCATATACCATTCGTCCGATAGCTATGAAACTTGCGTAAAATGTTGTGTACACTGCAGGGAAATTTTCTGGCTTAGTACATCCACTTTACAATAGGCAGCGCACGAGTAGATTCAACAAATGAGCTACGATGCGCGAAGCATTTCAACAAAGTCCCATATAAGGTCATTTACCATTCATCCGATAGCGATGAAACTTTGGTGAGATGTTGTGTACACTCCAGGGAAGGTTTCTGGCTGAGTACATCCATATCACAGTACGTAGCGCAAGAGTAGAATCAACAAATGAGCGACGACACGCGAAGAGTTTCAAACAAGTCCCGTATGCATTCATAAACCATTCGTCCGATAGCTATGCAACTTGGGTGAGATATTGTGTACACATCATGGAAGGTTTCTGCCTTAGTAAATCCACTATACAATAGGTAGCGCACAAATAGATTCAACAAATGAGGGACGACGTGCGAAGCGTTTCAACAAAGTCCCGTATAAGGTCATATAGCATTCTGCCGTTAGCGGTGAAAATTGGGTGAAATATGGTGGACACACCAAGGAAGGTTTCTGGCTTAGTAAATACATTTCACAGTAGGTAGCACACGAGTAGATTCGACAAATGAACGACGACACGCGGAGCGTTTCAATACAGTCCCCTATGCCTTCATATCCCATTAGTCCGATAGCGATGAAACTTGGGTGAGATGCTGTGGACACTCATGTGACGGTTTCTATCTTAGTAAATACATTTTACAGTAGTAGCGCACGAGTAGATTCAACAAATGAGTGACGGGGTGCGAATCGTTTAAACAAAATCCGGTATGCGTTCATATATTATTCATCCGATTGCGATGAAACATTGATCAGTTATTGTGTACACGCCAGTGAAGGGTCTCGACTTAGTAAATCCATTTCACAATAAGTAGCGCAAGAGTAGGTGCAACAAATGGGCGACGACGCGCGAAGCGTTTCAACAAAATCCCCTATTGCGTTCATATAACCTTCTTCGATTGCGATGAAACCTTGTTGAGTTATTGTGTACACGCCAGGGAAGGGCTTCGACTTAGTAATACATTTCTCAATAGGTAGCGCACGAGTAGATTCAACAAATGAGTTACAGCGCACGAATCGTTTTAAGAAAACCCCGTATACGTGCATATACCATTCATCCGATTGTGATGAAACATTGATGAGTTATTGTGTACACGCCAGGGGAGGGTTTCGACTTAGTAAATCCATTTCACAATAGGTAGCACACGAGTATATGCAACAAATGGGTGACGACGCGCGAAGCGTTTCAACAAAATCCCCTATGCGTTCATATAACCTTCTTCGATTGTGATGAAACCTTGATGAGTGTACACGCCAGGGTAGGGTTTCGACTTAGTAAATCCATTTCTCAAGTAGGAAGCGTATGAGTAGAATCAATAAATGAGTGACAGCGCACGAATCGTTCAAACAAAATCCCGTATACGTTCATATGCCATTCATCCGATTGCGATGAAACTTTTGAAAGTTGTTGTGCACGCTCCCACGAATGATTCTAAATTAGAAAATCCATTTTACGATAGCTTAGAGGCAGTGAACGGAAATTGAAAAACATGTTGTGTATCCAAAATCACTTCAAGAAACAGAATTTCAACGCCAACACTTTCTTTGATTGGCATTGCAACGCATGCCGGGTACAGCTTGTATATATATAAAAATGAATGTTCGTTTGTTCGTCTTTTATGCGTTCATAAACCATTCATCCGATTACGATCAAATTTTGGTAAGTTGTTGTGAACACTTCCCGGATGGTTATAGGCATAGTTAAGCCAATTTACAATAGATAGCGTGCGAGTAGTTTAAACAAATGAGTGTTGGCGATGCGTTCATATAGCCTACAATTCATCCGATTGCGGCCAAATTTTGGTGGGTTGTTGTGCACACTCCTGGGAAAATTTTGGTCATAGTTAATCCAATTTACAATAGATAGCGCGCGAGTAGTTTAAACAAATGGGCGCTGGCTATGCGTCCCTATACAATTTATCCGATTACGATCAAATTATGGTGAGTTGTTGTGTACACTTCCGAAAAAGTTTAGGCATAGTAAAACCAATTTACATTAGATGGCGCGCGAGTAGCTTCAACAAAATGGCGAGCGATTCATTTCAACAAAGACCACATGCGTTCATATAGCATTCTTCCCATTGCGATGAAACATGGGTGAGATGTTGTGTATACTCCAGGGAAGGTTTCTGGCTTAGTAAATGTATTTTACAATAGGATGCGCACGAGTAGATTCAACAAATGAGCGACGACGCGTGAAACTTTTCAACAAAGTCCCGTATGCGTTCATATACCATGTGTCCGATAGCGATAAAACTTGGGTGAGATGTACACTTCAGGGAAGGTTTCTGACTAAGTAAATCCATTTTACAATAGGTGGCGAACGAGTAGATTCAACAACTGAGCGATGACGTGCGAAGTCTTTCAACAAAGTACCATATGCGTTCATATACCATTCGTCCGATAGGGATGAAACTTGGGTGAATTGTTATGTGCACCACAAGAAAGATTTCTGGCTTAGTAAATCCATTTTACAATAGGTAGCGCACGAGTAGATTCAAAAAATGAGCAATGGAGCGCGAATCGTTTCAACACTGACCCGTATGCGTTCATATACTATCCATTCCATTGCAATGAAACTTCGGTGAATTGTTGTGTACACTCCAGGGAAGGTGTCTGACTTAGTACATGTACTTCACGAGAGGTAGCGCACCAGTAGATGCAAGAAATGAGCGACGGCACGCGAATCGTTTCAAAAGAGTCCCATTTGCCTTCATATAGCATTCATCCGATTGCGATGAGACTTTGGCGAATCGTTGAGTACACTCCAGGAAAAGTTTCAGGCTTAGTAAATCTATTTTACAATAGGTAGCATACGAGTAGATTCAAGAAATGAGCGACGGCCCGCGTATCGTTTAAAAAATTCCGTATGCGTTCATATGCCATTCATCTGATTGCGATGAAACTTTGAAGAGTTGTTATGTACACGCCTGGGAAGGTTTTCGACTTAGTAAATCCATTTTACAATAGGTAGTGTACGAGCAGGTTTAACAAATGAGCGACGACACCTAATACGTTTCAACAAAGTACCGAATGCCTTCATATACCATTCGACCGATAGCTATGAAACTTAGGTGAGATGTTGTGTACACTTCAGGGAAGGTTAATGACTTACTAAATCCATTTTACAATAGGTGGCGAATGAGTAGACTCAACAAATGAGCGACAACTTGCGAAACGTTTCAACAAAGTACCGTAAGCGTTCATATACCATTCGTCCGATAGCGATGAAGCTTGGGTGAATTGTTATGTGGCTGAGTAAATCCATTTTACAATAGGGAGCGCACGAGTAGCTTCAACAAATGAGCGACGGTGCATGAATCGTTTCAACATAATCCCGTAAGCGTTCATATGCCATTAATCCGATTGCGATGAAACTTTGGTGAGTTATTGTGTACACGCCAGGGAAGGGTTCTGATTTAGTAAATCCATTTTACAATATTTAGCGCACGAGTAGATGCAACAAATAACTGACGACGCTTGAAGCGTTTCAACAAAATCCCGTATGCGTTCATATACCATTCACCGATTGTGATGAAACTTTGTTCAGTTGTTGTGTGCACTTACGTGTCGGTTTCTAACTTACTAAATCCATTTCACAGTAGGTAGCGAACGAGTTGATTCAACAAATGAGTGACAGCACACGAATCGTATAAATGAAATTCCGTATGTATTCATATGTCATTCATCCGATTGCAATGAAACTTTGGAGAGTTGCTCAGACGTTCCCACGAATGTTTCTAAATTAGTTAATCCATTTTACGATAGTTTGGCGGCAGTTAGCGGAAGTTGAAAAATAGAATTGTGTATCCAAAAGCACTTCAAGGAACAAAATTACAACGCCAACATTATATTTGATTGGCGTTGCAACGCATGCCGGGTTCAGCTAGTATATATATATATATAAAAGTGAATGTTCGTCTTTTATGCGTTCATAAACCATTCATCCGATTGCGATAAAAATTTTGGTGAGTTGTTGTAAGCACCTCCGGGATGGTTATAGGTAGGCTTGCCATATTTTTGGTGAGTGAAACCGGGACACATTAATATGGGATGGCCTTACCGGGGGGTCTGGAGGGATATGGAATACCCCCCAATTGAGCGGGGGGTCCGGAGGTCCTCCAACGGGAAATTTAAAAAAAATAGAAGCAAAATGGTGAGTTTTCAGTCTTTTTTAAGCCTCGCAACTGTCGGGAGGGGGGAATCATGAGACTCGCTCAGCCAGAGAGTTGAGGGGACTGGCAGCGCTGGGCAAATAGTTCCTGCGACGGATTAGCAGTTTGGGCTATTGTTTTGTGTCATTCGTTTGAATACTTTTGACCTCTTTGACGTTGTGCGCGATAGTAAACGATGTTGATTGTTGAAAAGTAACCGATTCATAAAAGATTCTTAAACACATAAATTCATTACTTTTTACACCTTACAGTCATTTTCCGGGACTTTGATAAAACCGGGCGGGACACCAGGACAAGAGCAAAATACCGGGACGTATGGCAAGCCTAGTTATAGGCATAGTTAAGCCAATTTGAAATAGAGAGCGCACGAGTAGTTTAAACAAATGAGTGTTGGCGATGCGTTCATATAGCCTACAATTCATCTGACTGCGACCAAATTTTGGTGGGTAGTTTAGCACACTTCGGGGATGGTTATTAGGCATAGTTAATCCAATTTACAATAGATAGGGCGCGAGTAGTTTAAACAAATGAGTGTTGGCTAAGCGTTCATATACAATTCAGCCGATTGCGATAAAATTTTTGTGAGTTGTGCACACTTTCGGGAAAGTTATAGGTAGAGTAAATCCAATTTACAATAGATAGCGTGCGAGTAGCTTCAACAAAATGGCGTGCGGTTCGTTTCAACAAAGACCACATGCGTTCATATACCATTCATCCCATTGCTATTAAACATGGGTGAGATGTTGTGTACACTCCAGGAAAGGTTTCTGGCTTAGTAAATCCATTTTACATTAGGTAGCGCACGAGTAGACCCAACAAATGAGCGACGACGCGTGATACGTTTCAACAAAGTCCCGAATGCGTTCATAAACCATTCGTCCGATAGCGATAAAACTCTGGTGGGATGTTGTGTACACTTCATGAAGGTTTCTGACTTAGTAAATCCATTTTAAAATAGGTGGCGAACGATTAGATTCAACAAATGAGCGACGACGTGCGAAGCGATTCAACAAAGTACCGTATGCGTTCATATACCATTCGTCCGATAGTTCAAACACGGGTGAGATGTTGTGTATACATCAGGGAAGGTTTCTGGCTTAGATCATCCACTTTTCAATAGGTAGCGCACGAGTAGATTCAACAAATGAGCGACAACTCGCGAAGCGTTTCAACAAAGTCCCATATGCGTCCATATACCAATCGTGCGAAAGCGATGAAACTTGGGTGAATTTCTGGGTATACTCCAGGAAAGGTTTCTGACATAGTAGATGCATTTTACAATAGGTAGCGCATGAGTTTATTCAACAAATGAGCGACGGCACGTGGATCGTTTCAACCAAGTACCGTATGCGTTCATATACCATTCATCCGATTGCAATGAAATTTGGTGAATTGTTATGTGCACTCCAGGAAAGTTTTCTGGCTTAGTAAATCCATTTTGTAATAGGTAGCGCAGGAGTAGATTCAACAAATGAGCTATGGTGCGCGAGTCGTTTCAACAAAGTCCCGTATGCATTCATATACTATTCATTTGATTGCGATGAATCTTTGGTGAATTGTTGTGTAACTCCAGGGAAGGTGTCTGGCTTAGTACATGCATTTCACGACAGGTAGCGCACGAGTAGATTCAATAAATGAGCAACGGCACGCGATTCGTTTCAAAAGAGTCCCATATGCTTTCATATACCATTCATGCGGTTGCGATGAGACTTTGGTGAATCGTTGAGTACACTCGAGGAAACGTTTAAGGCTTAGTAAATCTATTTTTCAATAGGTAGCGTACGAGTAGATTCAACAAATGTGTGACGGCATGCGTATCGTTTCATCAAAATCCCATATGCGTTCATATACCATTCATCTATTGCGATGAAACTTTGTTGAGTTGTTGTGTACACTTACGTGAAGGTTTCTAACTTAGAAAATCCATTTCACCGTAGGTAGCGCAAGATTAAATGTTAAAAATGAGTGACAGCACACTAATCGTTTAAACAAAACTCCGTATGCGTTCATATCCCATTCATCCGATTGCGATGAAACGTTGGCGAATTGTTGAGCACTCTCCCACGAATGTTTCTAAATTATTTAATCCATTTTACGATGGTCTAGAGGCTGTTACCGGAAATTGAAAAAAGATTGTTTCCAAAAGCACTTCAAGAAACAAAATTACAACACCATCACTTTCTTTGATTGGCATTGCAACGCATGCCGGGTACAGCTAGTATGGAATAAAATTTTATTCGCTTTTAACGTGCCATTTAGGCAAGTATTCTATGAGGTGACGCCAACTTTACCATCGGAGTGGGAGAGACGCTACCAAGATCGAGGTTCTTATTTCTCAAGTCTTCACTGAGAGTGGACGTGCCAATCGACTGCGCTATAGAAGGAAGACAAAGCCTATATATATATATATTCGAGGCAACGTTGAAAGAAATAATACAACAATAATTAATTAAACAACGAGAATTACGGATATTACTTGCTTAATTACTACAGGATATGTAATCTGCTAGAACGAGATTAAATCAACTACGAGAATATTAGTTGAGACGACGCTTCAACGTGATTGAAAATTTTATTTCCACGCATTTCATCACCCTGTTACCGACAGCAGTGGCTATGCTCGCTAAAAGTGCAGCGTTAGGCTATGGGGCCAAGCTCTCTGCTGACTCGGTAGACGCGCGGGTTCGAGGCCCACCGTCGGCCGTCCTTGACATAGTTTTCCGTTGTTTCCCATTTTCAACACCTGGCAAATGCTGGGACGGTACCTTCTGACAGGCCACGGCCGATTCCTTCCTCATTATTGCCCAGTTTCATTCATCTCCGTCCATTCCATCTCTCATCCCGACGCGCAGGTTGCCCACGGGCGTCGACTAGTAAGACCTGCACTCGGCTTCTCAAGAGGTCACACGAAAAAAAAAAACCTGTTGTACCAGCTAAAGTTGAGAGGGGAGTTAAACATTGTTGAATCTACAGAGAGTGGAATGTCTTACTAAGAAGATACAGGGAGCATAGCTATGACAACAGCGAGAATATCCGAAATGACATAATACTAACGTCGCGGAGGAGATGAACATCTAGTCTCTCTGCATACATCAAATCTACATCTACAAGAGTCATTTCATCGACCACTATGATGGATACGCATATCTATCTGAACTGCGTCGAAGAAGACAGACGAAATTCCGGTACGGGCGCGGTTAGGGTTATCCCAGCGTGATTAAAGAAAGAATTAGTTTCCCATCTCATTAAGAAGATAGCCGAGCAGAATGGACGACCACACGATGACGTTGGAGCTCGAATCCAGTTCTTGGCAGTTTGGCGAATTCCGAAGGAGTTCGAGGAGGGTCTTACACGGCAACGTGAAGGGGCGATTTCTCAGAAACAATCCGTTTCTGATGAACAACGAGGGAAATCCACTTATAGTGAACTATACCCAGCACCAGGAAGTCTCGAGACCAACGAAGTATCCCATTTCGTAGAATTAATTGTAGAAACGTTTGAGAATATCCGACTACTTTGTATATTAATGCCATTTTTCTACATCTTCGATTTATTTTAATATTTTTCAATTTTATATTTTCATCGCTATGTCACGTTGAAGTTTCATTTTCGATTTTCATCGATTTTAAGATTTGCAAGCGATTTTTAGACGATTTAAATTTGCAATTTGGAATTTAGAATTTCATGCGAGTTCGAATTTATTTGATGTAGATCTTATTGTTTGGTTCGAATTGATTAAGTTCGAATTTGTATCGCTCGAATTTTGTTCAGATTCAATTTTGTTACATTCGAATTGTATTTCGAATTTAATTGTTTTAATTTGGATTATATCGTTTTTGATAACGAAGGTTGCATAATGTATATTCCAAGTTGGAGTATATTTTAAAGAATGCGATCGATGATGATCTATTTTGAAAATCTGAACGAAGTAATAGTCTAATAACTTATCCGACAGATTTGGTTGTGAATATTTAGTGACATGGTTCACAAATGTAACAGTATGGAACTCTATTAGAATTGTATTAGAGAAAGAATTGGAATCATATTATAATATGAGGAAAAGCAAATACAAGTTACGACGTAATATTGAAAGAGTAAAATGTTTAAGAAATACTTGAGTGAAGTATGACAGCTGATGAAATCTTACATTGAAAAAGTTAGCCTATTTGAGAAAAAAAAATATCAATTAATATGCTAAAATTGGTCCTGTTAACTCAAACATAAAATAACAGCGTTTCGGCCCGCTGTGCCGTTGGGCTCGTCAGTTGGTGCAGACACACCTCACCAATACGCGTGGCTAGCACATACTGAGAGGGCCATCACAAGACACAAAATACAAGTAGTATTGACGTCACGAGTGATGCCAATGCGCTACGGAAGTCAAGCTCCCTTTATAATACAAAAGCCTTACCTTGACAATCCAAATAGGTTATGAATATTCCCGAATGTGAATATTATATTATTTCCGTTTGAGCAGATGAATTATCAATTAATATGATAAAATTGGTCCGGTTAACTCAAACATAAAATGCCCAACGGGACACCGGGACGAAACGCTGGCATTTTATGTTTGAGTTAACCGGACCAATTTTATCATATTAATTGATAATTCATCTGCTCAAACGGAAATAACATCATATTCCAATTCGGGAATATTCATAACCTATAAGAATTTAAATGATGTTGAAAGAACAGTATTTTATTATACTGTAATACTTTTTAGGATAATTTATCGAAAAAACAATATTTTATTATGGTATTAGGTAGATTTCTTTAGAAAGCTAACTATTGCAATGGATCCCATGTTTCGACTTCCGGAAAATTTCGACATATCTTCGCGTTTCACATCCCCCAGACCCCAAAACCACCGTCAGTTCAAAAGTTTATATATAATTTATGTATATATGTATATATATATATATATATATATGTATATATATATATCAGTTTCTTGTGGACACGATAACTGCCGTAATTTTGCACCAATCACTTTGAATTTTTTACATAATATGTATCCCTATAAAATCTCGGTCGTGTTCGTTAATGGGCAAAATCGGTCAAAGGGGGTAAAAATGGTTTTTTTTTTCGAAAAAGTGAAATATCGCTATAACTCTCTTAATACATGAAATATCGAATCCCTTCAAAGTTCATAATATGTGTCGGATAAGTGCCAAAAATTTATGTCAAATAAGTTTTTTGATAGCACCAACCATTGACCAAAGGGGTGGGAAAAAGTGTTTTTTTCGGGAAACATTAATCATATCTCTTTTAATAGGCACAATATCAAAACCGCACAAAATGGACAATATTCCTCCAATAATTACCAAAAAATTTTGTCTGAAAGAATTTTTGATATGACCCACCATTACGCCACGGTGTGAACAAAATGATTTAAATTATAAGAAAATGCCAAGTGCCAAGAGAGGTTGCCATGACAACTTTACTTTTAACTGATAAGGGATGACCATCAGCAGTTGCTATGACAACGCCACTGCACGAGATCACATTCAGTTTTCATATGTCAGTGGGAAGCGACTTCGGTATCGGAACTGGTAGCATGCTGAACTTCTATGCCCAAGGTCGCGGGTTCAAACCCGGCTGAAGTCGTCGGATTTACTAAGAGCGCTAAAAAACCTGAGTTTGCTTTCCTTCGGAGGGTAAGTTCCAACGTTCGTTGCGAGTTGCTGATTGAGGTGGCATCTAGTAGCCAAGTTCACAGCTAGGTGTCGTTGACGGCAGTATTTTAGGTAGATTTCATTAGAAAGCTAACTATTGCAATGGGTACCATGTTTCGATTTCCGGAAATTTCGACATATCTTCGCGTTTCACATCCCCCAGACCCCAAAACCACCGTCAGTTCAAAAGGTTATATATAATTTATGTAATATATGTATATATATGTATATCAGTTTCTTGTGGACACGATAACTGCCGTAATTTTGCACCAATCACTTTGAATTTCTTACCGAATATGTATACCCATAAAATCTCGGACGAGTTCGTTACTGGGCTAAATCGGTCAAAGGGGATGAAAATGGGGGACTTTTTTTTCCGAAAAAAAAAAAGAAATATTGCTATAACTCTCTTAATATGTGAAATATCGAATCCGTTCAAAGTTCATACTATGTGTCGGATAACGCTCAGAAATTTATGTTTGAAACTTTTTTTTGATAGCACCAACCATTGACCAAAGGGGTGGGAAAAAGTGTTTTTTTCGGGAAACATTAATCATATCTCTGTTAATAGGCACAATATCAAAACCGTACAAAATGGACAATATTCCCCTAACAATTACCTAAAACTTTTGTCTGAAAGAATTTTTGATATGAGCCACCATTACGCCAAGGGATGAGAAAAATGATTTCGGAATTGTAAGAAAATGCCAAGAGCTATCAGTGGTTGACATGGCAACACTACTAAATTGATGAGGGATGAGCCATCAGACGTTGCCATGACAACGCACTTGCGCGAGATCAGATTCAGATTTCCATCTGACTAAGTGTGATGCGGCTTCGGTGACTTAACTGGTAGCATGCTGAACTCCTATGTCCAAGGTCACGGGTTCAAAGCCGGCCAAAGTCGTCAGATTTTCTAAGAGCGCTAAAAATCCCTCAGTATGCTTTCCTTTGGAGGGGAAGTTCCAACGTTCGTTGCGAGTTGCTGATTGCGGTGGCATCTAGTAGCCAAGTTCACAGCTAGGTGTCGTTGACGGTAGTATCTGGTAGCAACATTAGGAACTACTGCTTGAAATTGAGCGTCTGCATTCCTTACCTGAATTACAGACTAATACAGCTATCACAATTCACACCGTTTATCAGACAGATTCTACACTCACCCAAAGTACACGGGGTTACATGACCACGTTGTCGCAGCCCCTAAACTGAGGAACCAACCAACATCTCTGCGGGAGATATAATTTTGCGTGAAGAAGTAACAGACCGTTACATAGTTACACATCAGTGTCGAAACTTTGCATAAGGACAGTGTGACCACAAGTATAAAAATGGACTCCAAATGACAAGAAGGTTACCGTCATCATAAGACAATAGAATGTTTAAAATATGCATAAAATGACGGAAAACAAAGTTAATTAATCTCCAATTATAAAATACTTTCACGCAATAAATGTGGTCTGATCCTTCTACGAAAACCTGCATATTCTGCCTGTTTTCGACTATCCCCAAGTTTGTCCGGTGAAATCTACCTCCGCCTTCCGGCGTGCCGAGAGGACTTTTTTAATTAAATATGTTTGAGCTGCAATAAGGATTTAGCAACGAGAAGTTATATATTTTGAGAATACAATGTTGTAGTAGGAAGGAACTACGAAGTATATCTAGGAAAGATACATAGGTTGCTTTTTAGTTTTGGCACCTTAGTTATAACTGGATTAATAACTCACTTAGATGGTTCCAAGTTTCACAAGCCCTCGATGCAGTCCCCACCGTTGCGTACAACGTGTTCCCAGCGATGCGGAAGTCGTTGGATCCCGTTGGCACTTCCCAATCTATTGATGGTACGAAGAGAGTGTTCGGTAGCCTGCTTAACGTCATTGTCATCTTCATCTTCGGGATGAGATCGTAGTCGCAGCGACTGATGTCGGGAGAATATGGGGGGTGATAGAGGACCTCCCAGCCCCAGCGATCCAACAATGCCGACACATGGCCTGCTGTGTGTGCCCTAGCGTTGTCATGCAGAACGATGGGCGGTGTAACCATGTGGTGGCGCCGTTTCCTTCTCAGAGCTCCTCGGAGATGGTCTTGCAGAAACGAACAATAGTACGCCGCATTAACGTTTTGCCCTCGGGGAACAGTATGGCAGCGCTTCCGTACCATTGAAGACGTTAAGCAGGCTGCCGAGCGCTCTCTTCGTGTCATCAATAGATTGGGCAGTGCCAACGGGATCCAACGACTTCCGCATCGCTGGGAACACGTAGTACGGAACGGTGGGGACTGCATCGAGGGCCTGTGAAACTTGGAACCATCTAAGTGAGTTATTAATCCACTTATAACTAAGGAGCCAAAACTAAGAAAACCAACTCATGTATTTATTATATTCCCGTGTTGACGGAGGAACATGTTGTATTTATGGCAATGAGCACAGTTATGACATTTTTTCATTTATGTTGAAGAAATAGCTGTAGAGACAGATCTGTGTAATATTTATGATATTGAAAGTACTAATTGTTAAGAGGCAGTATTATTGTACAGGAGTATTTGATTTTTATATTCCTATTTATTTATTGTCGCTTTAACTCGTAGAGTCATATCGCGACATACAGAATTTTGTACATAGCAATAACAATGTTGGATACAAACATTTACTTAAGGTGCGGTATTACAAAAGTTGTTACAGAGGTTATATATCTTGGTACATATTCGTCAGTTTAAAAAAAAAGTTTTTGAAATGGATGTGTTCATTTAAAATCTCACTTAGGCTTCTTCTCTGATGGAGGTTGCATAGAGTTCTTTGTTGATCGTACAAAGTGCATTCTAGTAGTATGTGGTTAACCGTTTTCCTTTTTTGACAGTTCTCGCAAACGGGTGGAGATGTCTTGCAGAAGATGTGTGCGTGGGTCATTTTGGTATGACCTATTCGTATTCTGGTAATGAGGACATGTTCTCGGCGTGGAAGGAGCGGGGTGTCGAATTTATTTGTAGACTCATTCCGGACGTCATGAAGCTTTGAGTGTGGAGACCAGATCCAGTCGGTTAACCATTGTTTGTGGATTTTTGGTTTAAGAGAAGAGGCCACATCATTGTAGGGGTGAGAAAGTTTGGATCTTGAGGGGACAGACGAGTTGCTTTTTTGGCTGCTATGTCTGCTTGTTCGTTGACTTTAATCCCCTTGTGTGAGGGAATCCACATAATGTAAATTTGCTGACCATTATTTGTTGCCGTGTTATATGACTCCAGTATATTTTGGGCTAAAGAGTTGGAAGATGATGAATCTTGAAGGGAGTTTATTGTAGATAAGGAGTCACAGAAGATTAAAAAGATTTCTCTTTTTGTGTAATTCTTGATGGATTCTATAGCTTTTAGAATGGCGTATTGTTCACATGTGTATATAGAGCATATTTTTGGTAATGTATACTTTATCGTATGATCTGGATATACAATAGTGCAGCCGCTACCATATTCTGTCTTTTATCCATCTGTATAAATTGCGGTAGAGGTGGGAAATCTTTTGGTTTTCTCTAGAATGAGTGTCTTGAAGGTGCTACTGTCAGTTGATTCTTTATTAATTTCACATAAGTCTAAAATTGTTGGTGGAGTTTTAATTCTCCATGGCGGAATTGACATATTTGTTGTAGTTCTCGGAGCAATTGGGGGAAAATGAGAGCGGACATCATGTAGGAGTCGTGAAAGTCTAATGTGGATAGGAAGATGTCTTCTTTGCTGCTTGTGGTAGCGAAGAGATTGATTATTTGGGAAAACATAGGTGTAAGTTTTGGAGTGTGGAAACGCTACGACCTTTGTTGCATAATTGATAGTCAGTAGTTTTCTGCGAGATTGGAGCGGAGGTTCATAAGCTTCCATTAGTAGACTGGAGATCGGACTGGTTCTAAAAGCTCCTAAGATGATCCTTAGAGATGTGTTTTGAATAGGGTCAAGTAATTTAAGTGCTGATGCTGGGGCTGAATTGTATATAATGGAGCCATAGTCTAGCTTAGAACGGATGACTGCTTTGTACGTAGACATTAATACATGAGCATTAGCTCCCCAGTTGTTAGCTGCTAATGATTTGAGAACATTAATTCGACGTAGACAGTCGTTTCTTAAAGTTTTAAGATGAGAGTTCCATGTTAGTTTGCTGTCAAAGGTCATTCCCAGTATTTTTATTTCTTTTTCCACTTCGATTTTATTTCCCTTGAGATATAATTCTGGTTGTTCATTCTGTCTTCTCTGTTTGGAAAATAGAATGCTTTTGGTTTTGGTTGCAGAGAAAATGAAGCCTGTATGTTTCTCCCAATTGGCAAGATTGTCGAGGGATTTTTGTATTATTTCTTGGGTTGTTGATATATTACGGCCTTTGCAGAAAATGGTGATGTCATCCGCAAAGAGGCAAGAGTTTACTGGGAGGTTGATGCAAGAAGTTATGCCATTTATGGCTACTAAGAAAAGGGTTACACCAATGACTGAACCCTGTGGGACTCCTTTCTATAATCTGATTTCTTGAGATGGGCACCGTTAACTCGGACTTGGATGCTTCTGTTCTGTAGAAAATTGTGTATGAATCCAATCATATTTCCCTTGATATTGTGTTGTTTTAGGTTTTCGATGACTTGTGTTTTGCGTATCGTATCATATGCTTTATGTATGTCTAAACTGACTGCTAGGAGATGGAGTCCGTGTCGAAAAGCATCTAGAATTTCTGATTCTAAGGTTATTAAGGTATCAGTTGTTGAGTGAAATTGTCTGAAACCACACTGCTCTTGTGTAAAGAAATTCTGCTGCTCTAGTATCATTTTAGTATTTTATTAATAATTTTTTTCATTAATTTGCACTTAGTACATGTTAGAGCTATTGGTCGATAATTATCAGGAATCATGTGGTCCTTTCCTGGTTTGGGTGTAGGAATCATCATGGCTTTCCTCCAAGCATCTGGAAATACTTTCTGAGTCCAAATGAAGTTGAAAATTTCGGTGAGATATTCTAATCCGTCAGGGGGAAGTTCTTTCAAGAATTCATATATTATATCATCAGGGCCAGTACTAGAGTTTCTGCAGTCGTTGAGTTCTTGAGATATTTCGTTTATGCTAATTTCATCATTGTAACTATCATTGGTATTATCAGAGAGGTCTGAGAGTGAGTTATTGTCAGGTCTACGGAAATTTGAGAGTACTTGTTCATTATTGGACTCATTGATATTTTTGCAAAGTTTTTGGCTAAGGTATTGGCAATGTCTAGATGGTTGGTTATTGTTGATCCAGATTTTGTTGAGAGAGTTATTGTTTTTGAGGGATCTTGGAGTCCTTTAATTTTCCGTAAGTAATCCCAAACAGAGTTCTGAGGGGTCTGATTGGAAAGAGAGGACACGTATTTTAGCCAGGAATTTCGTTTGCTTTCTTTGATAACTTTTCGTGCTTTTGCTCGACATCTTTGAAAATTTAATTTATTCTCAAGAGTAGGGTGTCGTTTGTATTTGTAAAAAGCTTGATTGTTGATTTTGATCGCTTCTTTACATGTGTTGTTCCACCAAGGAATTACTCCTCTGTGGGTTACATTGTTAATTCTAGGGACTGATTTTTCTGCGGCTTTGAGTATTGCCTTAGTGAATTCGTTTACAATATAGTTGATATTGTAATTTTTGATGAGGTAAGATGGCAGTAATCTGTTGAGCTCAGTCTTGATATTTTCTCTGTATTGGCTCCAGTTGGCAAGTTTTGAGTTCCAATTCTTAGGATTAATTTGAGGGTGAAGTTTGTTGTTTTTATTAATTGATATAGGGAAGTGATCACTTCGATAGAGGTTTTTACTAGCGTTCGATGTGAATGTTGATGCTATGTCTGCAGTGCATAAACATAGAACAATTTGCTGAACGTTCCGTGCTGTATGTCCCAGTGTGTAGGACCATTGGAGTCTAGTAGGATTAAATTTTCAGAATCTATTAGTGTTTCAATTATTTTTACTCTCTTATTTGTATAGTCATTATTCCAAACGGTGCTGTGGGAGTTGAAATCACCCAAGAGAATAAATGGTTTGGGAAGTTGGTTTGTTGGATCTACTAGGTCTTGCAGGTCTATTTTCTGGCTGGAGGGGAGATATATATTGCAGATAAAGAAGGAAAGTGAAAGGAAAATCATAGATGCTACTGCTTCCAATTTTGTATTTTTTGAATTTATTGAGATAGTCTCAACAGTTGAAATTCCTTGAAAAGAGTAGGACAGAGGATCCTTGTTGAAATCGTATCTGAAAGAAATTATAGGAGCAATGGATCTTTGTTAAAGCTGAGAGTAAGTTGAGTTCTATTACGACAGACCAGTAAGAGGAGGTGAACGGACTATGTATATACTTAGCTGTACGGATTATAGAATCCTGGATTGAAATATTTTATATCGATAAAGACATAGTTATGTGAAAGATTTTCTAGATTCTGAAAGAATTAGGTTGAGAGAGGAAGGAGTAAAGTTGATGTATATATTTCAAGTTTGAAGTAGGCAGTTTGCCATTTGTAAATATTTTATTAAAAGATGTTTAGTTTACGAACTTCATCGTAAATATTTGTAATGCATATAAACCGTGTATAATATTTATAGGAAATACTAAATGCAGTTTAAAGCGTATTTTTAATGTTAACTTATGATAGTAGTTTGTTTTATCGCTCCTGAGGAAGGATATTAGGAAAGTAGGAGACAGGAGTTATTTTATATAGATTAATAAATAGTATTTGTAATGACGGAGATCTACGTCAGGGGTAAATTCATTTGTTTTCCGGGGAATTTAAAATTAAAGACACTAATTTTATTTTTGTCGTTAACTCCCGTGATCCAGAGCACAGCATTCGTGTGCAATAATCCATTTGGAATTATTTTATTTGTGCTTTCATACGCAATATAGTTCAACATATGTTTCTTAGAGGAGCATATTATTAATCTGTTGATGTTTTAATGTTATTAACGAATTGTTTTCGAACTGAACGTGAGTTTCTAAGACATTGTAATTGGAATTCATATTTCCAACGAACGTGTCGATAATAAATGACAGGCACATAACTTACGTTTCCCTGATCTTTTTATAGAAATTTGGCGTTGTCTTTTGTAGTTAATTGGTAGAGGGATGTGCTATAGGGTGGAGGTTTTTCATAGGGACCTGATCCGAATCCTTACGCCCGAGAATTTTGATTCTCGTATTCCCGAATAGTGTTGAGAACCCTTATGTGTTGTAGTTAGATACTATAGCACATTCAGTTCAATTCGCATTTCCATTATCAGAGTGTATTAGCCAAGAAGAACTGTGTAGCTTTTCTAGCCGGGAACTTCAAGATACTACGATCCATCTTCCAGCTGCGGTTATTCGTGGATCATTCCTGGAATTCAGGTACAGTACCATGCCGACTTCTGTCTGGATGGCATTCGAAAACACAAGGATCATACTCAGGATTGCTGAGGATTCAAACTTAAATCTTCATCCTGACTGACGGTTCCCTCTTGTAGTCATAGTGCGTGATTTACCGTGCACGGCTACACTGGGGCGTGGTGACGTGAGTGGCAGTGTTTACGCTAATAAGAGTTAACTTTGAATTTAAGCAATAAATATCCTTCAGGCAAGCAACTCAATGTTCGAAACATCTCTTAATGGCATAGACTAGGACGTTGTCGTTTCTTGGGAGGTTCCTCTTCATTTGACACAGACTTCTCACTTCGAGCGCTAGTATGAGTCATTGCAGAGTTTCACTTAAGCCTTTGGGTATCTACTACCGGTGTGACGATAAAAAAAAGAATTCCCTGAGGCTATTGAACCAAGGAACACATTAAAGAAAGAATTATGTAAATAAGTTAATTTGGCTAGGAGTGGAATCAAAAGTCAATGAGTAAATAAACAAGCGATTTTAGGTTGTTTTTCCGAAACTGCGTTTAGGCCAGAAGTGATTTTTGATCCTTTTTTTAGTTTGGTAGAGTTCTCCAATACTCACAATTTGAAACTTTCCCGGGCCCTTTAGGCCTTCAACGTTTGGCAAAACTAAGGAAATTGGTTTACTTTTCGATTTTGGTAAGATGGGGAGGGAGCCCTACTTTTTCTGCTAAGATGTGTTTTCAACAATAAAATGTATTCTACTGAGTAGCCTCAAGAGAAATGATTTACATACATGGGAGGTTCTAATCGACCACCGGCCACATTCCGCTCCCAGACGACACTTGGTCCTCCGACATCTATAGTGCCCTTAATGGTGACCAGAAGCATGGCCCCAAACATGCTGAACCCCTGCACGACGTCCGTCCACACTACAGCTTTAAGTCCACCCTGAAACAAGGTCACACCATCAGAGAAATAAGAACAATGAAATTCAAGATGATGATGATGATGACTAAGGTTTATTTTGCCTGAAATTTGAAAATAAAGTGGGAATGAAGGGTTACTGGCCACGTTTAAAGCCTATAAGTGCATATTTTGGCAATTTTTATGATATTTTCATACTTTGTTCATTGTAGTGGCATTTATGTATTTATGTATTTTTTCCACCCCTTAAAACCTCAATAAATAACTAATTCAATATTTTTTATACGAGGGTCGAGTCATAAGTCATGGCAACTATTTTTTTCTCGCGAACAGGAGACAACACGGAAAATCTGCGATATGCACTTGGAAATATAGGGCATGTACACTACGTATGCATAGTGAAAATTAAAATGAAAATCCACAGCCTGCTTCCAGTCTCCGACCGGGTCAGGAATGGAATGAATGGAGCCCCTATCTAGCGGCGAGGATATGAACCGTGCCGGCTGCCGAGGCCTGACTCACTCCTTGGGGGCAATGATTAAATGAATGACAGATGAAATGAAATGATAGTGGAGAGTGTTGCTGGAATGAAATTTTGACCGCGAAAACCGGAGTACCCGGAGAAAAACCTGTCTGCCTCCGTTTTGTCCAGCACAGATCTCACATGGAGTGACCTGGATTTGAACCACGGACCCAGCGGTGAGAGGCCGGCGTGCTGCCGCCTAAGCCACGGAGGCTGATGTATGCATAGTGCCTGAAGTTAAATTCTGACGTCATGAGATGCACGTAGCTAAGTGACTGAACACAGGCCATTGGTAAACATTGTTTTATTATTATTATTATTATTATTAATCTTGATTGGTCACATTGGACCACTTGAGTCGTTCCACAATCACTTCTTCTTTGAAGGTAGTACTGCTTGGTTCTTGCGCTCTTTCCAGTACTTTTTCATTCTTTCAGATCGGGATTTTCTCAACTCATCTGAAATCTCCATAGGCTTTCTGTGTGTCATTTCTGCAGAAAATTTGTGAGTTTTAAGTATGGTGTTAATTTTATTTTTCTCCTCGGCATCTGTTATTTTGAGTCCAACTGCTTTGAGATCTTGTTGGATTTCTTGGATCCATTTACCTCCAGTTTTCTTTCCTAGATTTCTCATCACCAGTTGGCGTACAATTCTGTTTTCTGGAAGCCGTAAGATGTGAAAAAAATATGAAATTCTTTTCTTCTTCATTGTGCTGGTGATTGGATCAATCTCACGATAGACAGTTTCATTTGGGAGAATCCTCCAGACTCCCTCAACCTGATACTTTTTATTTATGCACGTTCTAATGATTCTTCTTTCCGTTTTGAGGAGCTGATCAGTTCTTTGTTCATTTTTAATTTGGAACAGTGTTTCACAAGCATAAGTGGCTTCAGGGAGAGTTACAGTTTTATAATGTTGGATCTTAGTAGCTATTGATAGGCATTTTTTATTATATGTTGACCAGGTTAGAGATTGTGCCTTTTTCATTTTATTTGTTCTATTTATCCAAGTTACTTTTTCGTTTAAGTTATGTGTTATAATTTCTCCAAGATACTTAAATTGAGGAACTAGGTTAATTTTATGATCATTTATATAGACTTCATTTATATCTAAGGGTTTCATAGGCATGATCTCAGTTTTTTCAAAGGATATCTGTAATCCTATCCCTTGAGCAATTTCTTGGAGACTAGTGATCTGAGTACAAACCTCTTCCTTGTCTAGTGCTAAAAGAGCCAAGTCATCTGCAAATCCTAAGCAGTTTATTTTTATTGATGGATTTGTTCCAATTTTGATCTTAGGAGGGTTTTCCTTTTGCCAAACCTTCATGATATAATCAAGAGCCACATTGAAAAGCAGAGGGGATAATCCATCACCTTGTCTGAGACCAGTTTTTACTGTGAAAGCTGTTGATATTTCTCCCCTAAATTTAACTTTCGAATTTGTGTTTGATAATGTTAATTGAATGATTTTTATCAATTTAGGATGGAGACCGTATGATCTGAGGATTTTTAGCAGTGTCAGTCTATGAATACTATCATAGGCTTTCTTGAAATCTATAAAAGTGATAAAGAGTTGCTTATTTCTGTTTTTGTAATATTCCATTATTAATTTCAGGCTAAGGATTTGGTCTGGACAACTTCTGTAAGGGCGAAATCCTCCTTGATATTCTCCAAGTTGTGGTTCCAGAATGTTTTTGATCCTGTTGTAAATTATACGAGAGAAAATTTTATATGTGCAGTCCAGAAGGGTAATTCCTCTGTAGTTATCTGGGTTCGTTTTGTCTCCTTTCTTAAATAATGGATGGATTATTCCTGTGGTCCAGTGTGCAGGAATTTCTTCAGTAATCCACATTTTAACTAGATGTTGATGAAGATTTATAATCGCAGGTTTACCAGCATTTTTCCAGATTTCAGCAAAGACTAAGTCTTCGCCACAAGTTTTGTAATTTTTTTGTTCTTTAATTGCGAGTTCTACTTCATTAATGTTTGGAGGATTTATTAAATCAGGTGAAGTTAAAATAGGTGTATCAGTGTTTACTTGCAGGGTTTCCAGTGGATCATCACAATTTAACAGTTTCTCGAATGCTTCTGCAAGGATCTCTGTATTTTCTTGGTTAGAATGTGCTAACTTTCCTGTTTGATTTTTCAACATTAATGTTGGAGCTTCAAATTTTTTTAGATATTTACCAAATGTTTTGTAATAATCTCGAGATTGCTTTTTCTTGAAATCGTCTTCTATCTTTTCCAGTGTATTTTTAAGATGATTACGTTTCGTTTGTCTGATGATTTTATGGGTTAATTTTCTTTGTATAGTTAGTTCTAAATTTGATTCTTCTGACTTTAGAGCTTGATGTTTTATCCATGCTTGGTGTCTTTTCTCTATTGCTTGATCACAATCTACATTCCACCATTCATGTTTTTTCCTTGGATTTATTGGTGCTAACTCCTCTGCTATTGATTTTAATTTAGTGATTAATTCGTCCAATGTTTTAGTGTTGAGAGACTCTTCTCCTGTTCTTTCACAGTACTCTATATTTTTTATTAAGGTAGATGGATCAAATTTCCTCCTATTGTTATTATTAGTTTTTTTCTTGGCCATTGGAGTTAATTTTATTTTTATCTTTACCACATAGTGGTCTGATCCTGAGTCAACTCCCCTTAGAACCTTGACATTGTGAATTTCGCGATGGTGAAATTTATCCATGCAGACATGATCCAACTGCCATTCACCCCTTCTGAAGTCAGGATGTTTCCAAGTTTTCAATTTATGGGGCTGTCTTTTAAAACATGTTGATTTAGAGATTAATTTGTGGTTTCTACAAATTTCGACTAATCTTTGACCATTTTTATTGGTTCGTTTATGTGCTGTCCATTTTCCAATTATATCTCTATATCTTCTTTCTTGTCCAAGTTGCGCATTGAAATCACCAAGGAGAATTTTGATGTTTGATGAAGGGATGTTTATTAAAGTTTGATCCAAAAGATCCCAGAATTTTTGTACTTCTTCTCTGTCCTTAATGGTGTTGTTTTTTGATTAGTAGGAGCATGTGCATTAATAATTGTATATGTTTTATTTGCCGATTTCAAAGTTAGGGTCGTAAGTCTGGAGGATTGAGATTTAAATTCTGTTATCGAGTCAATGATTCTGAGATCTATTAAGAATCCGTTACCAAATTGTGGACAATTTTTCATAACTCGTTTTCCTGGAATTCCTTTATATAGTCTATATCCTTGTGATTCCAGATGGCCTTGATCACTATTTCTAATTTCCTGAAGGGCCATAATTAGAATTTTATGACTTCTCATGATATCCGTGATGATCTTCAATTTTCCAGTTTGAACCAGAGAGTTAACATTATGTGTAGAAAAGAATGAGACTTGTTTAGGTTTGATTTTCCGTAGTATTTGTTTGTTTGCTTTTTGATGAGTTTTCAGACGCTCCGATTCGTCATTATCTTCCGCATGACAGCCCACCGTATCCGAATGCTGTCTTTTCTGTAATCTATCATTACAGACGGCGGAATTATTCTTCAAATGACTTTTCATGGTCGACTATCTAAGGTTTCACCTTGAGGGGAGGATAAATCCTCGAATTACAATCCTGAATGTTATTCAGAAAGGTGAAAGAACTGAGAAAATAATTCTCAGTCCCCCCCAACACTAGTCTGTTCACTGACCCAGTTTCCCGCTGGGATTGATTACCCAACCTTCCACTGGGTTGCTCAGCTTAGCAGGGGACACCACGTGCAGGTCAGTGTTTTATTATAGTATAGACAGAAAATACACAAGACTACGTACAAAGGACTGGTTATAGACCTTCGAAATAATCACCCAAGGTGTCTACCGTGCGTTGCCAGCGGTGTGGCAGGCGCTGAATACTATTCGCTGCTTGTGTATTGCTAACGTGTAACACCTCTCTCCGAAATGCTGTTACGATGTCTTCTTTGTTAGCAAACCATCGTCCACGTAGTGGCTTCTTGACTTTGGGGATTATATCATAGTCACATGGGCTCAGATCAGGCGAATAAGGCGGATGTGGAAGATCCTCCCATCCCCACCGTTGTAAGCGACGCTGAACGTTGGCTGCTGTGTGATATGTCATGTTATCGTGTAGGATTATGGCACGGCGTAATTGGTACAACGAAAAGAAATTGTAATACACTGCATTGACAGTGTGCCAATCACGCACTGGGTGACACACAGTAACACCTTGAACATCGTATGCCAGGATGACCATAACCTTATTGGGCGTCAGATTTTGTCGAACCTTGTGCCTCCGTGGTGACCCCTGACGTCACCATTCACTTACCTGTCTCTTCAGTTCAGGTCCATAAGCACGTGCCCATGTTTCATCGACTGCGATAATGCGATTCAACATGGCTTGTCCTTCGTGCTGAAACGCGCCGTATTCTTGCCGCTGGTATTGTAGTATGTTCTTGCAATTCCGCTATTGTCTAGCGCCTGTCCTCCCGTCAACACTGATCGATCACCATTATCCGTACATCTCTGTCCATGGACACTGGACGGCCTGGGCGAGGCAAATCGGCAGTTGATACTCTACCCCGTTTGAACGTCTCCACCCACCTCGCCACTGTTCTATAGGGCATGGCATGCACACCTAATGCTTCCCGCAGCTCTGCATGGCATTGGCATGGCATTCTGCCGCGGAGAACTGCGATATTAACATATGATCATTGCTCCTGCTTGTTGACTCCCTTTGTGAGACGCTCTAACTCACACACTGAAAGTGGGGGCATGCTCAGACCCACACTGTTATTTACATACTCCATCTAGTAGCATCCTACGCAAGTACATACCGTACGTTTCCAAATGCATATCGTAGATTTTCCGTGTTGTCTCCTGTTCGCGAGAAAAGAATTATTTGCCATGACTTATGACTCGACCTCCGTATTTTGAGCATTTTGTTTAGGTACATATTATCGGGGTGGAGTTTCAAACACGGGATTTGCAAATGATGCAGTAGATATATTTTTCTCTGTGTTCCCGCAACAAGCAGATAGCAGGTTTAGAAGACCTGATTCTAAGAAAAAGCTTCTGTACGGATGTCTCATCGAATAAGATGGCAGCCCAGGAGACAAATGTAGCTCGGAGCATTTAATAAACCAGGAAGCTCCGAATTATCACGGCCTTGATGGGTCCGGTAGGTATTGTAGCTCTATAAGTTTGTATGATTAAATGTGTCTGCTGTATTGGCCTATCGCGCTTTATGTTAGTAATACCCCAATACTTACTACGTAACCCTAAAATGTATACATCATATTTTCCCGTATTAGGTCATATTCACCTAGTTTTTAAGGCATATTTGCTTGCTTATTTTGTAATTTTTGAGATCTTAAACTTCCGAACCCTAATGACGATAATGTTGTTTCAAGTGGCCTAATAACTAGGTTACATATAAATAAATAAGAATGTTACGATGTGTAACATCAGACATGTTATCCTACTATGAATTTTAGAGGAAATATATGTGAAATCCATTTAGGCGCGTGCTGGTGGAAGCTACAAATCATCGAATAAAATGATTTCCGTATTATAAACTACAATATCTGTAAAACATTCCCTTTTACAATAGATTGATATTTGTGCCAATAATAGTATAAAATACCGGTGTATCAACAATTTTACGGGAGGTTTCTTCTATGTCAGATGTTACACATCATATGCGAGTACTGTAAGGCTCGTAATTTATTTTTTCATGGTACCCACAAGCGTTAGTCTTTACTTTAGGAGTTCTTCTGCTAGCGGTATGCTGGTAAACCAGTTATCAGCCGTGGTATTCCTGCCTGTACCATAGACATGCTCTGTGAGCCTGAGGCCAACATCTTTTGCTGAATTAACACGCTGAAAGGACCCTCCATTTCCATGACTGATGTATACAAAGTTCTCGAATCACAGAGTGTTAGTATCTTTATGCCATACTTGGCTGATTTGCTCGGTAGGTATTGCCGGAAGAGACATTTTCCCCTAAACGGTACAAGATGTTCATCAATACATGCGTATTCTCATTGGCAGTAAACCTTTTGACAGTTCTTGGTAAAAACTGTAAACAATTCCAAGATTAGAGCTAATGTATCCAGTTCTATACGCTGTGGACGACCATTTATGTCGTCAAACCTTACACACCTCAAAAGAAATAAAAATCTTGTCAGTAACATGGTAGAGTGGAATATTTATACTCCTAGGCCATTTGTAGAAAATAAATCCTTCAAATTTTAACTTTGCTGAGCGGTAGGATCAGTAATCCCAAGAATGATCGAATTTCCATTTCATCTGTTTTGCGACAAGCACTTTGGTTTGCAACGTAACTACCCCGAATTTTTACAATGTATATATTTGTACATTGAGTGATTGCTCTGATTATTACATCGTTCATGAGCACAATGAAACAATCGTGAGGTGTTTTAGCAACTTTAGCTTGCAATCTAGTACCTGGTAAATGAGTTATGATATTCTGTGATCTGGTGCGTACGTAATTGTTCATTCAAATTTTCGTAACCACATAATTTTTATGTCCTTTCCAAGCATAAATTTCGTCACTCCTGTTGCAACCGGGTTTGAAGAAGGAAGAGTACTGCGCTCGAAATCATGTCTAGCCAAGACAATGTCACCGAACGAGATTCAAACGGAGAGCAGAAGAGAAAAATGTATGTGAATACATTTTTTCGAGATTTGAACTATATTTACACACAGGAAGAGAGATTATGTGTCAGGAAGCAATTGATTAAATTTTAGCCAGAAGAAATATGCTTATTTGGAGAAGAAATGAAAATTTTATTGTATGGAATATTTTAACTAAGGGAGAATCATTTGAACCAAGTCCCGGAAAGTGCACAGTTTTGTAAATGTTACCAGCGAGAAACCAGTTTTCGTGAGCGAGGGAAGTCCGCAAGGATAGACAGAGGTCAGACACACCCCAAGATAGAGGAGTGGGGATGTCGCGTTTACGTCGTGCTTGATAACAAGTGGACAGCCAATCAGAACGAAGGAAGAATGCGAGGGAACATATAAATATTAAATATATTATTTTAATATTATAAAGGATTGTTGCATATCAAATTCACCAGGAAGGAAGAAGAAATTTAATTGGCAAAACAGAAATTAAATTAGATGACTGAGAGAGGAGATATAAGTGAATGAGTAAGTTTATAGACCGGCGAGAGGCTAGTTCAGCAAGTTTGAGAGGGAAATCTAACCGAGGAGGCTAGTGAACGGCAAGAAACGAGGCTCTTATTATTCGAAATTCCAACGAAGAAACACGTATAAAAATTCACTCTTCAAGCAGTATGAAACGAGAAGTCAGAAATTATTAGATTTCAGTAAGAAGAACTACTATGGAAATATGAAACGACAAGAGTAAATGAACTATTACTGCAACTAAGAAGAAATATAAAGCTGAATTTAAGAAAACATACGTCGAGATACTCTACAATACTTAGTATCACAGTATTGGAACTCCTACACCACAATCTACTACGCAGAAGAAGAGAAGTTAGAAATACTGCAATATTTACTTGAGAACCACACTATATTCTACAAGATGTTTTCAAATCAGGTCGAAGGGGAGGAGTAACGACTAACAACTGTTCAGAAGGAAGGAAGATATTCTAATTTTACAACATGAAGGGAACGTAGAGCTTCACTAGCAAGCTAAATACAGAAATGACCATGATAGCTTGACTATGGAATCGAGCTGCACCAACATCAGCAGTTCGTTCAAAATAACACTACAGTCTACTAAAATGAAGAGGAGATCACAGGGAGAGGTGATTTCTCGTCATAAGAAATATCACTGCAAAACCACTAACAACAGAGAACGTCGAGAGAGGTGCCGAATGAAGTTGGATCCAGGTAAGAAGCGTGAGCTGTATCTAGGTCATCTGACCGAGAAAAGGGAAGATTTGCAAGCAGATCGAGGTCAATGGTATGGACGAGGGGAGACCGTCTGGCGCTATCAGCTGTAAACCGGTCCTGTCACCACAACACTCACCTGCAGCCGAGCCAAGCAGAGCACGGAAGCAACGTGACGCATGCAGATCCCAACAGCGAGACGCGTGCCACAATTCAGAAGCACGTGGGAGGAATTCCGCAGATGCCAACGTCTTCAGGTCTGTCACGAGCGATCCAGTATCCAAGGTAGAACAGTGAAATTTTTAACACCTATGTAGTTAGAACTTGTAAGCGTTATTCCAGTATATCGACCAACATCTGACTGTTTTTATTCGTAGTTCATGTTATTATTGATGTCTTAAATCTTGAAATTTTGATAGAAATCTTCGTATTTCCTTTAGAACGTATTTTCAACGTTTATTGGTAATACTCTCCCTTTAACTATTTTTGCATTCTATTAAGCTAACGTTTTTAGATCTTTTCATTCAGATAAATTTTATAGCGATAAATGAAGTACACTACGTTGACGTGTTGTAAAATAAGAAAAAAAAGGGAGTAATGAGTTTGACAAGCGCAATTTTGTAACAAATGAAATGAAAGATGCAGAAGAGACATTATTATCCTGTATAAAGCTAATTCGGTATAGGAACGAAAATAAGATGTATAGAAACCGTAACTATTGGCAGGAGTACTCAATTATTGCATTGAAGGTACTCCACTGTCAGAGAATGTAATTTTTTTGAAACCCAGAATTTTATTTTGACTGTATGAACAGTATGCGTATTTTTAAAAGCAAAGCTGAGAAATGTAAAGAGAAATGTGATGGTATAGATCAATCTTTGTAATAGAAAGGTCATGTAAGACAAAAGAAAGGATGTTTCATATTATATCAAATGACAGAACGTGAGGAGAAGGTATTTTTATTGAATAACCAACGCGAGCAGACTTAAGATTCAGAGAAAGGCTATAAATTGTAACGGAAATTCATTTAAAGCAAAGAAAGGAAGTATGGCATAATTTAATTGAATAGAAATAAGAAGAAGCATTACGGAAGTATTTATATGAGATGCACAAGTAAGAAATAGCACGGAATTGTATAATCGATAGCGGTTATGTATGAAGAGGAAGTCGTATTCATGAAAGGTATTACAGTCGTAATATTTAGTAGGAATACTGAAACTCTTACTTTGTCGAAAGTATTTGGGATGGTTTTTAGAGGTTTGTACATGTGATAAGGAAAATACACGCGTGAGGTTATGGTAAAAGGAAGTGTAGTAAAGACACGGTAATATTGTTAATTAAGAGTGTGAGATAAAGAGATTACGATGAGAAAATATGGAAATACAGTATGTCAGTTGTAGTTTTAATGATGTCATACTCACATTTGTTTGGCACATTTATTAAGAGGGAATGACATACACATTTTATAAGAAGAACTAGTGAGGAATTCTGACTAGGAGATAAACAATAATGAAAAAATAAAACAAAGTCATAGATAAAATATATACAAGTAAAGGTTCTCTTTTCGTCAGAGATAAAACGTATACAAGTAAAAGTTATTCCCGCTAGATGTCTCCGCCACATACTCCCTCCCCAGTGACAACGGAGAGATATCGTGATGGGAATCGAACAGTTCTTCCAGAACGGGTGTAGGACTCTTTCAGTTGAGTCGGTGGGATGCAGATGTCCCTATGAATCTGGTGTTGGCTACTGGCACAAGTTGTGGTAGCTGTGCCACTGTATTCACTATTTAGTAGAAATGCTGGTTTAAGTCTATCAATACATATAGTCTCTTTACCATGGTTGGTAATAACCACAAAGTGTTTGTTGGAGCGAGATATTATACGGAATGGTCCATCGTAGATAAGCTGCAAGGGTTTACGATGAGAGTCATGCCGGATGAACACATGAGAAGAACGCAACAGTTCAGGATGTATAAATGTTCTTTTAACAGCATGATGTTTTGTTTGGACTGGGCGTAAGGATTGAACATGCTGTTTGAGCTTGAGGATGAAAGCCGGAAAGTCTGTCGGTGGTGATTCTTCAAAGAAGTCTGCTGGTAGGCGAAATGGCTCTCCATAAATGACTGCAGCTGAGGAGGAATTTAGGTGAGGTATGATGTGTGATCTGAGGCCTAGCAGGACTGTTGGAAGTTGGGGTACCCAGCTGTTGGTTAACTGAGTCCGAAGTGCGCCTTTGAGCTGGCAGTGCCAACGTTCTATTTTCCCAATTGCTGCAGGATGGTAAGGTGTCGTTTTAATGTGGTGTATGCCCAGGATTTTCATCAGATGGCTGGATAACGAGCAATCAAACTGCTTGCCACGGTCAGCTGTGATGACGGCTGGTACACCAAATGTAACTATCCAAAAGTATAGGATGGCATGAGCTACTGATTCTGCTGTTATGTCCTTTAATGGTATAGCCTCTGGCCAACTTGAAAATCGATCGATGATTGTAAGGATATATGTATATCCTTCAGATGGTGGAAGGGGCCCAACAATATCCGCATGTATGTGAAAGAAGCGTCGTTCCACTGGATCATATGTATTAATTGCACTGTTGGTATGTCTGGTAACCTTGGAGCGCTGGCAGGCTATGCAGCATCTTGTCCAGAGTTTGACATCTGCCTTGAGTGATGGCCATACATATCTTTTTTGTAGAAGTGTGGTAGATGCTTTAATTCCTGGGTGCGTCATATTATGAAGCATTACAAATGCAAGCTTGCGGAATTGGATAGGTAAATATGGCCGCACCTCTCCTGTTGAAACATCAGTGACTAGTTCTGCTCCGGATGGTAAATTGATGGCCTTGAATTGAAGAGATGTGGTAGTTGATTGTAGCAGAGCGTGTAGTTCTTCATCGGATGCCTGTGCTTTAGCTACATCATCAAATGACAATTGTGATGTAATGAAGATAGATGAGATGCGGGAGAAAAAATCTGCTGGAATGTTATCCTTTCCCGGAAGATACTTCAAGTCAGTTGTAAATTGACCTATAAAATCTATCTGTCGGAGTTGCCGTGGAGATACTTTATCTATGCGCTGCTGAAATGCGAACGTTAGAGGTTTGTGGTCTGTAAAAAGTGTAACATTTCTACCTTCCAATAAATGGCGGGAGTACTTTATTGCAGAATAGGCAGCTCACGATCATATGTGCTGTACCTTTTTTGTGTGTCATTTAGAGACTTTGAGAAAAATTCAAGAGGTTATGCTGTACCATCACGGATGCAGTGAGGCTCCAACCGAAAAGTCGTAAGCGTCATCCGACAATGCCAATGGTAGATCACTTGAGGGATGTGCAAGTAGGGTAGCATCAGCAATTTGTTTCTTGAGGTTGTGTAAAGCTTGAACAGCCTCGTTTGTCCATTCAACTGCTCTTCGGTCACGCTTGCGTGTGTCCTTACATAGGCTGAAGAGGCTCTGCTGGGTCTTTGCCGCATTGGGAAGTGACCGGCGATAAAAGTTTACCAATCTTAGGAATCGTCTTAGATCAACGAATGTACTAGGTTGTGGATATGAAAGGATAGCTTCAACTCGATCAGGTAATGGTTTGATTCCTGCAGACGTAACAGAGTACCCTAAGAAGGAAATTTCAGAGGCCCCAAAATATATTTGGACAGGTTTACATTGATAGAATATTTATCTAGGTGTTCCAGAAGCAATTTCACGTGAATCTCATGCTCCTGCTCATCGACAGATGCTATGAGAATGTCATCAAGGTAGCAGAAAATAAAGCCTAAATCTCTCAAAATGACGTCGATATACCTTTGGAATGATGGTGCTGCATTGCAAAGCCCAAATGGAAGTTTAAGAAATTCAAATAGGCCGAAAGGAGTGATGACAGCAGTTTTAGGTATATCCTCTTCAGCGACTGGAATGTGGTGAAAAGCTCGAATCAAATCTATTTTGGAGAAAACTGTATGCGTTTACAGGTCTGCTTTCTGTCATGTGCAGTGGGCGGTAGGACTGACACATCTGCTCCTGTATCAACCAGGAATCGTGTACCAGAGGAACGGTCTGTATCAAATACACGGCGAGAATTTCCTTGGCCCACATTACTATGTGCCGCGTCTAGCGAGGGGCCTGAGCATTTCCCGAAGCAGAGGAGGCTGTGTTATATGAGCATGGGTTGACACACTTCCTAGCTATGTCTTGGTATGTGAAATGGTACTGTCCCCGTTTACCTGGATAGTAGGCTGTCAGATATCCGCCCCCTCAATCGGATTGCCAATTATCAATTGCACCGGCACAGTTACATCAATGAAAATGGCACTGACAGATACTATCGAGATAAGAGCACAGAAGTTCACAGGAAATCATTGTGGAACACACCAAAATAGACGGGGGTTCATACTTACCGTTACTTACCTCTTAATTATCTCGGGGTTTGAGTTGACAACAGGATCACTAAAAGTCTGTTCACACAATAACCTCCACCATGACATTTAAAAATGAACCAAGAACGAAGACGAGAACTTTGAACTGTACAAAAGCTTTATTTCTAATAAAGGGTATGATTTTACTAACACAACAAAATCAACGTGGCTATCAGTAGCCCAAGTCAATCTGACTACGTCCTCAGTAGGACTTGCAAAAATTATCATACAACATGATATAAAACATTTTAGCTCCCAAGAGCTCCAAATAACGTAATATTCATAACACTATTGGATTGGAGAAGGACGTCAGGGTGTGACATATATAGAGCATTTGGTTTCCTTTTAATAAACATGAGAATGGTATTTATAGTCGCAAGGCCAGAGTGTGGACGACCTCACACTGGTAACCAGATGTTGGCCCAGCTGCAAGCTACCCTCGAACCTGTTGCATCCTGGTCAAATGCACTCCCTTCTCACATGCTATGTTACGTAAGAATACAGCTTGCTCTCTGAAGCTTTTATCTGTCTACAAGACAACTCACATTAATAATTACGCAAATCTTTCAAGTACTTTGCTCCCATCCTATTGGATCATTATGTTAATTCCCTAAATTTGTTAACTTCAATCCAAATGTTTAATTAGCTCTTAAATGTTTATAACAAAATCACATAAATTATTTTTAACAATTAGAAATTGTTTATAATATTTGTCAAAGACAATAAAAATATTTTATACACGCCTTTAACATCACTCTCGTTTCACATTATTTTCAAAAATATTTACAGCAATTATTTACAATAGTAACATTTAAATTGTTTAAATTATTAATTTAATAAATACATTAACCACATGTTCATCCGGTTGGTAATTTTCATAATCGTGTTTAATATAATCGACCAATGAAGGTTAGTTATACATGTTAATGTCACAATCTGGTTTAATAAAGGTTTTAATAATGATTTGTGACGGCAACCTTCATTCAAAATCTTATCTCAAATTCTTTCAAAACTCGTGTTAATTATAACAGTAAATTCACTTGATTTATTTTCAACGAACTATGACAATCTTACTCCAGCGGAAAATCCTTCGCTAACAAGTTAATGCACAAACTGCATTAAAAATATGCCCAAAATCCTCATATATTAATCTATATGGTATTAAACTTCCACATAACTTACAAAACTTCCACAAATAATTCTTTAACATTAATTCCTGTGGGAACTTCCTTCATATTCAAGGGCATTATACCTCAGCGACTTTCAACACGCGCTGCACTAGCGATTATACATTTATAGTTCCACTTAAAAATTTTTATAATCATTAATTGTTTCAAAACTGTTTTTTATTTAACCTTCGTGGATTTCATTCATGAACCGAAATGAAGTCAAAACTTGCCAATCACAAACAAATTTAATAGTGAATACGCTTATATACGCCTGTCTGGTCTATCAAAATTTAAGATTAACATCTTAAAAGAAATTGTAGTATGAAAATACTATCATCAAATAAAGTGCGACTAAAATGCAAAGTAGTCGAATAGAATCCAATTAGACTGGGGAATGCAAACATCGTTATATAAATCTCTAATTGAGAAAAACTCCTAACAAAAGTTCTTGACTTTAATGCATTCAATAATTCATTATTAAAGTTACTCTTTCACAAAAGTGTCTATAATGCAATGTTCATTCATAACTGACGATAAATGTCTGTGTTGCAATCAATACAAATAACGACTAGTATTTCCAAGATCGTCGACAACGTAAGAGATTTTAACGCTCTAAAATCATTTAAATGTTCTTCCTTCTTGATGATGACAGAAAATTGGTCAAAGTAATTAAACAGGGGTAGAATTACTTTAATAAAATGACACGCTGTCTGAATTTAAATCTGCCATTAAAATCATTAACTTACAGTCAAATCGTGACTACAAAAAAATATTAATTATTGAAAAATTCTAAATATCAGTCTCAACTGATTCAAAATCGTTAACTATGCCCATGACATAACAATGTCTTAATAAATCGTCGAAAAATGCAAAACTCATCAAGGTGTACTGAGAATAAGAATCTCAACAAGAAAATAGGGCAAAAATACATGAGGATAAAAATATGGGAAAAATGGTTGCTCAAACATCATTAGTAAACTCAAATACCATAAACGTTCACGACTACCTTATCTGCGGATTGACGTTCCAGAGGAAAATTCCCCAAAGAAGACTGCTGATGGATCCATTTCACCACGTTAAAGCTGAGCTCCATCCTCGAAATAGGAAATAGCACCCTCGGAGAATCGAACTGCTTCCTTCTCCGGAAATCGCTCTGCTCCTCGAAGACGAATAGACATCCTTCCGGCAATAATCTTCTTTGTGAGTCGGGATATCCCTGACCTCTCTTGCAAAATTCCCTGAAGTTCCAGTAGACAATCGTCATGAAGTTTTGTAGAAATTTCCGACGAAATTATTCATATTCAGAGTATGAAATTGTTTCTATGGCTGTTCGATGGTATTCAGCCTTTAATTACGAAACATGGGTGTAGATGGTATTCACCGCATGTTCGCTTGTGTGGAATAGCAATTAGCGAAGTTCCATGTCGCTATCTTACTCCGTTGAAGTATGTCCCAATTGCAATAAGCCTTTTAGCCCTCCATCTGCTCTTCGGTTGTAGTGTTAGAAGAACAAACTGCCGTATTCAATTGCTCCATTATACTGTATCGTTGTGTAACCAAGCAATCTGAAGTCTTTCTATTCCACTCGCAGCGTCAGCCGTTGCGTTGATTCTGGCTATACAAAAGTGCTTCTCTTGTGGCGAGATAATCACTTTTCTCAGTCGTATAAAACTGCTAATATCTTTCGAACTAATCGGTCGAAATTGTTCAGCTTTTCTCTATAACTGCATGTAGCACTGCACAATACAATTAGCTTATCGGTGACCGCTAACTGTTCGAAGCTAAACTTGTAGAAGCTTTCTAAGGTCCGTTTCAACTTCACCTAGTTTGACTTGGATCTCGTTAATATAGTGGCCTCGCCACGCGTTATAAAGACGATTCTTTTCACTGCTGTTCACTTCGACGTCTCACTATAATGAATGTATAAGAAAAGAACTTTCACAATAGACTTCGATGATCTGAGAATGAGATCTCAGAATGATCAGAGAACGAAAGAGACTCCTCTCTTCTGCGCAAGCCCTTTTATTAACTTCACGAGGGGCGTTTCCATCCCTTCCAAAGCGTGGTACTGCGTCATCGCTAAAAGTTCCAACTTCGTTAATACATGACGGATTTTCAAAATTCAAAAACTGAAAATAAATTTCACCAAAATTCCAAATCAATGCTTTTACTGCAAATGGATTTCCACAATTCTGCATTCCAAAAGTAATAACAATACCATAGTTTCAGCAATCTCCGTCTTCCTTTAAACTATCGTTCATTGGTTCATGCCTCTCCTCCAATAGCATAGTTTCTTCCTCAGCCGAATTCCTCGTTTCCTGCGACTGCGTCATAAATCTTGGAACATTCTCGACTAAATGCTGACGTCACTGAGAATCTCAGCTCAAGTAGCCTGCTGGCATATTATTTACGTCATCCGTGCTTACGTCATGACTACCCACGTCATAACTATGACAACCATAACTTTCATTATAATTTCAAATATAGCCACCGTGGTCTCTACATAATTCAATTACGGGGGCAGTACCAACATAATGAACTATCTGGTCGATATTGGCGATAAGATGATCTAGGTCTAGATCGAGACCTAGATCTAGGTTCGATGACGGGTTGTAAGTGGGTTCGAAATCAGACTGTTTATAGATAAAGTAAGTTGTTATAATTGTGACTCTAGTCTGAAAATCCTGTCCACCTGCTGCGTAGGAGGTTCTGCGGCGGGTTGGCGAGATTGAATCACCGATAGAAATTGCGAGGGGTTTGATAAATCTAAAATTCTATCAGCTAATGCGGGCAGGTTGTCTAGAGTATCGTTGCAGGATGCTAGAATCGATCTTAAATTAACTGGGAGTCGTTGCAGAAAGATTGTGTGTAGAAAATCATCCTTGACTTGTGTCCCCGCAAGGGCGCGCATTTCTCGTAAAAGCTGGCTTAGCTTTTTGTCTCCCAAGTCAAGCTCTGTGAGTAATTTCGTCACTTTCCATCCTTCTGATTCTTCAAATTCAGCTATTAACCGGGCCTTCAGGTCCAAGAAAGGCGTATTCGGAAGTGGTCTTACTAAAAAATCACTTATAAGTTCGGCAACGTCTGGCTCCAGTGAGCCGATAACATAGTTGAACTTCGTAAGCTCTTGTGTGATGTTAGCTGTAGCAAATTGGGCCTCGATCTACAGTAGCCAAACCTTAACATTTTTACGCCAAATTGGTGGGATTTTAATTGACACTCGTGAAATTTCAGGTTCGTTATGAGATGTAGGCATACCTGATAGCGTCGCATCGGTTGGTGTGTTGTCCGTGCGAGGCATGGTCAATGTCGTTATTTTATTACACGATAATTTAACATTCACTCAAACATCACGTCAGGGTCACCACTGTGGTTTTAATGATGTCGTACTCACATTTGTTTGGCACATTTATCAAGAGGGAATGACATACACATTTTATAAGAGGAACTAGTGAGGAATTCTGACTAGGAGACCAACAATAATGAAAAAAATAAAACAAAGTCAGAGATAAAATATATACAAGTAATGGTTCTCTTTTCGTCAGAGATAAAACATATACAAGTAAAAGTTATTCCCGCTAGATGTCTCATCCTCACAGTAAAGTGAGGTCGTAAAATGTATTTGTGTAGAGTTAAAAGTGTGAGTAGTGATGATTTAATGCCATGCACACTTATTCTTTGGTAAAAGCTAATCTGAAAGTCATGCGTCGCAAGTTTGAAATGTTATTGAGTGTATTAAACACCGGATTTGTAATATAGTGAATAGTTCTGAACTTAATTGTTTGTAACCACAGATTCACATTGGACAGAGAAATGTATATTCATGATTTGACAGAAATATTGTGTGAGATACAAAAGCAGAGAAGTGAGATGAACTTTATGCCGATAAAGCAGAAAGAGAAATCGTGCAGTTTGCGATATTGTACATAAATGTATTTAAATAATAATAATTATTATAAATAATTCATTAATCATTTTCTACACCTAATATGTATAGCTCTGACGCCATAATTGCGATAATATAACGCTGTATTAAACAGGGAGAAAGCTTATGTATTGTTTTAACTCTGAAGTGAGTTAATTTTAGGACTTGAGGTACAGTAATTTACGAAAGTGTATTGTTATTGCTTTTCTAAATCATTCTAAGAAAGATGAACTCGTAACTGTTTAAATTTGATGCAACATAGACTTAGTTAGTCGCATCCATGTCTAGAGAAGACATTTATTTCTATTTGAGTGTTTATTTTTTATCTTAATAATGTTAGGGACATTATTGTAGTGTCCGTCTTGGAATAAATGGCAAGTGCTTTTTTGTACACTTGCTCCGTTTTTTATAGAGCTGATCTTTATTCAATACTTAATTACGCTATAGCGATACTACTAGTTCTATGCAGAAAGTGAATCGACATAATTTACCTTATCTAACCCGAGAGCCGAGTTGCTCACAGTGCTCAACTTTTGATATTTTAGGCTGTTCGGTGTGCAACTAGTTAGTAGTATGGTTAGATATGCGCTATGTGTGTCAAGGGTTCCCTAGTCATCAGTCCGGTAGGAAATGTTAATTTCTTAGCTGGATGTTGACATCCCTACGATCCTTTTTCCATCTGCGCGGATTTTGGACTGTGACTCTGAGGAATTCGGGCGCAGTACCAATAACGGGAGATGAACTCGTTTCGTACTAATCAGCCGCACTTTCATTCGATTGCTCACTTTCAGTCAAATGCTCACTAAGTTCACAATCATCCCGCTCACCATCATCTGACCCCTGAAATTCTGAATCGCCACATGAATTTTCAGTTTCTTCTTCAAGCCTTCTCCTTATACGCTGTTGTTCCTTACCGGAAGACATGGCAAGGCAAACGAAGCCTCCACAGTGAACTGGGTGTATAATCTCAATATGACATTGCCAACAAAGATATTACGCAAGTTGATAGGTGGGGTGTATACAGCACCCCAGTGTAAATAAACGTTTATAACATTCAAACAGTTTGTTATTTATAGCCAACAATGAGTTCATTTCAAATGACAATGTTCGGTGAGAAGGTACTGAGCCCGCCGCCAGCATAGCCAACTTAGTAACTTTACAACATAAATAATGATGCTGGGGTGTTGTGAGCACCCCACATAACCACTGGAGGGTTAAATGGACTCATAACCAATACAATTATTGTTAAATTACTGATGACTCACCACACATGTGTAGAATATGCAAACCATGAAGATGATTATCGCAATGTAGTGGTAATCTATTCCAGTAACTGAAACAAAGGTGGAGCGCACTTAAATATATAATATTGTTCAGAATAAAATAATCAACTCAGGTAGTCAACTTAACTTCATATCTCATGCACATGCACGTGTCCACTTTATTTTAACGACTGAAGATTCTTAATTGATGTTATCTGGGAGGAAACACCTGATTATTATTTCCTATATCCCAACTTACCTTCTTCCTTATCTGATACTCTGGTGCTCTAATGTTTCAGTTAACAATATACATTTCCGTGTAGCCTATCGTTGAATATTTTTGTAGATTACCTTAAGCATTAGAAAATTTAATCTATGCTGATATGTTATGCTTACCTTGACCGAAAGTAATGGCTGGCATATAAGCAAGTACAGACAGGTACAGAATCTGGAATAATTCAAAGTTCCAGTTAAACAAAGATTTAAATAATACGTCTCTTATCAAAACAATCACCAGCCACGTTGGCTGAGAACGCTAATGCACTACCTCGTTTATGGGACATCTTGGTCACTATCCCCGTGTACTTGGGTGTGTGTCGGATTTCACTGATGACTTACGTTCTCGCCTGCTGTGCCCAAAGTCACAGGATCGAGTCCTGGCGCAATCAGGTGGCATTTAAGGGAGAGAAAATGCGAGGTAGGCATGTCAGTAGATTTACTGGCCCGTTCAAGATCCCCTTCGGGGCATAATTCCGGCACCCCTAGGGTCTAAAAGTCGCAGTAGTCAAAAGGGACGTAAAACCTCTAACATTGCATATTCACAAATGACTTATGCTTCACTGGTGTGACTGTGGCAGTGTGTGTGAAACGGTTACTGAAGGGGGTTGGTACTCCTGGGCTTGAAATAAGGCACTATCCTCGCATTTTCCTGAGGGAATATGGAAGGACCATGGGAATAACCAACTGCTGATGTCAGACTCAGACCAACAATCTAAGGATTGCAGCAGTCGTTGTGCACGATTTGAAGTGTAAAGCTACACCGCGGTATACAGTAATTTCTGAATGAATCCACCCAAAAATATGTACTGACTACATCATATTTGCCAGGAGTCCGCCTCGTTGCGTACTAGATAATATTCTCGGCTGTCACCTGGGTTGGATTCCAGGCTCAGCCAAGTTTGATTTTAGTCTGAAGTCTGGCAAAACTGAGAATAGGTGGGATAGATTCTTACCTAAACCATCCTAGAAGTGATTGTCCTATGTATCCCACTTCTGCGATGCTACCAATGCCGGTCACGGTCTTTTATAACCCAAATACTACCTTAATTACAAAAAAAAACAACTAGTACAGACACCACAGTGACACAGGTTATCAGAAAAATTGGCACACTCCCAATTACTCAGGACTACATGACCACGATGTCGCAAAGACCCTGAAGAATCAACAAAAACAAGCAACAATCTTTGCCAGTATATGAAATAAATTTGGGCTGAAATTGATATGGGTCAACTGTGTTCTGAAATGTCTCCGAAATACTTGCAGTCAATGTTCTTCTCCAATAATTGTGTGTGTGACCAGCGAATGGAAGTTTTATCACCTACGAAAGGGCGTTCAGCAGGGTTCAGTACTCCGATCTGATGTACATGTTACACCAAATTCATTTGGATTGTTAAGACTTATTGGGGTCAAACATTTCAATTACCAACAGGAATGAAAGAAAGGCCTGAATCCAAGAATCCAACGTGTCTTCCAAGCAAATATTGCTTGGCATACTTTATTTAACCTGTATTCTGACATAACGTTGAAGGAAGTTGTATATAACGCGGGCTATCAAGTTAGGAGTTAATGACATCCTTCAAAATACAATCAAATATCATGATGTGTAATAGCATGGAGGATTTACAACATCTAATAAATGGGATGGAATGTTTAGGATTTCATGGCCGTGCCACCCCATACGAAGTAAAAGAAACCAAAAAGCACTGCAATGTGTTTCATAAATGGAATGTAGGCCCTATCAAGTAGTTGCTATCCCAAAACACAAGAGATTCCAATCGGTTCACAAGGCTGAAACATCCACGGGTACGCTATGGGCACTTTTCACTTTTTACTTATTTTTGTACATACACAGGAAAATAAGCTGTACGGTTTAAGTTATGGTAGGAATGTAGTTTTTGGCCTAGGTGTCCAGTTGGGCGAATAGGTAGCAATTTGTTTTAAAGAACTCTTCACCTTGTACAGTATTATGTATTGCCTTTCTAATTCACTTCGTCCATCCCAGAAATAGGGCTAAAGTCTTGTATTCTGTAAGTTACTTGTAGTTATTTCATTTAAGTTATAGGTCTTGTTTGAGTCTCCCAATTCAGAATAGGTTACTGTGATAGTGACCTACTTCTCTCTGATTTGAAACTCGTGATGTAGCCTACCAATAAAACCAAGGTACCGAAGGCCTAGAACCCCACACTTATCTGCCAATTTTTATTTTATACTCTTGGTAACAAGTGTTAGGTTCTATCGATGATTTTCTGTAACAGCGAGATAGATACAAGACAAGTATAATTGATTTATTGTATGCCAATGTAATGGTTGATATACCTATAGGTAAGTTAGTATTTTATTCCCACACGTTACAGTATTTTTCAACACGTAGGATGCCAATATCTAAGCTTACTTGGAGGCCTTTTTTCATCAATTGATTCTGTAATAAGACCCCCTTGTGGTGTGGTGCCTGCAACTCCTGAGGTCCTAGGCTAGTTTCCAAGCTTGATCAAGTAATTTAATTCTGGTCTGAGGGTTGGAACGGCGCACACTCAGCTCTGTGAGGCAGAACTGAGAAAAGGTAGGTTCGATTCTCACCTCGGCCATCCAAGAAGTGGTTTTCCAAGGTTTGCCCACTTCCACTCCAGGCTAACTGGGATGGTTCCCAACTTAAGGCTACGGCTGCCTCCTTTCCAGTCCTCACCTGAATTACAGAAAGTATACACACTATTACAGATACCACAATAACACAGATTATCATACAAATCATACACACTTCCAAATACATGGGGCTAAATGAATATGTTCTCGAATGCCCTAAATGAATTAATATCAAAAACACAATGATTCTATTAAAGTGCAGTTATAGCAGGTGCAAACATACACATATCAGCAAATTCAAGTTCTCCGTTTCAAGCATTACACATTTATTAAGTTAACTGTTTCAACATATAAACTTGTATGTGTTGTAGGAATTTGAGATTCATCGGTGTCAGCCATGGCATCAAGGAGGAACTAGGTCCATTATCATGTGCTGTAGTCTACTGTTATATCTTGGCAAGAAGGAAGAAAAGAACTTACCTCCACACATACTTTTAGGAGGACCAAATTTGATTACTGTATTTTTGCTAAGTTTGATCTTGGCTCTTACTGTTATTTCTTCTACGTTGACAACGTTTTAAATAAAACATGATGATTTCTAGCAGTGTTTTTCTTGTTTTTCATTGAAAGTCCTATTTCTCCTTTCGCCTTCACAGCATGCCATAGAATTTACTCTATTGGTTTGCGATGATATTTATGATGTACTTTACTGTATTTCACCCTTCAAAATTGGTGAACTGGATATATTTTAAAGGGAATATGAAATGAACTACTGTATAGAAATTTTGTGATTTTTATTTTTATTTTTTGAAATTTCTGTCCCCTAATGAATTTGGAACTAATTACACTAACAATTTTAGTGTGATGAGGATCTAGTTACACCACCTGTTTCCTTAAAATTTTACAGTTATTGCTAACAGCATCAAGTGTTTTAAGATATGAATATTCTCCCTTCCCAGTACTTTTCTTTTAGAGTTTATTCTAGGAACTAATTGGTTATAATTGGGCCTACCGTGGTTTATTGGAAGGGACCATTTTTGAAGCTGAGTAATAATATGCTGCAGGCCTTGTAGTAGCCTAATTCTTGTCACCAATACAATATGCTCCAATTGCAAGTGAAAGAAATTGAAACAAGTATATTATTGATGAGGGTATGTCCTAAATGCTGTGATCGTCCATTTCATAGTTCCGGAATTCACAATTTCCCACTTTGGTATTATTTTTATTATTTTTTCTGTTATTGGTATTTTAAATGTGATTTATTTCTTGTAGATCATATTATCTCCACACCTAAAAACGTGCTATAAGTATTGGGAAGATTGTGATTTTCGGAACATTGAAGTGGACAGAGTATTTAGTACGAGAATTTAGCGGAACGAGTGGAGGGGGCTGGGAAGAGGAGAGGGAGGGGTAGTGTTTACAAGATCTGCTCATAGATGGCGCTACGGGTCGACATGTTGCTAGTACGTCAGTCACACACCAGTCAGCGCTGAAGTCTTAGGTGCCAAGTATTAGCATGGCTGTCGGCCATCTGTAGTAAGGTAATCTGTGGGTAAGACTGTAATCCCTATACATATAAAAATGTACTTTTTTCCTTCTGTCTGTCTGTTCCTCCGTCAATTAAAAACGACTCAACCGATATCGTTGAAAATTTGCAAATGGCTATAAGAACATCCTGGAATCACTTTAGGATGTAAAATTCAACAATTCATCCAATGTGATTAAGGGGACCAAGGGGTGCCTTATTATATTAACCTTCGATGTACTCGTGTGATATGTCGTACGAAGTGTCTTTTATAGCTCTATACAGCAAGATTAGTGTAATTACATCCTGTAACGAAAACGTATTTTTAAAATTATTTATTTATTTATAAATAGGTGGGTCTCAGGAATCAGCCTGGGAGGAGCCCGTGTGGCTCTGGGCAAATGGGAGTGAAATGCGTCGTTGCATGTCACCTGCAACTCAAACACATTGGATTCGGCAAGAGAATACAACTTAGCCTCTTTCACTCCAACTCCAGCACGTAACCTACCCGAGGTGTCCCCTGTTAAGCCTAGCAACACAGTGGAAGGTTGGGTAACCACTCCCAGCGGGAAGCTGGGTCGACGAGCCGATCAGTGCTGGTGGCTCCAATGCTCACAACCTTGGTAGTACTTTGGCCGGTGTGAAATATCACCGACCCCAATTACAGTTTTTCAACTGTCTCAAAAAAGCATGGAGGAAAATTCAGCAAAAGCTACTACCCCAGGTGATAACCAATCCACCATCGCTTTCAGCGATGCATGCAGGCCTTCGGATTCTGGGGAGCCAGTACCAAAATGGTTGGAGGTGTCGGAGACTCCACTAAAGATCAAACACAAACATCGGAACTTCGTTGCTACTGTTAATATGAACTCCCTTTTTAAAACTGGTAAACTTAAGCATCTCACTGATACTCTCTCCCAACATAAAATTCTTATTACGGCAGTACAAGAAACAAGATTTACAGATGAACATCCTTTTGAGTCTCAGGGGTACAGAATATTTAAAGGAAAAGTTGGAAAACGTGTTGCAAAGAACATCCCTCACCTTGGCACGGGATTCATTGTAAATAGAATAATTTTGGACTCAGTTGTAGATTTCAGTTCTCCTAACAGCCGAGTAGAAATCCTCACTTTCCGATGCACGAACAAAATGTATACTATGGTTAATGTGCATGGGCCAATTAATGAGGCAAACAAAAAAGACAGAGAAGGAACAGATGAATTTTGGGAAGAACTGGAGGGTATAATGGCTAAAATTCCGGACAAACATATGATTATCTTGCTTGGTGATTTCAATGCTCAAGTTGGCCGTGAAAGAAAATTCCGAAACATTGTAGAAAGTTACCCAGCTCATTACAGAACCAACCGCAATGGAGAGAGACTTCTGGAGCTCTGTAAGGTGTTCAACCTTGTTATGAAATCTACTGCTTTCAAACACCTGCCAAGAAAGCAGAAAACGTGGACTTCTCCAAATCCAAAACTTGGTGAATTCCAAATCGATAATGTCGCTATTTCACGCAAGGCACACCGAGAGATCCAGAATGTAAAAGTCCTGAGAAGTGTAAATCTTGATTCTGATCATCACCTTTCCAAAATCAAGGTTAAACTTCTTCCAAGAAATACCAGGAGGGTCTGCCGAAGAGAGATCAACAGGTTTGACACAGAGAAGCTACACCTGAATCACGAGTTTACTGAGAAGCTTGAAACTTTGGATCCACAGAATTGGGAACAACTACGAGACGGCATGGCGAGAACAGCTTAAGAGATAGTCCCACTAACAAAAAGAAGGAAACATCTCTGGTGGACCAGTGAATGTGAAGCAGCAATAAGGCAGAGACAACTAGCATGGCAGAGATGGGACTCTAAGAAGAATTCAGATAACTGGGAGAGTTTTCTGTTAGTGAGGAAACATGCTGCAAAAACCATACGTGGGGTAAAACGTGCATACGACAAAAGTCAATTGGAAAAGATTCAACAAGACTTCAAGAAGATCAACACTCGAGATTTCTACAGAACCTTCAGACAGAATCTCACTAAATACACTCCACCTAGCCTACATTTCAAAGATCCTGAGGGAAAAACGTCCCATAATGACAAGGAAAACTGCACTATCCTGGCAAATTATTTTGAGTCTCTCTTTAACTGTGAAAGCCCAGGATCCTCATTCTCATTTGAAGAGAATCCAAATACAAACCCGGACTCTACACCACCAACCAAAGAAGAAATTATGCAGATCATTCAGTCACTTAAAAACAATAAGGCACCAGGCGAGGATTCAATAATCGCCGAATTATGGAAGCATGCTGGTGACGTAGCTATCGATAAACTAACAGAAATAATTAGTGAGATATGGGAAAAGGAGGAACTCCCTATTGATTGGACATCAGCTCTGCTTCACCCTCTTCACAAAAAAGGTGATAGAACGAATGTGAACAATTACCGTGGCATCTCCCTCCTTGCAATAACATACAAAATCCTTTCAAAAGCCCTTCAAACTAGAGCAGAGGAACAGTTGGATCCACAATTAGGGGAATATCAAGGGGGATTTAGGAAGGGACGATCATGTGCCGAAAAGATTTTGAACCTTAAATCTATCCTTTCATATCTGAAGCTTAGAAACAAACAGTTTGTAGTGACCTTCATTGACTTCAAAAAGGCTTATGACTCTATCGATCGACCCAACCTATTTGAAATACTGAAAGAGCTGGGACTGGACAACAAAACAAGAGCAATCATTCAGAAAACCTTAACCAACACTGCGTCCAAAGTGAAATTCAGGTGAGAAATTTCAGAGCCCTTCGAAATCAAGACTGGTGTAAGACAAGGAGATGGACTATCTCCTTTGCTCTTCAACTGTGTGCTAGAAAAAGTCATCCGGCAGTGGCGAAAAGTAATGAACATTAACAAGTCTGAAAATGGAGTCAGATTGGGCTACAAAAAACAGAACCTGATAGTTGACTGCCTAGCATTCGCAGATGACCTCGCAATTTTTTCAGATTCCCTCGATGCAGCCGCAGCGCAAATTAATGAACTCCAGATTCAAGCAGAAGAAACGGGCCTTAAGATCTCCTTTGAAAAAACAGAATTCATCACTAATATCAAGCTAGCGCCAAAAGAGCTGGATCTAGGACAGGGGAAAATCAAGCAAACGAAAGCGTTCAAATATTTGGGTGAGTGGATAGACCCCAATCTCTCCGAGAAGGCAGCTTTCGAGTCACGAATCAGGAAAATGGAAATGGCATACAATCTAACAAAGGCCATTTACAACAAGAAATCCATATCAACAAATGCCAAGTTAAGACACTACCAAACAGTCATCCGTCCAGAGGCTTTGTATGCTGCAGAGTGCCTTGAAATGCATCGCAAGGGACTAACAGAGAAGCTGGAAGTGAAAGAAAGGACAATTCTAAGAAAAATCTTCTGTCCGGTAAAAGTAAATGGGGAATATAGGAGAAGGCACAACCACGAACTTTACACCCACGTGGAAAAAATAACTGATGCCATGAGGAAACCGAGAATTGCCTTTTACTGTCATATAACAAGAATGAACCCAGCACGATTGACAAATAGAATTTTCACCTACTTCCTCAAAAAGGAAACCAAGGGAGCTTGGTTCATTGAGGTGGACAAAGATTTACAAGAAGTGGGAATTACAGGCAACGATATTTGGGAACGTGCCACACTTAAACAAAAACTAACACCACACCGATGTTTCCAAGAAAATCCAAAGCTTCCAACTGGCAAGAAGTGGACTGCAGAAAAGAAACAACAGCATCGAGAACTAATGCTAAAGTACTGGGAGGATGTTAAAGCTCGATGCAACAAGAAACAGTTGAAATGACGTGGTCCTTAGATGGCCGAATCGAAAGAAGAAGAAGAAGAAGAAGAAGAAGAAGAAGGTGGATAAAACACTCTGTTTGCATGCCCTACAAGGTTTGTAATTTTATTTAAGGGCGTCATCACGAGGATGTGGACTTGCATTATCGCTGAGTCATCATTACTTTATAGTTGGCCTATAAGCTGAAAAAAAAGTATTTTTCTTGCTTTAATCCATACTTAATCTGATTCTTTAAGTTTTGCGGACAGAATCAATACCATCATTTAGGGTATTTCCTTTTATACAGGAGGTGACACTGTTAGTACGAAAGTCTCGACACTGACGTCTCTCTGTTTAACAGTCTGTTATTACTTTATGCAAATATTATCTCTTACAGAGACAGAATGAAAGCCGAATGAGAACTCGTGAAATGGGGTTGCCATAACAACGTTTATCAATTTTGCAGATCGGGAATAATTTTCTTACAATATCTCGAAAACCCTCCGTTTTAGGGCCTTAAAACGTGGATTTCGTGATTTAACCACGAATATTGCTCCTTGCATTGCAAAGCGTAAAACGAGCTAAGGCCCATCTCTCGACGAGTAAATGGACTTTGACAAGTCTCATCCAAGTGGTCTAGATGCAAAACCGGCAATCTCCACTTTTGGGGGAAAATGAGTTATGGTTGGAGGTGTTTGTGATCTGATTATAAACTTGTGTGGTTGCTAATCCAGGCCATATCCCCCTCAAATAGAGGGTGAAAAAGAGGGGTAAGTTGCAAACCCGGCAATCTCCGTACGACGTTGAGGTGCAGAACCGGCTATCTCCAAGGCTCAACGTGACTCAAAAAACCACGCTTTCCTGTGGCATTGTGATGACATGTTTGTGACATTAGTGCTCCTACGGCCATAAGCGTCAACAGATAGCAGTGAAGTATAGTCAAGTTGGCAGTATTGAGTAAGGTATATTGACTGTTGTTGATATGAACTAGGAAGTAACGTGTGAAGTTTGTTGGGACAGTAATGAGCTAATTGTAATTACTGTGTCTAATAATAACAGAAAAAGGTCACCAACCATAGCAAGAACGAACAAGTAGTTCCGTTTAGAACTAGAGGCTATTATCATATATCCTACTTATGTTAATTGCCTCTATCACCACAAAAAAAAACAGTTTGATTGCTGTAATAGATTCGTAGATATTGAGGACCGTCTAATATTTCGGATGGTCACCATGTTGGATTTTTATATATTTGGGACTTAGAGTTATGTACTTTTACATGAATATTATTGTGTAGGTGTAGTATTTAAACTTCAATAGCAAGATTAGGACCCAAGAAGTAAAAACGAGATTTAAAATTTCGCTCAGCTGTTATCTTGTGGTTATAAAAACAATTGAAATAAATTAGATGCCAGTGGATTAACATTTGTATAAACATTTACCGTACCAAGTCTCACTGCACTCCGATGGTTAAATTGCGAGAAACGTCAAATTAAATATTTATACTTCGCATCGCCGCCTTGTTTGATTTACGCTCACCTGGTTATTGAAAGTCCTATAGATGAATTTATGTTCATAGCCTCCAACAACATAAAAAATCAGTTTGATTGCTGAAATAGATTCGTAGATATTGAGAACCGTCTAAATATTTCGGATGGTCGCCATGTTGGATTGTTATATGTATTGGCCATAGAGTTATGTACCATTAAATGAAAATTGTTGCGTAGGTTCTTTATCCAACTTTCACTTCGATCGCATGATTACGACACAAGAAATAATAACTTATTTTTAAAATTTCGCACACCCGCCATCTTGAGCTTATGTAAACAATTGAACTAATTTAGATGCCAGTACAATACAATGCGTATAAACATTTCTTGTACCATATTTCATTGTGCTCAGATGGTTAAATCACGAGAAATATCTATTAGAATGTTTCAACTTCGCGTGGCGGCCATGTTCGCTTTTTTACTTTACAGGGTTTTGAAAGTTACATAAATAAACGTTTAGTAGTGTCCTTTATCGCCGTACAAAATTTCAGGGTGATGTCGGTATTAGTTTCTGAGATATAGAATGCCGGTGAAATATTTTGCACAGCCGCCATGCTAGATTGGTGAGACATAGTCAAATTTAAAGTGCACGTTTGGGGTCAGCCAAAATGGTGCTATAACCTTACCGAGCTACAATAAAATCGCTCCAGCCGATTAGAACTTATTAGAGGGACACACACACACACACACACACACAGAGAGACACACATACACGCACACACACACACACACACACACACACACACACGGACGAAAGGTGATCTCATAAGCCTGTTATTTTATTGATGAAAAAAATAGGCCTATGAGATCACCTTTTGATCGTGTGTCTGTGTTTGTGCGTGTGTGATTCGTGTGTGTGTCCCCCCTCCCCATAATATAATCTAAACGGCTGCAGTGATTTCAATGAAACTCGGTAAGTTCATAGCACTATTCCGGACGACCCCGACCGTGCCCTTCAAATTTTGTTACGTCTCACCAATCCAACATGGCGGCTGTGCAAATTATTTCACCAGCATTCAATATATCCGAAACTATTACCGATAACACACTGGAATTTTGTACGGTGATGAAGACTACTACTGGAAGTTCAAATATGAGACTTTCAAAAACCGATTGACTACAAAACGAACATGGTGGCCAAGCGATTTTGAAAGATTTAAATAGACTTTTCTCGCGATTTAGTGATCCAAACGCAATCAAACTTGGTACAGAAAATGTTTATATACATTGTAATGCACTGGTATCTAATTTAGTTCAATTGTTTACATAACCTCAAAATGGCGGCTGTGCGAATTTTAAAATTAAGTTTTTATTTCTTGTGTCGTAATCATGCGATCGAAGTGAAAGTTTGAATAATGAACCTACGCAATAATTTTTCTTTAATGGTACACGACTCTATGATCTATACATATAACAATCCAACATGGCGACCATCCGAAATGTTTAGTCGGTTCTCAATATCTTCGAATCTATATCAGCAATCATACTGATTTTTTATGTTCATAGGGGCAATAAACATAAGTTCACCTATAGGACTTTCAATAACCAGCTGATCACAAATCCAACATGGCGGCGACGCGAAGTATAAATATTCACATGAACGTTTCTCGCAATTTAATCATCCGAGTGCAGTGAAACTTGGTGCAGTAAATCCTTATGCAAATGGTAATCCACTGGCATATAATTTATTTCAATTTTTTCCATAACCACAAGATGGCAGCTGTGCGAAATTTTAAAATCATGTTTTTACTTCTTGTGTCCTTATCATGCGATTGAAGTTTGAATAATACACGTACACAATAGTCTTCATGTAACCGTACATAACTCTAAGACCTACAAATCTGAAAATCCAACATGACGACAATCCGCCATATTTAGTCAGTTCTCAATATCTACGATTATATTACACCAATCAAACTGAAATTTTGTATGTTGTTAGTGGCAATTAAAATAAGTAGGATATATGAAAACAGGCTTTAGTTTTTCACGGAACTACTTGTTATTTCATAAATTAAAATAGGCCAAATATTGAAGAGGAATGTCGCAAAGGTAAAAAGAGGTTCATGTCTTTTATAGCACGCTTTGATTTACGGTTTGCATTGTTTGAAAAACAATTCTCGGTAGACTTAATATATGACTCCCAGGTAAGAAATTGAATGTGTAAAAGATCGTTTGTGTCTATCCATAGGTATGGTGCCACATTCCCGCCGCCATCCCTGACTGCGGACATTCGACCCATGCTTATCGCTGCTCAATCATAAAGGCATACCCACAATGTGCAGTCGGAAGACGGTAGTGGGTAGTTGACAGTCGGCAGTTGAAGTCAGACCCGTGCTCTCTTATGGCGTCATGCACGATGTGTAGTTGTATGCGGTGGTTGATAGTTGACAATCGGCAGCGTGTAGTCGGCTGTCGCCAATTTTATCTTTGACCGCCAACTGCATATTTATGAGCCAATCAGGATAGATCACAAGCTGACGTCACTTTGTCGTTTTCTCGCTCGTCATCAGCTGTGTAGTTGTATTCGCGGTATATTCTTCGCAGTAGTTCGTTGTTATATTATTTATTAATTATATAAAAAGATCATGACTGAATGTACTGACCTAGGGTTAGAAGATATATTAATTAATCTTGTGAGGGAACGCCGTTGGCTGTATGATATGAGTGAGCCCAAGTATAAAGACAACCTCTTCAATGATCAGACGTAGAGCTTCATGGCCGATGCAATGGGTTGGAAAGTTATGATCATTTATACATAATAACTTTCATTATTTAATTTATCGACAATAAAATTGACAACTTCCTCAAGGAATAAATGAAAGTCAAGTTATTATTTACTCCTAGCATTTTATCGACTGCGCATTGTGGGTGGCTAGGTTGTGAACTAGCGACTTCCCACTGAAGCTACGGACTGTCAACTACCCACTACCGACTGCTGACTGCGCATTGTGGGTAGGCCTTAACAATAGGCGAGATCACCGAGTTTCATAAGCAGTTCTATGCTACACAGGTTAATCAGATGCAAGATGCATTCCTAGTACGGTACTACAGAAGTACCGTCTGCAAAAGGCGCAACAAAAATGATACTCGTGCTCCGAAAGTGACCATAATGGAATGAACGAAATGAACACGTGCCTGTCAGTCAAGCAGCAATCTTGAAAATACTACACAATACAAAACACAGACTGCAGTTTGTCACAGGGAAATCACCAAATGAAAGAAGAGGAGGAGATCACACCAGTCACAAGTATCGCACCAAGAGGGAATCGGTGGTAAATTTTATAAGGAAATTTACGTGTGTCGGTGCACATTATACAAGACCGGCAACAAATGTGAGACGATACTTACCATCCGATATGAATATCAGACGGATGTGGCGGATGGAGAACAGCGAAACACTACAAACAACTTTAAAAGTCAAAGAATGTGTTTTTTTTCCTGGCTGTGTTCATTAGATCGTTCAATCTAGGTTTCGGAACCCCTCGTACTGATGTCACACACCTGCTTGTGTTTAGATGAAAAAATTAAAAGTGAGGTATATCCAGCCATGAAAAGTAAACTTTGTATTGAAAAAACGCGTTCATGTTTTCTTCATTACTTCGAGAGAAGACAAATACTCTCCTCATTTTGAGCTTTGAATGTCAGCAGAATCAGGTTTTGCTTAAGTTACCTGATCAGTCAGCTTACTAAAGCCGACAATTGTATCTTTATAACCTGAGCATTGTACAAGGTTCTTCTAGAGACAATAAGACAGTGGAAAAGACTTTTATGTACACATAGACAGAAAACGAGTATCACAAGGGCTCCAGTGAGATCGCCTCGCCTGTCCATCACAGACTCAGTCATACGGCCTTCTCTGGCATAATGAATGACCGTGTGGCCGAGTGCAGATTTTCCTAGTTGACGCCCATGGGCGACCTGCGCGTCGTAATGAGGATGAAGTGAAGATGAAGACGTCACATACACCCAGCCGCTGAGCCATGGGAATTAATCCCAGGAGATTAAAATCCCTGATGGTTCGTCCAGGAATCGAACCCGGGACACTTCGGACTAACGCCCTGCGCGCTAACCATTTAGCCACGGAGCCGGACTCCCTAGCATAGAAACACTGCGACTAGTATGCGACAGGTGCGGGGGGAAGAATATGATTCGCCTCATCATCGCAGCGTGTGCTACTGTACATGGTTTCAGAAGGCCCGTACACTGACGTCCATCGAAGTGATATACCCAGTAACAGGACATTCCTTTTAGCATAGTGATGGAGTGTTTGACAGAATCGAGCAGGTATTAAGGAAAAGGGAACTCACACAAATCTGACTGAGTACAAAAAAAAAATTGAAAAATTTGGGACCGTTATTGATATGGGAAATGACTGTCTAATCTTTGACTTGGAGACAGAAGCAAATAAGGTGTTCAAAATCACTGGCTCGAGACACCTGAAATTGAATGTTAGTAAGCGTTTCATTCTAACAAGGTCCAAAACAAAACCCATGAATAACGTGTTGGTGCGTGTAGAGCCTTATTATCGGACTGATGTAGGCTATGTGTGGCAAAAAGGGTTTGTAAATCAGGCAAAAATTTGGGAATGATTAATACAGCTGTAATCAGGAAGGGTGTTGATGTTAACCCTTTAAAATTACGGGACGTTACTAAATTGCTTCCTATGACCAATGGAAAAACCTCAAAGACCTACGATTTTTCACCGACTTGTTGGAGATCAAGCAATCCATGAAGAAGGAGCTGAGGGACTTATAGAAGAAGATGGCCTGCAGGAAACTGAGGATCTCATTGTTTGCACACCTTTGTTTTGGAAAATTGTACTGTATCATAATTCCATAGAATAGACCGAAAATGGTTTTCTCTCCAGTGTTAATCTTCTTATTTCACTTTTCTCAATCCAGATTGAAGTATCCCAGCAAAATAATTGATTGCTATACTTGCATTTTCAATGGGTGAAATGCAAAACTAGCTACATCCTATTTTTATATCCCCCTTTTAAAATGTCATCAATTATTCTAGTTTGTCAATGCACTTAATGCCATTTATAAATCGAACAATACATTATAGATCAATAACCATGATATTACATTATACAGTTACTGAGGTATAAGACATTCGTCTCGCCTGTCTCAGTGGAGATTGCCGGTTTTGCATTTACACCCTCATATATAAACAAGTAGTTCGGTGAAGAACTATACAGCCTATTTTCATATATCCTACTCATGTCAATTGCCTCTATCAACAAACAAAATTTCACTTTGATTGTTGTGATAGATTCGTAGATATTGAGAACCGTCTAAATATTTCAGATGGTCGCCAGGTTGGATTTTTATTTATGTACTATTACATGAAGACTATTGTGTATATGTGGTATTCAAACTTCAATCGCATGATTAGGACACAAGAAGTAAAAACGAGATTTTAAAATTTCGCACACCTGCAATCTTGTGGTCATGTAAACAATTGAAATAAATTTGATGCCAGTGGATTAACATTTGTATAAGCAATTAACGAGCAAATTTCCTTAGTACTCGGATGGTTAAATCGCGAGAAACGTCCATTTAAATATTTATAATTCGCGTCACAGCCATGTTGGATTTGTGCTCACCATGTTACTGAAAGTCCTATAGGTGAACTTATGTTCATAGCCTCTATGAACATACAAAATTACAATTTGATTGCTGTAAAAGATTCGTCGATATTGAGAACCGTCAAAATATTTCGGATGCTCGCCATTTTGGATTGTATGTATGGGCCATAGAGTTATGTACCATTGAAGTAAAATTATTGCGTAGCTTAATTATTCAAACTTTCACTTTGATCGCATGCTTACGACACAAGAAATAAAAACTTAATTTTAAAACTTCGCACAGCCGCCATCTTGAGGTTATGTAAACAAATGAACCAAATTAGATGCCAGTTCATTACAATATGTATGATCATTTACTGTGCCACATTTCACTGCGCTCAGATGGTTAAACCACGAGAATAGTTTATTAAAATGCTTCAAATTCGCTAGGCCGCCATGTTCGTTTTGTACTTTACAGGTTTTTGAAAGTTACATGGATAAACTTGTAGTAGTGCCTTGTATGACCGTACAAAATTTCAGGGTGATATCTGTAATAGTTTCGGAGATATAGAATGCCAGTTCGACTATAACTGGTGTCAGAGTGAACACGAAACTGCTTGAAGTTCCAGTTAGGAAGACAACCGGATAAGTATCAGCCTGTATTATTACAGTAAACCATAGTTGACTTTGTATAACTATATAATCACCCCAAACAGACAAATTCCGGATTTTTATCACCATTTTAGAATTTCACCTAACATTAGGTATACTGCATTTAGCATACACCGACAGATGCATTACCAACACTGCGACTAAATAATTGTACATATTGTATATATTTTTCATCTGTATTCTCAAACATAGATGTTATAGCCTAAGTGTAATGGATCTGATGATGATCGCTTGACGATCGAAACTGGTCATCCTAGTGTATTTATTAATCTCACGTAAGGAGTATAATTGGATATTGGTTGTAGTAGCTTGTTGAAATACAACGTGTTATACGGATATTAAACATGAATATGATGTGCCCTTTGTTAGTGCTACCTCTGTACAAAATTTCATTCAATTCGGTTTCACCGTGTTTGAATTGATATGGTGAATCGATTTGCACACATAGGCCTACATGGCCGCTATCAGCAAACTATTGATTACCTTGTAGTTCAATCAAAAGATGCTTCCCACAAAAAGGTATGTTGTTGCAAAATTTGGTAGAGATCAAATGATTAGTTTGGTCGTAATTTGATTTAAGTTTTTAACATTGGGGTGGCCACCATTACGTTTTCGTCAAGATGGCGACGATATAAAACATGACACTGAGTTGCCTTTTGCGAGTGCTAACTCTGTACCAAATTTCGTTCATTTCGGTTTCACCGTGTTTGAATAGATAGGGGGAATCGATTTGCACTCATACATGGCCGCCATCCACAAATTTTTGGGCTGATGACCTTGTAGTTTGGTCAAAAGATTCTTCATACATAAAGCTATAATGCTGCAAAATTTGGTAGAGATCGGATGATTAAGTTAGTCGTAATTTGATTTAAGCTTTGAACATTTGGGTGGCCGCCATTACGTTTCCGTCAAGATGGCGTCGATATAAATCATGACACTGAGGTGTCCTTTGTTAGTTCTACCTCTGTACCAAATTACGTTCTATTCGGTATCACCGTGTTCGAATTGATACGGGGGGACAGACATTCAGAGTACACACACACACAAACGGACACACAGACAGACACACACATTTTGGCCCTGTGTTGATCTCATAAGTCTACTTTCATTTTTAGCAAAAATCGAAAGTAGGCTAAAATTGGCTTAGGCTAATGGAGCTGAATCGTATCCTACCCGCGCGACTGTACCTGTTAACCAAGCAGGCTGACAGAAAGACAGAAGTAATCAAAGAATAGTTCCCACCTCGACCACCAGCACTCGTATCATGAAAGGCTAATAACAGAAGCTAACTTACTCTAACGAGTCTTTCATGGCGTAGACAATTACTTGAAAGTTTCGTGTAATTGGTAAAACGGGGCAGCAAAATATAAGACCGCAGGAAGAACTAACATGCCATCTTTCTCTGTCTGCCTTCAAGAGTTAGTTTTTCACGATTTATCGCATTAATTAAACTTCAATTCCCGCTCTCGCTAAAGCGAGTAGCAATTACAGGGAGTTGTATTACAGCCAAGTTTGTTTGCCACTACTTTCAAGTCACATCGCCGCGTTGTGCCGCTATTTAGTTGTAGCCCGACCGCCAATTTAACCGTGGTTCTTTCAGTTTTTTTTTTTTTTTTTTTACAATTTAGTGTTCGTACAGCTTGTTCGACAAGCACGGCTCACGGTGTGATCACATAGTCCATAAGGCATAATAGCGCCGCTAAGGACTTCACACATTTGGTTCATTTCGATACCCCTCCCCCTCCCCCCCCCCCCTTCCCCAGGGGCTCACACCTAGTGGACTTGGGTTGGCGACCACGGGACTCCAGCTGAGTCAGGCATTGCTTCCACTTGTGCCGGGCTCCTCTCCGTCTTCTTAACTGTCGATCTCCCTTGGTCGACTCTTGTTCTCTTCCAACCCCGACGGTATTAGGGTATCCGAGGCCTAGGGAGTCTTTCACTTTCCCGCCTTTCCCTTTCATGTCATCTCCTGCCTTCTGCACAAGGCTCTGAAGGAGGCAGGGTGTATGTAGCATCACCACCTCTGGTGCACCCTGGATAGTGCTACACCCTCAGAGGCTCACGGCTATGAGATCATGAACTTTACACCTTACGCTATTTTTCGACATAGTCACCACCGACATTCAGACAATATTATTGTCGTAGCGTGCAATCAGTGTGAAGAAACCACTCTGAACAACTCTGTGCCCTGCGATGCAAGGAACTGTCGCAGAGCCTGGTACCCATATTGCGGATACTTTTCGGTAACCCAACACATCATCGAGCATGTGATGGACTCAGACACGACCAATACGCAGTGTGAACGCCACGTCTGCCATCGTTATGTGCCTGTCCGCTAACACGCACTCGAGCAATATTGTTTCCATTCGTGGATGTGGAGGGACGCCTACTTCGATATTCATCCTCCACACTCTACCGTCCTTCACTGAACATACAACACCAGCGACCGCCATTTGACGAGACATGACCGCTTCACCATACCCGGTCTGTAGGCGTTCATGGATGACTGACACACTACTATCGGATTTTTAATTATGGATACTCGAGTTTAGGCCTTAATTACAACAAAACCACCTGCCCTATTGAAAAATTACTTATACCAATATGTTCCTTGTTTAATTCTGCATTAGACTATATAAGCCAATTATTGTCAAGTTTATTAATTATTTATTTATGGTTGTATGAAAAATTGTCGGTGTTTTTTATGTCTTTTCTAGGAACCGCTCACTTAAAACTATATACATGGAAAACTACTTGGCTGAGGGCAATGAAAGGCTGAGGGTAATGACATTTCTATATGTTATAGGCACACGTATTGGTACTACAAATCTCAAGTTTAATTTTTTTCAACTACCCAATATAAAGTTCTTATTATTTTTCTGACGTAACGTTTTCTCAGCCCAGGATAAACGTACAGCCGGAAACTTGGCCTCATTCTGAAGCTCTCATTCGTGATTATCGGAAACTACGACCACTGTAAATGTACAGTGTGATGACGAATTTATGAAGAGTAATATTAATGCAATGAATTGTGCGATCTGGCCGGTGCGAGTAAAAGCGGGCGAGCTGGTGAATTCGAGTTCAGCATTGCCGTACCAATACGTGTGCCTATAATATATAAAAATTTAATTACCCTCAGCCAAGTAGTTTTCCATGTATATAGTTTTAAGTGAGCGGTTTTGATACAACCACAAATAAAAAAAGAATTATTAAACGTGAGAATAATTGGCGTATATAGTCAAACGCAGAATAAAACAAGGACAATATTGGTATAACTCGTTTTTCAATAGGTCTTTTGGTTTGTTTGTAATTAAGGACTAAACCCGAGTATCCATAATAACAAATCCGATAGTAGTGCCACGTGCCCATTCATACCGGATAAGAGCACGCACTTCCATTGACGACCACGTTGTCAATACACGTCTGTCTGTCATCGTACGGTGTATTCGAATGATATTGGGCACGCCGGTCTGCTACTCCTCTCTCTTCGTCGGCACTCTGCGTTATTTTCCCCTCCCAGCTGAGTCCGGCATTGCTTCCACTTGTGCCAGGCTTCTTTCTGTTATCTTTCCTCTTGACCTCCCTTGGTCAACTCTTGTTCTTTTCCGACCCCGACGGAATTAGGGTATCCGAGGCCTAGGGATTCTTTCACTTTCCCCCCTTAATTGACCCTTTTCTCATCTTTCTTGATCCCTCTTTCATCGAGGGTCAGACTTCTTGTTTTCTTTTCACTGTATCTCCTGCCTCGTATACTTATTTTTTATGATGGGAAATAAATTAGTCGTTCCTCAACGACAAAATCACCAACTTGAATAGAGAAATGAAATCCCACGTTGTCGTAGGCTACTTCATATAGGCCTACTATGTACAGATAGGAAGTTGATTACTATGATGAATATTTGAACCAGGTACTTAGAATGTAGCCCGTCTGTCAGTACAGAATGCTCGTACGTATCCAGTGTTGCCAATTTAGCGGCTTTGTCGCTTGATCCAGAGATTATTATCCAGTCATTTTGGAGACAATTCGAATTTCAGTATACTGTAGTCTGTATTAATGGCAGGAAAATGTCGGGATAGTACGATGTTATAATAGTATGCTTTCATTATTCCTTTTTGAGTCCATTCAATTATTTTAAATTAATGAATTTCTGTAAGGATATCGATTTTCCTTTTGGTTCTTGGTTGATATAGTTTTCTAAGATTTTCTCACGCTTATGAAGTTATCAATGTAGTAACGAAACATGTGCGTATATCTTAATTAGTAAACTACCTTCTAGTGTTTGACAAGGCGGATCTTATAATTATAGATTAAACCTGGGTTGGCAACACACTGTGCAATAGGTTTTGCCATAGCATTTCAATTGCACTAGAACTATTCAAACATAATCAAATTTGCCATTCGCGGTCGATAGGCCATGTTTGGTACGTGTCTTGTGTGTGTAATAAGGCCGTGTTATTCCACACACAGTAGGGATAAAACCTGTAACACAGTAAGCTCATTTCAGTAGAGCTTGTCAAATCGTTTATAGCAACGCACACACAAACTACTATCACATAAAACTAAGGATAGCCGACTTAGGACCTCGATAGAAAATGAATGAGATGGCCAATCTAAAATTGCATCAGATACGGTAATTATGTAGCAAAATTATGTCTGCGTTAGTTTGCTGCATAAGACATTTTGGGAGATACAAAAGTTTTTTAAAATCTTATTCAGACAAACCTCAACTTTGAGAAGCTTTGAGAGCTATATCACGCCCAGAAGGATATTTAGAAAACCTCCCCGATTTCAAACCTGTGTCACAGTGTGTCCGCCCACTCCGTCTGCTAGTTTACAAGGTCAATTGTGATTGGTCCAGCTTCCTGGTGCAAGGTCAATTTTGATTGGCCAGCTTTCGAGCGTGATGATACGCACACACGTTGTTGAGTTGTGCTTTTTTGAGAATGTCTTGGCCCGAAGTGGAGCGATTATTGTAAGTTACTCTCTGAACTCGGTGAGGATTTCTAAAGCCTGTAGTGAATGTGTATATACGAAAATAAAAACAAGATGTTCAGTAAAGAACATATAGCCTACTTTCTCCTAAATGTATGAGTATAGTTATAACTCGTTGTTATTATCAAAGAGTATATTAGAACTATTCTTTGTTGAAGACCTTAGAAACGATTTACCTCTACCAAACGCCACAACCTTGATAAAAACTGCTACCATCATTGAAGAAAGAAAGATAAGAATTATCTAAAGAATGTTATGGATCTGCAGACATAATCGATCGGACTGGCGGCGTGGCTCAGCGGTAACGTTCTCGCTTGCTGGACCGTATGTTTCAGGTTCGTATCCTGGCGCAGTCAGCTGGCATTTGAGGGTGCACAAATGCGAGGGAGCCGTGTTAGTAGATTTACTGGCACGTTAAAGATCCCCTTCGGGACAAAATTCTGGCACCCCGGTGTCTCTAAAAGCAACAGTAGTTAAAAGGGACGTAAAACCAATAACATTATTATTATTATTATTATTATTATTATTATTATTATTACATAATCGGCCTGACGCGGGCAACATCCAACTTTGAGTTGAGGCATGTCTTTACACGTCTGGCTGCGTATGACTTTCACAACCCTAATTGAATTAACAAATCTTTCCATGACCCTACAGAGACGTGTGTATACCAACTATGTGGATATTTTCGATTGCTATTTGGCTGAAATAAAAGTATTAATTAATATCCTGAACTATCACCAACGGTAGAGTTCAGATACTATGTGAAATCGTTTTGTTCTTTACTTCAATTAACATTTTTAAATAACGCACAATAGGCTGTTACAAACCCTTTAAAATAAAAAGTAAAAATATATCGTAGTATCATCTTGTCATCCTTCAAATTCGATGCGCATAGAATGCCAATGGTAAAGTAATCAATGGAGCCCCACGTAGACTAGTCGTGACATCTAGTGGTGAAATATCGAAAATTATAATCCTAACAGAGCGAGTGCATTCTAGCGGCCAGAAGAAGAAACTTTTCAATAAAATCTGGCAGTTAATAAGTAGTGGCGTGCAGTTACCTTTTTGGCAGCTAGATGTCTCGAGTAAATCTGCTGGCGAATTATGTTTTAATTAAATATATATTTTACACCATAATATGCACAATATAACGCTTAATTTTAAAACATCTGAGTCATTACAAAACAATAAACATATAACATTTCAAGCAAAAGAAAATAGCTCTGATCGGGTTTGAACCATAGGCATTTGAGCGATAGCTAACGCTCTACCACTGAGCTAATTGTGTCAACGAATATCGTTCTATATAAAATGACTTACATAGAACTTGTTAGCAAATAATGATATATATACTAAACGATTTCATCACTGGAGTATGTTATTTATATATAAAGCATTTCATACAAAGTTTATTTATTTTGTATCAGTACGCTATATTGCATGCAATACTCAAATTAGTGAAATATAAGTCAGGCACAAGATATCCGCTGCCATCTTGTCTTATTACTGAATCGGCTCAGCTTTTTAAAATCACGTCTGCACTATAGTATTACAAAATAAACTTTTAATTTCGAACGTGCCTCTTCCTTTAGAACAGTTAAAACGATTCTCGGCTCAATAATCGGAACTGGTGGGTCCCATGATATGGATTATAAAGTTTGCATAATTCGCACGGCCGCCATCCTGAAATGGTATGGCGGACGACCTTGTAGTTTGGTCACAAGACGCATCCTATACGAAGGTATGTTGTTACCAAATTTGGTAGAGATAGGATGATTTGGTTAGTCGTTATTTGATTTTACGTTTTGAACGTTTGAGTGGCCGCCATTCAGTTTTAGTAAAGATGGCGGCGATATAAAACATGACACTGAGGTGTCCTTTGCTAGTGCTACCTTTGTACCAAATTTCGTTCAATTCGCATTCACCGTGTTCGAATTGATAGGGGGGGGACAGACATTCAGAGTACACACACTCACACACACACAGACACACACACACAGACTCACACACACACATACACACACACACACACTGACTCACACACACACAGACAGACACACTTTTTTCGCCCTGTGTTGATCTCATAAGTCTACTTTCATTTTTTGCAAAAATCGAAAGTAGGCTAAAAATAGGCTTTTGAGATCACCTTTTGTCCGTGTGTGTGCGTGTGTGTGTGTGTGTGTGTCCCCTAATAACTTCTAACGGGCTGGAGAGATTTCAGTGAAACTCGGTAACATCATAGCACCATTCTGGCCAACCCTGACCGTGCCCTTCAAATTTTATTGTCTCTCACCAATCCAACATGGCGGCTGTGCGAAGTATTTCACCAGCATTCAGTATATCCGACACTATTACCGATATCACCCTGAAATTGTGTACGGTGATAGAGCACTACTAGAAGTTCACCTATGAGACATTCAAAAACCTGGTAACTACCAAACCAACATGGCGGCCAAGCGAATTTGAGACTATTAAATATAATTTTCTGGCGATTTAACCATCCAAACGTAATGCAACTTGGTACAGCAAATGTTTATAAACATTGTAATGCAATGGCATCTAATTTAGTTCAAGTGTTTACATAACCTCAAAATGGCGGCTGTGCGAAATATTTCACCAGCATTCTATATCTCCGAAACTATTACAGATACCACCCTGAAATTTTGTACGGTGATAAAGGGCACTACTACAAGTTTATCTATGGATTTTTCATAAACCTCTAAAGAACAAAACGAACATAGTGGCCAAGCGAACTTGAAACCTTTTAATAGACTTTTCTCGTGTTTTAACTCTCAGAGCGCAGTGAAATGTGGTACAGTAAATGATAATACATATTGTAATGCACTGGCATCTAATTTAGTTCATTTATTTACATAACCTCAAGATGGCGGATGTGTAAAATTTTAAAATAAAGTTTTTATTTCTTGTGTCGTAATCATGCGATCGAAATGAAAGTTTGAATAATGAACCTACGCAAAACTTTTCCTTTAATGGTGCATAAGTCTATGGCCTATACATATAACAATCCAACAATGGCGAGCATCCGAATTATTTAGACGGTACTCAATATCTACGAATCTTTTACAGCAATTAACTGATTTTTAATGTTCATAGAGGCTATGAACATAAGTCCACCTATAGGACTTTCAGTAACCTGGTGAGCACAAATCCAACATGGCGGCGACGCGAAGTATACATATTTAAATGGACGTTTCTCGCGATTTAACCATCCGAGTGCAGTGAATCTTTGCACGTTAGATGCTTATACAAATATTAATCCACTGGCATCTAATTTATTTCAATTGTTTTCATAACCACAAGATGGCAGCTGAGCGAACTTTTAAAATCTCGTTTTTACTTCTTGTATTCTAATCATGCGATTGTAGTTTGAATATCACATGTACACGATAATCTTCATGTAATAGTACATAAATAAAAATCCAACCTGCGAACCATCTGAAATGTTTACACAGTTCTCAATATCTACGAATCTATCACGACAATCAAACTGAAATTTTGTATGTTGATAGAGGCAATTAACATGAGTAGGATATATAATAGGCTGTATACTTCTTCACGGAACTACTTGTTTCTGTTTAGCGGACATAATCCATACCATCTTTTAGGGTCTCTTTTATACAGGTGGTGACACTGTTCGTACGAAAGTCTCGACACTGACGTCTATCTGTTTAACAGTCTGTTATTCCTTCACGCAAATATTATCTTTTACAGAGACAGAATGAAAGCTGAATGAGACCTTGTGAAATGGCGTTACCATGACAACGTTTATCAATTACGCCGACCGGGAGTGGTTTTCTTGCAATATCTCGAGAACCGTTCGTTTTAGGGCCTTAAAACGCGGATTCTTGGTTCGCACCAAACATTGCTCCTTGCATTGCTACACGTGGACAGGAACTGTATTATTTATAGGGGTGCATTGTGAGGTCCGAAACGAGGCGTGATTTTGAGTCGAATTTTATAGTCTCTGCGCCGCATATTGTATGTGAGTATTTGAATCTTTACGACGGTTTACTATGGTATGATTGTTGCTATTTGCACGGTATGCTTCCTTTCTGTTTATAGATTTATTTTTTGTTTCTTGAATGCTTTTGTTTGCCGTTTTCTACCATTATGTGCAACCTAAATTCGCATACTAATGTGACGTATTCTACCGATTCTTCCATTAGTTTATTATGTTTTCCTTATAAATCTTACGGGTCAAATGCGCAAACGTATTTGAATAAAATTGGTATTTTGTCTTTCACGGCCAAGGAAATACCGTACAAGACAGAGCGTAAACCTAGGAAAGTACCTGAATTTTAATTGCTTGGCCGTGTTAGCAAATATACAATCTTTCTGAAAGCCATTATAGGGAGGTGAAAGGCTGCTTGAACGTTTACCTCTCGCAGTTAAGTACCGCAGGTGCACTAGATAACAATTGAGGTAGCGCGCAGATGGCTACTGCTTAGTGGGTCCCCCAATTGACAACAAGACCTCGCTGATTACCCTTCTCGGAATTGCTAGGCTAAACCGCTCACAAGACACGGCATAAACTTACAAATATTGATGTGTTTAAAAAGGTTTTGTTATTATTTCTTGGAATTATTACAGTTTGTTTTGTTACTTTTACTCTTAATCATGATATGATACGTAGTTTGCAAAACATTACTTAGCCTACTGCGGATATGACAATTGCTACCAAGTTTGATGTATTTTTAGCCGGTTCCCAGCGGGGTAGCCAACCTGCAAGCATCAGATCTTCTGCAATGGCATTATGTTATTCTACCGCAGAGTAGGCATGTCCTGTTTGGTATAACTCAGCTCATGCCAAACAGGTGGATGTGGCTCTCAATGATACGTGCAAATAATAACTGGGTGTCTCAAATCCACTCCAATTGAATGGCTTTACCATCTCGCCGGGATAGCACCACCTTCTGTTCGAAGAGAAATAACAGCGAACAAGGAAAGGAAGAAGGTGGAGCATGAAAGAACTCATCCGTTATATGGGCACAAATTACACACACCAAGACTGAAATCTAGGAAGAGTTTCCTAAAAACATCGAAGGAACTCAGAACCACGGAGAAAAATGCTAGACTACAATCTTGGAAAGCTAAAGGTCTTCTTCCTGGTGGCTGTGCAACACCATCTGAAACTTTACCACCGCGTCATAACGAGGCATAGACGACATGGAAATCCCTAAATAGGTTGAGATCAGGAGTCGGCAAATCAAGAGCTAATATGGTAAGATGGAACTACGCTAACGACGGAAAAAGCAAGTGTGATTGCGGAGAAGATCAGACTGTCAACCACATGATTGAATGCCGTATATCTCCAGCCACCTGCACAACGGAGGATCAACACCTAGCCTCAGAGAATGCACTACAAGTCGCCAAGTTCTGGTCTAATTGTATTTGATGGAATGTTTTGTAATTTTGTAACATGTTTCTGATACGAGAATAAAATAAGCATACGTAGTATTATTTATTTTAAATATAGTATGATGATGTAGGTCATCTGGGTGATATGGTGTTTTGAATAGGTTTAATTTGTCTCGCGGCCACAAGGTTTCTCAGCACTCGTATGAGTTGTTCTTATTTAAGTGTAGGTGGGCTTATATATTCTTAGATGATATTTAGTTGTATTTCTTATTTTCGGTATTCGTTATTTCCATAATCAAATGCATATATTATTATGATGCTTGGATTCTAAGCGTTTATCTGCGAACTACCATTATCCACTTGAAATGTTGCAGTTCGATAAAACACGCAAGGCTAATACATTTAAGAAAAATAAATTAATTGGCCCTTAAAATGTGTTAGTTAGGCCTAAGTTAGCAATGCATACAATGATTAATGTAGGCTCCTTAAATATTCAGTTATTTTACCGAAATATCAGGCTTAATCTATAAGCTACAAGCAGTATAAAGCCGTCGTACCCTCCTATTTAACAACTTCAACACAATTTTTGATCAGATGGAAATCACGCTCAAAGACTTTGAGTGTCAATAATATTGTCCATTATAACAACGGCCTTCCTCAGGGTTGCACACAATACGACAATGCGAGCATTGGTACGATCTCCTAATATCCAGTTGAGATCCAGAGCAACGCCGGGCATAACAGCTAGTCCCTATATCCATATCCCAATATATATATAATTGTACTTTTCTCCTTCTGTCTGTCTGTCTGTCTGTTCCTCCATTAATTGAAAACGGATCAACAGATTTCGTTCAAAATTTGCAAATGGCTATAAGAATATCCCGGAATAACTTTAGGATGTAAATTTCAACAATACATCCAATGCGCTTAAGGGGAATGGTGAGTGCCCTATTATACTTACCTTCGATTTACTCGTGTGATATGTCGTACGAAAGGTCTTTTATACAGTAGCTCTATATAGCAAGATTAATCTCATTACTTCCAGTAACGAAGAAGTATTTATCTTGCACGATTTTTCTCTTTTGCGGTCAGAATCAATACCATATTTTAGGGTCTTTTCTTTTATATGGATGGTGGCACTGTTCGTACGAAAGTCTCGACACTGACGTATATCTGTTTAACAGTCTTTAATTCCTTCATGCAATTATTATCTCTTACAGAGACTGAATGAAACCAGAATCAGACCTCGTGAAATGGCGTTGGCATGACAACGTTAATCAATTTCGCAGAGCGGGTATAGTTTTCTTGCAATATCTCGAAAACCGTTCGTTTTAGGGCCTTAAAACGCGGGGTTCGTGGTTGCCACCGAATATTGCTCCATACATTGCTACACGCGAACATGAACTGTTTTATTTATATAGGAGAATTATGGGGTCGAAAAAAATCGTGATTTTGAAAGATCTTGAATTTGAGTTCAATTTTATAGTCTCTCCGACGCTTATTGTATGTGAGTATTTGGATCTTTACGACGGTTTACCAAAGTATTATTGCTTCTATTTTGTACGGTATGCTTTCTTACTCTTTATAGAATTATTTTTTGTTAGTTGAATTCTTCCGTTTGCAAATTATTAACTGCTTTTTGTCGTGTTCTACCATTATGTGCAACCTAAATTCACTGACTACTGTGACGTATTCTACCGACTGTCCCATTAGTTTATTAAGTTTGCCTTATAAATCTCACTGGTCAATTGCGCTAACATATTTCAATAAAATTGGTAATTCTTCTTTCACGACCAAGGAAACCCCGCACAAAACACAGCGTTAACCTATAAATGTACCTGAATTTTAATTGCTTGGCCATGATTGCCAATATACAATCATTTTTTATGCCTTGATAGGGAGGTGAAAGGTGTTGAGCGTTTACCTCTCGTAGTTGTTTTTTTAAGGAAACGTGTTTATTGTCTTGATATATTTAAGGTACACAGGTGATTGTGAGGTGGTAGATGAATAAAAATCGTGGATATTGATGAGTTTATCACAGTTATACTAGTCTACTTAATGTTCAATGTTCAATCATTATCACAAAACACAAAACACTCACATGATGCGGGCGAGCTGCTGGGCATAGTCCCCCAGCCGGCGAGTTCTTGTAGTACAGCGAAGGCTCGTGAGGACACACTCACTTACCTCGGACAGCATTTCGAGTTCTGTATATGGCCCCGTAGTTTTCAGCACACAGTGCACATAACAACCGAGGAGTAACACCACCGCACTGTTCAGTTGGGGCGGTTGAAGGCTAAATGTTGGGCGGATCACCCATTCAGGAGTGATGTAGGTAGAAGAACAGTTCAAGAAGCTATTCAGGACCCGGGTGAAGCGGTTCCAGGTCGATCGAATCGGATCACACTGCGTAAATCGGTGCAGGATTGTATCCTGATGGGAACATGAAGTGCATAAAGCTGTCTCCACCATGTGAATGCGATGGAGTCTGTTGTTTGTTGGTATAAGTTCATGGATTACTTTATACCAACTTTCCTTCGCTGCGCTGGGAAGAATGCGATTGGAGACATTCCTCCAGACTCGATTCCAGTTGACGATCAATGCTGATTGCATAATTCTGGGGGCAACATACTGTTGTGCCATGATAGAACGATACAGCTTTTTCGTTGAGATAGACCTGATGACGTCTTGTGGCACGTAGCTTAATTCAACTCTCAGATACCGGACATGAGGTGCATGATGATTGATATCATAATAAGCTGGTGGGTTCGAGCAGTCATGGGGACTACACCATCTCCGTAGGAAGTTATGTGACTCATCGGTCCCGAAGCCTGTAGGCAGTTGAAGGTGTCGTTTGAGGAATAAAGTTCTAGCTTTCTTTTCAACGTCGATGGGTCCCAGACCTCCCTGGGATTTATGCAATGTTAATGTGCTGCGGGAAAGACGTAATAGAGCTCCTTGCCAAATAAACCATCCGACGGCGGAAATAATACGTGTACCCACCATTCTTGGCATAGGAAGAATTTGACTGAGATACCATATTTTACTTAAGCTGAACATATTCACGTACATTGTTCGTTGGTGTAAGAGGAAGGAGCGGTACCGCACTTGTTGCAAGGCACCACGCACAGAATGTAGGGCAACGTCCCAGTTCTTTTTAATCATTTGGTGTACACTATTCAAGAAAGATATGCCCAATATTTTGAGTTCTGAGGCGATCGTTACCCACGCCGGGAGAACCCCTTGGACGCGGTCCAATTTTCCAATCCACATCGCCTTTGTTTTTCTTCGGTTCAGCCGCACACCAGAATATCTCCCGTACTCATCAATGTCCGTGAACAATTGCTGCTTGTCAACGGTTCGATCCACCACAAGAGTGACATCATCCGCATATGCAAAAATACTGATCTCCGTGCCATTGAAAGATGTATGGAGATTACAAAGAAGGGGTTCCAGGGATAGAACAAAAAGAAGCGTGGACATCGGACACCCTTGCCTGACTCCACGATGGATGAGGAGAGGCCGTGTGAAATACCCATTTACATTCACCTTTGAAGATCCACCATGAAGAATTTTGCTCACGAGGGCAATAAACCGCATATCGAAGCCAATAACTTGAAGGGTCGCAAGGATGTATTTATGGTTTACCCTATCAAAGGCATGGTCAAAATCCAGTGATAATAACAGTTTCTTCTTATTGACGACCAGCGACTCACTAATGACATCGCGAATAGCACATGTAGTGTTGACAATGCACCTGCCTGGTACCCCACCCGATTGGTGGCGAGATGTGGCTTCCTCCATAAAGGCCTGAAGTCTCGTTTTCATACATTTCGTGAAGATCTTGTAGTCAAAGTTTAAAAGCGTCAGTGGGCGAAAGTCCCTGAGCTGTGTTGGTTGTGTAATTTTTGGGACTAATACCACCAGGCCATCTTTCAGGGTGTCGATATTTCGTCCAGGACGACAAGCATCATTCACTACGGCTATAAGTTAATCGCGAATGGTGGTCCAAAACGTCATGTAGAAAGCTCTCTCAAGGCCATCATGACCAGGAATCTTGTTCGGCGCACTGTGGAGTATGGAGGTACATATTTCTTCGGCGGTGATGTCCTGGGTCAAGCACTCTTGTCCTCTGTGCAAAAGTCCTCCTCGTACACCATCGAAGAACGGATGCTGGCAGTGAAGTGGGACTGGGGCGTCGTCTGTGTACAAGTACTGAAAGAAGTTCTCTACCGTTTCTATGATTAAGGTATGACTAGTCACCATTTGTCCCTCAGGTGTCGCAATGCGGTTGATGTACTTCTGACGGCCTTTGCGGTACGCCCGTATAAAATGATAAACGGAGGGTGCCTCTGATGCCAGATGTTGATGATCTTGGGCTTGAAGTTTGAGTCCTTCCAATGCTTTGCGCTGCAGCGTGAGGAGCTGCGCTCGGATTTTCTTTATTCTGCGATATGTATTAGGGTTGGTAGGGTCTTCATTGTATAACTGTCGTAAACATTTGTAGTAGAAATCTGTCGTCTGATGGATGTGGCGTCTTCTCTCGGCACTGTAGGCCTTCAGTAACCTAACAGCTCTGGGTTTCGCATACTTCAACCACCAATCAAGAGTATCTTGAAACCGGTGAATGTGGCGTTTCCAGTTATGCCATTCAGTGGCAAAGCTATCTTTCATGCCCAAGTGTGTCAGAATAGAATCATTTAACCTCCATGATCCTCTCCCACGGCGAGGTCATAATTCTGGTTGGCGAATCTTGCAGAGATACGCACAATGGTTTGAAAACTCCACCGGGCATACATCTGTTTCTCTCACGCGTTCTTTCAATTCCCCACTGACATATATTCTATCCAGTCGAGAAGCACCATTATGGTAGTAGTACGTGTAACCGGCTGACCCCGACGGCTTCAGTTCCCATGTGTCTTTTAAGCGTAACCCTTGTATTAACGCAGATAGCGCAGGGCAGCCCTGAAATTGGCCACTTTGGTCTTTGGGTGATAGCACTGCGTTAAAATCCCCACCGAGGATTATATTGCCGGTATGATTATGGAGAAGTGGGAAAATATCTGTGGTATAAAAGAGCCGGCGTTGTATCCTGACCTGCGAACCAGAGGGAGCATATACATTGACAATCAAAAGATCTCGAATACGGATACTGAGTCCGCGTGAGTTGACTAACTGGACTGGATCCGCATATGGTATATGGTCCTTAATGTAGATGGCTGTACCACGTTTGTGCTCATTGACATTAACTATTTTATCGTAGCCAGAGATGGTAAGGAGGTCTTCAGTAGCCACTTCTTGCAACAGAACAATATCCACATCTTGGTCTCGAATGAGGTTGCGTAAGAGCGACTGTTTACCAGCAGTTTGAATGCAATTTACATTGAGTGTCATTAGAGTGTATGTCAACAACATCGTCAGATAGATAGACATGTTTTTTTTACCAAAATAAACAAGATGGAGGTGGGGTGGTCTTTAACGCTTGTCGCTCGACTTCCCGCCTTGTAGTCGGGGGTCCCTGACTCCCGCATAAGGCTTGTGCGTTCCCTCTGTTGACGCCCTGATTGTTCTAGCTTTGGAGGAGAATTTCAAAGGTGCCTGTTCTTTAGGAGTTAGTTCCTTGTTGTCCATGATCCCCTGGTCCCGTGACCCCGTCTCTTCTGTATCTATGTGGCTGGAGGGGTGGTCTTCTATTTCATCCGACCATTTTATACCAGCGGTCGGTGGTTCACAACTAACTATGGACTGGTTTGAGGGTGGCATACTGGTAGCATTGTCTCCTGAGGTCACGCCTTCTGTGACCACTTCAGGACTGGCAGTGCTAGTGTCAGGTTTCTGGTCAGTTTTAGGAACTAGAGAAGTGGCCGTCCTACCTAGACTGCCATTGGTGTATTGGCTAGTATCAGACGAACGTGGCAACGCTGGCTGCCCATGGAGTTCCTGTTGTAATGTGGGAGTATGTTGTTGTTTACTAGTGGCGGGCAATGGCCCAGCTGGTTGCGGCGATAAGGCGGTGGAGTGAGGAGTCAACACGTCCATCGTGTCTTGTGCTACAGCTGACGTATCAAGTGGGGCAGGTTGTTCGGGAGAAATACTGACGTTAGATGAACAAGGTGCCGATAAGGCAGGCGAGACAATGTCACTGTCCTTGTTGGCTACAATTTCACTGAGAAGCTTAGGGCGGGTTTTGTTTTCAGTTTCACCGCGCCTCACTGGGCATTCCTGTCTAAAGTGATCAGTGGCATTACAATAAAAGCATGATCGAGGTTGTCCATCATACACCACCTGTGCTTTGTAGCCATCGATAGAAATAATGGGTGGAATTGCAGTTTTTAGTTCAATCCGCATAGCCCGAATACCACTCAAAATATTGAATAGGTAGGTAGCTGACCATCGTTCGTTTCTAATTTCACGAACCTTCCCGTACTTACTAAAGTACGACATTATCAGATTATCCGGTCATTCGGCAGTTCAATGGGAAGGTTCATAATTCGGATTAGTTTTGCTGTCAACATCCGCACAAGTTATATTTACCTCAGATATAGAGCCATTACATTTCCGTACCTGGGATTTTCTGTTGGTACTGTTGAGAACCTTCTCCATCAGTAGTTTGCTGGTGAACTTTATGAAAACAGCAGTTTTCAGATTGTCGAGTTGAATGGCTTCTAATTGGTCCACGTTGAGTTTTAGGGTGTACTGAATCCACTCATGTATTTCTGCAGGGCCTGGTTTATTGGCCTTGTCGGGGAAAGCACATTTTATCGTGTTTTTTCTAATGCTGTTGGTTGCCATTTTTACTGTACTTGAAAAGACTTGAAAGTTAGACACTCGAATACGTCACTCACAACGAAGCAAAGCGCAGCGAACCGGTCGCTGCCACGGTTCAGACCGGACTTGTAGTTAAATACCGCAGGTGCACTAGATAAGGATTTAGGTAGAGCATCATTCGCTGGGCATTTTTGGGTTCCCAAATTGACAACAAGAGTTCGCTGATTACCCATATCGGTGTTGCTAGGCGAAACCACTCACAAGACACGGCATAAACTTAGAAATATTGGTGTACTTAAGAATCATGGCATGATACATAGTTTGCACAATATTACTGACAGCGAAGATGACGATTGCTACAAAGTTTGATGTATTTTTAGCATACTATTATTCACTTCCAAATGTACAGTAGTATGAGGACGTTAAACGATGGGTTTTCAATATTTAAGAAAGATTATTTAAATTTTACTACATAGAAGCCTCCATGGCTTAGGCGGCAACACGCCGGCCTGTCACCGCTGGGTCTGTGGTTCATGAATATAATCATACTTTATTTCATTATTTTGTTTTGTTTTAGGGTCTTTTAATATTCTACGTTTGTTGTTTTCCGTATATGAGGGTGTCAGAATTCATTTCACCTGAGGAAAGAGAGTTTTGGTAAATATAGCTCAGATACAATTTCTTACTTATCATATTATTATTTTTTTCGTAAAATTTTTCATCTCATAGAACCTGTGTCATTTTGGTGTATGGTTTTCACTTCCAGATTTGGTCATCTGGGTAATATGGTGTTTTGATAGGTTTAGTTTTTCTCTTGACCACAAGATTTCTCTGCACTCGAATGAGTAGTTCTTATTTAAGTGTAAGTGGACATACAGATTCTTAGATGATATTTAGTATGTATTTCTTATTTTCGGTATTCCATGTTTCCATAATCAAATGCATATATATATATTATCATGAAGCTGGGATTCTAAGCGTTTATTTGCGGACTTCCATTATTCACTTCAAATGTTGCTGTTCGACAAAACACGCAAGGCTAATACAATTAAGAAAAAGAAATGCATTGGCCCTTAATATGTGTTAGTTAGAATAATAATGCATACAATGACTGAAGTAGGCTCCTTAAATATTCAGTTATATTAGCGAAACATCAGGCTTAATCTATAAGCTACAAGCAGTATAAAGCCGTCCTACCCTCCTATTTAATAACTTCAGCAAAATTTTTGATCAAATGGGAATCACGCTAGAGGACTTTGAGTTTCAATAATATTGCTCATTATAACAACGACCTTCCTCCGGGTTGCACACATTACGACAATGCGAGCAAAGGTACGATCTCTTAATATCCAATTGTGATCCCGAGCAACGCCGGGCATAACAGCTAGTAATTATATAAAATTTTACTTTTGTCCTTCTGTCTGTCTGTTCCTCCATCAATTGAAAATGACTCAACCGATTTCGTTCAAAATTTGCAAATGGCTATAAGAACATCCCGGAATCACGTTAGGATGTAAAATTCAACATTACATCCAATGCGCTTAAGGGAAACATGGGGTGCCATATTATATTTAACTTCAATTTACTCGTGTGATATGTCGTACAAAAGGTCGTTTACAGCTCTATACATCAAGATTATTCTCATTAATTCCTGTAACGAAAAACTATTTCTTTTAAATTAATTATAAAAGTTGTAAATAGGTGGCTAAAACACTGAATTTGCAAGCCCCACAATGTTTATAATTTTACAAGCTGTACCTGGCATGCGTTGCAATGCCAATCAAAGAAAGTGTTGGCATTGTAATTTGGTTTCTTGAAGTGCTTTTGGATACACAATGTTTTCTTCAATTTCCGGTAACTGCCTCTAAGCTATCGAAAAAAGGATTTACAATTTTTGAAACATTTGTGGGAGCGTGCGCAACAACTCACCAAAGTTTCATCGCAATCGGATAAATAGTATATGAACGCAGATGGAAATTTGCTGAAACACTTCACGCATCGTCACGCATTTGTTGCATCTACTCATGCACTACCTATTGTAAAATGGATTTAATAAGTCGGAAACCTTCCCTGGCGTATTCACAACAAATCATCAAAGTTTCATCGCAATCGGATGAATGGCATATGAACGCTTACGGGATTTTGTTTAGATGATTCGCGCGCCATCACTCATTTTTTGAATCAACTCGCGCCCTACCTATTGTACAATATATTTACTAAGTCAGAAACCTTCCCTGCAGTGTGCACAACAACCCCGCCGTCACTCATTTTTTGAATCAACTCGCGCCCTACCTATTGTACAATAGATTTACTAAGTCAGAAACCTTCCCTGCAGTGTGCACAACAACTCACCCTAGTTTCATCACAATCGGATGAATGGTATATGAACGCTGATGGAACTTTGTTGAAACGGTTTGTGCGCCGTCACTCATTTGTTGAAACTACTCGTGCGAAACCCATTATACAATGGACTTGGTAAATTAGAAACGTTCCCTGGAGTGTGCACAACAACTCACCCAAGTTTCATCGCAATTGGATGAATAGTAGGCCTATATGAACGCATACGGGACTTTGTTGAAGCGATTCGCGTGCCTTCGTTCATTAGTTGAATCTACTCGTGCGCTACCTACTGTGCAATGGATTTTCTAAGTCAAAAACCTTCCCTGGACTGTACACCACATATCAGCCAAGTTTCATCGCTATCGGACGAATGCTAGGCTTATATGAACGCGTACGGTACTTTGTTGAAACGCTTCACGCGTCGTCGCTCATTTGTTGAATCTACTCGTGCGTTACTTATTGTAAAGTATATTTGTTAAGCCAGAATCCTTCCTTAGAGTGTACTCAATATATCAGCCAAGTTTCATCGCTATCGGACGAATGGTATATGAACGCATACGTGACTTTGTTGAAACGCTTCGCGCGTCGTAGCTCAATTAATGAATCTACACGTGCGCTGCCTATTGTAAAGTGGATTTACTCAGCCAGAAACCTTCCCAAAAGTGTACACAACATCTAACTCAAGTTTCATAGCTATCGGACGAATTGTATATGAATGCATACGGGACTATCTTGAAACGTTTTGCGTGTCGTCACTCATTTGCTGAATCTACTCGTGCGCTATCTACTGTGAAATGTATTTAATCACCCAAGTTTCATTGCTATCTGACGAATGGTTTATGAACACATACGGGACTTTATTGAAACGGTGTGCGCGTCGTCGCTCATTTGTTGAATCTACTCGCGCGCTGCCTGTTGTAAAGTGGATTTACTAAGCCAGAAACCTTCCCTGAAGTGCACACAACATCATACCCAAGTTTCATAGCAATCGGACGAATGGTATATGAATGCATACGGGACTTTGTTGAAACGCGTTGCGTGTAGTCACTTATTTGTTGAACCTACTCGTGCGCTATCTACTGTGAAATCTATTTACTAAGTTAAAAACCTTCCCTGGAGTGAAAACAACTTCTCACCCAAGTTTCATCGCAATCGTGTGAAAGGTTTACGAACAAATACGGGACTGTGTCGAAATGCTTCGCGCGTCGTCGTTCATTTGTTGAATCTACTCGTGCGCTGCCTATTGTAAAATGGATTTACTAAGCCAGAAACCTTCCTTGGAGAGTAATCAACATCTCACCCAAGTTTCAGCGCAATCGGATGGGTGGTGTATGAACGCATAGGACACACACCCACCCACACACCCACGTACATACTACCACGTAACATTGATTTTTAGCCTACTTTCGATTTTTGCAAAAAATGAAAGTAGACTTATGAGATCAACACAGGGCGAAAAAAGTGTGTCTGTCTGTGTGTGTGTATGTGTGTGTGTGAGTCTGTGTGTGTGTGTGTGTATGTGTGTGTGAGTCTGTGTGTGTGTGTGTGTGTGTCTGTGTGTGTGTGTGAGTGTGTGTACTCTGAATGTCTGTCCCCACCTATCAATTCGAACACGGTGAATGCGAATTGAACGAAATTTGGAACAAAGGTAGCACTAGCAAAAGACACCTCAGTGTCATGTTTTATATCGCCGCCATCTTTACTAAAACTGAATGGCGGCCACTCAAACGTTCAAAACGTAAAATCAAATAACGACTAACCAAACCATCCGATCTCTACCAAATTTGGTAACAACATACCTTCGTATAGGATGCGTCTTGTGACCAAACTACAAGGTCGTCCGCCATATCATTTCAGGATGGCGGCCGTGTGAATTATGCAAACTTTATAATCCATATCATCGGACCCACCAGTTCCGATTATCGAGCCGAGAATCGTTTTAACTGTTCTAAAGGAAGAGGCACGTTCGAAATTAAAAGTTTATTTTGTAATACTATAGTGCAGACGTGATTTTAAAAAGCTGAGCTGATTCAGTAATAAGACAAGATGGCAGCGGATATCTTGTGCCTGACTTATATTTCACTAATTTGAGTATTGCATGCAATATAGCGTACTGATACAAAATAAATAAACTTTATATGAAATGCTTTATATATAAATAATACACTCCAGTGATGAAATCGTTTAGTATAAATCATTATTTGCTAACAAGTTCTATGTAAGTCATTTTATATAGAACGATATTCGTTGACACAATTAGCTCAGTGGTAGAGCGTTAGCTATCGCTCAAATGCCTATGGTTCAAACCCGATCAGAGCTATTTTCTTTTGCTTGAAATGTTATATGTTTATTGTTTTGTAATGACTCAGATGTTTTAAAATTAAGCGTTATATTGTGCATATTATGGTGTAAAATATATATTTAATTAAAACATAATTCGCCAGCAGATTTACTCGAGACATCTAGCTGCCAAAAAGGTAACTGCACGCCACTACTTATTAACTGCCAGATTTTATTGAAAAGTTTCTTCTTCTGGCCGCTAGAATGCACTCGCTCTGTTAGGATTATAATTTTCGATATTTCACCACTAGATGTCACGACTAGTCTACGTGGGGCTCCATTGATTACTATAGCCAAATAGCTTATAAAGATAATAGCGGAAACTCCTCGTCAAAACAGAAGACGCGCTCCCTAGCACCACCTAGCGGTCCGAGTTGGCAACGTAAGACCAGCTGATTTACAACCGTGAGATCCAACGAAACAATTATAAGAAATTATTGACCTGTGGATGATCTAATTATCCAATTGTAATGGTCGATACGGGGAGTATTTGTGCCATATATGGCTGTAATAATTATAAACAACAAAGTGACCCAAAATCTTTCTTCGGGTTCCCAAGAAATTATTGTAAACAAGTAGCCTACCATTACACTGATAGTTCGGTTTTCTTTTAATACAGAATGCTTTTACAACATAACTTAGCATATTTTAGCCTGTTCTTTATTTATATATAGATGCACGCTGTAGGTTATTCGAAGCCAAAGAGCTGACTTAGATGACGTATTGAAAAGGAATGGCCCAGACCATTTAAACAGAACTCATGTCGTATGATCAGACCACTTTGTGGAGAAAGATTTCAGGAACAAAAACTTGTTTAGTCAAGAAACAACATGCTTCAATATTTCCGATTGAAAGTGTACGTAGTTATTTATTGTTGTAATAAGGGGCGGAACAGCGAGGTCATCTGCCTCTAAAGTGTACGTATTGCACTATTAAAGCTAAGGAGGTTGGTGTAATCTAACAAGTTCAGAAACACAAATTTTTATTTTACTGACTTTATTAGGAAATATATAAGAAGGTACCGTAACTGGTTTTTTTAATGTAATTAAGCGTGTTCAACTCGTTTTTAAATACCAGTATGTCAAAAAGGATAGATTAAAACCAATGTGCTCAGGCTAAATTTCCTTGTAATTTTCAGTATTTGGCCTGGTGCAGTGCCTTCAGTTCATATGCAGAAACAGTCCAGTATTTTTTAGAATTTTATATAAATATTGTACAGAACAAAGTATCTTTTGTTTCTTTTAACACTAATCTTTAAATTATTTGCTGCCTAAATATGAAGCCGGGACATATGTTAACTTCACAATGCAATTTCGGTCGGTGCGCTCTCAAAAATGCTAGCTGTGGGTGGCAAGGAGAGTAATGCTGTCAACTCGCACCAAGAGATGGCACTGTGATCGCTGTCTCCAAACGAGCGCATGCTTTTGCGGCCGAGTTTCCGCTATTATCTTTATAAGCTATTTGCTATACCATTGGCATTTTATGCGCATCGAATTTGAAGAATGACAAGATGATACTACGATACATTTTTACTTTTTATTTTAAAGGGTTTGTAACAGCCTATTTTGCGTTACTTGAAAATGTTATTTGAAGTAAAGAACAAAACGATTTCACATAGTAACTGAATTCAAGCCGTTGGTGTGAGTTGAGGTTATTAATTACTACTTTTATTTCAGGCAAATAGCAATCGAAAATATCCACATAGTTTGTATACACACGTCTCTGTAGGGTCATGGAAAGATTTGTTAATTCAATTAGGGTTGTGAAAGCCATGCACAACCAGACGTGTAAAGACATGCCTCAACTCAAAGTTGGATGTTGCCCACGGCAGGTCGTATATGTAATAATAATAATAATAATGTTATTGGTGTTACATCCCTTTTAACTACTGCTGCTTTTAGAGACACCGGGGTGCCGGAATTTTGGCCCGAAGGGGATCTTTAACGTGCCAGTAAATGTACTGACACGGCTCCTTCGCATTTGTGCACCCTCAAATGCCAGCTGACTGCGCCAGGATACGAACCTGCAACCTAGGGCCCAGCAAGCGAGAACGTTACCGCTGAGCCACGCAGCCAGTCCGGTCGATTATGTCTCCAGATCCATAACATTCTTCATATACTTATCTTTCTTTCTTCAATGATGGTAGCAGTTTTTATCTAGGTTGTGGCGTTTGGTAGAGGTAAATCGTTTCTAAGGTCTTCAACAAAGAGTAGTTCTATTATACTCTTTGATAATAACAACGAGTTATAACTATACTCATACATTTAGGAGAAAGTAGGCTATATGTTCTTTACTGAACATCTTGTTAAATATATAGATTTAGAGATGTCATGACGGGGTTGGGGATTTATAGCATCGGCGAGGCATAATTATTTTACAGTATGAACTTAAAAATATATACTCGTAGTATTCATCTTGCCTATATCCATACTTCATTTCATTCTTTCTTGTTTTAGGGTCTTTTATTATACTACGTGTATTGCTTTTCGTGTATGAGTGTTTCAGTTTTCATTTCACCTTAGCAAGGAGAATGTTGGTAGCCTAAATATAGCTTCAGATATTATTTGTTACTAATCATATAATTTTTTTCGTCAACATTCTTCATCACATTGGTCCATTTGGTGTATGGTTTTCACTTCTAGATTTGGTCATTTAGGTGATTTGGTGTTTTGAATAGGTTTAATTGGTCTAGCGGCCACAACGTTTCCCTGCACTCGTACGAGTTGTTCTTATTCATGTGTAGGTGGACATATAGTTTCTTAGACGATATTATGTGTGCATTTCTTATTTTCGGTATTCAATATTTCCAGAAACAAATTCATATATTATTATGAATCTGGTATTCTGAGCGCTCATCTGCGGACTACCATTATCCACTTGAAATGTTGCTTTTCGACAAAACACGCAAGGCTAATGCAATTATGAAATAGAAATTCATAGGCTCTTAAAATGTGTTAGTTAAGATAATAATGTATACAATGATTAAAGTAGGCTCCTTAAATATTCTGTTTTATTAGCGAAATATCAGGCTTAATCTATAAGCTACAAGCAGTATAAAGCCGTCCTACTCTCTTATTTAATACATTCAACACAATTTTTGATCAGATAGAAATCACGCTCGTGGACCTTGATTGACAATAATATTGCTCATTATAACAACGACCTTCCTCCGGGTTGCACACAATGCGAGCAAAGGTACGATCTCTTAATATCCAATTGTGATCCCGAGCAATGCCGGGCATAGCAGCTAGTCTAATAAATAAAATTACTCCAGGATCTGATGACGCTGGCTTGACGAGCAATACATGTCATCCCAAAGGTGTCTCCCTCTTCTGTAAAATGCGTAGACGTTAACCATTTTAAAATAGTACATTATGCAATGAGCCTATAATGGCTATAATTAAGACACGAGTGTGTTTATAAAACGAGCGTATGCGATTTTTATAATTTCCATACGAGTGTCTTAATTACCATTATAGGCGAGTTGCAAACGACTGTATATGTTCGACGATAATTATAACTTTATTATATGTTTTAACATAAATATTCATAAATATCTGTTGAGATTGTCACTAGAATTTTGTGATCGGGTGCTGCGCTGTGTATGATATCTCTAATTTCCAAGCTCTCTGACTGACCGACGCATGCGCTCTGTGTGTTTCAATGCCATATATGCAGATTGAGCACCTGTATTCAGTAAAAATATCACTGAAGTCGCTTCAAAACAATGCGCTGTGTAGAAATTGGATTTGGGGATATTAAGGTACAGTGCTATTTCTTGTCTCATATTCACCAGTTTATTTACGCGAACATATGGACGGTGCACTTTAGGTAATTTATATAGGCATGTTGGATTTTGAGTGCATGCGTAAAGGTATCTTTATCTAATTGGTCAAACAACTGTTTCTTGAGCTGTGATTGGAGGGAGAAACTGTTGCATAATGGAAAATAGTGTTATAATGACCATCATTATGATACAGTTTTCAGACATATAATAGTCAGGGTCGAACATAAATGGTATGTACAGTACTAGCAACCCGCCCCGGCTTCTCCCGGAAACTGAAGCATCATTTATATAATTTACGGAGGAATCATAATTCATAGCAGAATTATCTTTATCGGACCGCAAACCATGAACATTTCTTTCTTGTTTTAGGGTCTTTTATTATACTACGTGTATTGCTTTTCGTGTATGAGTGTTTCAGTTTTCATTTCACCTTAGCAAGGAAAATGTTGGTAGCCTAAATATAGCTTCAGATATTATTTGTTACTAATCATATAATTTTTGTCGTCAACATTCTTCATCACATTGGTCCATTTTGGGTATGGTTTTCACTTCTAGATTTGGTCATTTAGGTGATATGGTGTTTTGAATAGGTTTAATTTGTCTAGCGGCCACAACGTTTCCCTGCACTCGTACGAGTTGTTCTTATTCATGTGTAGGTGGACATATAGTTTCTTAGACGATATTATGTGTGCATTTCTTATTTTCGGTATTCAATATTTCCAGACACAAATGCATATATTATCATGAATCTGGGATTCTGAGCGCTCATCTGCGGACTACCATTATCCACTTGAAATGTTGCTTTTTGACAAAACACGCAAGCCTAATGCAATTAAGAAATAGAAATTCATTGGCCCTAAAAATGTGTTAGTTAAGATAATAATGCATACAATGATTGAAGTAGGCTCCTTAAATATTCTGTTTTATTAGCGAAATATCAGGCTTAATCTAAAAGCTACAAGCAGTATAAAGCCGTCCTACTCTCTTATTTAATAAATTCAACACAATTTTTGATCAGATAGAAATCACGCTCGATGACTTTGAGTGACAATAATATTGCTCATTATAACAACGACCTTCCTCCGGGTTGCACACAATGCGAGCAAATGTACTGTGCCCAACTCTAGGAATGGGTATTCCAAGATTCAGACACCTAGATATCAAGGGAAAGGCTACAGCCGCTTTTGAAAGTTGAGATATTTGAATATCGCGCTCCATTACTTTTAGAATGGAATGGAAACTTTGTGCAGCCAAGAGCATGTTAAGTGACGTAGCGAGTAGTAGCAGAGGTCGAGACTATTTGTTGATTAAATAGTTAGCCATGGAGTAGAGACTTGAGACTTGGATCAGATTACTGGCACGGCCAAATGAAAGAGAATGCACTTAGTCTCAAGTGAATCGGACCAGAGACACCGGAGGAGATATGAGGATTTCCAGATTTCAGCGTGATCCAGCATGGACCCGACCGTTTTGAATAAAAGCCGACCGGCCCAAGCAACATCAGCTCACTTCGAACCAAGCTCTTGCATGACAAGGTGCTGCTGCTACGTTGAGCCAAGGCACATGGTTGCCGGATCTACGCAGAAGATATCTTTAAATTGTGACAGTCACAAAAGTGCTACGATACATGTGGAACATAGTAAGTTTCCGGCAGAGGGAATCACTAAGGTGATTGTTATTTTTCTACGGACACTGGTGAAATACTTTATTTCTATATGGACACATGCTAGACTTTGTCTAGAAAGTACTTTGTCACAGTCCAGTAATAATAATTCAATACTTGGATATTTTAATCCAATTAGTCAGTTTCATAAATTGTAACTTGATAACCACTCCGATCTTTCAGTATATTGAAGGCCAGTCTATCACGGTGTTGTTCATTTGCCGACAAAGGGAAACTATAAGTTGCTTCGCGCATGATAGATGGTGATAAACCATGCCCAGGGAACGATCTTCAGAACAGCCGTTGATTGATTTAGACTGTCAGTGTTTTCCTGTACTGAAAAGATTACCGTGAGTTATGTTACAACTGACGTATTTGAGAATAGATCATTTGGATCTGACCCCATTTAAGCAAACTGCTATGGATTTAATTGAAGCCAATATTAAAATGGATCAGCAGTTACTTCAAACTTCAAGAAATATTTCCACTATGTCGTGTTAGACATATTGTGGGTATATAATGGCGGCCGATACAAGGATTAGACGTGCCTTGTCCAATAGGGCATGTATCTGGATAAATCTGGTACAGACCAGGTTCACTACGCTTCAAGACCAACGAGAAATGTAAGCCACATTTGACTTTTATATTATGCCTAGCTAATTGGAACAAACTCATTTTCTGCAGATGACCAACACATTTGTTTTTCTTCGTATTTAAATCTTGCAATGATTTACGCAAGACATATTAGAGTTATTCTGAGTATTTTCAGCACTCAGAACAGTTTGTTGAGAAATGGATATTTTATCCATTTTCGAAGAATCGAACATGTGGATTCTCACATAATAAAATAATAATTAAACACATTTACAATAATATAACTAATAATAATAATAATAATAATCCACTAATAATAATAATAATAATAATAATGATTTTCATAACTTTTCTAAATAATTCTTGGATCTTATATTTTCTAATAATCACATTTATTGAGAGAGAGCTTATGAAGTAGTTTAATCATTTCTAGTTTGGAACAGGTGATTTTCCGAAGGATAGTGGTTAGCGCAAGCCCGCATTCAACCAACATTACAGTTCTGGTTGAACAGTTAATATTTGCAATGAGCAAAGTATATTTTTCAGATAACACGGAGAGGCATGAAACGGGAAGCAAATGATATTTGTATCAATTAGGATATTTTTGTATAAAATCATGACGTAGATACACATTCGAAAGTGAAATAGAGAGTATCATAAGTGTGGTAACTTCACGATTTGAACTGAATGGTAAAATAAAATAAACTTGTAAGTTTATAAATCTTCCAGTGTTGATAATAAGCAGAGGCTTGATTTATTGTATAAATTTTGGGAAGAAAATTTATGTGTGTGGAGTAGTTGAAATGCCATTCCCAGGTGCGCATGTTTAAGTCGCAGGAATGAGGAGGTTTTTATTTGAGCATCAATCAAATAGCAGGTTCGATGACTCAGTGTTAAAGAAGGAGTATTGGAACTACACATTGCGTCGTATGAATGACCCAAAGGTTATTTCTTAAAAACTATCAGTTCTTATTTCAACCTTGATTACGGATTCCATTAAGACTTTGATTTTGCTAGAACCCGGATTTGTCATGATAGTATTTTATTCTCCTTCAGAGGAAGACCTTTGCCGTTGTTGTTGGAATATTGTGTTCTTATAAAAATAATAGAATGGGCCACTGCCAATTAAAAATAATTCTATAACCACGAATAATTTGAAGGATGTTTTCAATCCTAGTGTCATGAACTAAATGAATTTATTATGAAGCTACAATTCTTATTTCCGCATTCTGTTCAAGAATTGCAAGTTGTGAAAGTTACTAAAATGGCCACAAATATAAATATTTTTCTTAATAATGATTCCAAGTGGAAAATCGAATAGTTGAATGGTCCAACAATTTATTGATCAAGTTGATGATTCAGAAATCATATATTTTGTTAGGAACTTGAAGTTCATAATCGAGTCACTTCTCGAAACGTTTAATGTCAGAAGAACAATTAATTTTGTTGTGCTTCGCACAGTTCTTCGATGCTATGCTCAAGGTTCAGATACTTTTCAGATGTTGTTATTAATATGTGTACATAATTTGTGTTGATTCAGAGATAATAATATTTTTTGACAATATTATTTGAAACTGGAAAAATAAGTGAAAGTTAAAAATTCTATGAACAATTATTCTACGAGTGTTAATATTATGTAAAAATTCGACCAGTGAACTACAGTATTTCCAGTAAAGACAATTAAATTTGAACTGGATTTAATCATACATAAAGGATATAATTTTGGAACACAGTCTACAGGACTGATAATCAGACTTGTGTCTCCAAAGATAATTGTCCAATGTGTTGGAAAATTTCTGTACATTGTGTAAATAGTAATGTGGGTCGCCACACATAAATGATGCTGCTTTGAGCATTTTATTTTGCAGTCAATTTTAAATTCAGAATAAAATGAGATAATTTTACATGATGTGTTATGCCCAGTTGAATCTCCTTCTATCCTTATTGTTGCATTGAGCCAAAAATCAGTAAAGCATTTTTTTCATTTGATGTCGTTTTTGCGATCAGCTTTAACCCATCTGGCGCCCCGGGATATTTTGACTCTCGTGCTGACTGATTCTTGGTAAAATGCATATGTGGTCGTGCGGACTCCGGTCTAAACGGCCACAGTACGATCTCTTAATATCCAATTGTGATCCCGAGCAATGCCGGGCATAGCAGCTAGTATAATAAATAAAATTACTCCAGTTAAACAGGAGCAGAGGTGGTGAATTTCGTAATCAATCTTAACCTAAGAGCAATTCCCTTTTATTTTATGTTTTGTAACGAATAGTCTATTACAACAGTGAATAGTACTTACCATTTTAAGGGTAAAGAGCACGGAAGCGAACAAACGGGTATTTCTGTTGAACCTTCTCTCCAAATACTAGAATGGAAGAAAATTAAATGTCAGATCCAGAATTCTTGTTATTCTGAAGAAGGTAAAATATTGGTTACAATAACTTCTATAGAGGAACTTATGATCCCCATACAATTTCTTGAAATCTCGACCCCCTGGTAGAAGATTGACATAGTTCATCTGTATACTTGGTATTCGAAAACGGCAATTTAACCTCGAAGGCAGCCACAGTAACAGTAGCTGCATGTCCAACTCCTTGTGTGTTGATGGTAAATAAACATAGCAGTTTTTGAATTCATTAATGGTATGCTGGCTTTCACGGCCAGTGAATTAAAACAAAGCAATTTTGTGGGTGTCCAGGCACGGACACCAAGAGCCCGCTGATGAGCCAGCTTGGTGTTCCTAGACGAAACCCCACACAAGACACGGCATACACCTCGAAAAATTGCTGAGATTTGAATTCATTGTTGGCAGCATTTACATCCAGAAAATCGATATTTTTTCTTTCAAAATTAATGATATTTATCTTTTCTCTACCATATTGTTCATGTGTGTGATTTTATAATCATATATCTAACAGATAGATGGAACTTCTGAGGTCTTCATTTAGGATATTATATGGAAGGACAATGAAAGTTGACAGTATATCGTTAATACCATGCACGTACCTAGGGAGTGTCTGTCTCATAGAAAACTCATCTCAGACCTTGTGTATATAATCCATGTTATAATACTGTTATTTTGGTCATTTAATGCGCAACAACATATACAACCTGTTGCAATTAATTATTCAAGGGAATGTTGATTGCATTAGGGGTCCAGGACACAGAAGAATATACTAGGTAAAGAATTTAAGTCAGTGGTTTGGAAGGAATACCGCGTTGCTGTTAAGAAAAGCTACGGATAAACAGCAGATTATGGTCCTGATCGCCAATGTTCTTGGAGGACGAGGCACATGAAGAAACTGAAGGTGGCTTTTTAAGATGTCGCGGTGCCCATATTACACCCTGAAGGGGATATTTAGTGTGGCATGGCTCCCTTGCATAAAAATACCCTCAAATGCTAACAAACTTCACCGGGAGTCGATCCCACCTGTAAATTATTCAATAAATACTCACATTTGCCTAGCACAGGATCCTCTGATCCGGAATTCTTTGCAACTTCATCGGAAACCTCAAGCCTGTCCTTTAACCCATGACAAACATTTACTTCTCAAGGGGTTAATTTCTAAGCTTTTACCTACCACAGAACCATCTGTTCAAGAACTCCTTATTTAGAAATGTGCACAATTAACCCAAGGTAACTTTTCCTAGTGTATGTTTATACATAATCCCAGCCCAATTTAATTAGGTGCATTACTGTGTTGACCGACTGGAAAGTGTTTATTTTATTAGATTACGAAGGCAAGACTGAAAAATCACTTCTAAAACGTACATATATATATTGTGTCCTCATGAGATCTGGCAACATTGCTGCATTGGATAATTTTAAAGTTAGCGCCGAGCGGCAGTGAGGAGGGACCGACGTCACAGTGAGAATATTGCAGAGAGAAGGTGCGAGGCCTGGACCAACCAGCTACGCCACCTGGATTAAATTAAGTCATGCCAGAAGCCAAGATAAGTGAAATGTTTAAAAAGGAGAATAAGTGCGAGTGATATTATACAGCCATTATGTCTTGTGTATTTGGATCTGATGACGCTCGTTTGATGAGCAAAACATGTCATCCCAAATGCGTAAACGTAAACCAATTTAAAAATGGTATGTACAGTACTAGCAACCCGCCCCGGCTTCTCCCGGGAACTGAAGTAACATTTATATAATTTATGGAGGAATCATAATTCATAGCAGAATTCTCTTTATTGGACCACAAACCCTGAACATTTCTTCCCTGTGTCATAGGAACTTTGTGGATGACTCCCTTTGGCGTTCTCTCCCCTGTGACAATCAAGAAACTATTTGTTTCTCAGTTTCATTGTTAAGTGATAAGCGTATTTCTTTTTCGATTTCAATGACCTACGACCTATATCCTTTTTTCGTGTCAGCATGATGGGTTAAAATCACTGACTGGACTATTAATTACATTATCACGGAGATTGCATGTGCAACGAATTCTTGTCAGACGTAATTTACGAATGACGAGGTGCATGAATTACAAACCCCCTTCCGTCCAATCTAAACTTGACTGCGTATTCTCCGGAACGAAAAGTTCAGAGGCGAAGTAAATTAAAGCCGAGTTGCGCTTCCAGGGAAACTCCAAACACATCCACTATTCTCTGAAGTCTTACGTCGACACCTCGCTACAGGGTCTGGGGTGAAAGACTCGCTTGCCAGCCAGCTAGCTCGTAAACTATCTCGAAGCTAGTAATTGAATGTAGATTGTTGAAAGAAATGGAAACGTAAAAATACTTATAGTAGGTGATGCATTGAAGTTGGAGATGCTGTCCCGGAATTTTTGTAGAACTTTTCATGCTGAACAATTCTTACACTCATAGTATATAGATATTTTTAACGGGTTGCCCAGCGTAAGCTTAAAAATCGCACGGACACCAGGTTCTTTTTTCGACTTCTTCACTGAAATCGTTACAGCTTGGCTCCATTTCATCATAAATGAATTATTTTCTACAGAATCCTTCCTCAAGATATCCTTTACAGAATGGTGAGAACTGCATCAATATCCATCCAGTGGTTCTCGAGATTACCCGTAACATCCAAAAATCGGGTACTTTGTTTTATACTAAGTAGAGATATGTATATCATTTTTAGCCTATTATCATTTTACGAAAAAATAAGCTTATGAGATCACCTTTTGTCCGTGTGTGTATGTGTGTGTGTAGGTGGTGTGTGTGTGTGTGTGTGTGTGTACGTGTCTCCATAATAAATTGTGAACGGCTGGAGCGATTTCAATGAAACTGGGTAAGGTCGTAGCCAAGCGAATTTGAAATATTTTAATATACTTTTCTTGTGATTTAACCATCTAAGCGCAGTGAAATGTGGTACAGTAAATGATTATACATATTGTAATGCATTGGCATCTATTTTAGTTCAATTGTTTACATAACCTCAAGATGGTGGCTGTGCGAAATTTTAAAATTAAGTTTTAATTTCTTTTGTCGTAATCATGCGATCGAAATGAAAGTTTGAATAATGAAGCTACGTGATAATTTTCCTTTAATAGTACATAACTCTATGGCCTATAAATATGACAATACAAAATGTCGACTGTCCGAAATATTTAGATGATTCTTTAGATTTTAGATTTTCTTTACAGCAAACCACCTGAATTATTTTATGTTCACAGAGGCTATGAACATAAGTTCACATATAGGACTTTCAGTAACCTGGAGAGCACAAATCCGACATGGCGTTGACGCGAAGTATAAATGTTCAAAAGGGCGTTTCTTGCTATTTATCTATCCGAGTTCAGTGAAACCTTGTACGTTAAATGCTCATACAAATGTTAATCAACTGGCAACTAATTTATTTCAATTGTTTTCATAACCACAAGATGGCAGATGTGCGAAATTTCTATTTTTTTTCTTCTTTTGTCCTAATCATGCGATTGAAGTTTGAATACCACACGTACACAATAACCTTAATGTAATAGTACATAAATAAAAATCCAACATGGCGACCATCTGAAATATTTAGACGGTTCTCAATATCTACGAACCTATTACAACAATCAAACTGAAATTTTGTACGTTGATAGAGGCAATTACCACGAGTAGGATATATGAAAATAGGCTGTATATTTATGTACGGAACTACTTGTTTAGTCTACTTTCATTTATGAAAAAAAAAAAAGGCTTATGAGATCACCTTTTGTTCGTGTGTGTGTGCTTATGTGTGTGCGTGTACCCCTATTAAAATCTAAACGACCGAAGCGATTTCAATGAAACTGGGTAAGTACATATTACTGCCTAGTCCGACCTCGACCGTTCCTTTCAAATTTTAATATAGTTCACCAATCCAACATGACGGCAGCACGAAATATTTCACTGGCATGCTATATCTCTGTAACATGTACTGATATTTCCATCACATTTTGTACGGTTATAAACGGCACTACTATAAGTTCACCTATGTAAGCTTCAAGAACCTGTTAAGTACAAAACCAACATGGCAGCCATGCGAAGGTGAAACATTTAAATAGACTTTTCTCGCGAGTTAACCATCCAAGCGCAGTGAAACTTGGTACGGTGAATGTTTATGCAATTCCTCATCTACTGGTGGCTGTGTGAAATTTTAAAATGAAGCTTTTATTCCTTGGGTCCTAATTATGTGATCGAAGTGAATGCTCGATTAATGAGCCTACGCAATAGTCTTAATTTAATGGTAGGCCTACATAACTCTATACATACTGTATATAGCAATCCAACATGGCGGCTGCGCGAAATATTTCTCCGGTATTATATATCTCCGATACTATTACAGATACCACCATGGAATTCCTTACGTTCACATAAGTGACACTGAAAATCTTGTGATCTACAGAACCAACATGGCAGCCAAGCAATGTTAAAATATTCAGAAGACATTTTCTCGCGATTTAACTGTCCGAGCTTGGTGAAACTTGGTACGGCACATAATTATACATGATTTAAGTTACTGGCATCTAAATTATTCAATTGCTTTAATAATTTCAAGATGATGGCTGTGCTGAATTTTAAAATTATATTTTAAATGTTGGTGTCTTAACCAAGCGATCGATGTGAAGGTTTGAATAATGGACCTAAGCATAAATGTCATCTAATTAAGCTCGTCTGCCATAAATTTCATGTGGACAGTGTTATTCGCAGGGTTCCAAAGGGTAAGTATACAAATTTTGGTTCAGATAGCTCAAATGGTGTAGATTTGTGCCAAAGGGCCTAAATGCAGGGGAGGTGTAGCTTAATGCTGCATAGCGTAAACTATTCCTCTTGAATCTGGCTATCATATACAAAAGTAATTTTTCGAATCCGACTGGTAGTTCCAGAGGTTAGCGCGTTTAAACACACAAACTCTTCAGCTTTATTATATTAGTATAGATAATGCTATTCAAATTTGAAAAATCGTGACTTATAAATGACAATAGAAATAATAAATACAATTTTCAACATTTCACTGTGCATTTGAAAAATGTTATGTTTAAACTCTTCATCCATGAAAAAGTAAATCTGAATAATAATGAAAATGTACATGGTTCAGAATTCGGTATTTCTCTGACACTTATGCCTACGGAGTTAGTGTGATGAGGTAGCTTGAATTTGTGATGAAAGTAAATCCAGTCTTGGTTGGATGTTTGAAACAGCAGCCTGCAGATCCACTTCCTGCAATAATTGTTACATAATATAAAATAGTAATATTTCAATCAGAGCTGGCGCCCCCCCCCCTCTTTTTATCACTCTCTGCGTCCCCTTCAGGGGGCAAGCCCCCACTTTGAGAACCTCTGCTCTACATCATTAGTGTCATGAAACGCTATCAAATAGCTACAGTTCATCTCTATTACGAATATTTATTTCGGTGCCGGTGGTTAAGATATGGATTTAATTGATAACATGGCAATAACATACTATATTACGAATGTGATTATATTAATGTTCTTGGTCGGCAAGTATGAAAGGCCGTTCGAAGAACGCGTACTTCAGCTAGACCAACTTATCAGTCGGTCAACATATTATAATCCAAATTACTAAGACATGACATGACAAAAAATAACCTGAAAAATATCATATGATAAAAAAGAACAAGTACCGGTAGTTCTGTAAATAACTAAGTAGCCAATCTTCATATATAAACCGTACCAAGTTTCACTGCGCTCGGATAATTTAGTCGCGTGGCAAATCCATAGAACAATTCAAATTTCGCGTCACCGCCCTGTTGGATTTGTGATCATCAGGTTATTGAAAGACCCCCTAGGTGTACTTATGTTAATTGTCTCTATCAACATTTCAGCTGGATTTCGCAGATACTGATAACCGTCCAAATATTTTGGATGATTGCCAAGTTGGATTGTGCCATATGTAGGCCGACGAGTAACACAGTCTGCTTGAAATTTCGGACAGACCTCTCCATTCCCTGCATTTAGGTCCTTTGGAACAAATCTCCACCGATTCACCGACCTTTTATTCATTCATTCATTCATTTTGTATACTTACCCTTTGGAACCCTGCGGGTGACACTGTCCACTTTAATTTTTGGACAGACCACTCCATTCCCTGCATTTAGGGCCTTTATCACAAATCTACACCGTTTATCCTAATTGCACCAAATTTTACATACACTTTGAAACCCTCCTGGTAACTCTGTCCACTTGATATTTTGGACAACGCTCTCCATTCCCTACATTTGGAATAACAGAAAAAATGAACTTGAAAACCACGTATTAAGCCCCTAGAAACATTCATGTCCGTAGTAGTGTAACTGTAAGAGTATGTTAATGAGTAAATTGTTGACTGGCAATTTGGGCTGTATCACGTTGACCCTACCAGTGTTCTGGTGCAGAATTGCGAAAATAGTTAAATCTTTCGCAGCTTATAAATTGCAGTCACGAGGAGTAATTAGTGAAAAAAAGATTTCTTGGCCTCTTAAAGCAGTTATCATCATGAAAATATTTTGCCTCTGTATAAGTACAATGGTTTTGGTGCAGTACATTGAGGTTATCAGCTCCAATTAGTGTTAGTTCTTTCAAATTTGCCTTCATTTATTCCGAAACTTATCGTTGAGCGCTATGTGGCGATAAATTATACTATTGCTACCTCAGGAGCTCGGGACAGCCAAAGTTTTCCAAAGTGTTCTGATTATTTTCCTACGGCGCTATGTGACAAAAGACTACACTATTGGTCTCTATATTTCTAACAGCCAATGGGATATAGGCCCTTGGCAGTGTCTTTTTTTTTTCACTTACTCCTCTTTCTAATCATTGTTTTAATTCGTGTATAAATTTCATGTGTCAGTGCTGTAGTTAGTAAATAGCCGTTTCCCTATTCATCATTCTTCTTATTATTATGATCATTACGGGAAAATGACCTGAATGTTAAGTCCATTATACTGTACTACTTATCACCCCCACTACAACCTCCACCACCACAAAGAGTTATACTTTTAATATTTTTTTTCTGTTAGTTTAAGTATCATGTTCCAGTTCTGTAGTAGCATTCATTATCTATTATCTATACTAATACAAAAAAGCTGAATAGTTTGTTTGTGTGTTTAAACGCGCTAATATCTGGAACTACCAGTCGGATTCAAATAAATATTTTTGTATATGATAGCCAGATTCAAGAGGAATAGTTTAGGCTATGTAGAATTATGCTACACCTTTCAGGTAACCTTAAAGGTTGATTGTTGTTCAGTAATTCGGAGGAACAAGCGCTCCTGAACAGCTTCAATAATACAAGTCTATTATTGCCCGGCAATGCGGGTTGCATCACGTCGCCCCTAGCAGTGTTCTGGTGCAGAATTGCGAGCTGCTTATAAATTGCAATCACGGTTAGTAATTCGTGCAAAAAGATTTCTTAGAAAAAGTAAATTCTGTGTTTTATTATTATTATTATTATTATTATTATTATTATGTCTCATATGTTCACTATATCGTTGGGTACAATTCACCATTTTATCAGCATTTCGACGGTCCCAAGTAGTAACATTGTAACTCACTTTTTTAGGGTTTTGAGTTAAGTTAACCAATGAACTAACATTGAAATTATCTGTCATTTAAGCCATAAAAATTGTATGTTTGCAATTGAAAAAAAAAAGTTATTTCCAAAAATATTAATATTGTAACAGTAACCAGATCCTATGTTACAGGTATTAACATTGTATCTTGAGTTACAATTATACTAAAAGGAAGGAAGGAAGCTTGTAGTTTAACGTGACCGTTAATCTTGAGATCATGAGCCACGGGACCTCCTTTTTACGCGGAATCCGAACCACAGGACATGGCATTTCACTTCGAAAATCTCACATGCATTGACCGGGAATCGAACCCGGACCGCCTTGGTGAGAGACATACAGCTAGACCGCTGAGCCACCACGCCCCCACAATTATACTACTCGAAGCTTTTCATTGTTGTGTAACATTCTTGAATTTTAAATTATATTGTTAGTTTTGTTTTATCGTGTTTCCTACACTGCTAACATACGAATAGCACTTCTATTGTTTTGCCGCCAATTCACAGCTGATGGTCCGCAAATGGATGCTAAAGAAGCTTGCATTGCATCCTCTTTGTCATTATTTCTAAGTGTTCTTTAAGTGAAACCATGAGTGATTTTAGTTCCCGCACAAGAAAAATGGTGCAAATGGCACTGAATATCGTCGAAAATAAGGAAATAATTAGTTTAGGGAAGTGTGTTTGGTATTATAATAATAACAACCACAATTACTGTTGTTGTTATTAACAGCTTCATTCTTTAAATTTTAATTAGAGGGAATAATATTTGACTGAATTGCCTACAGAGTCATTGCTTGCGTAAGTTTTATCTGCAGTCGTTACCCTATGTTATCAATAATCCTTTTTTTAATTTTAACATCTCAATCACAGTATCATCGGACTTGCTCAATGAGGATACTACAGTGGGAAGTTCTGTCCCTTCTACAAGCAATAATGATGCCCCCATGACATATTATGAAGGTGTGTGGATTACTTCTCTGCTGTAAAATGGACTTTAGTGAAGTAGGAAAAATGATTTGAATTTAATATACCGAATGTATATTTATGAAGTCCTTATCTATTTTTCTTTACAGGTCAATACCACGTAATTTCCAACGTAAACCCGTTGTCAGATATTTACAGTGAGGACCGGACTATAGTCTCCTTCCCTCCTACAGTTAATGTTGTATCGAGAAAGCCATCTGAAGGTAAATTTCATTGTACATATTCACTAATTAGAACGTTAATCTATGAAGTGAATGTTATTTCTTACTATGAGGCACTGAGATCACTAGAAATTTATTTCAGCGAATTTTATTATTCACAGACGCAGGAGAAAGCCCTAACCCATTACCAGATACCTTGAAGAACACTTCCATACAAGACAGTGAGCCGAGTGACCAGAGTACATCTTTAGATGTAAGTACGTCTTCGAATACAACCTTTGATAACAATGAAAATAAAATAAGAAAGAGTAGAAAAGTTCCAAAGAAAGACACCCCAGGAAGGAAACGTCCAAGGAATGTGAATAATTGGAAGGTAGAACAATGCAAAAAAGCTAGAGGCATGGGACAGTCGTATGTAAGTCGCAATTCTGGTAAAACTGTACCAGCCAGAGAACTAGGACCAGGTTGTGGTGTGACATGTCGTTACAGCTGTAAAGTTAGGATTAATAATGAAGAGAGATTGCAATTATTCGGTAAATTCTGGAGTATTGAAAGTCATACACGTAAATGGGATTTCATTGCTCGATGTGTTACAAAACTAGACAAAAAGCAACAAACCGTGAAAGGGAATTCTAGAAGAAAATGTAGCTTACTATACTCATTTGAAGTCAACGGAAAATTTGTGAAAGTATGCAAAACAATGTTTCTTCATACTTTAGGCATAAACGATATGTGGGTCATGTCCGCTCTAAGTAAGGTCGATAGTTCTGGATCTGGTGCTATTTCCCCAGACAAAAGAGGAAAACATGTCAATAGAGGTAGGCAAATTATAAAACATTCTATAAAAGAAAGTGTAAGAGCCCACGTTGCTTCCATTCCTGTTGTTGAATCCCACTATTTGAGGAAAGAAACTAATCGTAAATATTTTGAAGAAGGGCTGTCTATAGGGAAACTCTTTAAGTTGTATGAAGAATGGGCAAAGAAAATGGGATACCAGGAAATTGCAACTGCCCGCCAATATAGAGACATATTTGTATCAGAATTCAATATAGGGTTTTTTTATACCTAAGAAGGATCAATGTGAGTTATGCAACCTTTACAGAAATTCAGATCAAGAACAGAAGAACGACCTACAAACAGCATATGAAACTCACCGTACAGTCACAGAATTTCTCAGGGAAGTTAAGGAAAAAGAGAAAATGAGAGCGATTGATGATCCTACTGTATGTGTAGCTTGTTTTGATTTACAAAAAGTTCTAGTAACACCACAAAGTGAAGTAAGTTTGTTTTATTACAAACGAAAATATTCGACTTACAACTTCACTGTATATGACTTGTCTAATCATGAAGGTTACTGTTACGTTTGGCATGAATCGATAGGGCAAAAGGGAAGCAATGAAATTGGAAGTTTTTTAATGAGTTTTATGGAAACTAAAATTGAAAAAGGTGTTAAGGAATTCGTATTATTTTCAGATAACTGCAGCGGTCAAAACCGTAACCGAAATGTGTATGCTCTGTTTTCGTTGATTGCTGATAAATATAAAGTAAACATCACCCAGAGGTTCCTTCAGAAAGGACACACGCAAAATGGAGGCGATTCTATGCATGCCCGAATTGAAAGGGCAAAGAAGGGCATCACTGTCTACACTCCCGATCAATGGATTATGCTAATTAAAACTGCAAAACTTAACGGTAAGGCACATATAGTAAAAGAAATAACTCAAGACGATATTTTTGATCTGAAGGCACTTTTAAAATTAGATAATAGGAACTGGTCGCATTATGCAGATGGTGAACAAGTTCAGTGGAATAAGGTCAAAGAAGTTCAGATAAATGCAGAAAATCCTACATTACTCCGCGTAAAAACTGACCACCTAAGTCCAGAAGTAAAAACAATGGATTTGTACAGTAAACATCGTGGTAGAAGAACAACATGCTATAATCTAAAATGTGCATTTTCAAAACCATTGCCCATTACAAAAGATAAGTACCGTGACTTAATGTCACTTTGTACTTCTGGACATATCCCAGCATGCTACATACCCTTCTATGAAAACCTAAGCTACAAATAGAAAAGAAAGAGAAAATGAATATTTTGTTAGGTTTAATCACTATTAAATGATTAATTGTTGCTATTATCTTTTATCATTGTTTGTTTTATTTCAGGTCAAAATTTTTATCTTTCTTACTGTGTACAGTAGTTCTGTATCTTAAAAATTCCATGAGCATCTGCTATTTCATGTGTTTGTTGAAATTGTACCAGTCAGTTTTCATTCAATTGTAGTTATCATTATGTGTAATTTGTAATTTCATTTCATTTTTCATTTAAATCCATTTATTACCTTTGTATTATGCTTAAAATAATAGAATGTCAAATAATTAAGTATTGAATATTCAATAATTTTAAGTGTATGTTAGAGATGAATAATTAAATAATGATACCTATGTTGAAACAGAATGTAAAATGAAAAATATTTAAATAATTGTCAAATTTTTATACATTTTACTAGTATTATCATTGTAACTCAACATACAATGTTCATATTTTGAATCATTTAGGACCTGATTATTGTATCTCAAGTAAATCTGTATTAAACATTTAAAATATATCAAAAATTGTATATATTGTTGTCCTTCTGTCCAACATCAACAATAAATTGTAAAATCAACAATAAGTAGTTTCCCTGATTTGCAAGGAACGTGCAAATATTTAAAGTGCCATATCTCAAAACATTGAGTTTTGAGATACAATGTTACTACTTGGGACCGTCGATTTGTTGCAAGATGGAGTGGAGTTCTCTATACTGGTAGGTTGAGGAACGAACGAACTATGGAGCAGGTCTCTAAAATAACTAAGTTACTTTCTGCATACTGGTATGCAGATTATGGTGGAGCCCCAATTTATCGAGGTTATTATTATTATTATTATTATTATTTTATCTATTATATAATACGCTATGTTCATCCGACGAAACACTCAAACTCCTGAACTAGAACTGTGTCGCGTCCAGCCCACATAACACTCGAGCTGGGTGGGTAGTCTGTACACACGGGACGCATACAACCCATTGTGCTTGAAAAGAAAATTCAAACAGAATTACCCGCAACAGTGACGAATTGCACTTTGATTTCATAAATATAGACAATTTGTTTCGAGTGCGTCACAATAATTATATTTATAGAAGCCCGCATAACAGTAAAACCGGGCGGGTGGTTAATGAACATGCGAGATTTCTCGCACAGGTCCCCAAGTTATTATTATTATTATTATTATTATTGTAACTGATAGTTGCAGTAATTAGTCAGAAGCAAATACTCCAGATTGTGTGATCCTTTGTTTTCCCTTTTGCCAAGTTGCCTATGAGGCGTAATAAGAAACGAAAGAGGAATAAGGGTGAGGACGGGGCGCTAGATAGTTCATGTTTCACAAGGGGGGCGCGACAGCAAAGGTTTGAGAAACAAGTTTTAGTCTTGGAAAGTATATAATAATGTTTACACTTGAAATCAAACAGGAATGTCCCCTTAACGACATCAGCGGTAACCAGGACTCACAATACCTCATATATGGAGACGAGTTTCATCTCATGTAGTGTGGGAAGGAACACCAGTGTTATGATCGGAACATCTAAAAAGATGTTAAATATACTGTAGATATACTGCATCCCATTAAGGTAGGTGTCCGTAGCCAATCCTATGAGTGACAAGCTGGAGATCAACCTGTAAGCACAAAAACAGTTATTAGCTCAGGCCTGCACATCTGGCTGTAACCGAGCAACGTGACCCTCATGCTGCCCAGAGCAAGAACAGGGCCTTCTTCTCCCTCGTGGTACGTTTGTATAGGCTACACGTCACAGTGCTCCCTGCCAGCCCACTGAATTTAAGATCCATGACTTCCACGGTCGACTAACCAGTGAGCTGAACCTTATCCTAAACGTTGAAAAACTTATCCAACAACAAGATGTTCAGTAAAGAAAATATAGGCTACATTCCCTTAAATGCATGCGTATAGTTATAACTCTTTGTCCTTTTCAAGGAGTATAATTGAATGTTGGTTGTAGTAGCTTGTTGAAATATAACGTGCTATATTATACGCTGATTGATTGAATCTTAACTTGATATTAAATACACACACTAACACAGCCATCACAATAACACAGGTTATCAGACAATATTCAACACTCACCCAAGTACACGAGGCTAATTGACCATGATGTTCAAGCCTCTCAAATGAAACAATAACAACAACAAAAACAATAGCTTACTATCAAATCCTCCCGCAGATAAAAGTACACACACTAGTACAGACTTCACAGTGACACAGGTGATCAGACAACTTCTACACACACCCAAGTACATGGGGCTACATGGCCACGATGCCCTAAGAATCAACAGCAACAACAGACTCTACCGCGGATCAAGGACATCTTCCTACACAAATCCTTCCTCATTTACAAGTACACACTAGTAAAGACATCACAGTGACACACATTATCATACAACTTCTACACACACCCACGTACACGGGGCTACATGGCCATAATGCCGTAAGCCCCTAAGAATCAACAACAACAACTGTGATGTCTGTACCGCCGATCAAGGACAACGAATTTTGATCACTGTAGTTGAGTGTTGAAATATGTGGTGTTATAAGTATATATAATACTTTTGTTTGCAAATACACAATATATAAGCTTAACATTATAACGTGTAAGTAGTTATAAATCAATAATACAAAAAAAATCAAGAAAAAAATTGAACCCGTTTTGTTTTGAACTACGAACCTCCAGGTTAAAAGTTGTAAACGCTAGCCCCCTGCTACAAATGAGCGATTCTAGTATTACGTTAACAACTGGTAAGGTATAACTGTACAGCATATTTTGTCTTGGAAAGAACGATTTCATTTGCGTTTTCTGCCGTTCTTATAAACCTTTTGATACTAAATTTGTATTATTTTGTTCAGTACAATCCTAAACGGATATCAATCTACTGAAATATGAACTAGTGAGCAAATAGTAGCCGCCATTCTGTCCCAACGGGGCGGCACAGCCCAGCACGATACGGCACGGTCAGCCTGAAGTGCTAGTCACTACTAAGGAATAATATTCTATTGTAAAATGCTAATAACCTACCGGTCACCTCCTTGAGGACAGTTTAAACCACCCTATGTACGATAGGCAGATTTAGCGAGGCCGGGCCTCGTTGAATCGTAGGTAAGGCTTAGACTATAATACTTGCGTGATTCATACATATGTAATCTTGAAGCTATTTGTCTGATGACCTTGTAGTTTGGCCACAAGACCCTTCCCACATTAAGGTATATTGTTACAAAATTTGGTAGAGATCAGATGATTCAGTTAATCGTAATTTGATTTAAGCTTAGAATATTTGGGTGGCGCCATTTCTTTTTCGTTATGATGGCGGTGATATACAACATAACACTGAGTTATTCTTTGCTAGTGCTACCTCTGTACCAAGGTTGGTTCGATTTGGTGCCGTCGTGTTAGAATTGAAAGGGGGATCGATTTGCTCACATATACGGCCACCATCTTCAAACTATTCGGATGATGACCTTGTAGCTTGGGCAAACGACGCTTCCTACATGAAGGTATATTTTTGCAAACTTGGGTAGAGATCAGGTGAGTAGTTTAGTCGTAATTTGGTTTAAGCTTTGAATATTAGAATCAAATTTGGTTCAATTCGTATTCGTCATGTTTGAATTGATAGGGTGGAGGACAGATATACACACTTACACACACACTCACAGATGGACAATCTTTGGCCCGTGCAGATCTCATAAGTCTACTTTCATTTTTTGCAAAAATATTAAGTAGGCCATAAAGACGTCAAACATATTGAAGCTGTCCATATAAATATGACGCACGCGTCAGTATTAAAACTGAGTATAGATTTGCAGTTATTTATGTTATTATGGAGTGTATGCTCATAATGTATCATGCTGTTCATTACCGTAATCCTAACACTGGTTATTCACATAATATATTTGCTGAGTTTGTCCTTAAACCTAAGCTATTTATGATCTTACAATCCAGTATTCTACTTCACTGTCATAACTTCGCTGTTCCTTTTACTTTTGTATAGTGAGAGCCTCAGTCGAGTTTCCAATAGTTCGTTGTGGGGGCTTTGCAGAATAAATTGTTGGAAGAAGAATATCAGCTTAGAATGCCTTTGGAAAACTAATAACATTCAAAATTAAGCTACCTTTGTGATAAAATAAGTATGTAGTCAGTGTGTCAATGAAATGTCTTATAGATGAGAGACTTGAAGTCTGGATGTTAAAATTATTAAATAACTGAAAGTAGTCCACAGATCAATGTAAAGTTGAATAATCTACAAAGATAGAAACTCAAATGTCTGGATCAATTGTTTGAAATATTTCTTTGCAGCTTTGAAAGATAAAAGGTGGAGCTAGGTAGGTCACACAGCAAGACATATGGACGATGAACGCATGATGTCTTGTAATGGGTTTATTTTGGTTAGAATAGGCTACGTCCTAGAAGCAGACTTCATACGAGATGGGCTGATGAAATTAGGGAATTTTCAGGGAGAAAATGAATGCAGTTGTCCAAGGATTGTGAACTGTAGATGAGGATTGAAGAGGTCTTCATCCAGTGTTGGGCTGTTTGTGGCTGATACTGCTGCTACTGCTGCTGCTGATGATGAACCCTCTTGTTCAGGATTGATAACCCAGCTCCATCTGTGAGCTTAAAAAGTGAACTATGTTATGTCAGAGATGCCCCTCGCGACATCTTGTATAATACTGGTATATGTTACCTTTCTTCACTACCAGATGGCGGGCCAAAGCCCTTCCGCTCCTGTACCTGCATGATGGTGCGCTCTGTGTCGGCCTTAGGAACTTGTGTTTCTTCCTACGGAAGACAAACATGGCCGGCTGAATGTTTACTCGTAATTAAATTGTAATTGTGACTTTGTGTTGCGATTTAATTGGAACTATCGATTGACCCGGTAACCCTTAGTTACCTTTCGAGTGTAAGTGTTGTGGACAATAAATGTCTGATCTACTACGTGGAAAGCCACAAGATGTGAGAGCTCCTGAAGATATTTCCGACGGAGCCTAGCCTACTAGGCTACGCAGTTTGGCATCGTGGGAGTTTATTTTAATCTGGAAATGTGATCGGCTTCGTGAGAGAGCTTAAATAATTTTAAAAGGCGGGTGATTTATTTGATCATTTCAAACGATCTTGTCGACTTCGTCGTTATGCTTGGGTCCAACGTTATGCGTTACGGAGACGGAGACGGAAGTGACGTCATGCAGCCGCGCGGGAAGTGAGTGCGTAACGTCATGCAGCCACGTGGGAAGCAGAAGCTAATGGTTATTGGAGTCTGTTGAAAGAGTCCTGGGGCGTCGAGCGACCTGGGGCTTTGAGCGAAGCGAACACAAGAATACAGGGTGACTTCTAAAGAGATATACAAGGTGCCATATAAGAATACAGGGTGCCTCCTGAAGAGGTGTGCAGGATGTCAGAGCAAAATACAGTACAAGATGCCAGATAAGAATACAGGGTGACTCTTAAAGAGGTGTACAAAATGGCAGAGAAGAATACAGGGTGACCCCTAAAGCGGTGCACAAAATGTCAGACAAGATTACAGGGTGACTCCTAAAGAGGCGTACATGATGTCACACAAGAATACAGGGTGACTCCTAAAGAGATATACAAGATGCCAGATAAGAATACAAGGTGACTCTTAAAGAGGTGTACAAGATGGCAGAGAAGAATACAGGGTGACTCCTAAAGGGGTGCACAAGATGTCAGACAAGAATACAGGGTGAATCCTAAAGAGGTGTACAAGATGTCACACAAGATTACAGGGTGACTTCTAAAGAGATATACAAGATGCCAGATAAGAATACAGGATGCCTCTTAAAGAGGTGTGCAGGATGCCAGAGCAAATTACAGGGTGACACTTAACGAGGTGTACAGTATGTCAGATTCAATTCAAATAAAGGGTGACCATTAAAGAGGTTTGCGAGATATCAGATTAAAATAATGGGTGACTCTTAAAGAGTTGTAAAAGATGTCAGACTCAAATACAGGGTGACCCTTAAAGAGGTGCCCGTGCGGGAAGCCTAAGTTAATGGGTAATGGAGTCTGTTGAAAGAGTCTTTCTAACATGTCTAGCATGTGTAGCATGCGTCTTTTGAAATGATATAACGTCTAGACTTTCAGACTGACTGTAATTTTTGATTAAAATATTTCGACCAACATAAAAGGTATGGTATGTAACATGAAATGTAATTAGTAGTTGAATTTGTTAAGGAATTAACTGGTATTTGTGCAGTGTTGTTTTGGGGCTTTAACATGGTCTTGAGTTATTTTTGATAACTTTTGAAAAGGTTTGGAGTTCGTTTTTACTATTTTAAATAGCGCTGTCTTTATTCAGTTGAATCGTGCCTCTGATGTATGCTTGTGAGTTTGTTGATTATCGTAACATTGTGAGTCCCAGCAGGACTGCGTAGTGCCAGTTTATGACCGTAATATTTCAGTTACTTATATTTTTATTTTATGCATGTAATGGGTGAGTTTTTGATGTGTAACATCTTTTCGCTCGGTTGCTGGATAGTTTTGTGGGAGTGATTTTGAAAATTGGGGACGGAAGTGGATCGGAACGATCGAGCTGGAACGGAAGTATAAGATGCACTGCCCGCTGGATCGATCGAACGGAAGTGTACTAGCTGGCAGTGGTGGTTCGAACGGAAGTATAAGATGCACCGCCAACTCGATCGATTGATCCAGCGGGCAGTGGTAAGACCCAGCTTGCAGTGGTAAGAGAAACAATGAGCGCGCGGTGTCGGAAATTGATACATTCTCTTTACTCACAAGAGGGCCTATTCATAAGGCATTTTAAATTTCAATTTCACGCAGGAACATTATCGAAACAAGCAAATAGATGATGTAATATAAATATAATATAATATAAATAATATAAATGAAAATTAATTCCGTAATGCAGCATTATTGGAACGCGGAAATGAGTCACCATCTTGTGCACAATATTTGCGTAGTCTAAATAGCCGTGGGGTTAGCCCAGATAATTGTGAATCTAGAGATCTCGGGTTGGAATGCCGGACGCAGTAGATATTTTTGCTACCAGATTATCATTTTAAACGATATTTACCATATCAATGTGACTCATTTTAACAGAATCCATATGAAATTACGTGTTGGTCTGTGAATCAAGAGGCGCTGTTTATAAGGAATTTAAGGTTATGAGCGGTGTCGCGTCTATCAATCTAGTTGATCCATATCGTATTCCTTATTTAGGCTAGTGCTGGTGGAGGCTATAAATCATCAAATAAATTGAGTTCCGTATTATAAACTACAATATCTGTAAAACACTCCCTTTTACAATAGATTAATATTTGTGCCAATAATAGTATAAAATATCGGTGTATCAACAATTTCACGTTAGGTTTGTTCTATGTCAGATGTTACACATCATATGCGACTACTGTATGGCTCTTAATTATTTTTTAAATCATACCAAGGCGTGCTGTCCTGTTGGTCCCTGTCATTCATTTTGCGACTGTCCTATCCAATTTTTTATAACCTCAAAATTTAATTTATTAATTAATTTATTAACTTTTCCTTCGGATAGGAGATGTAGAATATTCCTTGGAATGCTGTGTACTTACCATCTTGGTGATGGACTTTCTTCTTTGCTGGTCTGGTTACCATGTGAACCATTTCACATTGCTCTCAGTTTATTATTATTGAAGTCTAGTTTTTTTCTTTTCTGTATTAAAGGAGTCGACATTTTGCTCTGGTTGAAGTTAGTCATACTGATAATCGGCTCTTGAAGCTTCTACATTAAAATAATTATTTTCTTATTATTATCGATTTGGCTTAAGGTTTAGCTAGCCTATTAAGGTAATTCATTATTTTTCTCAATTTGATTATTCCTGTCTGCATGGATTTTGTTTTCTTGCCTGGTTCGGTACCAGAACTTTTTATAAACTAATAGGCTTATATAGAATTAAAGCATATTTAACTTTTATTGATTCTTCACTTAGAAATAATAAATCTTATTTGTTCTTATAATGACCCTGTGTCATATTATCCTGTAACTTGTAAAGCTGTCTTAAAATATATTTTGTTCCCTAAGAGTATTTTCTTGTAGTTCTCTTTTCACAGTAGACATGTATTTTAATCTCTGGGTTATGTATTGTCCTTCACGTTCCTTCCACATTTTAATTGACTTGTTAGCCTACTTTCTATTTTTGCAAAAAATAAAAGTAGACATGAGATCAACACGAAGCCTCCGTGGCTCAGGCGGCAGCACGCCGGCCTCTCACCGCTGGATCCGTGGTTCAAATCCCGGTCACTCCATGTGAGATCTGTGCTGGACAAAACGGAGGCAGACAGGTTTTTCTCCGGGTACTCCGGTTTTCCCTGTCAAAAATTTCATTCCAGCAACACTCTCCACTATCATTTCATTTCATCTGTCATTCATTTAATCATTGCCCCAGAGGAGTGCGTCAGGCCTCGGCAGCCGGCACAGTTCATATCCTCGCCGCTAGATGGGGGCTTCATTCATTCCATTCCTGACCCGGTCGGAGACTGGAAGCAGGCTGTGGATTTTCATTTCATGAGATCAACACAGGGCCGAAAATTGTGTCCGTCTGTGTGTGTGAGTGTGTGAGTGTGTGTACTCTGAATGTCTGCCCCCCCCCCTATCAATTCGAACACGGTGAAACCGAATTGAACGAAATTTGGTACAGAAGTAGCACTGGCACAGGGCACCTCTGTGTCATGTTATATATTGCCGCCATCTTTACCAAAACGTAACGGCGGCCACTCAAATGGTCAAAACTTAATAATGCATTACGACCAAACTAATCATCGGATCTTTACCAAATTTGGTACCAACATACCTTCATATGGGACGCGTCTTGTTCCCAAACTAGAAGGTCATCAAATATACCATTTCAGGATGGCGGCCGTGTGAATTATGCAAACTTTATAATCCATAACATGGGACCCACCAGTTCCGATTATCAAACCAAGAATTGTTTAATCTGTTCTAAACGACGTGGTTCGTTCGAAATTAAAAGTTTATATTGTAATATTATAGTCTAGAAGTGACTTTAAAAATTTGAGTCGTCTCGGTTATTTGACAAGATGGCAGCTGATCTCTCGTTCTGACCTATATTTTACTAGTTTCAGTATGTTGCATGCAATATAACCTTCTGATAAAAATTATATGAACTTAATATAAAATGAACATAGTTTGAAATATACTCCAGTGAAGAAATCATTCAGTCCAAGTGATTATTTGCTAATACGATGTATGTATTTGATTGATAACGTTTAGAGTGATTTGGCTGAGTGGTTAGAGTTTTCGTGTTTCACCTGGCTGGCCGGGGTTCAAATCCTATCAGAGTTGAGTTTTTTCTTGAATATTTTTATATTTATTGTTTTTTGAGTACTGAGACGTTATAAAATAAAGCGTTATATGGTTCTTTTTGCAATGGAAAATATATATATTTAATTAAAACAACATTCTCCACCGGAGTGACATCTACCAGCCTTCAGTTGTACTATGCAGGAGCCTTGGAGCAAACTACAGCCCTCTAGATGCGAGGTGCGCTCTATACCGCCCAGTCAGTGAACCCAGTCTTAACGACTGCTAGGAGAAATAATACAATGGAATTCGTTTATTCCTTGTGCACAGAGGCGTTGTTGATAACCTCAAAACTTGCAATATGGATGATTTGGAGATGGATTATTTTGTTATACCGTGTATTTAAGATTATACATTTACGGGTTGCGAAGTTACTTCTTATAGGCCTATATCCTCTTTGTTCACGACGCAGAACAACAACGTGTCGTCAGTTTCTGATCTGCCCTGATTGGCTATTACATTGCTGCTGTCGGGTAGTGGGCAGTCGAAGATAAAATGTTCGACTGCCGACTACCGTCTACCGACTGACAACTACCTAATGCAACTGCATGTTGTGTATGGTGCCTATAGTATACGCGGGGACGATCGCAACTGCCGACTGAGAACTACCAACTACGGACTGCCGACTGCGCATTGTGGATGGGCCTTATTAGAGCAACGAAGTTTCAATCATTGTAAGTACTGTAGTCGGTCTTAATAAAATGAATACCTAAGTTCTTTGGAGTGTTTGCTGATGAAATTGTAAAATACTGGGGTAAATTATAAAATATGGTTTGAACGCCACTGCTCAAATCCTGTGTGCCAATTTGCACTTCGAATAGGAAGTGATTAGGAGGTGATAAGGATCGAGAGGTATAACTATACCCATACATTTAGGAGAAAGTAGGCTATATGTTCTTTCCTGAACATCTTGGTTTTTTTGTTGTCTGTATGGTAGCGAACTGTAATTCTGGATTATTAGCCTACTTTCGATTTTTGCAAAAAATGAATGAAGACTTTTGAGATCTACACAGGGCAAAAAGATGTGTGTCTGTCTGTGTGTGTGTGTGTGTGTGTGTGTGTGTGTGCGTGTGCGTGTGTGTGAGTCTGTGTGTGAGTGTGTACTCTGAATGTCGGTCCCCCCCTATCAATTCGAATACGGTGAAACCGAATTGAACGAAATTTGGTACAGAGGTAGCACTAGCAAAGAGCACCTCAGTGTCATGTTTTATATCGCCGCCATCTTGACGGAAACGTATTGGCGGCCACCCAAATGTTCAAAGCTTAAACCAAATTACGACTAATCTTATCATCCGATATCTACCAAATTTTGCAACAACATACATTTATAAAGCGACCGTGTCTAGACTAAACTACAAGGTCATGAGTCCAATAGTTAGCAGATGGCGGCCTTGTATGTGTGCAAATCGATTCCCCCTATCAATTCAAAAACGATGATACCGAATTGAACGAAATTTGGTACAATGGTAGCACAAGCCGCCATCATGACGAAAACGTAATGACAGCCACCCAAATGTTAAAAGCTTAAATCAAATTACGACCAACCTAATCATATGATATATACTAAATTTTGCAACAACATACCTTTATGTGGGAAGCATCATTTGACCAAACGACATAGGCCATCAGCCCACTAGTTTACAGATAGCGGCCATGTATGTGTGCAAATAGATTCCCCCTATCAATTCAAACACGGTGAAACCGAATTGAACGAAATTTAGTACAGAGGTAGCACTTGCAAAAGGCAACTCAGTGTCATGTTATATATTGTCGCCATCTTGAGGGAAACGTAATGGCGGCCACCCAAATGTTAAAAACTTAAATCAAATTACGACCAACCTAATCATTTGATCTCTACCAAATTTTGTAATAACATACCTTTATGTGAGAAGCGTTCTTTGACCAAGCTACAAGGTCATCAGTCCAACAGTTTGCATATGGCGGCCATGTATGTGTGAAAATCGATTCCCCCTATCAATTCAAACACGGTAAAACCGAATTGAATGAAATTTGATACAGAGGTAGCACTAGGAATGGGCACCTCAGGGTCATGTTTTATATTGCCACCATATTGATGGAAACGAAATGGCGGCCACCCAAATTTTAAAAGCCTAAATCAAATTACGACCAACCTAATTATTTGATCTCTACCAAATTTCGCAACAACATACCATTTTGTCGGAAGCATCTTTTGACTGAACTACAAGGTCATCAGCCCAATAGTTTGCAGATAGCGGCCATGTAAGTGTGCAAATCGATTCACCATATCAAATCAAACACGGTGAAACCGAATTGAATGAAATTTTGTACAGAGGTAGCACTAGCAAAGGGCACCTCATATTCATGTCTAATATCCGTATAATAATAATAATAATAATATCGTATGGCCTCGGTTGCCTGGTGCAAGCTTTGTTAATTGACACCCAGAGGGTAGCTTGCATGTCGAATTTCGTCGTTCCTTTGAACGCTGTGAAAGTTAAGGAGGTTAGATATCTAAACTCCTTGACACTACAGCGCTTTCAAGTAGAGAATGGAGGAACTTTGTGTTGGCGGAAAATCCTGAGATTAATTTTGCCATTGAATACGGCCTACTGAATTCAAATGGGTTCTTTAACATGCCAACAACGTATGACATGAGTGTCGTGATTTTTGTCGCCTTTCAAAAATCACTTACCATGGCCAGGAGCGAACCTGCAATCTTGGGGTTGGTAGTCCGACACTATAACCACTCACCCACCGTATAAAACGTTGGATCTCAACAAGCTACTGCAAACAACATTCAATTATACTCCTTGAAAAGGACAACAAGTTATAACAATACCCATGCATTTAGGAGAAAGTAGGCTATATGTTCTTTACTGAACATCTTGTTTTATCTTATGATTTTAAATGATAGTCAGAGGTCATTAATAATAACAGGCCTAATAATAATAATCAGTATATGTATTGGAAATACGTACCATCAGCAGCTGTACTTGAAAATGCTACACACAACCTCTACTGGGACAGATGTTGCCGTCAGTAACAAAAGGCCAGATATCATTGTCGTCAATAAAACACACCAAGAGGCATTAATGATAGACATCGCATGTCCAAACAACAGCTACTTCTAAAAGATCCAAGTACACAGAGATGACAATTGAGATAAAGCGGATGAGGAAACTTGAGTCGGTGACTACAATCCCAATAATTGTGTCATGTACTGGTGTTAGAACCAATATATTCCGCAGTACTCAATCAGCATTGAATATGCATCCCCTGATAAATATATATAACTACAGAAAGCAGTTCTGTTAAGCACACTTCATATCGCAGGGAAGTTTCTTGGAGAAAACACTCCGCTCCATCACTCAGCAAGAATTGAAGATGAATCAGATGCAAACTTAGTTCATTCTACAAATTAGGGCGACTCGAGATGAACGCGGACATGAAATGGATGTAATGTGAGGTTTCTGTAACTTAATGTACATACAGTGTATTTCAGTACAGATGGTTCCTTGCTAAGGCCGAACCAGTCTGTAACTTAAAATGTAACCGAGCTCTGCCATGATAATGATGTGAAAAACTTAACAATAACAATAATAATAATATGATCATAAACAAAAGGGAAGTTACATCAGAGCAACAAAAACAAAAACATACAGACCAAAGTGGCCGAATGAACGTAGACAAGATTTCTCGGAAAGAATGAATGCCTATTTTAACAATAAGAAGAACCAAATAAAAGTTGATTGAGCTATTTGCTTAACGTCTTCCATTTATTGGAAAAATTCACTTAAAATAAATAAATAAATAAGTAACATGATCATGATGATGAAGATAATGATGAAATGTTAATGAATTGCTTCAGAATTTTACTATGCAACTTTCAGTAACGGAGGCGAGCAACTTAACAAACACGTCACACGTCCAGCCAGGGATTTTAGTAAATGCCAACAAAACTATACTGTATAGAGAATTGAAAAGTCAAAGTGGTATGTCTCTTATAGCATGGAATTTCAATCAGACTTACGTGGCAATGAGTGATATGGTGGTTGGGAAAATCTTCATATTTCTTCCTCCCATGAGGTAATCTTCTGCTGTTACCTGCTTGGCAAAAAATCCATAGTAGATACCTATTCCAATACATATCATTAACATAAGCACAAACACTGCATAATCTGCAACACCGAATTGCCTTAGTTCGAGAGCAAGTTCTTCAGATCCAGGAGGGCTCATGACTAACGATATCACTGGTTAAACTAAGAAGAGATATTCGAGATCTATCACAAACGAAGATTACACCTAAAATAAACATGAACAGAGCTCAGACATAACTAACGTTTCCCCTTTCCAATCTGGAAACAACTGTTTTTCTAAGGTTGTAAACTAGAAACAAATTACGGTCTTGGTAATCTCAGCATTACGTTCTGAGCTTTGAAAGAAGACTATTTTATTGCTGTTGCGTGACTGGTTTCAATGTCGAAATTGGATAACACGGCAGATAAACAGAAAATATTGCATGTTAGGTAACTTGACGATAAAAATAGCGTGTTGTTCTAGCTTACGGAAAAGTGATGACTACCAATGTTGAATGATAAAAATGAAAAACTCCAACACTAAGCGCATTTTTGATGTGTAACATCTTTCCGCTCGGTTGCTGGATAGTTTTGTGGGAGTGATTTTGAAAATTGGGGACGGAAGTGGATCGGAACGATCGAGCTGGCAGTGGTGGATCAAACGGAAATATGCACTACCCGCTCGATCGATCAAACGGAAGTGTACTAGCTGGTAGTGGTGGACAACGGAAGTATGCACTGCCCACTCGATCGATCAAACGGAAGTAAACTACCTGGCAGTGGTGGACAACGGAAGTATGCACTGCCCGCTCGATCGATCAAACGGAAGTGTACTAGCTGGCAGTGGTGAACAACGGAAGTATGCACTGCCCGCTCGATCGATCGAATGGAAGTGTGCCCTAGCTGGCAGTGGTGGATCGAACGGAAGTATAAGACGTACTGCCAACTCGATCGATCGGTCCAGCTGGCACTGGTAAGAGAAACAATCAACGCGTGATGTCGAAAATTGATACCATGATGCACTCTCGGCCATGTGGAATATATATGACATACTGAACGGAAAACGATCATGCGAACTCTGTTGTCAAGTGATTTAAACAAATGACATGGTTCATGTTCGAAGTTTTCGTATCAGTATTTAAATTATTCATAATGTTAAATTTTGGGCTTATGCCGTGATTTTTATATTGAAATTCGACGCGTTTCGAAAGAAACCATGTCTTTCATCGCCAGGAATAATCTGGAATACGACAATGTTGCTAAGAGAAAGCAACGAAGAACATATAGAAGGTGCCCAAAGATGGACGCCATTATAGCCCCATGTTAGGGACAACGGAAAGCAGCAGTGAATTACTTTCTCAGGGTTCTGATAATAGGTAGCCAGGATTCACTGAGATTGTAGCCGGTGTCGCGGTTGAAATTATCTGGGTGTTTACGTATATCAAACGCCTCCCTGATGATTCTGGGACGATATTGCTTGATACGGGCAAGAACATCCAAGATGCAACTATTTTCGCAAATCATTCAAATCTGCACCAGAACACTGGTAGGGAAAACGTCATGCAGCGCGAACTGCCCGTCAACAATAGACTTATTAAAATACTTTTACAGTTAAACTACTACGGACATGAATGGTTCTAAGGCCTTAATACGTGGTTTTTGGTTAATTTTGTCTGTTATTCTAAATATAGGGAATGGGGAGCGTTCTCCAAAATATCAAGTGGACAGTATTACCAGCAGGGTTTCAATGTTTTTTTAAAATTTGGTGCAATTAGGAGAAACGGTGTAGATTTATGATAAAGTACCTAAATTCAGGAAATGGAGTGGTCTGTCCAAAATTTAAAGTGGACAGTGTCACCCGCAGAGTTCCTAAGGGTAAGTATACAAAATGTGGTTGAGGTCGGAGAAACTGTGTAGATTTGTGCCAAAGGACCTAAATGCAGGGAATGGAGAGGTCGGTCCGAAATTTCAAGCAGACAGTGTTACTCGTCGGGTTCGAAAGTGTAAGTATGTAAAATTCGGTTCAGATCGGTGAAACGGTGTATATTTGTGCCAAAGGGCCTAAATACACGGAATGGAGTTGTATATCCAAAATTTCATGCAGACAGTGTTACTCGCAGGGCTCCAAACGGTAAGTATACTCATTTTGGTTCAGATAGGTGAGACAGTGTAGAATTGTACCAAAGGGCCTAAATTCAGGGAATGGAGTGGTCTGTCCGAAATTTCATGTAAACAGTGTTACTCGCAGGGTTTCAAAGGGTAGGTATACACATTTTGGTTCAGATTTGTGAAAAGGTGTAGATTTGTGCCAAAGGGCCTTAATTCAGGGAATGGAGTGGTCTGTCCGAAATTTCATGCAGACTATGTTACTCGCAGGGTTCCTAAGGGTAATTATACAAATTTTGGTTCAGATCGGTGAGACGGTGTAGATTTGTGCCAAAGGGTCAAAATGCAGGGAATGGAGTGGTCAGTCCTAAATGTCATGTAAACAGTGTTACTCGCAGGTTTCCAAAGGGTAAGTATACAAATTTTGGTTCAGATCGGTGACAATGTGTAGATTTGTGCGAAAGGGCCTAAATGCAGGGAATGGACTGATCTGTCATAAATTTCATGTAGACAGAGTTACTCGCAGGGTTCCAAAGGGTAAGTATTCAAATTTTGGTTCAGATCGGTGACAATGTGTAGATTTGTGCGAAAGGGCCTAAATGCAGGGAATGGACTGATCTGTCATAAATTTCATGTAGACAGAGTTACTTGCAGGGTTCCAAAGGGTAAGTATACGCATTTAGGTTCAGATCGGTGACAATGTGTAGATTTGTGACAAAGGGCCTAAGTGCAGGGAATGGACTGATCTGTCATAAATTTCATGTAGACAGAGTTACTCGTAGGGTTCCAAAGGGTAAGTATGCAAATTTTGGTTCAGATCGGTGAAACGGTGTGCGTATCACTAACCATAACGCCAGTGCATGCGGATAGAGCTGTTTGGGAGCTCATGTTCTACCGACTTACTGAACAAAAATCAATCTTTAAGGTTATCTGAGAGGTGTAGCCTGATACTTCATAGCCTAAACTGTTCTTCTTGAATCTGGCTAACATATAAAAAAATAATTTTTCGAATCGGACTGGTAGTTCCAGAGATTAGTGCGTTTAAACACGCAAACATACAAGCACACAAACTCTTCAGCTTTATTATATTAGTATAGATTATCGGAGAGGGTTATGTGAAGTGTCATAGGACTCAACATGACGTCCCCTTTTCCACGGCCCACTCATCTTCCTAAAATACCCAAACCTACAAGGTCATCGACCTGAGATTTTATAAACCAATCATCAGATTTGTATCTATGAGGTGTTGTAGTACTCGGGTGACTCCCCTCCCTTTTGAATTTATTCTTAATTTTGCAAATGTTTATACTTATTAAATTCTAGCTGCACAGGGCATGCGTTGCAATGTCAATCAAAGAAACTGTTGGCGTTGTAATTTTGATTCTTGAAGTGCTTTTTGAAACAATCTTTTTTCAATTTCCGTTAACAGCCCCTAAACTATCGTAAATTGGATTAAATAATTTAGAAACATTCTTGGGAACGTGCTCAACAATTCACCAAAGTTTCATCGCAATCGGATGAATGGGATATGAACGCATACGGAATTTTGTTTAAACGATTCGTGCGCTGTCACTCATTCTTAACATTTACTCTTGCGCTACCTACAGTGAAATGGATTTACTAAGTTAGAAACCTTCACGTAAGTGTACACAACAACTCAACAAAGTTTCATCGCAATCGATGAGTGATATATGAAGCATACGGTATTTGGTTGAAACGATCCACGTGCAGTCGCTCATTTGTAGAATAAACTCGTGCGCTACCTATTGTAAAATGCATGTACTAAGTCAAAAACCTTCCCTGGAGTGTACACAGAAACTCACCCAAGTTTCATCGCTTTCGCACGATTGGTATATGGACGCATATGGGACATTGTTGAAACGCTTCGCGCGTTGTCGCTCCTTTGTTGAATCTGCTCGTGCACTACCCATTGAAAAGTGGATGTTCTAAGCCAGAAACCTTCCCTGATGTATACACAACATCTCACCCAATTTTCATAGCTATCGGACGAATGGTATATGAACGCATACGGTACTTTTTTGAATCGCTTCGCACGTCGTCGCTCATTTGTTGAATCTACTCGTTCGCCACCTATTGTAAAATTGATTTACTAAGTCTGGAACCTTCCTTAAAGTGTACACAACATCTCACCCAAGTTTTATCGCTATCGGACGAATGGTATATGAACGCATACGGGACGTTGTTGAAACGTTTCACGCGTCGTAGCTCATTTGTTGAATCTACTCGTACGCTACCTATTATAAAATAGATTTACTCAACTAGAAACCTTCCCTGGAGTGTCCAAAACATCCCACCATAGTTTAATCAAAATGGGATGAATGGTATATGAACGCATGTGGTCTTTGTTGAAACGAAACGCACGCAATTTTGCTGAAGCTACTCGCGCGCTATCTATTGTAAATTGGATTAATTATGCCTATAACCATCCCGGAAGTGTTTACAACAGCTCACCAAAATTTGATCGCAATCGGAAGAATGGTTTATGAACGCATAAAAGACGAACAAACGAACATTAATTTTTATATATATCATACTAATATATAAAATTGAGATGGTGTTTGTCTGTCTGTGTCTCAATCACGCAAGAACCACGGGTCCGATTTAAATGAAATTTGGCATGGATGTAGCTGATTTACCATGTTTACATACAGCATACTTTTGATTTCGATATTTTGAACAATTTAAAAATGGCGACTCTTTTCATATTTCCATTTCAAATAAAACGAGAACGCTAAGAAATAGCAAACGCCTGATGGCACTACGAGCTTTAAAATTTAATTTTCTATCCGAAAGGTACTTAACACTTTTCGTGTATCTCCAACGGTTAGCGAGTAAAACCTAAATATGTCTTATAAAACACCGTCAACGCCGAGCGATGTTAGTCTATGTTAGTCTCTACATGAACTGTTAGGTAGATTTCATTAGAAAGCTAACTATTGCAATGGGTACCATGTTTCTACTTCCGGAAAATTTTGACATACCTTCGCGTTTCACATCCCCCAGACCCCAAAACCACCGTCAGTTCAAAAGTTTATATATAATTTATGTATATATATCTATCTATATATATATCAGTTTCTTGTGGACACGATAACTGCCGTAATTCTGCACCAATCACTTTGATTTTTTTTCATAATATGTATCCCTAGCAAATCTCGGTCGAGTTCGTTAATGGTCAAAATCGGTCGAAGGGGGTAAAAATGGGGGGCTTTTTTCGATAAAGTGAAATATCACTATTACTCTCTTAATATGTGAAATATCAAATCCCTTCAGTAGAGGAGCAAGGAGGGTTCTGCTTCAAATACCGTTATTTATGCAAATGAGGGGGGCGTGTCAAGGTCAATGACCTTGAGGTAGGTCATGGTCAATGACCTTGAGGTAGGTCATTGACCCCCAAGGTCGCCTGGACCCCGGAAGGTAAACAAACCTTGGAGGGTCCAGGAACCGGTTTGAGGGGTGTGGGTGGAGGGAAGGGGTGGGGGAGGGGGGGGAGGGGGGGGGGTGTGGGAGGGGGGGGGAGTGGGAGGGAAGGGTGGGGTGGGGGACGAGGGGGGAAGGATGGAAGAGGATCTGCACGAGACCCTCCTCGACCCAGTCTCTCTATTGGACTGAGCGCCTTCTCTGTTATGGTCTCGTGCTATATAGCTTTGCTTTGTACTTGATGAGATCCGAGTGTTGCCGAAGGTTTCCGAATCTTTGTCGGTGAATGAATCGTCAGATTTGAACGGTCAACTGGCGTGTGTGTGACGTCATAGTATATTACGGGATGTGGGGTAGGTCATGGACGGGTGTGTTTTGAATGGAAAACATGAATGGTGGTGGGTAGTGGTTGTTGAACCCTGACGTGCTAGGTTTGCGGGTAAATAAACGTGAATGAAGATGGCACCGTGAATGGAGGTTGCGACGTCACAGCAGATTACGTAATGTAGCACAGGTCATGGATGAGAGAGTTTTAATGGGAAACATGAATGGAGATGGATGGTGGTTGTTGAACCCTGATGTGCTAGGTTGGCGGGTAAACAAACGTGAATGAAGATGGAACTGTGAATGGAGGTTGGGACGTCACAGGCAGAATGTAGTGTAGGTCATGGATGGGATTGTTTTTTTCTAATACTTAACGGTAAACAAATTGTTAATGGGTGGGGGATACAAAACGCATGGCATGTCGGTTCAGCCAGCTCGACATGAAATAAAAACAAGATGGTGTAATGTCTATTGATGACATTGGAATATTCCATCTAGTTGTGAAGATATGAACTGTGCCGACTGTCGAAGCCTATCGCACTCCTCTGAGTCAGCGATTGAATAAATGACTGATAAAATTAAATGATGGTGGAGAGTGTTGGTAGAATGAAAGTTTGTCTGGAAAACTAGGGTACCCGGAGAAAAACCAGTCTGCTTCTGTTTTGTCCAGCACAGATTTTACATGGAGTAACTGGGATTTGAAACACAGACCCAGCGGTGAGAGGTTGGCATGCTTCTCCCTAAGCCATGGAGGCATAATCACAGAGACCTAGTGCAGCCGAAGGATTTTCATTTATGCTGACTTGGGAGATTTGAATTTATGTGTTATGGAGCTGAGGATATAGAATGTGTGCTAGATGGTTAATGGACATGGATGGGTGTTAGAATGAACAATCTGATTTGAACGGTCAACCTATGTGTGATGTCACAGGAGTGAATTTCTGAGATTGACACCTGACATGTTGGCTCGCTCAGCTTCATATAAAAAAATAAAAGTGGGAATGATAGACAAATAAATCAAAACAAGAATATTTTTTATTAATATTGTTTCTTTTTTCTTACATTTACTTGTAATTATTATTTATTTTCGGAAGCCTCTTCTTCTTCTTCCTCTTCAGTTTCACTTCCTTCCTCCGTTTCATTCTCGGCCTCCATCATCATCATCATCCGGACGAAAAACTCCGCCATGACACGGTCATTTGAAAAACTATAAAATAGAAAAAATGTCCATCAATGTCATTAGAATACCCAATCTAGCGGCGAGGATATAAACTGTTGATGTTTGTGTCAGGGTGAACCAAAGTACACAGAAGAAAACCTCCTCAGTTATGGAGGCATACTCCTTGCACTACTCTGCATCAATGATTAAATGACAGGCAGAATGTAGGAAATAATGGGAAAAGAAGACTGGCCTCTTGCAGAAGGAGGGAATCAGAAAAGATGTGGCAAGGGCCTTGGATACTCTAATACTGTTGGAGTTGGAAGAGAACAAGAGTTGGCCAAGCGAGGTTGACAGGAAAGAAGACAGAGAGGAGCTTGACACAAGTAAGTGGAAGCAATGCTGAACTCGGCTGTCACCTCTGTAGTTGTAAAACCCGCGTTCTGCTATATGTAAGCTTTTGGAAGCTGAGTTTAAAAAATGTTTTGCAAGAAGAGAATAATACTGTTAATTTTGTTATCCTTAATTCAACCTTCTTGATTACTCATGCTTCAAAGATCCTGTCCAGAATGATTTACAAGAGGATTGAAAGCCAGATAGAAACGGAGTTGGGTGAAGATCAGTTTGGTTTCAGGAGAAATGTAGGAACAAGGGAAGCTGTACTAAGTCTTAGGCTGATTTTAGAAGGTAGAATAAGGAAAGATAAGAGAACGTTCATGGTTTTTGTAGATTTAGAAAATGCTTTTGATAAAGTTGATTGGACTAAATTGTTTGACATTTTGAAATCAATTGGAATAAAGTACAGGGATAGGAGGGTGATATACAATCTGTACAGAAACCAGACAGCAGTCATTCGAGTTGAAGGACATGAGAGAAGCTGGTATTCAGAAAGGTGTAAGGCAAGGCTGCAACTTATCACCCATACTTTTCAATCTTTACATTGAACAAGCAATGAAGGAAATTAGAGAAAAATTTAAAGTGGGAGTGAAGGTTCAAGGAGAAATAATTTCAACTCTGAGATTTGCTGATGACATTGTCATCTTGGCCGACAAGCCTGAGGATTTGAATGAGTTTTGAATGGTATGGACTCCGTCTTACGGAAAGAATTCATGATGAAAATAAATAAATGTAAAACATAAATACTGGAATGCAACCGAAATAAATCAGAAACCTCTATGGAGATCAAATTGACAGGTGAAAAGCTGAAGGAAGTAGGAGACTTCTGTTACTTAGGAAGCAGAATAACCAGTGATGGACGAAGCAAAGAGGATATTAAAAGTAGGTTGGCTCAGGCAAAGAAAGCATTTCTACAAAAAAAGGAATCTGCTGACATCGAATATAGATTTAGGTATTAGGAAGTCGTTTTTGAAATCCTCTGTCTGGAGCGTGGCGCTCTATGGAAGTGAAACTTGGAATATTGGTGCAGCAGAAAAGAGGAGAATAAAAGCATTTGAAATGTGGTGTTACAGGAGAATGATGAAGATCAGATGGGTAGATAGGGTTACAAACAAAGAGGTATTAAGACGAGTGGGAGAGGAGAGATGTTTCTGGCGACTGCTAATGAAGAGAAGAGATAGGTTGGTAGGACACATTCTAAGACATCCAGGAATAGCAAGCTTAGTTATGGAAGGAAGGGTTGAGGACAAAAACTGTAGGGGTAGACCAAGGTTAGAATATGTTAAACAGATTGCCTCCGATGTAGGGTGTTGGAGCTATGTAGAGATGAAACGATTAGCTCAGGACAGGGAGACATGGAGAGCTGCATCAAACCAGTCAAAAGACTGAAGACTCAAACAACAACAATTCAACGTTTGCGGATGCCCTACACAGATCTCTCATGAAGTGAGTGAGATTTAAACCGCAGATCGGTGGTGAAAAGCTGGTATACTACTGCTGATTTACATAACAGCGCAACACAATTGTAATGTATGAGTAATTATACTGTTACAACTCTAAGATATTGAAAGCCCTTTTGACATTAGACTGGTATCAAGATTGATGATGTAAGCTATTAACTTTTATTTTTGTTAAAGCAGTATGTCTTGGCAATATAATGAAAGCCATTATATTTGACACCGGCAATTAATTTAACAGCTCTCTAACCGGTAATACAATTTGCATTAAATTACAATAAATTAGCCATGTTTCTTAAGTCGTACTGGGAGAAAAAGGAAAGTTGTTTTTTCCAACAAGGCTGTAGGCAGCATTAGGTCATGAGTCCAAGCTCTCTGCTCACTCGGTAGACGCGTGGGTTCGAGCCCCACCGTCAGCCGTCCTTGAAATGGTTTTCCGTGGTTTCCCATTTTCAACACCAGGCAAATGCTGGGACGGTACCTTCTGATAGACCACGGTCGATTCCTTCCACATCGTTGCCCTGTTTCATTCATCTTCATCCATTCCATCCCGACGCGCAGGTCGCCCACGGACGTCGAATAGAAAGACCTGCACTCGGCCTCTGAGGAGGTCACACGACAAAAAAACTAGCTATGAAATTAAATTAAAAGCTTTGCAGGACGAGTTAATGAGTGATGAAAACTAATGGTAGGTAATGAATAATGATTGTGCGACCTCTGGAGAGGCCAAGTGCATGTCTTTCTAGTTAACACCCGTGGGCGACTTGAGCCCTATGACCTAACGCTGCACTTAGGTCATGAGTCCAAGCTCTCTGCTGACTCGGTAGACGCGTGGGTTCGAGCCCCACCGTCAGCCGTCCTTGAAATGGTTTTCCGTGGTTTCCCATTTTCAACACCAGGCAAATGCTGGGACGGTACCTTCTGATAGACCACGGTCGATTCCTTCCACATCGTTGCCCAGTTTCATTCATCTTCATCCACTCCATCCCGACGCGCAGGTCGCCCACGGCGTCGAATAGAAAGACCTGCACTCGGCCTCTGAGGAGGTCACACGACAAAAAAACTAGCTATGAAATTAAATTAAAAGCTTTGCAGGACGAGTTAATGAGTAATGAAAACTAATGGTAGGTAATGAATAATGATTGTGCGACCTCTGGAGAGGCCAAGTGCATGTCTTTCTTGTTAACACCCGTGGGCGACTTGAGCCCTATGACCTAACGCTGCACTTAGGTCATGAGTCCAAGCTCTCTGCTGACTCGGTAGACGCGTGGGTTCGAGCCCCACCGTCAGCCGTCCTTGAAATGGTTTTCCGTGGTTTCCCATTTTCAACACCAGGCAAATGCTGGGACGGTACCTTCTGATAGACCACGGTCGATTCCTTCCACATCGTTGCCCAGTTTCATTCATCTTCATCCACTCCATCCCGACGCGCAGGTCGCCCACGGGCGTCGAATAGAAAGACCTGCACTCGGCCTCTGAGGAGGTCACACGACAAAAAAACGAGCTATGAAATTAAATTAAAAGCTTTGCAGGACGAGTTAATGAGTAATGAAAACTAATGGTAGGTAATGAATAATGATTGTGCGACCTCTGGAGAGGCCAAGTGCATGTCTTTCTAGTTAACACCCGTGGGCGACTTGAGCCCTATGACCTAACGCTTCACTTTAGCGAGTGGAGCTGCTGTTATTATAGTTAATTAATATATATGAACAAGTGTTGAAGAAAGTACTACTTGCATATAATTTGCATTCTCGACTAGTACAAGTTATTACACAAAGGCTACACCCGGCTACGTTTATAAAACCTTAACACCTATCTAAGTGTTCAAAGCTACTTGACCACAATTTGACAAACGCTATTAACATTAACAGCAATAGTGTTAGCCAAGCTTGACATTGCATTTAAACAATAGTGTAATAATTAACTTGACTGCTTATTGCGAGACAAGATACAACTATGTGTATAGCTGTGTGGCTCAACTATACTGTTCTTGGCTGCTGTTAGGCTCTGAACTGGAGGGTCCTGGGTTAGATTTTTGGGAGGTCTGTGGGGATTGTATTTTCTGGTGATTAATTCCCCTGGCTTGGGGACTGGGTGTTTGTGTTGTCTTAATTAAAAATATATTCCGGTCCCATGGTTAATTGGTTAGCGTTCTAGGCTTTGATTTAATTTTTTTAGCCTGGTATCAATTTAAAAAAATGAATATTACTTACATGAAAATGTCCAAAGACGAATCCCAATTGATGGATTCTTCTTCCTCAGCACGGGTATTCTCCTCATCAGACATAGCAGTAGCAGTGAATGACAATTCTTTGTAAAGTAGCAGGTTCATTTATACTAAATATGGAGGTCATCCAATTACTGAGAAAGCGGACAAACCGGGTGTTGCCTCTGATTGTAAGGGTATATAAGCCGTGACATTATTGTTGTTAGCCAGAGAAGTCCACGAGTTGGTAGTATACACATCGCTTTGCTGCAAAGATCTTCTATCAGGTAATATTGAACACAGTACTTTTAGTTTCTCTAACTGTCGATGGTTATACAGTTGACCTTAAATATTTATCAAGTGGATAATAATAATATCAAATGGGTATATAAAACTATTATTGCAACTAACAGTCATTACCAGGCTTGACGTCAGTTAAAAGAGGTATTACCTTATCTCGCTCTATCCAACTGATTACTGGGACTAAGCACTGTTACGAGACTCCTCGTCTTAGCAAATAAGTTTTGTATACACATTTGATGGTTTAGTCTAGAGGTTTGGATGGGGATGCGGGACGCACTACTCAAGTGGATATATGAAACTATTATTGCAACTAACAGTCATTACCAGGCTTGACGTCAGTCAAAAGAGATATTACCTTATCTCGCTCTATCCGACTGATTACTGGGACTAAGCACTGTTACGAGACTCCTCGTCTTAGCAAATAAGTTTTGTATACACATTTGATGGTTTAGTCTAGAGGTTTGGATGGGGATGCGGGACACACTACTCAAGTGGATATATGAAACTATTATTGCAACTAACAGTCATTACCAGGTTTGACGTCAGTCAAAATAGATATTACCTTATCTCGCTGTATCCAACTGATTATTGGAACTAAGCGCTGTTAGGAGACTCCTCGTCTTAGCAAATAAGTTTTGTATACACATTTGATGGTTTAGTCTATAGATCAGGGTTTGAGTTAATGTGCTAATAAATAAAGGTGGAGGGTACCTGAACCTTTTTAATAGTTTACCTAAACACTTTATAATTACCTTTCAGAACCAATATGTCTGCTATAACAGTTGCGAATCTCATTGGCAGAGCAACCGGTCTGGAGACTAAACGTTTACAGGACCTGCCAGTTAACGAGTCCTATTTGGTGACAGCTGTTCGCAGGGTAAAAACGAAATATGGGGGAAGAATAGTTTGCGAACTAGAAGATTTCGCTGTCTTCTTACCTGCGAGGTTCATGGAACTCAACGACGAAGCTGTAAATGACCTCAACAAAGGAACCATCTACCTTAAATATTTGGGAGTAGAAAATAAAAGATGTTTGGTAGAATTTATTGAAGAATCAAATAAAATTTAAAATTTATTAATGTTAAAACAGAATTTGCAGAGACAATAAACTTTGTTTGTTTTCATTCTCTGCAAACTGTTCAGTGATTTGCTGTTTTTGTAGTAAATGTAATTACTGTAAGTGTCATGATGTCAGCACCAGAACTTAGTTGGCAGAACGTGGATAGTTGTTTTAATAATAAGTTATGTAGCTTTAAAATTAATAATGATGCTAAATTTTTAGACCCAAATGAATTTTTAAACGCTAGCTACAACATTTTTCAAAATAAAATGCAAGACTGTTTAAGAGAACATGTAGCGTTAAAGATTAACGCTGAGTTATTATGTGATTTTGTTATTTTAAAACAAGGTGAGGAAATAACCAAACCGATTTATTTACATACGAAAATGTGTGAATTGTACCGCACTGATAATATACACAGTTGGTATAGTAAAAACATTGTCGATAAGCTCATGACGCGCTTTGCCGAGTTTCAAGAATTGGAAAGTGGCAAATCGCTGGAAGCTATCAACCATTTTAAAATTAATTTATGCACCTTTGATCCCATGAACAGTGGTTCAGCTCATGTTAATTTACCTAAACAGTTGGAAAAACATCACGCAGTCATCAATGTGGATAATAATGACGTTTTTTGCTTTGTGTGGTCCTTGGCTGCTGGGTTAAGTCCTGCAACTGAAAATGTTCACAGAATCGGAAAATATCACCAGAAATTTATGGAATTTATGATCAGTCTAAATTTAGCAGACATAGAATTCCCAATGGACCTCAACGCCATTTCTCGTTTTGAATCTAAAAATCCGCTTTACTCCATTAATGTATACGGAGTTGAAGGGGACAAAGTTATTGGTCCATTGTATGTGACAAAGGGAAAAAAAGAAAAGCATTTTAATTTACTGTACATTGAAGGGGAATTGTTCAACCATTATTGTTATATCAAAGATCTTTCTAGACTAGTTCGTTCACAAGTTACAAAAAAAAAAAATAGGGTACATATATGTGATCGCTGTTTGCAATATTTTACTAGCAATCAAAAGTTGACAGCACATACTATTGATTGCATCACACAACCAGCGGTAAAAATTATATTTCCAGAAAAGGATAAAGCCAGTATGAAATTTCAAAATGTGTCTCGTCAAGAACCGCTTCCATTTACAGTATATGCAGATTTTGAATGTTTAACCACACCCATTGACACATGTAAACCAGATCCGACACGTCCGTACACTCAACAAGTACAGCAACATGTGCCATTCAGTTGTGCTCTAAACGTGATTTGTTCATACGACCCTTCACTTTCATACTTCAAATCTTATCGCGATGCAGATGCTGCTGCTTGGTTTTTAAATGAATTGGACGCCTTGGCAGATCGGGTGTACAATATCCTGCAAAATCCAATTCCGCTTCAAATGTCGGACGCAGACGAGGCGGTTTTTGCAACAGCGACCACTTGTCACATTTGTCAAAAACCAATAGCACCTTGTGACACGCCAGTGAGAGACCATAATCGGTACACTGGAAAATTTAGAGGAGCAGCTCATAGTGTATGTAATTTGGCGTATACAAGAGCACGCTATATTTCTTGTTTCTTACACAACATGTCTCGGTATGACAGCCATTTAATTATTAAGGAATTTGCTAACCTTGAAAACCAAAAGTTTAATTTAATTCCACAAAATCATGAAAATTTTATTTCGTTTTCGAAATGGCGAAATGGAATCAGTATACGATTTTTAGATTCGTATAGATTCCTCGCATCATCATTGGATGCGCTTGTTCAAGGGCTTCACCCAAACAATTTGCATTTTGTACGTCAACACTTTACTGATGCCAAACAATTTGAATTATGCATTCGAAAAGGGGTGTTTCCCTATAATTATGTAAACAATTGGGCATGTTTACAGGAAACTGCACTCCCTTCAAAGGACAAATTTTACAATGACTTAACAAAAAGTCATATTTCTGAAGAGGACTATTTACACGCTCAAAAAGTATGGAACGTGTTCAAGATATCAACTTTGGGCGAGTATGCTGATTTATACCTCAAAATTGATACACTACTTTTGACAGACGTGTTTGAACACTTTCGCAAACTGTGTCTTGAAATCTACAATCTAGATCCAGCCCATTACTACACCCTTGCCGGATATAGTTGGGACTGTATGTTGAAGGTGACTGACATAGAACTGGAACTATTAACAGACATCGACATGTTACTCTTTTTTGAACGCGGAATACGTGGTGGTCTTGTTTCGCTTGTGCAAAAGCACGCCAAAGCAAATAATCCATATATGGATACATACAAACCAAACCAACCTACAACATACCTCACCTACCTAGATTGTAACAATTTATACGGATATGCTATGGAAAAACCTCTTCCATATCAAAATTTTCGATGGCTGACTTCAGATGAAGTTTCAAATTTTAATTTAAAAGATGTGTTGAGCAATGACACGCGTGGCTACGTTCTAGAGGCCGACTTATTATATCCCTGTGAGATACACAATGATCATTCTGATCTACCATTTTGTGTTGAAAAATTACAACCTCCCAGTTCACGTTCCAACAATAAAAAGTTGCTGGCAACGTTAAATTCAAAAAATCGGTACGTCATACACATTGAAAATTTAATGCAATGTTTGAAACATGGTTTGAAACTGCAATCCATTCACCGCATTATTTGCTTTGACCAAAAACCATGGTTACAACCGTACATGCAATTGAATACTCATCATCGGCAACACGCCAAGACCACATTTGAATCAAATTTTTATAAATTAATGAACAATGCGTGCTACGGTAAATCAATGGAAAATATTCGAAAGCATAGAACTATTCATTTGGTAAACCATTGGGACGGTCGATATGGCGCACGAAAATATATAGCTATGCCTAATTTCCATTCTGTACGAGTTATTGAAACTGATTTAGTAACCATTGAATTGTCAAAGACAGAAATCATGTATAACAAACCAATTTACTTGGGAATGGTAATACTAGACTTTTCAAAATTTGTAATGTATCAATTTCATTATGAGTTTGCCAAACAAAAGTTTGGAGATGTAAAATTACTGTATATGGATACAGACAGTCTTATTTATCAAACCAATAAGATAGATGTTTACTCAGTGATGAGAGAACATCCAAATTACTTTGATACCTCAAACTATGAGGTTAACAATATGTTTGGCATAATTCCCATGAATAAAAAAAAATAGGTCTATTTAAGGATGAGTGCGCCGGTGATGTTATGACAGAATTTGTGGCTTTGGCGCCGAAAATGTACGCATTTTCAACACAAAAGAATAAAGGTCAATGCAAAGCGAAGGGTGTTCTTCGTAGCGTCACACAATTCCTCAATGTTGAGGAATATCGATGTGTACTCTACGCAAACACCTCTCGCTTATACCAGCAAACACGCATTCTTTCAAAGAACCATAATATTTTTACAGTAAATCAAAATAAAACATCTCTGACAACATATGACAATAAACGTCTGTGGGATGGTGTAAATAGCTTGCCTTATGGACATTTCCACACCTTGTAAAAAAGAACACACTTTCATTTTCAATTCTTTTTATTAAAATTGTATGTTTTTTACAAGAAGAAAACTAAACCATATTTTGTGTATACTATGAACTGGTGGACTGACTCTCAAATAAATACTTCACAATATTTGATTCATGTTTATTACTTTGTCCTTTTCCTCACTAATCCACCACCAATCAATAGCTTTGACTTCATCGCTCCTGCTACAATCAAGGCTGCAATCTTCTCACCAATAGAAGCAGTAGATGACATCACACGCTGCATGGCCTTTCTTAGAAGAATGCGGTCTGCAACTCGACGTACTTCTATATTCTTGTTGTTGTAAGCAATGTCATGATCTCTACACGCTGTATCCAATATGTTGCTTCCAGAGTTCCCTTGTGCTAGACGTTGGCTTAGTTTAGTTCCAGGTCCACAAAATTGATAGCCGGGAATATGCAGTTCAATGGGAAGTAGATCAATGGCCTTGTTAACTAGACCATGACCAGCAAAGGTCCGATATATCTTTTTCAAGCGTTGTCTTACTTTTTGGTGCTGGCGATACTGCCGCTGCTGTCTCTTCTTCCTCTTCTTCATCGCAACCATGGAATGATGAAGCAAAGTCTTTACAGGACGGTATATTTGTATGACCGTGGTACAATTTGATGAGCTGACACGTTCCACACTGTTTAATGGAGGGCATTTTAGTAATAGAAACTTGCTGGTGATGACTAAAGTCAGTGCATGGTTGTAGTTCACGCAGACCAGGATCTCTGCTCCATTCACTAGGTACACTGTGCCAAATATTTTTCACCGCGTTTGAAGCAACATAAAAAAGGAACGCCTTGGGCAAAGCGTTCAATTCCTCATCTGTGAAACTGTCAAGCTTTTTTTTACAGGCAAAAAACTTGACAATAGCTCGCTCTGTGGGGTTTGAGTCCAAACCTTCAATTGCTGCCATATTACTACACGTCCACACTGATCACTGGTATGTCTCACACTGAAGCTGACGTTACAACGCTTTGCACTCAACATGCAAGTTTTGACATGCTCTGCGAGCTAGCCAATCAAAAAGCTTCCAAACATTTTGAAGTGTTTTATTTTGTAGAGGTTCATGAGGCACGGACAGGTTGTACAGTGCAGGACATCCCAGATCATGAAGGTCAACAAGTTGACATGTTGAATTAACATACTGACGCAACCATTCCTTTTTTTCACATCCCTTTACAAATACAAGGTCAGCACCAAACAAGTGAGCTTTCAGAACAAGTGATAGATGATGGTAAGGAATGTCGCCTTCTTTCCAGACTAGTCCCAAATTGCGTTGCAACCACTCTGTTTGTCTTCTGTCCTCGTCTGACTGCAAATGCAATGGAAACGGTGGTTCAAAGACAAAACTGGTTACTCTTGGTGCCCACATGGTTGTGCAGTCAATAATTCCAACTTCTTTAAATACAAACTTGTTTCCGTTCACCTTGAAACCCTGCACGTCGACAATCAATGTTTTCGGCATGGCGACGGATATCAGACCTTCCACTACCGCTGCTTCTTAACAACTAACTGATTGGATAGGAGCGGGAAAATAATATACACACAAAAATCAATTACACAATTTTATTCATAAAGTTATCAGTACATCGCTTACAATTTTTTATCATAGGATTTGGACCATCCCAATCACAGTGAGAATCTCCTCGATGCATAAAGTGTCTACGACAAGGACGGCAGGCTGCAACATCCGCCGACATACGGAGGTGTAATGGTAGCTTATCCCATTTAAGGTCAATGTCGTGTGCACCGTACGCGGTCAGAAATCCAGCTGGTAAATAGGCAATCAGATGCTGCGGCATTTCACGAAGAAATTGCGCTTTATGGTAGGCGCGTATTGCTAAACTCACCAGGGTGCGATAAATCTCAAATGCTGCATCAGCGTCTCGACTTGTTGAGCAACGATCGCATTTGCAGTCCATGCAATCTACCCGCTCTCCAACATGACAAGATGAAGCTTTGGCAACACCATCGTCCACATTATTTGTTTGATTAGCGATGGGCTTGTTGTTGTAGCCCCTGTCATGAATACCAAACGTAGACATGAATCCATCCGGTAAATAGTGAACCAGATGCGGCGGCATTCTAAGCACAGTATGATTCTTGTGATAGGCAGTTATAGCTTCACTCACTAGGGCGCGATAAATGGTAAACCTTGAATCTTCATCTGAGCCTGGTGAATCACTTTCACATTTGCAGACCCACCTCGCAGAGGGGGTTGTGACTTCATCGTAGCTTTCCATGACTGTGAAGGGCAATGGAGGAAGACATGCTATTTATACTCTGGTCACCATATTGGACAGCGGTTGATAAAACACTTGCGCCTCGTGAACAATAAGACAATAGGCTGTTGTTTTTTCTGGAATAACTGTAGATGTTTCAAATTCTAGTCTGATATCAATAGTTGTTTCCTTCATCGACTCCTCCAAATACGAACAGTCCATCACCACCAGAGGCGCCTTGGACTTGAAGTCTTGTGGTGATAATAGCGGACATGCCTCTTTCTGATAATAGGATGGCTGAAAGTTTACAAACATGTCATAAAGCTTACCATATTTGTTCTTGTTAAAGTTTAAATCCATTCCCTCATAGGGAAAGGTAACACCGTTCAAAAAGAGTCGTATATTTCTTAATTGGATGTGGTCAAATTTTGATGCATCTTTATTCTGTTGATATTTGCGATCTGTTTGAAATCCAACCAGGACGTAGAGTGGCCGCTCTGTATACCGTGAGGTTTTTATAGACCAAGTATGTGTATCGGAGAGTGGTAATACCGGGTATTCATGCAGCTCCCAGCTTCTAAATTGAATGGGTAAAGCTGTATCCTTCTCCACAATCTTGAGCAGACTCAATTTTTTCTGATCTGATAGAGTAACGTGCGGTACTTTCCATAGAATTCGTTGCAGTAGAATTTTTGTATCTATTGGCGCTGTATCAGCTCCCTTTAGCGCATTATAATCACTCCTGTCTCGTACAAGAATCAGATCCTGTCTTGCGTTCACAACAATGCGCTTATGATCCTCTGCAAAGCCTAGTATTAATTTTAGAGGTAAATGTCCAGTAAATGTACCATCATCGTTAATCATCCAGTCGTTGGTTGAGTTGGGACACCAACCAGCCATACAAAAAGCTTTACTCTCTTCGCTTCCATACGAGGGATAAAGTTTCATGACACTTGTTATGCCAACATTTCGAGTAGTATCCACTTCAATACCGTTGATCACGTAGCGAACCTCAGAAAACAAAAAGGCCAAAGCATTGTTGGCCAACTTTGACGTTGTTAGAATGGTACCATCCAATTTGGTGAGTTGCCCTTCAATCTGGATGTAACTTTCATGTGGAAGCGTGTAGATATCTTGTTGGTTAATAGTAATGCGAATCTCATCATTATTATTTAGTCCCTGAGTATACGGTTGGTAGGAATGGTGTTCAATTCTTACAATACCCTCCTGTACTTCGACAGGGTTTGTCACGTCTAGAATCGTATTCATGACGTAAGGTGTAACCAAGTTGTTGTAGGATCTGCTTGTTGACACGTGTTAACCTGTACACGTGTTGACCACAACTAACGCCTGTTCTTGACAGCGTTGCCGCTTTATACACTTGTTTCATGCTGGCTTCAAATACAGTTTGTAGGTCACAGGTGTATGAGGGTCTAACCGAATGAGACGTTGGTTTCTATTCACCAGTCTTAAGGTAATATTCCTGATGTTGGTCACACTCACAGGATGATAGAGCACCACCGACGGGTTTTCGCGGATGATATAACCACCAGGTGAAGTAACAATAAAATCATAAAGCGAATGCGAGGGATCTTGATTGGTGTAGACGTCTGTAATAATATTACACGTGACAGATACGTGATGATCTTCAATTATTTTCACCGGTTGGTCAGACTTGTGTATCACGTTCGGTACTAACACTTGTGGTGAATAGCCTAACAATGACCCAATCGAATCTGGTTGAGATTTAAAATCAATCCTAAAAGAAGAAAGAATACTGCAGCGATGTGTCACGTTGTTGGCTATGAGTTAAAACTTGCGTGTCCCGTCCAGAAATGCTTTTAGACTAAATTCTTTGGTGAGAGTTGTGTAGATGTGAACGTGAATATCATCTACGGTGTAGCTGCCAGACGGTAGAGTTAACACACAGTCATCGTAGTAGAACTTATCATTGACGTCTTCAATTATGTTGCAGATTCTATTATAGCCTTCAAACGAAACAAGTCCCAGCACGTAGGGTCGTCGTCCCAATTCAATAGGAGGATAAAAGTCAACAGTTATTTCCGCACCTTGTCCGTGCACTGTAAACGTTCTACTTTCTGTTGTCATAATGACCACGTCACCCGCCATGCTCGGTCTTATATAGAAAAGTCAAACATAGACGACCGCACTGTTGCGTGTTAAAATTTTGCACTCGTTTCACATTATAGTGTATTGTTGCACTGCTTCCAAAATAGCGAACAAGCTCTGTCGGAGGAGGAAGGTTTCCAAAACTGTCAAAGTACCACACGGTTCGCCCATGCTTTATGTAGGCCACATAATGCGTTCCCGGTCCATGACTGTCATCCAAATTAACAACTGCACTTTCATGGCTCCGTGGTCGAGACGGTAGTTGGTTGCGCATAAACACACCTCGAAAGTGGGAGATCTTTAGCTGTTTTGCATATCTTAAAACTTCCTCATGCGTCATGGCTCGTCGTGGCAGTGCATCGATTAACCGTTTTTTGGCGACATGTAAATGCCGAGTCCTTTCTTGTAGGGTGCTAGCTTCATGTTCACACCTTTGCCGCGCAGTGCTGTGGCCTCCATAGTTTTATTATGCCTTTCACTTTCCTTCAACTGTTGCTTCGCCTCCTCAACAGCTTTCACCGTTCGTGCTACCGCACTTGCTCCTCCAAGAAGTGAACCCAGGGCTGCTAGTCCAGCAAACAGTGCAGGTAAAAATCCACCACGTTTCGGCACAGGAATAACTCGGGCACGTTTTCTAAAACGTAGTTTACTTTTGGGATTCGCATGCAATCGTGCTGCTCGGAGTGCTTTCTTAATAGCCAACTCACTATTTGTTTCTCCGCGCGAAGCTTGACGTGCCGCATGAAGAATAGCTTTAAAGCCTCCCTTTCTTGACAACTTCTTCCTCTTCTTCACCACATATCTCTGTTTCACCATCGCGACCAAAGAACAAGACAACCTCACACCGCAAAGTATAGAACACAACTAACACTCCTCAGGAAGGGAACCTATAATTATTTATTCAATGGTGGCTGTATATTCAAGTTCTATATACAGAGGAAAATCGTTCATCGTTTTCCCCGCCTCTTTTTCTTCAGACGAGAGTTTCAAATAAAAGAATAATTTGTCTCCGGCTTTCACCGGTTGATCAATAAGTGGTTGAACACTACCGTTTAATCGTACCTCTAAATGTTTCAAATCTGGTGCATACTCAATTACACGAATGGCACCATCATACATTAAACGGTAATTGTCATACCCCGAACGTAGTATGTAGGCGAGGTTATTGGGATCTTTTACCGGTTGTTGGTTTACAATGTGAAGCAGAAATATAGAGGGTATTGATTTAATAAAAAGCGATAACCGTTGTTCCAAAAATCGTTTCGTCGTCACGTCGTGAGGTTGCACAGGATCAGCAACTTCGGCTATTCGTATTCGCTTCATCTGTAGAGCGTTCTCCTTAATTTCCCACACCTTTTCCATTTCAGAGTTTAAAAACCGTTTTGTACAAACATCTTGATCATCTTCAGGATCGGCCACATGCACAAAGCGTGCATTATTTGCTGTATAGCCCTTTACAGTTAGGGTGGGCACAATACTGAGCACCTGTTTCACCTTGTTATCTACATAGTCCTTTCGAGCAGCGTCCGTGTTGTTTGTTGGAAGAGCCAGCTGAGTGATTCGACGTTGGTGTACGTCATAGTCCTTTGCTTCTGTTAACACCACAGCATTGGTTAACACATAGGCTTTGGTGCACACATCTTGATCGTTCACAGGATCTGCAACGCCCGTAATACGTTTATTCTGAGCCTCATAATCTCCTTTGATACGTCGTAAGCGGTAATAATCTACATACTTTTTTGAACATGCGTCCGAGGGTAATACGGGTTCTGTTATATTGGTCAATCGCTTTCCATTAAAGTCGTAATTACCATCTGTTGTGCGTGGCAATACATTAGCATCGACATATCGTTTAGTAGCCGGATCTGTATCATGTTTTGGATCGTTTGTCAAAGCAAATCGTTCATTTGTTTTAAGAGTTCTTCCAAAGGCGTCCATGGTTACACTGGAACTGAAACACCCGCTTGCCTCATGTATATAGAGACCAGCTCTTCCCCTTTCACATTTAGTTGATATGCTGATTATTAAGCAACAACATTCACTTCCGGTGGGAGACTTCGTTTCAAACCTCTTCTCAACATCGTCCGAACAACGTCATGGATCACTCTTCCCATCCTCCATTCGCTGTCTCATCGCCGGCCCGTCAGGATGTGGAAAAACCAATCTTCGGCTTACCCTCATCACCTCCTTAAACGGAGTGCGCTTTCAAAATATCTATATCTTTGCCAAATCGCTGTATCAACCGCTGTATGTGTTCTTGGAACAGGTCATGTCAGGTCTGCGCAACATGGGCTACTTCACATTCGCAGCACACGAAGATGTCATTTCTCCAGACAATGTTCGCCCCCATTCGCTTATGATTTTTGACGATGTGGCCACAGAACGACAGGGTATTATTCAGGCTTACTTTAGCGTGGGACGTCATAAATATATTGATTGTTTTTATCTCGCTCAAACCTATTCGCGAATACCAAAACAGTTGATTCGTGACAATGCCAACGTGATTGTTCTCTTCCGTCAGGATGAGCGCAACATACATCACGTCTACGATGATCACGTGAACCCAGACATGACCTTTCAAGCCTTTACACAGTTGTGTGCCATGTGTTGGAACGCTCATCACCACAGTTGTCTTGTTATTGATAAGCAGAGCAACATCAACAATGGACGCTACCGCATGGGATTTGATCATTTCATTCGTATTTAAGTAGCTGCATCGCTTTTCTGAACATCATTAGTTCAGATGTCATGGCGACAACAGGGAGTCAATTAAAAAAGCACATAATCCGTGCGCGAAATAGCATTCGACAAAAGTTTCGCTATCTAAAACGTGCACATGCCGACAGTGAACTGTTTGTCGAAAAACATTTGAAGTCACCTCTGGAAGCTGTGTTGAAAGGAACATCAAAGCCTAGTACACGCTCAAAAGAAACACAAACAATTGAAGAGGAGGAAGAAAATGATGAAGAACCTGACGATGTTTTTTCTCCATTGCTTCCGTCTTCTAGCTCCAAAGAATCACCGCTGCCCCAGTTTTTGAAAACATCAATAATTGCTGAAACACCCACTAGACCCAAAGAAAAGCAGCCTACTCTTAAAGAAATATTAAATACGCCCGAACAATATGTGCGGTTAAAATCCATTTTACTACAAAATTATGGTGCGTTGGTTACTCCCTTCCTTGAAGATCTTTTTACTAAGAAAACTGATACTACCTATGGTGTTCGCTATGAAAACAATAGATTTCGAATTGGCGATTCACCAATCAAGATAAGTGACAATGTTTTGATTGTTAAAACAGTTCGTTACAAATTGACGCCAGGTCTTTTAGAACTTTTATTTTCACGTACACCTTCTACCGAGGACTATGATAAAGAAGATCTTGAAAAGTATAAAAACATCTTGATGGCTACAAATGGTTTTAGACGTAATTATAAACATTCTGAAGCAGTAAATGCTAATAAGAGCTTCAAATATAAAACCATCATATCAAAATTGTTTCCCACCTATGCAAGTGTTCGCCGTGCAAATTCAGCGTCCGGTATCACATTTAATACTTTGAAACTTTTCATCGATTTCGCCTATTGGAACAATCCAAATAAGTTGGTTAAACGTCTGCAACTGTTGCGTGCATCAGAACAGGCTGGTCATACCGGACACGAGGCGGAAGTTTTAGAAATAGAAGAGGAGCTTCGTCATGCTGGCATTATTGTCTAATGAGTCAACGTGTTCATACACCCTCGCCTGTTAAGGCTGCCATTGCTCGCGAGTTGCATAGACCAGCTCGTCGTCTCTACCATCGTCGTCATGTCATCACACGGGGCGTTGACGATCTTTGGCAAGCTGATCTGGTTGAAATGATTCCCTATGCCAAAGCTAACAACGGGGTCAACTATCTGCTCACCGTCATCGACGTTTATTCCAAAATGGCCTTTGTTGAACCTGTTCGGAATAAATCTGCACAACTAGTCACCGCTGCATTCAAGACCATCATTCAGCGGTCAAGACGACAACCTCGTTTGCTTCAAACAGATCAAGGCAAAGAATTTTTCAACAAGACTTTTTCCGCTTATCTCAAATCACTTGACATCCATCACTATTCCACTTTTAGCAATCTAAAGGCAAGTGTTGTAGAACGTTTCAACCGCACACTCAAGACGCGCATGTGGGAACAATTTACAGCAAGAGGATCCTATCGCTGGCTTGAACTTGTACGCGACCTGGTGACACGTTACAACAACACTAAACATAGAACTATCAGAATGAAACCACGCCTTGTAACCAAGAACATTGCGCAATTGGATCGCATTCATCACAAAATCAAAACGGCAGATCCGCGACGTCATCGATTACGTATTGGTGATTATGTGCGCATCAGTAAACATAAAACAATCTTCGCCAAAGGATACACACCAAACTGGAGCACAGAAATATTTCGTATTCGCAAGGTAAAACTTTCTAATCCAGTTGTTTATTTACTTGATGACCTCAACAAGCAGCCAATCCAAGGAGGATTCTACATGGAGGAACTGCAAAGGACGCAATATCCCAAGCATTATCTTGTTGAAAAAATTGTACAAAAACGTGGCAATAAACTTTTTGTTAAGTGGCTAGGTTTTAATGCCACATATAATTCATGGATTAATAAATCAGATCTGGTGTACGCCTTCTTGTTTTTATTTCATGTCGAGCTGGCCGACCCAACATGCTATGCGTTTTGTATCCTCACCCACCCTACCATTTACAGGAAATACTACTCCAGATTCATTGACGTTTGTTTACCATTGAGCACATTCAACAACCAGTTCATTCCCCCTCTCTCTCTCAATCCCATTCACTACTCCAGATACCATTGATGTTTGTTTACCATTGAGCGCTTTCAACCCCATTTTGTTTGTCTCTCAGACCCATTCACACCTAACCAACCTACCACGTCAGGTTTCAACAACCACCATCCATCTCCATTCATGTTTTCCCATTAAGAACACTTCCAACCATGACCTACCCCACATCCCATAATCTGCTATGACGTCACACACACACACACACACACTAGTTGACCGTTCAAATCTGACGATTCATTCACCGACAAAGATTCGGAAACCTTCGGCAACACTCGGATCTCATCAAGTACAAAGCAAAGCTATATAGCACGAGACCATAACAGAGAAGGCGCTCAGTCCAATAGAGAGACTGGGTCGAGGAGGGTCTCGTGCAGATCCTCTTCCATCCTTCCCCCCTCGCCCCCCCCCACCCTTCCTCCCACTCCCCCCCTCCCACACCCCCCTCCCCCCCCCCCTCCCCCACCCCTTCCCTCCACCCACACCCCTCAAACCGGTTCCTGGACCCTCCAAGGTTTGTTTACCTTCCGGGGTCCAGGCGACCTTGGGGGTTAATGACCTACCTCAAGGTCATTGACCATGACCTACCTCAAGGTCATTGACCTTGACACGCCCCCCTCATTTGCATAAATAACGGTATTTGAAGCAGAACCCTCCTTGCTCCTCTACTCCCTTCAAAGTTCATATTATGTGTCGGATAAGTGCCAAAAATGTATGTTTAAAAAGTTTTTGGGTAGCACCAACCATTGGCCAATGGGGTGGAAAAAAGTGGGTTTTTCGGGAAACATTAATCATATCTCTCTTAATTGGCACAATATCAAAACCGTACATAATGGATGATATTCCCCTAATAATTAACTAAAACTTTTGTCTGTAATTATTTTTGATACAACCCACCATTACGCCAAGGGATGAGAAAAATGATTTCGGAATTAGAAGAAAATGCCAAGAGCCATCAGAGGTTACCATGACAACGCTTCTAAATTGATGAGGGATGAGCTATCAGAGGTTGCCATGACAACGAGATCACATTCAGTTTTCCATCTGACTATGTGGGAAGCGGCTTCGGTGACGTAGCCTAGCTGGTAGCATGCTGAACTTCTATGTCCAAGGTCGCGGCTTCAAAGCCGGCCGAAGTCGTCGGATTTTCAAAGAGCGCTGAAAGTCCCTCAGTATGCTTTCCTTCAGTGGGGAAGTCCAACGTTCGTTGCAAGTTACTGGTTGCGGTGGCATCTAGTAGCCAAGTTCACAGCTAGGTGTCTTTGACGGTATATTTGGTACCAACATTAGGAACTACTACTTGAAATTGACCGTCTGCAGTCCTTACCTGAATTACAGACTAATACAGCCATCACAATTAACACCGTTTATCAGACAGATTCTACACACACCCAAAGTACACGGCGTTATATGACCGCATTGTTGCAGCCCTAAACTGAGGAATCAACCAACATCTCTGCGGGAGATAAAATGTTACGCGAAGAAGTAACAGACTGTTAGAGAGTTACACATCAGTTCCAAACCTTGCATAAGGACGGTGTGACCACAAGTATTAAAATGGACCCCAAATGACAAGAAGGTTACCGTCTCCCTAACACAATGAAATGATAAAAATATGCATAGTAAGACGAAAGAAAACTTAATTGAGCTCCAATTACATTGTAAAATACTTTCTCGCAATAAATGAGGTCTGATCCTTCTACGAAAACCTGCATAATTTGCCTATTATATTCTATCCCCTAGTTTGCCCGGTGAAATCTACCTCCGCCTTCCGGCGTGCCGAGAGGAATTTTTATATTATTTATAGAGGTAGTTTGTGGGGTCCGGAACTAGACGTGATTTTGAGTCTAATTTTATACTCTTTGTGCCGGTTATTGTATGTGAGTATTTGGATCTTTACGCTGTTTCACAATGTTATAGGGCTTTGTACTTTGCACGGTATGCTTCCATCCTTTTTATCGATTTGTTTTTCGTTAAATGAATATTTCAGTTGGCCAATATTTATCTGCTTTTTGTCGTTTTTTAACATGATCAGAAACCCAAATTCACAGACGAATGTGTCGAAGATTATCGACTGTCACATTAGTTTATTTAGTGTTCATGTTAATCTTACTGCAGAACTGGGCAAATTTATTTCAATAAAGTAGGTATTTTGACTTTCACGGCCAATAAAAAAAACGCATGAAAGACGGCGTAAACCTAGAAAATTTGCTGAGTTTTAATCGCTTGGCCCTGAAATTGAATTGGAAGCCTTTATAGGGAGGTGAAAGACTTTTTTAACCTTTAGCACTCGCAGCAAAGTAGCTGAGGTGTTCTAAATAAGAATTGAGGTATCGCACCGTTTGCCACTCCTTTGGTAGTCCGCAAATAGACCACAAGAGCCCGCTGATGAACCATCTCGGAGTTACTAGGCGTAATCTCGCACAAGACACGGCATAAAATTAGTAAATTTTTCTGTGATTAATTTGTTTTTGTTATTATTACTTGGGATGATTGAAGTTTGTTCCGTTACTGTTACTCTTTATCATGACATGGTACGTACTTTACGCAATATTATTTATTGCGGATGTGATAATTGCTATCAAGTTTGATGTATTTTTAGCATAATGTTTATATGTTTAAATATAGTATGAAGACGTTAAACGATAAAGACAGGTTATTTAACTTTTACTACATTGAAGCTGATATTTATTTCCAATATTTAAACGCACTTTCTCACCTACAAAGCGGAGGCAACAGGCTTTTTTCCGGGTACTCCGGTTTTCCCTGTCACAATTTAATTCCAGCAACAATCTCCACTATCATTTCATTTCATGCGTCATTCATTTAATCATTGCCCCAGGGGAGTGCGGCAGGCTTCAGCAGCCGACACAGTTCATATCCTCGCTGTTAGATGGGGATTTCATTCATTCCATTCCCTGACCCAGTCGGTCGACTGAAAGCAGGCTAAGGATTTTCACTTTCTTTCCTCTGATTAATAATTTGGTGATTGAAAATGCATGTAGTCTACATATATAGTTGGTAACATGGAAATAACACAACAACTTTAGGAATGTGTGATTATATATATTAATGATTTAGGCCAGCAAGTACTAAAAGCCGTTCGAAGAACTGGTACTTCAGCTAGTATAAGATAAAAGATAAGATTAACAACGATTATTGTAAATTAAAGTAACAAATTTCGTAAACCAAGACATCATCGCTGTTCAAGAATGTCGATCATTATGAAATATTTTAACAACAAGAAAGGTTATACACTGTAAACATCAAGTAAAATTTTTATTAAGAAAGAAAAGTCATGTGAAGAATTTTAAAAATGAGATAATGAAGAATATTGTTTACATTTATGAAGTGGGGGATTATTGAAGCTATAATTGTTTGATAGCAAGTTCATGAAGTGATAATAAGCATTTTACACGTATTGTTGAGAGAATTGCTATTCGGAAAGGATAAAGTGGAGGTTGATATAGTGTTGATTTTAAGAGAAAGAGTATTGTACGTATTGTAAACGTATATTCGGAACGCATTAGAAATGTTATTACAGTATGGATCTAGGAGAGATCATTGGTGTATATTATTATTGTAATAATCGACTTATAGTTGGCGGAAAGTTCTTGGGAAAAGAATTGAATATAATAAAGTTGTTATTTATTATTAAAACTCTTATCAAGGATTATAACGAAATCATATGAGCTTACCTTAATCGTTCGGCCATATAAGCCAGACTGTGAATGAAAGTAATTTAATACATTGTTGGTGATTGTGATATGATAAGTTGACGTTATGTAATGAGAGAAAGAAATGTAACAGGTAGAATTTTAAAAGGAAGCAATGTGATAGATAATTGTTATAAACATTATAAATATAGTATGTTATTGTAAATCATATTTAAACGTAAACTTAACAATATTTAGGGAAAACTAAATGTTATAACGAAGTTAACTAAATAACTTAAACAATAAAGAGCTGATCATGATAAATAATAATAATATTATTTATATTTCGAAATAATATGTTAAATAAATATTTTTAATAAAATATTTATTGCGGGCAATGGCCATAGATTTAAATATTTTTAACAATCAATATTTATTTGGGTAATAAACAATCCGTGGATATGATAACTATTTCGACGATATTAATATTCATTAATATTCAAACGTTAATAAGAATTACCATAATTATCATACTAATATATAACAAGTAGTTCCGTGAAGAACTATACAGAATATTTTCTTATATCCTACTTAAGTTAAATGCCACTATCAACATACAAAATTTCAGTTCGATTGCTGTAACAGATTCGTAGATATTAAGAACCGCCTAATATTTCGGATGGTCGCCAAAATGGATTTTATATGTAGGTCATAAAGTTATGTACCGTTACATGAAGATTATTGTGTACGTGTAGCATTCAAACTTCAAGCACATGATTAGGACACAAGAAGTAACAAGGGGAATTTAAAATTTCGCACAGCTGCCATTTTGTGGTTATGGAAACAATTGAAAAAAAAAGATGATAATTGATTATTATTCGTATAAGGATTTACTGTACCAAGTTTCACTGCACTCGAATGGTTAAATTGCGAGGAACGTCCATGTGAATATTTATATTTCGCGTCGCCGCCATGTTGGATTTGTAATGACCAGGTTATTTAAAGTCCTATAGGTGAACATAAGTTCATAGCCCCTATGAACATTAAAAAAATCAGTTTGATTGCTATAATAGATTCGTAGATATTCAGAGCCGTCTAAATACATGTATTTCGGATGGTCGCCATGTTGGATTTTTAAATGTATAGGCCATAGAGTCAAGTACCATTAAAGGAAAATTATTGCGTAGGTTCATTATTCAAATTTTCACTTCGATCGCATGATTAGGCCACAAGAAATAAAACTTAATTTTAACATTCGCACAGCCGCCATCATGAGGTTATGTAAACAATTGAACTAAATTAGATACCAGTGCATTACAATGTGCATAAACATTTCCTGTACCAGATTGCGTTTGGAACATTACATCGCGAGAAAGCTCTATTTAAAATTTTCAAATTCGCTTGGCCGCCATGTTGGTTTTGTATTTACCGAATTTTGAAAGTCTTACAGATGATTTTCCAGTAGTGCCCTTTATCTCCGTGCAAAATTTCAGGGTGATACCGCTAATAGCTTCAGAGATATAGAATGCCGGTGAAATATTTCGCACATCCGCCATCTTGTGGTTACATAAACAATTGAACGAAGTTGATGTCGGTTCATTACAATGTGTATAAACATATACTGTACCAAGTTTCATTGCGTTTGGTTGGTTAAATCGCTAGAAACATCTATTTAAAAGTCGCAAATTTGCGTGGCCGCCATGTTGGTTTTGTAGTTAGCAATTCTTCATAAGTCACATAGGTGAACTTTTGGTAGTTCCCTTTATCACCGTAATAAATTCCAGTTTGATATCGGGAACAGTTTCGGAGATATTGAATGCTGGTGAAATATTTCGCAAAGCCGCCATGTTGGATTGGTGAGACGTAACAAAATTTGAAGGGCACGGTCGGGGTTGCCCTAAATAGTGCTATGAACTTACTGAGTTTCATTGAAATCGCTCGAGCCATTTAGAAGTTATTAGGGGGCGGGCACACACACATAAACACACCTCTGTCACACACACACACACACACACACACACATGGACAAAAGGTGATCTCATAAGCCTATTTTTTCAAAATTGAAAATAGACTAAAAATGAGATGGTGTTTGTTGTCCTGTCTGTCTGTTACTCAATCACGCAAGAACCACTGGTCCGATTGAAATGAAATTTGCATGGATGTAGCTGATTTACCAGGTTTACAATTAGGCTACTTTTGATTTCGATATTTTGCACTATTTAAAAATGGAGACTATTTTCATATTTCCATTTCAAAGAAAGAGAACGCTAAGAAATAGAAAACGATTGATGGCACATACGATAATTAAAATTTAATTTTCTATCCGAAAGGTCCATATCACTTTTCGTGTATCTCCAACGGTTAGCGAGTAAAACCCACATTTGTGACGTCACTACACCGTTTGGTTTCAAAATTTCATATTTCCATTTCAAATAAAAAAAGAACGCTAAGAAATAGCAAAATTTTGATGGTATATGTGAGCCTTAAAATTTAATTTTCTATCCGAAAAGTCCTTATCACTTTTCGTGTATGTCCAACGGTGGGCAATAAAACACGGTCAACACCGAGCGGTGCAGACTATCTATATATAAAAATGGAAGGTTGCCTTTTTTTCTGAATTTCTACGGAAATTTGAGTTATTTACACGTTTCAGACTGTTTTATGATGGATGCGTGCGAACTATTTTTCTTTGTCTGTCTGTCTGTCTGTTTGTTTGTTTGTCTGTGGACAATTTTGTTCCCTTATAACTCGAGAACGGCTGGGTGAATCAACGTAAAATTTGGTTCCGATATCCATCAGAGGCACGACACTAATCGTCGATGTAACTCATCTCCGTACCTCTCATAAAACAGGGCCTACTCCCTTAAAATACATGCTAAAATAGGTGTAGATGGACGTGACGAAGCTCATTTTCAGCCCCTCAATGTGAAAGTCAAAACTCGGGGGCCCTAAAGGGTCCACGAAAACCACATTTTAAGGCCCTAAAAGCAACAGTTTTTGAGATATACCCTGAAAACTAATTTCATTTAATAAACTAATGAACGAATGCAAGCCGGTAACCATGGCAACAGATTCTCAGAGGTCCATCTATTGCAATTCCATTAATTACATGAGTGTGAAAGTTTGCAAACGGCTAGAAGGTTATCACGGAACCAAATTAAGCTGTAAAATTCATCAATACGTATAATGCGCTTAAGGGGGTCAAGGGGTACTCTAGAAGTTTTTCGCGCGATTTACACCTGTGGGTGTGGTCTGGCAGGTCTATTATATTCCTATCCCTATATTATATCATTATATTCTAGAAGGTCATAACGGAACCGAATTAAGCTGTGAAATTCATCAATACGTATAATGCGCTTAAGGGAGTCAAGGGGTATTCTAGATTTTTTTCGCGCGATTTACACCTGCTGGTGAGGTCTGGCAAGTATATTATATTCCTATCCCTACATTATATTATTATATTAGTATTATATTATGGCGTAAAACGACGAGACAAAGCCACTCGGTGCCAGAAACAAAACTCGGGGGCCCTAAAGGGTCCTCGAAAACTACATTATAAGGCTCTAAAACTAACAGTTTCTGAAGTATTCCCAAAAAACTAATTTAAAATTAATTTAACAAACTAATGAAAGAATGCAAATCGGTAACCATGGCAACATTATCTCAAGGGGTGGCATCCAACTTTCCATCTATTTCTGTAAGAAGCAATGTCACTCCATTTATTACATTTCTGTGAAAGTTTGCAAATGGCTATTAGGTTATCACGGAACCAACTTAGACTGTATAATTCATCAATGCAATTAAGGGGGTCAAGGGGTAACCTAGAATTTATTCACGCAATTTTCACGTGTGACATATAGTGCAGAAGGTCTATTATATCTCTAAACAGCAACATCATTTTCGAACAAGTAGTTCCGTGAAGAACTATACAGCCTATTTTCATATATCCTACTTATGTTAACTGCCGCTATGAACATACAAAATTTCAGTTTGATTGCTGTAATAGATTCGTAGATATTGAAAACCGACTAAATATTTCGGATGGTCGCCATGTTAGATTTTATATATGTAGGTCCTAGAGTTTTGTACTGTAACATGATGATTATTGTGTACGTGTAGCATTCAAATTTCAATCGCATGATTAGGACACGGAGATTTTAAAATTTCGCACAGCTGCCATCTTGTGGTTATGGAAACAATTGAAATAAATTAGATGCCAGTGGATTAACATTCGTATAAGGATTTACTGTACCAAGTTTCACTGCACTAGGATGGCTAAATTGCGAGAAACGTCCATGTGGATATTTATACTTCGCGTCGCCACCATGTTGGATTTGTGATCACCAGGTTATTTAAAGTCCTATAGGTGAACTTCTGTCCATAGCCCCTATGAACATAAAGAAATTCAGTTTGATTGCTATAATAGATTCATAGATATTCAGAGTCGTCTAAATATTTCGGATGGTCGCCATGTAGGATTGTTAAATGTATAGGCCATAGAGTCATGTACCATTAAAGGAAAATTATTGCGTAGGTTCATTATCCAAACTATCACTTCGATCGCATGATTACGACACAAGAAATAAAAAAATAATTTCAGAATTCGCACAGCCGCCATTTTGAGGTAATGTAAACAATTGAACTAAATTGGGTACAAGTGCATTACAATGCGTATAAACATTTCCTGTACCAGATTTCATTGCGTGTGAAACATTAAATCGCGAGAAAGGTCTATTAAAATTTTCAAATTCGCTTGGCTGCCATGTTAGTTTTGTAGTTAACTGTTTTTTGAAAGTATTATAGATGAACTTCCAGTAGTGGCTTTTATCTCCGTACAAAATTTCAGAGTGATACCGCTAATACTTTCAGAGATATAGAATGCCAGTGAAATATTTCTCACATCCGCCATCTTCTGGTTATGTAAACAATTGAACGAAGTTTGATGTCGGTGCATTACAATGTGTATAAACATATACTGTACCAAGTTTTATTGCGTTTGGTTGGTTATATCGCGAGAAACGTCTATTTAAAAGTCGCAAATTCGCGCGGCCGCCATATTGGTTTTGTAGTTATCAGTTTTTCAATAGTCACATAGGTGAACTTCCAGTAGTTCCCTTTATCACCGTAAAAAAATCCAGGACGATATCGGGAATAGTTTCGGAGATATTGAATGCTGGTGAAATATTTCGCACAGCCGCCATGTTGGATTGGTGAGACGTTACAAAATTTGAAGGGCACGGTCGGGGTCGCAAGGAGTATTGCTATTAATTTACCGAGTTTCATTGAAATCCCACCAGCCGTATAGAAGTTATTAGGGACACACACACACACCCCTCACACACTCACACACACACACTCACACACACACACACACGCACACACAGACACACGGACAAAAGGTGATCTGATAAGCCTATTTTTTTTAAATTGAAAATAGGCTAAAAATTCCTGAATTGAATCAGCATATTTCGCGGCTTTTAGTATTTTGGGCCAATTGAGGATCAAGAACCTGAATATTCATGCACCACAAGCCTTTATAATTTATGAAACGGGTCTTCCTGTGTATGGGGACCTAACACAACGTAGAGGGTCAGTTTTTATGTGACGTGTATTGCGTTCCGTCTACAAGGCTTTCAATTCTCTTTCACGTCATGAGGTACACGTTAGTTGAATTTAGTTTGAAAACACATTTTAACTCATCATTTATTTTTTATTTATTTTTTGTCGACATACGGGTTCATCGTAAGGATGATTTTGTTTCATACTGTGTGGTAGATATACCCATATTTGGATATCAGGGTGATATGTTCTAGACAATAGAATTGTCTGTCTGTCTTTCTTTCTTTCTTTCTTTCTTTCTTTCTTTCTTTCTTTATGTACGCCTATAACTCGTGTTCGGATGCTTGGTGCATCGTAAAAATAGGTATGGCATCCATGAGAGTCAATACACCAATCATTTGTAAAATCCTTCACCGTACTTTTCATACAGTAGAAAGGTGTATATAGGGAAAATTTCTCAAAATACATGATAAAATAGGCGAAATATAAAAATTATCCTAGAAGGACGACCAGAGCATATGTTGCGCTTCTCGATGTGAGACACAAAATTTACGGTGTCCGAAAACCACATTTTTAGGCCCTTAAATTAACAGTGGGTGTGATATTCCCAGAAAACTAACTTCGTTCTGATAAACTTATGAAGGAATGACAAACCGCTAACCATTGCAACAGTAGCTCAATTGAAAATGTCTGGTGTTAACACCAGAAGATCGGGTACTTCTGCTAAATTGAAATAATTTTAGGGATTTTTTGTAACAATTAATCATTATGTTATAATTTTTCATAACATTTAAAGAATTTAAAGATCAAAGAAGGAGTGATATTTGAGGAGCATGGCGATGTTCTATGTTTACATCGAGGATGTGAAACATTAGAGAGAAGTGATCATATGTTGGATCAACATTTAATGATTTACATTAAAATTGTAAATGGATGATTGTTGAAGAGTAAGAAGGAATGTCAATGGAAGACATTTGTACAATTAGCAGTGGTAGTTGTTTAGGATTTTTATTTTGAGAAGGAGTGGAGCTGGGTGTAATTGCCGACATAGCTGATCTGTGTTTACATTTGAGAGGTTGTATATTTTTTACGTCGGATGGACGATACTTAATATTTCATCGTTTATTTTAATAAGCAATACAGTAATTGTTTTACGGATGATATGTGGAATTTAAATAACTTTTGTTGGAAATAATTGATTTGTTTTATTCTTTTAATACATTTAATTCGTTCGTTTTACAAACACGTCTTGAATGATTTATTTAAATTTTGAAAAGAGGTTGTGTTTAGGAGCATTTAAGATATAATTTAGCCCCATGCTATACCCATTTACCCGAGAATGGTAAGTTTCTCGTACTTTCCTCTTATTCAGTTCATCCGCCCAGTTTTATTTATACAAATCACAATCATAGGATTTAAGCATAACCCATTTAGCTCTTGTTGGTAGGATTTTCAGGTTTATTTAGCAGGGAACCTCAAGATTCTACAATCCAACTGATCTTCGGATACGACAAGCGGCTTTAATGGTTTAAACGGGTACACTGGGAACGCTAAATGTTTTTTTTGAAAACTTGTGTTAGCTTGAGTCGCGTGGTAAATCTTACAGAAAGTTTGATTCCCAAATAATTTTTGGAATTTTGCTTTTCAATTTTTAGTGAGCAAATTTGTACAGCCCAAAATTGCACACGGCATTAAAGGTAAATACGGAAGGGGTGTGTGATTTTGTGTAAAACAAGATGTTCAGTAAAGAACATATAGCCTACTTTCTCCTAAATGTATGAGTATAGTTATAACTCGTTGTTATTATCAAAGAGTATAATAGAACTATTCTTTGTTGAAGGCCATAGAAACGATTTACCTCTACCAAACGCCACAATCTAGATAAAAACTGCTACCATCATTGAAGAAAGAAAGATAAGAAGTATCTCAAGAATGTTATGGATCTGGAGACATAATCGACCGGACTGGCTGCGTGGCTCGGCGGTAACGTTCTCGCTTGCTGGGCCCTAGGTTGCAGGTTCGTATCCTGGCACAGTCAGCTGGCATTTGAGGGTGCACAAATGCGAGGGGGCCGTGTCAGTACATTTACTGGCACGTTAAAGATCCCCTTCGGGCCAAATTTCCGGCACCCCGGTGTCTCTAAAAGCAGCAGTAGTTAAAAGGGATGTAAAACCAATAAAATTATTATTATTATTATTATTATTATTATTATTATTATTATTATTATTGTTTTAATGTGCTAAACGGTTCCAGGCTAGTGTTCAGAAGTAAAGGGGAAGTTTTAGTCGGTAGTCTGCTACTCAGCAGCAGGAGCCCGACACTCTGTGCGTAAATGCATTTCTTGCCCTAAAAAAAATATATATATATATATATTATTATTATTATTATTATTATTATTATTATTATTATTATTATTATTATTATTATTATTATTATTACTATTATTACATATACGACCTGCCGTGGGCAACATCCAACTTTGAGTTGAGGCATGTCTTTACACGTCTGGTTGTGCAGGGCTTCCACAACCCTAATTGAAAAAAGAGGAAGGAAGATTGTAGTTTTACGTGGCCGTGAATCTTGTGATTATGAGCCACGGGACCTCCTTTTTACGTGGAATCCGTACCACAGGACATGGCATTTCACTTCAAAAATCTCACATGCATTGACCGGGAATCGAAAACCCTAATTGAATTAACAAATCTTTCCATGACCCTACAGAGACGTGTGTATACAAACTATGTGGATATTTTCGATTGCTATTTGCCTGAAATAAAAGTAGTAATTAATACCTGAACTAACACCAACGGCTTGAACTCAGTTACTATGTGAAATCGTTTTGTTCTTTACTTCAAATAACATTTTCAAGTAACGCAAAATAGGCTGTTACAAACCCTTTAAAATAAAAAGTAAAAATGTATCGTAGTATCATCTTGTCATTCTTCAAATTCGATGCGCATAGAATGCCAATGGTATATTAATCAATGGAGCCCCACGTAGACTAGTCGTGACTTCTAGTGGTGAAATATCGAACAATATAATCCTAACAGAGCGAGTGCATTCTAGCGGCCAGAAGAAGAAACTTTTCAATAAAATCTGCAGTTACCTTTTTGGCAGCTAGATGTCTCGAGTAAATCTGCTGGCGAATTATATTTTAATTAAATATATATTTTACACCATAATATGCACAATATAACGCTTAATTTTAAAACATCTGAGTCATTACAAAACAATAAACATATAACATTTCAAGCAAAAAATCTAGCCCTGGTCGGGTTTGATCCATAGGCAGTTGAGCGATAGGCTAACGCTCTACCACTGAGCTAATTGTGTCAACGAATATCGTTCTATATAAAATGACTTACATAGAACTTGTTAGCAAATAATGATTTATACTAAACGATTTCATCACTGGAGTATATTATTTATATATAAAGCATTTCATACAAAGTTTATTTATTTTGTATCAGTACGCTATATTGCATTCAATACTCAAATTAGTGAAATATAAGTCAGGCACAAGATATCCGCTGCCATCTTGTCTTATTACTGAATCAGCTCAGCTTTTTAAAATCACGTCTGCACTATAGTATTACAAAATAAACTTTTAATTTCGAACGTGCCTCTTCCTTTAGAACAGTTAAAACGATTCTCGGCTCGATAATCGGAACTGGTGGGTCCCATGATATGGATTATAAAGTTTGCATAATTCGCACGGCCGCCATCCTGAAATGGTATGGCGGACGACCTTGTAGTTTGGTCACAAGACGCATCCTATACGAAGGTATGTTGTTACCAAATTTGGTAGAGATCGGATGATTTGGTTAGTCGTTATTTGATTTTACGTTTTGAACGTTTGAGTGGCCGCCATTCAGTTTTAGTAAAGATGGCGGCGATATAAAACATGACACTGAGGTGTCCTTTGCTAGTGCTACCTTTGTACCAAATTTTGTTCAATTCGCATTCACCGTGTTCGAATTGATAGGGGGGGACAGACATTCAGAGTACACACACTCACACACACACAGACACACACACACACACACACACTCACAGACTCACACACACACATACACACACACACACACAGACTCACACACAAACATACACACACACAGACAGACACACTTTTTTCGCCCTGTGTTGATCTCATAAGTCTACTTTCATTTTTTGCAAAAATCGAAAGTAGGCTAAAAATAATGACGTGGAACGTAAAGAAAAAATGTGTATTTGCAGCAAAATACAGGAGCTTTTCATAGCCCTGCAAGGTGTTTTAATATTAAAGGCCAAACATTTGTATAAGATTCTAAATATTTCTCAACACACCAGTAGCTTGTCATGGTGTGAGAGTGGTCAACGTGTCGGTGTACTAACCCCAAGCTTGCTGGTTCGACCCTGGCCGTGGTAAGTGATTTTTGAAAGGCGGCAAAAATTACGACTCCATGTTATTCGATGTTGGCATGTCAAAGAACCCATTTGAATTCAGTAGGCCATGTTCATAATGGCAAAAATTAATCTCGGGAGTTTACGCCAATACAAAGTTCCTCATTTCTCTACTAGAAAGCGCTATAGTGTACACTCATTGTTTTTATAATTCTATCTATGTCTTCAGTAAGAAGGGGTTCGATTATATTTTTATACTTATGAGATTGTGTTCCTCTCGGAGCTGCATTGCTTGCATAATTTCTTTTGTGCACGTTTGAAACAATTAATAATTTCAAATAAGAACTTAAATCACTCCTATCGATTAGAGAGTGATCTGGTACTTTCCTTTGAATCAATTCAAGTAGACCTTCTGTTATAGGAAATTTTTCACCACCAACTTTTATCCACTTTTTATCAAAGAAAAGTCGTTCACGTCCCAAGTATTGTTTATCATTTCTTATTGTTATACCAAATGTTCTCTCCAAGTTTTGTTTAATGAACGGATCAAAGTAGCGGTTAAGTAGTGTAATTATTTTGATGCTATCTCCATCTTCTTCGTCTGAAGTAGCAGTTGATTCAGAATCATCATATTTTTTCTTTTTTGATTTTCTTTTTATTTTAGTTGACGTTGTATTAGCAATAGCTACAAGCTGATTTAATGAATTTGTTACTGGTTTAAACTTAGTCTCTATATCTAATTCTTGACGTCTAACATCATTTTGAAGTGAAAGATACTTGTCCTTAACATCTTTTTTTAAGCGAGAACGTTTATCCTTTACTCGACTTTCAGCTTTAATCTTCAAGCTCTTCTCCATGACTAAACTAAAATTGTAGTTGTTTTACTTATTTATAGTATATTCAAAATCAATTTGAAGAAGAAGATCATTGGTTTTATGTTTCTCAGAGTCTCTACGTCGAAACTGTATTTCATCTTGTTCTTCAACTACAATGTCACTGCCATCCAGTTCAATCTCTTGACGTATATTTAAAATTGCATACACAATTGGAGATCTTGGTGAAACAAAAATTGGTTTTAATATACCTTTATAGGGAAGTTGGTATTGTATATTATGATTTTGAAGCGTGTATACCGGTGAATGGATTGATGGTGTGTTGGAGAATTTCAGAATAAATTTCGATAAGTTCTTTTTCTTTACTTCATCTTGTAATATACCATATTCTTCTTTGGATGCGGTAAAACTTTCGAGTGGTTCTTTGTTGACCAATTGCTCAATTTTTTCTAGTTCAGTTTTTAACTTGTTATAATCCTCTTTGGATGCAGCAGCGTAACTTTCAAGTTCTTCTTTTTTAACAATATTTAGATTGTTAGCAACACCCTCAATACGAGATTGTAAATTGCTTAAAATTTCTTTTAGTTGATTAACTTCAGTTCGTGAACTAGCATAGTGTTCTACAAACCGTTTATTTGTCACATCTTGGTCGTTAACAGGAAACTCAACATTTGTTTGTTTTTGATGTTGTAGATTGTTTACAGTCTGTTACATTTTTTCGAATTCATCTCGTGAAGCGGCATATTCTTCATCAAACGTCTTATTTGCAACATCGTTATCGTATATGGGATTGTTTACGTGAGTAATTCGTCTACTCATCATAATTAAAGTCCCACCATCGTCTACGTTTAAGAAGTTTTGTTTATTAAATTTAGTGATTAAGTCTTCTAGATCTTTTCGAGAAGCAGCAAAGTTTTCTGAATAATATTTGTTTATTGCATCTAACGAATCGATTGGTTGAGATATGTTTGTTATTCTTCTATTTAACATATCTACAGTTTCATCATCTTTGTTTATATTCAAAAGAGGTTTTTTAATTTCATCGAGTTCTTTTGTTACATGAGTTTTAAGAAAAGAATACGATATCGCATCTTGATTTTGAATTGGATCTTTAACATTTCTTATTCTTTTGTTACCCAAGTCGAGACTATCATCATCAAACGGAAAGTGATCTTCTGAAAATTCACTCACTAAACCATGAATGAATTCTACTCGTTGTAACACTGCGGTTATTCGGTTTTCCAGATATTTTTTTTAATATTCGATGTATGTTGCTGCATTGCAATAAGGTTTACTGCATCATTTGCAGATGATGGTAAAGCTAAGCCTGCGAGACGTTTGTTTTCAAAGTCAAGTTGTTGTTTCTCTATTTTACAAATTGAAAAAATTAAACATTTAAGGTCGTTAATGTTTCATTGTATGTCTTCTTTAGACTCAATTTTATTTAGCTCATTCAATAACTTCAGTACATAACCTTTGTTGCAAGCATCTTCAACATATATGGGCGTTCCAACATCTTTTAACCGTTTGCCGTTAATACTTAGATGCCCATCGCTTGTTGTTGTTGCTGTTACTTGATTTCCGTATTGCAGTTGCTTATCATCAACATACGATTTAGTTGCAATATCATGGCGTGAAGTTGGTGGTCTGATAGGCACGTTATTGATTTTGTTAAACGATGTCATAGTTAGGTTGTTAACCACACAAAGTGTATAACGCGAATGAGCATTTAGCTCTTTTGAACTATTATTTATAACTGAAAATGAACATCAAATCCATTGCGATATCGACCATTTTGTAAATCGCTATCTTTATCGATAACCAAAAATCCAAACTTAGAGTTTTGCCAACAATAAGAACAGATATCGAAGAACTGATCATAGCTCATATCTGTATTTACATGATCATTATATACATGACGCAAATTTGTTCCGTCTTGTTTAAAAAGAATTAAAAAATTAGCGTTATCTCTGATTAGATGTTTAGGTATACAAGAATATGTTTGACAAAGAAAAAATATGTCTACTTCGTGATGACGACCTCTACTGAAATAATCTTTCATGTGTTGTTGTTTATTGCTGGCTACATCATCAAAAAGAAATATAGAGTTTTTTCTAGCCATTTCTGGAGGCATAACTTCATCATTATCAGAAAAAAATCACTTTTTATTTCTTTTATAGAGTCCAAAAACTTATTAAATTCAACATACTTACTTTGAGCAAGTGATTTAGAATAAATATAAATGTTTTCAAAACGAACTCCATTTTTGTGACATAATAAATTTATTATTACGTTTGTTTTGCCACAGTTCGATGGACCGCAAATGATACATCGAATAGTGTTCGGTAGTAAAACACTCTGCTTTCTTTTTTCACTTTTACTCTGGTTTTCACCATTAGTAAATGAAATTACTGGTTGAGTGTTTCACTGCTTAACAAACATCAGCATGTCAACGTTTACGTCTGAGAATGCACACTGCACAAAAACTCACATCACATCAACATATATTGTTTCCACACGTATCATAACTTGTATTCTATGGAATAATAGTAGGATTTTCAGGATTTAAATCAACGCTGCCGACGTAAAACCCTCTTAAATATGGACAATATGGTGCCCATTTTTTATGATCATTTAAAGGAATATCATTTTCTCTCCAATTTTTAATTTCAATCTTACAGAATATACATTTCACCTTGTCACCATGACCGGTATAATAAAATCCTGATGATCAACAACAAAATTCGTTTGGACAGGGAAGAGGCCAATTTTCAAAAGTTTTAAGTCTTTCATATTCAGATTCTAATTCTATGCTAGGAGAAATATTGTTTACGTAAGGGCAAGAAAAAGCCCATTTCTTATGGTCTTCAAACGGATCATCATCTTCTTCCCAATAACTAAGTTGCAGATTACAGAAAGCACACCTGACCATATCCTTATATCAATAATAGTAAAATCCTGCTGCTGTTAACCATGCAGTGTTCGTAAAACTGTCTGAAGACCAGTTCTTAAATGTTTTTAGCCGATCTCTTTCAGATTTTAAATTCATTCCTTTTTGACTCAATATCATTTGCATTAACTGTTTCTTGGAATACTTTGTTGTTGTTTGAGTCTTCAGTCTTTTGACTGGTTTGATGCAGATCTCCATGCCTCCCTGTCCTGAGCTAATCGTTTCATCTCTACATAGCTACCACACCCTACATCCGAGGCAATCTGTTTAACATATTCTAACCTTGGTCTACCCCTACAGTTCTTGTCCTCGACCCTTCCTTCCATAACTAAGTTTGCTATTCCTGGGTGTCTTAGTATGTGTCCTACCAACCTATCTCTTATCTTCATTAGCAGTCGCCAGAAACATCTCTCCTCTCCCACTCGTCTTAATACCTCTTTGTTTGTAACCCTATCTACCCATCTGATCTTCATCATTCTCCTGTAACACCACCTTTCAAATGCTTCAATTCTCCTCTTTTCTGCTGCACCAATAGTCCAAGTTTCACTTCCATAGAGCGCCACGCTCCAGACAAAGGCTTTCAAAAATGACTTCCTAATACCTAAATCTATATTCGATGTCAGCAGATTCCTTTTTTGTAGAAATGCTTTTCTTGCCTGAGCCAACCTACTTTTTATATCCTCTTTGCTTCGTCCATCACTGGTTATTCTGCTTCCTAAGTAACAGAAATCTCCTACTTCCTTCAGCTTTTCACCTGCCAATTTGATCTCCATAGAGGTTTCTGATTTATTTCGGCTGCATTCCAGTATTTTTGTTTTACATTTATTAATTTTCATCATGAATTCTTTCCGTAAGACGGAATCCATACCATTAAAAAACTCATTCAAATCCTCAGGCTTGTTGGCCAAGATGACGATGTCATCAGCAAATCTCAGTGTTGACATTTTTTCTCCTTGAATCTTCACTCCCACTTTAAATTTTTCTCTAATTTCCTTCATTGCTTGTTCAATGTGAAGATTGAAAAGTATGGGTGATAAGTTGCAGCCTTGCCTTACACCTTTCTGAATACCAGCTTCTCTCTCATGTCCTTCAACTCGAATGACTGCTGTCTGGTTCCTGTATAGATTGTATATCACCCTCCTATCCCTGTACCTTATTCCAATCGATTACAAAATGTCAAACAATTTAGTCCAATCAACGTTATCAAAAGCCTTTTCTAAGTCTACAAAATCCAAGAACGTTCTCTTATCTTTCCTTATTCTACCTTCCAAAATCAGCCTAAGACTTAGTACAGCTTCCCTTGTTCCTACATTTCTCCTGAAACCAAACTGGTCTTCACACAACTCCGTTTCTATCTGGCTCTCAATCCTCTTGTAAATTATTCTAGAAAGGATCTTTAAAGCATGAGTAATCAAGCTGATTGTACGGTAATCTTCACATCTGTCAGCTCCCACTTTCTTTGGTATAGGGATGATTACATTCTTCTTGAAATCAGGGGGTACCTCACCTGTCTCATAAATCCTACACACCAAGTGAAATAACCTGATCAGACCTTCCTCTCCTATGCAGCGTAGCAACTCAATCGGTAAATCATCTATGCCTGGTGCTTTGTTCCTGCTTAAGTCTTCCAAAGCTCTATCAAATTCTGATCTCAATATTAAATCTCCTTTCGCATCCTCATCAATTTCCTCCTCCCTTTCCATTACATGATTCTCAATCTCCTTTCCCTTATACAAACTCTCTATGTAAGCTTTCCATCTCTCAACCTTTTCTTCCCTATCTGTTAGAGGCTTCCCATTTGTGTCCTTAATATTACAGCACTTAGTCTTCTTTTCCCCAAAAGTATTCTTAATCCTTCGATAAGCTGTGTCTACTTTTCCTAATTTCAGACAATTTTCTATACCAGCACATTTCTCTTTCAACCATTCTTCTTTCGCTTCCTTGCACTTCTTGTTAACCTCATTTCTCAGACGTCTGTATTCTGCTTTCCCCTTTTCATCTCTTAGATTCTTGTGTTTCCGCCTTTCATCCATCAATCCGAGTATATCCTGAGTGATCCACGGTTTTCTACCTATTCTCTCTTTCCTACCAATGTTTTCTTCTGCGGATTTTGTTATTTCATTCCTCAAAAGTGCCCGTTCGTCTGCAATTGAAGTTTGTTTAGGGTTTTTCATTAGTCCTTCCTTTATACTCTTCTTGAATCTTTCGTTTACATCCTTCTCTTTCAGTCTGTCTATTGCCCACCTTTTTGGCTTTTGACTTTTCTTCAGTTTCTTCAACTTTAATCTGCATTTCATTACAACCAGATTGTGGTCAGAGTTTATGTCAGCACCAGGATATGTTTACAATCCAAAATCAGGTTTCGAAACCTCTGCTTGACCATAATGAAGTCGATTTGGTAACGCCCTGTATCTCCTGGTCTCATCCATGTGTATATGCTTCTATTGTGGTTAGTGAATAAGGTGTTAGCTATGACCAACTCATGCTCAGTGCAGAATTCTACCAGCCTGCTTCCTCGATCATTCCTTTCACCTAATCCGAAATCTCCTACTATCTTCCCTTCTCTCCCTTTTCCTACCACAGCATTCCAATCTCCCATTACTGTAACATTTTCATCACCCTTGATATACCTCAGAATTTCGTCTATTTCATCGTAGACCTTTTCAACATCCTCATCATCAGCTTGACTGGTAGGCATATAGACTTGAAGCTTGTAGTTTTAACGTGACCGTTAATCTCGAGATCATGAGCCACGGGACCTCCTTTTTACGTGGAATCCGAACCACGGGACATGGCATTTCACTTCGAAAATCTCACATGCAATGACCGGGAATCGAACCCGGACCGCCTTGGTGAGAGGCATACAGCTAGACCACTGAGCCACCACGCCCCCCATATAGACTTGTACCACTGTGGTGCAGGTAGGTTTAGTATTTAATTTTGCTACAATAATCCGTTCACTATATTGCTCATAATATTCCACCCGCTGTCCAAGTTTCCTACTCAATATGAGGCCAACCCCTGCTTGGCCATTGTTTGATTTAGTGCTAATGACCCTATAGTCTCCTGACCAATAGTCCTGTTCTTCCTGCCAGCGCATTTCACTAATCCCAACCAAATCCAACCTCAACCTATCCATTTCCCTTTCTAAGTTTTCTAACCTTCCATTTCCTAGCAGACTTCTAACATTCCACGCTCCGATCCGTAGAATGTCAGAGTTCCTCTTTGTCACTTCTGTGATGTTAACCCCCTCTCGAGTAGTCCCCACCCGGAGATCCGAACGGGGGACTAGTTTACCTCCGGATTGAAATTTTACAAGGGAGGAGACCATCATCACATGTATTTATGCATAGAGAGGTGCATATCCTCGGGAATAGCAAACGGCTGTAGTTTCCCCTTGCTTTCAGCCGTGCAGCAGGACGCAGTGTAGCCATTATTTGGCTTATATTATCAATATCTTAACCGTCTATAAGACTAGTAAAGAATTGATTTATTCTGAAAGGCTGCTACTCCCTTTCAGAATAAGTAAAGAGAAATTCTACTAACAAAAATACTAACCGTCTACTGTACTAACAATTACATACCAAAATTCTACTAACGAAAAAATACTAAAGTTCCACCAACACCAAATACTACCACTAAAACAGTCTGTCACCAGACACACTCACATGCAATCACACATCACAGTCTACTGAAACAATGAACTATAACTAATAAACAATGCAACTGTTACCAGACACACTCATACACCACAGTCTAATAGAACAATGACATATATCTAATAGACAAACTAACTACCTACTTACAACTAACTACATACTTACTGTACTGTTATTTGAATTGACAATATTTACAAAATGCAATTTAGATAGAAAATACTTACAGGAAGAGAGCAAAGATAATGCCAATGGTTATCCTTCGTATAGGAGAAGAAATAATGGACGGATTAATTTTCAGTTTATTTAGTTGGGGCTGATAATTTGCAGTTTGGCTATATATAACAACAGTCATTGTCTTTTACCTTCCTCATTTCACCAATGAATGTGTATAGCAATTGGTTTACGATAATACCAGAATATTTTGTGGGTTTTTTTTTTTTTTGAACTTCGTTCATGATGATGAGACGATAGGCAGTTTGTGTGGCCTAACTAAGGCGATTGTTTCTTAAACATTTTTATGCTTCGGCAGAGGCATAAGATTATAAACTTTTGTTCAGTGGAGTTTCTACTTCACGACACTGCGGTTTTAGTTAATAAACTTTTGTTAAATTTTAAAAATTCATACGAATAACTTAGTGATTTCTATTCGAATTAGAATGCGCTTCGAGAACCAGTGGGTCATTAGCTAGGATGCTTTTTAACGCGCCCGAGATTAGATTAATTTAATTATCTTTAAGAGTCTTGGTAGCTCACTTTGGGCTATTTTTCATTTTTTTTATAGACCACTGGCATCTTCTTATCACATTCATTTTAATTTTTGTGGTATTCCTATCCATGGTCTATCCTTGGTGGTGGTGTCTTGGGGGTTATTTTCAGCCGGGGCTTCCAGATTCTACGATCCTGCTTTTTCTTTTGGATTTCATCAGGTAAGACCACGTGGATAAGGGTGCAGTACCATCCCGGCATTTTCCCGGAGTAGAAGTGGGAAACCACGGAAAACCACTTCCAGGATGGCCAAGGTGAGAATCGAACCCAACTCCAAATGACGAGGCTGAGTGTACACCGTTCCAGCCCTCAAACCAGAATTTAATTTCTTGACAGAAAAGGAAATCGAACCCGGACCTCCGCAGTGACAGCTAAGAATGCTGGCCACAACGCTAGGAGGTGGACCAAAGGCTACCTGTATACCCACTTAGCCTGGCATTACAATCTTGTCGTATTTGTGACACTCGTTGCACACCACAGACGCGTTCAGACTGTGATGGTAACAGAATCAATACCATGCGAGATCCACCGACAGCAAGAGTATTAGGGTCAATCAACAACGCGAAAAAATACGACGGGATTAGAGAGAATAGAAGTGTACCATTCCTGGCATAATATATTCCGCTAAAAGTCAGCTAAAATTTTCTCGTTTCATGTTACCACTCTAGGGGTAGCGCCTTGTTTTTGCTTAACGGATGACCAACTTAATGTGCAGCTATCTCACTCAATGGACCTATCCAAAGCTCAACACATAGTATTCGGTGGCCGTTTCTGCATTCTTACTATTTTTAATTAATTAATTAAATTATTTATTTATTTACTTACTTATTTTACACAATTAAAATACTTCATAATGATGCTTTACTTCACAAAAAAAAAAGATGTTCCCCACACGAAGCTAAATGTGAACTGATATGAATCAACAAAACACGCTGGCTAATATGCAAGATTTGCGTGTGTTGGGTTGGCCGAGCGGTCTAAGGCGTTATTATTAAGGTCTAATTTTCAGAAATTGAAAGCGAGGGTTCGAATCCCTCACCTGACAATATTATTTTATATACATGTGGAGTGAGGAGGTGTTTGATCATTAAAGAAATTTTAATATGAAGTGGTACAAAGACCTTTTCTTCTTTATTCATTTAGAATTACAATTAATACAATTTCATTTCTCTTGTATGAGTGTTGAAGTAATCTCATTGTTTTAGTTGTCCTGATGAGTGTGTGTTGAGATAGTCTTGTCCTTTTAGTTGTCCAGATGTTTATTTTCTGTAGACAAAAAATATACACTGTGTTAAAAAAGCAAACAAAAATAAAATACGTATAGGTGTCAACAACACTAGCAGATTTAATGAATTACCTTTTATAGATAGCGATTACAGTTATCACATTTGCAGCGAAGATGAAACAGTTGAAATTTTCTTTTTAGATGATCTGGTAGATGTTCCCAGTCCAGACGAATTCGTTGTGGCTCATATATAGTCAGTATGTTTATAGGAAAGTAGTTCCAATCAAACTTATTAGAACCTTTAAGTCCATTGTTTCGAAACTTGTTTATTATCGAACACACGATTTTCATGATGCCATCAGAAGAATTTAACCAATGTTGAACAGCATTGACATTAAATTTAGCACAACTATTGCTTCCCATTGCAAGAGATGGTAAATGTTTTGGACAATCTGTAGGTAAACGTTGGCTATGCTTCAACATTAGATCTGACATTCCATCAATCGTATTAAGATCGATTAATGACCCAGGGGAAAGTGTTTTTAGTGCAAACAAAGAAAATTCTTGTGGCAAATTATACACAACTAAATATTCATATTTATTTTTAATAGAGTCAAATAAGAAGAAAGAGTTTTTTCACAATACGCTGCGACCTATGTTAACACAGGACTGAATGAAGGTATATTGCTGTTATTTAACATACAGTAAGCAAGTTCCAAACTGCCGTTTGGTACCTTGCGAATGTCTGCAACTATTGGCTGCTTCTTATTCCACGTGTCGGCATCAGTAGAAGGAGAGTTTGTTGTTGTCAATTCCATGATTGCAACTAAAGTGAGAATACTTCTTTACTTGCTTGCTTATAACTTAGCAAATATTGGTTTAGATAATTACTTCATTAGTAATCATGAATAAGAACACAATAAAGAGTTGTATCTTCAGGTACATTCTCACTTGTCTCGATTTCAATTCGCACAACAACTGAAGATGTCTTCACTGCCTCCACTAGCTCAAGGCAATTAATTACAATAATCGGACAATGAGACTTAAATTCATCTCGTGAAATTAGAGTCTCTGAACGAAAATCATCGATCTGATAATATACATTACGAAATTTAACAAACATGTCATACAATTCGCTGTAGTCATTTATAGCAATTTCAGAAGTTGACATTTCATAGGGATAAAAAGTTGAATTTAAAAAAACTCTTATAGATTTAATGTTACAATGGTAAAAATAGGAAGAGCACGTATTTAGTACATTTCTTTTAGTTTGAAAATCTAATAAAAATTGACGTGGTTATTGAGTTTCAGAAGTTGTCATTACAGTCCAACTATATTTAGTTGTTCTAGGAAGAGATGGCAAGACATGAACATCCCATGATCGAAAACCAACCTGAATGGGAATATTTTTCTGCATTAGTTTTAATCTTTTAATTTGTTCTTCGTCCGATAATAATAAAACGGGAATTTTTAGATAAACTTTAAATAACTTGACCTTAGAATGATCATTTTCGGTTGCAGATTGCAACGCACGTGCGTCACTCGACGATCTGAGAAGTATTAGCTCATGCTTGCAGTTTAAAATCGGCTTTTTATAATTCTCTGCTAAACCTAACAGGTTGCTTAAAGGAAGTATTACATGGAAACGTTTTGTGATACTAACAACAATATTTGCTTCACTTGCTGGTGTTGTTAAAGAGGGAAAATAACAAGCATTTTGTAAAGCTGTATATTCGTTTTTTGAATATGATGCAAAGGTTTTTATAGAACTTGTTATACCTAGATGGCGCGTACGATCAATTTCTTTACCATTTAACGTAACGCGAATTTCGCTAAAAAGATTAGCACCAAAATTTTGGTCATGATGTGCTGTACTAGAAGCAGCTGGATTTACGTTAGAAGTAATAATTTGTCCTTTTAAGTGAAGAACACCTTATGATAATAAAACTATGTTTTCTTCATTTTGAATTGGTATTTTCGAATTTATTAGCTGAATAAGGTTGGTAAACTCTTTCTTCTCGTCGCACAACTCTGTTGTCAACCTCTCTTTTATCCGTTATGTTAAACATGTTAAAAATGTTAACAGCTTCAAATATAGATAGAAACTAAATAAGATTAACAATTGCATATATATTTATATTGAGATTAAAGTACGCGATGGCCTAAAGACTGTAAGAAATGTTTGTTGTTACTCGATAACTGCTTCTTCGATTTTAAGGTGTGATGGCGTTGTTTTTTTTTTTATATATATAAATTTTAGCTGATTGATTTATATTTCTTTTTCGAATCAGAGTCGATTTCTTTTTTTTTCAAACTTTGAGTATTATATAGTATAACAATATTTGTGAATGTTTTCTAGTGAGCTTACTCAACTAGAATGAAAATATAACAGTATTTCATTACTTTATACAGCAAGATAACGTGCTGGACGAATAATTAATGCTAAAGTTAAATCTTCATCTTGCAAATCAATGAGCTGTTGAAGATGATCTTCAAGTTGCACAGATACATGTTGAATAACCTTGCTGTTCATAGGCAAAAAAGTAATTGTTGTTGGTTGTACAACAATCGGATAACCAGCAGGAACATGAGCTTTAAAATTATATAAAGAGTGTGTTGGTTTGTGGTTCAAATAAGAACTCGTACCAAGCACAAGGTTGCAACATACTCGAATACTATTAACAGTGTTAATTTTAATCATATACTCAGAATGATGAATTGTGTTTGCCTCGAACTTTTTATGAGAAAATCCTAACAAATCTGCAATAGAATCTGCAACACCAAAATCTATAGCAAAGTTTTTCGAATATAGTTAACAATTAGAGAACACTTTATCATAATTAATATAAATATATGAAGGAAATTTGTCTTTTTCACCTAATAAAACTGATAATAAATGTGCTAGTAATAATTCATTAAACTTTGCACTTAATTGTTGAAACGTATAGCTAGCATCAGGTATTATTAAAATTGTTGTATCCACATCGTTCATCTTTATGGCTAAAACGTTATTATTTTCGTTAATTTTTACTTCACTTTCGATTCTATTTCGATCAATCTCAATTTCTTTTTTATTCTCTTTAGGATAAACTTTCTTTTCAATACCTAAAGCCTCTGCTACACTGTTGCGTACACTGAAATCAATATTAAACGGAGAAGACAAAACAAGACGGTTGCGTCCTTTTCCATTTATATCCTCTTCCAAATAAAGATTTGTTTTTTTGTATATGATTTGTTATAAGTTTCGACAATGAGTGATAACTAAGTAAATCATCAAATGTTGAGGCTAGATCTTCAAATTCATAAATGCCTGGTGGTACCACTAAATCAATTGATAGCAAAAATTTAGTAAAATGAATGCGAAATTTATTATTTCGGTTGGTAACATTTCGAATAGAATTAGATGTATACAATCCTGCAAGTCCTATTTCAAAAAACTCTGCTCCTACAAGATGAAGCGGGTTCTCCAATGTAACATCAATCTTTGAGCCTTTACATATGAATGAAAATTATATTGTAGATAACAATTTTTAAGATATGTTAAAATTTCTAATGGCGGTCTTAAATTACCGATACTATCAAAATAATGCACGTATTTACCTCGTTTACTGAAAGCCACCCAATGTGAACCAGATTTAACCATCGGTTCAAGGTTAACAATAGAGTTTTCATTTTTTCGAGGATGTCTTGGTAACGTATCTCGCATAAGGACTCCTCTAAAATTTGGAATCTTTAATTGATGTGCGTATTTAGCTAAATCGAAATTACTTAATGCTTTATTTGGTATTTGGTTAATTAACTTTTGTATGCAGGAGGATTTAAATAAATGCCTATAACTGCTTTTCCTCGCATTGCTTCTATCATTCGATTGTGTCTTTTCATTTCTTTTAATTCTTCTTGTGCAGCTTTCGCTTTGTTTATAGCAGACGCTACCCCAGCTGCTCCGCCTGCTAGACCCCCCAAGCCCGACAAGGCTGCAAATATCGGAAGTAGGGGTAAAATACCACCTTGCTCTTTCGATGCTCTTTTTTTTTAATCTTTTCTTGTTTTTTTTTATATATTGAATTTTCGTTTACCTCCACCAAGCTTAGACTTAGCTTTCATTATGCCACTGACTGTTAGTGCAGCCGCTCTCTCTCCTAATGATGCGTCACGAGATTTTACACGAGACCAAGCTTTTGAAGCTAAAATTTCATCAGCCTCTCTTCTTTTGTTTGAATCTTTATGATTTGCGTAAGCAATGTCGTGCACGATTTATCTAATATATTTATTCCTGGATCACCACGGCTCAATCGCTTTTCTAATTTTGTTCTTGGTCCACAATATTCATATCCCGGAATGTGTAATTCCACAGGTAAATTATCAATAGTTGTATTAAGTACACGACTAATGAATGATCCACTTCCTGATCGTTTATATTGAGTGGCAGAGTTGCTCCTCTTACAACGCATCATTACTAAATGATAAGTAATATAATGTAGTTATATATATATCAGGAAAATGGGAATGGTGGGGGGAGGAGTTGTAAATAATACACACAAAATTTGGGTTATTATTTATTCTCTTTTCCATAAGGAAAGGAAGACAAAAAATTAGTATTATTAACAGAATAAAAGTGTGTGTGTGTGAAAGAAATAAAGTAAGTAAGAGAGATGAAGTGCTTTAATCACAAATTTGTTTCTAATAATTTTTCAGAGAAAATGACCAAACGGTAAAGTAACAATTCCGTTTTCAGTTATGTGTCTTTTATCATCGTTTGATGAAATTGCCAACTTATTTTGCAGAACGGTAAATACAGAATGAGATTTTGAAATTATACAAACTTGAACTTTGCTGGCTTGATCTCTGTTATAAAGACACCTTCGATACTCATCAATATTCATAGTTTTACTCACGATCTTCTTAATGCCTTAAGTCTTACACAAGCTATTCATTTCATCACACAATTTTATTGCATACATTTTGGGTCTTAACCCCACAAATTCTTCAACAATCCTTCCAGCATGTTCATCTTTCATTAAACCAATATCACCTTTATTTTGTCTGACAATGCCAAAAGGATTGTTTGTTTCATAGTTTCCAGTATCAAACAAATTTGAATGCTGTTTTATGAACTCATAAATATCATAATAGAATATATATATAAAACTATCTGTGTCTGTGTATAACAACCTCACATTTGATTCAGGATTTGCTAAAATAACATTGTAATGAACGTCATTCATTTTACATTTAGACAAATCTAATATAGATGCACCAACATATACTGGTTGATTGTGAAAAATCTTTAGTCTGCTCATCTCAATTACCATACATTGTTCATCGAATATAATTCTATGTTTAAAATTAGCCTTAGCTATTAAAGACTTAGCACCATAGGCTCCATGCCATTTGGTAACCCATTTGATGTCCCTTAACTTCTTCACATTCATCAGTGGATGCCCAAAAATTGCATTATTCATCAATTTATATTTATTTTTTTCAAAATAATTTTTTGCCTGTTTTCGTTTCTCTGTGTTCACATCAATATATGGTTTTAGCCATTGACTCTGATTGAATTCGATTATTCTGTGAATACGTTCTAATTTCATTCCTAGTTGAATACATTCCTTTAACATTCTATAATGCAAAACATAACGTTCTTTATTATCTAGGGTAGCCATTAGCTATGTCAACTTTTCTGGACATAGAGGGTAATCTGAATGTTTGTCATGTAACTCTTGAGGATAACTCAAATCTACTTCCAAGATATATCCGATTTCTGAAGTATGATCAATATTTAAAACATTAAACCCTTCAACATTTGCAACCCATTTAAAGCCATCTGTTGGAAGATATTTCATCATAGCATATCCATATAAATTATTAACATCAAAGTACATTATGTAGGACTCTTGTTTTTTCTCATCATAAGTTTTCATATACTTATTATTAGCAATCGCATGTCGTGTTATACACTGAACATTACCTCCTCGAATAGATCGTTCAAAAAAGTGTAACATACCAATATCTTGAAGCCATTCAAGTTGAACATTGGTTATCTTTTTCATTGCACACCAAGACATAGATGGAGCAGTGTAAAAATGAGCTGCATCAATGCCATACGTCTCCATGCCATTCGATCTAAAATTTTCAAAGACATCTGCCAAAAGAAGTGTGTCTACTTTTAAATACAAATCGGCGTATTCTCCTAATGTTTGACAGGAAAACGTTTCCCACACCGATTGAGCAAACTCATACTCCTTGTTCGATATTGTTTGATTATAAAGACTGCTATAAAACTTGGATATTTCAGGTAATTTAGTTTCGTTAAGTACATCCATACTTGTGACGTATTCATATGGAAACATGCCTTTTCTCGCAGTAAGTCGAAACTGTGCATCATCATTAAAATAACGTCTAGTTATTTGCTTTGAATCTTCACTTAACGAAGATGAACATTGATCTAGTGAACAGGACAAGAAATTATATGTATCGATAAATCTTAACTGAATGAATCCATTCTTAACCCGTACATGCTTTGTAAACCCTTTATAACGTTCCATATTCATTGCTAACAAACTTATATGACCAGGATTATGTAACACCTCACCATCTTGTTTCTCACAAATTTCTTTAATTATAAAATGTCCATCATACGCCGTTAGATTATGAAATACTATAGGCAGAACCTTTGTTACTTTGTAATTTAAATTACAACTATTGTGTGCGCTTCCTCTATATTTTCCAGTTATGTGACAATGATCGCGTACTTTGAGTTCATTATCTGCAATCGGTTTCTCGCAAATATGGCAAATTTTACTTATCAAAAATAATCTTTATTCATTTTCCGTCATCTTTTGCATCGGTTTAGCTGATAAATAATATGTTTGAAGTTTATCTACAATACTATAAAGTTCCTTTACAAACAATTCTATGCAATTATTTCCCCTAAAGAGTTTAAAACTGCACAAATCACTATCAAAATTACAATGAAGGTATAAAGAAATGCTGTAAGGAATATGTTTATGTGTTAATGTAGAGTTAGGAATGTCACTATTTGGAAAACAAGAGGAAATAGGAGACAAAACGCATTCAGTGTCTGCATAAATTATAAATGGAACTGTATCTTTAAATTTAAATTCTGTAAAATTAACAAATCTTTGTTCGTCAGTTGGCAATATGCTTTTTGCAACAGGAAACTGTTTACTGTCTGCAAAGTGTACATTTAACTCATCCTCAAGAAAATAATAGGACAAACAACGTCTACATATATAAATCCGTCTACAATTGCTAGTGAGGCTTGAACGCACAAGGCGAGCGAGATTTCTAATTAAAAAAAAGTGATAACTTTCATTGTTTCCAATCTGCAACATCAATAAGTCCACACTCCTTTCATATACTTTATCTGATACGTACAAAGGTACAATAGTAAATGTGTTTTTCCTTTTACTTCGTTTGTTCCCATACACACCCATTTGTTTTCATCATATTGTGCTCCATACACATTCACAGAAATATTGTTTTGATTTTCAAACTTGTTTAAATATTTCATTTACATTGGAATTGGAATATCATCTAAATTTAAAACATCTCTGTAATTAGGATTGGAAGAAAGATGATTCACGTTTCGCGTTTTTTGGCTACAAACCAGCAACCACACTCCACGCAAAACAAGCTTCCTTTGTATCATACAAATTTAGCACTGCATGTTTATTGACTATTACATCAGGCAATCTACTAGTATTGGACATTCCTACTTGAAATCCAACATATTTATTTATATTAATTCTCAAACTATGAATTTTTTCTAAAGCCCACCCAGAGCCATTTGCTTCAAATTCGCTCATTTTTGTCAATGTACCTTCAATGATATGATTATTATAAAATTCATTTAAATCAGTATACTCGAAAACTACTTTATTTTTGACAGCAAAATATTTTGTTTCTGATATGTCGCGAAGCACATACTGTGCACACAAAACTGAATTCACCTTTAAAGCTTGCACAGTTAACGCTTTCGTAACATACATTGTAAACCAAATATTGGCATTTGCTAAAAATTCGCGGGGATGCAAAAACTCATTCTTAACATTTGAAACTGCAAGTGTGTACACTCTAGAATTGAATGCCGTTTCAATTAACTCACAGCTTAAGAAAGATTCATCCTTTATTTGAAGTGTAATTTCTTCACAATTCACAGCTTGTTGCAATATGTGGCTGCTAATAACTCTCCAACATTCAATCAACTCATCACTGTTCTCAATCAAGTCCGTTTGAGTCTATTCCCCGATTTGGTATGATATTGAAATAGCACCGTTTAGTTCACTTCTAAAATTAGAAACACTTTCAAATGCATTGTCCATTTGGTTTCTTATATTTTCACTGTTATTATTATGTATTACAATATCAACCTTTCTACGTTTGCTAGGAGGTGTTGCCATTGTTGTCTAAGCAATTGTCCAATTTGTACTGTTGTTAATACACCACCAGCAGTTGCTGTAACATCGGCTCACCATAAACCTATAATCCTTTAAAGTGTATTCAAGCCATTGAGATAAATTTCTGCCTGTAATCTCCAGCGAACAATGAATGGCTTCAAAGGGAAATTCGTCCTGAAGTTTACCAAGCAATTTGTTTCTATACTCATTCAATTTTGTTACTTCAAAACAAGTGATGGAAAATTCAAATTTGTAAACCTCATCAAATGTATTGTATCCGAAGAAACAAATAAAATGTTCATCTTCACATAATTCTTGTAACAAATATCTTAGAACTGTTTCTGTCACCTCTCGCTGACTATCATCTGATTTGCTAACATTAGTAACGTAGACTGAAAATGTTGAAATTCCACTCGAAGATGTCCATTTGTTAAAACAAGCTTCTTTCTCATTATGACTCACCTCATTATCATCTTCTTCTCCTTCTACTTCTTCAGACTGATGAAAGCATACACGATGATACTCTATTACCGGGTGCGATCGATGTTCAGTTCCACTCAGAAAATTAACAGTTTTCCACTTCATTTTGCTGTTCCTTTTATTAGTTTTTAGATAATCTGAAAAACATTAAACAAATTAAGAAATAATAAGCAACTAAATATATATATATATAATTCGTTATATCAATCAATACATATATAATCTGCATATGTATACTCACCAAAAATTTACAGTTTTAAAACAACTTGATGTGAGCGGTTCTTCAACCCCAAATACACCAACATCAGTTTGCCTCTAAGTGAGTTTAGTTCATCGATCTCTGATGCGCTTAGTTTTGCAAATACTGCTGGTAGAAATACACTTGTTATTTCACCTTCAATGATAATGTGCACCACTATTTTCCTTCCAAATCTCGTCTCCACAGCCCGAATAATTTGGACCACATACGGTAAATCAATTATTAGTTCTGATAGTTTCTTATTAGAATACTCAACGCAAGTGGCTAAGTTATTGAACTTCGTTAGAACATCCATCACACACACAATTTGTTCCTCGTCGTTGACTTTCTTTATTTCTTTCACACACACACACACTCTCTTCGCGCAAACGTAGAAGTTAAACTCATCCACGCACACATGCATTTATATATCCTTCACCCCCACCTACACTCAAGAAACCAAATGCTAAAAAACAAGCATCTGACGCAATCATCTCATTATATTTTTATCTCTATTACTTAAAGAAGTAAAAGATTACATTCTTACCCGATGACGTTAAAGGTCAACCACGTCTCACGCGAACACTGCAGACATATCACGTGATCGCTCGCACAGTTGCAAACTTGCACGGGTATCAGATGACGTCAACACCCATTAATTTTTATCTCCATCGAAAAAATAAGTCAAAGGTTATCTGCTTCAAGCGGTTACCCAAAGGTTATCTGCTTCAAGCGGTTAAAGGTCGACCTCTTCCCACGCTAACATGTGCACGTGCACGCTGCACGTGCTCACATCCGCATGGCTATCGGATGATGTCATGATGATGCAATATGTCCTCGCGATTACGCAATATCCAAAGCATAGAAAAGTATTCTACTCATATGACTATATATTGTTGCAAAATTTGGTAGATATCGGATGATTAGGTTAGTCGTGATTTAATTTAAACTTTAAATATTAGGGTGGCCGCCATTACGTTTCCGTCAAGATGGTGGCGATATAAAACATGACACTGAGCTTCTCTTTGCTAGTGTTACCTCTGAACCAAATTTCGTTCAATTCGGTTTCACTGTGTGTTTGAATTGATAGGGGGAATCTATTTTTACACATACATGGCCGCCATCCGCAAGGTATTCTTCATACTTAAAGGTATAATGTTGAAAAATTTGGTAGAGATCAGATGATTAGGTTGTTCGTAATTTGATTTAAGCTTTAAAAATTTGGGTGGCCGCCATTACGTTTCCCTCAAGATGATGGCGATATAAAACATGGCACTGAGGTGTACTTTGCTAGTTCTACCTCTGTACCAAAATTCCGTTCAACTCGGTTTCACCGTGTTAGAATTGATAGGGGGACAGACATTCAGAGTACACACACACATTCACACACACACTCACACACACACAAACAGACGCACAATTTTTGGCCCTGTATAGATCTCATAAGTCTACTTTCATGTTTTGCAAAAATGGAAAGTAGGCTAAACAAGGGCTGTATATGCACATTTCTCAAGGACCTAGTCGCACAATTACAGTACTTTCCTGAGATTCTTTATTTTTGTTCTAATGGGTGTAATTTAGACGCCTTGTTCACATTGTTCTCTTTGTTTTTTAGCCTATTTTCATTTATGAAAAAATAGGCTTATTATATCACCTTTTGTCCGAGTGTCTTTCTGTGTGTGCCTGTGTGTGGTGGTGTGTGTGAGATTGTGTGTGTCCTCCCTAATAACTTATAAACGGCTCGAGCGTTTTCAATGAAACTCGGTAGTTCATAGCACTATTCTGTACGACCCCGACCGTGCCCTTCAAATTTTGTTACGTCTCACCAATCCAACATGGCGGCTGTGCGAAATATTTCATCAGCATTCCGTACGGAGCTAAGGGGCACTATTGGAAGTTCATCACTAAGACTTTCAAAAACCGGTTAACTATAAAACGAACATGGCGGCAAATCGAATTTGAAAATTTAAAATTTAAAATAGACCATTCTCGCGATTTAATGATCCAAACGCAATGAAACTAGGTACAGCAAATGTTTATATACATTGTAATGCACTGGTATCTAGTTTAGTTCAATTGCTCACATAACTTCAAGATGGCGGCTGTGCGAATTTTAAAATTAAGTTTTTATTTCTTGTGTCATAATCATGCGATCGGAGTGAAAGTTTGAATAATGAATAATGGACTTACGCATTAATTTTCCTTTAATGATACATGACCCTATGGCCTATACATATAACAATCCAACATGGCGACCATCCGAAATATTTAGATGGATCTCAATATCTACGAATCTATTACAGCATTCAAACTGAATTTTTATGTTCATAGGGGCTATGAACATAAGTTCACCTATAGGACTTTCAATAACCTGGTGATCACAAATCCAACATGGCGGCGACGCGAAGTATAAATATTCACATGGTCGTTTCTCGCAATTTAACCATCCGAGTGCAGTGATACTTGGTACAGTAAATCCTTTAATGTTAATCCACTGGCATCTAATTTTCTTCAATTGTTTCCATAACCACAAGTTGGCAGCTGTTCGAAATTTTAAAATGTCATTTTTACTTCTTGTGTCCTAATCATGCGATTGAAGTTTGAATACTACACGTACACAATAATCTTCATGTAACAGTACATAACTCTAAGACCTACATATATAAAAATCCAACATGGCGACCATCCGCAATATTTAGTTGGTTCTGAATATCTACGAATCTATTACAGCAATCAAACTGAAATTTTGTATGTTGATAGAGACAATTAACAAAAGTAGCATATATGAAAATAGGCTGTATAATTCTTCACAGAACTACTTGTTAAATTGTCTCATCTACCATTTTGAAGGGAAACGATATTTAAATTATTCTATGTTTGGGATATAAAGTCATCATTCTGGAGTCCAATATACTTACGACTTTTAACCCCACACAAATGGTGTGATTAATGAGAAATGGCATATTCGTGTACACAAGTAAGTGTGTAGCATACTATAGCTTCATATTAGGGAATAGTATTGCTGTATTCGCACGCGTAATATCTCATATTGGGCGGCTTTGGTGGCGTATTTGGTAGCATGCTGAGCTTCTATGCCCAAGGTCGCGGATTCAAACCCGGCCCAAGTCATCAGATTTTTGAAATGCGTTAAAATTCCCTCGGTATGCCTTCCTTCGGAGGGGAAGTAAAGCCGGTTGGCCCATGTCATAGATTTATGAGGTGTAAAAGAACCTTTCACTAACTACACTCGTGTAAACGTAAAATTCGCAGGTTTAATTTTATTAACGCTATTATGTTCCAACGTTCACCGTCAGGTTCTGGTTGCGGTGGTATCTATTAGCCAAGTTTGCAGCTAGGTGTCGTTGACGGTAGCATTTGGTAGCAAAAGTAGGAACTACTTAAAACTGACTGCCTGCAGTCCTTACCTGAATTCATATAACACACAATAATACAGCCATCACAATTAACACCGGTTATCCGGCAGATATTACACACATCCAAAGTACACGCCGCTGCATGACCGCGTTGTCGCAGCCCCTAAACAGAGGAACCAACCAACCTCTCTCACCTATTTAATGTAAATGCAGCTACCTATAATCCCAGTATAATATCAAGTAAGATGCATTGATTGAGAACACAATTGGCTTCTTGAGCCCATAAAGTATTTCGTAAGATAAGAAATATATTCTCTAAACCCATACCGTACTGATCTCTAAAATGCTATAGCGGAGTTCAAGGTGTTTGTGATAACTACACCATTATACAATATCATTAGTCAGTAAGGACTAAAATTGATAATACATAGGAAAAATACGTGTGAACGAACAGAAACTGAAACCTGGCAATGTGGTTTTTGGGGTTATGTGGGCCGCTTTCGGTGTTAACACACACAGGAATAGTAATTGAAATTAATCTTTCAACTAACTTGTCACATTTACCATAATCTTATCTCCTGTCACTACCGCATATGTGGATCATTTTTAGTCTTCATCTTTGGATAACTCATTTCTTTAATCACCACATTAATTTAATATAACCATTATTTCATTTTTACATACATTATTCAATAACCCAATCATGAAAACAATACACCATCGTAAAAGGAACATACATCACCCTGCCATTAGCGAAGCCACCTCCTGCCGGATCAAATAGACAACCAATTTGGCACAATGCACACCCTCCCTGCAAGTGCCATAGCACGAGGTGACCATGCTACAAACTAAAAGTAACATTAACCTCTAAATTAAACAGTGACAAAACGGACTATATAATGTATCGTATTCTTATGCAGACGTATTGAGGGATGAACACAATTTATTTTGAGAGCCAAGATCAGATACATGTACAAAGATCAGAACTCGTTGGTCAACCACTAAACTGTACTCATGGTAAATTAAACGCTGGCCTTAGTCAACACTAATGTCTTTGGATGGTCTCTGCCCATTGCGGTTCATGGTGTGAAATTGGGTTACTACTGCCACACCTGGCCTGGTGGCGAACCGTGTTACTACCGCCACGCCAAACTCCTTTGGAGTTGAGTTGGCTACTGTTATAAACTATTCGGAAATCGCATACGTCGGTTGTAATTCGTTGTTGCTGGCCTGATTTTGTCCATTAGCGTAATTGGAGCGTTTTTCGTGTTTGGTTGATTGGCTGGTTGGTTGCTTGGTTTTCGGGTTGGTTGGTTTATTGGTATGCAGCATTGCAGCGTCCGTGGCGTCATTGATTCACATGGAAATAATATATGTACAACACTATTTACACTTCACTGGTATATTAGGGAGTCTTTGGGGTTACCACGATGGTAATTTCACTGTAACTATGCTTACATGGGTATCCTGCTTTAAACTGCCTGCCCATGAAACTATTACAGTATTGGTTTATGCGTACAACCTCGTTTCCAAATATAGACGCTAAGAGCAGCACCAACCAACTGTGATCAGCGTTTTTTGAAGTCTCTGTTACAGACATTTGTTTTGTATTGAAGTTAATAGTGAAATTGTGTTTTGTATTTTATCATGGCATACGGCTGTGTGCGCTTTTGTAAATCAGAACAGGGCTAGTTTGAATGCCGAGGAATCTCATTTCATGAGTTACCATCGGACAATTCACTTGACTTATAAATACACACACTAATACAGCTTCAACACACAGCTAAGTGAGCTACATGAGCACGATGTTGCCAAGCCCCTGAATTAATCAACAGCCCATTCTTCGGCGGCCCGAGGCATTGCTTTTCCCTGTCTTTTATTGTCCTTATTATTTTCTTTTCATCTCGTCTAGTATGTAACTTAAGTTTGATTTAAATTAGTTGGAAGTACAGTAGTTGTATTTTAATTATCAACCGTACCGGATAATTACGGGCAAGTGAGGCAGACATTTCTCCCCTTGAAAACAATCACCACCACCACCATGTATGTTTGGCTTTCCTATAAATTGAAAATTTGCCCGTAAGTATGTGTTTGAATTAATATCATATTTTTTATGCTGATTGAATAACAAAAGAGCTAACTTAGTGCCATGTTTTCGGGTTTGTTCAATCTCGATATTAAGCATACAAAGATAAATACACTTCGTTTTGTATTTTTCGCTTTCATTTATACTGAAAATTTGCCCGTAAATATGTGTCTGAATTAATATCATATACTTTATGCTTATTGAATAACAAATGAACTAACTTAGTGCCATGGGTTTTCGCTTTTTTTCAATCTCGATATTAAGCATACAAAGTTAACAAGATGTTCAGTAAAGAACATATAGCCTACTTTCTCCTAAATGCATGGGTATTGTTATAACTCTTTGTCCTTTTCAAGGAGTATAATTGAATGTTGGTTGTAGTAGCTTGTTGAAATACAACGTGCTATAGGGATATTAAACATGAATATGAGGTGCCCTTTGCTAGTGCTACCTCTGTAAAAAAATTCATTCAATTCGGTTTCACCGTGTTTGAATTGATATGGGGAATGGATTTGCACACATACATGGCCGCTATTTGCAAAATATTGGGCTGATGACCTTGTAGTCAGTCATAAGATGCTTTCCACAAAAAGGCATGTTGTTGCGAAATCCGGTAGAGATCAAATTATTAGGATGGTCGAAATTTGATTTAAGCTTTTAACATTTGGGTGGCCGTCATTCCGTTTCCGTCAATATGGCGGCGATATAAAACATAACACTGAGGTGCCTTTTGCTAGTGCTACCTCTGTACCAAATTTCGTTCAATTCGGTTTCACCGTGTTTGAATTGATAGGGGGAATCGATTTGCACACATACTTGGCCACCATCTGCAAACTATTGGGCTGATGATCTAGCAGTTTGGTCAGAATATGCTTCCCACATAAAGATTTGTTGTTGCAAAATTTGGTAGAGACTAGATTATTAGGTTGGTCGTAATTACATTTTAGCCTTTAATATTTGGGTGGCCGCGATTACGCTTCCGTCAAGATGGCGGCGATATAAAACATGACACTGAGGTGCCCTTTGCTAGTGCTACCTCTGTACCAAATTTCATTCCATTCGGTTTCACCGTGTTTGAATTGATAGGGGGAATCGATTTGCACACATTTTTGACCACCATCTGCAAACTATTGGGCTGATGATCTAGCAGTTTGGTCAGAATATGCTTCCCACATAAAGATTTGTTGTTGCAAAATTTGGTAGAGACTAGATTATTAAGTTGGTCGTAATTACATTTTAGCCTTTAATATTTGGGTGGCCGCGATTACGCTTCCGTCAATATGGCGGCGATATAAAACATGACACTGAGGTGCCCTTTGATAGTGTTACCTCTGTACCAAATTTCATTCCATTCGGTTTCACCGTATTTGAATTAATAGGGGGAATCAATTTTCACACAAAGATGGCCGCCATCCGCAAAATATTAGGCTGATGACCTATTAGTTTGGTCAAAGGATGCTCCCTCCATTATGGTATGTTGATGCTAAATTTGGTAGAGATCGGATGATTAGGTTAGTCGTAATTTGATTTAAGCTTTGAACATTTGTGTGGCCGCCATTACGTTTCCGTCAAGACGGCGGCGATATAAAACTTGACACTGGGGTGCCCTTTGCTAGTACTACCTCTGTACCAAATTTCGTTCCATTCGGTTTCACCGTGTTCGAATTAATAGGGGCAATCGATTTTCACACAAAGATGGCCGCCATCCGCAAACTATTAGGCTGATGACCTATTAGTTTGGTCAAAGGATGCTGCCCCCATAAAGGTATTTTGTTGCAAAATTTGGTAGAGATCGTTGATTAGGTTAGTCGTAATTTGATTTAAGCTTTGAACATTTGTGTGGCCGCCATTACGTTTCCGTCAAGATGGCGGCGATATAAAACATGGCTCTGAGGTGTCCTTTGCTAATGCTACCTTTATACCAAATTTCGTTCAATTTGCGCTCACCGTGTTCGAATTGATAGGGGGGGACAGACATTCAGAGTACACACACACACTCACACACACACACACACACACACACACACACACACAGACAGACAAACTTTTTTTCGCCCTGTAGTGATCTCTTAAGTCTACTTTCATTTTTTGCAAAAATCGAAAGTAGGCTAAAAACCCATCGTTTCAGGTAATGAGCACGTATCTGCTCATGTCTTCAATATTTCTTTGAGAGCATCTTTACTCCTTGTGCTCAGTTTGATAGAACGCACTCTGAAGCTTCCTCATGATTATTATGCTATTTTGACTTAGGTGAGAACAGCTTATTTTCTTCCTGGATATATTCTATATGCAATTTTGATACTGCATATCTCAGTAACGTGCCTCATGTAATTCTGTTTAATTTACCATTCATTTGTGCCTTTGGAATTGGTAAATCTCATTTATCGTTCAGGTATTTACGTCGCAGATATGCGGGGATTAATGTAATTAGTCGCTCAACGACGTACAACTTCCTTGGAACCGGGAAGTAGTTCCTGGCTTCAACACACCAGTTTGATAGTCCGTAGTGACTACACGTGTTTTCGATTGTCCGTCAAAATTGACGAAGACCACGTTTTTTCTAAGTGGACACCCATAAGTGTGTGGGGAATTATCCACAGCCATCGTGCTGAAAGCATAATGACATTCAAGTGAAAAGTATATATTTTGGCCGTGCAAGGCTTGTGAGCTTGTATTTTGCAAAGTTGAATTTAGTTCCAGTGAAATCTAACATTTTTCGCTTCTACACGAGAATTGCACCACGCTGTCTGAAGACAGGCGAAATACGCAATCCACAGTGTACTACAACAGCCCATCGAGCGCTACTAACAAAATAAGTAATGCCAATGTCTCGCATCACATGTATTTCTTCGTGATTGCCGAGATTTTCAGTGATATTGAAGTAAGTAAATTCTGCGAGAGATACCACCAGTCGGTATCGTAAACTCTGTGGCAGGACAAACCAGAGCCATTTTTGTAACTACCTGTTTTAGTGTAAAGCCAGTGAGATAATTATTTTACTGCGTAAAATTATAGCTTCAGTGAAATTAACCGCAATGCAGTGTAAAGTGTGCCAAGTAATCAGAGCATTTCACCAACTTCACATGAGATTCGAGATGGAATAACTTCTCTTATGATGAGGGAAAAACCGAAGAAATAATCCAACCATGAGGGGGAAGGTTTGGCAAAAATCGTGAAGGACGAGCCATGTACGTGATGAAGGAGGAAGAGGACAGGCCAGGACCCTCGGTCTTGCCAATTAATATGTCCGGAGGATTGGAGACATATTACCCTTTCCAACCTGGAGATTGGAAAGTGAATAATATGGGAATGTCACTGGGAGTCCGGTATTCTCAACCATTGTACCAAGTTTGTTTAGGCAGACGTAACTTGTAATTATTCTTTTAGCCTAAACTGATAGTAAGTCCTCATAGGCCAGGCTAGATTATATCTCTTCTTTTTTGGAGCTGGGACAATCTTTGTTAGTCACCGATACCGTGTTCCATACAGCAGGTGCACATTTATTTGTATGTTTTTCAGTGCATAATTGACCAGCCATGTTGAAGGCTGAATTTTGTGTCAAGTAAAGGACACCATTAGCCAGAAGATGTGAACTTCTGATATACTTAGGGAACACTCTATACTGTAGGCCCCTTGTTTTAGGTAGATTTCATTAGAAAACTAACTATTGCAATGGGTACCATGCTTCGACTTCCGGAAAATTATGACATAACTTCGCGTTTCACATCCCTAGACCCCAAAACCACCGTCAGTTCAAAAGTTTATATATAATTCATGAATACAGTATATGTAAATATGTATCTATCTATATATATATATATATATATATATATATATGTATCACTTTTTTGTGGACACGATAACTACCGCAATTTTGCACCAATCACATTGAAATTCTTACATAATATGTATCCCTATAATATCTCGGTCGAGTTCGTAAATGGCCAAAATCGGTTGACGGGGTTGAAAATGGGGGGCTTTTTTCGAAAAAGTGAAATATCGCTATAACTCTCTTAATATTTGAAATATCGAATCCATTCAAAGTTCATACTATGTGTTGGATAACGCCCAAAAATTTATGTTTGAAAAGTTTTTTGATAGCACCAACCATTGACCAAAGGTGTGAGAAAAAGTGGGTTTTTCGGGAAACATTAATCATATCTCTCTTAATAGGCACAATATTAAAACTGTACAAAATGGACAATATTCCCCCAATAATTACCTAAAACGTTTGTCTGAAAGAATTTTTGATATGACCCACCCTTACGCCAAGGGATGACACAAATAATTTCGGAATTATAAGAAAATGCCAAGAGCCATCAGAGGTTGCCATGACAACACTACTAAATTGATGAGGGATGAGCCATCAGACGTTGCCATGACAACGCACTTGCACGAGATCAGATTCAGATTTCCATCCGACTAAGTGTGAAGCGGCTTCGGTGACTTAACTGGTAGCATGCTGGACTTCTATGCCCAAGGTCGCGGGTTCAAAGCCGGATGAAGTCGTCGGATTTTCTAAGAGCGCTAAAAATCCCTCAGTATGCTTTCCTTTGGAGGGGAAGTTTCAACGTTCGTTGCGAGTTGCTGGTTGCGGTGGCATCTAGTAGCCAAGTTCACAGCTAGGTGTCGTTGACGGTAGTATTTGATAGCAATATTAAGAACTACTGCTTGAAATTGACCGTCTGCAGTCCTTACCTGAATTACAGACTAATACAGCCATCACAATTCACACCGTTTATCAGACAGATTCTACACTCACCCAAAGTACACGGGGTTACATGACCGCGTTGTCGCAGCCCCAAAACTGAGGAACCAACCAAAATCTCTGCGGGAGGTAAAGTTTTGCGTGAAGATGTAACAGACAGTTAGATAGTTACACCTCAGTGTCGAAACCTTGCATCAGGACAGTGTGACCACAAGTTTAAAAATGGACCCCAAATGACAAGAAGGTTACCGTCCCCATAAGACATTAAAATGCTTATAATATGCATAAAATGATGAAAAACAAAGTTAATTAAGCTCCAATTATTTAAAAAAACTTCCTCGCAATAAAAGAGGTCTGATCTTTCTACGAAAACTTGCATATTCTGCCTATTTTCGCCTATCTCCAAGTTTGCCCGGTGAAATCTACCTCCTCCTTCCGGCGTGCCGAGAGGACTTTTTAAATTTTGAAACACATTATTATCGTATCGGTTTTCAGTTCTCTTTACCACGATAATTTCCTGGGAGGAACGACCTCATGTCCAGTAAGACTGATGGGGACATGAAGTTGAAACTACAACCGTATCATTTCAAACAGCGTCGTAGAGGTTAGATGTTGTTATTTTGTTTGTGAATGTGCCATGCAATGCACAGAACCGACGAGTTCAACGAATAAGATGAGTGACATATCTTTGAATGTCAGAGCAGTTAAGCTGCAGAAGTGTATAGTCTTATATTTAATCTTCTTTGATATTTTTGCAACGTTATATTGTTAGAAAGGGTAACACACTGTGCCCAACTCTAGGAATGGGTATTCCAAGATTCAGACACCTAGATATCAAGGGAAAGGCTACAGCCGCTTTTGAAAGTTGAGATATTTGAATATCGCGCTACATTGCTTCTCGAAGCAATTGGAAAGAATTTACCGATACTTGCATGTCAAGTGACGTAGCGAGTAATAGAAGAGGTCGAGGCTATTTATTGATTAAATAGTTAACCATGGAGTAGAGACTTGAGACATGGATCAGATTACTGGCACGGCCAAATGAATGAGAATGCAATTAGTATCAAGTAAATCGGACCAGGGATACCAGAGATATGATGATTTCCAGATATCAGCTGATGACGCGTGACCCTGGCAGTTTTGAATAAAAGCCGGCCGGCCGAGGCATCGATAGCTCATTCCAACACAAGCATTTGCCGAGCAAGTTGCTGCTACGCTGAGCCAAGGCACATGGTTGCCGGATCTACGCAGAAGTAATTTTCAAAGTTGTGATAGTCACAAAAGTGCTGCGCTACGAAGTGGAACTTAGTAAGTTTCCGGCGAGGAGAATCACTGAGGTGATTGAATTTTTTTTTCTACAGACATTAGTGGAAATATTTATGTTTCTACATGGACATATGCTAGACTTTGTCTAGAATTAGTACTTTGTCACAGTCCAGTAATAACCTAATACCTGGATGTTTAAGTCCATTTCAGTCAGTTTTCATATTGGTAACTTGTTAACCACTTCGATCTATCAGTACACTGAAGACCAGTCTATTACGGTGGTGTTCATTAGTCTACGCAAGGGAAACTACAGGTTGCTTAGCGCATGGTAGATGGTGTTAAACCATGCCCAGGGAACGATCTTCAGAACAGCCGTTGATTGGTTAGACTGTCAGTGTCTTCTTGTATTGATAAGATTACCGTGAGTTATGTTACAACTGACATATCTAAGAATAGATCACTTAGATCTGACCCCATTTAAACAAACTGTTATGGCTTTGATAGAAGCCCATATTAAAATGGAACAACAGTTAATTCAAACGTCAAGAGATACTACCACTATGTCTTACTAGACGGATTGTGGGTATATAATGGCGGCCGATACAAGGATTATACATGCTTGTCCGATAGGGCATGTCTATGGATAAATCTGGTACAGACCAGGTTCGCTACGCTTCAAGACCATCAAGAAATGTAAGCCACATTTGAATTATATTATGCCTAGCTAATTGGAACAAACTAATTTTCTGCAGATGACCAACACATTTATTTATTTTTCTTCGTATTTAAATCTTGCAATGATTTACGCAAGACATATTAGAGTTATTCTGAGTATTTTCAGCACTCAGAACAGTTTAGGATCGATGACCGAGCATTTCGAGCATTTATTTGAATATTTCATATTTTTGGGAAATCACGGTAATCAGCCGATGTAACTGTAAAAGTTAATAATTATTTTTGTTGAGGAATGGATATTTTTTCCATATTCGAAGGTTCGAACATGTGGATTCTCACATAATGAGATGATAGTTAAACATATTTAAAATAATATAACAAATAATAATAATAATAATCCACTAATGATAATAATAATAATTTTTATAATTTTTCTAAATAATTCTTGGATATTATATTTTCTAATAATCATATGTATTGAGAGGGAGCCTATGAAGTAGTTTAATCATTTCTAGTTTGGAACAGGAGATTTTCCGAAGGAGAGTGGTTAGCGCAAGCCCGCATTCAACCAACATGTCAGTTCTGGTTGAACAGTTGATATTTGCAATGAGCAAAGTATATTTTTCAGATAACACGGAGAGGCATGAAACGGGAAGCAATTGATATTTGTATCAAATAGGATATTTTTGTATTTATATAAAATCATGACGTAAATACACTCGAAAGTGAAATAAAGATTTTCATAAGTATGGTAAATTCACGTGTTGAACTGAATGGTAAAATAAAATAAACTTGTAAGTTTATTAATCTTCCAGTGTTGATAACAAGCAGAGGCTTGATTTATTGTATAAATTTTGGGAAGAAAATTTATGTGTGTGGAGTAGTTGAAATGCCATTCCCAGGTGCGCATGTTTAAGTCGCAGGAATGAGGAGGTTTTTTCGAGCTTCAATCAAATAGCAGGTTCGATGGCTCAGGTTTATAGAAGGAGTATTGGAACTACACATTTCGTCGTATGAATGACCCGAAGGTTATTTCTTAGAAACTATCAGTTCTTATTTCAACCTTGTTTACGAATTCCATTTAGACTTTGATTTTGCTAGAACCCGGATTTGTCATGATAGTAGTTTATTCTTCTTCAGAGGAAGACCTTTGCCGTTGTTGTTGTAATATTGTGTTCTGACACAAATAATAGAATGGGCCACTGCCAATTTAAAAATAATTCTTTAACCACGAATAATTTGAAGGATATTTTCAATCCTAGTGCCATGAACTAAATGAATTTCTTATGAAGCTACAATTCTTATTTCCGCATTCTGTCGAAGAATTGCAAGTTGTGAAAGTTACTAAAATGGCCATGAATATAATTTTTTTTAATAATAATGATTCCAAGTGGAAAATTGAATAGTTGAATGGTTCAACAATTTATTGATCAAGTTGATGATTCAGAAATCATATATTTTGTTAGGAACTTGAAGTTCATAATCGAGTCACTTCTCGAAATGTTTAATGTCAGAAGAACAATTAATTTTTGTTGTGCTTCGCACAAGTTCTTCGATGCTATGCTCAAGGTCAAATACTTTTCAGATGTTATTAATATGTGTAAATAACTTGTGTTGATTCAATGATAATAATATTTTTCGACAATATATATTTTTGAAACTGGAAAAATAAGTGAAAGTTAAAATTCTATGAACATTTATTCTACGAGTGTTAATATTATGTAAAAATTCAAACAGTGAACTACGATATTTCCAGTAGAGACAATTAAATTTGAACTGGATTTAATCATTAATTATAAATAATTTTGGAACACAGTCTACAGGACTAACAATCAGACTTGTGTTTCCAAAAAATAATTGTCAAATGTGTTTGGAAAATTTCTGTATATTGTGTAAATAGGAGTGTGGATCGCCACACGTGAGTGATGCTGCTTTGAGCATCTTTGCAGTCAATTTTAAATTCAAAATAAACTGAGATAATTTTACTTGATGTGTTATACCCAATTGAATCTCCTTCTATCCTTATTGTTGCATTGAGCCAAAAATCAGTAAAGCATTTTTTTTATTTGATGTCGTTTTTGCGATTTGCTTTAACCCATCTGGCGCTCCGGGATATTTTGACTCTCGTGCTGACTGATTATTGGTAAAATGCATATGTGGTCTTGTGGACTCAGGTCTAAACGGGCACATAAAATAAGATAGATAGAGAAATGGCTTCGAACGTGGGTCTCGATTTAGACATGGTCAATCGCATGCCGATTTAAATTGTGATAATTTTTATAGAAATATTTTGGGAGCTGAGAGATGTCTGGTTGTGATGAATAAATTAGTAGGAAACCCATTTAGTGGGGAAAATTAAAAATTTAATTGGATTAATAATTAGAATGGGTTTGATTATTTTTGATAATGGCTTAACCATTAGGGCGTCAAGTAAATTCAGTAGTAAACGTTCGATGACTGGACATACACATTATTAGAATCCAGGTGGAGGATATTTGAGAACTTGCATATTTTTCTTGTGATATTGTGGTAAATGTAATTCGTAAAAGTAGAGAATTTTGTTTTTCCATCACGTCGACATTAGGACAAATCTCATTTTATTACAGTGTTCCAATTAGCTATTCATATTTCTAGTTCTAGTTATAAGCTTGTGTTGGCCGATATTGTATACCCCTAAGCTTTGAATAATAATTGAAATTATGGAAGAAATGATGAGAATGATGAGGAGTTTGGAGGAGAGTTCAAAAGAAGCTGGACTGCGTGTAGCAGCCATTATGAAAGAAAATACTGAGGCTTTGGAAAGGAAACTTAAAGAAAATTCTGATAAACTTAAAGAAAGTTTAAACGATAAACTTAAAGAAAATTCTGATTCTTTAGAAAATAAACTTAAAGAAAATTCTGATTCTTTAGAAAATAAACTTAAAGAAAATTCTGATTCTTTAGAAAGCAGGTTAAAAGATAACTTGAAAGAAAATTTAGATGAAAAACTTAAGGAAAATTCTGATTCTTTAGAAAATAAACTTAAAGAAAATTCTGATTCTTTAGAAAATAAACTTAAAGAAAGTTTAAATGATAAACTTAAAGAATGTTCCGATTCTTTAAAAGATAATTTGAAAGAAAATTTAAACAGTAAATTTAATTCTATGGAGAGTAAATTTAAAGAGAATTCCGAAATTTTGAAAATGACACTTGAGAGTAAAATGAACAAATTATGCGAAAAAACACATGAGCTCGAAACTTCATTAGCTACTAACGCAAGTTTAATGGACGATAAATTTCGCGATGCCGATCTTCGATCTCAAAGCTTAGCTGATAGGATAGAAAATGGTCTTAGGAAAGTTGGTGAAGACATGATCAACCTAGAAGTCAGAGTGAAGAAGGAGAGTAATGAGATGGGAATTCTAGTTGTTCAACGGTTGACAGAACAATTCAAGGAACTTGTAATGGGAGAAATAAGAGAAGGTGTGATTAGTGAGTTGCAAACTGAAATTAAAACCACAGTTGTCAATGAAATTAAAGACACACTCAAGCTGGAGAACCAAGAGGGAATCAAGGAGATTAGGGAATCTTTGTCATCCCATATTCAAGTAATTTCCAAAGATATCCAAGCAACTCAGAAGGACATCTCAGATATGACAGGGTCATTGAAAAGTCATGAGGCTGTTATGAACCAGATATACACTGATGTTGAGGAGAATTGTAAGGAAACTGAAGCAATTAAGAAAATGGCAGAAGAAAACCAGAAGGAACTTGAGGCTATGAAAACGCAAATCAAGGATGAGAAACAGTCTGACCATCTGTTGAAAATGCCAATTGTAAGGGGAAAGGAACAGATACAGATAAATCTAGGAGGAGCTAGAGAAACTGACAGTCAAAGACAGGATGAGGTCAGGACAGTATTTCAATCCAACCCCATAACTATATTTAAGAATGTAGAGGATAAGCCTTCTAAATTTTCAGGGCGAGATTCTGTGACACCCGTGGAATTTTTGAGAGAAGCAGGTGATTACCTGAAAGATTCCAAGATCCCTAAAGAAAGACAGATCCGAGTGATAGGGAAATTTTTGGAAGGTCCTGCACTTCTTTGGTTCAGAGCATTTAGATCCACTCTAACCACTTTTGAGGAGTTTTCTCGTGGGTTATTGAAAAAGTTTTGGTCCCCGGAAACCCAACAGCAAGTCAGAGCAGAATTATATTCTAAGAGATTCTCGACGTCACAGCCTACTCGATACTCTACGTACTTTTCTGGACAGCTTTCTAAACTTCAACATTTAGATCCGCCGATGCCAGATAACGAATTGATTACTGCGTTAATACGTCAGTTTCCAGCAGACGTCCAGATGACTTTGATAGCTGCTGACATATATAATATGGAGCAATTTGACGAGGTATTACAGAAGCTGGATCATACGAACGCTCAATTCTTCCATCAGAAGGGAGGAAAGAGTAACAACGCTGTGTATGCTGTTATGGCTGATAGTTGTTCTCAAACACCTCGAGAGATTCGAGAGGGGCGAGAAGAGAAAACGCCGAGGGAAGATTCAAATAAGAGAGGATGGAATCAGTACAGTAACAGATACAGTTACAAGCCTTATGCGAGACCAGATTGTGGAAATCGATACAATACTCGATGGAGAAGGCCACGAGATAGTCAAGGAAGATACCAGGAAAGAAGATACTATGGTCGAAACAACTACAATAACAGAGGGAATGTGGATACTCGTCAGTCCAATGAAGAGTTCAACAAGGAGACGAGGAAAAACTTAGAAGCAAGACACCAAGATAACTTGCAGTTTATGGAGCAGAGGCCCAATGAACCAGGTCCATCGGGAACACAACAATCCCGGGGGAATGGAAACAAAAAAAAACTTCGAATTCACAGTAGAAGATAGAATTTTGAACACTTTCACTTCCAGAATTATTAAATGGCAAGCAGAGGATGATGACTTAATTCAACAGAATGACGAACGGAAAGAAATGGGTACAAGAATTAGAATGCCAATCATATCATCCGAAGTATTCGGTATGCCTGTCGATACTTTGATTGATACTGGGGCTATGCTTTGTCTTGTGAGTGAGAAGCTTTATATTCTGTGGAAGCTGAAAGAGAATTTAGAGGAGATTCCAGTATCAGGAATTAAGATCCAAGGAATAATACCCAATAAAATATCTCTGTGCAAAACACAATTATACTTATGTATTACGATTGGAGGACATGATTTCCGACATGTGTTTGTAGTAATGAAGGACATGGCTTTTGACATGATATTGGGAGCAGATTTCATTCAGAAATATCAAGCAGTGATAGACATGAAGACAGAGACGATCAAATTCAAGAATACCGAAGAGATTAACTTCGAGGGAAAAGAAGAGGAAGACATCGAGGGAGATGCTCAATGGTCTCTGATTTTTCATGAAGCTGAAGGAAGAGAAGTCTACACTGAGGAGGAGTCCCCAGAGCTAGGGAAAATTTTGGAAGAGTATCACGACATTTTCGATATTAAACCTGGTGAAATTAAAGATTTTGAATATCGTATTCGTGTAAATGATGATGCACCTTTTCATGCTAAATTGTATCCGGTAGCGGAAAAGCATCGAGAAAGGGTAAAAGTGCTTATCAAGGAGATGGAAAGCAACAATGTGATTGAAAAGTACACTACATCTTATGTCAATCCATTAGCAGTAGTGTCTAAGCAAGATGGAATTCTGAGACTATGTTTAAACGCGCGAAATTTGAATTCAAGATTACTGCCAGAATATGACAGACCACCAATCATTAGGGAACTGTTAAGGAAATTCCAAGGCAAGGTCTGGTTCTCTAATATTGATCTCACTTCGTCCTACCATCACATTAGGCTTAGTGAAGATTCTAAGAAGTTTACAGGATTTATGTTTGACCAGCAGACATATGTATTCCGCCGTCTACCATTTGGAGTTAAAACATCTGGATCAGTTTTGATCAGAGCACTGGGACAAAATTTGAGACCTGAAGTAAAAGAGATAGCAATTCGTTATAAAGATGATATCTTAATTGCATCCGAGACTAAAGAGGAACATTTGTTACATCTTCAGATGTTATTCGCAGATTTGAGAAAAGTGAATTTTAAAGTAAACCTTCGAAAATGTCAGTTCTTTCGAAAGGAAATAATATTTTTGGGTCACATTTTGGATGGAGAAGGATACCGTCCCAATGAGACGAAGATACAGGCAATTGCAAATTTCCCTAGACCTACTAGAGTGAAGAATGTCCGCAGTTTTCTCGGGACATGCCAATTCTTTGCAGGGCATTGTCCAAACTTCACCAAGACGGTTGCGCCATTGCAGGAATTATTAAAGAAAGGAAACAAATGGAAATGGGATGAAGATTGTGAACAATCATTTCAAGATGCCAAGAGGTTATTGGTAAACAGCGTGAAATTGGAGTATCCTGACTTTACCAAGAATTTCATCATAGAATCTGATGCATCCACCGTAGGGATTGGAGCTATTCTTCTTCAGGAAGATGAAGATCACAAGAGACATTACCTGGCGTTCATTAGCAGGAAACTTCGTCCATCAGAAAGGAATTATTACACCACAGAGTTAGAAGCACGTGCTGTAATATTCGCGTTGGAGTCGTGGAAGAAAATGTTAATTGGACATTCAGTCATTGTGAGGACTGATCACCACGCATTGGAGTTTATCTTGAGAACAGACTTTGCCAGTGATAGGATAACTAGATGGTCACTTTTTATTCAACAATTCAACCTAGTTATTGAACACACTCCTAGAAAGTTGAACGTGGGAGCTGATTTATTGAGTAGAGCAGTGGAGTCTGCATCTAAGGTTTTTCAAGTTAACCTGACGCAGGAGGATGAAGATACCTTGAGAGGGTTAAGGTTGTTGCATTTATCCCAGAGGAGAGACCGACGTCTTAGAAACATTTTTCGTTTTCTACAGGGAGACATGGATCCAAATGATGATGATTTTGTGGAAACTGAAAGAATTTCAAGAGATTTTATGATGTTAGATGGTTTAATCTACAAGTTTGCAGATCCCGACCATACGAAGCTGAGAGTAGTGATACCTCCACGAATGCAAAAACCCATTATCTGGATGGCACATCGAATCGCAGGTCATGCTGGAGTAGATAAGACGGTCAACATGATTCAAGAGAAATTTTCGTGGGAGCGAATGCGACAAACTGTCAGGAACACTATTCGAGAGTGCGACTTATGCCAAAGTAGTAAACATAATTCTAGATTATTGAGAGAATTACCAAGGCCTATTATTCCTTCTAAGCCTTGTGAAACCTTCGCGACTGATTTATATGGTCCTCTCCCAAAGTCTAAAAGAGGTAACCGATATATTCTGGTGACCATGGATGTATTCAGCAAATACACTATGTTACACCCAATCCAGAAGGCAAACGCAAAATATTGTGCGAAGAGAATTAGAGACAGCGTAATTCCGGAAGCAGGCAAACCGGAATTCCTTTTATCAGATCGTGGACCTCAATTTACATCTTTAGAATTTCGAACCGTCATGAATAATCTTGGGATTAGACAATTGTTTTGTTCTATTAGACATCCTGAGAGCAATCCAGCAGAACGCGTGATGGCTGAAATAGCAAAATTTTGCCGCCTCTATTGTCCAAATGAGCATTGGAAATGGATGGATGTTCTCTCTTTAGTATCCGAATCCATCAACTCTACAATTCATGAGAGTACTGGACAGATTCCCATGCTGCTTCATCATGGAATTAAACCAACAAGATTATGGGATCGAATCATCTCTATTCCACCTGAGATTGAACCAAGTCGTCAGATGAGGGAAACTCTAGCTTTAGACAAGTTGAGGAGCCAAGCTGAGAAAAGAGAGCGCAGAGTGAGAGGAAAGCGTTTTCGCAGACCCTTGCGCGTAGGAACTCTTGTTTTAGTGAAAAGACCTACACCATCTGACGTGCAAAATCGAGTGTACTCGAAGTTTGCAAGCCTTTACGCTGGACCCTATCGTATTGTGGAAGTAAACAACAATGGAAGCTATGAAGTCGCTAATACACGAACTGGTAACATCGTGGGAACTTATAATGCATCGAATTTGAAGATTTATTATTAAAGAACCAGATAATTTAATGTGTAGATAGGAAAAATAAAAATTTTTCAATTTTTATTTTTTGCTAGGTGTGGGGTGGATGTCCCCAACTCTAGGAATGGGTATTCCAAGATTCAGACACCTAGATATCAAGGGAAAGGCTACAGCCGCTTTTGAAAGTTGAGATATTTGAATATCGCGCTACATTGCTTCTCGAAGCAATTGGAAAGAATTTACCGATACTTGCATGTCAAGTGACGTAGCGAGTAATAGCAGAGGTCGAGGCTATTTATTGATTAAATAGTTAACCATGGAGTAGAGACTTGAGACATGGATCAGATTACTGGCACGGCCAAATGAATGAGAATGCAATTAGTATCTAGTAAATCGGACCAGGGATACCAGAGATATGATGATTTCCAGATATCAGCTGATGACGCGTGACCCTGGCAGTTTTGAATAAAAGCCGGCCGGCCGAGGCATCGATAGCTCATTCCAACACAAGCATTTGCCGAGCAAGTTGCTGCTACGCTGAGCCAAGGCACATGGTTGCCGGATCTACGCAGAAGTAATTTTCAAAGTTGTGATAGTCACAAAAGTGCTGCGCTACGAAGTGGAACTTAGTAAGTTTCCGGCGAGGAGAATCACTGAGGTGATTGAATTTTTTTTTTCTACAGACATTAGTGGAAATATTTATGTTTCTACATGGACATATGCTAGACTTTGTCTAGAATTAGTACTTTGTCACAGTCCAGTATAACCTAATACTTGGATGTTTAAGTCCATTTCAGTCAGTTTTCATATTGGTAACTTGTTAACCACTTCGATCTATCAGTACACTGAAGACCAGTCTATTACGGTGGTGTTCATTAGTCTACGCAAGGGAAACTACAGGTTGCTTAGCGCATGGTAGATGGTGTTAAACCATGCCCAGGGAACGATCTTCAGAACAGCCGTTGATTGGTTAGACTGTCAGTGTCTTCTTGTATTGATAAGATTACCGTGAGTTATGTTACAACTGACATATCTAAGAATAGATCACTTAGATCTGACCCCATTTAAACAAACTGTTATGGCTTTGATAGAAGTCCATATTAAAATGGAACAACAGTTAATTCAAACGTCAAGAGATACTACCAATATGTCTTACTAGACGGATTGTGGGTATATAATGGCGACCGATACAAGGATTATACATGCTTGTCCGATAGGGCATGTCTATGGATAAATCTGGTACAGACCAGGTTCGCTACGCTTCAAGACCATCAAGAAATGTAAGCCACATTTGAATTATATTATGCCTAGCTAATTGGAACAAACTATTTTTCTGCAGATGACCAACACATTTATTTATTTTTCTTCGTATTTAAATCTTGCAATGATTTACGCAAGACATATTAGAGTTATTCTGAGTATTTTCAGCACTCAGAACAGTTTAGGATCGATGACCGAGCATTTCGAGCATTTATTTGAATATTTCATATTTTTGGGAAATCACGGTAATCAGCCGATGTAACTGTAAAAGTTAATAATTATTTTTGTTGAGGAATGGATATTTTTTCCATATTCGAAGGTTCGAACATGTGGATTCTCACATAATGAGATGATAGTTAATCATATTTAAAATAATATAACAAATAATAATAATAATAATCCACTAATGATAATAATAATAATTTTTATAATTTTTCTAAATAATTCTTGGATATTATATTTTCTAATAATCATATGTATTGAGAGAGAGCCTATGAAGTAGTTTAATCATTTCTAGTTTGGAACAGGAGATTTTCCGAAGGAGAGTGGTTAGCGCAAGCCCGCATTCAACCAACATGTCAGTTCTGGTTGAACAGTTGATATTTGCAATGAGCAAAGTATATTTTTCAGATAACACGGAGAGGCATGAAACGGGAAGCAATTGATATTTGTATCAAATAGGATATTTTTGTATTTATATAAAATCATGACGTAAATACACTCGAAAGTGAAATAAAGATTTTCATAAGTATGGTAAATTCACGGGTTGAACTGAATGGTAAAATAAAATAAACTTGTAAGTTTATTAATCTTCCAGTGTTGATAACAAGCAGAGGCTTGATTTATTGTATAAATTTTGGGAAGAAAATTTATATGTGTGGAGTTTTTGAAATTCCCAGGTGCGCATGTTTAAGTCGCAGGAATGAGGAGGTTTTTTCGAGCATCAATCAAATAGCAGGTTCGATGGCTCAGGTTTATAGAAGGAGTATTGGAACTACACATTTCGTCGTATGAATGACCCGAAGGTTATTTCGTAGAAACCATCAGTTCTTATTTCAACCTTGTTTACGAATTCCATTTAGACTTTGATTTTGCTAGAACCCGGATTTGTCATGATAGTAGTTTATTCTTCTTCAGAGGAAGACCTTTGCCGTTGTTGTTGTAATATTGTGTTCTGACAAAAATAATAGAATGGGCCACTGCCAATTTAAAAATAATTCTTTAACCACGAATAATTTGAAGGATATTTTCAATCCTAGTGCCATGAACTAAATGAATTTCTTATGAAGCTACAATTCTTATTTCCGCATTCTGTCGAAGAATTGCAAGTTGTGAAAGTTACTAAAATGGCCATGAATATAAATATTTTTTTTTATAATAATGATTCCAAGTGGAAAATTGAATAGTTGAATGGTTCAACAATTTATTGATCAAGTTGATGATTCAGAAATCATATATTTTGTTAGGAACTTGAAGTTCATAATCGAGTCACTTCTCGAAATGTTTAATGTCAGAAGAACAATTAATTTTTGTTGTGCTTCGCACAAGTTCTTCGATGCTATGCTCAAGGTCAAATACCTTTCAGATGTTATTAATATGTGTAAATAATTTGTGTTGATTCAATGATAATAATATTTTTCGACAATATATATTTTTGAAACTGGAAAAATAAGTGAAAGTTAAAATTCTATGAACATTTATTCTACCAGTGTTAATATTATGTAAAAATTCAAACAGTGAACTACGATATTTCCAGTAGAGACAATTAAATTTGAACTGGATTTAATCATTAATTATAAATAATTTTGGAACACAGTCTACAGGACTAACAATCAGACTTGTGTTTCCAAAAAATAATTGTCAAATGTGTTTGGAAAATTTCTGTATATTGTGTAAATAGGAGTGTGGATCGCCACACGTGAGTGATGCTGCTTTGAGCATCTTTGCAGTCAATTTTAAATTCAAAATAAACTGAGATAATTTTACTTGATGTGTTATACCCAATTGAATCTCCTTCTATCCTTATTGTTGCATTGAGCCAAAAATCAGTAAAGCATTTTTTTTATTTGATGTCGTTTTTGCGATTTGCTTTAATCCATCTGGCGCTCCGGGATATTTTGACTCTCGTGCTGACTGATTATTGGTAAAATGCATATGTGGTCGTGCGGACTCCGGTCTAAACGGGCACAACACTGTGATGGACACTATGATCGAAGTGATAATCAATTTATAAGCGATCTGCAGAGCACACTAAGACTGTATTACGTGTTTCTGTCAGATAGAATGTACAGTTTTGAGATGCTACATTCATGAAGCCGAGCCGCACTCAATGCTGTGTAGAATGTAATTGACACGCGAGATGCTAGCGGTAGGAACCTGTTATTACCCAGAATTCAGTGGGAGACGACTTTATTGACTATTTAATACTGCTAATGATGTCATGATCACATGGAATGTGAAGGTCAGTGTCTCCGATTATATAAGCATGCGTTGGGAAACAGCTATGCGAGCTGTGAGCATCTGATTTTTGTTTACCACTATGAAAGTGAGGGAATGTTCATTCGTAGGAATTCCTTGTATTTTGAGCTGATGAAGTGAATCATCTAGCGAGCTGTAATGAAGGTTTAAATACACATGTAAATTGACCCAGTTTATTTTGTAACATGTCAGGCTTGCTAATGTTATTATTGTGTCTGTGAACACATTGTTGTAGTAAGGAAGGGCGGATTAATGTCCCCTTACGATTGTTGGTTAATTCCGGCGTCAATGAGCTGCGGCCTAGGCGACCTATGTTATCTGCGTGCAAATGGTGTAAGAAGAGCTAACCTGTGCTATTGTTGCTTGAGTAGTTCTTAGCTCAGAGCATTGTGTTGTTGACTCTTAGAAGTCAAGTTCTTCGATTGAATCTCTGGTGACATCACATGCCGCCGACGACTGGTGTCCTAAATTAAACCATCTAATATATTACATAAACCTTGATTAAAAGTTATATGCATAATTATCCTAAACCTACGGATTAATTAATTGATTAATTGCAGCCCAGTAAATTTGTACCCATTTGCTTGTTGTTGACTTTGACACTATAATTCTACATCATTTCCTGTGGGAGATGACAACTTAAATGAGCTGACACTTATTAGCCTACTTTCGATTTTTGCAAAAAATGAAAGTAGACTTATGAGATCAACACAGGGCGAAAATAGTGTGTCTGTCTGAGTGTGTGTATGTGTGTGTGTGTGTGAGTCTGTGTGTGTGTGTGTGAGTATGTGTACTCTGAATGTCTGTCCCCCTCTCTCAATTCGAACACGGTGAATGCGAATTAAACGAAATTTGGTACAAAGGTAGCACTAGCAAAGGACACCTCAGTGTCATGTTTTATATCGCCGCCATCTTGACGGAAACGTAATGGTGGCTACACAAATGTTCAAAGCTTAAATCAAATTAAGATTAACCTAATGATCCGATCTCTACCAAATTTTGGAACAACATACCCTTATAGAGAAAGCATCCTCTGACCAAACGAGTAGGTCATTAGCCTAATAGTTTGCGGATGGCGGCCATCTTTGTGTCAAAATCGATTCCCCCTATTAATTCAAACACGGTGAGACCGAATGGAACGAAATTTGGTACTGAGGTAGCACTAGCAAAGGGCATGTCAGTGTCATGTTTTATATCGCTGCCATATTGACAGAAACGTAATGGCGGCCATACAAATGTTCAAAGCTTAAGTCAAATTACGACTAACATAACCATCCGATATCTACCAAACATTGCAACAACATACCTTTATGGAGGGAGCATCCTTTGACCAATCTAATAGGTCATTAGCCTAATAGTTTGCGGATGGTGGCCATCTTTGTGTCAAAATCGATTCCCCCTATTAATTCAAACACGGTGAGACCGAAAGGAACGAAATTTGGTACTGAGGTAGCACTAGCAAAGGGCATCTCAGTGTCATGTTTTATATCGCTGCCATATTGACAGAAACGTAATGGCGGCCACACAAATGTTCAAAGCTTAAATCAAATTACGATTAACCTAATCATCCGATCTCTAGCAAATTTTGCAACAACATACCTTTATGGAGGGAGCATCCTTTGACCAAACTAATAGGTCATTAGCCTAATATTTTGCGGATGGCGGCCATCTTTGTGTGAAAATCTATTCCCCCTATCAATTCGAACACGGTGAAACCGAATGGAACGAAATTTGGTACAGAGATAGCACTAGCAAAGGGCACCCCAGTGTCATGTTTTTTTTATCACCGCTATCTTGACGGGAACGTAATCGCGGCCACCCAAATGTTAAAAGCTAAAATGTAATTACGACCAACCTAATAATCTAGTCTCTACCAAATTTTGCAACACCATATCTTTATGTGGGAAACATATTCTGACCAAACTGCAAGATCATCAGCCCAATAGTTTGCAGATGGTGGCCAAGTATGTGTGCAAATCGATTCCCCCTATGAATTCAAACACGGTGAAACCGAATTGAACGAAATTTGGTACAGAGGTAGCACTAGCAAAGGGCACCTCATATTCATGTTTAATTTCCCTATAGCACGTTGTATTTCAACAAGCTACTACAACCAACATTCAATCATACTCCTTGAAAAGGACAAAGAGTGATAACAATACCCATGCATTTAGGAGAAAGTAGGCTATATGTTCTTTACTGAACATCTTGTTTTTTCGACGACATGGATCTCCGGAACCAGTAGTTCGTACCTTATGGCCCGCATGATTCAAAGCCATGTAAGTAGCAGTGATGATTGCGCATTGCCAACCTAATTTACACGCTTGAGATGACGACTGAGGGCAAACAGCATTTCAGTTCACGAAGGCAGGCTTGAGTTGAGTGTTTATTGATTGATTTCCTAGTGCATTTACCCTTATTGTACTCTATTACTTATAAGAGTGTATTTTATGCAATGTTCTTTTTTTTTTTGATAGTCTGTGATCAACTACCATTACCTTTTGCAATAATTCTTTGATTACGACGCGTCTCGTCGTAATATTTTTATTCGCGTCAGGTTTAGATAGACATTAAATTTAAATGTAAACTTGAAAGTGGTACTATCTTAACTTAGGGATTGGATTTGCTTTGCTGTTAAATGTAAATTATACTGAGTCATTTGCTTGTAACTTTGCTTCACGTCAGTTTGTTATTGTACCACGCGCCTAGCTTAGTTGTTGCTTTTTTTTCTTGTAATTAGGACTTCACGAGGGTTACTTAACTTCACTTTAGGGATCGACTCACCATTGTAATTAGATCAGCGGATTAGCTTATTAGTGGTTTCTTTTATGAATAAATCATGCACGAAATTTTACTTAAGACTGGATCTCTTTATTGCTAGCTTTGTGTTTGCGGATGTATTTCTTTGGGCGTCTATGACAAGTCTTCCGTGCAAAAATGACCCAGAAAAGCCCTTAAAGAAATGCACCCGATCCCCTCAGGTTGTGGGTTTGAAGGATGGGGTCGTTCGAAGTACCATTTCTTTCGGTGGATGTTACCCGGAAAACCTCCTCTAACGGCCTCGGTATCGTCCTCTTAAAATGCCGCTGTAGTTTGGCGCTGCAACCTAATGGTGAATTAATATTCTGTATAATCCTGTACGCATCAGAGTGTTGAATGGGCAGGCAGTTTAAAGCAGCCGGGAGGGCTGCGATCCAGATGGCAGTGAAAATGCCGTGGCGATCACAGTTGGTTGGTGCTGCAACCTAGCTTGTGTTGAATGGACAGGCAGTTTAAAGCAGCTTGGAGGGATGTGATCTAACTGGCAATGGGTGTAGCATGGCCTCTTACCGAGATAGATGGAAACTTGGTGGTCCCGTCCTGAGCTATTGTTGCCATGGAGATGCCGGCCTTGTCATTACTTTATCAGTTTATTAAGCTACTTCTCACATTTTACAAAAATGAGAAAAAAGTAGACTTATGAGATCGATCCGGGAAAATGTGTGTCTGTCTGTCTGTCAGTCCTTCTGTCTGTCTGTCTGTCTGGCTGTGTGTATGTCCCCCATATCAACTCCTAAACGGCTGCAGCAATCGAAACGCAACTTAGTATGAGTAAAGATGTTTACCAGAATATCTCACGTCCATATTTCAAAATTATGTCAGTGCTACCAACTGCTGAAAAAACGCACTAGAAATTTGAACTCCAAATTGGATATCTTGGAAGGTATGCATGGGAGCTATTCCAAAATTGGCCCACATGTAGATAACGCTATTTCAGTTTAATTTCCAGGAGGCCATACGTGAAAGTGCTTTCATAATAATTTTAAGCCTTCTGATAGGTCTAATTTTTAAATGCCTATTACTTCTACGCTATCAATTGCATTTCAACCAAATTTTGTATGTAATATGTGCACATAAACAGATATGACTGAGCGTGTTCTTAAGAGCCACCAGGGCTGCCAACTGTTAATAATTGATCTCTCTATTCTTTTATCCAAATACCAATATATCGGAAAGTATGCAAGCCGACAGCTTTAAACTATGCACGCGTATAGTACCTGACATTTTAGATTAATTTTGGAGTAACTTATATACTTCAGTTCTACCAACATGATTCTAAGCCTGCTGATAGGACCAGTTTTTAAATACATGTAACTTCTATACTATCCGTTGCATTTCAACCAAATTTCGTATGTGTAACATAACAGATATGACTATAAGTATTCTTAAGAGCAATGAGAGGGGGCGTGGTGGCTCAGCGGTCTAGCTGTACGCCTCTCACCAAGGCGGTCCGGGTTCGATTCCCGGTCAATGCATGTGAGATTTTCGAAGTGAAATGCCATGTCCTGTGGTTCGGATTCCACGTAAAAAGGAGGTCCCGTGGCTCATGATCTCGAGATTAACGGTCACGTTAAACTACAAGCTTGCTTGCTTAAGAGCAATCAGGGCTGCCAACTGTTAATAAATGCAGTCTATATTTTTACCCTTATATCAATATATCAGGAAGTATGCAAGCCAACAGCCCTATACTTTGCACACGTATAGCAGCTGACATCTAGATTAATTTGGAATAATTAATATAAGTCAGTGCAGCCAACATGATTCTATGCTTGCTGATCGGACCAATTTTAAAATGCATGTAACTTCCATACTAATAAATGGATTTCATCCAAAATTGGCACAGCAAGATATCATAATATTTCCGATTATTTCTAACAGCACACGCATGACATTGTTGCCAAATTGCTTTTACGCATGCTGATAAATCCAAAGTCTAGGTGCATGTAACGTCCATTGGACTTCAACCAAATTTTGTATTCTGTACCTTAAGAGATGGAACTAAGAATATATTCAGTCACCAGGGCTGCCAACTGTAGTGCTCTATTAGGCTACATTATACCAGGAACTAATTAGACATTTCGATATTACCAATTTAATTTCGTCTTTATTCTAGATAGCTTCATATACTGGAGAGTAATCATTGGCATGAAAAGTAGGTTCTTTAGTTCGTCACGGAACTTCTTGTTTTCTGACTTAAGGGGACTGATGAGTGAGTTGGAAAATCTGAAACTACTGGACGGATCATTTTGAAATTTTAACCACAGATAGATAGGCATATAGTTAGGGCACATTCTGAATTTTGACTTGATTTCTCAAATGGTTTTTGAAATAATAATAATAATAATATTTTCAAAAACATAGGGTCATAAAAATGTTCGTTGCGATGGAGTTTCCACTTATTTTCCTCCATACTTGGTAAACAGTTGCTAAATACACACACAATTAGAAATTGCTCTGGAATTTGATGTGCCTTTTATATGAGAGTCAGGAGAGATAATCAAAGTGATAAAATTTCAGTTAAACCCAAAAAATACAAATTTTATATATTTGGAAGCCAAAATAATGCAGTTATTTTTACTGACATAAAATTCCAGAGCAAATTATAATTTGCACACATTATTTAAATGTGCAAACTAACTTTGAACCATATATCTTGAAAACTGCAATACAAGGAGCATTTTGTATCATAATACATGTAAGAAATATCACTTCATGAGAAAACAGCAAATAAAATTTGGTGGTTATTTACTTACATCAGAACTACCCTGCACCATATGAACAACCCTTAGACTTCTTCTTTTCCCTTATTTCTTTTACTACAGATTTTGATTTACATTCTGCACACAACAAATATTGAATCATCTCTTTCCAAACACTGTTATGTACAATAATGTACTGAGACTGATGGAGCTAATGTCAACAAAGATCATAGTGCAGCGGTAGGAAGTAACTATGGTAATCAAATTAGCAAGTCATTTATTTACTTATTTCTTCTATTTACTTCATTACTGATAACAAAGATGAATTGCACGGCATGAAGAATATTAAAACTCGAAATTAGAAGGGAATTATTTCAATATATTTGGACAGAACGTATTTCATTCTCGTGTATAAAGTTATAACTTGACTACCATAGTAAACTATGATAATTTTCTGTTCCTAGATGTCGTAAGACACTTGCCTGACCATTTCCGCAAGTAGATTTTGTGGTAACTTGTTAGCAATGACGTGAAAAAGATCCGAAGTGTTCCAGTCCATTTGACATGTGGGTGTGTTGCACTGAGGTATAATGGCGCGCAACAATCTTTGAATCACCGCCAGGGCTTTAAAAATGGCGCAATGGGGAAAATTTCATCATTCCTTATCTTACAAAAGGTTTGGGCCCCAAATTTGGGCAAAATCCAAAATTCGGTGTTTTGGCCGAATTTCATGAAATCTCACTCATCAGTCCCCTTAATTAGCCTTTGTTCAAGTGCAAAAAGGCAGAAATCAGAAGAATGAGAAACACTATCGAAAATGTATACAGCCAGCCGTTCATTCTCAGTCCTCAACTATGTGTATGCAAAATTTGGTTGATATTGGTGGAACGGTGTAGATTTGTATACGGAACAAATATACATACATACATAATGTACCCTAGGGCACTAGGCTGACTGGTGTCGAACCTGGGACACTGGGAAATTGAGAACTGACTGGAGATTCCAGCGAGAAACGAACCCAGAGTCTTTGGGGGAGTTTAATCAAGAAAAAACCCTAGAGACAGGGCACATTAAATCACTAAGGTGATATGGAATGAACTCTGACATTATTTATTAACATGATGCAGAAAATATGGGAAGAATACTATTATATTTGGCTGTAAAATGCATTAAGTTCTGAAGCCAGCACCAGGATTTGGAGCTCATGACATTCGACAAATGCGTTTTGAGAGTAGGCGTGTTTTCGTGGCGACACGTCAGTCACTTGGGACTTCTTACACCGTCTGAGGGGGATGGGGAGACACAGATGTGGTCCAGAAAATCCCCTACACACAACGGAAGACAGCCGTGGAATGGGGAGCGGCAAGGATAATTTAATGATTACTCGCGATTGGAGTATGTCAGACACATGCGAGTTGCACCATTGTGAATTAAATGCAAGGAGGGTAATTATCAAGCCATCCAACGTCAAAATTGAAGCAGATATAATAAGATGCGGAAGAACACGACCTATTGGAGGTTAGCGCATAAATTGCACCAAGCAAAAGGGGAATCTCCATCGAATTTGCGTCACCACTCGCTGAAGAAGGTAATTAATTCTAATTAAGTGACCGATCGATTCTCAAGCACGCAGGCGTTTATGGAAATGGCGATGCAAGACGGACCTGAAAAACATCATTTCAAGCCAGGAAAAGCATTTAGAGAAGAGATGGAGCTCCGAGAGGTTTGGGGACCTACTTTTCTTGTGGAAAGCAATATAAGGTCACAAGAGGAGGCAGTCGGGGTCAGTTGAATCAACTCGCAGGGCAGAGACCATGCTGCTCTCGTCCAGGAAAAGGGACGCGCGCACAAAGACTTTAACATTTCAAAGTTATTAAGTATGATAGCTGTGCAGTGTAGTGCACGAATTAAGAACAGTTAACGATAGTCAGTTGACCCAACTCGCAGGGCTGAGACCATGCTGCTCTGGTCCAGAAAAGGGACGCGCGCCAGCACTTTAACATTTGAAAGTTATTAAGTAAATTAGTCGTGCAGTGTAATGTACGAGTTAGGAAAGTATTACAATAGGTCAGTAGAACCTCATAACGAAGAGACAATGTATTGTTATACATATGTACGAGTGACTGTACAAGACTTTTCTAGAAGCGTACCGCTCAGGGAGACAGTAAGTGCAGTAAGAGGACAATAAAAGTGGTAATTGTACAAGTATAATATACAATGAACTAGCGCAGCGCAGAACATATTTTATAGACATGTTTAAATTGTTTAGAAGTGCGCATGTATAAATATTTCGTTGATACGGTTTAAGCATTTTCACGTAAATACCACTTTGTTAACGTTCAGAGAGATATTAAAGTATATCTATGCTATTATCGATAACGTACTGTACCCGTTCAAACCTTTTGAGCTGCTTGTCGTATCCGAAGATCAACTGGATCGCAGAATCTCACGGTCCCCGGCCCATAAACCTGGAAAACCTACCAACAATAGCTAAATGGGGGGTGCACACATCCTAAGATCATGTTTTGGTAATGCATTATGGATGGATTAACTGAAAAAAGAAGAGCTCGAGAAACTTACCATTCTCGGTTAAGTGGGCGTAATTAGTTGTTCAATAAAACCTCAAATGCACCAAAATATAATCCTTCTTCATAACTTAAATAAATCATCAAACATGGCTACAAAACTAACAAATAAATTTATTAATAAAGTGATAATAAAAATTAATCAACAAATATCACTATAATAAGTACATATGATCCGCAAAATGATTATGCGTAAATCCAATAATCGGATGATAAAAATAAATCACCGTCCCACGGACGTTAGAAGTACTCCACTTCTAATAAAATATAATAAACACATTATCAAACAGCTGTTAGCACAACAGCGCTTAAATTTACACTTGTTCTCTAGTAATGTCTGAACAAATATCGGTATTAATACTGCCAATGTCTTCAAATGACATTCCTTCTTACTATTACAAACCATCCATTGGTAAAAAAAATGAAAATTATATTATATTGATCTTCCATAAGATCACTTCTGTACAATAATCAACAACCTTAATGTAGTCAAAGACCTTAATGTAGTCAAAGAACGTCGTCACGTTCTTTAAACGTCACTCCTATTAATGATTTAAACGTTTAAAAGCTTTATAATAAATTAAACAAATTTTCATTGTCAACTAAGATTCTTTAAATTATTTAATGATTAACAATAGAAATTATTATTAAATGTTTAATTAAAAGCTATTAATATTTCCAAAATATTAATTAAGTTTGTAAAATATGTATTATTTAGAGGATTATTAATTATCAAATATAATTATTAATCGTGTTAATTCAAATAAAAAACAAAATTATTATTATTGTTTTAGGATCAGCTGTTTATCAAGAAAGTTATTCAATTAACTTTATTATACCGTTAAATTCTCCTAGTTATTAATGATATTATATTTAAATATTTTTAACAAAATATTTTATATTATTTACATCATCCGTGATGATTCTCAACCATCCAACCTTCCTTCTCTTGTCAACTACTGTTGTTTGAGTCTTCAGTCTTTTGACTGGTTTGATGCAGCTCTCCATGCCTCCCTGTCCTGAGCTAATCGTTTCATTTCTACATAGCTACCACAACCTACATCCGAGGCAATCTGTTTAACATATTCTAACCTAGGTCTACCCCTACAGTTCTTATCCTCGACCCTTCCTTCCATAACTAAGCTTGCTATTCCTGGGTGTCTTAGTATGTGTCCTACCAACCTATCTCTTCTCTTCATTAGCAGTCGCCAGAAACATCTCTCCTCTCCCACTCGCCTTAATACCTCTTCGTTTGTAACCCTATCTACCCATCTGATCTTCATCATTCTCCTGTAACACCACATTTCAAATGCTTCAATTCTCCTCTTTTCTGCTGCACCAATAGTACAAGTTTCACTTCCATAGAGCGCCACGCTCCAGACAAAGGCTTTCCTAATACCTATATTCGATGTCAACAGATTCCTTTTTTGTAGAAAGGCTTTCCTTGCCTGAGCCAACCTACTTTTTATATCCTCTTTGCTTCGTCCATTACTGGTTATTCTGCTTCCTAAGTAACAGAAGTCTCCTACTTCCTTCAGCTTTTCACCGGCCAATTTGATCTCCATAGAGGTTTCTGATTTATTTCGGCTGCATTCCAGTATTTTTGTTTTACATTTATTAATTTTCATCATGAATTCCTTCCGTAAGACGGAATCCATACCATTCAAAAACTCATTCAAATCCTCAGGCTTGTCGGCCAAGATGACGATGTCATCAGCAAATCTCAGAGTAGAAATTATTTCTCCTTGAATCTTCACTCCCACATTAAATTTTTCTCCAATTTCCTTCATTGCTTGTTCAATGTAAAGATTGAAAAGTATGGGTGATAAGTTGCAGCCTTGCCTTACACCTTTCTGAATACCAGCTTCTCTCTCATGTCCTTCAGCTCGAATGACTGCTGTCTGGTTTCTGTATAGATTGCATATCACCCTCCTATCCCTGTACTTTATTCCAATAGATTTCAAAATGTCAAACAATTTAGTCCAATCAACGTTATCAAAAGCCTTTTCTAAGTCTACAAATGCCATGAACGTTCTCTTATCTTTCCTTATTCTACCTTCCAAAATCAGCCTAAGACTTAGTACAGCTTCCCTTGTTCCTACATTTCTCCTGAAACCAAACTGGTCTTCACCCAACTCCGTTTCTATCTGGCTTTCAATCCTCTTGTAAATTATTCTAGACAGGATCTTTGAAGCATGAGTAATCAAGCTGATTGTACGGTAATCTTCACATCTGTCAGCTCCCACTTTCTTTGGTATAGGGATGATAACATTCTTCTTGAAATCAGGGGGTACCTCACCTGTCTCATAAATCCTACACACCAAGTGAAATAACCTGATCAGACCTTCATCTCCTATGCAGCGTAGCAACTCAATCGGTATATCATCTATGCCTGGTGTTTTGTTCCTGCCTAAGTCCTCTAATGCTCTGTCAAATTCTGATCTCAATATTAAATCTCCTTTTGCATCCTCATCAATTTCCTCCTCCCTTTCCATTACATGATTCTCGATCTCCTTTCCCTTATACAAGCACTCTATGTAAGCTTTCCATCTCTCAACCTATTCTTCCCTATCTGTTAGAGGCTTTCCATTTGTGTCCCTAATATTACAGCACTTAGTATTCTTTTCCCCAAAAGTATTCTTAATCCTTCGATAAGCTGTGTCTACTCTTCCTAATTTCAGGCAATTTTCTATACCTGCACATTTCTCTTTCAACCATTCTTCTTTCGCTTCCTTGCACTTCTTGTTAACCTCATTTCTCAGACGTCTGTATTCTGCTTTCCCCTTTTCATTTCTTAGATTCTTGTGTTTACGCCTTTCATCCATCAATTCTAGTATATCCTGAGTGATCCACGGTTTTCTACCTATTCTTTCTTTCCTACCAATGTCTTCTTCTGCGGATTTTGTTATTTCATTCTTCAAAATTGCCCATTCGTCTGCAATTGAAGTTTGTTTAAGGGTTTTGATTAGTCCTTCCTTTATACTCTTCTCGAATCTTTCGTTTACATCCTTTACTTTCAGTCTGTCTATTGCCCACCTTTTTGGCTTTTGACTTTTCTTCAGTTTCTTCAACTTTAATCTGCATTTCATTACAACCAGATTGTGGCCAGAGTTTATGTCAGCACCAGGATATGTTTTACAATCCAAAATATGGTTTCGAAACCTCGGCTTGACCATAATGAAGTCGATTTGGTAACGCCCTGTATCTCCTGGTCTCATCCATGTGTATATTCTTCTATTGTGGTTATTGAATAAGGTGTTAGCTATGACCAGCTCATGTTCGGTGCAGAATTCCATCAGCCTGCTTCCTCGATCATTCCTTTCACCTAATCCGAAATCTCCTACTATCTTCCCTGCTCTCCCTTTTCCTACCACAGCATTCCAATCTCCCATTACTATAACATTTTCATCACCTTTGATATACCTCAGAATGTCATCTATTTCTTGGTAGACCTTTTCAACATCCTCATCATCAGCTTGACTGGTAGGCATATAGACTTGTACCACTGTGGTTCACGTAGGTTTAGTATTGATTTTTGCTACAATAATCCGTTCACTGTATTGCTCATAATATTCCACCCGCTGTCCAACTTTCCTACTCAATATGAGACCAACCCCTGCTTGGCAATTGTTTGATTTGGTGCTAAGGACCCTATAGTCTCCTGACCAAAAGTCCTGCTCTTCCTGCCAGCGCATTTCACTAATCCCAACCAAATCCAACCTCAACCTATCCATTTCCCTTTCTAAGTTTTCTAACTTTCCACTTCCTAGCAGACTTCTAACATTCCACGCTCCGATCCGTAGAATGTCAGATTTCCTCTTTGTCACTTCTGTGATGTTAACCCCCTCTCGAGTAGTCCCCACCCGGAGATCCGAACGGGGGACTAGTTTACCTCCGGATTGAAATTTTACAAGGGAGGAGGCCATCATCACATGTAATTATGCATAGAGAGGTGCATATCCTCGGTAATAGCATTACGGCTGTAGTTTCCCGTTGCTTTCAGCCGTGCAGCAGAATGCAGTGTAGCCATTAGTTGGCTTATATTATCAATATCTTAACCGTCTATTAGACTAGTAAAGAATTGATTTATTCTGGGAGGCTGCTACTCCCTTTCAGAATAAGTAAAGAGCAATTCTACTACAAAATACTAACCTTCTACTAACAATTAAATACCAAAATTCTACTAAGAAAAAAAATACTAAAGTTTCACCAACAAACAAATACTACCACTAAAACAGTCTGTCACCAGGCCCACTCACATGCACCCTCACCAGACTCACTCACACACCACAGTCTAATAGAACAATGACATATAGCTAATAAACAAATTAACTTCATACTTACAACTAAAACTAACTACATACTTACTGTACTGTAATTTGAATTGACAATAATTACAAGAGAGTGAATCTACTGGTGAATAACTTTTAACAAAAGCCAATGTAAGCCATTTATTTAGGGCTTGCGAATTAATGGACATCAGCCCAGGTTCTTCAATGTATGTGGCATCTATAGGTAAAGCACTGCGCGGATGCGGATATTCACGGATAAACCCACGGATATCCGCAAAATGTTTCACCATGAGGATATAGTTTGCATGGCTGTGCGGATAGCAGATAAGCAGCGGATAATGTTAGGAGAAAATTTGCGGATGGTTTTTACAGTCCAGCCGCCAAGTGTCCTACTGACAATCCAAAATGTTTATGCTCTTAAATATATTGTCACTGTTACAAAATCTTATTACATTGTTATCATCATAATATAGTTGTTTTCGTTTCATAATTGGGCATACATACATAGCCGAACGGTTAAGTTAAGCTTATATAATTACTGTCTTGTTTCTGTTAATATTTAATAATAATTAACAACATTGTTACTTTCAATCCGTTTCCCAAATATTTTCGGCCAATAGAACTAATCAATTCAACTGAGAGTCGTTTCACAATTATAATGGACAACAAAGGTCTTACTTAATTCTTTACTGTAATATAGTTACTTATAATTTCCAAATGAACGCTTACAACGCGTATAATGACATTCCCTTCTCTGATATACTGAACAAACATCCACAGAATACGTAAACGAAAACTTCTCTCAATTACATAGGTAAATCTCATACAACATTTTTCTCAGCTTGTTATCAAACAAATATAGCTGCTATAATTCTTCACTTCGATCTCTTAATACGGTATTCTGGCGTAACAACTTCTTTAAATTGCATATAATGCCTTGTTTTCATAATATAATTATATATAATAATTACAGCGTATAACTCTTTCAGATATTGTGATAATACAAAATAGTCGACTCTAATAAACAGTGATGACGTAATGGTTTACTAGTATAAGTTACTCTAGATTTTAAATAATTGTTGTTAACATTTAATAAATATAAACATTCGTTACTTCTCTCTGGTCTTTCCAAAATATTGCGTTAATGCAATCAATATTCAATAACAATCTCTAAGAGTGTTGCAAAAATTTCGTAGAATATTCAAATGTGATGATTTGTCTAAGCAGATAAGATCTCTCAAAATAAAATAATTTATCCACTGATAAATTATTAATAATGATTGGCTAAAGTGGAATGTCCAAATAATGTTTCATCCTTCCACCAATCCAAAATGATCGATTGAATAATAATTTGAGTAGCATCAGACTCGAAGATAGCTATAACACAATAATTATATTTCCAAAATAAAGGATAACTGTTCCTAAGATTTGCAATAAAATCCTGGAAATGTCCAAAGAAATAATTCATTTCCAATGAAAAATCCTTTTCCTAGTCTGGGTTGCTTGCGTAAATTAATATCATATTCCAAAATGCTAAATATAATTCGGTAAAATTCGATAAACTTAAATAAAATTCAATAAAATTCAATAAATTTCAATAAAATTCAATAAAATTCCCAAAGAATTCATGAATCGAAATAAATTAGAAAAACGAAATTATTTATTAAATGAGCTTAAAACTCGAAGCCTAAAAATCAAAAATCCAAATCCAAAATCTTACTAAAATAAATTTAGTATTTAAATATCCAACGTTGAAAAATAATTTCTGGGCCTAAAATATATCACACACTATTATAAAAATGGTTTACGTTGAAATGGTGCAATGCTCTCTGATATTCTACTCTACAACTAACTACAAAAAGAACCAATAACTACGAACGAAGATTTCTGTCTCTACCTTACGATGACATCTTGTAGAAATAGTGTGCTGGAATTTACTGACGACACCAGTAATTCCACACTCAATAATCTTCATTATCTTCCTCCGGTAAAGTGCCTCATCACGACTCGAACCCTGATCTCCCATCGCTAATCTCCCTGGCTGGTTACGAACGTGGACCTCGCCTCGATCAGCAATGCCGCATGAACCTCCAAGTCTTGAAGTGCGATGAACTGCTTCAGTTCGTGTTTGATAGTATCTAGCCATGACGCGATAATGAAGTTCCATCTCGGAATGTTGGACTGCGCAATAGTCACACAACATCTTATAATTTTAAGATTAATGTCGGTTGCCTGATATTCTAGACTGACAATGTAACATCACGTTCTCTGCGCATAACTTGGCTTAGTTCATGATCACAAATGCGTTAGACACAATGTTAATTATTCCCCATAACGCTTGCATATCCAACATCTCAACAAAATGTTTCTCACTGAGCAGAGACTTGCTATACTAGGGTGCCGTTGTCCTTCAAAAATGAACAAACATACAGCGGGCCATCCCCTGTAGTCGCTATTGTTCTCTGCCGAGCGCTTGCAATGCTGGCACGCCCAGAGTGAAACGTGCTTAAATAATGTGAACGTTTTCAACAAAGAAAACTATCTTATTCTTACAAATATCGTCCTGAAACTTTTACGAAATATACACACGATGTTTCTCTTTAGTTTAGTCGAACTCTCGGTACTAGTTTCACACGAGAACTGATATAATGATGATATTCTGTTTCCCACATCTTCAGCGGACTTCTCATGTTAAATTTTGACCGACGGGACCGACCTCATCGCCGCCAAACTGTGTTCGCGTGAGACCCCTATCTTGCACATGCTGTTTTCGGGAACCCAAGTGTCGCAGGTCCATTCCCTACCACTGCATCTACACAAAGACCTCGATTTGATGTGCGTCACCACGCTCGTCAAAACCAATCGACTGGCGCCTCGTGAGGAAAGAGCGATAAATCATTCATTTCTTATATCTTTCTACAGGAGTCTCAAACTTCCTTCTCTGAGTGACTAACATAAATCCTTTTAATTTAGATCCTTTCTCAATAGTTTTAAATGTGCAGATTCACTCTTTTTAATAAATAGCAGTATATATATATATATCGATGAAGCTTCTCATTAAAAGCGCTCATGTTCTCCTTCCTCCTTGTTTCTAGAAATTGGATTAGCCAATCAACGCATTTCTCTTCCAAATCTGCATTTTGCTATGAGCGGCCAAGCGAAAATACAACGCAGGATTGCCTAACCGCGGCTTCGATCGCCATTTTGCCGTCGTCAAACACAATCTGAAGCTTCCTCTCATAATAAAATTTTAAAAATATCGTAGTTCCTCCAAAAATACTGCAATCTTCTCCAAATTTCACCATAACATCCAAAATAGCATCCTGTCCATCCTTAATCATTTAGAATTCGAGTTCAGTAATGTATCCTCATTCTCATGACAGGAGTGCCTTTATGGGAAGGTAATATGAAAACACTAGTGAACATGAAGAGCGATACGGGATCATATGTTTCGCGACCCAGAGGTTGACTCTGGATAGCGGTCAGGCCGAGAGAAGCGGGGCGCATGCGTTGCCAGTACAAGTGTCACAGCTGATAGGTCAGAGGTATTGATTATTTTATCGACCGACAACAAGAGATAAATTATGCCCATAAGACGGGAATACATTTTTTACACGTTCTGGTGTATTTTGACATGTCTGCAATTATAACAGGTGATGGATAATCAACTACTTTCAAGTAATTGAAATCTCAGAAACACGGAAATAAGATAATTGTATCTTTCAGTACGAATTTTGAGCACTAGTAGCGCGACGGTCGGTGCGATCAGAGATGCGAGCTTGCCTGCCAGACGGAGAGGGTAGATTGGATTGTATCACGCACGAATACACATGTATAGAATTACACCTGTGATCGGCGGGCAAGACCACGTGAATCGCGAGTGAAAGTTCGTTTTGAATAGATTGTACTACCACTGTACAGCAGGGAGATTCCTAGTGTCGAAGAGGACTCCAGTTTCAGTTCGGCATAGGCTATTGCGAACGAAATGGAAATGCAGTTTGTCTTGCCAGACAACTGTTCATTATAGGCAAGCCTTATATTGTTCTTGAAAAGTGAATGCTTGCTTTTACAAGCATATGGACATGTTGCTCATTCAGTTGCAATTCATCGTATTGGAAATGGCTGTATCGATACACTCATCTTGCGTGTGTTGTGAGAACAATTAGTGCCTCTATTCGAGAAGCATTTCTCAATACGAGTGCATGGATATTGAAACTACTTCATTATATGCAATGCCTAACTTATATGTGTGTGTGACCTCACAACCATGTTGAGTAATTTGATGTCGAGAGGAACGGCTGTTATGTGTTTCATTAATTTAACTATGAGCGGTTAGGCAAGATAGACATGAGTATCGCTTTGCGGGCCAGGTCACGAACATTTTGATGCTATCGGCATAGTTGCCCGCGTTGGTGAGTGTCTGTGAACACAGCTGTTGTATCGCAGTACAGAGTGTTTCACAATGACCCGGTTTCGCGAGGCTAGTGAACTTTGTTAATCGAGCCGATTTGGACGTCACTGCGTGCTGCGGTTGTTAGGACGTTATCCGAAGATGAAATGAACTGTCGTTGGTTTTAGAGTGGAACATTCAGTCAGGATGGGAGATGTCTGGAGACCCAGGGTTCGTTTCTCGTTTTTCTGGACAGTGAAATCTTCTACTGCTTACATGGTGGGAATAGTCATGAAGGACATGACTCTGTTCTTTCGTGATCTACAAGAATCATCCAAGGTACAGAATTAAGCCTCACCAATCGTAGCTAAGCATGTTTATTCTAACGTTGTCACGCTGTCAAATACATTTTTTTCTTATATAGGATTTTTGTAGAATGTCTAACAATGGAATTTAGGTTTGATCCTAGTGTCAAGTCTGATTCTATTCTGGACAGGGTTTTGATTCTACATAAAGGATGCACCCATTGTAATTAAATGTATTGTAGTTTGATTTTCTTTTGGCTACTGTAAATTCAAGTTCATTTAATGGGGAATTTATTTAATGCAGAGAAGAGGAACTTTAGGCCACTCAATATTCGTCATTCCATGTGTTTGTTTTTGATTTATATAGTAAATGAACACTAGTTTTATGTCTTTATATGACATTACTCACATTTGGGTAGACACAATTTGGAGTTTCTACTATATTGCGTCTACTAAGAAGACTGTTATACACTTGAAAGTTAAATTTCTGTATTCAGGTTTATATTCAAATACTGCAGTAAGCACTTTGAAGCTGGTTCAGTGAAGAAAGCGTTTTTTTATTTGCTAGGAATTTATATTCTGCTCTTCTGGTAAAGAGACGTAGATAATATTTCTATTCGGTCATTGGAGAGCCGATTTATATGTTCGCCCTGACCGATGGTGTAGGATGTTATTTGTCATTCTTGACGCTATTAGAGTAGATTTATTCCGAACTTTGACTTGATCCAGGTATTTTCTTCATTTTTTTTGAGATTTTGCATTACAATCGCTTTGATAGATTCGTTTAAGATCCATTATAGATGGACTATACATGTGTTTTTAAACACATTTTGATGACCCTTGCATACATTCACCTTATTTTGTTAACGCGAATTCCAGATTAAACTTATGCGGAGGCAGATCTATCGCCAAAGTTGTAATGGTTATTTAACACTTATTGATAGCTATGCATATTGATCGTGAATAATAATAATAATGATAATATAAGAGGAAATGAAATAATAATTTAACAGTGGTCATTTGAATTGTAAGGAAACTTGTATAATTTTAGCAACACTATTTCATTGTGAATTTGATCAGTTAATTAAGCCGAAAGTGGAATTCTTCGTTCACCAAGGGAGGTGATTAATTGAAGCACTAAAATTATATTAGTGCCAGATAATATAAACGATATGAATGCTTAGTGTAGCATGATACTTAATGGTAAAGCCATGTAAAGGCTAGTGTCCTTTATTATTAAAAGGGTATTCAATGGATTATTCTAAGTTTTAGTATGAAAGGCAATCCGCCCAGATGGATTTTGAAAGTAAGAATGATTACGGCTTAAGGCAATTTATTTCTGTATCGGTTCACGTTAATAGTCTGTTGTGGGAATCATGCATTTTAGGCATGTTGAATTAAAACTACCTGGTAAAATTTTCGAATATTTATATCACTGCAATTCTTAACAGGCGTTAAAATAATCACTAATTCCGATCTGGTGATGACTGTTCATTTAAAGGGGATGAAAAATTAAATTGAAGAATTTAACTTCGACTTAGCTTAACTGTTTTGTTGGAAGAGATGAATAAAACCTGAATAATACAGCAACCACAAATATAGTAAAACAAATGGAAGGTGTCACTTCTGAATCCTACGAAAAATACTAAGAAGGTGTTACAAAATGACTGTACATTTGTATTATAGCTTTAAATAATTATTTTCAGGGTATAAATTTGTATGTTTTGTGAATAAGAAATTTTTCAGGGATTCTATTTAAATGTTTCAATTGTTGCCAACAATTCTGTTGATCCATATAAATGATTTTTGTTCATATATTTGGGTAAAATGCAGTCAATTACATTGATGAATGTAGGGACTGGCATTTTTCTCCAATGTTCATGAAACTTCGGTAGGAAGTTGGGCACTCTGCCTTAAGTTATAATATAGTGAATTACCCTATATTTTCCTTCCCTGAATAAATTTCCTTTAGTCAATATTAAATCTTCGAAGTGTGATACTTTATAGAAACGATAAGAGAACACGTTAAGAAGGCCATTGGTGGGTATTTCAATGGTTTTCCACACACCAGGGTTTGCGTTCATCATTATTCTTGTGCTTTTGAGCATTCATGTGTCGTTCACCATGGTTTTTCTTAACGTAGTCTCAGATTGAAATTCCTGTACCCCATTTCCTCGTCTCACGTTGGGTAGAATCTGGGGAATTTTCTAGCCGGGGTTTTCAGGTTCTATGATCCAGTTGTCGTCGTGGAATTCCAACATGATGTTGGTATGTATTTCGGGTACATAGAATTATGGCTTCCAACGTTAAGGGGCGAGAATTTACAGGAATAACATTAAATTCCATGGTTTTATTGAGACCAATGTTTGGAAGAGATATAACTGGAATACCAGAGGGAGAGCCATAGCTTATGGGGACTTAGACAGAGATGTCATACTCCATGATGGTTGTATAGGCCGGTTGAATGACGCCATTTCATCCTAATGTCTGACATTGCTGTCAACCACGTGGATGGTGTCATGAACGGGTATACTCTGACGCCATTACATCGATCATTGCGAATTCTTTGAATGAACGTCAGAAAGTAATGCTGTACTGACATTTTTAGCACAAAATATTGGAATTCACTTGTGAACAAAGCGTATATGAGAATACTCACTTTGTATGGCATACATGTAGATACGAAACCATTAATAGATTATTTTTATTAATAGTGGTGCTATACTAGTTTGTAATAGGCTAAATATACGATTAGAACATTAACAGTGAAAGGAATAATTCGGAATCTTTACTGACGTATTTGGTCGACTGGGACATTTGATATAGTTCACGATTGAGCTGCATTCAAATCGCTTGGTGTAGTTTAATCCGACTGATGAGCATTTTTGAACTCATCGTAATATAGGATGGTTTTTGTTCATTTAAATTATGGTCAAATTAGGATCTGTAATATTATTATTGTCGATATAAAGCATCACACGTTTAGGAGTGGAAAATTTCATAATTATAGCTGACTTTATTATTAATTATATTTAAGGTAAAGCAATACGTTAAATAAATTCCCATGTGGCAGTGGATTTCATTGGAATGTTCGTGCTTTGCTTAGTTATAGTGATACTCATGTTGTTTGTCTTTAGTGAATTATATTAATTATACCATGTCTGGAGAAGAGGAGGTAGTAGACCTTAAGTCGTTGTACCGTATGCTACAAAATAAAATCGATGGCATACGTGATCATTGGACAAATACAAGTGAAAATCTTATACAACATGTAGTTGCCGAGAATTTCAGGCAAGATATTACTGGCATCCAAGGCACTTTAAAGGAATTACAAGATAGTTCTAAAAGAGTAGAAACCAAAGTGAATAGGGTAGATGGAACAGTAGATGAGGTCCAAGTGGACATAAAACAAGCTCATACAGTACAAAAGTACAAACGGACTTAGGCGCAGTTCAAACTGGTCAAATGAAACTACAATCATGCGGTAATATACTTCAATCCACAGTCGATGATCTTCAATTAAAATTAGGTAACGTTGAATCTAGTCAGGTCGATCTACAACGGAAATTAGGAAAAGTTGAAACTAGTCAGGATAGCATTAAATTCAGTCAGGATTGTGTTAAACTTAGCCAGGATAATCCTGAAACAGAACTAGGCAAAATTAAAACTAGCCAGGATAATCTTGAAATAAAATTAGGTAAAATGGAAACTAGCCTAGATAAAACAGAATCAAAGTTACTTAAAATTGGATTAACACAAAGTCAGATGCAATCAATCCAAAATCATATGCAATCTGCCCAGAATCTAATGTTATCTGCACAGTCAAATATACAAAACCAAGATAGACATAGTAGATGCCAGCCAGAAATTGTTACAGGTCCAGTTGAATGAAGCTGAACAATTTAATAACGATTTTCAATGAGAAATGCGATTAGAATTATCCAATAATAAGAGAGAGTCTAAAAATAATATTGAAGCCCTTCAATTACAAGTGTTAAATGACACAATTCACACCCAAGCATCTTTGGAAAACTTAAAAGAGGAGTTCTTGTTGTTGCAAACACAAGTTAGGGACCTCAATAAACTTATTAAAGACGACTTTGATGTCGATATAAAGGTAATCATAAACGACAATGTAGTCACTTTAAGGCAGGAGATGACTAAAATAAATGAAGACTACTTTAAAGACTTCAAATTGGAGGTCAATAAGAAAATTGTAGAAGGTGAAAGTAGATCTAGCAAGGAAATCACAGATGTAAGGGAGGACCTGATAAAAAGGTTGAATGTTAGTCAATCCAATTAAACTATCAACCATGATAGCATGGAGGATAGAACTCATACCTTAGAGGTAAAATTTGATCAAGGAAAAACGGAATTAATCGAATTGCGTGAGAAAAAGGCTTCGGAAATTAACCAAATCAGAGATCAACTTGAGAATTTAACAGTTGGGGACGGTATAGGTCTGGATAAGTTAAGGGACCAATTAAGGGTAAATTGGATTGCAGATTTTCAAACCACGATTAATGAGACTAATTTCACATTGCATGAAAGGGAAGGAGGTGATAAATATCCAACTCCTATGGCAAATAGTAGTCCACAGTATCAAATTAATCCAAATTTGAACTCAGCTAATCAACGTGTACAAACATGCACATCAACAATGACACATACAGGAGCAGGAGCCTACAATCTGTACACATCAAATGGGGCAGGCCACATTACGATTATTAGGAATTTTGAGGATAAGCCTCGTCGTTTCAATAATCTTGATGGGACGACACATATAGAGTTCATACGAAGTATGCGTGATTACTTTACTGAATCTCACGTGCCACGGGAAAGAAAACTACGAGTGGTAGAGCGTTTTCTTTCCGATGCACCACTTCAGTGACACAGAGCGTTTAGATACACTTTTAACGACTTCGAGGAGTGTGCCGAAGCGTTTATCAATCGTTTTTGGTCCACAGAATTTCAGAATAACGTTCGTTCCGAAATCTATTCGAGCCTGTACTCAATTACTGGTCCGACCAGTTACTCTGAGTAATTTTCCTGTCAGTAATCGAAATTAAAATTTCTTCAGCCTCGGTTAACTGAATAACAATTGATCGAGGCGATATCTCGACAGTTTCCTGTTGACGTAAGGAGGAACATAATTTCATCCGGAATCACTAGTTTAGCCGCGATGGACGATTTGTTGAGACGTCTGGACTAAGTGAGTGCTGTTACGACACCCACAGTCGCGAGAAACAATCGACATGAACACAGATCCGTAAATACTATCGTCATTGACAGAACTCAGCAAACTGACCTAGTCAAACCAGAGAACCGAAATTATGTTAAACCAGGGTGGAATAGGGACAATTACCGAAGGGAAGAACGTCAGAGCGATCGATACGCAGAACGAAATGATCAACCATGGCAACGAAAATACGAAGAGAGGAATTTCCATCGTCGGAATAATGAATATTATCGAAATAATTATCGTGATTGACCATAAAATCCCAACAATAGACCACGTACTGGTTATAGAAGGTACAAAAACTATAGGACGGAGGAATTTGAACGAGATCGAGAGAAACAAAGGCTCAGAAGTGAGTAGGAAAAGTCTAAAAATAATAGACGAAAAAATTCAGAAGAGAGGAAAAATCAGGAAATTGATGAGCGAGAGAGTAGACCTAGTACTAGTCGTCAGGGGAGGAACGAACACACTCCTGACGAAAGAAAAATCGCCAATCTCGAAACGCAAATAGGAATTCAGAATTTGACACTTCCATAATATATATATAAAAATTTAATGACGATGCTACAGAAAAGGTGGCAATAGAAGAACAAAAGATTTAAGGAAGATGCTACAGATGAGGTGGGAATAGAAAAACATTAGAAAATATTACAAGAAGATAACATGAATATATGAGAATGATGTTCCATTATTTTGAGAGATAAGTTTTTGAGTACATATAAGTCTGTTCCGAATTTATGTATGATGCCAAGAGGAATATGTAGCCTCATTCTCATGACTGGAATGCCTTTATGGGGAGGTAATATGTAAGCACTTGTGAACATGAAGAGCGATACTGGCTCATATGTTTCGCGACCCACAAGTTGACTTTGGATAGCGGTCAGGCCGAGTGAAGCGGGGCGCATGCGTTGCCAGTGCAAGTGTCACAGCTGATTGGTCAGGGGTATTGATTATTTTATCGACCAACAACAAGAGATAAATTATGCCCATAAGACGGGAATAAAAGTTTTTTACATGTTCTGGTGTATTTTGACATGTCTGCAATTATAACAGGTGATGGATTATCAACTACTTTCAAGTAATTGAAATCTCAGAAACACGGAAATAAGATATTTGTATCTTTTCAGTACGAATTTTGAGCACAAGTAGCGCGACTGTCGGTGCGATCGGAGATGCGAGCTTGCCTGCCCGACGAAGAGGGTAGATTGGATTGTATCACGCACGAATACACATGTATAGAGTTACACCTGTGATCGGCGGGCAAGATCACGTGAATCGCGAGTGAAAGTTCGATTTGAGTAGATTGTACTACCACTGTACAGCAGGGAGATTCCTAGTGTCGAAGAGGACTCCAGTTTCAGTTCGGCATAGGCTATTGCGAACGAAATGGAAATGCAGTTTGTCTTGCTAGACAACTGTTCATTATAGGCAAGCCTTATATTGTTCTTGAAAAGTATCTACTTGCTTTTACAAGCATATGGACATATTGCTCATTCAGTTGCAATTCTTCGCATTGGAACTGGCTGTATCGATACACTCATCTTGCGTGTGTTGTGAGAACAATTAGTGCCTCTATTCGAGAAGCATTTCTCAATACGAGTGCATGGATATTGAAACTACTTCATTATATGCAATGCCTAACTTATATGTGTGTGTGACCTCACAACCATGTTGAGTAATTTGATGTCGAGAGGAACGGCTGTTATGTGTTTCATTAATTTAACTATGGGCGGTTAGGCAAGATAGACATGAGTATCGCTTTGCGGGCCAGGTCACGAACATTTTGATGCTATCGGCATAGTTTCCCGCGCTGGTGAGTGTCTGTGAACACAGCTGTTGTATCGCAGTAGAGTTTGTTTCACAATGACCCAGCTTCGCGAGGCTAGTGAACTTTGATATTCGAGCCGATATGGACGTCACTGCGTGCTGCGGTTGTTAGGACGTTATCCGAAGATGAAAGGAACTGTCGTTGGTTTTCGAGTGGAACATTCAGTCAGGATGGGAGATGTCTGGAGACCCAGGGTTCGTTTCTCGTTTTCCTGGACAGTGGAGACCTCTACTGCCTATATGGAGGGAATAGTCATGTAGGACATGACTGTGTTCTTTCGTGATCTACAGGAATCATTAAAGGTACAGAATTATGCCTCATCAATCGTAGCTAAGCATGTTTATTCTAACGTTGTCACGCTGCCACATCCATTTTCTTCTTATATAGGATTTTTGTAGAATGTCTAAGAATGGAGTTTAGGTTTGATCCTAGTGTCAAGTCTGATTATATTCTGTACAGCGTTTTGATTCTACTAAAAGGATGCACCCATTGTAATTAAATGAATTGTAGTTTGATTTTCTTTTGGTTACTGTAAATTCAAGTTCATTTAATGGGGAATGTATTTAATGTAGAGAAGAGGAACTTTAGCCCACTCAAGATTCGTCATTCCACGTGTTTGTTATTGATTTATATAGTAAACTAGCTGACCCGGCAGACGTTGTTCTGCCAATCAAAAAAGTGTTGTAACTTTGTTTCTTGAAGGGCTTTTGGATACACAATTTTTTTTTCAATTTCTGTTAACTGCCTCTAAACTATCGGGAAATGAATGAACTAATCTAGAAACATTCGTGGGAGCGTGCACAACAACTCTCCAACGTTTCATCGCAATTGGATAAATGACATAAAACGCATACGGGATTTTGTTTAAATGATTCGTGCGCTGTCACTCATTTGTTGAATCTACTCGTGCTCTACCAACTGCGAAATTGATTTACTAAGCTAGAAGGGTTCACGTAAGTATACCCAACAACTCATAAAAGTTTCATCGGAATCGGATGAATGGCATATGAACGTACACGGGATTTTTTAAACGATTCGCGTGCCATCACTCATTTGTTGAATCTACTCATGCGCTACCTATTGTAAAATAGATTTACTAAGTCTGAAATCTTCTCTGGAGTGTACTCAATCATTCACCAAGGTTTCATCGCAATCGGATGAATGATATATGACCGCATACGCGACAATGTGGAAACGATTCACGCGCCGTCGCTCATTTGTTGAATCTACTCGTGAGCGACTTATTAAAAACTGGATTTACTAATCCAGAAACCTTTCCTGGAGTGTACACAACAATTCACCAAAGTTTCATCGTAATCGGATAAATGGTATATGAACGCATACAGGACTATGTTGAAACGATTCGCGTGCCATCGCACATTTGTTGAATCTACTCGTGCGCTACCTATTGTAAAATGAATTTACTGAGCCAGAAACCTTTACTGATGTGTACACAACAATTCACCAAAGTTTCGTCGCAATCGGATAAATGGTATATGGACGCATATGGTACTTTGTTGAAATGATTCGCGTGCCGTCACCCATTTGTTGAATCTACTCGTGCGCTACCAATTGTAAAATGCATTTATTAAGCCAGAAACCTTCCGTAAGGTGTACACAACATCTCACCCAAGTTTCGTCGTAATCGGACGAATGGTATTTGAACGTATACGGGACCTTGTTGAAACGCTTCGCACGTCGCCGCTCATTTGTTGAATCTACTCTTGCGCAACCTCCTGTGGAATGGATTTACTAAGTTAGAAACCTTCACGTAAGTGTACACAACAACTCATCAAAGTTTCATCTCAATCGATGAATGGTATATAAACTTATACGGGATTTTGTTGAAACGCTTCGCGCATCGTCACTCATTTGTTGAATCTAGTCGTGTGCTACCAATTGTAAAATGAATTTACTAAGCCAGAAGCCTTCCCTGGAGCATACACAACATCTCACCCAGGTTTCATCGCTATCGGACGAATGGTACTTGAACGCATACGGGACCTTTCTGAAACGCTTCGCGCGTCGTCACTCATTTGTTGTCTCTAGTCGTGTGCTACCTATTGTAAAATGGATTTACTAAGCCAAACACCTTCCCTGGAGTGCACTCAACATCTCACCCAAGTTTCATCGCAATCGGATGAATGGTATATGAACGTATACGGAACTTTGAAACGCTCTAACGTGCAGAGACAAACAGAATTCGACATCACTGCCACCTTTGGTATAAAACACAACTTTCCGCCATGGGCGGAGTGTATGTTATGGCGGTAGTTGCACAGGTTGCGACTAGGTGGCTCTACGTGCAGAGAGACACAGTCCAAAAGGATCATTTTCACTAAGGCTAGCGGTTTCCATGACGACTGTTTATGACTGTATATTGTGGTTATACATTTGTGTGTAAATTGTGGTTCTAAAATTCTAAAATTCCACCTATCTGGTCAAATTGTGAATCTATACCATACAGGGGCCCACCCTAACATTCACACAAAATTTCATCAAAATCGGCCCAGGCGTTTAGGAGGAGTTCAGTCACATACACACGTGTCGAAGAATTATATATATAAAGATGAACACTAGTTTTATGTCTTTATATGACATTAATCAAGTTTTGGTGGACTCAATTTGGAGTTTCTACTATAGTGCGTCTACTAAGAAGACTGTTATACACTTGAAAGAGAAATTTCAGTATTCAGGTTGATTTTCGAATACTGCAGTAAGCTTTTTGAAGCTGGGTCAGTGAAGAAAGCGGATTTTTTTTGAGTTGCCAAGAATTTATATTCTGCTCTTCTGGTGAAGAGACGTTGATAATATTTCTAAACGGTCATTGGAGAACCGATTGATATGATCGCCCGGACCGATGGTGTAGGATGCTATTTGTTGTTCTTGACGCTATTAGAGTAGATTTATTCCGAACTTTGACTTGATCCAGGTATTTTCTTCAGTATTTTCTTTTATTTTGAGATTTCGCATTACGATTGCTTTGATAGATTCGTTTAAGATCCATTATAGATAGACTATACATGTGTTTTTAAACACAGTTTGAAGACCTTTGCATACATTCACCATATTTTATTAACGCGAATCCCAGATTAGATTTATTCGGAGGCAGATCTATCGCCAAAGTTGTAATTTTATTTAACACTTATTGAAAGCTATGCATATTGATCGTGAATAATAATAATAATATACGTGCAAATGAAATAATAATTTAACAGTGATTATTTGAATTGTAAAGAAACTTGTATAATTTAGCAACACTAATTCATTGTGAATTTGATCTGTTAAATAAGCCGAAAGTGGAATTCTTCGTTCACCAAGGGAGGTGATTAATTGAAGCACTAAAATTATATTAGTGCCAGATAATATAAACGATATGAATGCTTAGTGTAGCATGATACTTAATGGTAAAGCCATGTAAAGGCTAGTGTCCTTTATTATTAAAAGGGTATTCAATGGAATATTCCAAGTTGTAGTATAAAAGGCAATCCACCCAGATGGATTTTGAAAGTAAGGATGATTATGGCTTAAGGCAATTTATTTCAGTATCGGTTCACGTTAATAGTCTGTTATGGGAATCATGCATTTCAGGCATGTTGAATTAAAACTACCTGGTAAAATTTTCGAATATTTACATCACTGCAATGCTTAACAGGCGTTATAATAATCACTAATTCCCATCTGGTGATGACTGTTCATTTAAAGGGGATGTAAAATTAAATTAAAGAATTTAACTTTGACTTAGCTTAACTGTTTTGTTGGAAGAGATGAATAAAACCAGAATAATACAGCAACCACAAATAGAGTAAAACACATGGAGGGTGCCACTTCTGAATCCTACGAAAACACAAAGAAGGTGTTACAAAATGACTGTACATTTGTATTATAGCTTTAGATAAAAAAAAAATTCAGGGTATAAATTTGTAAGTCTTGTACATATGAAAATTTTCAGGGATTCTATTTAAATGTTTCAATTGTTGCCAACATTTCTGTTAATCCATATTAATGATTTTTGTTCATATATTTGGGTAAAATGTAGTCAATAACATTGATGAAGTTAGGGGCTGGCATTTTCTCCAATGTTCATGAAACTTCGGTTGGAAGTTGGGCATTCTGCTTTAAATTATAATATTGTGACTTACCCTATATTTTCCTTTCCTGAATACATTTTCTTTAGTCAATTTTAAATCTTCGAAGTTTGATACTTTACAGAAACGATAAGAGAACACGTTAAGAAGGCAAGTGGTGGGTATTTCAGTGGTTTTCCACACACAAGGGATTGCGTTCATCGTTATTCTTGTGCTTTTGAGCATTCTTATGTCGTTCACCATGGTTTTTCTTAACGTTGTCTCAGTTAGGAATTCCTGTACCCCATTTCCTCGTCTCATGTTGGGTAGCATGTGGGGAATTTTCTAGCCGGGGTTTTTCAGGTTCTACTATCGAGTTGTCATCGTGGGATTCCAACATGATGTTGGTAGGTATTTCGGGTACAGTACCATTTGATAGGAGTTGACGGACATTGGGAATCACAAGGCATTTTCAAGGAACAGGGATACACTTGGGAACTTCAGATAGTTGTCACGAGACTTTCAAACGGGATACAGGATTATTCATGGAGGGTAGCTCTACAGAACCTGTAATTCTGAGATTCTGCATGAAGTGTCGCCAAGTGTGAAATTGTATGTAAATACCGTGTGTTTTTACGTGATTTCTATATGTAAAAATGTGTATTCTACAAGTGTAGTGATAAATATAATGTGTTATATTGAAAAAATGAAGCAATAGCTTCAATATGAGAAAGGAAATTGCAGTGTATTTCTCAGTGGAAAAGTCACGCAATATGTGTGTGTTCAAAGTGTAATTATGGCATGCTAAAATGGAAATATGGCGCGCATGACGGAGAATGTGCTGGCGAATCCGCCAGGATGAATACGTGAGTACCCAAAAACCATGTTTTTGTTATCAAAAATGTAATCCACTATATGTCAGTAACATCTAAAGTTGTAAAATATGCCAATGAAAGTTGAATTGAGAGAACCTTCATGCATTAATTTTGTGTTGAATATAATCAAGTTAAGATGTTCGTTTTACATCGAGTTGTGTGTAAATCCGTTAAAAGTAACGTAGAAATGGCATTTGATTTAAAAGGATTAATAAATGTAATGATCGTGGACGTTCAGTTATTGTTGATATAACTACCGTTACGTTGTGTCGAGATAAGGGAAGATAATGTCAGTAATAATAATGATAAATAGGTGGCCTCTGACTGCAGACAAATGGCTATTACTGTATGGGAGAATACTGCGCTGGATAGGAGGAAGTGGAGGCAGATAGTGAGAGCGGCACGGGATCGTCACGTCCCAGAACAGCCAACGGAGTGAGTGAGTGAGTGAGTATTGGCGCACATGGGAATGATTTTTATGGTGATTTCAAGGTAAAAATTAAATCAACAATGATTTGGATGTGTGAGAGGATAAAGTGTGAATATTAATTGAGGGTAGGTGTATGTTTTGCATTTTTGTGTGTAATGTAATTGTTATATTGTTTTGCTGTGTGTTAAGCCATGATTTTAAAACTCAAATTAACTCCTTTAGAATAGAGTTGTGTGTTGTTATTGTAGAGTTGATACCTCTTAGTTTCAAATCCAATATATGCGACTGCTCAGTGGGTTGAATGGCACACGCCCGAGGACTGCTGCTAGCTGGAGGCAGGAGCATATTTTCCATGGAAAATCTTCACGTGGGCACAACAGGCTTCCACTTGTATATATTAGATATATTGGCTTTCATAAACTGCTCACAAAGATCCAGGCTAGAAATAAGCTGCAGGGTAGGTTGTCATCCTTAAAATCGACAGTGCACTAATTAATTATAATTATTTATGATGATGATTGTTGCTTTAAGGGGCGGAACAACGAGTTTATCTGCTCCAGTAATTCATTTATATGTACATTTCAAATTGTTATCTGCGTATCATGAACAAAATAAAACAGGCTACCCAAAGATTCATGTCCTACACCAGGCACCACCTTCAATCCATACCAAGTACCCGAGCACCATTATATCTAATATAATAATAATAATAATAATAATAATAATAATAATAATAATAATAATAATAATAATAATAATAATATAATAATAATAACAATAGATTAAAACGACAACCGCAGACTTCTACATAGTAATCAATAAGTTCACTGATACCGTGCGCAAGAGGCGACTGAAATTTTATGGTCACATCTGCAGAATGGACAACACAAGATATGCAATAAAACTGCTTGATATAATTAATTCAGAGAAGATAAAAATCAGTTGGTTAGAATAAATCAAACGGGACTTAAAATAAATAAACAGAACCATGAATCGCAAGAAGTTTGGAACTCTAGTTACAAATCACTCTTTCGACGAAAAAAGCTAAAAAAGACCACTGGAAACAAATGGACGGAGGAACGTAAGAAGGGGCATAGTGAGGTCATGAGGAGATTTTGGGAGGTGAAGAAGAGGGAAACACCATCAACCCGAGCCAACAAGTTCAAACGCGCTCCGTAAGTCGGCAAAACGAAGAAGTAAAGAAGGAAAGAAAGAAAGAAAGAAAGAAAGAAAGAAAGGAAGAAAGAAAGAAAGAAAGAAAGAAAGAAGAAGAATAGACTATGTAAATGAAATATCAAGAAATTAACCAATAAAATTATTAAATAATATCAGTAATAAAAAAATTAAAAATCAAATAATAAGAATAACAAAACGTGTAAAGAAATCTAAATACCTGGGTGAGATAATCCAACAAAATGGCCTAGAACAGGAAGCAATTAATCTTAGAATCTGGAAATTAGACCGAGCCTATCACCTGACGAAAAATGTCTATAATAAGAAGTCGCTGAGCATTGGAGCCAAATTAAGACACTACAGCACGGTTGTCAAACCTGAAGCATTATATGCTTCGGAAACTTTGACTATGAACAGGCGGGGACCAGTCGACCAGTTAGTCAAAAGAGAACGCAGGGTATTGAGAAACATTTTAGGCAACAGATGGGTTGACGGGCACAGACGTTTGAAGTCAAACGAAGAGTCATATAGAAAGATAGAACCAGTCACGTCAACAATAAAAAGGAAAAGGTTGTTTTTCTATGGACACATTTTCAGAATGTCCAACGATCGTCTAACAAAGAAAATTTGGAATTTCGTGAAACCAAAGAGGAAAGGCATGGTTTGAAGAATGTAACAAAGACCTTCTAGAAATTGGTATTCCGGACTGCAAAATTATGAACAGGTGTGAATTCAGACACCTAATCAAACATTACCAGGGATTTAAGGTAGGGGCAGAACCCAAAAGACGGAGGGGACCTATTTCAGAAGATCGGAAGAAGGCGCAGAGTGATGGGCTCAAGAGATACTGGCAGGACATCAGAGCTGGCAGACGATCTAGAACGAAACATTGTTTTTGATTGTTACAGTACTCAGTAGTCCATAGTGGCTCAATTCGAATTTTAAAAAATAATAATAATAGAACAATCATGCGCCTCTTTCTTCCTTTCCTTGTCTCTCTCTAATGTGCTGAAATAGCTAGGGATCAACCACTCACCATGGGAGCTTGTGCTCGCGAGCACCTTCTGGCACGTATGGCGACAGCTCCAAATTTGATTTAATAAGCCCCATGGTGCTCGAAGCACCAGGTAAATAACGCTGTCCTAGATAGAACTTGAATTGGCGACACGTGCGGCAAGAGTTCCAGAGCCTCAAATTCTGGCCCTGAGCTACGTCAGCATGCTAAGTTTGTATCTTGGCATATTTGTGGGCCTTGAGTGTATCTCACTCCAAATAACCCGGTGTATTGAGTATTACCCATTTAACATTTGATTGCCGCTGAGCATGGCTGCACCAGCGTTTGCTGATTATTGTAGCAGGAGCCCCGCGGGGTAAAGTGGAGGACACAGTGATGACAGAGTGCAGTCTGCACATAAGTCAAGCAGCATTGCGTCAGATAAGCGTCACTGGAGCTCATGTTACCACGGACAGTTAAACGATGACTGAGGCTGCTGGAGCTGAGTCATATCCTACTCGCGCAACTGTACCTGTCAACGAAGCAGGCTGACGTGTGACACAAGTAAACGAAGAATAGTTCCCATCTCGACAATTGGTGAAAGGGTGATAATTGGGACTGGTTTTATCTCCCCTACGGTCATTATCGTACAACACGTGGCTGATAGCACGTCGTGTTGAATCTGATGACGACAGTTCAGTGGGGCAACTCAAGTATGAGGACCCGCCATGGACAAGTTGCAATACTCTCCAACTCTAAAGTGGCTGAGACACGATAAGGCCATATTGCGCGGTGCAGTGAGTACAGTGATATACTGCATTTATAGGCGATAAATCAAGCCACATCGGGTGACGGAAATCGTGAGATACTGAAAGCACAGGATGGCGTAACCTGGCCAGTGAAAGCTTCTCCTACATTAACTCAGGAAACTTACTTGAAGGTCACTGATTTTACTAGACTACCACAAGTGACTGGCATTTTAATTATATAGGCTACTTTCCATCTACAAGGGTGGTTATATTTTCAACTTCCGATGAAAAGACAAGTGAAAATGACAAAATCAATATATTACCAAAAGTTACGTAGTGATATGAACTTAATCATATGTAATAGTCGTCCTTATTTACGATTTAATTTAACTGAATACCAATTGGTATTTAATACAATATTACAACTTGTTGTTGTTTGAGTCTTCAGTCTTTTGACTGGTTTGATGCAGCCCTCCTTTCCTCCCTGTCCTGTGCTAATCGTTTCATCTCTACATAGCTACCACACCCTACATCCGAGGCAATCTGTTTAACATATTCTAACCTTGGTCTACCCCTACAGTTCTTGTCCTCAACCCTTCCTTCCATCACTAAGCTTGCTATTCCTGGGTGTCTTAGTATGTGTCCCTCTAACCTATCTCTTCTCTTCATTAGCAGTCGCCAGAAACATCTCTCCTCTCCCACTCGTCTTAATACCTCTTCGTTTGTAACCCTATCTAGCCATCTGATCTTCATCATTCTCCTGTTACACCACATTTCAAATGCTTCAATTCTCATCTTTTCTGCTGCACCAACAGTCCAAGTTTCACTTCCATAGAGCGCCACGCTCCAGACAAAGGCTTTCAAAAATAACTTCCTAATACCTAAATTTATATTCGATGTCAACAGATTCCTTTTTTGTAGAAATGCTTTCCTTGCCTGAACCAACCTACTTTTTATATCCTCTTTGCTTCGTCCATCACTGGTTATTTTGCTTCCTAAGTAACAGAAGTCTCCTACTTCCTTCAGCTTTTCACCTGCCAATTTGATATCCATAGAGGTTTCTGATTTATTTTGGCTGCATTCCAGTATTTTGGTTTTATATTTATTAATTTTCATCATGTATTCTTTCCGTAAGAATAAATTAATATTCATTAATTATTTATGAAATGTACCAGTTTCGACCATATTATGGCCTTCTTCAGTGTAATTGTTAAAGAGAAAAGAAACTTTTTAAATAACAAGCAAAGCTCTGTTATCAATATTTTACTTGGGTTTTCTATGAAAATGTATTATAAAATAGATAAAAACATATCTCTAGCAAAAATGTGAGTTTTAATTTCATGTTAATAAAAATAATTTTGCAAAATTGATATACATCTAATTAGTTGGTGTTTGTATATTCCTATAAAATAGCCTAAAGATTTCTTTAAAATATCTTGTGATTGTCAACAGGGTGCGAACTGTGTTTTCTATGTAATTGATAATGGCTCTTTGTGGATTGGATCATAGGTTGTGATATGTATTTAAGTTCTTGCTCCAATGTAAAATTTCGAAGTGATCCGAAATGAAAAAAGGTCCTTGACTAAAAACTGTTGTGTTTTAATTTATGGTAGTCGTCTTGTAGAAATTGTAATGAAGTCATTTATTTACCAAACGTTAGGTACAAACATGATTACTTTTTGACACAATCAACGTAAAGATTGAAGCATAGTTATATATCGACGGTGTCAATGCGTTACATCGTATCCGACAATGCTCTTCGTTTCCAATATTTACCTTATTATTGGTCAGGCCTCCAACCATGTTTGGATGTGCCGACAAGCAGAACATCCACGATAGGTTCATTTTCCTGTTTAGGGCATTAAAGAAAAATGATCTTCAAGTCATTGTACTGTAGAGATATTTATTTATTATTTATCGTGTGGCTAGCAACTAGTTGAATTACAATATAACAAATGTATATATAAATAAGTGAATCATATGTACAGTATATAAATCACAAGAACATACGTTGCGTTCGCATTCACAAGCTTTTCATTGTCCCTAACATGGGCCTATAATGGCGTCCATCTTTGGGCGCCTTTTTTAGTTTCTTTGTTGCTTTCCCTTAGCAACAATTTAGTCATATTTCCGTTTATTCCCGACGAAGAAAGACATGGTTTCTTTCGAAACGCGTCGAGTTTGATTAAATAAAACACGGTTTAAGCTCAAAATTGTACATTATGGATAACATGATATTTATTTATTACTAGCTGAAGTACCCGTGCTTCGCTACGCGTCATAAATAAATTAAAAAGTGAAGGTGACAGTTTAACAGGGGATAGGCGAGGTGCTGCGCAGAGGGAGATTAAGGATGGAACATTTTGTCCAACTACACAGTTCAGCGTTGACCGTGTTTTATAGCACAAATTTAGGTTTTACTCGCTAACCGTTGGAGATACGTTTCGGATAGAAAATGTAATTTTAAACCTCGTATATGCCATCAAAAGTGTGCTATTTCTTAGCGTTCACTTTTTATTTGAAATGGAAATATGAAAGTTTGAAACCAAAGGGTGTAGTGACGTCACTAAAATGGTCGCCATCTTTAAATAGTGCAAAGCATAGAAATCAAAAGAAGCCTATATGTTAACCAGGTAAATCAGCTACTTCCGTGTAAAATTCATGTAAATCGGACCAGTGGTTCTTGCGTGATTGAGTAATACACAGACACACACCATCTCGTGTTTAGCCTCGCTTCGCTCGCGTCATAGTCGTGTCATATTTTTATTCAATGAAATGCAGGTTCAACCCCGTTAACACCCCTTTAGAACCAGAATATCCAAAAATCCCTCCTTAGTAGACTTTTCGACACACAAGAAACATATCCCCTTCTTCTAACTTTAATAGTTTTGGTTGGTCGATGACAGTGAACATCCAAAAATCCATCCTTAGTGGACGTTTTTCTTCCAGAATTTCACCCCTCCCCACAGGCCCCTTAAATTGGATTTATGAAAAAACGGTCGAACACCTACTTATTTTAATTATTTATTCATTTATTTATTTTTAAGTTGATTGAAACTCGGAAAAAAATCTAACTTTTCGCCTAGGTCGTTTAAGAGATACATGCTCCGTTAGGAATCTTTCAACCCCCACTTTTCATCCCTTTCACCTCATAATATACACCACATCGAAAAACCATTAGACATGTGTCAGCTTATTTTTAATGATTAGTATATATGCCAAGTATCACAACCCCAAATGAAACCACTCGTGAGATATTGTTATTCAATGAAATGCACGTTTACCCCCTTAACATCTCTTTAGAACCTGAATATCCAAAACTCTTTCCTTAGTGGACGTTTTCGACATACAACGAACACATCCCCAAAATTTCATGTTTCTAAATTCAATAATTTTGGCTGGGCGATGATGAGTGAGTCAGTCAGGACATTTTCTTTCATTTATTTTTGAGAATTTCACCCCTCCCCATGAACCCCTTAAATTGGATTTATGAAAAAAAACGGTCGAACACCTATTAACTTATTTGAAGCTGTTTTTCCCCCTGAGTTTCGTGAGTGAGTAAGTGAGTCAATCAGTTAGGACACTTTCTTTCCTGTTTTTTCCCCCCGATTTTCACCCCTCCCCAAGGGCCCCTTAAAATGGATTTATGAAGAAATGGTCGAACACCTATTTACTTATTTTTAAGCTGCTTTTTCCGCTGAATTTCAAACTAAACGCCTATGTTGAATAAGAGATACAGTACATGCTCCGTTAAGAATCCTTCAACCCCCAATTTTCTCCCCTTTCACCTCATAATATACACCATATCGATAAACCCTTAGACATATGTCTGATTATTTTGAATGATTAGTTTATATGCCGAATATCACATCCCCGAATGAAACAACTCGTGAGATATTGTTATTCAATGAAATGCAAGTTTAACCCCCTTAACACACCTTCAGAACATGAATATTCAAAAATCCATCCTTAGTGGACTTTTTAGACATACAACGAACATATCCCCAAAATTTCAAGTTTTTAACTGCAATAGGTTTGCTGGGGGATGATGAGTGAATATCCAAAAATCCTTCCTTAGTGGACTTCTTTCCCCAGAATTTCACCCCTCCCCATGAGCCCCTAAAATTGGATTTATGAAAAAACGATCGAACACCTATTTACTACTTTTCAAGCTGATTTTCTCCCTGAGATTCATACTTTTTGCCTCTGCCTATTAAGAGATACTTGCTTCGTTAAGAATCCTTCAACACTAACTTTTCACACATACACCTCATAATATACACCACATCGAAAAACCCTCAGACATGTGTCTTCTTATTCTTAATGATGAGTTTATATGCCGAGTATCCCATCCCAAAGGAAACCAATCAGGAGATATTGTTATTCAATTAAATGCAAGTCTACCCCCTTAACACCCCTTTAGAACCTGAATATCCAAAATTCCTTCCTTAGTGGACGTTTCCGACATACAACGAACATAGCCCCAAAATGTCATGTTTCTAACTTCAATAATTTTGGCTGGGCGATGATGAGTGAGTGAGTAAGTCAGGACATTTTCTTTCAATTATTTTTCAGAATTTCACCACTCTCATGAACCCCTTAAATTGGATTTATGAAAAAACGGTCGAACACCTATTTACTTATATTTTAAGCTGTTTTTTCCCGCCGAATTTCAAACTTCTCGCCTATATCGTTTAAGAGACACGCTCCGTTAAGAATCCCTCAACCCCCAATTTTCACCCCTTTCACCTCATAATATACACCACATCGATAAACCCTTAGACATATGTCTGCTTATTTTAATGATTAGTTTATATACCGAATATCACATCCCCAAAGAAACAACTCATGAGATATCGTTATTCAATGAAATGCACGTTTACCCCCTTAACCCCTCTTTAAAACCCGAATAAACAAATATCATTCCTTAGTTGACGTTTTCGACATAGAGCGAACATTTTCCCAAGATTTCTTGTTTCTAACTTTAATAGTTTTCGCTGGGCGTGATGAGTGAGTGAGTCAGACAGGACATTTTCTTTCAATTATTTTTACCAGAAATTCACCCCTTCCCATGGGCCCCTTAAATTGGATTGATGAAAAATCACTTGAAGACCTATTAATTTATTTATAAGCTGTCTTTTTTCCCCTGAGTTTGATGAGTGAGTGAGTTAGTCAGTCAGTTAGGACACTTTCTCTCCTTTTTTTCTCCCAGAATTTCACCCCACCCCATTGGCCTCTTAAATTAATTTATGAAAAACGGTCGAACACCGATTTACTTATTTTTTAAGCTGATTTTTTTCGCTGAGTTTCAAATTTCTCGCCTATGTCGTTTAAGACATAGGCCTACACGCTTCGTTAGGAATCTTTCAACCCCCACTTTTCATCCCTTTCACCTCATAATAATGCACCACATCGAAAAACCCTTAGACATATGTCTGCTTATTTTTTATGATTAGTTTTTATGCCGTGTATCACATCCACAAATGAAACCACTCGTGAGATATTGTTATTCAATGAAATGCAGGTTTAACCCTCTTAAGACCCCTTTAGAAAAGAATATTCAAAAATCCTCCCTTATTGTATGGTTTTGATATACAACGAAAATATCCCGAAAATGCCATGTTTCCAACTTCAATATTTTTGGCTGTGCGATGATGAGTGAGTGAGTGAGTCAGGACATATTCTTTCATTTTTCTTCTTCAGAATTTCACCCCTCCCGATGAACCCCTTAAATTTGATTTATAAAAAAAACTGTCGAACACATATTTACTTATTTTTAAGCAGTTTTTCCCCCTGAGATTGAAGAGCGAGTGAGTCAATCGGTTAGGACACTTTCTTTCCGGTTTTTTCCCCCAGAATTTCACCCCTCCCCATGGGCCCCTTAAATTGGTTTGATGAAAAAACGGACAAACACATATTTACTTATTTTGTATGCTGATTATTTTCCGCTGAGTTTCAAACTCCTCGCCTATGTCGTTTAAGTGATACAGGCTCCATTAGGAATCTATCAACCACACTTTTCACCCCTTTCACCTCTTAATATACACCACATCGAAAACCCCTCAGACACATGTCTTCTTATTTTTAATGATGAGTTTATATGCCGAGTATCACATCCCCCAATGAAACCAATCGGGAGATATTGCTATTCAATGAAATGTAGGTCTACCCCCTTAACACCTCTTTAGAACGTTAATATTCAAAAATCCTTTCTTAGTGGGCGTTTGCGGCCCTTGAGGAAGCTGCATACCAAATTTCATTCCAATCCGTTGGGTGCTTTCTGAGATTTCGTGATGAATGTGTGAGTGAGTGAGTGAGTGAGTGAGTGAGTGAGTGAGTGGTACTTGACAAATATCTAGTAGATAGTGTCAAGCCTTTGTTATGCTATACTCGGTTGACATTGCTGTGTGAGCAGTTGAGTAACTAACGGGATTTCAAGTAAAGCTCCTCATTTTCTATACCGGTAGTGCAGGGCGCAACTGGCATCCAGACGGCCGTGTCTCGACTTGAGCTATGTTGCCATGGAAACTATCTGCCTTGCCATTCCTTCATGAGTATATTTTGTGAATTTATTAGCCTTTGCTGGAGTGCAAAATGGCCTAAATCAGAAGAATGAGGAAGACTATCGAAAATTCATGTAGCCAGTGGTTCCTTCCGGGTCCTAAACTATGTGTATGCAAAATTTGGTTGAGATTGGTGGAACGGTGTAGATTTGTATACGGAACCAGCCCACCCACCCACCCACCCACCCACCCACCCACCCACCCACATACATACATACATACATACATACATACATACATACATACATACATACAGACTTTCACTTTTATATATAAGATTTAACGTATGGCTAGCAACTAGATGAATTACAATATAATAAATGTATATATAAATAAGTAAATCATATGTACAATATATAAATTACAAGAACATAGGTTGCGTTCGCATTCACAACGAGATGTCCAGTTGTTGACGCCAGTCCAGAAAGGGAGATGCAGCAGAAAATAACATCTTGAGGTGATCCAGCATACTCCCTCATCGGACATTATTGAATAATATGCTCTACGGTTTGAAGAGGAGCTCCGCGGTTACAGGCAGGAGAATCATGAAGTCCCAATTTATGTAGCATGGCGTTACACCTGGCGTGACCTGTTCTTAGGCGATTTAACTTGACCCACTGGTTCTCTTCAGGTTAAATCCCGGAAGTCTTATAGTAGGATCTAGAATACCTTGATGTCTCACAGGATCAGACTTCCAGTTTTGGCGCCATTGCTCCGTGCAATTAATGTCAGGTATGTTACGCCATATTGGGTTCCTTGATCTAAGACGACTGTAGGAAAGATCATTAAGCACTTCATGAATTGGGAGATCCTGTAGGTGATTTTGTTGACGTACCTTTCTCCACTCACGTACTGTTGCTTCCTGTCGTCTTAGGTCTGGAGGTGTTATGATACTGATAGTGTTTAACCAGGGAGTTGGGGGTGGATCTCAGTGTACCTGTTATGACCCTCATTCTTTCATTCAGATGAACATCGATCTTTTTAGTATGAGCACTACCGTGCCACACTGGGGCAAAATACTCTGCTACAGGATAAACCATGGAGAGGGCAGTCGTGCGTAGTGAAGTTGCATCAGCACCCCATGATGTGCCAGCCAATTTCTTCATGATATTGTTCCGCGATTTGAGTTTTTGGCCTGTGTATTCCAAGTGTTTCTTGAAGGTGAAGCCAGATACTAGGGCTGAAATTGTGCTTAACTCTTTGCTGGCAGAAGGTCACTTTCACCTGTTGGTGGGCAATGCGGTTGCAAACATGATATTAATTTAGACACATACTTACGGGCAAATTTTCAATTTAAAGGAAAGCGAAACCTACATGGTGGTGGAAGTGATTGTTTTCAAGGGGCAAAATGTCTAGCTCATTTTCCCGTTATTATACGGTAGGGATGATTAAAACAAGATGTTCAGCAAAGAACATATAGCCTACTTTCTCCTAAATGTATGGTTATATTTATAACTCTATGTCCTCATCCCTAAAACCACCTCTACCACCATGTAGTGTTTTTTTTTTTATATTGATAATTAGCCAGTAAGTGTCAAAATCAATAATATATACTTTATGATGATTGAATAACAAAACTACTAACTTGTTGTAATGCATTCACGTCCGTTAACCTCTATATTAAGCCAGCCTGCAAACTTAAGGATCTATCGTTTTGGGTACCTTCCCCTTAAAAAATCCGCGCCAATCACAGTAGGTTGGTGCTGCGACCTAGCAGTGAATTCATATTTATCTAGTACGCCTATGGGTGTTCAACGAGTAGGCAGTTTAAAGTAGCCAGGAGGGAGGCGATCCAACTGGCAGTGTTTAATGATAGAGCGTACAGTCACTCGTCCTGCTAGAAGGACCTTCCGGAAGTACTTTTGTACACAGCGGTGCGTCCTTCCAGCAGGACTTTGGACCCATATGGCAAATGTTTGAACTGGCCTTCCAGCAGGACGCGTCCTTCCGGCAGTACTTTGGGTTATCAGAGCGTAATAATATTGCAGTTCTGGTACTGGGCAAACAATAAAAGTCTGTAAATATTCTAAAATATTCAATATGACTCATATTGACTAATACAATAACTGTCTCTTAACAACATATTGACTCTAAAATATATAAACGTATAAAGTATAAACGTGTTTTCTTATAGTACAGAGACTAAATAAATGTATGAGCGACGGCGCGTTCATCACTCGAGAATAAATAAATAAATAAAAAAAGCCTAGTTGTGTTTTTGTCAATATCCCACTGCACAGTTGCACAACTACACGTAATTTAAACTACAGTACCATGACATTTACTGATATCATAATTACTAGCAAATAACGAGCGACTCCATGCATCTCCGCTGTTTGGAGCATCGAAATAGGTAGCAAAAACATAAACACAGTCACCATTACGTATAATCGCCGCCATTACTGAACGGTCAGAGCTACCAACTTCAGACTTGCATGCGCTGATTCGTTACATTTCCCTCTATATAATAGAAAAAAGAACGGTCCTGCCAGCAGGACGCTTCGTCCTCATATAAGCAATTGAATTACGTACTCAAATGAGGACCTAACTTCCTGCCGGCAGTGCCTTGTACGTTCTATCATTAAAGGTAATCGGAGCGCGATCGTGGCTAATAGTCGAACTACCAGTATTACAAAATTGCCATACTTTAGGAGGCCAGGTATTGACACAGCGGTATATTTGGAACAATACTACCCTCATAACCCACAAGAGGACAGCACCGTACAGAGACATTAAGAAGGCTGTGGTTGATAATAACGTGTATCTAATTCTTCTATTCTCCTTTTCGTAATGTCTTCTGTTTATGTGTGGCGGCTTCGGTGGCGTAGTTGGTAGCATGCTGAGCTTCTATGCCCAAGATAGCGGGTTCAAACCCGGCCGAAGCCGTCGGATTTTTTAAGAGCGTTAAAAATCCCTCAGTATGCCTTCCTTCGGAGGGGAAGTAAAGCCGGCGGTCCCATGTCATAGATTTATGGCATGTTAAAGATCTTTCCACTAATTACACCTGTGTGAAACTAAATTGGATAGGTTAAGGATGTAAACAACGCTCTTAGGTTGCTACGTTCGTTGCCAAGAGCCGACTGCGGTGGCGTCTAGTAGCTAGTTCTGAACTAGGCCTAGTAGTCGTTGACGGTGGCGTTTGGCGGCAAAAGTAGGAACTATTTGAAAATTCAAAGTTGCAGTCTCTACTTGAATTAAAAAACAGATACACACACTAATACAGTCATCACAATTAACACCGGTTATCAGACAGATTCTACACACACCCAAAGTACACGGGGCTACATGACCGCGTTGTCGCAGCCCCTAAACTAAGGAACCAACCAACCAACCTGTTTATGTGCAATGCTGGGACTGTGATTTTATTAATAAACGAGTGTATACATTAGCCTCCCCTTTGAGATAAATGACATTTTATTCAGTATCTGTGAAAAGAGCTTGTGCACATCATTTGTAAAAGAATTCAAGAAAAAAAAAGTCAACTGTAGCAGTATTCGATCCCCCGTCAACTGCGTGACAGGCTAACACGCTAGCCCAGAGCTAAACTTATCCGTAACATCATGGCGATCTTAACTGATATATTAGATTCAACCTGTTGGCAAATAATGACTTTAAATAAACTATTTCTTCACTGCAGTACATCTTTATTATAGATCATTTCATACAAAGTTTATATTATTGTATCAGTAGGGTATATCGCATACAACATACTAAAACTACTGAAATATAAGACAGGCTCATGAGGACAGCTGCCATCTTGTCGTGTGGCAGATACAGCTCAGCTCTTTTAAGCCAGTCATACAGAATAATATTATAATATTAAATTATAATAAATAACGGATCACGACCTTCAGGATAGCTTAAACCACCCTAGGCTTGATAATCTGAATTGGTGGGTCTTAAGCTATTGATTATAATGGTTGCATAATTCACACGGTCACCATCCTGAAATGGCAAGGCCGATGACCTTCAAGTTTGGGTGAAAGACGCGTCCTATATAAAGGTATGTTGTCACCAAATTTGGTAGAGATCGGATGATTAGTTTAGCCGTAATTTGAGTTTACGTTTTGAACGTTTGAGTGGCCGCCATTCAGTTTTGGTAAAGATGGCGGCGATATAAAGTATGGCACTGAGGTGCCCTATGCTAGAGCTACCTCTGTACCAAATTTCGTTCAATTCGGTTTCACCGTGTTCGAATTGATAGGGGGGGGGGACAGACATTCAGAGTACACTCACTCACTCACACACACACACACACACACACACACAGACTCACACACACACATACACACAGACAGACACACAATTTTTCGCCCTGTGTTGATCTCATAAGTCTACTTTCATTTTTTGCAAAAATCGAAAGTAGGCTAAATATACAACTACTTCCAAATAATTTAAATTTAACTTACATACTAGACGATATGAAAAGAAAAGAATAAGGGAAATAAAAGACAGGGAAAAGAAATGCCTCCGGCCGCCGAAGAAAGGGATGTTGATTAATTTAGGGGCATTGGAACATCGTGCTCATGTAGCCCCGTGTACTTGGCGGTGTGTTGAATTTGTCTGAAAACCTGTCTTATTGTGATGGCTGTATTAGTGTGTATTTATAAGTCCAGTGAATTGTCCGATGGTAACTCATGAAATGAGATTCCTCGCATTCAAACTTGACAGGTTCTGATTTACAAAAGCACACACATCAATACGCCATCAAAAAATACAAAACACAACTTCACCATTAACATCAATACAAAACAAATGTCTGTAACAGTGACTTGAAAAAGCTGCGAACACAGAGCCTATATTTGAAAACGAGGTTGTACGAATAAACCAATACTGTAATATTTTTTAATGGACAGTCAGTTTAAAGCAGCCAGGAGGGATGCAATCCAGCAGGCAGTGGCCACAACATTTATTATCTAAAGTACGATAAAAACATTAGAAATCTGAACGCAATAAAAATCTGAAACCGTATCTCTTTTATTAACAGGGGTCGTAATAGGGAAATGAAATTAAAAGAGAAATACATTGGCAAACCCTGCATTCGACATACTATTGCAGATTATTCTTAAAGTAGCATTATTTTCTTTGTGATTAGATTTTGGATGATAAGGACCAAACAGTAGCTACGGCGGTAGTAACACAATTTGCCACCAGAATGACAGAATGACACCAGGTACCGCAATGGACAGAGACAATCCAAAGATATTAGTGTTGACCAAAGACGATATAAATTAAGTGTTTTAAGGCTAGCGGTAGCCATGACAACACTTGGGTTATTGACAAACGAGTGCTGTTCTTTGTACATATATCTGATCTATTATTTCTTCAAATAAAATGGGTGTGCATCCCACATTTAGCTGATTTCCTATGTCTTAGCCATTTTGGTGCTTACTGACGAATGATATTGTGTAATGGTGTAGTTATCACGAATTCCCTGAACTCCGCTATAGCATTTTAGTGATCACTACGGTATGGATTTAGAGAATATATTTCTTATCATACGAAATATTTTAGGGGCTAAAGAAGCCCAATGTGTTCTCAATCAATGCATCGTATTTAACATTAAACTGGGATTATACGTTGTTGCATTTACTTTAACTAGGTGAGATAGGTTGGATGGCTCCTCTGTTTGTTTAGGGGCTGAGACAACGCGGTCATGCAGCCCCGTGTACTTTGGATGTGTGTAGAATCTGCCTGATAACCAGTGTTAATTGTGATGGCTGTATTATTGGGTGTATATGTAATTCAGGTAAGGACTACAGATAGTCAGTTTTAAGTAGTTCCTACTTTTGCTACCAAATGCTACCGTCAACGACACCTAGCTGCAAACTTGGTTAAAAGGTACCACCACTACCACAACCTGGCGGTGAACGTTGAAACTTAATAGCGTTAATCAAATTTAAACTACAAATTTTACCTTCACACGAGTGTAGTTAATGGAAGGTTCTTTTACTCCACATACATCTATGACATGGGCCCACTGGATTTACTTCCCCTCCGAAGGGAGGCATACTAAGGGATTTTTAACGCTCTTCAAAAATCCGATGACTTTGGCCGGGTTTGAACCCGCGACCTTAGGTATAGAAACTCAGCATGCTACCAAATACGCCCAATATGAGATAATAGGCTTGGAAATACAGCAATACTGTTCCCTAATATGCAGCTATAGTAGCCTACACACTGACTTATGTACATGAATAAGCCATTTCTCATTAATCACACCATTTGTGCGGGGTTAAAAATCGTAAGTATATTTGACTCCAGAATGATGACTTTATATTCCACACATTGAATAATTTAAATATTGTTTTCTTTCAAAAAAGTGGATGCAATAATTTAAAAATTGAAGAGCTCTATGTGAACAAAACGTCTAAATTACACCCATTACAACAAAAATAAAGACTATCAGGAAAGTACTGTAATTGTCTGACTAGATCCTTGAGAAATGTGCATATACAGCCCTTTTTTTTGTTTATTTTGTTATTGATGCATTCTCTACTACGTTATTGTACTCCACAGTACTTTTCGCCTAGATTTACAGTGAGTTAATATTGCACTTGATTAACTTCAGAGCACTGGATAACTATGTTTGAAACTCACTTAGGGGCAAAGTGAATATAGTTTGCGAAATATATTGGCATGTATCTTTCTATAACAAGTAAATACACCTCCCGGGCAACGCCGGGTAAAATAGCTAGTATCTTATATATAAATGTGAAAGTCTGTATGTATGTGGCTGGGTGAGTGGGTTGGTTCCGTATGCAAATCTACACCGTTCCACCAATCTCAACCAAATTTTGCATACACATAGTTTAGGACCCAATAGGAACCGCTGGCTACATTAATTCTCGATAGTTTTTCTCATTCTTCTGATTTCGGCCCTTTTGCACTCAAGCGCAGGCTAATCAAATCATAAAATATACTCATGAAGGAATGGCAAGGCAGATAGTTTCCATGGCAACATAGCTCAAGTCGAGACACGGCCGTCTGGATGCCATTTGCGCTCTGCACTACCGGTATAGAAAATGAGGATCTTTACTTGAAATCCCGTTAGTTACTCTCCTACTCACACAGCACTGTCAACCGAGTTTAGCATAACAAAGACTTGACACTATCCTCTACTATATATTTGTCAAATACCACTCACTCACTCACTCACTCACTCACTCATTCATTCATCACGAAATCTCAGAAACCACCGAACGGATTGGAATGACATTTGGTATGCTGCTTCCCCAAGAGCCGCAAATGCCCACTAAGAGAGGATTTTTGTATATTCAGGTTCTAAAGGGGTGTTAAGGGGGTAGACATGCATTTCATTGAATAGCAATATCTCCCGATAGCTTTCATTGGGGGATGTGATATTCGGCACATAAACTCATCATTAAAAATAAGCAGACATGTGTCTAAGGGTTTTTCGATGTGGTGTATTATTATGAGGTGAAAGGGGGTGAATAGTGGGGGTTAAAGTATTCCTAACGGAACGTGCAGGCCTATCTCTTAAACAACATAGGCGAGAAATTTGAAACTCAGCGAAGAAAATCAGCTAAATAAGTAAATCGGTGTTCGACCGTTTTTTCATAAATTAATTTAAGGGGCCCATGGGGAGGGGTGAAATTCTGGTAAACATAATTGAAAGAAAATGTCCTGTCTGACTCACTCATTCATCACGCCCAGCGAAAACTATAAAAGTTGGAAAAATGAAATTTTGGAAATATGTTCGCTGTATGTCGAAAACGTCAACTAAGGAATGTTTTTTGTTAATTCGGGTTTTAAAGAGATGTTAAGGGAGTAAACGTGCATTTCATTGAATAACGATATCTCATGAGTTGTTTCTTTGGGGATGTGATATTCGGTATATAAACTAATCATTAAAAATAATCAGACATATATCTAAGGGTTTATCGATGTGGTGTATATTATGAGATGAGATGAAAGGGATGAAAATTGGGGGTTGAGGGATTCTTAACGGAGCGTGTATCTCTTAAACGACATAGGCGAGAAGTTTGAAATTCGGGGGGGGGGGGGGGGGGGGGGGTAACAGCTTAAAATACAAGTAAATAGGTGTTCGACCGTTTTTTCATAAGTCAAATTTAAGGGGCTCTTGGAGAGGGGTGAAATTCTGGGGGGAAAAACAGGAAAGAAAAATTAATGTCCTAACTGATTGACTCACTTACTCACTCATCAAACTCAGTGCGAAAACAGCTTTAAATAAGTAAATAGGTGTTCGACCGTTTGTTTCATAAGTCCAATTTAAAGGGTTCATGGGGAGGGGTGAAATTATCAAAAATAAATGAAAGAAAATGTCCTGACTCACTCACTCACTCATCATCGCCAACCCAAAATTATTGAAGTTAGAAACATGAAATTTTGGGGATATGTTCGTTGTACGTCGAAGACGTCCACTAAGGAAAGTGTTTAGAATATTCAGATTCTAAATAGGTGTTAAGGGGGTAAACGTGCATTTCATTGAATAACAATATCTCACGAGTGGTTTCATTTGGGGATGTGATACTTGGCACATATACTAATCAATTAATATAAGCTGACACATGTCTAATGGTTTTTCGATGTAGTGTATATTATGAGGTGAAAGGGATGAAAAGTGGGGGTTGAAAGATTCTTAACGGAGCGTGTATCTCCCAAACAACATAGGCGAGGAGTTTGAAACTCGGAGTAAATCAATCAGCTTAAAAATAAATAAATAAATAAATAAAATAAATAGGTGTTCGACCGTTTTTTCATAAATCCAATTTAAGGGGCCTATGGGGAGGGGTGAAATTCTGGAAGAAAAACGTCCACTAAGGGAGGATTTTTGTATGTTTACTCTCATCGACCAAACCAAACTATTAATATTAGCAGAATGATATATTGGGGATATGTTTGTTGTGTGTCGAAAACGTCTAGTAAGGAGGGATATTAGGATGTTCAGGTTCTAAAGGGTTGTTAACGGGGTTAAACCTGCATTTCATTGAATAACAATATGACACGACTATGACGCCAGCGAAGCGAGGCTAAAAATGAGATGGTGTGTGTCTGTGTATTGCTCAATCACGCAAGTACCACTGGTCCGATTTACATGAATTTTACATGGAAGTAGCTGATTTACCTGGTTAACAAATAGGTTACTTTTGATTTCAATACTTTGCACTATTTAAAGATGGCGACCATTTTAGTGACGTCACTACACCCTTTGGTTTCAAACTTTCATATTTCCATTTGAAATAAAAGGAGAATGCTAAGAAATAGCAAACTTTTGATGGCATATACGAGGTTTAAAATTACATTTTCTATCCGAAAGGTATCTCCAACCGTTAGCAAGTAAAACCTAAATTTGTGCTATAAAACACGGTCCACGCCAGGGGGTGTCAACCAGATAGGGATCATTTGGCTCCATCGGTGTAGTAGCACGTGCCAGTCGTATGAAGCGCTGTATATCGTATATCGTGTTGCCAACATATGCATGATACAACGTTGTAATTAAATTGCAAACATATCACTATATTTAGTCAATAAATATACACATAATTCCTAATTGACATTTCCTTGCAATTATCTTGCTCACAGACGATAATTACGGCACTTATCATTAAATAAACATTATTTCTACTGGGTTGGCGGCACTGACCATGCCATGGCGGCTCTGTTTATGAGTTGTATGTAATAATATTGGCCGTATACAAATAAGCTAAATATAAGCTAATGTTGTGTTCTATCTCATCTTTCTTATATCAAATTGTCTTCGTGGTAATGAGAAGTGAACAGTTCTTCTTCTGCTACGCCAAGTAAGTACGCTTATTTTAAGAATTTAAGTAAAAACGTGTTTCTGCGTGTGCAAAATATACCGTAGCCTAGTTTTGAATTTATATTAGACGCAGTGTACAGGTTACATTCCACTTGACATATTAATTAACTTTCACTATTATTTATCCCACAGGTAGGCCTACCAGATTCTGGGAACAAACAAATCGTAAATTGCTGTTCTCGAAATAGCAGAGGAATGTGGCAATTAGGCCTACTCTCCTTAGAAATGACCAGGTAAGAGTCTATGTTTCCGTTATATTTTCAACTTGATTACATCTTGCAGAGATACGTCCAGTACCATGAGCCTATTGCATATGTGTACTCAAGTTCTTGAGGAGTGTTAATAATTCATTTTACATTGCGGTAGATTAAAAATGTCATTGCTCATGGCAACGTGTCTAAGCTTTAATATTTTCCCCTTCCTTGAATTTCAAATTATTGGTACCGTATTCAAAAAAGATCACTTCTTGCACATGTTAGTTACTGGTGTAGTGGCAAGTATTCAGTTGGTCGAATATGTAGTAATGCCATTACTGATGTAGAACTGTAATTACAGGTTCTAAAATCTTAACACACACTGGTCCTATGGGTGGCTGTGTGCCCTTGTTCTGTGGAGAAAAGTCCAACATTAAAATTTATTTCAGAGGTCTACATTTTGGTACAAATATACAAATGAATGAAGCACCAAATGGTGAACGCATTTGTACTCTGAATTTGAAGCATATTAAGTTCATCAGAATGGTTTCATTTTATGCGTATGTTGTTATTTTAGAATAGGCTATATTTATTTTTCTTCCCATCATTCCATAATTATTTTTAGAAAATTCAGCAGCTGCAGCACTGTATTCATGCGTTGCAAAACTATTTCTCCTCTGGCAGAAGATTAAGAATAGAATGAGAAACGATGAGACATCTTTCAGAAGGGTGATACCTGCAGAAGCAGTTACAAAACCACTCACCAGACACATCAAAAATCTAGAAGATATGCTGGAGTTAACCTTAATTGTTGTGTAAGAGAAACACACGTGGATTAGTTACATTAATCGCAGAATTAAAATTTTAGTTTTTTTCTGAAAGGCGAGAGAGGCAATCATCATCATAGATGTCTATTACATTAATAAATAAGCTTCTGTGTCCAACTAAAATAAATCCTCATCAGTTTTGATGTGGTGTTAACTCATAAAACAGTGTAAAGAAGATTGGTTAATATGTTTATGTTCGACACTGGCGAAATGTAAATATTATGTCAGAAAACTGTACTATAATGAGGCTCATTATAGTACAAGTTTTCATTATGATACAGTTTCTCCCACCAATCAGAGCTCAAGAAACAGTTGTGTGACCAATTAGGTGAGGATAGCATCGCACCTGCGCTCACTTCCATGGCCCCCTAGTTTAAATTTCACTGCGTGGCGAGTGTCATAGTGAGGTATTCCAGGAGGCCATGGTCAAATACAAGGTATTCTCTGCATCCCATGCGCTCTGTTCAGTACATAAAACTGGTGAAATCTCGACAGATATTTATGAATATTTATGTTCGAACATAAAATAGTTATAATTATCGTCGAACATAAACAGTCGTATGCAACTCGTCTATAATTGTAATTAGGGGACGTGGTGGCTCAGCGGTGTAGCTGTATGCCTCTCACCAAGGCGGTCCGGGTTCGATTCCCGGTCAATGCATGTGAGATTTTCGAAGTGAAATTCCATGTCCTGTGGTTCGGATTCCACGTAAAAAGGAGGTCCCGTGGCTCATGATCTCGAGATTAACGGCCACGTTAAACTACAAGCTTCCTTTTATAATTGTAATTAAGACACTCGTATGGAAATTATAAAACTCGTGTCTTAATTATTGTCATTATAGGCTCGTTGTATAATGTATTATTAAGTTACAAGGTGCACATATAATAAGCCACTACAACAGAGATCTGAGTGAAATCACATGAAATTTTATTAACAAATAGGTGCAGGCTAGAACTATTACCACTGTGTTGTATTGTTTCTTCCAGTATCACAGTAAACAATTTGTTTTAAAGGACTCTTCACCTTGCATTATGTTATATCGTGGGATAGATAGATACAAGATAAATATAATTCATTTATTATATGCCAATGTAATGGTTGACATACCTATAGGTAGTATTTTATTCCTACACGTTACAATATTTTTCAACACGTAGGATGCTAATGTCGAAGCCAGTCACAGCTCGTGCTCAGTAGCGGCTGGTGTAGAAAATTAGTTGTGTGTAGAGAGATGGGCAGCAGTCGACTGAAAACAGTCGAATTAGTCGATAGTTAAAACAATCTACTTATTCGACTGCTTTTAAAAAACAGTCGAATGAATTCAACGACTACTCACCGTATCATAAACAAGTCGTTTGCAAACGACTGATCTCAAAACAATCGTTGGTAATCATTGGAATGAAACAAGTCGTTGGCAAACGACTAATTCTAAGCGAATGGAATCATTCGAATTGAAGTAGTCGTTGTAAACGACTGATCCCAAAGCAATCGTTGGAAATCATTGGAATGAAACAAGTTGTTGGCAAACGACTAATTCCAAGCGAATGGAATCATTCGAATTTAAGTAGTCGTTCTAATCAAACGACTTCTTCAGGATAACTTCATGCTACAATTCATTGTGCTGTATGTTTATTGTAAAGCTTTAATTAATAAGTTAAGTATACCTGTAGGTGCCTATAGTTTTATACAGTTCATTGATTCTTTCAATGAAATAGCCTAAATCCAGTTGTCCAAGTTATTGGAAATGTTAAGCATTCAATATTTAGGTTATGCTTGAACTCCAGATACCGGTTTTCTGGCCCATCATCCCAGGCAAGCCTCCCAGTCAGATTGATCATTTGGCTGTAATTTTGAATTAGAGTAAGGTTGTAGTATGCGTGGTCAGATTTAGACAATAGCCTACTCCATGAAGGGGTCATGGCTACGCCTTCTATGTTTGTTTATTGAATAGAGTAACTGAAATGAGGGATGTATACTGATTTTAAGATTTGTGGAATGAGTCTATGAATTTTTAATAGAATTTAATGAAGTCTTCAGTAAAGTAGAAGGAGACATGATCGTGTTTAGACAATAGCCTACTCCATGAAGGGGTCATGACTATGCTTTCTGTGTCTGTTTAAGGTGTAGTGTGGCTGAAATGAGGAAGGTTTACTGATTTTGGTGTTTGTGGAGTAGTCTTTTCGTTTATAATTTAGAATTGTGAAGCTCGTTGCGGAGTTGTTTTATGGATTTTATTGCTCTGCAAATGAAGTGTATTAGGGGGTTCTGGGTTTGGTTTAGCTGTAGTTTACAGGGTTATGGCTGAGAGTTGTTGTAGCAGGCCTAACAACTGTGTCAGAGCAGTGGCGTGCTGTGTGGGAGGGGGGGGGGGGGTTAGTGGCAAAGACATGAGGGCAGGGATGGAAGAGTTTATGTGTTCCCTCACAGTTGGCGCACTTAGGCTTATCTCGAGGTACGGTACAGATAGAGTGGTGATGTAAATCTCCAGCGGGTACTGTGAGGACAGCTTGGCGGCTGTAGGTGTCTATAGTTTTATACAGTTTCTTGTTCGTAGATTCTTTCAATGAAATAGCCTACGTCCAGTTGTCCAAATATATATGTATGTCATTTCATTGGAAATGTTAAGCATTCAATATTTAGGTTATGTTTGAACACCTTAACACAGTCTATACACTTTTAATGAGAATTGGGAGCATTCTTGAATTATTACACAACTTGAACATGGGCTTACCAATTATGGCTTAGAGTTCTATTTATTTTATGATTGAATTTCATTCATTTATTCTAGCGCGTGATAAATGAATTACAAGAAAATTATTATGAAATTCTACCCATAGCGTGATGGTAATGATCGATGCAAACATAGAATAGATTTTCCAGGAAAATTAAATCAGAAAATATTTTATATTGGGATCCAATATTAATAGCATTTTAGCAAGTCGGAGGGTGTGTACGCTCAAATTGATTCTGGTTGTCAATTGGTTTGTAGAGATGGGCATCAGCAGTCGACTGACAAAAGTTAAAACCATCGACTTGTTTGACTGGTTTTAGAAAACAGTCGAATGAATTCAACGACTACTCACCGTAACATAAACAAGTCGTTTGCAAATGACTGAACTGATCCCAATTGTTTTAACATGCTCTGAGCGCTGGCATAGTTTTATGTTCTGGTCATAAATTGTTTGTATTCACATGGTTGCCAACATCTCCACTGAAAGTTCGCTCTCGTTACTGTTCTAAAGTGCTCTATTGTCGTGTCTCGTGTGTATTTATTCTAGGCTGTCGTGTTCTTGTTCAAGTTGTATTTCAACTCTACACTCTTAGTACGGTATTTTCTGCAAAACAACTAAGAAATAAAAGGCACGTCACAATTTTGGCTATGGAATTGTTACCGGTACTTTCAGTTCTAGTAATTTAATTAAGTATTGCTCTATTGCTTCACTTATTCAGAGTACATACAGGTAATGTGTCCTATACCAATATCGGGGAACATTTACTCATTGCAACATTGGATATAATGGCTGCACTATACACAACGCCGCAACCTCCATTCGAAGCACAGTAAAAATAAATAACTTGGATCAATTTCAATTTCTTTTTAGTACATATTATTCTTAAAAATAAATGGGACCAACCAGGTGGTATAGTTCTTGGTTGACACTTCTGGGGTCATGTTTGATTGCTGAATGTCAAGAAATCTAATTCTAGTCTCAGGGTAAGAACAGGGTACTCACAGCCTAGTGAGTTAAACCGGGAAATGTTGGGTTTGATTCTCCACTTAGCCACCCAGCAAGTGGTTTATCATGGGTTCCCACACATACAGAATATAAATTTCTAGGTAATTCCTATCTTGACTGCCTCCTGTAAATCCGTAAACAAGTAGGGTAGTCGTATTCATTCATTCCTATTCATGAGCTTAAATGGCACTCTGTCAAACGCATACATGTGTCAGAATCCAACACAACACAAAATAACATAATGACTTGATTTTGTCTGCTGTTAATTCATTTTATGGGCTTGGGACATCTTGGTCATCAGCCCCATGCAGTTGGGTGTGGGTAGAATTGCTCCAATTATGTGATGACTGAAGCCTCCGTGGCTTAGGCGGCAGCACGCCGGCCTCTCACCGCTGGGTCCGTGGTTCAAATCCTGGTCACTCCATGTGAGATCTGTGCTGGACAAAACGGAGGCAGACAGGTTTTTCTCCGGGTCCTCCGGTTTTCCCTGTCACAATTTCATTCCAGCAACACTCTCCACTATCATTTCATTTCATCTGTCATTCATTTAATCATTGCCCCAGAGGAGTGCGTCAGGCCTCGGCAGCCGGCACAGTTCATATCCTCGCCGCTAGGTGGGGGCTTCATTCATTCCATTCCTGACCCGGTCGGAGACTGGAAGCAGGCTGTGGATTTTTTTATGTGATGACTGTAGTAGTGTGTGTAGCTTTATAAAGGACAGGCTTGGGGAGGTGCCCCAGGAGTTGAAATAAGGTACTACCGGATTTCCATCAGGAAAGGAATAAAATAAAATAATGTTGAGGCCCACAGGAGAGATCTGCAGAATATCTTGGCTGAGTGGACAGGGAATTTGTAACTGTTCCTGTTGGTATTTCAATTTCATTTTAGTACATATTATTAAAAATTCTTAAAAATAAATTTCCCTAACTATGGCTGCCACCTTTCCAGTCCTCATCTGAATTACAGAAAGTATAGCCTACACACTACTACAGATACCACAATAACAGAGATTATCATATAAATCCTATACACTTCCAAATATATGGGGCTAAATGAATATGTTATCAAAAGCCCTAAAATTAATATCAAAAACACAATGATTCTACAATAAGAGATTCTTTTAAAATATAGTTATAGTAGGTGCAAACATACACATAACAGCAAATTCAAGTTCTACATTTCAAGCATTACACATTTATTAAGTTAACTGTTTCAACATACAAACTTTCATGTGTTGTAGGAATTAGCGGTTCATCGGTGTCAGCCATGGCGTCAAGGAGGTAATAGGTCCATTATCATGTGCTGTAGCCTACCGTTATACCTTGGCAAGAAAGAAGAACATGCCTCAACACATACTTTTAAAAGGACCAGATTTGATTACTGTATTTTTGCTAATTTTGATTTTGGCTCTCCCTGTTATTTTTTCTTCGTTGACAAACTTTTTAAATAAAAAATGATGATTTCTAGCAGTATTGAGTGTGTGTTTCTTGTTTTTCATTGAAAGTCCTATTTCTCCTTTCCCCTTCACAGCATGTCATAGAATTTACTGTATTAGTGTGCCATGAAATTTGTTTATGTACATGTACTTACTGTATTTCACCCTTCAAAATTGGTGGACTGGATGTATTTTAAAGGGAATATCAAATGAACTACTGTATATAAATTTTGTGATATCCAATTATTTTTCTGAAACTAATGAATTTGGCATTAATTACACTAACAATTTTAGTGTGATGAGGATCAGGTTACTGTACACCACCTATTTCCTTAGTATTCTCTCTTAAAATTTTCCTGTTATTGCGAACAGCATCAAGCATTTTAAGATATGAATATTCTCCCTTCCCAGTACTTTTCTTTTCTAGTTTAATCTCGGAACTAATCGGTTATAATTGGGCCTACAGTGGTTAATTGGAAGGGACCATTTTTTTAAATTGAGTAATAATATGCTGCAGACCTTATAGTAGCCTAATTCTTGTCAATGCAATATGCTCCAATTGCAACTGAAAGAAATGTAAACATGTAAATTATTGATGAGGTCATGTCCTAAATGCTATGATTGCTCATTTCAGAGTTCCGGAATTCACAATTTCCTACTTTGGTATTATAAAAAAACTGTTATTGCTATTTTGAATGTGATTTATTTCGTGTAGATCATATTATTATCTCCACACTTAAAAACGTGTGCTATAAGTATTGGGAAGATTGTGATTTTCGGAACATTGAAGTGGGCAGAGCAGTTAGGACGAGAATATTTAGCGGAACGAGGGGAAGGGGTGGGGTAGGCTACCCGCACGGCCGTGCTCAACTAGTACCGCGGTCAAACACCAGACAGCGCTGAAGTCTTACGTGCCAAGAATTAGCATGGCTGTCGGCTATCTGTAGTAGTAGGTAATCTGTGGTCCACGCCGAGCGGTGTAGTTGGACAAAATGTTCCATCCTTAATCTACCTCTGCGCAGCACCTCGCCTATCCCCTGTTTTAACTGTCACCTTCACATTTTATTTGATTTATGACGCGTAGCGAAGCACGGGTACTTCAGCTAGTTAGGTATAAACCCCATCACCACTAACCTAGCAGACCAAAAGATGGATTGTTAATTGTGTTTGTTAGAGTTAGACTATTAGAGTTAAGGTTCAAATAATAAAAAGTGTGTCCTGTTGTTTTAATATTTATAGCAATAAGTATTCAATTCAAACATTCAAAAATGACACTGTGCAAATAATATTAATTAAATAGATCTTAATAATTATACATAAAAACCAAAGTTCAACTAGCAACTTCAATGTGAAGGAAGAGCTTGAAGATCAGCAGCGAACTTAGGACTGTCTGGTTCAAGATTGCTGAGTCTCAAACGAAGATCGTTTTCCACTGTACGGAGCCTATTCCGGTATTTATTCTTGAGATAAACAAGTGAAGAAAATTCAGTCTCACACAAGTACGAAGTAGTGAAAGACAGTAAAAATATAACTGCTTTGTCAGCTATGTGTGCATAGGCAGCTCGACTCTCAACCCAAATGTTCATAAGAGCCAATTTTGAAAAAGTTTGCCTTAGTTCTGAATCACAATTCAATTCATAAAACTGCTCCTTATCTTTGGACTTAAAGTCCTCCGGCAACATATCAATGTTTTTATATTTTTTATTTTTTTATTTTATATATATACTAGCAGAAGTACCCGTTCTTCGAACGGTGTTCGTTGTTAACACCAGACATTATCAATTGAGCTACAGTTGCAATGGTTAGCGGTTTGTCATTCCTTCAAGTTTATCAGAACGAAGTTAATTGTCTGGGAATATCACACACACGGTTAATTTAAGGCCCTTAAAATGTAGTTTTCGGAGACCCCTTATAGATTCCCGAATTTTGTGTCTCACATTGAGAAGCGCAACATATGCTTCGGTCGTCCTTCTAGGATAATTTTTATATTTCGCCTATTTTAGCATGTATTGAGAAGTTTTTCTCTATATCCACCCTTCTACTGTATGAAAAGTGCGGTGAAGAGATTTATAAATGATTGGTGTATTGACTCTCATGGTTACCATACCTAATTTTACGATGCTCCAAGCATCCGAACACGAGTTATAGGCGTAGGCTACATAAAGATACAAAGAAAGACAGGCAGACAATTCTATTGTCTACAACATATTACCGAGATATCCAAATATGGGTATATCTACCACACAGTATCAAACAAAATCATCCTTACGATGACCCGTTTGTTGACAAAAAAAAAAGTTAAAATGTGCTCTCAGACTAAATTCACCTAACGTGTACTTCCTGACGGGAAATAGAATTGAAAGCCTTGTAGACGAAACGCAATACACGTCACATAAAAACTGACCCTCTACGTTGTGCTAGATGCCCATACACAGGAAGACCCCTTTCATAAATTATAAAGGCTGTGGTGCATGAAAATTCAGGTTCTTTAGCCTCAAATTGCCCAAATTCATAAAAGCCGCAAAAAATGCTGGTTCAATTCAAGAATGTTTGAAACTAATGATGCTGTTTGGAGATATAATATACCTTTTGTACTATATGTCGAACGTGAAAATTGCATGAAAAAATTCTAGGTTACCCCTTGACCCCCTTAATTGCATTGATGAATTGTACAGTCTACGTTAGTTCCGTGATAACCATATAGCCATTTGCAAACTTTCACAGAAATGTAATAAATGGAGTGACATTGCTTCTTACAGAAATAGAAGGAAAGTTGTAAGCCACCCCTTGAGATAATGTTCTCATGGTTACCGATTTGCATTCCTTCATTAGTTTATTAAATTAAATTAAATTATTTTTCTGGGAATATTTTCAGAAACTGTTGGATTTAGAGCCTTATAATGTAGTTTTCGAGGAACATTTAGGGCCCCCGAGTTTTGTTTCTGGCACCGAGGGGATTTGTCTCGTCGTTGTACGCCATAATATAATACTAATAATATAATATAGGGAGAAATTATAACACCTATATTTTTTATTATTAATGCAGCCAATGGCCATGTACTTTTCTTTTCAGGACTGGTCAGGGAAGGGATATTATCAGAGAAAGAAGCATTCAATCACGCATGAGCAAAATGGAAATGGCCTACCATTTAACTAAGGACATCTATAAGAAAAGGTCAATATCCTTCAACGCAAAACAAGAACATTACTGCAGTGTCATCCGTCCGGAGGTCTTGTATGCTTCTGAATGCCTCACGATGAACAAAAAAGGCTTGGTCGAGAAACTGGAGGCCAAAGAAAGAAACATTTTGAGAAAGATATTGGGTTCCATCAAAGACAATGGGGAATACAGAAGACGGCATAACCATGAACTATATACTCATGTGGAGAAGATAAGTAACGCCATCCGGAAGAGAAGGATACCATTTTTTTTGGGCATATGAAACGAATGAGCCCAGCGAGTCTGACCAACCGCAACATAACTTACATTCAGGAGAGGAAAACAAAATGGGCCTGGTTCATAGAACTGGATAAAGATCTGAAAGAAGTGGGGATTACACCAATAGACATTCAGGAGCGCGTCCCTCTCAAAAGGAATCTTCAAGCTTGCAAAGGTTTCCAAGAAAAACTGAAGCTGAAAATGGGAAAGATTTGGACCCAGGAACGGAAGGAAGTCCACCGAGAACGAATGCGGGCGTACTGGGCAAACATCAAAGCCAGTAGGAGACAGTGGGAATGACGCGGTCCATAGATGGCCTATACGAAATGAATGAATGAATAATATGGGGATAGGAATATAATAGACCTGCCGTACCACACCCGCAGGTGTAAATCACATGGAAAAATTCTAGAGTACCCCTTGATCCCATTAAGGGCGTTAAACGTATTGATGTATTTTACGGCTTAATTTGGTTCCGTGATAACCTTCTAGCCGTTTAAAAACTTTCACACTAATGTAATTAATGGAATTGCATTGCGTCTTACAGCAATAGATGGACCTCTGAGAATCTGTTGCCATGGTTACTGGCTTGCATTTGTTCATTAGTTTATTAAATGAAATTATTTTCTTGGGAATATCTCACAAACGGTTGGTCTTAGGGCCTTAAAATGTGGTATTCGGGTACCCGAGTTTTGTCTCTCACATTGAGGGGATGAAAATGAGCTTTGTCTCGTCCTTCTACGCCTATTTCAGCATGTATTTTAAGGAGGGAGCCCCCATTTTATGAGGGGGTACGGAGAAGAGTTATATCAATGATAAGTGTCGTGCCTCTGATGGATATCTGTACCAAATTTTACGTTGATACACCCAGCCGTTCTCGAGTTATAAGGGAACAAAGTTGTCCACAGACGAACAAACAAACAAACAAACAGACAGACAGAAGAAAAAAAAACGCGCGCATCCATCAAAAACAGTCTGAAACGCGTAAACAACTCAATTTTCCGTAGAAATTCAAAGAAACACAGACAAACTTTCATTTTTATATATATAGAGATATCGGTCGGTGTTGACCGTGTTTTATTGCACAAATTTAGGTTTCACTCGCTAACCATTGGAGATACTCGAAAAGTGATAAGGAACTTTTGGATAGGAAATTAAATTTCAAAGCTCATACGTGCCATCAAAAGTTTGCTATTTCCTACCGTTCTCTTTTTATTTGACATGGAAATATGAAATTTTGAAACCAAAGGGTGTAAGTGACGTCACTAAAATGGTCGCCATTTTTTAATAGTGCAAAATTTCGAAATCAAAAGTATCCTATATGTAAACCTGGTAAATCAGCTACATCCATGCAAAATTTCATTTAAATCGGACCAGTGGTTCTTGCGTTATTGACTAACACACAGACAGACACACAGCATCTCATTTTTAGCCTATTTTCAATTTTGAAACAAGATGTTCAGTAAAGAACATATAGCCTACTTTCTCCTAAATGCATGGGTATTGTTATAACTCTTTGTCCTTTTCAAGGAGTATGATTGAATGTTGGTTGTAGTAGCTTGTTGAAATACAACGTGCTATAGGGATATTAAACATGAATATGAGGTGCCCTTTGCTAGTGCTAACTCTGTACCAAATTTCGTTCCATTCGGTTTCACCGTGTTCGAATTGATAAGGGGAATCGATTTTCACACAAAGATGGCCGCCATCCGCAAAATATTAGGCTGATGACCTATTAGTTTGGTCAAAGGATGCTCCCTCCATAAAGGTATGTTGTTGCTAAATTTGCTAGAGATCGGATGATTAGGCTAATCGTAATTTGATTTAAGCTTTGAACATTTGTGTGGCCGCCATTACGTTTCTGTCAATATGGCGGCGATATAAATCATGACACTGAGATGCCCTTTGCTAGTGCTATCTCTGTACCAAATTTCGTTCCATTCTGTTTCACCGTGTTTGAATTAATAGGGAGAATCGATTTTGACACAAAGATGGCCGCCATCCGCAAACTATTAGGTGAATGACCTATTAGATTGGTCAAAGGATGCTCCCTCCATAAAGGTATGTAGTTGCAAAATTTGGTAGAGATCGGATGATTAGGTTAATCGTAATTTGATTTAAGCTTTGAACATTCGTGTGGCCGCCATTACGTTTCAGTCAAGATGGTGGCGATATAAAACATGACACTGAGGTGCCCTTTGCTAGTGCTACCTCTGTACCAAATTTCGTTCCATTCGGTTCCACCGTGTTCGAATTAATAGGGGGAATAAATTTTGACATAAAGATGGCCGCCACCCGCAAACTATTAGGCTAATAACCTATTAGATTGGTCAAAGGATGCTCCCTCCATAAAGGTGTGTAGTTGCAAAATTTGGTAGAGATCGGATGATTAGGTTAATCGTAATTTGATTTAAGCTTTGAACATTCGTGTGGCCGCCATTACGTTTCTGTCAAGATGGCGGCGATATAAAACATGACACTGAGGTGCCCTTTGCTAGTGCTACCTCTGTACCAAATTTCGTTCCATTTGGTTTCACCGTGTTTGAATTAGTAGGGGGAATTGATTTTCAAACAAAGATGGCCGCCATCCGCAAACTATTAGGCTAATGACCTAGTTATTTGGTCAAAGGATGCTTCCTCTATAATGGTATGTTGTTGCAAAATTTGGTAGAGATCGGATGATTAGGTTAATCGTAATTTGATTTAAGCTTTGAACATTTGTGTGGCCGCCATTACGTTTCCGTCAAGATGGCTGCGATATAAAACATGACACTGAGGTGCCTTTTGTTAGTACTACCTCTGTACCAAATTTCGTTCCATTCGGTTGCACCGTGTTCGAATTAATAGGGGGAATCGATTTTCACACAAAGATGGCCGCCATCCGCAAACTATTACGCTGATGACTTATTAGTGTGGTCAAAGGATGCTCCCCCCATAAAGGTATGTTGTTGCAAAATTTGGTAGAGATCGGATGATTAGGTTAGTCGTAATTTGATTTAAGCTTTGAACATTTGTGTGGCCGCCATAACGTTTCCGTCAAGATGGCGGCGATATAAAACATGACACTGAGGTGTCTTTTGCTAGTGCTACCTTTGTACCAAATTTCGTTCAATTCGCATTCACCGTGTTCGAATTGATAGGGGGGGACAGACATTCAGAGTACACACACTCACACACACACACACAGACACACAGACACACACACACACAGACTCACACACACACAGACAGACACACTTTTTTTCGCCCTGTGTTGATCTCATAAGTCTACTTTCATTTTTTGCAAAAATCGAAAGTAGGCTAAAAAATAGGCTTATGAGATCACCTTTTGTCCGTGTGTGTGTGCGTGTGTGTGTGTGTGATTCGTGTGTGTGTCCCCCCTAATAAAATCTAAATGGCTGGAGCGATTTCAATGAAACTCGGTAAGGTCATAGCACTATTCCGGGCGACCCCGACCGTGCCCTTCAGATTTTGTTACGACTCACCAATCCAACATGGCGGCTGTGCGAAATATTTAACCAGCATTCAATATCTCCGAAACTATTAGCGACATTAGCCTGACATTTTGTGTGGTGATAAAGGGAACTACTATAAGTTCACTTATGTGACCTTTGAAAACCTGGTAACTGCAAAACCAACATGGCGGCCAAGCGAAGTTGCGACTTTTAAATAGACGTTTCTCGCGATTTAACCAACCAAACGCAATGAAACATGGTACAGTATATGTTTATATAAATTGTAATGCACCGACATCTAACTTCGTTCAATTGTTTACATAACCACAAGATGGCGGATGTGCGAAATATTTCACCGGCATTCTATATCTCTGAAACTATTCCCGGTATCTCCCTGAAATTTTGTACTGAGATAAAGGGTACTACTGGAAGTCCATGTATAAGACTTTCAAAAACCGGTTAACTACAAAACAAGCATGGCGGCCAAGCGAATTTGAAAATTTTAAATAGTCCTTTCTCGCGATTTAATGTTCCAAACGCAATGCAATCTGGTACAGGAAATATTTATACACATTGTAATCCACTGGTATCTAATTTAGGTCAATTGTTTACATAACCTCAAGATGGCGGCTGTGCGAATTTTAAAATTAAGTGTTTATTTATTGTGATGTAGTCATGCGATCGAAGTGAAACTTTGAATAATGAACCTACGCAATAATTTTCCTTTAATAGTACATGACTCTATGGCCTATACATTTAACAATCCAACATGGCGACCATCCGAAATATTTAGACGGCTCAGAATATCTACGAGTCTATTATAGCAATCATACTGAATGTTTTAATGTTCATAGGGGCTATGAACTTAAGTTCACCTATAAGACTTTAAATAACCTGGTGATCACAAATCCAACAGGGTGGCGACTCGAAGTATAAATATTCACATGGACGTTTCTCGCAATTTAACCATCCGAGTGCAGTGAAACTAGGTACAGTAAATCCTTATACGAATGGTAATCCACTGGCATCTAATTTATTTCAATTGTTTCCATAACCTCAAGATGGCAGCTGTGCGAATTTTTAAATCTCCTTGTTACTTCTTGTGTCCTAATTGTGCGATTGATGTTTGAATACTACACGTACACAATAATCTGCATGTAACAGTACATAACTCTAGGACCTACATTTGTAAAATCCAACATGGCGACCATCCGAAATATTTAGTAGGTTCTCAATATCTACGAATCAATTACAGCAATCAAACTGAAATTGTGTATGTTGATAGTGGCAATTAACATAAGTAGGATATATGAAAATAGGCTGTATAGTTCTTCACGGAACTACTTGTTATATATTAGTCATCATCATCATCATCATTTCCCCTTATCCAGCTTCTGCCGGGTCGGGGTATTTATGGCACTTCTCCACTTTCCTCTTTCCTTCCACCATTCTTCTTCCACGATCTTGTCCCAGTCCAGATTTCTTTTTCTCACGCTGTTCTTCACTGAATCCATCCACCTTGTCCTAGGTCTTCCCCTTGCTCTCTTACCCTTGCACTTCGCCTCCAGCATCTGTCTTGGTATTCTATTTTCCTCCATCCTCTTTACATGTCCAAACCACCTTAGTTTATTCTTCTCAATTCTCTCATTTAGTTTTCCCATCCCAACTTCCTTCCTAACATCTTCATTCCTCACTCTGTCTTTCCTTGTCTTACCTATCATACTTCTTAGGAATTTCATTTCACTGGCTTGGATTCTACTCTCTTGCCTGCTCGTCAGGGTCCAAGTCTCAGCTGCATACGTTAATATGGGTACATAGTGCATTTTATACATTACCTCCTTGCTTTTCCTTGGTACTTCCTTATCCCAAACAAGTTTTCTTACACTTTGATAGAATGCATTGCTCTGCTGTACCCTCCTGCCAATCTCCATGTCCAACCTACCAGTTTGCATCAATTCACTTCCTAGGTATTTGAACGTGTCCACCATTTCCAAACTCTGACTTCCAATTTTCACAATGCCCTTTCCTTGTCTTTCCCCTCTTGTCATCACCATGGTCTTGCTTTTCTCTATACTGATTTTCAGGCCATACTTCTGAATATTTTCGTTCAGTGCATCTAGTTGTTTTTGCACTTCTTCGGTGTTCCTTCCCCAGACCACAATATCGTCTGCAAATAATAGTAACTTCATTTCTTTATGTCCATATGCTTCCTTTGTTTCCTTTACAATTTCATCCATTACCATTATGAATAAAAGAGGTGACAGCACACTCCCCTGTCTTAGTCCAGTCTTGTTCCTAAACCAATCTGTCTTTCCAACAGGGGTCAGAACCCTGCTAACACAGTTGTTGTACATTGCTTGCACCATTTCCAACATTTCTCTTCCCAGTCTCTTCTTAACCATGGTCTCCCATACCTTCTCTCTGGGGACACTATCATATGCCCTTTCTAGATCTATGAAAGTCATGATCAAATCCTCTCCATATTCCCAGTTCTTTTCCATCACCTGCCTCAAGCTAAAGATTGGGTCCACTGTGGATCTTCCACTCCTGAAGCCATACTGTTCCTCTTGCAACTCTCCTTCCACCTTTCTTCTCATTCTTCTTTCTAATATCCTTTCCAGTATTTTTACTATCTGTGATATGAGGGTGATCCCTCTATAGTTATCACACACTTTCTTGTCCCCTTTCTTAAACACTGGTATTATTAGCCCTTTCACCCAGTCTTCTGGTACACATTTCTGTTTCCACACACACTTTAGCAGTCGATACAGCCATTGCATACCAACAGGTCCAGCAGCCTTTATCATTTCTACACTGATCTCATCCACCCCTGTTGCTTTTCCCATCTTCATCTTCTGTACTGCTAATTCTACCTCCAGCATTGTTATATCATCTTCTGTTATAGAGTCGTCAGGCTGTGTCACTTCGATCTCACCAGTACAATTGCTCACGTTCAATAGCTTATCGAAATACTCCTTCCATCGTCCCTTTATCTCTTCCGGGTGTGTTAACAACTCTCTAAACTTTGTTATATATTAGTATGATATTTTTTTCGTGACGTATCTAATATTTTTTGCCTACTTTTCGCATTTTGTAAAACTGAGGAAAAAGTAGACTTATGAGATCGACTCAGGAAAATGTGTGTCTGTCTGTCCTTCTGTCTGTCTGTCAGTCTGTCTGGATGTGTGTGTGTCCCCCCCCCCCCCATCAACTCCTAAACGGCTGTAGCAATCGAACCAAAACTCGGTATCAGTAAAGATCTGAATATCTCAACGCCGTATTTCAAAATGATGTCAGTGCTCTCAACAGCTGAAAAGTCGTAATTGAAATTTCAGCTCCATGTTGTATATCTTGGAAAGTATGTATGGAAACTATACCAAAATTGACACACATATAGGTAATAATATTTCAGTTTAATTTCCAGGAGGCGATACATGACAGTGTTGTCAAAATGATTCTAAGCCTGCTGATAAGTCCAATTTTAAATGCATATAACTTCTACACTATCAATTAGATTTCAACCAAATTGCGTATGTACTATATGTAGATAGACAGATATGACAGCGTAATCCTAAGAGACACCAACGCTGCCAACTGTTAATAAATGCACACTCTATTGTTTTTATCCAAATACCAATATATCAGATAGTATGCAAGCGACAGCTCTAAACTATGCACACGTATAGTACTTGACATTCTAGATTAATTTGGAGTAACAAATGGACCTCAGTACTACCAACATGATTCTAAGTCTGCTGATAGGACCAATTGTAAATACATGTAACTTCTATAGTATCAATTAGATTTCAACCAAATTCCGTATGTGCTATGTGTGCTATAACAGATATGACTATGCGTATTCTTAAGAGCAACCAGGGCTGCCAACTGTTAATAAATTATGTCTCTATTTTTTTACCCTAATATCAATATATCAGAAAGTATTCAAGCCAACAGCTCTAAACTTTGCACACGTATAGTACCTTTCATTCTAGATTAATTTGGAGTAACAAATATACGTCAGTGCTTCCAACATGATTCTAAGCCTGCTGATTGGTCCAATTTTAAAATACATGTAACTTCCATACAATTAAATGGATTTCATCCAAAATTGGCACTACAATAGATCATTATAGTTCAGATTATTTCTGGCCAACACATGCATGACATTGTTGCCAACATGATTTTACGCGCGCTGATAAGTCCAATGTCTAACTACATGGAACGTCCTTGCTATCCATTCGACTTCAACCAAATTGTGTATTCTGTACCTTAAGAGATGGAACTAAGAATATATTCAGTCACCAGGGCTGCCAACTGTAGTGCTCTATTAGTCTACATTATGCCAGTTATATTTCGAACTAATTAGAAATTTCGATATGACCAACTCAATTTCGTTATTATTCTAATTATGTCCATATATATTCATCATTGGAATGAATCTAACATTTCGAGAACAGTAGGCTCTTTAGTTCGTCAAGGAACTTCTTGTTTTAATATGTTTCGTAACATCACCGCGTGCCACTGCAGCTGTACGAGCGTACCATCAGTTGTACGCGTACCACAGTTTGGGAAACGCTGATCTAGAGCACATAAACACTTACAAATGCTGACTCAAGTTGCAACACTACGTGAATCACTATAAATAATCCCGCCAGAAGGACGAGGGGATCTCTCGCCTGTGGAACTGCTGTCCGTCACCGTCGCTGCAAGCCTACGAGCGAGGTGAGTGTCGCTCTTAAAGTTAATCCTTTAGACTTTCCTTCCAATTCCACACCTGATTACTCTGTTATCGCTGTCGCTACATTGCACGCCGCTCTACTACCAGGGCTAATCAAAAAGTAAGTTGCACTTTCCAGTTATGGCCATTTATTACACCACCTATAAAACAGCAACACGCCTATAATTACACACAATGTAACGTCACTTTTCCACATGGTTTCCAAGAGACTCAAAACATTTCTGCGAACGCACAACCAACTTGTCGTTGCCGGATGCATAGAAAGTTCGACCAGCGTTCTGCAACCACACGGAGACAGCGACCTTCACCTCCCCATCGGTCTGGAAACGTCGACCACCGAGCTCGGTTTTTAGCTTACCGAACAGATGAAAGTCACATGGCAAGCTGCAAACCCTCCATGTCAAAGAACACTGTCGCCATAACCTTAGCGGCTGAAGGTTGAACGTTGGCCTTCTTTCGTTGTTGTGATGAGGGGTGCACCAATTCCATTGATGTTCTCTTCGTTTCGGGGGTGAAGTGGTGGACCCACGTTTCATCGCCGCTGAAACTCGTTGCACGTGGAATTCATGCCGAAAGGAACGACGATCATCGCGGCGTCGTATTGTCAAACGTTGCACTGGTTGCGCAAAGCGATTAAAGAGATGCGCCGAGGGAAATTGAGCGCCGGTGTGATTTTGTTGCACGATAACGCAACACCTCACAAGGCCCGCCAAACGAGCGAACTGCTGCAGCGTTTCAAGTGGGAGGTCTGGCAACATTCACCCTACAGTCCCGAACTAGCGCCATGTGACATTCATCTGTTCGGTAAGGTCAAAACGGAGCTCGGTGGTCGACGTTTCGAGACCGATGAGGAGGTGAAGGCCACTGTCTCCGTGTGGTTGCAGAACGCTGGAGGATCTTTCTATGAATCTGTTGTATAGGTGGTGTAATAAATGGCCATAACTGGGTAGTGCAACTTACCTTTTGATCTGCCCTCGTACATTCCGTGTTACTGGAGACCTTCTAGTAACTGGCATTCACTACAATTGTGGAATTAACCACTAAAACCCCCTTAGATTGCTCTCTTGTGTTTCTAAACTTCTCACTCGAACTCCTAACTCCCAGCCCACTTCGAGCAGCCAGTTCATCTACGCCCTAAGGGTCTACCTGCCTACAAAACCACTGCGTCAACTATCTAATACTTTGCTGCCCTCGGAAGCTAGACCACGAGCCAACCTTCAATTCAGCCCACACACCTCATACACAGTCATACACACGTGTTGCCCTCCAAACCGCTCATCGCCCCCTACACTAGACACCGCCCTTATCCGAACTACACCCCCGAGGGAAATACAATATGTAATTCAGATGAGGATTGGGAAGGAGGCGGCCGTGGCCTTAAGTTAGGTACCATCCCAGCATTTTACTACAGTAGAGGTGGGAGGGCAACCATGGAAAACCACTTCCAGGATGGATGAGATAGAAATCGAACCCGCCTCTTCTCAGTTATACCTCACGAGGCTGGCTGTTCCCCACTCCAGAATTATTTTTTCTTACCAGAGCCGGGAATCGAACCCAGATCATATGTGTTGTTCTTGGCATAGAAACCTTTATCTAAAAAGGAATTATCCAGGGTATTTTTCTTGCTAGGTTGCAGCAGAACCTGTACTTAAGAACAGCAAAAATCATATATATGTCCCAGAGGTGACAGTCTGAAGCAGCCAGAGAATGAGATCCAGTTTGCATTGACCTCACCTGTTGATAGCTGTCATAGATCATGTGGATATTTAATAATATTAGGTTATGTTTACTCGAAGCGAAAACGGTTGAATGATTAGAATCTTATCGTGATGGATGGAAAGCTGGATGCCGTTCATTAATGTTATTCTGGTCTGGTGGTAGGATCGGGGCACATTCAGTCTGCGGCTCCCGTGGCGTAGTTGGTAGCATGCTGAGCTCTATGCCCAAGGTCGCGGGTTCAAACCCGACCAAAGTTAAAAATCCCTCAGTATGCCTTCCTTCGGAGGGGAAGTAAAGCCGGCGGTCCCATGTTATAGATTTATGGCATGATAAAGAACTTTCCAATAATTACACCTGTGTGAAGCTAAATTAAAGGTTATCTTTGACTAACGCTCTTAGCTTCCAACGTTCGTCGCCAGGAGCCGACTGCGGTGGCATCTAGTAACAAAGTGCAGACCTAGTCGGTCATTGACGGTGGCGTTTGGTAGCAAAAGTTGGGACTACTTGTAAATCGAATGGATGCAGTCCTAACTTGAATTAAAAACAGATAACACACACCAATACAGCCCTCACAATTAACACCGGTTATCAGACACACCCAAAGTACACGGGACTATATCACCACGTTGTCGTAGTCCCTATGTTAGGAACCAACCAACCACATTCAGTCTCGTGAGGGAGAACTTAAAAGAGGTGGATTCCATTCCCTTCTCAGCCATCCTAGAAGTGATTTACAACATTTTCCCACTCCTACTCCTACCCCAATAACAAATACACACTCAAGTGCAGCCTTTACAATTACACAGGTTGTCAGAGAGATTACACACAAAGCTTTCACGGGGATAAATGACATCCTGTCGCAAAGCTTCTAAATAAATTAACAATTTATTGAACCATACTGTAGAAGAAATAATCTACACATCATTATTCGACATTTCTCAAGTAAGGAAACCTTTCATACATTTGACAAGCCTTTTCAACGTGGAAAAGTTTCCCACGGGTCTGCTGACTTAAAATAATTACAAGTTCGCTGGCGTTTGGACTATTGGTAGGCCATTAAAATTGTCTTGGCAGGCACCTGATTGGTCTATTAGTCCAGAGTTAGATACATCTGACCCATACTATCAACCCCCAGAATATGTCTCTTTCCTCCAGACTCACAACGTTTGCACAGGATGATCGCCTAAATGGCTCATTTACACCAATCAGCTGAAGACATACGGTTATCATTAACTTATTATTATTATTATTATTATTATTATTATTATATAAAACTAAGACCTAGTGAAGATACCGGTAGTTCTTATATCCACTCATAGCTGAAGCCCAGTAAGAATGTACAGGGACTAACCCCATTTGAACATATTTGGATAATTCACAAACGTGTAACCGAGAGCTTACTGGAGTTTTGTCTTTAAATGTAACATCGGCTGAAATAATGCCTTCGTCATGAACTCGACCAATCTGACGTTTGAATGATCTTCTTCAAAATCTTCTCCAACTTCTTCATCGCATTCTTCGTATTCAGAGCTACCTGGTCCAGAATGACATCACTACTCTTCGGAAGGTTCTACATTCTTCACAGGCTACAAATAGAAGAAATATTCATTTATGAACGTAAAATTTGTATCAAGATATGTATGTCAAAATGTCACTGTTTACATAATACATTAATAATAATAATTAATAATCAAAGGGGCAAAACTGATACAGAAACTAGAGGTCAAGGAAAGAATTATCTTGAGGAAGATATTAGGCCCAAAGATCATAAATGGAGAAAGGTATCACAGTCCCAACGATGATCTATACCTAAAGCAAGAACCTCTAATGGGCACAATCATCAAGAGACGCCTCCAATTCTACGGACACCTTGAGAGGATGAACGAGTCAAGATTGACCAGTTTAATCCACAGACCCAGCTCCCGCAAGAAATCAACATCACTGTGGTAATGAACTCGAATTCTAAATGGTTCAGGAAGGAGAGGGTGCTATTTCGGATGATTTGATGAAATTTGGAGAAGGTTGCAGTATTTTTGAAGGAATTATGATATAATAAACAAGTAGTTCCGTGTAGAACTATACAGCCTATTTTCATAATATTCTACTTATGTTAATTGCCACTATCAACATACACAATTTCTGTTTGATTGCTGTAATAGATTCGTAGATATTGAGAACCGACTAAATATTTCGGATGGTCGCCATGTTGGATTTTATATATGTAGGTCCTAGAGTTATGTACTGTTCCATGCAGATTATTGTGAACGTGTAGTATTAAAACTTCAATCGCATAATTAGCACACAAGAAAAAACAAGGAGATTTTAAAATTTTGCACAGCTGCCATCTTGAGGTTATGGAAACAATTGAAATAAATTAGATGCCAGTGGATTAACATTCGTATAAGGATTTACTGTACCAAGTTTCACTGCACGCGGATTGTTAAATTGCGAGAAACGTCCATGTGAATATTTATAATTCGCGTCACCGCCATGTTGGATTTGTGATCACCAGGTTATTTAAAGTCCTATAGGTGAACTTAAGTTCATAGCCCCTATGAACATTAAAAAATGCAGTTTGATTGCTAAAATAGATTCGTAGATATTCAGTATCGTCTAAATATTTCGGATGGTCGCCATGTTGGATTGTTAAATGTATAGGCCATAGAGTCATGTACCATTAAAGGAAAATTATTGCGTAGGTTCATTATTCAAACTTTCACTTCGATCGCATGACTACATCACAAGAAATAAAAACTTAATTTTAAAATTCGTACTGTCGGCATCTTGAGGTTATGTAAACAATTGAACTAAATTAGATACCAGTGGATTACAATGTGTATAAATATTTCCTGTACCAGGTTTCAATGCGCTTGGAACATTAAATAGCGAGAAAGGTCTATTTAAAATTTTCAAATTCGCTTGGCCGCCATGTTCGTTTTGTAGTTAACCGGTTTTTGAAAGTCTTGTAGATGGACTTCCAGTAGTGCCCTTTATGTCCGTACAAAATTTTAGAGAGATACCGCTAATAGTTTCAGAGATATAGAATGCCGGTGAAATATTTCGCACATCCGCCATCTTGTGATTATGTGAACAATTGAACGAAGTTAGATGTCGGTGCATTACAATGTATATAAATATTTACTGTACCAAGTTTCATTGCGTTTGGTTGGTCAAATCGCGAGAAACGTCTATTTAAAAGTCGCAAATTCGCTTGGCCTCCATGTTGGTTTTGTAGTTACCAGGTTTTCAAAAGTCACATAAGTGAACTTATAGTAGTTCCCTCTATCACATTAGAAAATATCAGGGTAATATCGGTAATAGTTTCGGAGATATTGAATGCTGGTGAAATATTTCGCACAGCCGCCATGTTGCATTGGTGAGTCGTAACAAAATTTGAAGGGCACGGTCCAGGTCGCCGGGAATAGTGCTATGAACTTTCCGAGTTTCATTGAAATCGCTCCCGCCGTTTAGATTTTATTAGGGGGGGACACACACACGAATCACACACACACACACACACACGCACACACACACGGACAAAAGGTGATCTCATAAGCCTATTTTTTTTTTCAAAATTGAAAATAGGCTAAAAAATATTATAACGGGACAGTAAAATGGCGAGTGAAGCCATCATTAGACAATGCAGTGTCGTATTTTCGCTCGTCCGCTCATAGCAACGTGTTGCGATGGAGAAGAAATGCGCTGATTGGCTAATTGAATTAATGAAAGCACGGAGGAAGGAGAAACGGATCGCGCCTAATGAGGAGCATGATCGAAGATAAATACTGTTATTTGATAAAGAAGAGAGAATCCGCACAATTAAAATTATAGATAATGGATCTAAATTAATAAGAATCATAGGAATCTCCGTTTCGCGGGCTTATAGGTCGTGTTCCAAGGACATTTTGTCGTCCTGACGTTTCGCTGAATACTGCGTTCAGCATGTTCACAGGTTACATAAAGCGAGGTAAAACAAGTAAACAGAAGATATATAAATAGTCAACAACCCACACATAGAGGCTACCATAGCAACGGCGTACCACATAAAAGTAATGCATCAAGGACAGGGCTGCTTGTCTGTTGCATCTTCTCGTCTACGACGGTCAATAAGGGCAGGCTTGAGGGGATTAAGGACTGGAAGCCAAGCTCTGTTCACACGTTCTGCTTCCTCCTTAAGATTGAAGCTGTTAGTATGCTTCAGGATTTCAATGGCCTCCCTTTGTAGCCTGGCATGATAAGACACCGTGGTGGACAGAACTTCGGAACAACGAAAAGAAGTATTGCCACTCGCCTCAAGGAGCACGAACGACACAGCCGGCTGGGACAAACAGATAAATCCACTGTAGCAGCACACTCGCTACTTGCAGGTCACGATATAAGATATGGAGACACCGAAGTTCTGTCCACCACGGTGTCTTATCATGCCAGGCTACAAAGGGAGGCCATTGAAATCCTGAAGCATACTAACAGCTTCAATCTTAAGGAGGAAGCAGAACGTGTGAACAGAGCTTGGCTTCCAGTCCTTAATCCCCTCAAGCCTGCCCTTATTGACCGTCGTAGACGAGAAGATGCAACAGACAAGCAGCCCTGTCCTTGATGCATTACTTTTATGTGGTACGCCGTTGCTATGGTAGCCTCTATGTGTGGGTTGTTGACTATTTATATATCTTCTGTTTACTTGTTTTACCTCGCTTTATGTAACCTGTGAACATGCTGAACGCAGTATTCAGCGAAATGTCAGGACGACAAAATGTCCTTGGAACACGACCTATAAGCCCGCGAAACGGAGATTCCTATTTCAACGCCGGTCGTGAAAGTCTACATTTTTACTTAATAAGAATCATGTTTGTTACTCTGGAAAGGAAGTTTGAGGTCCCAGTATTAAGATATTTGCAGAGATTGGTTTGCCGCGACTTCTGATGAGGGGCCATTCCATAACTATTTGACGAGCGTGGTGACGCGAGGCGAATCAGGGTCTTTGTTCTATGACTGTGATGAAGAATGGACCTGCGCTGCTCGGGGTCCGGAAATAAGCGTGTGAAGTCCAGGGGACTTACTTGAGTGAAGCTTGACGGCAGGGAGGCCATCGCCACCGGTCGAGGCATAGTGAAAGTTCTACAAAACTACAGAGAAATATTATATGTACATTCTACAAAAGTTTCGGGAAGAAATTCGAAAGATTAAAAGTAGTTTTCTTTGTTGGAGACATTCAAATATGAAAAGCAAGTATCTCATATCGTGAGGGAACTTTGCGAGCGCTGTGAAGTGGGAACAATCGCGAGCCTATGCGAGGGAAGGCCTGTTGCGTGTTCGCTCGAGTGCATTTCAAGAACATTGACGCATAACTATAGAAAGTTTCCGTTCAGTTACAAACTTACTGTCGAGATGATAGACATGCAAGTGTTAAGGGTAATAACTGACTACATATTTAATGTGATTGAGATGTCGAACTAAGCCAGATATGCGCAGGGGACGTGAGATGCATTAACAGACTAGAATATCAGGCACCCGATATTAAATTAAATTGTCAAGATGAAGTATAACTACCGCTGAACTACAATCCAATTATACAATACGGAAATATATTTTCGCGTCATGAAGAGTTACTACCAGACCCGAAGCGAAGTAGTCCATCCCACTTCGAGACTTGGAAATCGGTACGGCATTTCTGGAGGAGATGATGTCCGTGTTCGTGACCAGGCAAGGCGATTAGCGATCGGAGGCCAGAGTTCAAGACGTGACGAGGCAATTTTCTGGAGGAAGAAGAGGAAGGGTAGCATGTATGGAATTGCTGGTGCCTGCAGTAATTTCGACCATGCTTATTCTTGAAGATACCATCGAAAGGTAGAGAGAGAGAGAGAGATCTTCGTTCGTAGTTGTTGGTTTAAGTAGTTATATGTAGATACAATATTATAGAGCATTGCATCATTTCAACATTAATTCATTTTTATTTTGTGAGTGATTTTTCGAAACTCCGGAATATTTTTCTATTATGGATATTTAAATTTTAAATTTCTTTTGGTGAGAATTTAGATATTATCGTTTATTTACGACTGTTTCATACATCGAAATTTTAAGATCGTTTCTTAAATTATTTCCTTTTTCGAATTCATTTTGGATCGTAAATTTCTTTGGGAATTCTATTGAATTTTATTTAATTTCATGGTATTTAATATTAATTTATTTAAGCAATTTAGACCAGGAGAAGATCTTTCATTGGAAATGAATATTTTTATTGGACATTTCCAAACTTTTATCGCAGATCTTAGGAGAAGTTATCCCATTATGGAACACAGTTATACCTGTGATAATTAGCGCCGAGTTTGAAGCTATTCAAAGAATTATTTAATCGAACTATTTGGCTTTGTTGAAGAATGAAATATTGTTTAGACATTCCAACATTGGCTATTAATTACCAATAATAATTTATCGATGGATTAATTATTTATTTTGAGAAATCTTATCTACCATGGCATATTAACACCATTGAGGATTCTATAAAACATTTGCAACATTATTTAATATTGTTGTTGACTTATGATTGCATTATCGCAATATTTTGGAGAGATCAGGGAGGAGTAACAAATGTTTATGGTTATTAAATATTAACAACCATTATTGGAATCTAAAGTAACATGTATTAGTAAACCATTATGTCATCGCCGTTAATTAAAGTCGATAATTATGAATTATTATAACAACTGGAAAAGTTATACACTGTAATTATTATTTAAGAATATATTAACGAAAGCACAGCATTATATACAATTTAAATAAGTTGTTATGAAGAATACTGTACTAATAGTTGAAGTGAAGAATTATCGAAGCTATATTTGTTTTAATAGCAAGTTCGTGGAAATATTATACGTAATTTACCTGTATTATCGAGAAAAGTCGTTGGTTAAGTATTAAGTGGAAGTTTATACAGTATTGAGATGGAGAGAAGGTCATTATACGTATTGTGAGCGTATATCTGGAACGTATAAATAACTATATTACAGTAAAGATTTAAGAAAGACCTTTGGTGTATATAAATATTGTAAAACGACTATCAGTTGAATTGATTAGTTCAAATGGCGGAAAATACTCGGGAAACGGATTAAAAATAACAATTTTGTTAATTATTTTTGGGGCCTTCATATGGAGATATGATGTTTTGGTGTGCATTTCTTCGTGTTCGGCTGGCAGCCATCCTCCTTTTTTTTTGGTGATATAAATCCTTTAAGGATATCTCATTAGTGTTGTAAATATTAGTGTCTCCCCAAAAGGCTTTATTAAGGTATGTTTTGACGTTTTATTTATTTTAAATTGTTGGAGCTCCATATTTTTTTCATTGTGTACTTGCGTTTAAGTTTTTTTTGAAGGTTGGCTAGGCATAGAAATGTCACCTCTGAATATGTAAAATTTTGTTAAATAATATTAGTCCGGGGAACACTTCTATGTTTTTCTTCTAATTTTATTATTTGGTGTCTTGCTAAGGCATTTTCTTCTTGTTATATTCTAGTACTGACCAGACTAATCAATTGAACAGTAGGCCTAATTTGATCATTAGTCGTTCGGTTTTTATTTTGATCCGTTGCCTTAAGGCGCAAAACTTTTTTTTTGTATTTATTTTCGCCTTATTGCTTTATAAGTACTATTATTATGTTTATTGACTGTTGGTACCAATAATTTAACCACAAAAATATTTTGCAATATAAATATTATGAATTTTAGGGTGGCTCCCTGAGGGACCACTATCCATGTAGGCACCTGCATGTACCTGTCTTGATAGTGGTCCCTAAAAGAACCACTTATTTTTATTAATGATATTCACATATTTGGATTAAATTTAAATTTATTCACTAATTATGAAGGGGTGCATAATGACCTACATTGATATTTGTATTGATAAAATAACATCTGAACACAATACTTTGGCATAAAAATTCACAAGAAATATTAAAATTATCCCAAGGGTGCCTACATGGATAGTGGTCCCTCAGGGAACCACCCCAAAATTCATAATATTTATATTGCAAAATATGTTTGTGGTTAAATTATTGGTACCTACAGTCAATAAACATAATAATAGTACTTATAAAACAATAAAGCGAAAATAAATACAAAAAAGAAGTTTTGCGCCTTGGCCTAAGTCTGTCAGACATTTACACTCCTAACCTCAATTATTCAGCATGCTCGTATTTCATACGCAGGGCAGTTATCTGCCTAATAACATATTTGCGCCAAATGCAAATATGTGTTCTAGGTAAGAAAATTAAACGTCAAGGATGACAGAATGAAGATATTAGACTTAGAAAGACTGATTAAAAAAACAGCCATGTGCAAATGTATTTACAAATGTAGTGTGGTGCATACAAGTACACTTACCTCAATTTATTTGCAATTTGCAGTCTCCTAGGCCACTACTTGACAGCTAAGTCGGGTCAAAAACATTCCACAGACAAACTACTGTAGTACAGTAATAATGAATATGCCACACAGAGCCTCACTAACAAAACAACTGCTCAAAACCATAGATCTGTTCACTAGTTCATTGCTCAAAGCGTTAGTGGTCCCTTGAGTAACCACTTAGAACAAAAGCGCAGCGATTTCATCGCTGCCAACCTCTACAACAAGAAGTGGCTCCGTGAGTAACCACTAACCGTTCCAGGAACCCGATCAAGCACATAAGGGTCATTTTCAACATAGACTGAGTACGAATCCGATCTTAAGAACCGGTGGTTCCTTAAAGAACCACCAAAACTTAAAGGGTTAAATACTATTTGATCTCGTCATGTCAAGAGTTTTTTTAAATATCTTCCTGTTTTCTCACTGGGGAAGATTTTTTTAATGTAAAATTCGTCATTGGATGTTAATTCGCACTGATATACCTTCAACTGTTCTGGTTGCCATGGTAACTTGTTGACAGGAGTGCATTGTGGGTTTTTGTTTCTGGCGTGTGTTTAAAGTGCACGTTCATGGGTCATGGTGATGTTGTTTAACTTGTTTTGGTTTTAAATTATCCTTTGGTTTTCCTTATTTGGAGTTTTCTATTTTTGTACTCCTGCGTGTATCTTTCGGTACCTTGTTTTTGGTAAGGATTGCACTATTTACTTCTTTTTGATTTTCCGAGGACCTCATGGTTCAGTTGAAAGTATGTCAGGTACATGTTAAGTGTTTAAGTTTTTTTTTTTTGGCTTTTCCTTCTCTGACTTCAGGTAATACTTCATGGTAGTATGTTACCTTTTATGTATCAAACTTCCTGCCAAAATAATTATAGTTCTTGTAAGTTTTGTTTGGGTCTCTTAACTATATGTTTCGTTAGTATCCCCTCAGGTAATTGTTAATTGGTATCGACCTTTAGCCTTGTTTTTATCTCCAATGAGAATTCTAGGTGAGGTTTTTAAGTTTTTGTAATTTTATTCTGGCTGATTCATTTTCTGTTCTCTGGTGGTGCTGTTCATTTAACATTAAATTTTCTTTTAAAGCAAGCTACTGTTGTTGCATCATTTCGTCGGTGGCAGTTCTGTTAGTTATCGGGGGATTTTCTGTAGACGAACCTGTGGGTTTTCTTCTTCTCCACCTTCTTCCGCCTTTATGTGTTCTTCTGTTGGGGCATGTCAACTGGCGGTGAGTTGCGATGTAGCGAAGCGGACCTCTGAAGACAAGGTAAGTAGGCCCATCCACCCTATCCACCGAAGCGAGAGGAGGTGTCATTTTGGTAGCAGATCGAGCTCGTTTATCGCTTCTGCAGCTATCCCTCTCCCCCTTACCCGCAGGCTTGTTTATAGACCCTTCTGGTGCTGATGGGGCGGTTACTGGTGGAATGTGTCATGTCAGTGTGCTTAATGTTATTTTATGTTGATCCTTGTCGTTTTGTTTGGTTTCATGTATGCCTCTAAAAATCCATGTGGTGATATATGGAAGTTACCTGTTCCAAGCAATGTTTCTGTGGTGAATTATGTCCTATTAATGATGCAACATTCCCAATGAAGGAGAAGTTTGGTAAGTGACTTGCATGTATTCTTGGCATGGGAAATGTGGGTTTTTTGATATTCTGATGGCCTACATGCTGCGAGTGAAGGCTTCGAGGAGCCCTGTCTGAAGCTGTTCGCCCTGTGATTTGTAACGTCTATATTGTAGCAATTTGTTGTATTTTAGCTTCCTGTTCTGGAGCCAAGCAAGGGATGACGTCTGCAGTCCTGGGCAGCGTTGTGCATGATTTTGTATAGTATTGTGGCAGTGTTCGAGTGTCAACCTAATCTATGGTGTTGTTAATTGGTAGTTTATGGTATTGTTGTGAAATTGTAAACTCTCCTCGTAATTCCTAAAATTTGTTTCTTTCTGTATTGTCTGCCTGCATTCTGTGTTTTTCAAAATGGCCGACAATAATAGTGCTTTTGATTTGATTGTCTTAAGAGATAACCTTGTGAATTTCGAGCGTTCTTCAGGGGTTGAACGTGAGTCAGCTCTGTTTACTAGGTCTGAGGTTTTGGGATCAATTACTGGTAGTGGTTTGCCTGCCCCTCAGTTGCCTGGTTCTGGCTCGTCCAGAACAGTTACCCCTGGATACGGTTATGCTTCTCATGTTAGGTCACCTAATGACTTCCTTGGTCCGCCCGACCCATTGCATCCCAGTTTTTTCTCTGGCAATGTAAATGTTTTCTCTCCTGTAGAAGGTGTGCGAGGAAGCTACCCTGGTAATAATGTCTCTTTTCCGAATGCTACGTACACGCCTACCGTTATGGGTCGATTCCTCACCCTATTTCTAGTTTTATAACTAAGTTGAAGAATTTCAACCTAGATGACGTTACCCAGGTGGTCTTATTTTTAAAGCAAGTGGTCGAATTGGGCAACCATGCCTCGATTTTTGGAATGTCGGAAAATCAGATTTTCCAACTGTTGTATCCTGTTGCATCCGGTATGCAGCGCGACAAGCTGATTGAAGCTATCCACCTCCGTATGTCCTTAGCCATGTTCATTAGGGAAGTGTTGTGGGCTTTTGTCCCTGCGGGTGCCATTAGTACTCTCGAGCAAAAATTCTTATATCGTGTCCAAAGGTTGGACGAGTCACTTAGTGACTATGTCAGTGACATTAAGGTATATGCCCAGGTGTTTGCATCCCCTTTGACTGAACGACAATTGGTGTCGTCAATTTTAAATGGGTTTTCGCCAGAATATAGGTCATACATGACTATGTGTACCAGGCCTTCGTCATTTGTCGAGCTAAACAGGTGGTTATAGAGGCTATGGCTGTGAAACATGCAGATTCCCTTCGTGTGGCTAATGTTCCCCCTCCTTCCTTGATGTCTCGTCCCCCTCCTAAGGTTATGTTTCATCCTAGATCCAATGTAAAGTGCCACACGTGCGGTGGCGTGGGACATGTTAAGAGGGTGTGTCCGAATAACCAAGTTGTGTATCGCCAATGACGGGATACTTTGGAGACCAATTCGGGTGTTTCTTCTGTGGATATTTATGTGCATGAGAATTTGGGAAAACCGTGTGGTGTATTCTTGGAACACACGGTACGAGAGATATAAAGTTTAATGTTCTTTGCATGTTCATTCCTTCCTCTTTTTCAAACACCAACAGTGATCTTCTATTTTCTCTTTGGTTATCATGTCGCTTATATCTTTTATGAGTCTTTTCTAGATATATATCTTCCATGACCCACCTAGCGTCATCTAGCAGCGAATCTCTGAAGCTCTTCAACTCTTCCTGGTGCAAGAGGACTTCCTTCTCAATCTGGCCACCAGATTTTGCTGCCATCGCCAGCTATTATCTCCATGAGCAAGAGAACTTCGTCTACTTTTTCACTCACCATGCTGTGCTAGCATCGCCTGCTATCAACTCTTAGAAGACCATCTCCTCAAGAGAATTTAAGTTTACAATGTTGGTCATGCTTATATGTATTCCTTTTGTCTCCTACCCCCACTCTTTTTCCTTCCTAGGACCCTCTGTGCTTCGCTGAGCAGGTCTCACTTCTAAGTCGGCAGTTGACTCGGTCAGTTAAGGCTCAACTCGAGCCAGTCTCCTCAAACCAAGAGACACTCTCTACGTTCTACGCCATGTTGGCACATTAAGTATCGGTTAAGGGAACTTCACCTTCGCCATGCAACAAAGATAAGTACCTGCTTCAAGTTTTAACCTCATCTTCATGATTTTATCGACTACATGCTTTTAACGATCTTTTATAGGCAGTGTGAAATTACTTATTTTGGGGCAAAAATCATCCTTCACGGGATTTTCCATGGTGGGCTTTTATCTAATCAAGCCAATCTTGGTGAAAAGCAGCATTTCTTATGCTTGCTAAATGAGAAATCTTCTGACCACGTGGGATATTATCTAATACCCGCTGTCTATAAATTACAAAGCAAGTTCCTCCGCTGGATTAACTTTGGCCCCATTTTTCTATTAAGATCGTTCTGGAACCTTCCAGATCTTGTACTCTATCTGCGAGTCTTGCCTTCAGGTATTTTTCACTCACTTGGAAAAATACTATTTAAAATGAGGAATCTTCCTTATAAATTACCGCAATAGCAAATTTTCTTCCACCGCTGGAATGATCTATGGCGTATTTAATTGTAATTCACAATCTTCTCAAGAAATAGATTCTCGCCTACCTAGTGAAACCAGTTCTCCTCATTATTGCAATAACTTTCTTTCCCATAAACTTCCGTGTTTTTTACAGTGAACTTTGCATCCATTTTACAGACTATAGTGAAAACTAGTGCTTGTTCTACTTTTCTACCGCGTCGCGATCGTCCGCTTACATTAAATAAGGCCATGAACATTGATCCTAAATCCCAATGATCTTTCCTCAACCTTCTACTAACAAACCATACTAATAAAATTGTAACTTTGCTATAAGGTGTCACTCTACGAAGTGCCCTTCCATTTTTGCTTGTTTATCATTAATTAATTACTGTATAACTACGTGTTTTATACACGGTCCAAACTTACATTGGTTCTTCCCTATAATCAGGGAAAACAATTCTTTCAACTCTTGAGCGAGTTATTTCTAGGTTTCACGAAATGGAAACTGCCCCATTTGGCTCGTGATTCCTACTTAAACATGGGAAGTCTAGAACCTTCCTTTTGACTTACTCTTCAGGTTTCACCGTAAGTGACCTGCTCTCTTTTGTATAATTGTTATAAAGTAATTCTGCACAAATATAAGAAGTTGTAGGAACTTCTATCTTATTCTTCATGTTTTTCTTATTGTTATTTTCGAAGTTGTCATTCTCTCTAGAACATTCTCTCAAGAATTTCTTAAAGTACACTCTTTGTACTCAATTTAATGTTTAAACTTTAATTACTTCATTTGTCCTTTTTTTAATCTTATAAAGATTTTAGAACATATATAAGGTTTGAAACCTAATAAATTGTTATTCGCCTGGAGCAATCTCTAAATGTTAGGAGGTCTGCGACCCCATTGTTAAAAAATTTAAATGATCTATATTTGCCAAAAAGATATTACATACTTGTTAATTTCATTAAACTTCTTTGAATTGTTAAATAAATTAAATATTTGTTTTTGGATTTATAATTTCGCAAATACAACGATTAGGCAAAATCCTGTCTTCCTTGGCTCTCCCTACTAAATGCCATTAAATCCATTAATAGGGCTTTCACCACTTGTTGCATTTGAGCAAGAACTCTTAGTGGTAATCTCGTTAAAGTTTCTCTTAGCTTTAATAGCTAATTCTAACTGGCCAGTAAGGCAAGTAAAGCTCGCTAAGCCAGCTACCTGCTTGTGGAGATCCTCTCCGAAAAACTTATGGTCAGTTTTCTAAAAGATAAGTGTTTCTCTTTGTCTAAACTTCTAGCCGGCTCCTCGCTGAGTAAAAGCTTAGCCATTTCCAAATGCAACCATTGGTTCATTTACCAAAATTACTCCCCAAGGTATAATTCTTTATCATTATCCTTCTTGGAAGCACTTGGTCGCCTTTTCAGGAACTCCATAATTTCGAAAACTGGAATTACCAAACCTGATTCAAATTATTGGCATTCTTCGAATTACTTTGCAAAAACGAATTTCTTGGAACAGACATACAATAAATCTGTTACTCTCACTCTTGCCAGACCATCACTCTTCCCCATAGTAGTCAGATACATGCTTGAGAGGGATTACACTAAAGCCACTCTCTTGCAAACCGCCCAAGTCCTAGCTGTATTTCCCGTCAGCTTAGACCAAGCTCTTACCCATTTTAGGTATCAGAGAACGGATTTTCAGCGGAAACCGCCTCTAAGTGCATTAAAGGTTAAATTTATAACTTTTGTGGGACTCTCCTCCTATTTTCCTATCCTTTTTCTCCAGTCCAAAATCTACCTCCTTTTCTTAATCATCTTCCCTTGGTGGTTAGGTTATTCCTCAGCCAATAATCTACCCACCGTGTGAAGTTTCTGGTCGCCCTACTAATGAAAATCTTGATAACCCTTTGAAAACTAATTCATCACGTGCTAGTTCTGCTTATGTCTCTGACCAACCTAACCTGTCTGTGAGCAATGTCGTGGCAAGTCATCCTAATTCTAAACCTAATGTGAAACCTGTGGTGCAGGTGACCTCGTCATCTAATTGTAATCGTTTTAGAGTGAATAATGATTTTGGAATTTCTCCTGTGGCTAAGGGAATATCCCCGTTTATTAAAATGTGTGTTAATGACGAGCCCGTTTCTGCATTGCTTGATTCTGGTAGTGTTGCCTCCTTTATAAACGAGGTCTGGTTTTTAGCTATGAAGAGTGTTTGCAGTCTACCTGAGTTAGAGCCTAACAATAAATCTTTTATTTCGGCAAATTGTTAAAACTTAAATATTTTGGGTAGTATGACATTCAAAAACCATATTCAAAATTTTTTTGGGAAGTTAAAATTTTTGTTGCCAGAAATCTTTCATGTTCTGTGTTCATTGGAGCTAATTTCATGTCCCACGTTGGTATGATTCTTGATTTTGGTGCTCGCAAGTTATGGTTTAAGTTTAATCCGCAAATTAAATTATCGTTTAACCCGGTTTTATCTTCTCCTGCTGTCAATTCAGTTAGTGAACCTGTGACTATTGAGGATCTCGATCTGGAAAATTTAACGAGTCCTCAAAAGGATGCCATAAAGAGGTTATGTCAGGAGTATAGTGATGTATTTACTGACAAGTTGGGTGTAACCCATTTGATGGAATACAAGATTGAGCTATCCGATTCTGTGCCGGTGCGTTACAGCCCGTATCGCCTTGCCCCGCCCAAGATGGCCGAACTTCGGAAGATTATTGACAAGATGTTGGAAGAAGATCTTATCCAACCTTCTATCTCTGCCTACTCATCCCCCGTTTTCCTGGTGCCAAAACCTAATGGTGGTTTTTGGCCGGTGGTCGACTATAGGGCTCTTAATCAAAAAGTTGTTTTACAATCCATCCCTTTGCCGGATCTTCACACATGCTTTAGTTGGTTTCGCAACGCGAAGGTGTTCACGATCCTCGATTTGAATTCTTCTTACTTCCAAATTCCCCTCTCTCCGGAATCCAGGCATGTTACCGCTTATTCCACTGACTGGAACTTGTTTGAGTATGCCCGTGTCCCGTTTGGCCTATCCACCGGAGCCGCTGTGTTGAGCAGACTTCTGGACAAGTTGTTTTCTGAAATTAAATTCAAATTTGTGTACCACTATCTTGATGATGTGGTGATCTGTTCTTAGTCCTTCGAGGAACACGTTGATCATCTGAAGGTTGTACTTGATTGGTTGCGTGACGCTGGCCTTACCGTCAAATTGTCCAAGGTTTCCTTTGCCAAACCCAAAATTTCCTTCTTGGGTCATATTGTTTCCGAATCTGGTATCTCCGTGGACCAGTCCCGTACTCAGGCCATCAGAGATTTTAAACCGCCCAAGAACGCCAAGGGTGTTGCTCGTTATATTGGGATGGTGAACTTTTTCGTAAGTTCATCAGTAACTTTGCCAACCGTGCTGCTCCTCTAAATCACTTACGCAAAAAGGCTGTGAAATTTGAGTGGGGTCCCTCTCAGCAAGCAGCCTTCGAAGATCTAAAGCTGGCGCTCTCTAACGCCCCTGTATTAGCCATTCCGGATTTTGGGAAGCAGTTCATCGTGCAAACTGATGCGTCTGGTCGTGGTGTTGGTTGTGTCCTACTGCAAGAGTCTGATCTGGGTAGGCAGCCCATTGCATACGCTTCTCGTACCTTCACGGACGCAGAGAGGAAGTATTCCATCTACGAACTTGAGGGTTTAGCTGTGTTGTTCGCCCTGGAAAAATTCCGAATGTATCTTGAGCACACTAAGTTTCTCCTCGAGACCGATAAACAGGCCTTGAGCTGGGTGTTAGGGAGACGCCGTAACACTGGTAGGATTGCCAGATGGGCGACTAGGATCCTGTCATTCCAGTTCACGGTCCACCATATTCGTGGGTCTGAAAATGCGGTAGCTGATTCATTAAGCCGCATGTATGAGGAAACATCCGAAGAGGAAATTCAAAAATGTGAACTCGTAAACCTTGTATCACCCGTAAATTATGTCAATGTCGTTCTCAGCAATTCCCCTATGCTTTTTGAAGATGTGAGGAGATTCCAGAAATAAGATCCCTCCTTATCTAGCCTAATTGACCGAATCAATTCTGGGGAAGTGATCAAGCCCTACTCTTTAAATGATGGTGTATTGTGCTGTTCGTCTCGTCATGACCGTCTACCTAAAATTGTGCTCCCGTCGGTCCTCATTCCGGAAATCTTTCGTTACTATCACGAATCTCCTATTGGTGGCCACCTAGGAGTATTCAAGACCCGAGTTAAGATCAGACAGTTTTTCATTTGGTGAAGTATGGATGGCGACATCAGGAAACTCATTAGAAATTGTGCTTCATGTAATATTAGCAAACCTCCGGTTTCTACATAGGTTGACCTGTTGTCATCCGAACCGGCATCTAGACCCATGGAGAGGCCTTTTATCGACCATGTTGGCTCGTTCCCTCGTTCTGGTCGGGAAAACCAATTTGCGCTTGTTTGCACTGACGGTTTCACCCGGTTTAGTTGGATATTCCCCACCAGACAGGCTACGACCAGTTCCGTCTTAAAGTGTCTTAATTCCATATTTTCATCTTTTGGGCCATGTCAGTTCCTGGTATTAGATAATGCCTAGTGCTTTGTATCACATCAGTTCCGTCAATTCTTATTTGATTATGCTATTTCGCATGTAACCACCACTCCCTATTTTCCTAGCCCATCTCTCGCTGAGCGAGTCAATCGTAATCTCCGTTCTGCTCTGATCGCTTTCCAACACGAAGGCCATTCCAAGTGGGATTCTAATTTGCATTGGCTCAAATTCGCGTTCAATACCGCCGTGCATGAGAGCACGCAAGCCACCCCTTTTTCGTTAATGTTTCCGTTTATGGCTAATTCTCCGTTGTCTAATCTGTGGAACCTGCACGATCTCCTTCCAGACAGTTTCACGCCCGAGGATATGAGGGCGAAATTCGGCAAGGCTAGAGAGTGTATTAAGATCTCACATGACCAACTTGCCAAGCGATACAGTGCCTGTCGCAAGCCAACTGATTTGGAAATTGGGGATGTTGTGTACGTCCGCAATTTCGAGCACAAGGGCGTTAGTAATCTGGTATCTAGTAAGTTGACCCCTCGCTTCTAAGGTCCCTGTTATGTAGAGGCATTCTTGACTCCTGTTACTCTTCTTATTCGAAACCCTAAGGCCAACAAAATATCCAGAGTTCATCTGTCGCACATAAAACGAGGTGGAGAGATTTGTAATGAAGAAAAGGTACCATAAATTTGTAAACTGATATTTTGTATAATATAGAGTATCCCTAACCTTCATTGAAGCCTACAGGCATCTGTTCCTTCTGGAATTTTGAATTGGATTTGCAAATTCTACTGGGATACAGCTTGTAACTGTTAGGTAATTCCCATTTAATGGTAAAATTTTAACATCGTGTAATAGCCTACACTTGGTAAAATTGTAACTAATTTTGATGTTCTCGTAGAAGATGCTTGCATGTAAGTAGGACTCGGTGGGAGACCTAACTCATGGTGATCTTGTATACCTGTTTCCTTGGGAATTTGCGTGGTCATTCCTCCACCGTAGCTCTTTCTGAATGTATGGTCGTTCAACTCGTGTACTCTAGAAAAGCCTATCTAGTCTGTCAAAACTCAACCTTGGTAATGAACTTTACTTCGGTAAACTTTGTTATTTAATGAACTATTGTGAGCACGGATCTAGGGCATGGTCAGGATTTTCTTGATATAAATTTAAACTTGTTTCTCATATGTAAAATGTATTAAGAATTAGTAATTTCTGTAAACTTTTATTTTTGAAATAAGATTAACGACTGTTTTGTAAATGGCTGCCCACTCGTCGCTTGGTATCTTGCACATTCCATCCACCTACTTCTTCAAAAGCAAACAACATTGGACTTATTGAAAATTTACCTAACGCGTCTCTGACTCTGTCAGCACTGCAGGTGCTGGTGTAATGCGTTTCTGAAGAATTATTGGACACAGTGAAGCTGTCAACTAAGTGGTTTGCGAGGTGATCAATTATCCCTTCACTGATAATCTGACCTTGCATTCTTCCTAACAAAGACGATGCGTTTTTTCCATCAATTGGGGTTAACTGGTGAACTTTATTTTCTGGAAACTATGTTTGGTGAATCGACTAGTTATGGTGTACTGCCTATTCCTAGGCATGTTCGTGAACGGTGTTCACGCTTAAGGGAGGGAGACTGTGACGTGTCAAAGCCCGTCTCAAACATTTTTATTATGCATCTATTTTGATGTCTTGTACCATCTGCCATTTAAAGTGCCCGCTAAGCTGCCTTGGTTTAGCTACTGAACTCGAGATGGCAGCGCCTATCGGCACTACAAGCTGGGGGTTGTGTCTTCTGCCGCTAGAGCGAGACATAGGTGTCTTCCGGACCCGCTTCTCATCGAGACACATTTGAAAAAGTATATAATTCTACGTCATTAAACAAAAGGCTATATATGCATCATGCCGCCAAAATATTTTAATGGTGTCGTGTGAATATTATTTTGTTATGCACATTGGCGTAGTATGTGGCTAATTTGGATTGGTCAAATTTAATTAAACCTGGTGCATGATGGGAGATCTTCTTCGCTTTTGTCCTCCATCTTGTGAATTATGACTTGTTCCTGATTGCTTTTTGGAGAAGGACGCAAATTGTGGATCTCGTCGGGGACGAGGGCTTGGCCCTCGTCTCCGCTAACTTGGGGATATATCCCTTAATTTTGATAATATATGAAGAATATGGTGTGCAACTATCATCTATGATATTCGTGAACGTGTTCTTTTGGGGGCCTTAATATGGAGATATGATGTTTTGGTGTGCATTTCTTCGTGTTCGGCTGGCAGCCATCCTCCTTTTTTTTTGGTGATATAAATCCTTTAAGGATATCTCATTAGTGTTGTAAATATTAGTGTCTCCCCAAAAGGCTTTATTAAGGTATGTTTTGACGTTTTATTTATTTTAAATTGTTGGAGCTCCATATTTTTTTCATTGTGTACTTGCGTTTAAGTTTTTTTTGAAGGTTGGCTAGGCATAGAAATGTCACCTCTGAATATGTAACATTTTGTTAAATAATATTAGTCCGGGGAACACTTCTATGTTTTTCTTCTAATTTTATTATTTGGTGTCTTGCTAAGGCATTTTCTTCTTGTTATATTCTAGTACTGACCAGACTAATCAATTAAACAGTAGGCCTAATTTGATCAATTAGTCGTTCGGTTTTTATTTTGATCCGTTGCCTTTTAAATACTATTTGATCTCGTCATGTCAAGAATTTTTTTTATATCTTCCTGTTTTCTCACTGGGGAAGATTTTTTTAATGTAAAATTCGTCATTGGATGTAAATTCGCACTGATATACCTTCAACTGTTCTGGTTGCCATGGTAACTTGTTGACAGGAGTGCATTGTGGGTTTTTGTTTCTGGCGTGTGTTTAAAGTGCACGTTCATGGGTCATGGTGATGTTGTTTAACTTGTTTTGGTTTTAAATTATCCTTTGGTTTTCCTTATTTGGAGTTTTCTATTTTTGTACTCCTGCGTGTATCTTTCGGTACCTTGTTTTTGGTAAGGATTGCACTATTTACTTCTTTTTGATTTTCCGAGGACCTCATGGTTCAGTTGAAAGTATGTCAGATACATGTTAAGTGTTTAAGTTTTTTTTTGGGCTTTTCCTTCTCTGACTTCAGGTAATACTTCATGGTAGTATGTTACCTTTTATGTATCAAACTTCCTGCCAAAATAATTATAGTTCTTGTAAGTTTTGTTTGGGCCTCTTAACTATATGTTTCGTTAGTATCCCTTCAGGTAATTGTTAATTGGTATCGACCTTTAGCCTTGTTTTTATCTCCAGTGAGAATTCTAGGTGAGGTTTTTAAGTTTTTGTAATTTTATGCTGGCTGATGTATTTTCTGTTCTCTGGTGGTGCTGTTCATTTAACATTAAATTTTCTTTTAAAGCAAGCTACTGTTGTTGCATCATTTCGTCGGTGGCAGTTCTGTTAGTTATCGGGGGTTTTTCTGTAGACGAACCTTTGGGTTTTCTTCTTCTCCACCTTCTTCCGCCTTTAGGTGTTCTTCTGTAGGGGCATGTCAACTGGCGGTGAGTTGCGATGTAGCGAAGCGGACCTTTGAAGACAAGGTATGTAGGCCCTTCCACCCTATCCACCGAGGCGAGTGGAGGTATCAATAATGATGAAAATATCGTCTACATATCTTCTCCAGAAAACGATGCCACTAATTTGGTTAATAACTTTCTCATGTTCAATGTGGTCAAGGTAAATGTTGGCCAAGACGCCCGATAATGTAGATCCCATTTCAAGGCTTGTTTACAATCCGAGGGCATTTGCTACCTTCACCTACGTAAATCGAAGCGTTTACACAGTAACCAACATCCTAAAGAAACACAATATGAACGTCGTCTTTAAAACCAATAATTCTAATTTCAACAAATTTTTCAATTCCAATAAAGTCAACAGTAGTGATAAACATTTAAAATCGGGAGTTTATGAGCTCAGATGTAATTTTTGCAATTCAAATTACGCGGGTCAAACGGGTAGGAGCATACGTACTCGTTATGCTGAGCATATTTCGGCCATAAAACACAGGAAGTTTCAGCCATGGCGGTACACATGGAAGAAACGGGACATAAGTTCACGGACATAAATAATGACGTCAAAATTTTGCATTACGCATCGAAGGGCAGCTATATGAATATTTTGGAAAATATTCATATCAATACTTATCAGAGGTCAATGGAATGCAATAATCTAAACGAGGTTAATTTTGAAACGAATGAATTATTTGATTTATTAGCAGATTATTTAAATAATAATAAACGCAAACCCCCTCCTCAACCCCCACCGCAATAGGTTAATTCCATCATACATTCCTGACTCGATTTATTTTCATGACGCCACACTCAATTACCTTCCTGGGTGCTAGTTGGTGTTTTCTCCGCTTTTGGCAAGGTTATACGACACGTGTGTGCATTTCAGCAACCCACGTTGAAACTAGCAATGGGTAAATGCGTCAATGTTCCTTGTACCATATTCATTACTTCAAGTAATAAGTGTTTATTCCGTGAGTGACATTAATGTGTCGAATGACACAGGCCTAACAAAGGAAGAACAAGAGAATAAATGTGAACTGTGTTTTTGTTGTTTAGCGAGGTTATCGATGTTATATGATGTTTTACACCAATAAGTGGGCTGAGGAAGAAAACATTATGTGTTTTCGAAACATGTACCTGTAGAATTTTTATGTAAGTAAAAAGTATTGATTTGGCGAGAAATTTATGTTATACTTCATGTTAACATGGTCAATGCGGAACCTGGAATGAGTGCAATTAAGCTAATATTAAATAAATGATAATAATAGTATTTACTCTTTGGATTAATATGATTAATAAATATTTAAAAAAAACTAATAAATATTTAAATAATAAATATTTTGTAAACTTAATTAATATTCAGAAAATATTAATGTCCTTTTATTTACACACTAGCTGTACCCGGCATGCGTTGCAATGCCAATCAAAGAAAGTGTTGGCGTTGTAACTTTGTTTGTTGAAGTGCTTTTGGATTCCCAATATTTATTTATTTTCCGTTAACCCCCTCTAAACTATTGTAAAATTGATTTACTATCCCATAAAAAATCATCGGAGCATGCTCAACAACTCACCAAAGTTTCATCGCAATGAAATGAATGGTATATGAACGCATACGGGACATTGTTGAAACGATTCGAGCGCCGTCACCCATTTGTTGAATATACAGTACTCGTACGCTACCAATTGTAAAATTGATTTACTAAGTCGAAAACCTTCCCTGGCGTGTACACAACAACTCATGAACGTTTCATCGTAATCGGAAGAACGGCATATGAATGCATACGGGATTTTGTTTAAACGATTCACGCGCCTTCACTCATTTGTTGAATCTTCTTGTGCGCCACCCATTGAAAAACTGATTTACTAATTCATACACCTTCGCAGGACTGTACTCAACTCACCAACGTTTTATCACAATCGGATGAATGGTATATGAACGCATACGAGACTTGGTTGAAACGATTCACGCGCCGTCGCTCATTAGTTGAATCTATTCGTACGCTACCAATTGTAAAATGGATTTACTAAATCAGAAATCTTTGCGGGAGTGGAAACAACATTTCTCTAAATTTAATTGCAATCGCATGAATGGTAAATGAACGCATACGATTTTTTTTAAACGATACGCGCACCGTTATTCATTTGTTGAATCTACTCGTGCGCCACCTATTGTAAAAATGATTTACTAAGTCAGAAACCTATCCTGGAGTGTGCACAACAATTCTACCAAAGATTCATAGCAATCGGATGAATGGTATTTGAACGCTACGGGACTGGGTTTAAGCGATTCGCGTGCCGTCGATCATTTGTTGAATCTACTTGTGCAATATCTATTGTAAAGTGAATGTACTAAGCCAGAAACCTTCCCTGAAGTGTACACAACATCTCACCCAATTTTTATCGCTATCAGACGAATAGTATATGAACGCATATGGGACTTTGTTGAAACGCTTCGCCCGTCGACGCTCATTTGTTGAATCTACTCGTGCGCTACCAATTGTTAAGTGGATTTACTAAGCCAGAAACCTTACCTGAAGTGTTCAGAACATCTCCCCCAAGTTTCATCGTAATGGGATGAATGGTATATGAACGCATGAGGGACTTTCTTGAAACAAGCGTACGCCATTTTGTTGAAGCTACTCGCGCGCCATCTATTGCAAATTGGATTTACTACGCCTATAACTTTTGCGGGACTGTGCACAACAATTCACCAAAATTTGATCGCAATCGGATGAATTGTATATGAACGCATCGCCTTACGCATTTGTTTAAACTACTCGCACGCTATCTAATTTGAAATGGATTAACTATGCCTATGAACATCCCGAAAGTGTGTACAACAACTCGCTAAAATTTGATCGCAATCGGTTGAATGGTACATGAACGCATAAAAGACGAACAGACAGACATTCCTTTATATATATAAGATATAATAATAATTTCCATTATTATTAATTAAATAATTTAGAGATTTTTAGTTGATAATTAAACTTTTGATTCATCAAGAGTATTTTAAACATTTAAACCATAAAAAGGGAGTGATGTTCGAAGAACGTGACGACGTTCATTGACCACATCAAGGATGTTTATTGCTGTAAAGAAGTGATCTTATGATGGAGCAGTATTAAGTAATTTTCATTATTATTGTAAATGGACGATTATGTAATAGTAGGGAGGAATGCCGTTGGAAGACATTGGTTGTATTAACAACAATAGGGTATTTGTTAAAATTTTGATTGGAGAGAAAGAGTGTGGATTTAAGTGCAGTTGTTCTAACAGCTGATCGATTACATTTTTAGCCTACTTTCGATTTTTGCAAAAAATGAAAGTAGAATTATGAGATCAACACAGGGCGAAAAAAGTGTGTCTGTCTGTGTGTGTGTATGTGTGTGTGTGAGTCTGTGTGTGTGTGTGTATGTGTGTGTGTGAGTCTGTGTGTGTGTGTGTGTCTGTGTGTGTGTGAGTGTGTGTACTCTGAATGTCTGTCCCCCCCTATCAATTCGAACACGGTGAACGCGAATTGAACGAAATTTGGTACAAAGGTAGCACTAGCAAAGGACACATCAGTGTCATGTTTTATATCGCCGCCATCTTGACGGAAACGAGATGGCGGCCGCACAAATGTTCAAAGCTTAAATAAAATTACGACGAACCTAATCATCCGATCTCTACCAAATTTTGCAACAACATACCTTTATGGGGGGAGCATCCTTTGACCAAACCAATAGGTCATCAGCCTAAGAGTTTGCGGATAGCGGCCATCTTTGTGTGAAAATCGATTCCCCCTATTAATTCAAACACTGTGCAACCGAATGGAACGAAATTTTGTACAGAGGTAGTACTAACAAAAGGCACCTCAGTGTCATGATTTATATCGCCGCCATCTTGACGGAAACGTAATGGCGGCCACACAAATGTTCAAAGCTTAATTAAAATTACGATTAACCTAATCATCCGATCTCTACCAAATTTTGCAACAACATACCCTTATAGAGGAAGCATCCTTTGATCAAATGAATAGGTCATTAGCATAATAGTTTGCGGATGGCGGCCATCTTTGTGTGAAAATCAATTCCCCCTATTAATTCAAACACGGTGAAACCGAATGGAACGAAATTTCGTACAGAGGTAGCACTAGCAAAGGGCACCTCAGGGTCATGTTTTATATCGCCGCCATCTTCACTGAAACGTAATGGCGGCCACACGGATATTCAAAGCTTAAATCAAATTAAGATTAACCTAATCATCCGATCTCTACCAAATTTTGCAACTACATACCTTTATGGAGGTAGCATCCTTTGACCAATCTAATAGGTCATTCGCCTAATAGTTTGCGGATGGCGGCCATCTTTATGTCAAAATTGATTCCCCCTATTAATTCGAACACGGTGGAACCGAATGGAACGAAATTTGGTACAGAGGTAGTACTATCAAAAGGCACCTCAGTGTCATGTTTTATATCGCCGCCATATTGACAGAAACGTAATGGCGGCCACACAAATGTTCAAAGCTTACGTTAAATTACGACTAACATAACCATCCGATCTCTACCAAACTTTGCAACAACATACCTTTCTGGTGGGAGCATCCTTTGACCAATCTAATGGGTTATTAGCCTAATAGTTTGCGGATGACGGCCATCTTTATGACAAAATTGATTCCCCCTATTAATTCGAACACGGTGGAACCGAATGAAACGAAATTTCGTACAGAGGTAGCACTAGCAAAGGGCACCTCAGGGTCATGTTTTATATCGCCGCCATCTTGACTGAAACGTAATGGCGGCCACACGAATGTTCAAAGCTTAAATCAAATTACGATTAACCTAATCATCCGATCTCTACCAAATTTTGCAACTACATACCTTTATGGAGGGAGCATCCTTTGACCAATCTAATAGGTCATTCGCCTAATAGTTTGCGGATGGCGGCCATCTTTGTGTCAGAATCGATTCCCCCTATTAATTCAAACACGGTGAAACCGAATGGAACGAAATTTGGTACAGAGATAGCACTAGCAAAGGGCATCTCAGTGTCATGATTAATATCGCCGCCATATTGACAGAAACGTAATGGCGGCCAAACAAATGTTTAAAGCTTAAATCAAATTACGACTAACATAACCATCCGATCTCTACCAAACTTTGCAACAACATACCTTTATGGAGGGAGCATCCTTTGACCAATCTAATAGGTCATTAGCCTAATAGTTGCGGATAGCGGCCATCTTTATGTCAAAATTGATTCCCCCTATTAATTCGAACACGGTGGAACCGAATGAACGAAATTTGGTACAGAGGTAGCACTAGCAAAGGGCACCTCAGTGTCATGTATTATATCACCGCTATCTTGACGGAAACGTAATCGCGGCCACCCAAATGTTAAAAGCTAAAATGTAATTACGACCAACCTAATAATCTAGTCTCCACCAAATTTTGCAACACCATATCTTCATGTGGGAAACATATTCTGACCAAACTGCAAGAACATCAGCCCTATAGTTTGCAGATGGTGGCCAAGTATGTGTGCAAATGGATTCCCCCTATCAATTCAAACACGGTGAAACCGAATTGAACGAAATTTGGTACAGAGGTAGCACTAGCAAAGGGCATCTCATATTCATGTTTAATATCCCTAGAGCACGTTGTATTTCAACAAGCTACTACAACCAACATTCAATCATACTCCTTGAAAAGGGCAAAGAGTTATAACAATACTCATGCATTTAGGAGAAAGTAGGCTATATGTTCTTTACTGAACATCTTGTTTTTTGTGAGAAATGAAGCACTTCTAACGTCAGTTGGACGTTGATGTTGCTTTATTATCTGATTATATGATAATGTTAAATAATCATTTTTAGCCTACTTTCGATTTTTGCAAAAAATGAAAGTAGACATGAGATCAACACAGGGCGAAAAAAGTGTGTCTGGCTGTGTGTTTGTATGTGTGTGAGTCTGTGTGTGTGTATGTGTGTGTGTGAGTCTGTGTGTGTGTGTGTCTGTGTGTGTGAGTGTGTGTACTCTGAATGTGTGTCCCCCCTATCAATTCGAACACGGTGAATGCGAATTGAACGAAATTTAGTACAAAGGTAGCACTAGCAAAGGACACCTCAGTGTCATGTTTTATATCGCCGCCATCTTGACGGAAACGTAATGGCGGCCACACAAATGTTCAAAGCTTAAATCAAATTACGACTAACCTAATCATTCGATCTCTACCAAATTTTGCAACAACATACCTTTATAGAGGAAGCATGCTTTGACCAAATGAATAGGTCATTAGCCTAATAGTTTGCGGATGGCGGCCATCTTTGTGTGAAAATCAATTCCCCCTATTAATTCAAACACGGTGATACCGAATGGAACGAAGTTTGGTACAAAGGTAGCACCCGCAAAGGACATCTCAGTGTCATGTTTTATATCGCCGCCATATTGACAGAAACGTAATTGCGGCCACACAAATGTTCAAAGCTTAAGTTAAATTACGACTAACATAACCATCCGATCTCTACAAAACTTTGCAACAACATTCCCTTATGGAGGGAGCATCCTTTGACCAATCTAATAGGTTAATAGCCTAATAGTTTGCGGATGGCGGCCATCTTTATGTCAAAATTGATTCCCCCTATTAATTCGAACACGGTGGAACCGAATGAACGAAATTTGGTACAGAGGTAGCACTAGCAAAGGGCACCTCAGTGTCATGTTTTATATCGCCGCCATCTTGACGGAAACGTAATGGCGGCCACATAAATTTTCAAAGCTTAAATCAAATTACGATTAGCCTAATCATCCGATCTCTAGCAAATTTAGCAACAACATACCTTTATGGAGGGAGCATCCTTTGACCAAACTAATAGGTCATTAGCCTAATATTTTGCGGATGGCGGCCATCTTGGTGTGAAAATCGATTCCCCTTATCAATTCGAACACGGTGAAACCGAATGGAACGAAATTTGGTACAGAGGTAGCACTAGTAAAGGGCATCTCAGTGTCATGATTTATATCGCCGCCATATTGACAGAAACGTAATGGCGTCCACACAAATGTTTAAAGCTTAAATCAAATTACGACTAACATAACCATCCGATCTCTACCAAATTTTGCAACAACGTACCTTTATGAAGGGAGCATCCTTTGACCAATCTAATAGGCCATTAGCCTAACAGTTTGCGGATGGTGGCCATCTTTATGTCAAAATTGATTCCCCCTATTAATTCGAACATGGTGGAACCGAATGAACGAAATTTGGTACAGAGGTAGCACTAGCAAAGGGCACCTCAGTGTCATGTTTTATATCGCCGCCATCTTGACGGAAACGTAATGGCGGCCACACAAATGTTCTAAGCTTAAATCAAATTACGATTAGCCTAATCATCCGATCTCTAGCAAATTTAGCAACAACATACCTTTATGGAGGGAGCATCCTTTGACCAAACTAATAGGTCATCAGCCTAATATTTTGAGGATGGCGGCCATCTTTGTGTGAAAATCGATTCCCCTTATCAATTCGAACACGGTGAAACCGAATGGTACGAAATTTGGTACAGAGGTAGCACTAGCAAAGGGCACCTCAGTGTCATGTTTTATATCACCGCTATCTTGACGGATACGTAATCGCGGCCACCCAAATGTTAAAAGCTAAAATGTAACTACGAGCAACCTAATAATCTAGTCGCTATCAAATTTTGCAACACCATATATTTATGTGGGAAACATATTCTGACCAAACTGCAAGAACATCAGCCCAATAGTTTGCAGATGGTGGCCAAGTATGTGTGCAAATCGATTCCCCCTATTAATTCAAACACGGTGAAATCGAATTGAACGAAATTTGGTACAGAGGTAGCACTGGCAAAGGGCACCTCATATTCATGTTTAATATCCCTATAGCACGTTGTATTTCAACAAGCTACTACAACCAACATTCAATCATACTCCTTGAAAAGGACAAAGAGTTATAACAATACCCATGCATTTAGGAGAAAGTAGGCTATATGTTCTTTACAGAACATTTTGTTATGGTTCATATGTACACATTTAGAGATTATTTGTTAACTTTTTTTTGTTAATTCTTTTAATAAATTTAATTCGTTCGTTTTTGTAACCTCGTCTTGAACGATTTATTTAAATTATGGAAAATGGTTATGTTTTGGTGCATTTGAGGTTTAATTGAACCACTAGTTACCCCCACTCAACCGAGAATGGTAAGTTTCTCGTACTCTTCTGTTATTTAGTTTATCCACCCAGTTCTGCATTACCAAAACATAATCATAGGATTTGTGCATCCCCCATTTAGCTCTTGTTGGTAGAATTTTCAGGTTTATTAGCCGGGAACCTCGCGATTCTGCAATACAGCTGATCATCGGTTTCGACAAGCAGCTTAAATGGTTTAAACGGGTACAGTACCAGCAAGTTAAACAAGATCTGCAAACCTTTAACATCTCTGAATCCGTCATACAAAACGGACAAACTTTCCGGAAAATTTTAAAAGAAGACCCACAGATTAAACTTAAGAAAGTGCAGAGACCAAAGAGGTCAGAAGCAGTTAAACAACTACAAAGTCATAAAATAAAGGAAACATGGGCTAGGAAGAAGACTGTTAAGGACGTAAAACCAATCCCAACTCTTCAAGCTGAAAACCATTTTGGTTAACCTACGTAGTCCATATTTGGCTCATTCTAAGAAAGAAGAAGAATTATTATAATTATACCTGTAGTAAACATCAGCAGCATCATCAACATCATTCATCTCGGAAATATTAAGAATATTAAATACCCATGAATGAAGCAATCCTACCAAAACACCTAATAAGTGTGAATGACTCAGAATATTTTCTCACTATACTGTGGAACAGGCACAGTTTTCAGAACTATAGGCATCCACTCCATCCATTTACCCACAATCACAGATATCACACTAATCAAGCAAAATTGAAAGTCAGTGACCACTAACAATATCTTAACAAAAACAAGTAGTTCCGTGAAGAACTATACAGCCTATTTTCATATATCCTACTTACGTTAATTGCATCTCTCCATATACTTTCAGTTTGATTGCTGTAATAGATTCATAGATTTTGAGAACTGTCTAAATATTTCGGATGGTCGCCATGTTTGATTTATATATATAGTCTTTAGAGTTGAATAGTTGAAGCATTTGAAATGCAAATATAAGATGCATCTTTTGTTCTATATTGTACAAATTTGGCGCACACCTTCCCTGTTTAATGGAAATCACTGTAGAGGTGACACTGCCGCTTTGTCTCCTAATGCTTACGTTCCAGTGAGCTTTCTGCCATGGCCGAGCACGGGCGACTCTCCGTTCAGCAGCATGGCAAAACAGTTATCTTTTATTGTGAATCAAAAAGTGTTACGGTGACTCAATGGAAATTTAGAGCTGTATTTCATACCAGCAAGGAACACCGTCCTTCGCTTATACAGAAACTTTGAAGAACAAGGCAGTGTGAAGGAAGAAAAGCGACCACATGCACCAGCAGTTCGCTCTCCTGAAAACGTCGCTGCGCTGAGGATCGACATGCAGCCCACGCAAGTCAACATGGCGAGCTTCAAGATAAAGCGGAATATTGCACCGTTCAGTTCAAAGAATATTAAGCCTTCAGGGTGATCTTAAATTGCACCCGTACAAAATGACAGTACTACACAAGCTAACGGATGTTCTCAGGCAGAAAAGATCGCAGTTCGCCTTATGTACGCAAGTTAAAGATCGTTTCTAAGAGGTTGTCCGCCGTACTGGAGGCCATATTGAACATGTGATATAGTGAAATATCTTTCCATGGTCCAAGCTACCTGTGTCGATAATTTAGTCTTCTGTGAAAAATAAAGTGGTTATTCTAAAATTAATTCGTACGCCACCCTGGTACGTGAAGATAATTGTGTAGGTGTTTTATTCAAACTTCAATAGCATGATTAGGACACAAGAAATAAAAACTAGATTTTTAAATTTCCCTCAGCCGCCATCTTATGGTTATGAAAATAATTGAAATGAATTAGATGCCAGTGGATTAAATTTTAAATAAGCATATACCGTAACAAGTTTCACTCCACTCGGTTGGTTAAATGGAGATAAACATCCATTTGAATATTTACAATTCGCGTCGCCGCCATGTTGGATTTGTGCTCACCAGGTTATTGCACGTCCCATATGTGATCGTATGTTTATAGCCTCTATATACATACTAAATTTCAGTTTGATTGCAGTCATAGACTAATAGATATTGAGAACTGTCTAAATATATCGGATGGTCGCCATGTTGGATTTTGATATATGTAGGCCATAGCATTATGTACTATTGGATGAGGATTATTGTGTATGTTCATTGTTAAAACGTTGATTTCGATCTCATGATTAGAACACAGAAATAAAAACTTAATTTTAAAATTTCGCACAGCCGCTATCTTGAGGTTATGTAAACAATTGTACTAAATTTGATGTCAGTGCATTGCAATTTGTAAAGTCATATTTTTTATGTACAAAGTTTCTTTGCGTTCGGATGGTTAAATCGCGAGAAAAGTCAATTTAAATGTTTCAATTTTACTTGCCCACCATGTTCGTTTTTTAGTTAACAGTTTTTGAATGTCACATAAGTTAACGTCTATTAGTGCCCTTTATCATCGCACAAAGTTTTAGGGTGATATGAGTAATAGTTTCGGAGATATAGAATGCCGGTGAAATATTTCGCACAGCCGCCATGTTGGATTGGTGAGACGTAATAAAATTTGAAGAGCATGGTCGGGGTCGACTATCATATTATCAAGTTTCGTTGAGATCGCTCTGGCCGTTTAAATGTTATTAGTGACACACACACAGGCAAAAGGTGATCTCATAAGCCTATTTTTTGAAAATTGAAATTAGGCTAAAATCACATGTAACTATTAAACCTTAGCTAGTGGTGATGGTAGTTAATACAACTTAATAAGTGTATATATTGCAAACACAATCACCTACATATTTGTAAACATAGAGTAAATAGCCTAAGTGTAAAGGATCTGATGATAATCGCGGGACGTTCGAAATTAGATATCCAAGTGTATTAATTAATCCCATGTAATTTTATTTCCAGAATTAGATAAACACCCATTACAATTGGTGCAATTGTGTTGACCAACTGCTTTTCGAATCTTATTCTATATTTCAAATAGTTTCTTGTTCTTCGTTAATCAGGCCTGAAGGAGTCAAGTCAAAGAGTAATGATGCTACTGAATGCAATCACAAAGAGATTGAATAACATTGTCATTGTGTAGCGGCTAGTATTCTTGAATGTCACCTCGGTGGTTCGCGTTCGATAACCTGGCTCTGCCAGGAAATTTTATTCTACTCTGAAGGGTACACCCAGCCTCATGAGGCAAAATTGAGAGGAGATGATTTCGATTCCTCCCTCAGTCACTGTAAGGGGTTTTCTGTGGTTTCCCACGACTATTCAAGACAAATGCCGGAATGGTTCCTAATTTAAGATCGCGGTCACTCCCTGTCAATCCCCATCTGAGTTACAAATACACATTCTAGTACAGCCACACAATAACACTGCTTATAAAACAATATCACACACGCGTAGGTACACGGAGCCAAATGCTCACGTTGTCCAAGCCCCTCAAATGAAACAACAACTTAAAATCAGAGATTATTAATGTTTCCTTTCCAGAAATAATTTTTGATAATGTGTAAACTCAAACGAAAAACAAGATGTTCAGTAACGAACATATAGCCTACTTTCGCCTAAATGCATGGGTATTGTTATATCTCTTTGTCCTTTTCAAAGAGTATAATTGAATGTTAGTTGTAGTAGCTTGTTGAAATACAACATGCTATATGGATATTAAACATGAATATGAGGTGCCCTTTGCTAGTGCTACCTCTGTAAAAAAAATCTTTCAATTCGGTTTCACCGTGCTTGAATTGATATGGGGTATGGATTTGCACACATACATGGCCGCTATTTGCAAACTATTCGGTTGATGACCTTGTAGTCAGTCAGAAGATGCTTTCCACAAAACAGCTTGTTGTTGCAAAATCTGGTAGAGATCAAGTTATTAAGATGGTCGTAATTTGATTTAACCTTTTAACATTTTGGTGGCCGTCATTTCGTTTCCGTCAAGATGGCAGCGATATAAAACAAGACACTGAGGTGCCCATTGCTAGTGCTACCTCTGTACCAAATTTCGTTCCATTCGGTTTCACAGTGTTTGAATTTATAGGGGGAATCGATTTTGACACAAATATGGCCGCCATCCACAAACCATTACGCTGGTGACCTATTAGATTGGTCAAAGGATGCTTTCTCCATAATGGTATGTTGTTGCAAAATTTGGTAGAGATCGGATGATTATGTTAGTCATAATTTGATTTAAGCTTTGAACATTTGTGTGGCCGCCATTACGTTTCTGTCAAGATGGCGGCGATATAAAACATGACACAGAGGTGCCCTTTGCTAATGCTACCTCTGTACCAAATTTAGTTCCATTCGGTTTCACCGTGTTCGAATTGATAGGGGGAATCGATTTTCACACAAAGATGGCCGGGATCCGCAAAATATTAGGCTGATGACCTATTAGTTTGGTCAAATGATGCTTTCTCCATAAAGGTATGTTCTGCAAAATTTGGTAGAGATCGGATGATTAGGTTAGTCGTAATTTGATTTAAGCTTTGAACATTTGAGTGGGCGCCATTACGTTTCTGTCAAGATGGCGGCAATATAAAACATGACACAGAGGTGCCCTTTGCTAGTGCTACCTCTGAACCAAATTTCGTTCCATTCGGTGTCACCGTGTTTGAATTAATAGGGGGAATCGATTTTGACACATAGATGGTCGCCATCCGCAAACTATTAGGCGAATGACCTACTAATTTGGTCAAATGATGCTTTCTCCATAAAGGTATGTTGCTGCAAAATTTGGTAGAGATCGGATGATTAGGTTAGTCGTAATTTGATTTAAGCTTTGAACATTTGTGTGGCCGCCATTACGTTTCCGTCAAGATGGCGGCGATATAAAACATGACACTGAGGTGTCCTTTGCTAGTTCTACCTTTGTACCAAATTTCGTTCAATTCGCGTTCACCGTGTTCGAATTGATAGAGGGGGGGGGGACAGACATTCAGAGTACAGACTCACACACACACACACACAGACTCACACACACACACATACACACACACAGACAGACACACTTGTTTTCGCCCTGTGTTGATCTCATAAGTCTACTTTCATTTTTTGCAAAAACCGAAAGGAGGCTAATATGCAAATTATCAATAATAATAATAAAGTTAACGTCAAGAAAGACCTCCATGAAGTGGACCTACGACCTGGTGACGCGCACAAACGAGACCTTTTTCGAACAAGCATCGTGACTTTTGGGACTTAGATGAGAAATGGACAACCGGTGCAAAGTGGTCGGATGAACGCCGTGCTCGACACAGCAAGTTAATGAAAACCTACTGGATGAATCGTAAATTGAATAAACGCCAGAATGTATAGTAGAACTTTTCGTGTTCCCTAGTTGGCCGATTAACGAATAATAAATAAATAATTAATAATAATAATAATAATAGGTCAAAGTTAAGAAAAATTTACAATGAAGTAATATAAGTGAAATTGATGAAGTGTGGTCCAAGGAGAGAAGAAAGAAACACACTGATATAATGAAGGAAAGAGAAAATAATATAGGATGATAAATTGAAATCGATTCATGATTCCATGAGGTCAATTCGAATTATAATAAAAAGAAGAAGTTCCGTGACGAACTAAAGAGCCTACTTTTCTTAAAATTTAAGATTAATGCCAATGATTAATGTATATGGATCTATCTAGAATAATGACGAAATTAAGTTGGTATTATCGAAATTTCTAATTAGTTCGAAATACTGTATACCTGGTATAATGTAGCCTAATAGAAAACTACAGTTGGCAGCCATGGTGACTGAATATATTCTTAGTTCTATCTCGTAAGGTTCAGAATACAAAATTTGGTTGAAGTCCAATGGATAGCATGGATGTTACATGCAGTTAAACATTGGATCTAACAGCGCGCGTAATATCATGTTGGCAACAATGACATTCAGGTATTGGTCAGAAATAATCTAAAATAATATGATCTATTGTTGTGTCAATTTTGAATGAAATCCATTAGTTAGTATAGAAGTTACATGCATTTTAAAATTGGACCTATCAGCAGGCTTAGAATCGTGTTGGCAGCACTGGCGGAGGCCTATATTAGTTACTCCAAATTAATCTAGAATGCCAGGTAATATACGTGTGCAAAGATTAGAGCTATTGGCTTGCATACTTTCTGATATATTGACATTAGGCTAACAAATATAGACACAGTATTTTTTAACAGTTGGCAGCCCTTGTTACTCTTAATAATCGGCATAATCATATCTGTTATAGTACACATAGCAGACACGAAATTTGGACGAAATCCAAATGATAGTATTGAAGTTACATGTATTTAAAGTTGGACCTCTCAGCAGGCTTAGAACCATGTTGGTAGCACTGACGCATATAAGTTGCTCCAAATTAATATACAATGTCAGGTACTATACGTGTGCATTGTTTAAAGCTGTCGGCTTGCATACTTTCTGATATATGGGTATTTGGATTTAAAAAATTGAGAGCATTTATTAACAGTTGGCAGCCCTGGAGGCTCTTAAGAATACCCCCAGTCATATCTGTTTAAGTACACATAGCACATACGAAATTTGGTTGAATTCCAATTGATAGTGTAGAAGTTATATGCATTTAAATATTGGACCTATCAGCAGGCTTATAATCATTTTGGCAACACTGCCATGTATGGCCTCCTGGAAATTAAACTGCAATATTATTATCTATACGTGTGCCAATTTTGAAATAGCTCCCATTCATACCTTCCATGATATGCAACATGGAGCTCAAATTTCAAATGCGGTTTTTCAGCAGTTGGTTGCACTGACATCATTTTCAAACATGGCTGTGAGATATTCAGGTATAGAACTTTACTTCTACCAAAATTTGTTTCGATTGCTCCAGCCGTTTAGGAGTTGATAGGGGGACACACACACACAGCCAGCCAGACAGACAGAAGGACAGACAGAAGGACAGACAGACAGAAGGACAGACAGAAGGACAGACAGACAGACACACATTTGCCTGATCTCATAAGTCTACTTTTTCCTCATTTTTGCAAAATGTGAAAAGTAGGCTAATAATAATAACAATATATAGGGAATATGGATAAAGAGATCGACAATGGAACTGTACAAACAGACAGAAACGATTACAAACAACATAAGGAAAAGGAGGGAAACTTTTTATGGACATAGTCATATACATAGGATGACCGAAGACAGACTGACCAAGAATTTTTTTAATATAGTTACGAATAGTACACTAAAAACTAATTATGTCTGTTAGGTAGTCAGCCTGAGGGTTAGTTGGATCCTCAAAAGGTACCGCCGTTTGGTTATGTTGGTAGGTACCCACAAAACCCCAAGGCAGCGCTATATTGAGGCGTACTAGGCAAGAAGAGGAGTGAAGTAGTTTGCCATTGCTTTCCTCACTGAGTCAGAACAGCAGTACTAACCATATGAGAAGAACCTTTCACAACATCCACAGGCACTAACTGTGCCCTGAATGTAATTACTAATTGTGTAAAGGAAATCGTGGAAGACCCAAGAAACTAAACATCTCTACAGAAGACATGACAGACAGGAGCACATACAGAGAAAAACTTATACAACAGAAGTTTGAGCAAACTCCCAAAGAGAGACAACCGGGAAGGAAGTGAACGGAGGAGAGAAAGAGGAAGCATAGTGTGTATATGAGAGGTGTTTGGGGGAATAAGAAGAAAGGGCCAGAATAAAACATGAACATTGATTGTGTTATAACTAGAGACCGGATTTTAAAGGGAAAAATATTCATTAAAAAAGGACCAAAAGGGGGAAAATATTCAATAAAAAGGACCAAAAAAGGGGGAAAATATTCATTAAAAAGGGATTATTTAAGAAAAGGGAACTGCTCAAGAGAATACAGGAAATAACAAGAAGTTCCGTGAAGAACTATACAGCCTACTTTTCATGCCAATGATTATTCTACAGTATATGAACCTATCTAGAATAATGACGAAATTAAGTTGGTAATATCGAAATATCTAATTAGTTCAAAATATACCTGGTATAATGTAGCCTATTAGAGCACTACAGTTGGCAGTCCTGGTGACTGTATATATTCTTAGTTCCATCTCTTAAGGTACAGAATACAAAATTTGGTTGAAGTCCAATGGACGTTACATGCAGTTAGACACTGGATCTATCAGCACGCGAAAAAGCATGTTGCCAACAATACCATGCGTGTGCTGGTCAGAAATAATCTGAATTATTATGATATCTTGTTGTGCCAATTTTGGATGAAATCCATTTGTTAGTATAGAAGTTACATGTATTTTAAAATTGGACATATCGGCAGGCATAGAATCATGTTGGCAGCACTGCCTTGTATTAATTACTCCAAATTAATCTAGAATGTCAGGTGCTACACGTGTGCAAAGTATAGAGCTGTTGGCTTGCATACTTTCTGATATATTGATATTAGGGTAAAAAGAATATAGACAGCATTTATTAACAGTTGGCAGCCCTGATTGCTCTTAACAATACTTATAGTCATATCTGTTATTGTACACATATCACATATGAAATTTGGTTGAAATCCAACTGATAGTATAGAAGTTACATGTATTTAAAAATTGGTACTATCAGCAGGCTTATAATCATGTTGGTAGAACTGACGTATATAAGTTACTCCAAATTAATCTAAAATGTCAGAATATACGTGTGCATAGTTTAAAGCTGTTGGCTTGCATACTTTCTGATATATTGGTATTTGGATAAAAGAAATAGAGAGAGCAATTATTAACAGTTGGCAGCCCTGGTGGCTCTTAAGAATACGCTCAGTCACATCTGTTTATGTACAGATATTACATACAAAATTTGGTTGAAATCCAATTGATAGTGTGGAAGTTATATGCATTTACACATTGGACCTATCAGAAGGCTTAAAATTATTTTGGCAACACTGTCATGGTTGACCTCCTGGAAATTAAACTGAAATAGTCATATCTACATGTGTGCCAATTTTGGAATAGCTCCCATGCATACCTTGCAAGATATCCAACATGGAGCTCAAATTTCTAGTGCGTTTTTTCAGCAGATGGTAGCACTGACATCATTTTCAAATATGGACGTGAGCTATTCCGGTGCACATCTTTACTCATACTAAATTTGGTTTTGATTGCTGCAGCCGTTTAGGAGTTGATAGGTGGGGACACACACACAGCCAGACAGACAGACAGAAGGACAGACAGACAGACAGAACACATTTTCCCGGATCGATCTCATAAGTCTACTTTTTCCTCATTTTTGCAAAATGTGAAAAGTAGGCTAAAAATGTATGAATAATCAGTTAATCACTTCTAATTTAACTTTACTGCATTAAAGAATGGTATCAATTACATGTCCAATATTTGAGGATGTTAAGGATATAGGCCTATTCACTTTTATGTAGTGTCCTTGTGTTACAGTGTTTATTCCTTTAAGAACGAATTGAACCTGATGACATTTAACATTTCAATATGTTTGAAGGTCAAATTTTGTCTCTTTGAATTTAAAATATCTTTATATAAAGAAAACAAGATGTTCAGTAAAGAACATATAGCCTACTTTCTCCTAAATGCATGGGTATTGTTATAACTCTTTGTCCTTTTCAAGGAGTATGATTGAATGTTGGTTGTAGTAGCTTGTTGAAATACAACGTGCTATAGGGATATTAAACATGAATATGAGGTGCCCTTTGCTAGTGCTACCTCTGTACCAAATTTCGTTCCATTCGGTTTCACCGTGTTCGAATTGATAAGGGGAATCGATTTTCACACAAAGATGGCCGCCATCCGCAAAATATTAGGCTGATGACCTATTAGTTTGGTCAAAGGATGCTCCCTCCATAAAGGTATGTTGTTGCTAAATTTGCTAGAGATCGGATGATTAGGCTAATCGTAATTTGATTTAAGCTTTGAACATTTGTGTGGCCGCCATTACGTTTCTGTCAATATGGCGGCGATATAAATCATGACACTGAGATGCCCTTTGCTACTGCTATCTCTGTACCAAATTTCGTTCCATTCGGTTTCACCGTGTTTGAATTAATAGGGAGAATCGATTTTGACACAAAGATGGCCGCCATCCGCAAACTATTAGGTGAATGACCTATTAGATTGGTCAAAGGATGCTCCCTCCATAAAGGTATGTAGTTGCAAAATTTGGTAGAGATCGGATGATTAGGTTAATCGTAATTTGATTTAAGCTTTGAACATTCGTGTGGCCGCCATTACGTTTCAGTCAAGATGGTGGCGATATAAAACATGACACTGAGGTGCCCTTTGCTAGTGCTACCTCTGTACCAAATTTCGTTCCATTCGGTTCCACCGTGTTCGAATTAATAGGGGGAATCAATTTTGACATAAAGATGGCCGCCACCCGCAAACTATTAGGCTAATAACCTATTAGATTGGTCAAAGGATGCTCCCTCCATAAAGGTATGTAGTTGCAAAATTTGGTAGAGATCGGATGATTAGGTTAATCGTAATTTGATTTAAGCTTTGAACATTCGTGTGGCCGCCATTACGTTTCTATCAAGATGGCGGCGATATAAAACATGACACTGAGGTGCCCTATGCTAGTGCTACCTCTGTACCAAATTTCGTTCCATTTGGTTTCACCGTGTTTGAATTAATAGGGGGAATTGATTTTCACACAAAGATGGCCGCCATCCGCAAACTATTAGGCTAATGACCTAGTTATTTGGTCAAAGGATGCTTCCTCTATAAAGGTATGTTGTTGCAAAATTTGGTAGAGATCGGATGATTAGGTTAATCGTAATTTGATTTAAGCTTTGAACATTTGTGTGGCCGCCATTACGTTTCCGTCAAGATGGCGGCGATATAAAACATGACACTGAGGTGCCTTTTGTTAGTACTACCTCTGTACCAAATTTCGTTCCATTCGGTTGCACCGTGTTCGAATTAATAGGGGCAATCGATTTTCACACAAAGATGGCCGCCATCCGCAAACTATTACGCTGATGACTTATTAGTGTGGTCAAAGGATGCTCCTCCCATAAAGATATGTTGTTGCAAAATTTGGTAGAGATCGGATGATTAGGTTAGTCGTAATTTGATTTAAGCTTTGAACATTTGTGTGGCCGCCATTACGTTTCCGTCAAGATGGCGGCGATATAAAACATGACACTGAGGTGTCCTTTGCTAGTGCTACCTTTGTACCAATTTTCGTTCAATTCGCATTCACCGTGTTCGAATTGATAGGGGGGGACAGACATTCAGAGTACACACACTCACACACACACACACACACACACAGACACACACACACACAGACTCACACACACACATACACACACACAGACAGACACACTTTTTTCGCCCTGTGTTGATCTCATAAGTCTACTTTCATTTTTTGCAAAAATCGAAAGTAGGCTAATGAGCGCTCAACATCAACGGAAACCAGTGGGGAATACTTGGCTTTTACTCTAAACTCTAAATCAGTGCACTTCACTAGTTTTTCAATGCCTGGATTCTTTGATAAGCTTGCCTTAAGTTTTTCTTTTGCTAATCCCTCAAGCATGTTGTCAGTTCTTTCTACCACACTCCACTGCACCTTCTTGGATAAGCACTGTTCTTCCAGTTGCAAGATGGCGGCAGGAAGAAACTTGAACGTATGCACTGCGTACAGCTCTGTCTCCAAATTCGGGTCACACAGCAGGTCCTTCGCTCGACCCACAGCTGCAGATTCAACATCGTCCAAAGACAGTTAGTGAAATGTTCACAAAGGAAAACAGCACATGAATCCATGTCCCCCATCTAGTTATGATGGGAAACTTGGGTAGTGGTAGGCCTGTAACTTCCTTGTAAAGCTGTATTCAACTTGGAGCTTTAATCAATGTCTTCTTAAGTTCGGATATGAAGGCATTTGCAACAATATATTCAACACTTATTGCTTCACATACCCTATGCAAAGCATGAGCAATACAAGTTGTATGGTGGAGATTAGAATACATAGGCTTCAACTGTGCAAATGCTGAGACCATGTATGATGCTTGGTCCGTAACAACTGGCCACACTTTGTTGTACTTTATTCCTGATGGCCAGAGTTTAAAAAACACTCACTCACTCCGTTGGCTTTTCTGGGACGTGACGATCCCGTGCCGCTCTCACTATCTGCCTCCATTTCCTCCTATCCAGCGCACATAGTTTAAAAAACAGTAACTGAAACTCTGCATTATAGATGTAGAGTTTACATTTTCCAATTCGTACATAGCAGCCAACATTGGTTTTGATGGATCTCTTGTCAATGGCATCACAAGAATATTTAGAACAGCTCTTGAAAGTGAATCGGTTGCTTCATCCAAAATGAAGCAAACTGGATGGTCTCCAACAATCTCCTTAACATTTTGTACATTAGCTTCATAAATTGGTTGTAGGTAACTCTTTCTAAGTGTACTTTCATCAGGGACAGTGCGTGGTGTGTATTTTTCCAAGAAACTCTTCATTGCTGGGTTATTTACCTTATTTAAAGGAATTCCACACTGAACAACGGTAACTGTGAGGTCACTGGAAAAAACGTTTCGTTCCCTGCTTTTTTGTTCGGCCTTCTGAAAAGATTCCTGTAAAAATGACTGGAAACTTTCGCACGAATAGCTTTGTTTTTCTCATGTTTGGCATACTTGAGATGCTGAATAATTCTGTCCTTTATATGTTTTCCACAGCCTCCGTGGCTTAGGCGGCAGCACGCCGGCCTCTCACCGCTGGGTCTGTGGTTCAAATCCCGGTCACTCCATGTGAGATCTGTGCTGGACAGAACGGAGGCAGACAGGTTTTTCTCCGGGTACTCCGGTTTTCCCTGTCAAAATGTCATTCCAGCAACACTCTCCACTATCATTTCATTTCATCTGTCATTCATTTAATCATTGCCCCAGAGGAGTGCGTCAGGCCTCGGCAGCCGGCACAGTTCATATCCTCGCCGCTCGATGGGGGCTTCATTCATTCCATTCCTGACCCGGTCGGAGACTGGAAGCAGGCTGTGGATATTCATATGTTTTCCATCAACTTTAATATCAATATCACATAGAGAACATCGAATAACGGTACCATCCGTTTCGATTAAATTGTCCTTGAAACTGCTTACGCTCTTCGCATTTTTTTGCTAAAAGACGACTTCGCCATCACTATTACAAGCTACTGCTGCCACTTAACGGTGCGTCCTTATTCTCTATGACTCTGTTTCTGCTACTGAGGCGAGCAAGCTACTGTAACCAAAGAGAATAGGCTGTAACTGCTTCACACATTCTGGAGGGGATGCGACGAGTCTAACAACACCTGCGGGCGGGGTGAGGCAGTGCAGTGGGTGAGTTCAACTCTGGGGTGAGTTCGGTATAAAACCCGTGTTAATTCATTCTTCCCTTACGCTACATCGGTATTTTAGGCAGGTATTTTCCCTCAAAGTGAAATAAATTCTTGAGGTTTTGGCCGTATATTCTAAAAATGGGAAAATAAGTGCAGATGGAGGAGAAAAAGGAACAAGGGCTAAAAAAGGGAAAAGGGGGAAAAAAGGGAAGTAAACACGGCAATCTTGAGTTTTAAATTCAGTTTTAACCGTAGTAACGATTAATTCTTGTTCCCAATTAAATTTAAAAAAAGGTATTCCCTTTAAAATCCGGTCTCTAGTTATATGGAGGGAGCATCCTTTGACCAATCTAATAGGTCATTAGCCCAATAGTTTACGGATGGCGGCCATCTTTGTGTCAAAATCGATTCCCCCTATTAATTCGAACACGGTAAAACCAAATGGAACGAAATTTGGTACAGAGGTAGCACTAGCAAAGGGCACCTCATTGTCATGTTTTATATCGCCGCCATCTTGACAGAAACGTAATGGCGGCCACACAAATGTTCAAAGCTTAAATCAAATTACGACTAACCTAATCATCCGATCTCTACCAAATTTTGCAACAACACATACCATTATGGAGGAAGCATCCTTTGATCAAATTAATAGGTCATTAGCCTAATAGTTTGCGGATGGCGGCTATTTTTGTGTCAAAATAGTTTCCCTCTATTAATTCAAACACGGTGAAACCGAATGGAACGAAATTTGGTACAGAGGTAGCACTGACTAAGGGCACCTCATTGTCATGTTTTATATTGCCGCCGTCTTGACAGAAACGTAATGGCGGCCACACAAATGTTCAAAGCTTAAATCAAATTACGACTAACATAATCATCCGATCTCTACCAAATTTTGCAACAACATACCTTTATGGAGGGAGCAATCCTTGACCAATCTAATAGGTCATTAGCATAATAGTTTACGGATGGCGGCCATCTTTGTGTCAAAATCGATTCCCCCTATTAATTCGAACACGGTGAAACCGAATGGAACGAAATTTGGTACAGAGGTAGCACTAGCAAAGGGAACCTCAGTGTCATGTTTTATATCGCCGCCATCTTGACGGAAACGTAATGGCGGCCACCCAAATGTTCAAAGCTTAAATCAAATTACGACTAACCAAATCATCCGATCTCTACCAAATTTTGCAACAACACATACCATTATGGAGGAAGCATCCTTTGACCAAATTAATAGATCATTAGCTTAATAGTTTGCGGATGGCGGCTATCTTTTTGTCAAAATAGTTTCCCCCTATTAATTCAAACACGGTGAAACCGAATGGAACGAAATTAGCTACAGAGGTTGCACTAACAATGGGCACCTCATTGTCATGTTTTATATCGCCGCCGTCTTGACAGAAACGTAATGGCGGCCACACAAATGTTCAAAGCTTAAATCAAATTACGACTAACATAATCATCCGATCTCTACCAAATTTTGCGACAACATACCTTTATGGAGGGAGCATTCTTTGACCAAACTAATAGGTCATTAACCTAATATTTTGCGGATGGCGGCCATCTTTGTGTGAAAATCGATTCCCCCTATCAATTCGAACACGGTGAAACCGAATGGAACGAAATTTGGTACAGTGGTAGCACTAGCAAAGGGCACCTCAGTGTCATGTTTTATATCGCCGCCATCTTGACGGAAACGTAATGGCGGCCACACAAATGTTCAAAGCTTAAATCAAATTACGATTAACTTAAGTATCCGATCTCTACCAAATTTTGCAACAACATACCTTTATGGAGGGAGCATTCTTTGACCAAACTAGTAGGTCATTAACCTAATATTTTGCGGATGGCGGCCATCTTTGTGTGAAAATCGATTCCCCCTATCAATTCGAACACGGTGAAACCGAATGGAACTAAATTTGGTACAGAGGTAGCACAAGCAAAGGACACCTCAGTGTCATGTTTTATATCACCGCCATCTTGACGGAAACGGAATGACGGCCACCCAAATGTTAAAACCTTAAATCAAATTACGACCATCCTAATAATTTGATCTCTACCAGATTTTGCAACAACATGCCTTTTTGTGAAAAGCATCTTATGACTGACTACAAGGTCATCAGCCCAATAGTTTGCAAATAGCGGTCATGTATGTGTGCAAATCCATTCCCCATATCAATTCAAACACGGTGAAAAGAATTGAATTGAATGAAATTTTTTACAGAGGTAGCACTAGCAAAGGACACCTCATATTCATGTTTAATATCCTCATAACACGTTGTAATTCAACAAGCTATTACAACAAACATTCAATTAGACTCCTTGGAAAGGACAAAGAGTTATAACAATATCCATGCATTTAGGAGAAAGTAGGCTATATGTTCTTTACTGGACATCTTGTTATTAATAACTATGTTACTATTTCATGGATATCACCATTAATTATCCTACTTCCTAGGACTGTTCACGACCATGAAACATAAGAGTGTATATAATGCCGAGCCCTGGTTAGCATGGCCCTGTCTATATGATTGTGTAATGAAAAAAAAGGTAAGTGGCGTTTGAAATGAACTGATCCATTCGGAACGAAGTGTGTGCATTGATTTTAAGAATTCTCTGGGGGATTGTTCAGTATTTGCATCTAACACCAGCAGTTCTATCTATTTTTAGCCTACTTTCGATTTTTGCAAAAAATGAAAGTAAACTTATGAGATCTACACAGGGCCAAAAAATTGTGTGTCTGTCTGTGTGTGTGCGTGTATGTGTGTGAGTCTGTGTGTGTGTGAGTGTGTGTACTCTGAATGTATCCCCCCCCCCCCCTATCAATTCAAACACAGTGAAACCGAATTGAACAAAATTTAGTACAAAGGTTGAACTAGTAAAGGGCACCTCAGTGTCATGTTTTATATCACCGCCATCTTTACCAAAACTGAATGGCGGCCACTCAAACGTTCAAAACGTAAAATCGAATAACGACTAACCTAATCATCCGATTTCCACCAAATTTGGTAACAACATACCAGCATGAATGACGCATCTTGTGACCAAACTACAAGGTTATCCGCCGTACCATTTCAGAATGGCGGCCGTGCGTATTATGCAAACTTTATAATCCATATCATGGGACCCGCCAGTTCCGATTTTCGAGCCGAGAATCGTTTTAACTGTTCTAAAGGAAGAGGCACGTTCGAAATTAAAAGTTTATTTTGTAATACTATAGTACAGAAGTGATTTTAAAAAGCTGAGCCGTCTCGGTAAGAAGACAAGATGGCAGCGGATATCTTGTGCCTGACTTATATTTCACTAATTTGAGTATTGCATGCAATATAGCGTACTGATACAAAATAAATGAACTTTGTATAAAATGCTTAATATATAAATAATATACTTCACTGATGAAATCGTTTAGTCTAAATCATTATTTGATAACACGTTCTATGTAACTCATTTGATATCGGACGATGTTCGTTGGCACGTTTGGCTGCGTGAAAAATTGTTGGCCATTCACTGTTATGGCTATGGTTCAAACCCCATCAGAGTTAGGTTTTTTGCTTGAATTTTTTTATATTTATTGTTTTGTAATGACTCAGACGTTTTAAAATTAAGCGTATATTGTGCATATTACGATCGAAAATATATATTTAATTAAAACAAAATTCACCAGCAAATTTGCTCGAGACATCTAGCAGAAAAAAAGTGCATTATCATGGCCAACTGGCGGCGAACAGCACGCCGGCCTACAGATTAACGTACAGATTTTTTGAAAAGTTTCTTTTTATGGCCGCTAGAATGCACTCGCCCTGTTAGGATTATCTTGTTTGATATTTCTCCACTAGATGTCACGACTGGTCTACGTGGGACTCCATTGATTAGTATACCATTGGCATTCTATGCGCATCGAATTTGAAGAATAACAAGGTGATACTACGATACATTTTTACTTTTTATTTTAAAGGGTTTGTAACAGCCTATTGTGCGTTATTTGAAAATGTTATTTGAAGTAAAGAACAAAACGATTTCACATAGTACCTGAGCTCTAGCAGTTGGTGCTAGTACAGGATATAAATTGATACTTTTATTGCAGCCAAATAGCAATCGAAAAATATCCACATAGTTGGTATACACACGTCTGTAAGGTCATGGAAAGATTTGTTAATTCAGTTAGGTTTGTGAAACCCATGCACAGCCAGACGTGTAAACGCATGCCTCAACTCAAAGTTGGATGTTGCCCACGTCGGGTCGATTATATAATAATAATAATTATTATGTTGTTGGTTTTACGTCCCTTTTAACTACTGTGGCTCATAGAGATGCCGGGGTGCCGGAATTTTGCTCCGAAGGGGATCTTTAACGTGCCAGTAAATCTACTGGCACGGCTCTCTCGCATTTGTGCACCCTCAATAGCCAGCTGACTGCGCCAGGATACGAACCTGAAACCTAGGGCCCAGCAAGCGTTAACGTTACCACTGAGCCACGCAGCCAGTCCGGTCGATTATGTCTCCAGATCCTTAATATTCTTGAGATACTTCTTATCTTTCTTTCTTTCTTTCTTTCTTTCTTTCTTTCTTTCTTTCTTTCTTTCTTTCTTCAATGATGATAGCAGTTCCTTTCGAGGTTGTGGTGTTTGGTAGAGGTAAATAGATTCTAAGGTCTTCAACCAAGAAATGATTCTATTATACCCTTTGATAAAAACAACGAGTTATAACTATACTCATACATTTAGAAGAAAGTAGGCTATATGTTCTTTACTGAACATCTTGTTCAATCCCAACCTTTGCGTATACTTAATCAGAATATAATTTACTATGCTTTAGGGTATAGTAGGGACTGGTAATGTAGTATTACCTGGTACTTCGTTATTACAACAGTTTCCGTTCGGCTCAAGTCCACATTCCTCTTTGGCAGGAATCGTCTGATGGCAGGGCTGATCAGTTTATGGTCGATGGTTCTGAGGTTATTAGATCCCGTCATGAAGCTGACTGCAAGACCCACCAGCACCGATACAATACATCCCAAAGGCACATACCACATGTATGACAGACGATATAGAATGAAGGGATCGCTGAAATGAGAAATATAATTATTATGAGAATCTAATTTCGACAAATAACCGACAAACTCACCTTGTTTATTCAAACTTTATTATAAGCTATGTTTCGATCGGGAGATCATTATCAAGCTACAACACATATCACAGAGATATTGTTTACAACCATGGTCAGTTGCACTTGTACTAAACATAACCTAAAAAACATACTGTACACAGTCTCTTTGGCACAGTAGTCAATCTGCAGCCTCAAACATAACTTAAAATATAATATTTGCTCAAAACTGGGAAACTTAAACAATTAATTGACACCTTGAATAAATTTGATATTCAAATTGCAGCCATTCAGGAAACACGTTTCCAAGACGAAAATCATTTGGATTCAGAAAACTTTAGGATATATAAGGGGAAACCAGCCATAAAAATTGGAGATAATTTATCACAATTTGGAACAGCGTTTTTTTGTAAGAAAAACAATAGCAAGTTCAGTACTCAACTTTACTTCTCCTTCCGAAAGGATCTCCGTTCTCTCAATAAAATCAAGCAACGAGGCATACACATTGATTAATGCCCACGCTCCCATAAACAATGACAATAAGAAAATCCCTCATAAAGTAGAAGACTTTTGGGAACTCCTTGTGTAAACCATCAGCAAAATTCCTAAACATCATGTGAAAATTTTATTCGGTGACTTTAACGCACAGGTTGGTAGAGAAAAGAAGTATAGATCCATAGTTGGTCATCATCCAGCACATTGGAGAACAAATCAGAATGGTGAGCATCTGATAAATTGCTGTAAATCCTTTAATTTGAGGCTCATGTCTACATATTTCACCAGGTCTCCATACAAGAAGAAAACATGGAAATCACCAAATCCAGAAACAGGAGAATTCCAAATTGATCATGTAGCAGTGTCCAAACAAAACATATGTGAAATCCTAAATGTTAGAGTGCGCAGGGGAGTGATTGACTCTGATCACTACTTAAGCCAAATCAAAGTGAAATTCCAGCCTAATAGATCCAAGCCAAAAACTAAGAGATAACTAATAGTGGATCCGGAGCACCTCAAGCAGAACGCAAAATAATTTCTTCAGGCCATAAAAGAGCGAAATCCCAAAGACTGGAGGGACTTAGGAAACTCAATTCTAACATCAGCACAGAAGTTAGGGCAGCCCCCAAGAAAAAGGAAACACAGATGGTGGAACACAACCTGTGATAAAGCAGTTGAAGACGGAATTAAAGCCTGGAATATATGGAACGGACATCAGACAACTGAACGATGGGAATTATTCCTTAAGATCCAGAAATCAACAGCTACGATCATCCGCAGGGAGAAGCGGACATACGACAGGAATAAACTCATAGAGATAGAACAGGATTTCATAAAAAACAACACCAGAAATTTCTATAAGACCTTCCATGAGAGTCTGTCTAGTTATCAACCACCTAGCGTATGTTTCAGTATATCAGATGGCTCACTAGAAACAAACACCAAGGAAAACTGCAAGATCTTAGCAGATTACTTCCAAGAGCTACTCAATTGTGACCCACCGAAAGAAAAAATGCACTTTGAAAAGCCTGCACCGAATCCAGATTCACATCCACCGACAATGGAAGAAACTGCTGAAATCGTTCAATCTCTTAAAAACAACAAAGCACCAGGAGAAGACGGTATTACCGCTGAAATGTTGAAACTCGGTGGGGAAGAGGTCACCAGAAGAATCCACTCAATTTTAAAAGCAATTTGGGAAACAGAAGTGATCCCACAGGACTGGAAGTGCGCGTTAATACATCCATTGCACAAGAGAGGTAACAAAACTGATCCAAATAACTATAGAGGTCTATCCCTATTATCTGTGGCCTATAAAATCCTATCTAAAGCTCTTCTGAACAGACTAGAGAAACAAACAGACCATTTGATTGGTGAGTATCAAGCGGGTTTTAGGAAAGGGCGTTCATGTGCTGAACAGATATGGAATCTGAAGATGATTTTGAAGATCCGCAGATCCAACCCCACAATTGTCACCTTTGTGGACCTAAAGAAAGCATATGATTCTGTGGACAGGCAGACCCTGTTTGAGACGCTAGAAGAACTTCAAGTGGACAGGAAGATCTGAGAACTGATTCGTCAGACTCTCACCAATACAACATCGAAGGTGAAGTTTCTTGGGGAAATTTCTGACTCTTTCGAAGTAGGAACAGGTGTTCGCCAAGGAGACGGACTTTCACCCCTTCTATTTAACCTGGTTCTAGATAAAGTCATCAGAGAGTGGGAAAAGAACATCAAAGGCGTTAGCATAGGAACTGCTGGAAACAAAATCAATGTGAAATGCTTGGTTTTCGCAGATGACCTAGCGATTATCACTAGGAACAAAGAAGAAACTAAGCATGCTATTGAGACATTATACAGAATAGCATCACAAGCAGGCCTTCAAATATCATTTGAAAAAATCAAGTACATGCAGAATTTTCAGCAAAAGAAGAAGAAAGAAAAAAATAGAGACAGCGTATGGAGCAATATCACAAGTAGAATTTTTTAAATACCTTGGAGAAATAATTCTTCCTTCAGGACTGGACAGTTTGTCTAACACAGAAAGAGACTCAAAACTTCAAAGAGCATTCAGACTAACATGGGATCACTATAATAAAAGAGTAATGTCACATAATGCAAAACTGAAACACTACAAAACAGTTGTACTACCGGAAGCTCTATATGCTTCAGAAACCATGGCTTTAGGAGGTCATTCTAAAATTGCAAATATAGAAAAGCAAGAACGTAAAATTCTTAGAAAAATATTCGGCCCCACACAAGAAAACGGAATTTGGATTATAAGACGAAATTCAGACCTATACCGTCACACAGATAATTTCAGCAACACTGTACGAAAAAGACGTGTAACATTTTATGGACACCTCTTCAGGATGGACGATTATAGACTTACAAAAAGGTTATTCAATGTAATAAATTCTCAGAAATCAATGATAGCCTGGCTGGATGAATCAAGAGAGGACCTGCAAGAGTTGAACATCGGAGAAAATATTCTGAGAAACCGCAAAGTCTTCAGGACCGCAGTAACAAAGCACAAGTTTAGGGTGAAAACTAGTGGCAGGACTGGAACCAAGTGGACAGAAGAACGGAAGAAGCAGCACAGTGACTTCATGAAGAGATTTTGGGAAGATAGGAAGGCTAATATCATCAAGCCGAAAAACAAGTTCAAGCGCGCTCTATAATGGGCAAAACGCAAAAAGAAGAAGAATATTTGTTCAAACATGTATAAAGAAGACAATGCTGTATATAGGGTTTTCTGGATCAACTTTTAATAGGTTTATTAAGTCTTTCTGGAATGTTTGCTATGGATATCAGCAAACAATAATATTTGCAGCTTTTCATCCATATTTTAGGAAATAAATCTTCTTTTATATCCATGTAATATTATGACATGATTGCAACTTGTAATACGGAGGTCAAGTCATAAGTCATGGCACCTATTTTTAGCCTACTTTTCACATTTTGCAAAAATGAGGAAAAAGTAGACTTATGAGATCGGGCAAATGTGTGTCTGTCTGTCTGTCCTTCTGTCTGTCTGTCTGTCTGTCTGTCCTTCTGTTTGTCTGGCTGGCTGTGTGTGTGTCCCCCCCTATCAACTCCTAAACGGCTGCAGCAATCGAAACAAAATTTGGTAGGAGTAAATATCTATACCTGAATATCTCACGGCCATATTTGAGAATGATGTCAGTGCTACCAACTGCTGAAAAATCGCAATTGAAATTTGAGCTCTATGTTGGATATCTCGGAAGGTATGAATGGAAGCTATTTGAAAATTGGCACACGTATTGATAATAATATTGCAGTTTAATTTCCAGGAGGCCATACATGGCAGTGTTGCCAAAATGATTATAAGCCTGCTGATAGGTCCAATATTTAAATGCTTATAACTTCTACACTATCAATTGGAATTCAACCAAATTTCTTATGTGCTATGTGTTCATAAACAGATATAACTGAGCGTATTCCTAAGATCCACCAGGGCTGCTAACTGTTAATAAATGCTCTCAATTTATTTTTTCCAAATACCAATATATCAGAAAGTATTCAAGCTGACAACATTAAACTATACACACGTATAGCACCTGACATTATGTATTAATTTGGAGTAACTTATATACGTCAGTGCTACCAACATGATTCTAAGCCTGCTGAGAGGTCCAACTTTAAATACATGTAGCTTCTATACTATCATTTGGATTTCAACAAAAATTTGTATGTGCTATGTGCACCATAACAGATACGACTATGCGTATTCTTAAGAGCAACCAGTGTTGCCAACTGTTAAAAAATGGTGTCTCTATTTTTGTTTCCCTAATAGCAATATATCATAAAATATGCAAGCCAATAGCTCTAAAATTTGCACACGTATAGTACCTGACATTCTAGATTAATTTGGAGTAATTAATATACGTCAGTGCTGCCAACATGATTCTAAGCCTGCTGATAGGTCCAATTTTAAAATTCTTGTAACTTCTATACTAACAAATGGATTTTATTCAAAATTAACACAACAAGAGATCATATTATTGCAGATTATTTCTGACCAATACATGTATGTCATTGTTGCCAACATGATTTTAAGCGCGCTGTTAGATCCAATGTTTAACTGCATGTAACGCCCATGCTATCCATTGGACTTCAACCTAATTTTGTATTCTGTACCTTAAGAGATGGAAACAAGAATATATTCAGTCACCAGGGCTGCCAACTGTAGTTCTCTATTAGGCTACATTATGCCAGGTATACAGTATTTCGAACTAATTAGAAATTTCTATATTACCAATTTAATTTTGTCATTATTCTAGATAGATCCATATAGATTAATCAATGGCATGAATTTTAAATTTTATGAAAAGTAGGCTCTTTAGTTCGTCACGGAACTTCTTGTTTTTTCTCGCGAACAGGATAAAACACGGAAAATCTACGATATGCATTTGGAAATGTAGGGCATGCACGTATGCATAGTGCCTGAAGATAAATTCTGTCGTCAGGAGATGCTGGTAGGTAAGTGACAGAACACAGGCCATTGGTAAACATTGTTTTATTATGGTATAGACAACAAATTCACAGACTACGTGCAAAGGACAGGTCTCCACTGGTTACAGACCTTCGAAATAATCACCCAAGGTGTCTACTGTGCGTCGCCAGAAGTGGGACAGGCGCTGGATACCATTTGCTGCTTGTGTATCGCTATCGAAATGCTGTTACGATGTCTTCTTTGTTAGCAAACGTAGTGGATTCTTGACTTTAGGGATTGAGCATAGTCACATGGGCTCATATCAGGCGAATAAGGTGGATGTGGAAGAATCTCCCATCCCCACCGTTGTAAGCGACGCTGAACGATGGCTGCTGTGTGACGCTCTCACTCACACACTGACATGGGGGCATGCCCAGACCCACACTGTTGTTTACATACACCATCTTCGCAAGTACATACCGTACGTTTCCAAATGAATATCGTAGATTTTCCGTGTTGTCTCCTGTTCGCGAGAAAAAAAAATAGTTGCCATGACTTATGACTTGACCCTCGTATTATAACTTTTGCTTCAGATACTAACTTGCTTTGCGGTTAATTTCTCTTAACTGCATGTTTTATTTTAATTTTTCGCCCTCGAACTGGTCATGGAAGGTGCAAAACAATGTTGCACAAATAGGTATGGATAGAATCACCAGCTTGTGACTGCGGATATCACGAACAGACCATTGGGAAGAGTTCATGAAAGCATCAGCTCCAGCGCGTTCCTGGTTGAAGAGCCCTGATGTTCATTTCTAATTAATATGTACATATTTGTTGGTTAATCTTGTAGATCATTTGCACCATACGAAAATAATAATAATAATAATAATAATAACAATAATTTTAATTTTAATTTCTTCTCCATCCAGAGGCTGAAAATAGACAAAGAAATGCACACAACAAAAAATACTTGGTAATACTTGAAATACAGCTCTGAAGTCAGAAAACGATTAGTTAAGTTAAACCTTCCAAGACGAAGCGGATATATCTACCAAAATATCCAAGTACTGTAGATCTTATTTCAATGAGTCAAGATGATGTCTCCGAATTAAGATAGATCCTATAAGAGTATTGATCCCACAGTCAGTAAGCTCGTCTGTGGTGATCTGAAAGACCCTCATGGTTTCAATCACCATTTTACCGACCATAACACTCGTCACCTTGATATCCTCTAACTGCAACTTTTCTAAATAACATGATACTGTAATTAGATATTCAGTATCCTATTCTGTAAGTTGTAACTCTTCAGTAGGACAATATAAACTTGCCTAATAACTGGGTGGGTTACAATGTGTATGAGTAAATAAATACTCCTTGAATACATTATATGGATTAGTTATGATCACTACTTGGATATTTTTGTAGATAATTATATCCGCTTCCTCTTGGATGGTTTAATTTTACTAATCGCTTTCAGAGTTCAGAGCTATATTTCAATTATTACCAAATATTTTAATGAATTTTATTGATTTAGAAAAGGCCTATGATAGCATCCCTAGATCAAAAGTTTGGTAAAGCTTAATAAATGGGGGGGATAGGCAAGGACCTGAGACACATGATAAATGGAATGTGCGTGGATTGCTACAGTAGTGTGAAGACTAGTGTCGGGACATCGGAATGGTTTAAAATTGACACTGGACTAAAGCAAGAAAGTGTGTTGTCACCCTTATTGTTCTTAATGGTGATGGATGACATCATGAAGGAAGCAATGAAAGGCTATAGTTGGGCAAATATGAAGGTAATGTTGTTTGCATACGATGTTGTGATCTGGGGCGAGGATGCGATGGAGGTACAAGAACGTTGGACGTAATAAATGAAAAGATTGAGCAATGGGAATTGAAGATAAATGTGGAGAAGAGTAAAACAGTGGTGATGAGTATAGGTAAGAAAGAAGGAATAGGAGTAATCAAAGTCAGAGATAAGGAATTGGAAGTGGTGAAACATTTTAAATATTTGGGAAGTGAACTGACTGAAGATGGAAGACTAGATTTGGAAATTAGCAGAAGAATACAATTCGGGAGTGCTTTCTACTAACAGGTACGGGGACTAGTATGGAAAAAGGATATACCAATTAAGGCTAAAGAGGTTATGTACAAAGCATATTATGTTCCTATAATGACATATACAGCAGAAACTTGAACAATGGTTAAGAGGGATGAGAGCAGAGTACAGGCAGCTGAGATGAGATTCCTGAGAAGTATGGTCCAGAAAACGAGGAGAGACAAAGTGAGAAATGAAGATATACGGAAAGAACTGGGAGTACAGAAACTAAATGACAAACTGGAGCAAAAAAGATTGAGATGGTTTGGACATGACAAACGGATGAATGAAGTAAGGCTACCAAGACGAGCAGTGGAACGACGGATGACAGGGAAGAGAGGACGAGGAAGACCAAGAATGCGTTGGATGGACTCGGTGAAGTATAGCATTAGAAAACGGAACCTGGATTGGAACACCGCGTCGGAAGAGGAATGGTGGAACGACAGAACAAAGTGGAGAGGAGCCATATTTGCCCCCACCCAGTGTCAGCTGATAAAGGGGAAATGAAGTTGATGATGATGAGTTAGGCCTATGATCACTAGGGACCGGATTTTTAGCCTACTTTCGATTTTTACAAAAAATGAAAGTAGACTTAGTCTATGAGATCTACACAGGGCCAAATATTGTGTGTCTGTGTGTGTGTCTGTGAGTGTGTGAGTGTGTGTGAAACGTAATGGAGGCCACCCAAATGTTCAAAGCTTAAATCAAATTACGACTAACCTAATCATCCGTTCTCTACCAAATTTTGCGATAACATATATTTATATGGCGAGCGTGTTTTGACTAAACTACAAGGTCGTCAACCCAACCGTTTGCAGATGGCGGCCATGCATGTGTGCAAATAGAATCCCCCAATCAATTCAAACACGGTGAAACCGAATTGAACGAAATTTGGTACAGAAATAGCACAAGCAGAGGGCACTCCAGGGTTAGGTTTTAAGTCACCGCCATCTTGATGAAAACGTAGTGGCGGCCACCGAAATGTTTAAAGCTTGAATTAAATTATGACCAACCTAATCATCTGATCTCTACAAAAATTTTCAACATTATACCTTATGTATAAAGATTCCTTTGACCAAACTACAAGGTCATCAGCCCAATAATTCGCGGATGGTGGCCATGTATGTGTGCAAATCGATTCCCCCTATCTTTTTAAACACAATGAACCCGAATTGAACGAAATTTGGTACAGAGGTTGCACTAGCAAAGGGCATCTCAGTGTCATGTTTTATATCGCCGCCGTCTTGCCGGAAACGGAATGGCGGCCACCCAAATGTTAAAACCTTAAATCAAATTACGACCAACCTAATCATTTGATCTTTACCAAATTTTGCAACAACATACCTTTTTGTGGGAGGCATCTTTTGACTGAACTACTAGTTCATCAGCCCAATAGTTTGCAGATAGTGGCCATGTATGTGTGCAAATCGATTCCCAGTATCAATTCAAACACGGTGAAACCGATTTGAATGAAATTTCTTACTGAGTTAGCACTAGCAAAGGGCACCTCATACTCTTGTTTAATATTCGTATATCACGTTGTATTTCAACAAGCTACTACAACCAATATTCAATTATACTCCTTGAAAAGGACAAAGAGTTATAACAATACCCATGAATTTAGGAGAAAGTAGGCTTTACTGAACATCTTGTTTGAAAATGTAGCCTGTATATAACTGCATATTATGTGGGATTATTGGATTTATTGCATGTACATTTGAAATTAAGTGCAATTTAAAACGTCTTGAACAAAATTGCGTGTTGGGCATTCCTTGTAAGAAACTTTCCAAGCAACAGATAACGAGATAACAGTATTTTATGATGATGATGATGATGATAATTGTTGTTTTAAGGGGCCTAACATCTAGGTAACAGTATTTTAAGCCTGGCTATTTCGAGAAGGGAATGGGAGGAGGGACATGCCTTTCACCACCCCGGAAGCCAGTAGCTCGGTGTTACTTCTGTGAGGAGATTCTTCAGTGTTATTTTATCCTTAGTCTGCATAATATGCTTTGCTCAAAATGCTTAGCGAGAAAGGCAGCAAAAAGTATTTATTAAATCAGTGGGTGACAGGTAATAGTGAATATTCAACTGGTGGCGTTGTAGTCTATTGTCAAGTATGCTCGAAGGAAGTTAAATGTGAAAAGAAATTTCTATTTGAACAACATGCAAAAACGACTGCACATATTACGGCAAATGGGGGAAGAAGAGTGAATAAGATTGGCTTATTGGTAAGCAGCTTCGGAGGCGTAGTTGGTAGCTTGCTGACCTCCTATGCCCAAGACCGCGGGGTCAAACCTGGTCGAAGACGTCGGATTTTTTAAGAGCCTTTAATCCTTCAGTATGCCTTCCTTCAGAGGGGAAGCGGTCCCATGTTGATGCGCTCTATAAATGTTCGAACGTTCTCAGTGACATCTCGTAGCGGAAGTTGGAACTACTTGAAATTGAACGGAACTTGTAGCTCACCCCATGGGTGTCCGAATTGAAGCAGCTACAAACTCTGACGAGACGCACATGTCTTCGGGCACTCCTGGCACTAAAAGCCATACGCTAAATAAATACATTGATGTGCATTTTTTCAATTTTAATACATATTTTCAACATTTTTAGTGCATAATTGCATGCATATTTTAATATTTTTAGTGCCTAAATCTCCGGTTCCTAATGATCACTATTAGATCGGGGGTGATTTAAGATCAAAACTAATACATGTAATTTTTTCAAGGAGTATTTATTTATATTCAAAAAAATTCATGGTTTTTGGGCTAATGCCATGTGAAAATAAAATAAATACCACCAGACGTTTCGAAGGAGCCTTGCCTCCTTTTTCAACGGAATTAAACAATGTGGCCAAAGAAAGTCTAGCAATGAGATTACAAAAAACTAAATAAATTCCTATGTTCGTCACCAGAGAGCAGCTGCCAAAAATTACTGTATGGACCATGGTAGAAAAAACGTGCCATATTAATAAGAACGGCGGACAGAGTATTAAGTAAGGAGAAGGACAAGGGGGGCGGGGAAATATAGAGACTCCTCAAAGAATGAGGATGTCACAAATAAGGAGAAGGAGGGAGGGTTTGATGAATATATGGAGACAGAAACAAAAGGGAAGTGTACCTGTACGATACCTAACGTCAAATAGGCAACGGCGAAAGAACAGATGGAAACTCCTCCAGTAATTTCTGGCAGCTGCTCTCTGGTGACGAACAGAGGAATGTATCAAGTTTTTTGTAATCTCATTGATATACCTTCTTTGGCCACATTGTTTAATTCCATTGAAATAGGAGGCAAGTTTCCTTCTAAACGTCTGCAGGTATTTAATTTTATTTTCACACGACATTAGACCAAAAAACATGATTTATTTGAAAAGTAATCCGGGCCGTGAAAGCCTTAATCTACATAGTATTTATTGACTTATTTACATTGTACCTCGCCCAGTCATTGGGCAAATTCATGTTTACCGACTGAAGAGTTACAACTGACAGTTTGTACAGGCAACACTGAAAGAATGGCTTCAAAACTTTACATTTACGAATCCTTATCTGTCCATCATTAACTTCAGTTGAGTCATTTCAGTGTAGTCTATGAGTATGAAAATAAGTTATCGTTATTGTAAGATGACATTTGACTTTAACCAAAAATGAATCTCCTGTGCTATTTTAGGTCCTTTGGGGGGTAAGATCTTTAGATGATGCAAGTGGATGAGCGGTAAAGAGTATTGAAGTGTTACTGTTGTTGAATCGTGGTTATGTTTCCCCGTATATATGGAATCTGTCCGATAACCTGAGTGATTGTGATGGCTATAGTAGTGAGTGTGAAGTGAGGATTGGCAAGGAGGCGACCGTGACCCTAAGTTAGGAACTAATGGAGTCTGCGAGGGATTATTCCTCTACCGCAAAAAGGACAGTGTCTTGGATCTGGACACACTTTGTCAGCAGATACAACTGGGGATGGTGGCAGGTCGATCGTCCATGCGACCGCTGTCTTGGCTCTAAAGAAGGAAAGGTCAGGTAAGGAAGAGGGAAGGAAGTCGTCCGTGGACCTGTTGAAAGGGACCGTCCCGGCATTTGCCTGGAGTGAAAATGGGAAACCACGGAAAACCATTTTCAGGACGGCTGAGGTGGGGTTCGCACCCACGATCTCCCGATACCAGAGAGACACGAGGTGGTGCTGTCGGCTACCGCGGCCGGTCCATACCTCAGTACTTTCCACAAAACCTCAGTCATAAATTAAGGATGAGACACCAGTAAAATGCCACATTTTCCTTTGATTTGTGCCAACCGATAAAAGTACTCTATTCGACAAGAGATGACAACGGACCTGTTGGAGTTTTAATAGCATACGCTTTTGTATTTGTGATAAGAATTACCTGTGTTGTTCTGCAGCCAATGTAGCAGCTGACATGGTCTTGTTGACAAGTTTGTAGGTATACGTGCAGCCTTCCACAGAGAGGGGTTTGCTCTTGAATCGTACACGACCACTTATAAGGGCCATGTAATTTCCCATGCCGATCCACACAACAAAGATCATGCCCACAACACCACCAGTGAGAACTCCCTGTTCAAGAAATAAATACCTTGTTACAATTTATGAAAGGGAAAAAAGAGTAAACAACTAATAATAATGTATATAGAATCACTCAGACAAGGGGTCTCTAGGAATAAGGGAAGAAGACAACACATCAATAGTCAGAGCAACGGAAACAGACCCACTCGTTGCGAATGAAGGAACACTGGGCCAACAGGAATGCTAGAAAGTGTTGATTTCTCGTTGTCCTAAGCGACCCATTCACGAAGAAGAAGAATGAGAAGAAAGTAAATGGAATATTAACAAATAAACGTGATTTGGGATTTGCGGATGACCTTGCATTATTAGCCAACAACCTTCTGGAAACGGAGCATCCAATCCGATCTTTGCAAAATATTGCACAATAGATTGGTCCTAGAATTTATTTCTTTTGGAAAAACCGAAATCATGTTGCATGATCCACCACTTGAAAATATAATTAACTAGCTGAAGTACCCGTGCTTCGCTACGCGTCATAAATAAATTACAATGTGAAGGTGACAGTTAAAACAGGGGATAGGCGAGGTGCTGCGCAGAGGGAGATTAAGGATGGAACATTTTGTCCAACTATACCGTTCGGCGTTGACCGTGTTTTATAGCACAAATTAGGTTATACTCGCTAACCGTTTGAGATACCTTTCGGATAGAAAATGTAATTTTAAACCTCGTATATGCCATCAAAAGTTTGCTATTTCTTAGCGTTCTCTTTTTATTTGAAATGGAAATATGAAAGTTTGAAACCAAAGGGTGTAGTGACGTCACTAAAATGGCCGCCATCTTTAAATAGTGCAAAGTATTAAAATCAAAAGTAGCCTATATGTTAACCAGGTAAATCAGCTACTTCCATGTAAAATTCATGTAAGTCAGACCAGTGGTTCTTGCGTGATTGAGTAATACACAGACACACACCATCTCATTTTTAGCCTCGCTTCGCTTGCGTCACAGTCGTGTCATATTATTATTCAATGACATGCAGGTTTAACCCCGTTAACACCCCTTTAGAACATGACTATCCAAAAATCCAACCTTAGTAGACTTTTTCGACACACAACACACATATCCCCTTCTTCTAACTTTAATAGTTTTGATTGGTCGATGAGAGTGAACATCCAAACATCCTTCCTTAGTGGACGTTTTTCTTCCTGAAATTCACCCCTCCCCATAGGCCCCTTAAATTGGATTTATGAAAAAAAAAATACGGTCGAACACCTATTTATTTTAATTATTTATTCATTTATTTATTTTTAAGCTGATTGAAACTCGGAGAAAATCAAACTCCTCGCCTATGTCGATTAAGAGATACACGCTCCGTTAGGAATCTTTCAACTCCCACTTTTCATCCCTTTCACCTCATAATATACATCACATCGAAAAACCATTAGGCATGTGTTAGCTTATTTTTAATGATTAGTATATATGCCAAGTATCACATCCCCAAATGAAACCACTCATGAGATATTGTTATTCCATGAAATGCACGTTTACCCCTTAACACCTCTTTAGAACCTGAATATCCAAAATTATTTCCTTAGTGGACGTTTTAGACATACAACGAACTTATCCCCAAAATTTCATGTTTCAAACTTCAATAATTTTGGCTGGGCGATGATGAGTGAGTGAATCAGTCAGGACATTTTCATTCATTTATTTTTGAGAATTTCACCCCTCCTCATGAACCCCTTAAATTGGATTTATGAAAAAAAAAACGGTCGAACACCTATTTACTTATTTAAAGCTGTTTTCCCCCTGAGTTTGATGAGTGAGTAAGTGAGTCAATCAGTTAGGATACTTTCTTTCCTGTTTTTCCCCCCGAATTTCACTCCTCCCCATGGGCCCCTTAAATTGGATTTATGAAGAAATGGTCGAACATCTATTTATTTATTTTTAAGCTGGTTTTTCAGCTGAATTTCAAACTTATCGCCTATGTTGAATAAGAGACACAGTACACGCTCCGTTAAGAATCCTTCAACCCCCAATTTTCTCCCCTTTCACTTCGTAATATACACCATATCGATAAACCCTTAAGACATATGTCTGCTTATTTTGAATGCTAGTTTATATGCCGAATATCACATCCCCAAAGAAACAACTCATGAGATATCGTTATTCAATGAAAAGCACGTTTAACCCCTCAATACCTCTTTAAAACCCGAATAACAAAAATCATTCATTACTTGACGTTTTCGACATACAGCGAACATATTCCCAAAATTTCATGTTTCTAACTTTAATAGTTTTCGCTAGGCGTGATGAGTGAGTGAGTCAGACAGGACATTTTCGTTCAATTATTTTTACCAGAATCTCACCCCTCCCCATGGGCCCCTTAAATTGGATTGATGAATAAACGCTTGCACACCTATTAACTTATTTTTAAGCTGTCTTTTCCCCCTGAATTTTATGAGTGAGTGAGATAGTCAGTCAGGACACTTTCTCTCCTTTTTCCCCCCAGAATCACACCCCACCCCATTGGTTCCTTAAAATAATTTATGAAAAAACGGTGGAACACCGAATTACTTTTTTAAGCCGTTTTTTTTCGCTGAGTTTCAAATTTCTCGCCTATGTCGTTTAGGAGATAGGCCTACACGTTTCGTTAGGAATCCTTCAAACCCCAATTTTCACCCCTTTCACCTCATAATAATACACCACATCGAAAAACCCTTAGACACATGTCTGCTTATTTTAAATTATTAGTTTATATGTCGAGTATCACATCCACAAATGAAACCATTCGTGAGATTTTGTTATTCAATGAAATGCAGGTTTAACCCCCTTAAGACTCATTTAGAACCTGAATATTCAAAAATCCTCCTTTAGTGTATGGTTTTGACATACAACGAACATATCCCGAAAATGACATGTTTCCAACTTCAATATTTTTGGCTGGACGATGATGAGTGAGTGAGTGAGTCAGGACATTTTCTTTCAATTTTTTTCTTCAGAATTTTACCCCTCCCGATGAACCCCTTAAATTTGATTTATCAAAAAAACTGTCGAACACATATAAACTTATTTTAAGCAGTTTTTCCCCCTGAGTTTGAAGAGCGAGTGAGTCAATCGGTTAGGACACATTCTTTCCTGTTTTTTTACCCAGAATTTCACCCTCCCCATGGGCCCCTTAAAGTGGATTTATGAAAAAACGGTCAAACTCCTATTTACTAATTTCTTATGATTTTCTTCCGCTGAGTTTCAAACACCTCGCCTATGTCGTTTAAGAGAAACAGGCTCCGTTAGGAATCTTTCAACCCCCACTTTTCACCCCTTCCACCTCATAATATACACCACATCGAAAAACCCTCAGACACATGTCTTCTTATTTTTAATGATGAGTTTATATGCCGAGTATCACATCCCCCAATGAAACCAATCGGGAGATATTGCTATTCAATGAAATGCAGGTCTACCCCCTTAACATCCCTTTACAACCTGAATATCCAAAAATCCTTTCTTAGTGGGCGTTTGCGGCCCTTAAGGAAGCTGCATACCAAATTTCATTCCAATCCGTTGGGTGGTTTCTGAGATTTCGTGATGAATGTGTGAGTGAGTGGTATTTGACAAATAAAGTCTAGTAGATAGTGTCAAGTCTTTGTTATGCAATACTCGGTTGACAGTGCTGTGTGAGCAGTTGAGTAATCATCGGGATTTCAAGTAAAGATCCTCATTTTCTATACCGGTAGTGCAGAGCGCATCTCGGATCCATTCGGCCGTGTCTCGACTTGAGCTATGTTGCCATGGAAACTATCTGCCTTGCCATTCCTTCATGAGTATATTTTATGATTTGATTAGCCTGTTCTTGAGTGCAAAAGGGCCGAAATCAGGAGAATGAGAAAGACTATCGAAAATTCATGTAGCCAGCGGTTCCTTCTGGGTCCTAAACTATGTGTATGCAAAATTTGGTTGAGATTGGTGAAACGGTGTAGATTTGTATACGGAACCAACTCACCCACCCACATACATACAGACTTTCACTATTATATATAAGATACAAGCTGTACCCGGCATGCGTTGCAATGCCAATCAAAGAAAGTGTTGGCGTTGGAATTCTGTTTCTTGAAGTGATTTTGGATACACAACATGTTTTTAAATTTCCGTTCACTGCCTCTAAGCTATCGTAAAATGGATTTTCTAATTTAGAATCATTCGTGGGAGCGTGCACAACAACTTTCAAAAGTTTCATCGCAATCGGATGAATGGCATATGAACGTATACGGGATTTTGTTTGAACGATTCGTGCGCTGTCACTCATTTGTTGATTCTACTCATACGCTTCCTACTTGAGAAATGGATTTACTAAGTCGAAACCCTACCCTGGCGTGTACACAATAACTCATCAAGGTTTCATCACAATCGAAGAAGGTTATATGAACGCAATAGGGGATTTTGTTGAAACGCTTCGCGCGTCGTCACCCATTTGTTGCACCTACTCTTGCGCTACGTATTGTGAAATGGATTTACTAAGTCGAGACCCTTCACTGGCGTGTACACAATAGCTGATCAATGTTTCATCGCAATCGGATGAATAGTATATGAACGCATACCGGATTCTGTTTAAACGATTCGTACCCCGTCACTCATTTGTTGAATCTACTCGTGTGCTACCTACTGTAAAATGTATTTACTAAGTTAGAAACCGTCACATAAGTGTCCACAGCATCTCACCCAAGTTTCATCGCTATCGGACTAATGGGATATGAAGGCATAGGGGACTGTATTGAAACGCTCCGCGTGTCGTCGTTCATTTGTCGAATCTACTCGTGTGCTACCTACTGTGAAATGTATTTACTAAGCCAGAAACCTTCCTTGGTGTGTCCACCATATTTCACCCAATTTTCACCGCTAACGGCAGAATGCTATATGACCTTATACGGGACTTTGTTGAAACGCTTCGCACGTCGTCCCTCATTTGTTGAATCTATTTGTGCGCTGCCTATTGTATAGTGGATTTACTAAGACAGAAACCTTCCATGATGTGTACACAATATCTCACCCAAGTTGCATAGCAATCGGACGAATGGTAAATGACCTTATATGGGACTTTGTTGAAATGCTTCGCGCATCGTAGCTCATTTGTTGAATCTACTCGTGCGCTGCCTATTGTAAAGTGGATGTACTAAGCCAGAAAATTTCCCTGCAGTGTACACAACATTTTACGCAAGTTTCATAGCTATCGGACGAATTGTATATGAATGCATACGGTACTTTGTTGAAACGCTTTGCGTGTCGTCGCTCATTTGTTGAATCTACTCGTGCGCTATCTACAGTGAAATGTATTCACTAATTTTGAAACCTTCACGTAAGTGTACACAACATCTCACCAAAGTTTCATCGCTATCGGACGGATGGTATATGAACACATACGGGACTTTCTTGAAACGCTTCGCGCATCGTCGCTCATTTGTTGAATCTACGCGTGCGCTACCTATTGTAAAATGGATTTACTAAGTCAGAAACCTTCCTTGGAGTGTACTCAACATTTCACCCAAGTTTCATCGCAATCGGACGAATGGTATATGAACGCATAGGAGACATACATACAGACAAACTATTCGTAACATTGATTTTTATATATAGAGATGCGCTGCCTATTGTAAAGTGGATGTACTAAGCCAGAAAATTTCCCTGCAGTGTACACAACATTTTACGCAAGTTTCATAGCTATCGGACGAATGGTATATGAATGCATACGGTACTTTGTTGAAACGCTTTGCGTGTCGTCGCTCATTTGTTGAATCTACTCGTGCGCTATCTACAGTGAAATGTATTCACTAATTTTGAAACCTTCACGTAAGTGTACACAACATCTCACCAAAGTTTCATCGCTATCGGACGGATGGTATATGAACACATACGGGACTTTCTTGAAACGCTTCGCGCATCGTCGCTCATTTGTTGAATCTACGCGTGCGCTACCTATTGTAAAATTGATTTACTAAGTCAGAAACCTTCCTTGGAGTGTACTCAACATTTCATCCAAGTTTCATCGCAATCGGACGAATGGTATATGAACGCATAGGAGACATACATACAGACAAACTATTCGTAACATTGATTTTTATATATATAGATAAGATGAACATAAAATCAAAATCGGTGATAAATTTAAATATTTAGGTGAAATTAGCCCATCACCTATAGTCTAAAAGAAAAAAAACTGGCAGAATTGAATGAATACATTGAACAAAGCCAAATATATATCCAAAAAGTAGTTCCGTGAATAACTATATAGCACATTTTCATATATCCTACTTATGTTAATTGCCTCATCAACATACAAAATTTTAGTTTGATTGCTGTAATAGATTCGTAGGCATTGAGAACCGTCTACATATTTCGTATGGTCGCCATGTTGTATTTATATATTTGTAGGCCTTAGAGCAGGCTGTTTCATCCAAGCTGCTCACCAGTGTGCAGCGGTGTGCAGTGTGCAGTACTCACTCGCCGCCTTGCGTGAGTAAACCTGCAACATGCAATACAGCTCTGCTGTGGGGGACCGCCGACACTGCGCAGTGGACACATCAAGACTGGCAGAAAGGTCATGGTTTGTGCTATGACCTTCACCCAGTGACGTATTGGCTCTCACCCTCAGTCCCTCTCCAACCGTGCTCCGAGCATTACTGCAGAGCACTCGCGTCTACGCATACTCAAACTCGTGGATTGGAACACCCTGCCTTAGAGATATGTACTCTTACATGAAGATTAGTGTGTAGGTGTATTATTCAACTTCCATAGCATGATTAGGACGCAAAATATAAAAACAAGTTTTTAAATTTCGCACAGCTGCCATCTTGTGGTTATGAAAACAATTGAAATAAATTAGATGCCAGTAGATAAAAATTTGTATAAGCATTTACCGTGCCATGTTACACTGCGCTCGGATGGTTAAATCGCGAGAAATATTCATTTAAATATTTAAAATTTGCGTCGCCGCCATTTTGGATTTGTGCTCACCAGGTTATTGAAAGTTACATAGGTGAAGGCAATGTTATACCATCTATCAACATACAAAAGTTAAGTTTGATTGCTGTCATAGACTAAGAGATATTGAGAACCATCTAAATATTTCGTATGGTCACCATGTTGGATTGTAATCCATAGAGTTTAGGCCTATGTACTATTAGATGAGGATTGTTGCGTAGGTTCATTATTCAATCGTTGACTTCGATCGCATGATTAGGACATAAGAAACAACTGAACTAAATTAGATATCAGTGCATTACAATGTGCATACACACAATGTCTCCGTGGCTTAGGCGGCAGCACGCCGGCCTCTCACCACTGGGTCCGTGGTTTAAATCCCGGTCACTCCATGTGAGATCTGTGCTGGACAAAACGGAGGCAGACAGGTTTTTCTCCGGGTACTCCGGTTTTCCCTGTCAAAAATTTCATTCCAGCAACACTCTCCACTATCATTTCAATGCATCTGTCATTCATTTAATCATTGCCCCAGAGGAGTGCGTCAGGCCTCGACAGCCGGCACAGTTCATATCCTCGCCGCTAGATGGGGGCTTCATTCATTCCATTCCTGACCCGGTCGGAGACTGGAAGCAGGCTGTGGATTTTCATTTCATTACAATGTGCATACACATTTGCTGTACTAAGTTTCACTGTGTTCGGATGGTTAAATCATGAAAAATGTCAATTTCTTGTTTCAAATTTGCTTGGCTGCCATGTTCGTTTTGTCGTTAACAGGTATTTAGCAGTCATATAGGTGAACTTCTAGTAGTGTCCTTTATCACGGCACAAAATGTCAGGATGATATCAGAAATAGTTTCGAAAATATAGAATGCCGGTGAAATAATTCGCACAGCCGCCATGTTAGATTGGTGAGATGTAATAAAATTTGAAGGACCCGGTTAGGGTCGGCCAAAATAGTACTATGAATTTACCGAGTTTCATTGAAATTGCTCCAGCCCTTTAGAATGTATTAAGGGGAACACACACAAAGGAACGCACACACACACGCACACACGGACAAAATATGATCTCATAAGCCTTTTTTTTAATGAAAATAGACTAAAAATACATACAACAAAAAATACATATCGATTGCAGCAAAATTAAGACATTTCAAAACAGTTACACAGCCAGAGATGACTTATGTTAGTGAAACTATTTTCAAAACTACTAATACAGCTGAAATGGATAAAATACTTAAAACAGAACGAATAATTAGAGCCCGCAGATGAGCCAGCTTGGTGTCCTAGGCAAAACCCCACACAAGACACGGCACAAACCTAGAAAATTGCTGATTCAAAGAGTGTTTGTATAAGGGAAAAGAGATTGAGAGTCGTATAATGGAAAGGGAAGAGGAAATTGATGAGGATGAGAAAGGAGATTTAATATTGAGATCAGAATTTGACAGAGCATTGGAAGACTCAAGCAGGAACAAAGCACCAGGCATAGATGATATACGGATTGAGTTGCTAACCTGCATAAGTGATGAAGGTCTGGTCGGGTTACTTCACTTGGTGTGTAGGGTTTATGAGACAGGTGAGTTACCCTATGAATTCTAGAGAATATTATCATCCATATACCGAAGAAAACAGGAGCTGACAGGTGTGAAGATTACCGTACAATCAGCTTGATCACTTATGCTTCAAAGATCCGGACTAGAATAATTTACAAGAGAATGGAAAGACAGGTAGATACAGAGTTGAGTTAAGACCAGTTTGGCTTCACGAGAAACGTAGGAACAAGGGAAGCTGTACTAAGTCTTAGGATGATTTTGTAACCTAGAATAAGGAAGGATAAGAGAACACTCGTGGTATTTGTAGACTTAGAATAAGCTTTTGATAACGTTGATTGGAGTATATTGTTTGCCATTTTTAAAACGATTGGAATAAAGTAGAGGGATAGGAGGGTTCTCTACAATCTATACAGAAACCATACAGCAGTTATTCGAGCTGAAGGACATGAGAGAGAAGCTGGTATTTAGAAAGGTGTAAGGCAAGGCTGAAACTTAACACCCATACTTTTAATCCATACAAGCAATGGAGGAAATAGGAGAAAAATTCAAAGAAAGAGTAAAGATTCAAAGAGAAATAATTTCAACTCTGAGATTTGCTGATGACATCGTCATCTTAGCCGACACAGCAGAGGATTTGAATGAGATTTGAGATGGTATGGATTTTGTATTGAGGAACGAATTCATGTTGAAAGTTAATAAATGTGAAACAAAAATAATGGAATAAAATCAAAAGAATCCAGAAACCCCTATGGATTCTGAATAAGCAGGTGAAAAGCTAAAGGATTTAGGAGACTTCTGTTGCTTAGGAAACAAAATAACCAGTGAAGGACGAAGCAAAGAGGATATAAAAAGTAGGTTAGCACATGCGAGGAAAGCATTTCTGCAGGAAAGAAGTCTTTTGACATCGGATATAGATTAGGGTATTAGGAAGTCATTTTTGAAGGCCTTTGTCTGGTGCGCGGCATTCAATGGAAGTGAATCTTGGACTGCTGGAGCAGTAGAAAAAATGAGAATTGAAGCGTTTGAAATGTGGTGTTACAAGAGAATGATGCAAATCAGATGGGTAGATAGGGTTACGAATGAAGAGGTATTAAGACGAGTAGGAGAGGGAGATGTTTCTGGCGACTGCTAATGAAGAGAAGAGATTGGTTGGTTGGACACATACTAAGGCACCCAAGAATAGCAAACTTAGTTATAGAACGAATGGTCGAGGATAAGAACTGTAGGGGTGGACCAAGGTTGTTGTTGTTGTTTGAGTCTTCGCTCTTTTGACTGGTTTGATGCAGTTCTCCATGCCTCCCTGTCCTAAGTTAATCGTTTCATCTCTACATAGCAACCACACCCTACATCCGAGGGAATCTGTTTAACATATTCTAACCTATTAATAAATGTAAACCAAAAATATTGGAATGCAACCAAAAGAAACCAGAAACTCCCAAACTACTTTATATATCATCTTTGCTTCGTCCATCACTGGTTAATTTTCTTCCTAAGTAACAGAGGTCTCCTACTTCCTTTAGCTCTTCACCAGTCAATTTGATATCCATAGAGGTTTCTGATTTATATCCGCTGCATTCCAATATTTTTGTTAATTTTATTAATTTTCGTCATGAATTCGTTCCTCATGGTTAGAATATGTTAAACAGATTGCCTCGGATGAACGGTGTGGTAGCTATGTGGAGTTGAAACGATTAGCTCAGGACAGGGCAGAATGGAAAGCTGCATCAAACCAGTCGAAAGACTGAAGACTCAAAGATCAACAACAACACTATAATGTGACTGGACAGTGTATTACTGATCATCGATAGCATTACCAGAAGGTACCACTAACCTACTAAGCTTGCCCCGGAGGGTGAGTGGTCAAAGTGTCGGTCTACTAACCCCCAAGCTTGCAGGTTCGCTCCTGGCCGTGGTAAGTGATTTTTTTTTTGAAAGGCGGCAAAATTTGCGATGCCATGTCATACGATGTTGGCATGTCAAAGAACCCATTTGAATTCAGTAGGCCGTGTTCATAATGACAAAATTAATCTTGGGAGTTTTCGCTAACACAAAGTTCCTCATTTCTCTACTAGAAAGCGCTGTAGTGTTCAAGGAGCTTAGATATCTAACCTCCTTAACCTTCATAGTGCTTCAAGGAATAACAAAATTCGACATGCAAGCTACCCTTTGGGTGTGAAATTACAAAGCTTGCACCCGGCACCCGAGGCCATACGATATTATTATTACTAACCTACTGATGGAAAAAGGGAACACTAGTCAGCTTTCTTTGCTTTAAATCTAAAAATTTCGTGTTTTTTTAGATATTACATTTTACTAAATAAATAAATAAATAAATAAATAGAAATGTTCAATACTTCTAAATTTCTAAAAAAATTACTTGTTCAAAATTAGCAACTTAGTAACAAGAAACTTTCACGAGGATTTGGTTATCGCTGGTTAACCTGTCTGTCTGACTGTCTGTCTGTCTGTCTGTCTGTTAGGTAGTCAGCCCGAAGGCTCGTTGGATCCTCAAAAAGTACCGCCATTAGGTTATGTTGGTGGATACCCACTAAAACCCAAGGCAGACCTATATTGAGGAGTACTAGGCAAGAAGAGGAGTGCGGTAGTTTGCCATTCATTTCCTCACTGAGTCAGAACAGCAGTCTAACCCTATGAGTAGAACCTTTCATAGCATCCACAGGCACTGACTGTGCCCTGAATGTCATTACTCAGCACCACCCATACCTCAGTAGCTTCCATATAATCACAGCCATGAGTGAGACTAAGACATCGGTGAAAAGCCAACAGACAAACAGACAAATGCTAATGTACTGAATTCATCAAGAGTTGGCAAAAGTTCTATTTGAAAACAGAGATCCTGGTTTGGGATTTGTTTTCATCAATAATGATTTATTTCCAATCATGTGCCAATACAGTACGTCCCTTACTTCGACGCGGTTACACCAAAATAACTAACTAAACCAATTAATATAGGCAACATGCGGTTCTTTAAAACGAAACCTCATAGCGAAAACTTAAATTACAACTACAGCTTCAAGTTGTAACACATTGCCCAAATCGACAGCGAATAAGATTACTGTACTTAATTTGTCTTCTGGTTTACGATAGCACACTTCTCTTGGAGTTATAAATGGAGACTCGCCAACTTTCACTGTTATTGTAATGGCTAGTAATATATACTGATATTGTAGCTGATGGATTCGAGTATCTCTTACCAGTCGAACATTAAGTACAGGGTCATTATCTATGGGCGCCCTGATGAACATGGCAAGCTAAGCCGGCTTTGACTGGCACAGATCGCGGGCGCGCCTACACGGTTCCGCCGGTGTTTGGCGCGCTCCGCTGACTCATATCGTTAGTTCACACGTGTTTTGTCATTCATATGGACGTGTATCTGCAAAGCTTAGACGTTAGTGTTGCACGTTTAGTGAGTATTGTGATTATTGTGATTGTTGGTCATGCCTAGACACCAATTCACATTGCGCGAACGTGTGTATATCCATAATTCACATATGAAAAGCAGAAAGTCTTGTTCTGAAACAAGACGAAAGTTTCTAATCAAGTTTCTAGGAAGACCTGTGCCTAATGCCAGTACAATTAGGAAGCTCGCTAAACAATTCAAGAAAACAGGCTCCGTAAATAATAAACAAGTTAACAGACAACGTGTGTTCTTACAGAACAAACATTAGATGAGATTGTTGTCCATTCTTTCATCACTAGATGTCAGGTGTTTGTTCCAAGAGAGGGAGGACATTTTCGGCATCGACTATGGGTACTGTAAGTACACATTATTGAACAGGTTTGGTAAAAGTGTTCAAGTGCGTGCCCAGCACTGGCTGAAACGTGTACGCACACGTGATCTGCGCCAGTCAAAGCCTGCTTAGCTTGCCGTGTTTATCGGGGCGCACATAGATGATGACCCCGCACTAACCTATAACTTTTAATTACTTTGTAACTTTAATGTCAGTAGATTGTTACTAGCCTCTTGCCTTTTATGATGTACTAAACTGAAGCCATCATTTACATCAGAGGTGCCCGCCAGCGTGCTTCTAGCGCGTATGACCTTGCAGCAAAATAGTGGTGGAAGACCATATGTCTGTCTCTCTCGCTCTTTTTCCCGTCTCACTCCCTACCGCACTACATTCGCTGTGTTGTGGTTGATCAGTCGAACGTCAAATGGTATTCAGTATATTGTAAATGAAATGAAAATCCACAGCCTGCTTCCAGTCTCCGACCGGGTCAGGAATGGAATGAATGAAGCCCCCATCTAGCGGCGAGGATATGAACTGTGCCGGCTGCCGAGGCCTGACGCACTCCTCTGGGGCAATGATGAAATGAATGACAGATGAAATGAAATGATAGTGGAGAGTGTTGCTGGAATGAAATTATGACAGGGAAAACCGGAGTACCCGGAGAAAAACCTGTCTGCCTCCGTTTTGTCCAGCACAGATCTCACATGGAGTGACCGGGATTTGAACCACGGATCCAGCGGTGAGAGGCCGGCGCGCTGCCGCCTAAGCCACGGAGGCTTACAGTTATTAGATGAAAATGAAAATCCACAGCCTGCTTCCAGTCTCTGACCGGGTCAGGAATGGAATGAATGAAGCCCCCATCTAGCGGCGAGGATATGAACTGTGCCGGCTGCCGAGGCCTGACGCACTCCTCTGGGGCAATGATTAAATGAATGACAGATGAAATGAAATGATAGTGGAGAGTGTTGCTGGAATGAAATTGTTGACAGGGAAAACCGGAGTACCTGGAGAAAAACCTGTCTGCCTCCGTTTTGTCCAGCACAGATCTCACATGGAGTGACCGGTATTTGAACCACGGACCCAGCAGTGAGAGGCCGGCGTGCTGCCGCCTAAGCCACGGAGGGTTATTAGATGATGTTGTTAAATCTTTTTAAAGACTTAAGAAATTTTTGTCTTCAGCCTCGTATAATTGGGTGTGTTTTGAATATGTCTCATAACCTGTGCTTCTGTGGTTACTCTAGTAGTCTGCACTGTTGAAATGTTTAGGGAAATGATCTGGGACTTGCCGGGAGGTACTGAGGGAAAACCTTGGGAAAATCTACACTCATAATTGCCGCTGTTCACCCTCTGGATTCGAAACACCGAATTTTACACAACTCCCCAATCGCGGGCGTAGTGAACGATTGAACGTGCTAAACTACTCCTCGAGGCCATAAGGGAACGGTGGGTGGGTAAATTCATCCCATTAGTTACCATACATCTTTAGAACTGGAGTGTACACTGATTGTTTACTTTTATTAACAAGTATTTAACAATATTAGTCTATTAATGTTTCCATTACTACATTTCTTAATCATCACTTCTAACCAGAACTAGTCACAATAACTGAACAATCACATGGGTGCTCGGCAAACAATGACAAATATGGTAGCCGAATCACGGCATTCTTCCAGTCTCGTTAATGTTGATGTTAGATGAGTGAACTATCCTCTAATTGTTTTGTTACCTAAACACTAGAGAGCAAATTCCGAACTGCGCAGCACTTGTTCAGAGTTTCATCCCAGTGGGCTACTTCCTTTTCCCCTCCTTTCATACCCCTTCTGAAAATCTCTCCTCTATTGCATCCTCGTCGTGTTTCGGTGTATCAGCTAATACGCAAGCTCCAGTGCAAGTAAAACAAAATAAGGAACAGAGAAAAGAAGCTTGTAGTTTTACGTGACTGCTAATCTCGCATTCACATCTCCTTTTTACGTGGATCCGAGCCACCTGACGTGACGGAATTTCACCTAGAAAATGTCACATGCATTAACCAGGGTTTGAGCTCAGTCCGCCTTCCTGAGAGGCAAGCAGTTTGACGCTCCAGCCAGTACGTATCTTAAGCGGCTCGCCGGAGCACGCTGTGTTCTCCAAGGTCTTCGAGCATTATTTGCTCTGAACACGACTGACTTACAATACGAATCCGTCAACGCCTGTTACGTAAAGATAAATATAATAATAATAATAATAATTACCTTACTATTCACCCAAGGAAGAAGAAATCCCATGATGAACATCCCGCCTAATGGCCCATCAGCCACACTTCCAATGCTCAGCATCGCCTGGAAGAAATACCATACATAGAATCATGAAGAAGATAAATATTGTTAATTCATTTAAGAAGTTAGGGACATCTTGTTCATCAGCCCAGTGTGGTTTATTGTGTGCTGAACGTGTCTGGTATCCTGTATTTATGTTATGAGTTATGACTGTAGTGTAGGAATGAAGTAGGCACCCCGGGACTTATAGTAAGGTACTATCCCGATATTTGCCTTGAATGTGTGTGGAAAGAACACTCTTAGGATAACTGCCTTCAGCGCCGGGATTCGAACCTGTGATCTCCGGACATGTTGCAGCTGCCCTCGTAGCCGTGGTGAGATTGATAGTTTATTTTAGGTTTACAAACGTAGGACTTAAAAGCCCCCAAGGATATACATAATCCTCTCCCTTAAACAAAACATACAGAGATGTATTTTTTAGCAGTCGTTTCATTCCACCGCATGGCATTTGCCCGTGCGGTGGCAGGCCCCCTCAGATGCTGTCACGTCCCTTTGGGCAAAAAAAAAACAGAGAGGAAAGAAAGCATTTACCATGAAGTCTCTATTCCTAGAACAAGTGGAGGTAAAATCTGATAGATTTAAGTAGCCACTCTCTCCTATGCAGGGACAAATGGCATGCATATTTCCATTCCATTAAGAAAGAGTAGTCATGCTGCTTGCCTTTATTCCCCGTTAATGCACGAGGGATTTCGAATGTGAAATGTCACGTCCAGTGTTTCAGATTCTACGTCAAAAGGAGGTCCCTGGTCTTATTATCTCATAAAACTTCAAGCTTTCTTCCTTTTCTCATGTGTATTTTCTATATTTTTGTTATTATTATTTCTGCCCTTGTAAATTCATTTAGGGGCTTGAAATATCTTGTTCTTTAGGATCGTGTACTTGGCCGTTTACTGTAATTATCTGACAATCTGTGCTTCTATAGCGACTGTAGTATAGTAGTAGCCTATGTGTAACTGTAATTAATAGAGCAAGGTCGATGCTTTGAAATTGAAATAGACCCATCTTGGTATTTTCGTAACAGAAGTTGTTACATAAGGTTTCAGTCAGCGCCGGGATACGAACCCTCAACCTCCAGACTTCTAGCTTCAAGTTTCAGTCATGGTGTGTCAATTATCGTTTCTGAGTTATCACTTTTGAATTGCTAAATTATACGAAGGCTAGGACAGAAGTCGACTTAACTTCAAGTGTGCTCCATGCAATTCAAAAGTGAAGGAATATTTAATCAATGTGAAATTTCACATAATTCTTAATCAGCCAATCCAAGGCTGAGTACACAGGATTTGAAATTGGTATGAGGGAGGGGGGGGGGGGATACGGGTTATACCTGTAGAGGAAGCTAGACCAAGGCAACTGAAGTTGGCCAAGAAACATGTTTCCATTTGAGAATGAGATACGGTTTTATGATGTCCATGTGTGAGTTGGCATTTCACCGATAATGAGCAGTGCACACCTGTAACTCAGCTGATTAGTGGAATTTATGGCAAGAAGATAAGGAGGGAGTGAAATGTGTCACATTGAACAAAGAATTGTGCTATTACTGCTGCGTAGGGACAATCGTAACGAATTGAGGTCATTAGTGATTAGACTTCGTAAGTTCATGCGTTAAAATGGTAACATTACGACTAGGAAGACTATTCAGCTTTAATCCTTTGATTGAATAGCGCAGTCTAACCGGGTTATAGTGAACCTCTGTATAAGAAAACCCTCTATATTGGAAAGAAATTTCTTGGTCCCGTCAATTTTACGGTGAAAATCTCTAGTTAGTAAGTTATTGAGATTTTAAGGGGTGGAACTACGAGGTTTCTATACAAGAAATGTTTGTACCTCTGTATAATAAAGTAGTGTAGGACTCGTTTACCTCTGAATAGGTTGGTAGGACACAAACTAAGACACCCAGGAATAGCAAGCTTAGTTATGGAAGGAAGGGTCGAGATCAAGAACTGTACGGGTAGACCAAGGTTAGAATATGTTAAACAGATTGCCTCGGATGTAGGGTTTGGTAGCTAGGAAGAGATGAAACGATTAACTCCGGACAGCGAGGCATGGAACGCTGCATCAAACCAGTCGAAAGACTGAAGACTTAAACAACAACAGGAAAGAAAGTAGGTTCATGACCTCTATATATGAAAATGTTGCCAGTTTTTTCCTGCTGTTCTCCCTGATTACTCTCTGCATCAGACTACGTACTGTATTGCATTGTTTCTATTGTCAGAGTTCAGCCTGTTTTAAGAGTAAACGCGCTACGGTATTATTACAATGTCTACTAAGCGGAAACAATCCCTTACAAACTCCATACCAGAAAGTGGCTTGGATATACTTTAGTATAAGACAACCACGGTATCACTAAAACCTCTATATAAGAAATAAAAAATTACGAGCCTTACAGTAGTCGCATATGATGTGTAACATCTGACATAGAAGAAACCTCACGTGGAATTGTCGATACACCGGTATTTTATAGTATTATTGGCACACATATTAATCTATTGTAAAAGGGAGTGTTTTACATATATTGTAGTTTATAATACGGAACTCATTTTATTAGATGATTTGTAGCTTCCACCAGAACTAGCCTAAATAAAGAATACGATATGGATCAACTAGATTAATAGACGCGACACCGCTCATAACCTTAAATTCCTTATAAACAGGTCCTCTTCATTCACAGACCAACACGTAATTTCATATGGATTCTGTTAAAATGAGTCATATTGGTATCATAAATATCGTTTAAAATGATAATCTGGTAGCAAAAATAACTACCGCGTCTGGGATTCGAACCCAAGATCTCTAGGTCCACAGTCATAAGCACTAACCCCACGGCTATTTCGACTACGCAAATTAGTGCACAAGATGGTACCTTATTTCCACGTTCCAACAATACTGCATTACGGAATTAAGTTTCATTTATATTTTGCTTGTTTCGATAATGTTCCTGCGTGAAATTGAGTTTAAAAAGCCTTATGAATAGGCCCTCTTGTGAGTAAAGAGAATGTATTCAGTAATAGTTCATGAAGGCTTGCTCAATTATCGTATAACCACAACGATTATATTATATTGATGACTGCATTACCGTTATGTGGGTTAATATTTGAATAGCCATTGTGCAGAAACATAATACCGGCAATGCCGACTACTTACAATGTTTGATATTAAGGCATTTTACCATTTAAATACTGATACGAAGACTTCGAACATGTACCATGTCATTTGTTTCAATCACTTGACACCAGAGTTCGCAGGAGCGTTTTCCGTTCAGTAAGTCATATACATCCCACATGGCCGAGAGTACGTCATGGTATCAATTTCAGACACCGCGCGCTCATTGTTTCTCGTACCACTGCCAGCTGGGTCTTACCACTGCTCGCTGGATCGATCGATCGATCGAGCGGGCATTGCATACTTCCGTTTTCCACCACTGCCAGCTAGTACACTTCCGTTCGATTGATCGAGCGGGCAGTGCACACTTCCGTTTTCCACCACTGCCAGCTAGTACACTTCCGTTCGATCGATCGAGCGGGGAGTGCATACTTCCGTTCGATCCACCACTGCCAGCTCGATCGTTCCGATCCACTTCTATCCCCAAATTTTCAAAACTTTCCCACAAAACTATCCAGCAACCGAGCGGAAAGATGCTACACATCAATAACACTTTCCCCTTCAACTTTCCTGTAGCCAGGTTTGAATGTTGTTAGTATTCAACCCACCACCATAAGGACAACGAATGAGTGTATCATCAAAGGTGTTGATAGTTGAATCTGTTAGCCTCATTTTAATAAGTATCCTATAACGATACCTTCTAATTTTATAAATAGCAATAATTTTCCTACATACCAAATAACAATTTTAGATCTTCATTAATTATATTTTACTTAAAATATATTCTTGATCTAAGTTTTGCTGAAGACGGTCTCACTGTAGACCGAAACATGTAGGCCTACAACAATTGAATAGCTATGTCATAAGTCGCATTTTTAATAGTTAACATTTGATAGTGTAACTTTTCAGTCGGTCAACACGATACAACCTCAATTATTGAGAAATGTGAAACAACCTTTAGAAAAGTACGTGTGATTAAACGTCATTTGCAATGGATTACAAAAAGAGGTCATAAAAAAGTTCATTAAACGGACCTTCAAGACAGAGACACGTAATAAACCAACAAAGCAGTCAACCGAATTTTCTATATTTACATCCTTTTTCTCGGGACCTATTACGGCTATAAAACTAACAATTTAGGGGCAGATGAATCTATGCTACGAAATATGTTACAGCGATAGAAGACTTAAAACAAGTTAACTCATAAGTCTTTCGAATTCATAACAAGCAAAAGGCCAATAAGATGGCCACGCAAATTTTTAAATTTTAATAGCCATTTCTGGTGACTTAATCGTCTGAGTGCAGTAAGACTGTTGTTGTTGTTGCTGTTGTTTGAGTCTTCAGTCTTTTGACTGGTTTGCTGCAGTCTTTCAAGCCTCCCTGTCCTGAACTAATTGTTTCATAGCTACCACACCATACATCTGAGTAAATCTGTTTAACATATTCTAACCTTGGTCTACCCCTACAGTTTTTATCCTCAACCCTTCCTTCCATAGCTAACTTTGCTATTCCTGGGTGTCTTAGAATGTGTCCAACCAATCTATCTCCTCACTTCATTAGCAGTCGCCACAAACATCTCCCCTCTCCCAATCGTCTTAATACCTCATCATCTGTAACCCTACCTACCCATCTGATCTCCATCATTCTCCTGTACCACCACATTTCAAACGCTTCAATTCTCCTCTTTTCTGCTGCTCCAACAGTCCAAGTTTCAATTCCATAGAGTGCCACGCTCCAGACAAAGGCTTTCAAAAATGCCTTCCTAACACCTCAATCTATATTCGATGTCAACAGATTCCTTTTCTCTAGAAATGATGTCCTTGCCTGTGCTAACCTACTTTTTATATCCTCTTTGCTTCGTCCATTACAGGTTATTTTGCTTCCTAAGTAAAAGAAGTCTCCTAACTTCCTTTAGCTGTTCAGCTGCTAATTCGATGTCCATAGGGGTCTCTGATTTGTTTTGGCTGCATTCCAATTAGTAAAACTGTGGGTAACAAATATTAATTTTTAACTAAACAGTATGGCGTGTATTGAACGAGGTCATCCAGAAATTAAACTTCCCTATTCTTGAATAAAAAGAAAACATGATTATAGTTACATGAAAATCTTCATTGGCACCAGATACAGCAATGTTTGAGATATGGTTTCACATAATCACCACCAGAATTAAGACATCTGTCATATTGTGCGATCAGTTTTTATATTCCTGTGTCATAGATAGAGCCCTGTGCAGATAAACAAAACGTTACCCGCATCCAACTCACATCCGCACAACTGTTATCCGCATCCGCCCCGCATCCGCACAACTGTTATCCGCGTCCGCTCCCCATGCGCACGACTTCTTTCCGCATTCCCACGTTTGCTATCCGAATCGACTGGCATTACAATGAAAATCCACAACCTGCTTCCAGTCTACCGACCGGGTCAAGAAATGGAATGAATGAAGTCCCCATCTAGCGGCGAGGATATGAACTGTGCCGGCTGCCTCTCGCACTCCCCTGGGACTGGCATTACAATAGTATTTCTAATTAGATGAAGTATATTACTAAAGCCTCATATTTAGATATTTGAGAGAAAAGTCGTTTCCTTAGGCTTTGCATGTCATGTGCTATGTTAAAAATGAAATTTATACAGCTAGAATTGCAACCCATTCCTGTTCGGAGTGTTAATTATGCTTAATGACATAATTTGAATGAGATTAGCTTAAATCATCATCCTACATTTGTCATGAAAAAAGTATAACACAAAAATATGATACGTCATAAACATCCGGGTTCTAATAATGTTATTAAACAAGTTCGGATTTTATTCTAAAAACTATCCGCAAATTTTCTCCAAACATTATCCGCAGCTTATCCGCTATCCGCACAGCCATGCAAACTATATCCGCATAGCGAAACATTTTGCGGATATCCGCGGATATCTACATCCGGGCAGGGCTTTACTCAAATAAGCCTGCAGCCTGGGAATGGAACCAGCGAGTTACATTCATCTTCAGCCCGGTGTTAGTGTGAAAGTGCTGACCGGAGGACAGTAGTTTCTTGAGGTCCAAGAAAAATATAAACATCACTGGGGGCATGATCAGAACTTTACGGTGGATAGAAGTGGGAAAGAAAGAGAAATGAAGGAAGACTGGAGATAGAGGAAGTAAAAGGAAAGAATGAAAGATCTACAAGTACTTGGTTCCTGGCTGGTCTGAACGGAAATAAGAAGAATATATTGTGGGGCGGAACAGCGAAGTCATCTGCTCCTAAATGTGGGAAAAGAACTCTCACTCACCTGAAGTATAGATCCCAGCCTGTCAATGACAAACATAAGCGAGAATCCAAGAATTCCAAAAACTACGACGACACTCTTCATTAGAATGTTGGTTTGTCTCACTGTTAATGGCTTTGTAGCAAATGCTTTGTAATAATCCTCCAAAACCACAGCAGACATTGAATTCAGGCACGATGACAGAGTACTGAAAATTTAAGTCATATATCAAAATTCAATACAAATAGGCTTACATACATAAGTAACATACACATTCATACTGTGAATACTGTGATACAGTAATATCATTTCCTGTATCGCCTACCGTTAATGAGTATTTCAACCCCCATTTCTTTGAACGTCTGAAATGCCACACTACACATCTGGGATTACAAGAGGAAATAATTCGTGGTACAACGCCGAAGAACTCTCTATCGGTGACATACCATGTTTAGCTATTCTTGATGTTGTGGTTTTATTTAGGAGTTTACAACATTAGCTTTACGCACATGGGAGGAATCTGTCTGAAAATCTATGCTATTGAAATGTCTATACTTGTGTCTGTATTGGTACATGGGGCTAGGTTTGAGAATAATGCAGTCAATCCTTCTAGTTACACACCATTCCAGCATTATTTTGAAGTGTAGCCTACTGTAGAAATAAAAAACCAGGGAAAACTAAATCGAGTACGACTGAGTTGAGAATCGAATCCATCTCTCATCAGCAGTGTTTACGAGTAGAGTACCGCAATTTAAACACTCAGATCAAAACTGAATTACTTGAAAGAGAGCCGGGAATAGAAATGGGACCTTCGGGACACTAGTTTTAAGACAAATTGTGCCCTTAGAGTAGCAGTTTCTAAACTGATGTTCGCGCATCTTCTGGGAGCTCGCAAAGTCTTCCATGGGATTCACAGAGATTTTACTGTAGTGGATTTTGAGGTTAGACCTATTTATTGGTTTGTTCTATTTCTATGGCATTTTCATAGCGTGCCCGAAGGTATTGAGCTGACAGGTTACGAACCTGATACATTGGGGAGAAGGGGTCAGCGTAGCGGCACAGAATAGAATTGAACCCAAACACTCTGAGGGAGAGCGACAGAGATTATTATGCATAGAAAATTAATATAAGTAATTATACATGAATCTCAACTGTATGAGAGGGATTATGATGGGAATATGCGAAGAAATACTGTATGATTTGCAGTGTAACATACAGATTTCAGGCGCAAAATTTCGAAACTTAGAGGGAATGACAGGAGACTAATGAGCCCAGTTCAAGAGGCGTGGCAGACTGGAGCCGTGTCAATCAAGTTGGAACTTTTTCAAAGCGTCCACCCCAAGGGGAAGGACATATGTGACACAGAAACCCACTGCACACAAAGGAAATGGTGAGGAGTGGGGGTAGACGAAAGATTGATTCGTTGATTAACTCGTGATCGAGGCAATCAAGAGAGATGAAAGTTGTACCACAGAGCATGTACATTCAGAGAGCTAATTTACAAGAGGTTAATCATGTAAGTCAAGGCCAGAGAACCAAGTTTGGCGGAAGGCCACTTTTAAGGAAGCCAGCGCACGAATCCAGAGTAATTAACTCCAGATGGGGTGGGGACTCTGGAAAGAAATGAATTAATATCAATTAATTAGCCGATCGAATCGTGAGCGGAGCATCTGACTTGGAACCTGCACACCAAGACGCATAAGCTGACAGCATTACCAGATCGATAGGCGCATTATTAAGGAAAATGCAGCTGCCGATGAGCAGTGGGACTAAGTTTTGGACCAAACTCCTTATAAGCATGAAGAGGCAGGGAACGACAGCTTTCTGGTTCAATGTGAAGACATACGCGAGGCAAAGCTATGCTCCGGCGGACAGCAGAGCGACACGCGCACATAAAGACTTTATCATTAACAGTGAAACATGCGATATTTAAGCATCGTAAATGTATAAGTATACAATATGCAACAGATAATTGAGTTAGATCCAGTACTCACAAGTATTGTGATGGAACTTGAAATAAGCAACGCTAGGTCGCTTGGGCGAATTAACATGTGCGTTAACAATAATAATAATAAGCACGGACAGTAGTTACGTCCAAGGACTTATGAGTGATATAATTTATCAGTGCATAATAAATGCATAGGAAGTGTGAACAATCACATGAGGCTGAACTTTGTAAGGAGATCAGGGACTAATAATCTCCTGAAGGAACAATTAGAGGTGAATATGCACCTAGGAACTATAATAATCTACGCTAGATTAGGACATGCAGATTGCGAGAGACTATCATTGTAGGAGGATCAGAATTCCTTCGGGAGTAGGAACTCGACGCAACGGAACCTGCATATCTGAAATTTCGCAATATGGATAGCCCATGAAGCACAGTGCAAATAAATCAAGTGTTTAAGTGTTTTATATGTGTTTAAAGTGTAAGAATATCAAAGGTAAGTGTTGTGTAGTGAAAAGAGTGAAGTATAAGCTTATCATTTATGTGTCAGTATAAAGTGAAATTAGTGTTTGAAGATCCACATGATGTGAATTTAATGAAAGTGATGGTGTTTTGCTAAAAATGCAATCATGGTGGGCAAGGAGGCGTACTATTGGACCCGGCCACCTGAACATGAATAAGAACTGAACCATGATTGCTATGTAGAAGTATAGCTCGCCATACGTCAGTGTATAATGTAATAATATGTCAGAATATAAGTGAATCCATGAAGGGATGACTTGCATTCCTTATTGTTGGGTTAAGCAATTTTCAAACAGAATATTGATTGAATAATGTCAAGTAATGGATAAAGTTAAGTACATTATAAAGTAAAGATAATTGGTAAGATAATTGAAGAGGCAAAACCATTTTTTGAGTTTGTTAACTTTCAAACGCTTCAAAATAATTATTATAGAAAAACCAATCCACTCATCTTGTCAAACCACATGTGCTTTATATTCTATGAAAATATTAAGTATCCTTGACAAGAAAGTTCCAAGAAAAGTGTACCAAATTGCAGACATGCATATACTATAATTGTTTTGTGTGACCTTGTGTTTGAACACCCTGTACAAAATCATACAATATTATCTCATATTTATAGTTAGCAGATGGCATATAAAGGTTAGATCTTTGTTTAGTGAAAAATTAACAATCATTGATTAAACGGATAAAACAGAAATGTTTTTATAATCTCCTCATTTAATTTTGTAAAATAAGCCATTGTCAGAACTCAGTGTCCTTAAATAGTAAGGGGGAGAGACAACAACCTTGCCTTACTCCTCTTCCAATTGTGCTTTCTTCTGTCATCTCATTTCAAATCTGTACTTTTATTATAAATAATAAAATATTAATAACACTTCGTTTACGGCCCTTAGAGACCTCATTAAACAACTGTTACACATTCACAGAAGCCTTCTTTGCCGCCCTGTACAGTTGCATTATTTCCCTGGCAGACTGTCTCTTTTACACCGTCCATCCACTGTTCAGCTTGCCATCTTCGGTAAAGCCCTTGAAGCTATTTAGATCTGCTGCCGGCTGTTGATTTTGTTGGCTTTACTTTTTGCTTAATTTTCTCAATTTATTCATTATATATATGAATTGCAGCCAATGGCCATAGCAGGGTATTTTAATTGAATACCCCTAGGCTTCCAACATGTTCAATTCAAAAAGTTCCAACTTTGGCTACCAGATGCCACTGTCACCTAGTGGTGAACGTTGGAACTTGATAGAGCGTTTATAACCAAATATAACCTACACATTTGGATACGCACTACCAATTGTAGTGGTAGGTTCTTTTACACGCCATAAATCTACGACATGGGCCCTCCAGCTTTACTTACCCTCCGAAGTAAGGCACACTGAATGATATTAATGGTCTTAAACTCCGACGACTTCGGCCGGGTTTGAACCCGCGATCATGGGCATAGCAGTTCAGCATGCTACCGACTACGCCAGCGAACCTGGTGCCTTAGGGTCTACGTGAGACTTGTTCTCGTACAAAACTGTCGCTTTCAGTGACATCGGAAAAGAGTGAAAGATCGATCGCCACTTGAGTGGAAAATGCAGCGCATCAATACACTACTCATTAGGAGCAAAAATCAATTTCTTTATGCAAGTCTTATAGCCTATATTGACGTCTAAATAAATTCCGTTTGATGAGAACTAAAAATGGTGATGGTGTACATTTTTTAAAATCGCTTTTTATTTATTTTCAATACAAATGTAGGTTGGTATAATGAACTATCATTAGAATATTCATCTAATGCCATATAATTAAGTTATGTATAAAAGCGAGTGTCCTGACTGACTCACTCACTCATCATGTTCGTTGTATGTCGAAAACGTCCACTAAGGAGGGATGTTTGGATATTCAGGTTCTAAAGGGGTGTTAAGGGGGTTAAACCTGGATTTCATTGAATAACAATATGTCACGAGTAGTTTCATTTGGAGATGTGATACTAGGCATATAAACTAATCATTGAAAACAAGTAGTTCCGTGAAGAACTATACAGCCTATTTTCATATATCCTACTTATGTTAACTGCCACTATCAACATACAAAATTTCAGTTTGATTGCTGTAATAGAATCGTAGATATTGAGAACCGACTAAATATTTCGGATGGTCGCCATGTTGGATTTTATATATGAAGGCCCTAGAGTTATGTACTGGTACATGAAGATTATTGTGTACGTGTAGCATTCAAACTTCAATCGCATGATTAGGACACAAAAAGTAACAAGGAGATTTTAAAATTTCGCACAGCTGCCATCTTGTGGTTATGGAAAGAATTGAAATAAATTAGATGCCAGTGGATTAACATTCGTATAAGGATTTACTGTACCAAGTTTCACTGCACTCGGATGGATAAATTGCGAGAATCGTCCATGTGAATATATATACTTCGCGTCACCGCTATGTTGGTTTTGTGATCACCAGGTCATTTAAAGTCCTATAGGTGAACTTAACTTCATAGCCCCTATGAACATAAAAGAATTCAGTTTGATTGCTATAATAGATTCGTAGATATTCAGAGCTGTCTAAATATTTCGGATGGTCGCCATGTTGGATTGTTAAATGTATAGGCCATAGAGTCATGTACCATTTAAGGAAAATTATTGCGTAGGTTCATTATTCAAACTTTCACATCGATCGCATGATTACGACACAAGAAATAAAAACTTAATTTCAAACTTCGCACAGCCGCCATCTTCAGGTTATGAAAATGATTGAACTAAATTAATTATCAGATTTCATTGCGTTTGGATCATTAAATCGCGAGAAAGGTCTATTTAAAATTTTCAAATTCGCTTGGCCGCCTTGTTCTTTTTGTAGTTAACCGGTTTTTGAAAGTCTTCTAGATGAACTTCCAGTAGTGCCCTTTATCTCCGTACAAAATTTCAGTATGATACCGCTAATAGTTTCAGAGATATAGAATGCCGGTGAAATATTTCGCACATCCGCCATCTTCTGGTTATGTAAACAATTGAACGAAGTTAGATGTCGGAGCGTTACAATGTGTATAACCATATACTGTACCAAGTTTTATTGCGTTTGGTTGGTTAAATCGCGAGAAACGTCTATTTAAAAGTCACAAATTCGCCTGGCCGCCATGTTGGTTTTGTAGTTATCAGTTTTTCAAAAGTCACATATGTGAACTTCTAGTAGTTCCCTTTATCGCCGTAATAAATCCCAGGGTGATATCGGGAATAGTTTCGGAGATATTGAATGCTGGTGAAATATATCGCACAGCCGCCATGTTGGATTGGCGAGACGTAACAAAATTTGAAGGGCACGGTCGGGATCGCCCGGAATAGTGCTATAAACTTACTAAGTTTCATTGAAATCGCTCCAGCCGTCTAGAAGTTATTAGGGGACACACACACACACTCCTTACACACACACACACGCACACGCACACACACACGGACAAAAGGTGATCTCACGAGCCTATTTTTTCAAAATTGAAAATAGGCTAATAAGCCGACTCGTATCTAAGGGTTTTTCGATGTGGTGTATATTATGAGTTGAAATGGGTGAAATGTGGAGGTTGAAGGATTCCCAATGGTGCGTGTATCTCCTTAAGGACATAGACGAGAAATTTGAAACTCAGAGGAAAATAATAGCTAAAAATAAGTAAATTAGTAATCGACCGTTTCTCATAAATCCAATTTAACGGGCTCATGGGTAGGGCGAAATACTGAAAGAAAAAAAAAGTATTTTTTCATATCCTCTCATCATCGCCCAGCCGAAACTATTGAAGTTAGAAACATAAAATTTTGGGGATATTTTCGTTGTATGTCGAAATCGTCCACTAAGGAAGTAATTTTTGATATTCAGGTTCTGAAAGTGTGTTAAGGGGGTTAAACTTTTATTGAGTAACAATATCTCACGAGTTACGTTACGTATACTCTTTGCAACTACAATATTCGCGGGCGAAGCCGCGACGGGTAATACTTGTATTTGTATAAACCAATCCGACGTTGCACCCATGCAATATATTTCACCGGTTCACAATATCTCCGAAACTTTTTAAGTAATGGTGATTCAGGACTAATAACTAAGTGCATATATGTAACTTTCAAAATTCGGAATATTCCAATAAAATGGCATTCAAGTTACTTTTAAATATTTCAAATGACTTTTCCATTCAGTACATCACATGACAAATTATTTTAGGAGCCGGGGGAGATTTTGATGGGAATGACCAGGAGGATATATAGAAATAGGCTATTTAGTTCTTCAAGGAACTACTTGTTTTCATTAAGATGACGGTACGGTGATATAAAACATAACACTGAGGTTCCCTTTTGCTAGTGCAACCTATCTACTGAACACGGACATTTGGCACATGTAGATATCATAAGTCTACTTTTTTATATCAATCAAAATTAGGCTATGAATAGGTGATTGTGGTTGACATTCTGGACTTTTGGTACCATCCTAATATTTGGCTATTGTTGTAGATCAATTTACAGTATGGCCACTGAGCACACCGAATTTCTAATTCCTGATCTCGTGGCTCATTGCAGTTCACCATTGCAGTCGAGGTACGCGCACTGAACCACATACGAGGCACGTCCAGAAAGTAAGTTCCGTTTGGTAATAACATTAAATTGTGTGCAGATACAGAAACATTATTTATTGCACAACATTCTACACCTCTTAAACTACTTTTCCACATAACTGTCGAACTTTTGCAGGCATTTGTCATAGCGTGGCACAAGTTTTTGGATACCTTCTTCATAGAAGTTTACCGCCGACCCGTAAACGAGAGTGAAGACTCCCCTGTAAGATATCCTACCGTTTGGCCACCACTGTTAGGCAAATTGTGTGCTTACCAGGAGAACTGCGTATGTTTAGGAGTTCTCCTGACCACATACGCATTTTGCCTAACAGTGGTGGCCAAACGGTAGGATATCTTACAGGGGAGTCTTCACTCTCGTTTACGGGTCGGCGGCATACTTCTATGCAGAAGGTATCCAAAAACTTGTGCCACGCTATGGCAAATGCCTGCAAAAGTTCAGCAGTTATGTGGAAAAGTAGTTTAAGAGGTGCAGAATGTTGTGCAATAAATAATTTTTCTGTATCTGTACACAATTTAATGTTATTACCAAACGGAACTAACTTTCTGGACGTGCCTCGTAGTTATGGTCCAGATAAGAGGAGATCCGGGGTTGAACTCTGCCTAAGTTCTATTTTTAAAACTTACACAACAGACATCGTGATTTTGTTTGCGTATCTTGATGTACCTGAGAGCTGCGCTGAATATTCCGGCCACAAAGACACCGGGAAGTCCCGGGTATTCTCCCAGTGACCTCATCACCAGTAGTGGAATAATTCGGTCCTTGGCCTTGATCAGCTGAAAATTGCATCAGAAGATAAGTAGTTTATATTTATTATTATTATTTATTAATTAAATCGTCGCAAATATACACAACATTACAAAATTCAGAAAGGCTGTACACATTGTATAAAATTCCCTACAATTCCTACTCATTGGTTTAACCTGTAAATTTACAATTATTAAAAGATATTGTTACAATATGATAAAGATAGGCCGAAATAGGATATCAAATTCATACAATGCAGGAAGAGCAATCACATATGCCACTAAATGGTGCAACCTTGTGTGTGGCATGCATATCATTGATTACTCATAATCATCATCTTCATTTCCCGTTTTCCAGTTGACACTGGGTGGGGGCAAATATGGTTCCTCTCCACTTTGTTCTGTCGTTCCACCATTCCTCTTTTTAAAGATAGAAATAGAATTTAAGTTGTAAATAATGGATATGAAACCAGAAGTTTTACAGAGAATCACTCTACTTTACATTAACCTAAGTAAAGTATAGAGAAACGTCAGACGATTCCTGGTTAATGCATATCTAGTCTTAAAGTCTCTGTTTGCGAAAAAGTCACCTCCATGATATCCTATTAGCAGTTAGCACTTCGGCCTCCTCTGTTTCTACACCACTCATTTTGAAATCGTCAACACTGAATCTGACCATCACCCCCTAGGTCTTCCTCTGCTTCTCCTACCATCTACAGCCGAACTCATTATCTCCTCTGGTATTCTCTCCTCCCCCATTCTCTTCACATAACCCGCATTAGTATTTCTGCTCTAAAGCGAGGCTCAGGTATCACCACTGTATCACATACCCTAAGGCAGGTCATCACATGGTCGCTCTCCATGCAATCCTGTCCCCTGCTACCCTCTTCGTTTTCTCATGATTGGGCTCTATCCTTATACTATGAACCATCTGGTATCTTACATCAGGGCTAGCTGTAAAATGTGGACTTCTGGATACGAGCATGGTGTAGCCTACTACAATTACCAGCCTGCCATCGTGCTTAAATATGAGTATTACAAAATGTATTGGCATACATCTATCATAACGGACCAGAGACGTTGCTAATTGCTTTGGAGGAACTGCAAAGGAAACACCGGAATGCCAGAATACAGAAGGCAGTGCTGCTGGATACGTATCACATTAATAATAGTTTAATGCAGCCAATGGCCATAAAATACTATTCGATTTATTCAGATAACAATTGCACGATTACTGCTACAACATTGTAAATTAGATCTGATCTCTGCTGTACTCCAACAGTAATTTCGTTCTTTTGGAACATTCACCAAAATGGTATCGTGAGCACGATTTGCTACACAATTTGCATACGCATTCTGGTAAAGGATCGAGAAAGTCTATCCTGTTGCAAAGTTTATGGTGATATCCATGTATAGCCAGTCTCGACACAGCACTGCGTATCGCGACGTTTGGTCCAGCCCAATTTCGGTTCAGCATCGCGCCAGTTCTGTAAAATTCTGTCGGTACAACATTCCTTTCCTGTTGTCTATTTTGCTTTACTTGTGATTCTTGTCGGGTAGCTGGAAGTGAGAGTTTAATGCGTAGGTTTTCCACGAGGAAAGTTTCGTGCGCTAACTCATATGCAAATTTAGATCTAGAAAATTTCGAAATTCCTAATGCTGCTTTTAGGATATTTTTTAGCCTACTTTCGATTTTTGCAAAAAATGAAAGTAGACTTATGAGATCAACACAGGGCGAAAAAAGTGTGTCTGTCTGTGTGTGAGTCTGTGTGTGTGTGAGTCTGTGTACTCTGAATGTCTGTCCTCCCCCCCCCCTATCAATTCGAACACGGTGAATGCGAAATGAACGAAATTTGGTACAAAGGTAGCACTAGCAAAGGACACCTCAGTGTCATGTTTTATATCGCCGCCATCTTGACGGAAACGTAATGGCGGCCACACAAATGTTCAAAGCTTAAATCAAATTACGACTAACGTAATCATCCGATCTCTACCAAATTTTGCAACAACATACCTTTATGGGGGGAGCATCCTTTGACCAAACCAATAGGCCATCACCGTAATAGTTTTCGGATGGCGGCCATCTTTGTGTGTAAATGGATTACCCCTATTAATTCGAACACGGTGCAACCGAATGGAACGAAATTTGGTACAGAGGTAGTACTAACAAAAGGCACCTCAGTGTCATGTATTATATCGCCGCCATCTTGACGGAAACGTAATGGCGGCCACACAAATGTTCAAAGTTTAAATCAAATTACGACTAACCTAATCATCCGATCTCTACCAAATTTTGCAACAACATACCTATATGGGGGAGCATCCTCTGACCAAACTAGTAGGTCATCAGCGTAATAGTTTGCGGATGGCGGCCATCTCTGTGTGAAAATCAATTCCCCTATTAATTCAAACACGGTGAAACCGAATGGAACGAAATTTGGTACAGAGGTAGCACTAGCAAAGGGGACCTCAGTGTCATGTTTTATATCGCCGCCATATTGACAAAAACGTAATGGCGGCCACACAAATGTTCAAAGCTTAAGTTAAATTACGACTAATATAACCATCCGATCTCTACCAAACTTTGCAACAGCATTCCTTTATGGAGGGATCATCCTTTGACCAATCTAATAGGTTATTAGCCTAATAGTTTGCGGATGGCGGCCATCTTTATGTCAAAATTGATTCCCCCTATTAATTCGAACACGGTGGAACCGAATGAACGAAATTTGGTACAGAGGTAGCACTAGCAAAGGGCATCTCAGTGTCATGTTTTATATCGCCGCCATCTCGACAGAAACGTAATGGCGGCCACACAATTGTTCAAAGCTTAAGTTAAATTACGACTAACATAACCATCCGATCTCTACCAAACTTTGCAACAACATTCCTTTATAGAGGGAGCATCCTATGACCAATCTAATAGGTTATTAGCCTAATAGTTTGCGGGTGGCGGCCATCTTTATGTCAAAATTGATTCCCCCTATTAATTCGAACACGGTGGAACCGAATGGAACGAAATTTGGTACAGAGGTAGCACTAGAAAAGGACACCTCAGTGTCATGTTTTATATCGCCGCCATCTTCACTGAAACGTAATGGCGGCCACACGAATGTTCAAAGCTTAAATCAAATTACGATTAACCTAATCATCCGATCTCTACCAAATTTTGCAACTACATACCATTATGGAGGGAGCATCATATGACCAATCTAATAGGTCATTCGCCTAATAGTTTGCGGATGGCGGCCATCTTTGTGTCAAAATCGATTCCCCCTATTAATTCAAACACGGTGAAACCGAATGGAACGAAATTTGGTACAGAGATAGCACTAGCAAAGGGCATCTCAGTGTCATCATTTATATCGCCGTCATATTGACAGAAACGTAATGGCGGCCACACAAATGTTTAAAGCTGAACTTTAATTACGACTAACATAACCATCCGATCTCTACCAAACTTTGCAACAACATACCTTTTTGGAGGGAGCATCTTTTGACCAATCTAATAGGCCATTAGCCTAATAGTTTGCGGATGGCGGCCATCTTTATGTCAAAATTGATTCCCCATATTAATTCGAACACGGTGGAACCGAATGAACGAAATTTGGTACAGAGGTAGCACTAGCAAAGGGCACCTCAGTGTCATGTTTTATATCGCCGCCATCTTGACGGAAACGTAATGGCGGCCACACCAATTGTGAAAGCTTAAATCAAAATACGATTAGCCTAATCATCCGATCTCTAGCAAATTTAGCAACAACATACCTTAATGGAGGGAGCATCATTTGACTAAACTAATAGGTCATCAGCCTAATATTTTGCGGATGGCGGCCATCTTTGTGTGAAAATCGATTCCCCTTATCAATTCGAACATGGTGAAACCGAATGGAACGAAATTTGGTACAGAGGTAGCACTAGCAAAGGGCACCTCAGTGTCATGTTTTATATCGCCGCCATCTTGACTGAAACGTAATCGCGGCCACCCAAATGTTAAAAGCTAAAATGTAATTACGATCAACCTAATAATCTAGTCTCTACCAAATTTTGCAACACCATATCTTTATGTGGGAGACATATTCTGACCAAACTGCAAGAACATCCGCCCAATAGTTTGCAGATGGTGGCCAAGTATGTGTGCAAATCGATTCCCCCTATCAATTCAAACACGGTGAAACCGAATTGAACGAAATTTGGTACAGAGGTAGCACTAGCAAAGGGCACCTCATATTCATGTTTAATATCCGTATAGCACGTTGTATTTCAACAAGCTACTAAAACCAACATTCAATCATACTCCTTGAAAAGGACAAAGAGTTATAACAATACCCATGCATTTAGGAGAAAGTAGGCTATATGTTCTTTACTGAACATCTTGTTTTTTTATCTCAGTGAGGTTTACATTATACTTAATTGTGAAATCCGTATCTTGTTCACTGACTACCGTGAGAAATTAAAAATAGTAATAATAAAAAGTTACCTCCATATAATGACCACCAAGAAGAAACAGGGTTTAAGTTTATGAACATTAATAGCTTTTACCTGTGTCTTGACTGGATCACATCTGTAGAATGTGGCGTACGCCACCAATCCGGTGTAAGAAGAGAAATACATGAAGAGTGTGGTTCCTATCATCATCAACCATGAGGACCTGGAAATCGCAGAAAACATAGATGTTAGGAAACGCCCACTTATGCTTCTAAGATAGTTTGAAGCAACACTCATAATTCACATGTACCGCTTGATTCGCAATACCCTGGTACTCTGAAGGACACAGGACAATTTGCCCTAACTGACCCCTTGGTCGTCAATCAGTTATTCCTTGTTTCGGCACAGATCCGATCCTATATACTGTAATAATAGTGTTATTGGTTTTACGTCCCTTTTAACAACTGGGGATTTTGGAGACGCCAGGGCGGCAGAATTTTTCCCCGAAGGGAATCTTTACAGGACCAGTAACCCCCCTCACATTTGCGCAACTTCAAAATTCATCTTACTGCACCAGGATTGAATCCTCGAACCTTGGGCACAACAGGCGAGAAAGTTACCGCTGAGTCACGCAGCCAGTCGAGGTCACAGATCCAGAAGAAAAAGAGCAAAGAATTGTTTGAACCCCTTAACGTCCATCTCCTTAAAGAAATAAAATCAAACGAACAAATACAATGAATCAGTTCATTTTGAGGTTTGTGAATCATATCTATATACAGTACATAATGTATGGTTTCATTCTGTACATTTTGAATTTTCAACTGAAACTTTGTACGAGTATTTATGCTAACGAGGGTATTGTTGAAACACATGCAAGAATGCAGGCAGCCAATAGAGTCTACTTTGTAGTACTGCCTCTCTTTCAAACTAGAGACATTAATAAGAAATTAAAGATAATAATAATGCCCTACAAAACTTTCATACGCGGTCTCGTGGTGTATAGACGAGAAACGTGGCCCTATCCAAGAAAGCCGTTGAAAAGATCTATTCCTACGATAGGAAAACCTTGAGGAGAATTTTTGAACCTATATGTATACAAGGCGAATGGAGAATAAGATATAACAACGAATTATATTCTTTATGAAGAAGAAACCTTTGCCCCATGTGATTCGTGTTAAGAGACATAACTGGTCAGGTAATCTTTATTTCTATCAGGGACGTTATTTAACCAGAGCTGAAAACTTGATTGATTTATCTTCAAGACTCAAGGAAATACTCCAGACTGTGCCTTCAGGAATTGATTTGCAAGTAATTTTAAGGTGTTTTCATGAGCGTAGAAGGCATTCAAAGTTCTGTATTGTCCTGGATAAGAAAAAAGTAAGGAGTTGTGAGCATCACTTTTAACTTGTTTGTGCTGCGGGATGCGCAACCCTCAGGCGTATTCTACCTAGGTACTGTACTGTACATAGCATTTCGGATTGAATTCTATTTTGCACCCAATATACGAGGCATGTCCAGAAAGTAAGCTCCGTTTGGTAATAAAATTAAATTGTGTACAGATACAGAAAAATTATTTATTGCACAACATTCTACACCTCTTAAACTACTTTTCCACATAACTGCCGAAATTTTGCAGGCATTTTTCATAGCGTGGCACAAGTTTTTGGATACCTTCTTCATAGAAGTTTGCCGCCGACCCGTAAACGAGAGTGAAGACGCCCCTGTAGGATATCCTACCATTCGGCCACCACTGTTAGGCAAATTGCGTATGTGGTCAGGAGAACTCCTAAACATACGCAGTTCTCCTGGTAAGCACGCAATTTGCCTAACAGTAGTAGCCGAACGGTAGGATATCTTACAGGGGAGTCTTCACTCTCGTTTACGGGTCGGCGGCAAACTTCTATGAAGAAGGTATCCAAAAACTTATGCCACGCTATGACAAATACCTGCAAAGTTTGGCAGTTATGTGGAAAAGTAGTTTAGGAGGTGTAGAATGTTGTGCAATAAATGTTTTTTCTGTATCTGTACACAATTTAATTTTATTACCAAACGGAGCTTACTTTCTGGACATGCCTCGTATATTATATAGAGAGGGATATCAAGATTGACACTTACACTTTGACTGCTCGCAGGTGTGGCAGACTGCAGTACCGCTGAGTCATACTCTGGTTGAAGGAGCACATTGGCAGCGATATGAAGAAAGTCCCAATCACTACAGACCATACGCTGTACCGAAGAGTGGGATCCGGATCGAATCTGCAACGACATGTGTTGAAAGCCATTTTTCAGTGTTGTCTTAGTAAACGAAAGTTAAATTATTTTCAGTCGGTCAACACTATTGTACCCAAATTGTAATGAGTGTTGTTCCCTAAACCTGAAGACAATTAGGCAAGACAAATAAATTACTCGGATTACTAGTTTCGATTAAGCCTCCGTGGCTTAGGCGGCAGCACGCCGGCCTCTCACCGCTGGGTCCGTGGTTCAAATCCCGGTCTCTCCATGTGAGATTTGTGGTGGACATAGCGGAGGCAGACAAGTTTTTCTCCGGGTACTCCGGTTTTTCCTCTCATAATTTCATTCTAGTAACACTCTCCACTAATAATAATAATAATAATAATATCTTATGGCCTCGGGTGACGGGTGCAAGCTTTGTTATTTGACACCCAAAGAGTAGCTTGCATGTCGAATTTTGTTGCTCCTTGAAGCACTATGAAAGTCAAGGAGGTTAGATATCTACGCTCCTTGAACACTATAGCGCTTTCTAGTATAGAAATGGGAAACTTTGTGTTGGCAGAAACTCCCGAGATTAATTTTGCCATTATTAACACGACCTACTGAATTCAAATAGGTTCTTTGACATGCCAACATCGTATGACATGCGTGTCGCAATTTTTGCTACCTTTGAAAAATCACTTACCACGGCCAGAAGCGAACTTGCAAGTTAGTAGACCGATACTTGACCACACACCCACCGTGGCAAGCCCACTCTCCACTATCATTTCATTTCATCCGTCATTCATTGCTCCAGGGGAGTTCGACAGGATTCGGCAGCCGGCACAGTTCATACATATCCTCGCCGCTGGATGGGGGCTTCATTCATTCCATTCCCTGACCTGGTCGGTCGACTGGAAGCAGGCTGTGGATTTTCATTTTCACTAGTTTCGATCATCAAGCGATCATCATCAGATCCTTTGCACTCAGGCAATTAAAACTATTCGTACGAATATGTAGGTTGAGGTATGTATGTACGTTTAGGAATAAAATCCACATTTTGGAACCGATTCCTCTGCAACATTTCCCACATCACACATGAAACCCAACCATCATTTTTGTTTGTTTCAGAAACTGATTTTTTTAAATGGGAATACAAAATGACAATTTTTCAAAATACCCTAAAATTACTAAATATTATTCAATCATCAAATTTCTTTAATTGAGTTCTTCCATCTAAAGCATATAATTTTCTAAGCTAGAATCGTGCAACAATCAGAGTGTAGGTGTTTTTTTTTATTCATTAAAAAATAATGCAATGTTATCATTGCTTAAAATAACCAAGGTGGCTAAAGTTTGTTAAGTATCCAAAAATTCCTAGTTCACAACAATCTTACATTAATTTGCTTTAATTTGTTGTAGAGAGGAAATGCTGTATTACAGACTGTCCATGGGCTGAGGGATGGCATCCCCATTAATGGACTTACCTCCTTCAGGCTAGCAACCCGTTGGAAGGATATTTTCATTGCTTTCAAGTCTTGTAAAGGAAAAACCGAACGGATCCTACAGTTGACGAACTTGGCAAAGGAAAGGAGACGAATGGAAAAGGAAGGATATTATTAGATGGGCTACCTGGAATGTTCAGGGTATTGGACACAAAGATGATCAATTAGACGATATTCTATCAAAATAGATATTTCAATTGCAGTTATTTATGAAACAAAGGAAAAGCTTCAGGGATCCCAGGAGACAAGAAACTATTGTTACGGCTGTGAGTTTGTTCCGTCGCCTCGCCGCATGAGTCACAGCTGCTCCCGGGCCGTGCTCTGCCTCAATATTACGTCCGCCTTACGCAACAGGGCTACTAGGACAAAAGGGATGGTCCAGAATATTCGTGACCCAGCCAGAGATGGAAATCTCGAGAAGCCATGAATCCTGGACGGGTCTAGAAGCATTTATTGAGTCACCAGCCTGCTATATAAGAGCGACCTGGCAAGCAGGGTGGACAGTGTTTTTCGAGCTAGTGCGAGCGTTTACCTGAGCGACAGTTGTTGGCGACGCGACTTGCGAAACCTCAGTGAAGCTGATTCTCTTGACAGCGAAAGAGTGTGATGCCTACAGAGGATCTGTGTCTTGAACGAGTGTGATTTCCAGCGCAGCAGAGGTTAGTGTGGTGAATTGTGAAAGCACCGGGGGCTGTTTCCCTAGCCAGTGGACAGCGAAGCCGAGTGTAGTGGTGAGTGACCAGCTATCGTAAATAACTGTAGTGTTGCAGGTAGTTCTGTCGAGGCCACCGGAATCATTAGGAGGGATTAACTTCTGTGGCTTATTGACAAGTAAAAGGCAAGTGTTCCCTACGAGAGGAAACTGGAGTGAGGTACTAATTGCTGGTATTTGCTATTGTGTGGTGTATCCTTCAGGCCCGCAATAAAGCCAATTATATTTCTTTAAAGGAACAATTGTGATTGTGCTTTCACCCACCGTAATCCAGTTAACGGAAATGCCACTAGGGGGTGGCGCGTAACACTATTTACAGTTTTATAGTGGTGTTCAACGAAATGTTAGAACACAGGCAGGGGTGATGTTTATGGTTCACAAGAGATTACAATCAAAAATTGATAGCTATCCTTTTTGGAATGAATGGATTATTCAAGTAAGAATAAAACTATCCATAGAATATTTGACAGTTATAGGGGTGTATGCACCGGTTGAAGGCTATTCGAAAGAAAGTGATATTTTGTATAATGATCTACAGAATATAATCAACATTACTGATAGGCAAGATATGATACTGTTAATGGGAGACTTCAATGACAGAGTTGGTAATGAGAAAATTCAGAATAACATTGGAATTCATGGAGAGGTAACCCGCAATAATAACGGGACAAAATTAATACATTTCACTATCTTCAATAAGTTTCGGATTATGAAGACACTGTTCCCACATAAGGACAGTCATAAATAGCCTATACGTGGTCCGCAAGAAATCAGAAATCAATTATTGATTATATCATTTGTATTGGAAAATTGGCAGATTTAGTTTTGAATACAAGAGTTTATCGAGGACCTGAATTAGAAATAGACCACTATTTATTAGTTGCGCCTATTCGTTTAAATCCACGGTGGTTCAAGAAAAAGAAACAAAGAACACAGGAAAACGAAACTTAATATAAGGTTAACCTTTTAAATGATCCCAGTATAAAATTGCTGTACCAAAATAGGCTTCATAGTTACATTCAGTTGATTCCACATTCTGACGATGTGGAAGACGAGTGGTCCAATTTGGGTTCAGCTCTAAAACAGTCAGCTTTTGAAAGTTTGGGATAAAAAAGGAGATGGCAAAAGAAATAGTGTTTAAGAATTTGGGACGAAGAAATTGCAAAAGTAATCTCCGAAAAAAGAAACGCATACAAAAGTTTCTGTCAACTGGTAAATTAGAAAATAAAATAGAATACCATCATAAGAGAGGGACAGCAAATGAGATGTTCGTAATAAACACAGGGAAACTTGGAAAAATTTGTCTCGTACCTGGAGACTGATATAACAAGACCATAACCAAAAACTTATAATATTTTTAAAAACTAAATAGGGAAGTAAAGGAAGATGTAAAAATTAATGCAATATCAAGCAAAGAATGGCTTGAGTATTTTCGGAGCCTTTGATTGAGTCCAAATATTGAACAACTTGTTTTACAAGCATCTAACAATAAGTCTTCGGAAAATATTACACTCGAATAATTAGAAAAGGTCTTGAAGAAACTTTGAAATGGGAAAACACTTGTAGAAGATCCAATAAATTTAGAAATGCTGAAATATTCAGGCGATGACTTCAAGAAAAGATTTCTAAGATTATTGAATTTAATCAGGATGGGTAACATGACTCCAGAAGATTGGCAAAAGGCAATCATTGTTCCTCTTCATAAGAAGGGAAATATGAAGGATTTGAAAAATTATAGAGGAATAAGTATACTTAACTCTGGATACAACATTTTTGCAAACGTTGTTAAAGAAAAATTACTGAAACATTACTCTGAGGTAATAGGCAATGAACAACATGGGTTTAGAAGAGGTCGCACATGTGCACATGCCTGGTTCGCCTTAAAAATGTTGATCGAAAAACGCAGGGAGTTCAATTTAGAAACACACATATAATTTGTTGATTTTAAGAAAGCCTTTGATTTTTTGACAAAAACAGACTTATTGACATATTGGCCAGGGATTGTGCCCCAAAGTGTAAATTGATACAATTTACAACATGTATAGTGGTACTCTTATAGCAGTAAGTTTAAGTAATCATAAATCCGATTGGAAGCCAACAACAGAGGGGTAAGACAAGGCTGTGGACTCTCTCCATTGCTATTCCATTGAATGTTTTAATAAAGGAATAGAGGTGTGAAAGACATGGTTCAATACCGATCAGCAGGCATCTAAGAAATTTGGACGCTATACTATTTGCTGATGATGTTGCATTGGTAGAAGCATCTGAATATGATCTGCAGTGGTCAGCATTCAACCTCCAGAAAGTGGCATCAAAATTCATCATGTGAATTTCTACTGAAAAGTCTAAAGTAATGGCCTTTAAGGGTAAGGACCCTATCCGCAGTAAAATTTGTCTGGATGGTAACATTTTAGAAAGAGTTAACGAATTCAAGTATTTAGGATATAATTTATCTTTTCAAGAAGAACGACACATTACTGCAAAAATATCAAATTATACCAGAACAACAGGAATTATCAATCACGTCATGAAGCCATCTCTTGTCCAAAGGCATACACGTTTACGTTTGTATAATACATTAGTCCAACCCTAGGCTATGGCAGCGAGGCATGGACAATAAGATCTCAGGACATCTCCAGACTCACAGCACGCGAAATGACCTTCATGCGCCGAACAGCAGGCTATATTAAATGGGATCATAAGAGAAATGAGGATGTGCTGAAGGAACTAAAAGTGAAACCAATAAATACATACATTTGTGACTACCAAGAGAACTGGAAACATCATGTCCAAAGGATAGAACCTGGAAGATTACCAAAGGTGATCCTTCGCTATCAGCCACGGGGAAATAGATCGATAGGACGTCCGATGAAGAGATGGAGGGACAAGACCTTAGCGGGACATTTGGCCTAATACATGGAAGAAAGATGATGCTGAATTTGTTGTATCAATAATATTCGTATGTCAATTTTTAATGTTGATTTTTTAATTTAGTTGGCATAAAAAGTTAATGTTTTTAATTTTGAGAAAAACGTAAATGAAGTTACATATTTGTGATATGACCAAATAACTAACTTAGACTTATTAAAAACGGTAATTCTTGGGAGCGATGAACCTGGAATCACACACTGGCACCTAGCTCATATATGTCATTTTCATGATTTCCATAGCTACGTTGATATTCCGGGATATTTTGATGCATGCAAGATGCAGTGGAGCCACGTCCCCTAAACATGTGCACACGAGCCCACTTAAAATAGTTTTTAACAACTTACAAGTGGAATATAGACATAACATATCTGTTAATTTCAAGCAGACAAATTGAAAAAACGAAAATTGAATTTTTGGTCAAAAGTGCCCTTTCAAACGAATATACAGTGCCCATTCCAACAATGGATTTATGTGCCTTCTCTGCTCGGAAACTCAGTCGTGGCATAGTACGTTCTCCCGCAGTTTGCAACTCACTTATGAGGATCTTGAGCGAGAATTTACTGTACATCTCCCAACAATAAACAACACAGCTTCCTAAATAACTAATTTATTCAAAATGACACACAACCAATATCTGAACATCGCCTCCCTCTACAATACGGATCTCCCACAGGAATCCTTCAAGACATTCAAAATACTATTCACTAATCTTCTGATTGATAATTAACTGTGATTAAAATTTTACAATTTCGTTAAATCCCTCGTGAGGATAATAATAACTCACAAACATCATATATTTCTCTCTTCATTCTTTATATCTCCAACTTTCACAGGCTGTTTAAATCTCATTATGATTCTCTCACGTATTCACCATAACGGTTTCCAATACCGTTTCATTTCAACATCAAATTATACATGCACAAAACATAGTACCATTTTAACCATTCTTTTCGCACCAAGACCTGTATCTCTCTTTACATTCGAAATATTATTTAATTTGAGAGAACCCATCCGTTCATAATTATTATTTTTATTAATAATTCTACGTGGACCTAATTTAAGGATTATTTTAGGGAAATTGTGTTTTTATGAACCGACTGTCAATTAAATGTTTTAGGATTTGGTTTCGTTGTGTTTGATTTGATAGGGGGGGGGGGGTGTCGATTTGCACACATACTTGCCGTCATCTTCAAACTATTTGGTTGACGACCTTATAGGCTGGCCAAAAGACGCTTCTCATATGAAGGTATGTTTCTGCAAAATTTGATCGAAATCAGATTATTGGGTTAGTCGTAATTTGATTTAAGCTTTGAACATTTGGGTGGCCACCATTCCGTTTCCGTCAAGATGGTGGCAATATAAAACAAACACTGAGGTGTCCTTTTCTAGTGCTACCTCTGCACCAAATTTCGTTCAATTCGGTTTCGTCATGTTTGAATTGATAGGGGGGGGGGGTGAGATATACACAATCACACACTCACACACCCACACACTCACTCCCAGACAGACAGACAACTTTCGGCCCATGTAGATCTCATAAGTCTACTTTCATTTTTGCAAAAATCGAAAGTAGGGTAAAATCACAACTCCAATTGGATTTTTTTCGACAAATAATGCGTCAAATTATTCAAGAAAGATCAAATATTACTAAGAGATCATAATCAGAAAATGCCACTCTTTGAACAATTTCACCAGACGTACTCCCCTTAAACAGAACCACATTTAGGAACTTAGTAAATAATTTGGAAGGGGTTCCAACCGCAGAAAGAACTAAGAAGACCGGAAGAGCCTGGACAGAAGAACAACGGAAGCGGACTAGCGAACGCATGAAGATGTCATGGACACAAAGGAAACTCCTCACCGTGAGAAACTGGTGAAAATAATAATAATAATAATGATAATAATAATAATAATAGTAATAATAATGTCGTGTGGCCCCCAGAAAGGCCCGATTAGAGGACGCGTGCAATCAACAAGGCTGGCACGGAGCGGTGTATGATGAAGAAATCTATACCTGCTATTAGCACTCTGAGTTATGTAGATGTGCCAATATTGTGCGCGTGTATGGATTGGGGGAGAGTCTTCAGAAGTAGTCACCCAGAAACGTGATCGCATCTGACAAGTCCGCATCGTTGTGAAGTAGCTTCATGGCTGTACCCGTGGAGTCTCGGGTTTGATTCCTGTCTCGGCCAAGAAATTTAGTTCTGGTCTGAGGGCAGGAACGGGCTGCACTCAGCTTCGTGAGGCAAAAATGATAAGAGGCGAGATCGATTCCTACCTCAGCCATCCTGGAAGTAATATTCTGTGGTTTCCCCATTTCTTATCTAGGCAAATATCGGAATGGTACCCAACTTAAGGACACGGCCACTTCCTACGCAAATCCTAGCTCGATTCCACGTACACACGTCACTACAGCCATCAGAGTGACACACTTTATTTAACAACTTCTACACTCACCCAAGTACACAGATCTACCTTACCACGATATCGCAAAGCCCCTAAAGAGTCAACAACAACATTTGACAAACTCTGGTGTTTTAGACAGCATATAACCCTATCCAAGCATACAGCGTGTTCCGATTCAACACGGAACTGTGAAATCGGTTACCTACCCACCCGCAAACGGCTTGAAATCTGCTCGCAGCGCGCTAGCGACGGAGCTGACATAGATTTCACTGATTGCTGCCTTCTTATGCAGCATTGCAAAGTATTTCGCTCTTTCAAAATATATTTACACAGGTTACAAAATATGTTTGAACGATTTCTGTTTCAGAACTTGTTATTTTACGCTTCTGTTAATGGCATTTGCAGAAAATTCCCATGAAAAAAATTACAACAATGTTTATTACAACACAATGTAATTTTGAGTTGTATTTGTAACCCAATACCACAATACGAGATACAATTTGGAAATGATTTGCTTCCAAAGTGTGATGAGTCTTCGATGCGACTAAAAAAGTTAATTTATCACAGACGTTACATCTATTGCAAATGGACATTTACATAAGGTGTTCGGAGTGGCGTCCATCATTTTCCAAGCAGAGGACAACTTGTCGCATGAAGTACTCTCTTGCGTTCGACAACATCTGAGGAGCCATTTCCGCAAGGGCTTCGGTAAGGACGAGCTAGATTTTTTCGGGTGTTTGTGATGATCTTAAAAATACACTCGACCTGACGTAGCCCCAAATGAAGAAATCCAGGACGGTCAAAACGTGGTGGTAATTCTATAAAGCCTATCCACCGGCCAGGAAACAAACGGTTTAAAACTTCTCTTGTCAGTCTGCAGGAGTACGCTGGATTACCATCTTGTTGTTCAACTCCGCCAATGTAAAATCATCCAAGATGTCCTGGAATATGAAGTAAGACTAAACTGCCGGTGTTCGTCGTTCTATCATTTTACATTGTTGCAGGTAAATAGTTCTGAAATAGAAATCAATGAAACTTATTAGTAATTAAACACAAGTTTGTAAAAAATCATTTCGAAATTGAATCTCGTTTTGTGGTATTTTGTTAAAAAGCAATGAATTGTGTTGTAGATAAAATACAACACAAAAATACATTGTGTTGTAATAAAATATGTTGTAAAATAAAATTTTATTTCATAGAAATGCTCTGCAAAATCCATTAACAGAAACGTAAAATAGCAAGTTCCGAAACAGAAATGATTCAAATTTATTGTGAAGCCTGAGTAAATATATTTTGGAAGAGCAAACTACTTTGCAATGCTGCATAAGAAGGCGGCAATCAGTGAAATCGAAATCAGCCTCGCCGCTAGCGCGCTGCGAGCAGATTTAAAGCCAATTGCGGTTAGGTAGGCAACCCATTTTACAGTTCCGTGTTGAGTCGGAAAAGGCTGTACACATTGGAAGTAATGATACGTACATGGGAGGTTCAATTCGACCTCCGGCTACATTCCTCTGCCACACGACACTTGGTCCACCGACATCTATGGTGCTCATGATGACCACAAGAAGAACACCCCCAAACATGCTGAAACCCTGCACGACGTCCGTCCACACTACAGCTCTCAGTCCTCCCTGAAACAAGGTTATGCCATCAAGTTTGCATTAGAGTAGTGTACTAAGCATCTGATAATTAATTCAGTCCAATATTTACTGTAAGATTTATGAACGTACTCCTGAATAACAAGTCTTAATATTGGTAAGGAACATAGTCATGTACAGTGCAACTAATAATTACTGTACTTCGTTAAAATATGCAGTATTTCATCATACATCCTGTGACAGTAAAGTTCGGTGAATAGTTCTGTACCATCAACATAGATGAAAAATGCACGAAAGTGATACATGTCCTGGAAACATTGCAAGAAGGCGTCCTTTGGGATGGTGTTCAAAAGCCTCGTCACATTGCGTTCGGTAAATCAAGTCAGAACGGTCGACCTGGCAACATTGTCGATACACAACGAAACGTGTAAGACCTGTTTGACACAGTGCGTGTTTAGATGGATGAATTTATGCAACCTACGATGCCCACCTGTTCGGCGGGTGGTAGAAAGAAGGATGAATTCACGCAACCTACCATGCACACCTGTTAGCGGATGGCAGTGAGAAGGGTGAATATTCTGTGGAATGGAATGGCTCTGAAAACCATCGTCACGGGCGACGAGACCTGGTGTCTGAGGTACGACCCCGAAGTCAAGCGTCAAAGTATGGAGTGCCAGAGGTTTTCGGACATCCAACGTAATGTGACGACCCAACTGAAGGTTATCCCTAAAGAGTTTCCAGGACTTGTACATTCTCAGAAGTGCATAACCATCCACGGGGATTAATTCGAAGGACAGTAACTGCTGTTTCAGGTCAGCCAACAATCCGTTCGTAATATAGACCCATTCACCGAACTTTTCGGTCAGAGGTTGTACTAAAAGTATAGTTACACTCGATTGTGGGTTTGAAGTTCTTTTAATGTTTAGAGTTTAAGGGGGTAGGGACATACGGCTTAAGGATCCAAAACAATGATGATTTTAATATTGTAACTAATCCTGTCCTAGATTTTGTACAACAATTATATATATATTTCCAAGAAACACACACATCTTGCAATTAGAAAGAAAGTTTAACATTTTCAAAATTCAATTCTGAACTATTTGTAATTAATATTGTAACTTTCAGTCGGTCAACACCAAAATCATTCCAATTACTGGAATATGTGAAAAATAACATGAAATAAATATTGCATTTGCTTAAGATATATAATTGATGGAAAAAAAGTTGGGAGTATAACAAAAAGGTGGTAATAGTATTCAAAGACATAGAAAAGGCCTATGACTCAGTAAACAGAGAAATACTGTGGGAAGAAATGAAGAAGATAGGTATAGATAATGGATATATAAATGTAATAAAGACAATGTATAGAGGACAATTGTAGAGTTAGAACACCACTAGGTAACTTTAAATGGTTTGATATAGGAAAAGGACTAAAACAAGGCAGTATCCTATCTCCTGCACTATTTAATGTGTAATGGAGGAAATGAATATATTAGTGAAAGAGATGGTAGAAGAAAAGGAGAAATAGGTGATATTTGCAGACGATATGGTAATATGGGGTAATAAAGAGGAAGATGTACAGTTAAAACTCAAAGAATGGAGGGAAGTTATGGAAAGGTATGGATAAAAGATATCAAATGATAAGAGAGAAGTTTTGATATTTGGAAGAGATAGGAAGATAAATAGGAATATTGAGTTGGATGGTGAACCCCAACAGTGGTAGACAGTCACACTTATTTAGGGGCAGATTACCTCGTAGTTCCGCCCCTTAAAACAACAATAACTACTACTACTCACTTATTTAGGTAGTGAAATATCTAGTGATGGTAGGATAACAGATGAGAATACCAAGAGGCTGTAAAAAGGAGGATATTTTTATCAAACAATTAAACATCTGGTTTGGAATAAAGAACTTCCAGTAAAAGCAAAACTCTTCATGTACAAGATTTATTACTCACCTATTTTCACGTATGGAGCAGAAACACGGTCAATGCCGGAAAGGGACTGGAGCAAACTGCAAGCAGGTAATATTATGTTTCTCAAAGCAGTTAAAGGGAAAACAAGATTGGACAGAATAAGAAATGTATAAAATAAATAAATCAGGATAGTATGAGAAAGGGGGTAGAGAAAAGGGGACTACGCTGGTATGGACATGTTAAGAGGAAGAGCGGGCAAAGCTTACCAAAAATAATGGAAGAAATTAAGATCGATGGAAGAAGATCTCGAGGGCATCCAAGAATGCGCAGGAGTACAGGAGTGAGAGACTGTACAGAGAGTAGAAGAGTTAACTGGCATCAAGTGAGGAAGAGAAGTGGTGGGAAGATAGAATAAGATGGAGAGGCCCTGTAAACACCCAGACCCCGCAATAGCTGGACAGGATTTAGATATGTATGTATATAAATATGTAATTTATTTCACGTTAATTTTCACATATTCCAGTATTTGGAATAAGTTTGTGCCGACCGGCTGAAAGTTACAATATTAATTGCCAACAAGGCAACACTGAAGAATGGCCTCAAATACGTATATACTTTTAAATATTATTATCTATTTTTTCCTTTGGACTGATCGTCATCGTTTCCCTCATATCTCCCATGTTTGGACTTAAGTGGGTGGGAACCCTTCACCTAGAAAAATGAATCTCACACATTTCCACATTAATAATTACTGAAGCGTTATTAATTCATTTTTATTCTGAGCAAACTCAAAAAGAAATTGTTTAACTTTTTATAGAAAGGCAACTTTAAGCCACGGAAGTTTGAGTGAGATTTAATTTGTGGATGTAGGTTTACCACCCGCTTTAAAACAGGAAAGTCCAAAAAAATCCTATAAACATGGGATACATGAAGGAAACGGTAAAGGTCAGCACAAAGCAAGAACCAACATTTGAAAAATTGATAAAGTTAGTCCTAGTTAGGATTTGAATATTGAAAATTTAGAATTTCGCTTTTAATAGCAAGATGTATGTGTTTCCATGGAAATGTATATAGTTGTTCTATGTCAGGTATGATTATAATATAAAATCGTTATTGTTTTGGCGTTTAAAATGTATGTTCCCCCATAAATTTGCTCGCTGGTAAAAATTACGATAAGCTACTTTCGTCGTTCTCTCAAACAGGTAGTCATATACTGTACAGTAAATGTTATTTCGGAGTCATGCTAAGATGAATTACAAATGGTGGATTCTAAGATGCATAAAGTTAAATTTTGCATGATTCTAGAGGAATCTCGGGGTTACCCCTGTAATGGAATACACCTCTTCCATTGCTATTGTATTAACAATAACGGTGAAACAATTCACTGGAAATTCTCTTTCACTAGTGAGTTATAGTACATTATCCGTTATATTAATAAAGTATATCTACCGTTAAACTATTTAAATTACTGAGAACTCACCACACATGTGTAGAATACGCATACCACGAAGACGATTATCGCAATGTAGTGGTAATCTATCCCAGTGACTGAAACAAACAGGGAAACATAATTTAAGTTAATCAGTTCTTATATACGGAGACTTTGTAGCCCTTTCCAAACATTTGGTAGGAACAATATTTGAATTTTTTATTAGTTAAATAGGGATTTTGAGACTACTTATACCCCTTAAAAATTTCCTTTAGGCACAATTCTAGCACACATGTGTCTCTAGAAGCCACAGTAGTTAAAGGAACGACAACCCTAATATGTTAAATCAATTATATATAAATAAATGAATATATATATATATATATATTGAGCCCGTTAGGGGAGATTTTCGGGGTAACACCAACCTACGTGGCCTTCTACACAACCCCATCCTTCGAACACACAACCTGAGAGGATCGGATGCAAATCTTTTAGGGCTAGCCGGCACGAGCGTACACTTCCTGGGGATCGGGTATACACGTAAAAAATTGTCATAGACGCCCAAAGAAATACACCCAACAAATCCACAAAGCAATGTATAACGAGTACTGTAGTTCCGTGAAGAACTAAAGCCTATTTTCAGATATCCTACTTATGTTCATTGCCACTCTCAACATACAAAATTTCAATTTGATTGCTGTGATAGATTCGTAGATACTGAGAACCGACTAAATATTTCGGATGGTCGCCAAGATGGATTTTATATATGTAGGTCTTAGAGTTATGTACTGTTACATGAAGATTATTGTCTACGTGTAGTATTCAAATTTCAATCGCATGATTAGGACTTAAGAAGTAAAAACGAGATTTAAAAATTTAGCACAGCTGCCATCTAGTGGTTAAGGAAACATTTGAATTAAATTAGATGCCAGTGCATTAATATTTGTATCAGGCTTTGCTGTACCAAGTTTCACTGCACTCAGATGGTTAAATTGCGAGAAACGTCGATGTGAATATTTATACTTGGCGCCACCATGTTGGATTTGTGATCACCAGGTTATTGAACTTATGTTCATAGCTCCTATAAACATTAAAAAATTCAGTTTGAATGCTGTAATAGACTCGTAGATATTAAGAACCGTCTAAATATTTCGGATGGTTGCCATGTTGGATTGTTTCATGTATAGGCCATAGAGGCATGCACCATTAAAAGAAAATGATTGCGTAGGTTCATTATTCAAACTTTCACTTCCATCTCATGGTTACAACACAAGAAATAAAAACTTAATTTTAAAATTCGCACAGACGCCATCTTGAGGTTATGTAAACAATTGAACTAAATTAGATACCAGTGCATTATAATGTGTATAAACATTTGCTGTGCCAAGATTTATTGCCTTTGGAACATTAAATCGCGAGAAAAGTCTATTTAAAGCTTTCAACTTCGTTTGGCCGTCATGTTCGTTTTGTAGTTAACCGGTATTTTTAGCCTATTTTCAATTTTGAAAAAAAAAATAGGCTTATGAGATCACATTTTGTCCGTGTGTGTGTGCGTGTGTGTGTGAGAGGAGTGTGTGTGTGTGTGTCCCCCTAATAATTTCTAAACGGCTGGAGCGATTTCAATGAACCTCTGTAGGTTCATAGCACTAATCCCAAAGACCCCGACCGTGCCCATCAAATTTTGTTACGTCTCACCAATATTTCACCAGCATCCAATATCTCCGAAACTATTCCCGATATCACCCTGGATTTTTCTACGGTGATAAACGAAACTACTAGAAGTTCACCTATGTGACTTTTGAAAAACTGGTAACTACAAAACCAACATGGCGGCCACACGAATTCGCGACTTTTAAATAGACGTTTCTCGCGATTTTACCAACCAAACGCAATAAAAACTTGGTACAGTATATGTTTATACACATTGTAATGCACCGACATCTAACTTGATTCAATTGTTTACATAACCACAAGATGGCGAAGGTGCGAAATATTTCACCGGCATTCTATATCTCTGAAACTATTAGCGGTATCACCCTGAAATTTTGTACGGAGATAAAGGGCACTGGAAGTTCATCCATAAGACTTTCAAAAACCGGTTAACTACAAAACGAACATGACGGCCAAGCGAATTTGAAAAGTTCAAATAGACCTTTCTCGCGATTCAATGTTCCAACCGCAATGAAATCTGGTACAGGAAATGTTTATAAACATTGTAATACACTGGTATCTAATTTAGTTCAATTGTTTACATAACCTCAAGATGGCGGCTTTGCGAATTTTAAAATTAAGTTTTTATTTCTTGTGTCGTAATCAAGCGATCGATGTTAAAGATTGAATAATGAGCCTACGCAATAATTTTCCTTTAATGGTACATGATTCTATGGCCTATACATTTAACAATCCAACCTGGCGACCATCCGAAATACTTAGACGGCTCTCAATATCTACGAATCTATTATAGCAATCAAACTGATTTTTTTATGTTCATAGGGGCTATGAACTTAAGTTTACCTATAGGACTTTAAATAACCTGGTGATCACAAATCCAACATGGCGGCGACGCGAAGTATAAATATTCACATGGACGTTTCTCGCAATTTAACCATCCGGGTGCAGTGAACCTTGGTACAGGAAATCCTTATACGAATGTTAATCCACTGGCATCTTATTTATTTCAATTGTTTCCATAACCACAAGATGGCAGCTGTGCGAAATTTTAAAATCTCCTTGTAAATTCTTGTGTCCTAATCATGCGACTGAAGTTTGAATGCTACAGGTACACAATAATCTTCATGTAACAGTACATAACTCGAGGACCTACATATATAAAATCCAACATGGCGACCATCCGAAATATTTAGTCGGTTCTCAATATCTACGAATCTATTACAGCAATCAAACTGAAATTTTGTATGTAGATAGAGGCAATTAACATAAGTAGGATTTTATGAAAATAGGTTGTATAGTTCTTCACGGAACTACTTGTTTTAAGTCTCATAGATGAATTTCCTGTAGTGTCTTTTATCTCCGTACAAAATTTCAGTGTGATACCGGTAATAGTTTCAGAGATGTAGAATGCCGGTGAAATATGTCGCAAAGCCGCCATCTTAAGGCTATGTAAACAATTGAACGAAGTTAGATGTCGGTGCATTACCATGTGTATAAACATATACTGTACCGAGTTTCATTGCGTTTAGTTGGTTAATTCGCGGGAAACGTCAAATTAAATGTCGCAACTTCGCTTGGCCTCCATGTTGGTTTTGTAGTATCCAGGTGTTTAACAGTCACATAGGTGAGCTTCTAGCAGTTCCCTTTATCACCGTACAAAATTCCAGGGTGATATCGGTAATTATTTCGGAGATATTGAATGTTGGTGAAATATTTCGCACTGCCGCCATGTTGGATTGGTGGGTCGTAACAAATTTTAAGGACACAGTCGAGGTCGTCCGGAATAGCGCTATGAACTCACCGAGGTTCATTGACATTGCTCCAGTCGTTTAGATTTTATTAGGGGGAACACACACACGAATCACACACATACGGACACACACAGAGACACACGGAAAAAAGGTGATCTCATAAGCCTATTTTTCATAAATAGGCTAGAAACATCCAAGCTTAAGTTAAGTCCGAAAGGAATCGTTTATTCAAAAATCAAACCCCCATCCTAGTTCGGAGGGTTTGAATCGGCTAATCCGCAAAGCTAATAAAAATACTCACAGAAATTAAGTTAAACCCTCTCGAAGAGGCCTACTTGCAAAAAGAAAACAACAACAAAAATTGGGATGTGGTACGTCAAGAAATCCTGATTGGAGATACAAATAAAGATGATGAATCGAGAAAGAGACATCATAAAACAACAAATGGATCATGACTGCAAATCTAAGTCAGGATGGTCCCCTCCCGTATTTACATTTAACGTTACCTAATTTAGCTGAGTCGTGATTGATAATAAACAACGGCGATAAGCGTCCGTCAGAAAAATATTAATGCAAATCTAAGATGACAACCATAATAATCACAACAACAAACTGTACAATAATTATTACAACAACAAGTACATGGCATTAGGGATTATAAGGTTGTATACATATATAAATATTTTACACACTCATGTTCTTATTAACAAAGTCTGCGTACACAAATTAGAAAGATCTTTGCTTCTAATTTCATCTAAAATTGTGCAATTAGTTTGGCGAACGCGCAGTAAAATCACAGACACCCGGCCCACATGTTACGAACAAATGGTTATTAGTAATCTCCGTCAGTCAAAATTGTGTCAGCTGTCTACGATTTACGTAAGGAATAATTATTAGCACAATGTGTCGGTCGACATTCAGAATCATAAGTCAAATTTAGATAGAGATTAATTGTAAATCACATTTAAACATCGTAGATTTACGGTAATTGGGATATCATGATTTTGAGATTGGTTTCTAACTCATAGGTTTAGTTGAGATATTTTGACGAATGACCATCTGACTCAAGGCTGCCTAACAAACTAATCGTAAGTCCACAAGAGATGCTTACGAGGCGTATGACTCAACAAGTCACCACAACGCCTTGAACTAACAAAATGGCTCCAATAACACATAAACTTTGCGGCTACAAGCTCGCATAAACACAACATCGGTCAGTTTGGCATAAAAGCTCAGTTACTGCCGGAATAAGGCTTAGAGTAAAAACCACTCTAGCAACGTGCCAGAACAGTCACTACAAAAACACCCAACGTGACTACTCACGGACACTACAATAACAAAAATGAGCTAACCTCTCATCATGTATAAAAACATGGCATGAATAATTTCAATCGTTCTAAAATAGCGATCTTTCAAACATGGGGACTTGCTAATCACCCGATTCAAAAATTCAGCTCCGAACAGCTGCTGACCTAATTCTCAGAATCCTCCCTCCTATCATCGCTTCATAAAAATACCATACAAAAATGTAACCTTGGGAAGTCAATCAAAATCTGGTCTCGCATTGAGCACCACTGGAATTATGGGTAAGTTGCAAACGAGTTCATGTGGCCTTGAAAGAGTCGTCATCACGACTGCTAACTGTGTGTTACAATTCCTGCGCTAGGCAAGGTAGCAAAAATATATTTAACAACATTGGGTTCACGTATAAAGTCCAAGCGTGACCCTTATAAATACACACATATTAATCGAAGAGTCCTAATCACTATAATAATGGCCATATTAAGAGATGCATAAATATAAAACTGTTTCAGATGTACAAATAAACTAAAGATGCAGACGTTCTACTCGTCTGAATTGCTTTGACATTCCAAAGATATTTCACTCAACTGCTTCTCCAAAACTACATAACTTTCATGTGCGGTCACTTCGCACAAATAAACTTGAATAAATACAACACTTCTACTCCTCGTGCTGTGTAAACTGACAAGTTTTGAGGTACTGGGTTCGAGCTTGACTAACTTGCACTGCTCATACATTCTTTAATTCCTACACTGGAATAAATGTGGCAAATCAGTTCCACATAAATGCTTAACCAAAAATTCATTGAAAAGGTGATGATTATAACCTATATCATCAAATGATACGCCCTCAGTTGGCGTTAAAATGATTAAATAATTTACACAAGGTGTCTATTTTACTTAAACTAGGGAATTCACTTATCCCTTCTCATTGCAGCACTAACTGGCTGGAAAATATATAGCTTTAAAGCTGAAGCAAAGCTGTGGATGCTTGATATATGAAAATTACACCTAATACAATTATTACACCAGCGTTCTAAAACGCAATCAGGTGTCCCAACAAAAATTATAGACTATGATGCATAAGCTGATAATTGAAAAGTATTCATCAGAAAAATATCTAAGCTACAAAATAGTATCTAAAAATAGTTTTCATCGGTACGGTTGCTAACAATTACTCCACCGCAGACCAATCACTTGTACAAGAGGGAAATTAAGTTACAGAACTCACGGCGGATTGTTGTTCGCCTCATGGCACCAAGAGATTGAGGGGTAATCATCTCCAGTTGGAGGGTTTAATTTATGCATCGTGGGCTTATTTGTCCTGCCCCAATTTTCCCCTCTGCTTCCAGTTCATAATGACAGCCTTGTTCCTGACACCCCCTTCACATTGATTGCTTAGGCCATAGTAGACATCATAAGAACGGAGTAAAAGTGACGTCCATGTGGTAGAGTTGAGTCATCGTGTAAAATTGAAGATATGCAGAATCACTGATTTCACAAAACGTCGTGTGGTTAATAACAACACTGACTCGACACTTTTGCAGACTGCTAATCAAAATTGCCCTTATGTCTGCCACTGGCTTTAGGAAACGGTAGGTATCCGTTTCACAGATTCTAAGACTTTACTAACACTCTATCACAGAATATCTAGATAATCGTGTGTCGTAGAATACCGGCACTAGGATGGTGCGGTTGCAATAAGTTGAATAGCGTACTTACGCTAATTATAAAGTTTGCAAATTTGTACGACTTACAGTCGAACTTAGTTTCCACAGCGTGGTGTATGTTAACTTACCACGTGCAAAAATGGTAAAAGCAAAGTCACAAAAATCGGCGTGAAGTTTTCACTGACGTTCACCTCATGTAATCGCACGGTAATATACTCCCTTGCCTGTACACTAAGGTGCTTTATCGGCTCGATGCAACTAGATATCAGTCCGACTTAGTACTTGGACTCAATGGTCCCAAAAAACATGGTACTTAGCACAAGCACAAACGCGTGCACTCGAGTCGAGCTCACTATAGATTGTAACTCTCGCCTCGGAAGGATGTTCCGGCTTCGACGTTCTCCAATCGTGTAACGACTAGTAACATTCCACTTCGCATGTCTGTGATGTAATAACCTTTACCTTTCATTGTAAATCCATTATTAGGCTGCATTATCGTAGTGAATTAAACAGAATGACATGTGATAAATTCTCGCAGTTCGGAAATTGAAGTTTTAATAATATCAATCCAGAATACATATTTATGAGCCCTCTCTATAGTCAAAAGGAAATCTGAAGCTTGGGATAGCTTCCGGAGTACGTTCAGCAAAGATGTGCAGTAAATAATCATGCTGCCAAAGAAACTATCACCAGGATGAGCGAATACGGGCCCAATATATATAAATAATTTTAAATAAATGTAAATAAATAAATAAATAAGTAGCATCACTTAAGCATGCACTCCTGTATTGAAATACAATCTCTCTATATGTTGTAAATAATAATGAATACGTCTCACAGACAATCTGTACTGGATTAACCGTCATATTCGTAAGACATTTCACAAATGTAATAACAATAGTAATTGATAGATAAATTCAAGTTTTTTATATTATTATTATTATTATTATTATTATTATTATTATTTAACACCCTTTAACTACGAAACATATTTTACCTATAGTGATAACAAAGAAATCTAGTGAATTTTGACTACTATTTGAAGGTTTTCATACACCTACGTATGTTGGCAAAGGGATATACGACAATAAGCATGTCATGATACAAGCAAGCCTCGTGAGGCAAAAGTGAGAGAAGAGGAGGGTTCAATTTCCATTCAGCCATCATGGAAGTGGTTTTCCATGGTTTTTCACTTATACTCCAGTGAAATGCCGGGATGGTTCGTAACTAAGGGCCACGACCGCCTCCTTGCCAATCCTATCCTCAATTTGCAAATTCATACACTAGTACAAGCATCACAATAACACTGGTTATCACACCACCAAGTGACCACCATGTCACAGTTTTTGAAATAAGTAACTACATCAGCAAAATTATACACACTATTACAGACATCACAATAACATACGTTATCAGGTATATTTGAACAGACAATCACGAACACATAAGAACGTACCACGATGTCCATGACCTTTAATGAAACAACAACAACAACAATAACAGTGTGAATATGATAGCGTTATGCTTACCTTGACCGAAGGTAATTGCTGGCATGTAAGCAAGTACGGGCAATTGCATAATCTGGAATCATTAAAATTGCTATGTGAATTAGTATTTCTACTATTTTTACATTTTATTTATATTACTATTATTTTTATTATTATTATGCTACTCGTATTAACATTATCATTATTTATCTACAATATTAGGGTACAATGCCCAGGTGCCCAGATCTACCACCGCTATACATTCGCTCAGAACTCAGCTTTATAATTACAGTACAGGGTCATCGAAAAATAATACCAACATTTCAAACAATGATAGCGCCGAAACGCTTTATGTTAAACGTGTAATTCTTTCACTGAACGCCAGCTGGTTAAAGTAAGTTTTGTTTTGGAGGGGACGTGACCTTGATATGCGCACACAAGATGCGCAGTAGCCAAGGCCGGCCGGGGGCTCGCGCACCAATAACTGCAACGCCCGACAAACTGCACCTGATTACAAAGCTGTCATTCGATGGTTTAATCAGTTTATAGAGACAGGGACTGTACTGAAAAAATCCAGGCCGGGCCCACCAACAACATCAGCATTGAACGCACGCTTTCGCAATGGCTGGATTGGTACGTGCAATCATTTCAGGAGTAACTGTCAAGATGGCAGCAGAAATTTGCTCCCGCAGGTGCTCCAAATTCCGATTTTTTCTGCATACACAATGTTTTACATGTAACCCCCCCATAAAAAATCGAAAGGGGTGAAGTCAGGACTTTATTGGCCCACGCGCCTCCGGCCGACCTTCGCTACTGCGCATCTAGTGTGCGCATAGCAAGGTCACGTCCCCTCCAAAACCAAACTTACTTGAACCAGCTGGCGTTCAGTGAAAGAATTACACGTTTAACATAAAGGGTTTCGGTGCTATCATTTTTTTAAATGTTGGCATTATTTTTCGATGACCCTGTATAAACATTTTCCAAAAAAAACTTGCTCATTTATGACCAAGAGAACTAACACTATTTACATGATTATTCATATTATTATTTATTTTGCGCATGCGCTTACACATTCTCAGCATATTTGCTGGAAAGAAAACATTTACAATCCCAGATATACATCATAAGGAGCAAATTCTCGTTGACTGCACTCCGTAGTAGATTTGCACCTTCCCTCACTCCTTCAGGCTTGATTAGCCAAGAACAGCCTTAGTATGCGTCACGTATGACTGTCTTCTGCATAACCTTAAAAAAGGCCTGGGTCTAATTGCAACTCTGTGAGAGATCCTTTAAGGTGCTCGGAATCACGCCAATGCTGGAGATGATAATAGGAACTGTGCTGACTGTGCCATGACCCATTGCTCCCTCATCTGTAAGGTTCGGATGTTAAGGAAAAGTCATATTTTTTTCCTGAGCAAATTTCACCCGAAATCTGAAAAATAACTATTAATGACGGGTCCCTGACCACGTTTAACGCAATTTGATGTTGCCTATAAATGCATATTTTCGGCAATTTGTATTGTTTTAGTAATATTTGGTCATATTTTAGTGTTAAAAGGTCATATATGATTATAACTTCAGCATTCTTGTTTAAATTAAGGCGTCGGTAACAAGGTACGTGTTATCTGTGTCGAGTTTCAAACACAGGATTTCCGTATAGTGTAGTAGATATATTTTTCTTTCTTTTCGCGGAACAAGCAGATATCCGTTTTAGAAGACCTGATTCCAAGAATGCGCTCCTCTACGGACTTTAAGCCGACAGATATCATAAAGTATGCTAATACTTCGTTTTTTTTGTTTTCTTTTAGGAAAACCGAGCAAGAACTGCATCTCAAGGCTATGATACTGAATGAATGTTGGACATTTTAACGTGCTGTAGCACTCTGTCAGTTTGTATGATTAAATGTGTCTGGTGTATTATCGCTGATCACGTTTTGGCACTTAAGACGTTTACTGTATGTTAGTGATACTCTACCTATCCCAAAAATTCATGTCATATTTCATAGTTTATTAGGTCATATTTAGCTAGTTTTTAGGGCCTATTTGCTTGCATATTTTGTACTTTTTAGGTCTTAATCTTCCGAACCCTACTGGTCAGTTATGAAAGCTCCCTGGTAATTTTGTTATAATCTTCACATACTTCTTGATTACATTCCCTGTGCTTTTAATTTCTGCATAATTTCAAACAGAGTAATTAGTTAATAATAAAAGCGGTGGTTACTTACCATTTTCAGGGTGAAGAGCACAGAGGCAAATAAACGTACAGGCTTACTAAACCTTCTCTCCAAGTACTGCAAAGGAAAAGAAATAAACCTTAGTCATGTCTTATCGTTACCATTCCTCGATAAACAGATTTGGATTAAATACACATCCTGAGGTGTAAAAGTCCTAGCACCTGAGAAGTCTAAGGCTGTAGCCTATGTTTCATAGTATTTATCCTGACACCAATTCGGGTTTGCCTCAAGGCAAAGAATAACCACAGGTGCATAAAAGGTCATTTCATAGAATATGCTAGAACATTAGAAGTTGAAGATAGTACAAAAGTCGTATGTTCTGATGCCCTCATAAATGATCTCTGAAAATGGCTACCCAGAATTATTGGATCTTTCTCGCCACTTACATCTGGTTTTGAAAGGGTTCGTCTTGCTCGTAGGAAAATAACTCTTTCAGTTGTGCTACTTATAATGTAGAGCTACCACTTTTGAATGTACAATAAGTTCAATTCCTGGCGTCACGGCTAACATTCTTCGCTGTCATCCCGGATCAATTCCAGACTTTAGCAAAAAAAAGTGGTCTGAGGCTCAAACGGGGTACACTCAGACCAGTGAGGAGAAACTGATAAGAGGTGGGCTTGATTCTCACCTAAGCTATCCTGGAAGTGGTTTTTCGTGGTTTAACAATTCAACTCCTGGCAAATATCGGGATGGTTCCTAACTTAAGACAACGGCTGTCTCCTTCCCAATCCTCACCTCAAATACAAGTGCATATACTACCACAATCACCACAATAACACAAGCTATCAGACAAATTCCATACACACGAGTTAACCGTTTTGCTCCTATTGTTGATATGGATTTCGTGACATTTTTTGTTATTTTGCACCCTGTTATTGTGTGTATGTGGAATCTGTCTAATCATCATCATCATATTCATTTCCCCTTTTCAAGTTGACACTGGGTGGGGGCAAATATGGTTCCTCTCCACTTTGCTCTGTCGTTCCACCATTCCTCCTCCGACACAGTGTTCCAATCCAGGTTCCGTTTTCTAATACTATTCTCCACCGAGTCCATCCAACGCATTCTTGGTCTTCCTCGTCCTCTCTTCTCTGTCATCCGTCGTTCCAGTGCTCGTCTTGGTAGACTTACTTCATTCATCCGTTTGACATGTCCAAACCATCTCAATCTGTTTTGCTCCAGTTTGTCATTTAGTTTCTGTACTCCCAGTTCTTTCCGTATATCTTCATTTCTCACTCTGTCCCTCCTCGTTTTCTGGACCATAATTCTCAGAAATCTCATCTCAGCTGCCTGTACTCTGCTCTCATCCCTCTTAGTCATTGTCCAAGTTTCCGCTGCATATGCCATTATAGGAACATAATATGCTTTGTACATAACTTCTATAGCCTTAATTGTTATATCCTTGTTTCATACTAGTCCCTGTACCTGTTGGTAGAAAGCACTCCCGAGTTGTATTCTTCTGTTAATTTCCAAATCTAGTCTTCCATCTTCAGTCAGTTCCCTTCCCACGTATTTGAAGTGTTTCACTACTTCCAATTCCTTATCTCCTACTTTGATTACTCCATTTCCTTCTTTTTTATGTCTAGTCATCACCACTGTTTTACTCTTCTCCACATTTACCTTCAATCCCCATTTCTCAATCTTTTCATTTATTACATCTAACTGTTCTTGTACCTCCATCTCATCTGTCTAATAATAAGAGCTATTATGATGGCTCTACTAGGCTGTGTTTGTAATTGAGGCTTGGATTGCATGGAAGATGGCCGTGGCCTAAGTTAGGTGCCATCTCAGCATTCACCTTAAGTATAAATGGGGGAAACCGCGGAAAACCAATATTCTAGGCTGGCCGAGGTGGGAAAAGAATCCATTTCTTCTCAGTTCTGCTTCACGATACTGAGTGTTCTCCGTTTCAGTCGTCAGACCAGAATTAAATTCCTTGGTAGAGCCGCAAATCCGAGTCGGATATCATGAGGCGTGATGGTGCAGTTGTCAAGCTGCTTGCCTCTCACTAAGGGTAAGTGGCTTCGAATCCCGGTCAATAAATGTGAGATTTTCGAAGTGAACTATTACGTTAATTGAAGGTCCGGTAGCTCATCATCGCGAGATTAACGGTCACGTAAAACTACAAGCTTCCTTCCCTCCTTCCCTCCTTCAAGTCGAACCTCTCCGGCCACAGCCAATAATACTAACTACTACATTATGTCATGGTATTATTAAGCTAGCGGCTTCGGTGACAGATCGCGGGTTCAAACCTGGCCAAAGTCGTCGGACATTTTAAGACCGTTAAAATCCTTCAGTATGTCTTCCTTCGGAGTGGAAGTAAAGCCGGCGGGCCCATGTCATAGATTTATGGTATGTAGAAGAACCTACCACTGCAATTCGTGGTGTGCAGCAAATTTTTATGGTTATGAAACGCTTTATCAAGTGTTAGTGACAGTAGCATCTGGTAGCCAAAGTTGGAACTACTTGAAATTGAACTTTTTGGGAGACCTCAGGCGTTCAATCAAAAATGCCCAGCTTATGGCCACTGGCTGCGATTCATAGGCTATATACCGGGTGAGTTAGCCGTGGTCGTTACGGCATGACTGCTGGCAGTCGCTCACATCCGGGAGGCGAGGTGGTTCGAATCCCCCCGCCGGCAACCTTGAAGATGGTCTTCTGTGGTTTCCCATCTTCCTTCCAGGCAACTAAGTGTAGGCCACAGCCGCTACCTTCCAACTCATTATCCTTACAATCACACTTTCCTCCCCAGAAAACACTCCACACGTGACGGTAAGTGTAGCTCACCCATTGGGTGCCCGCCTCGAAGCAGCTAAAAAACTGGCGAGCCAAACATGTCCTCGGACACTCCCGGCACTAAAAGCCATACGATAAAAAAGGCTATATTACAGGGCGCCAGGAAATGTTCTCCGCAGTGGCTCCATGCAACTGCGAGAGGTAGCGTCAACAGTTTAGTTGGCAGCACAGTATCCTTGATAGGGTGAAGGCCACATGTATGGGCTGTGGGCCGTCGAATTCGTCAGTGTTTATAGTTAGATTATTGGACGAGTGGAACAGTATGTTATGAATGGCTGTGGTGAGTATAAAGTTTACTATTTGTATTGAAACAAGCGACGTCATGCTGCCAACGTAACTGGTGATGTAATCTCTCGCAGCAGCTTGTAGGCACTGCGGAGAACATTCCCTGGTGCCCTGTACAATTAAGTATGTTGAGCTTGAACGTACCTCGTATATGGAGATGAGTCTGAGCTCATGCAGAACGGGAAGGAACACTTGGGTTATCATGAATCCCGCCAGTACGACGTTCAGTGTGCTGTAGAGGTACTGTATCCCATTCAGGTAGGTGTCCGTGGCCACTCCTATCAGCACAGTACTCGAGATCATGCTAGAAACGAACACAATTACCGACTTGAGAAAGATCTTTCCAAACCCTAAAACTTTGAAGTTTTCTTCTTGTAACATAAACACTGAAAAGGGCGGTTTGTTGAACCCACTAGGGGAAACAGAGGTAATTAGAATATGGATTAATTAAATCATTACCCAATAAAAAACACATGTTGTAAAAAAAGAAACAAAATGGATATAGAATTATGCCTTATGGCAGGTGTTTTCAACCTTTTTGAGACTGTGAGTACAAACGTCATGCCATACCAAGTACCCTAGCACCATTAAATCGAATATAATAATAATAACAATAATAATAATAATTATAATAATAATAGATTGCTTAGCATTCGCTGATGATATAGCCCTGATGACAGAAGATTTCGAAAGTGCAACAGAACAGGTCAGTATATCGAAGGTAGTAGCAGAACAAACAGGATTACAAATTTCCTTTCAAAAGATAAAATTACTGTCGAACATCAAGGATGATACAGCACAACTTAACACCAAATATGGAACGATAACCCGCGTTAATAAATTTAAATATCTTGGGGAATGGATCCAACAGAGTGGCCTTGACAAGGAAGCCATAGAAGCAAGAATTAAGAAAATGGAAGTCGCTTTCCAAACCACCCGCAACATATATAACCAAAAGTGCTTTTCTATGAACACAAAAATTCGTCACTACAACACTGTCATCAAACCAGTACCGCCATATGCATCTGAATGCCTAATCCTATCCGAGAAATGTTTGCTCGCGAAGTTAGAGAGAAAAGAAAGAAAGAAAGAAAGAAAGAAAGAAAGAAAGATCGTACACATCATACTTGTCCCAGACTACAAAAATGGCATCTACATCAGAAAATCCAGGCAGGAAATATACTCGAGTATAGAGAAGTTCACAGACACAATGCGAAAACGCAGAGTTTGCTTCTACGATCATATACGACGGATGATCGACTCCCGATGGACGAAACGTTCAGTATATTCGACTCCAAACCAAAAACTACAATGCCATGGTAAGTTAACCTCCAGAAAGATCTGAAAGAATTGGGGATGCGAGCAGAAGATGCACAAGACCGAAATCTTTATAGAGCAGCCATCAAGAGGTTGGGACTTTCCGGGACGAAAAACGGACAACTGGTGCGAAATGGACAGAGGAACGTCGTGCTAAACACAGTGAGCTCATGAAGACAATGTGGATCAAGCGGAAAATGAACAAAAGCCAGAATGTAAAATGAGGCTTTTCGTGGTCCTTAGTTGGAAAATTAGCGAAATTGAATGAATAATAATACGAATAATAATGCAACAAGAATGCGCCTCCCTTCCATTTTCCTATCTCTGTCTCCCTCTGAAGTGCTGAAATACCTAGGGATCCACAGCTCACCAGGCATGCTGCAACTGCTTGCATAACTCATACAGATAAGATTCATTTACGTTTGGACAGTTAGGTCGAATCAGCATATTTAATTTACTCATGAGACAGATGCCCAGTTATTTCTAGTGAAGAATAAAAGGAACCATTTCACAAAATAATAAAATTGCTCAACAATTTTTCTAAGTTTGAGCCGTGTCCTGTGTGGGGTTGCGCCTAGAAAGCCAATCATACCAATATATAACAAGTAGTTCCGTGAAGAACTATACAGCCTATTTTCATATATCCTACTATAGTTAACTGCCACTATCAACATAAAAAATTCAGTTTCATTGCTGTATTAGATTCGTAGATATTGAGAACCGACTAAATATTTCGAATGGTCGCCGTGTTGGATTTTATATTTGTATGTCCTAAAGATATGTGCTGTTACATGAAGATTATTGTGTACATGTAGCATTCAAACTTCAATGGCATGATTAGGACACAAGAAGTAAAGAACATATAGCCTACTTTTTCCTAAATGGATAGGTATTGTTATAACTCTTTGTCCTTTTCAAGGATTATAATTGAATGTTGGTTGTAGTAGCTTGTTGAAATACAACGTGCTATAGGGATATTAAACATGAATATGAGGTGCCCTTTGCTAGTGCTACCTCTGTACCAAATTTCGTTCAATTCGGTTTCACCGTGTTTGAATTGATAGGGGGAATCGATTTGCACACATACTTGGCCACCATCTGCAAACTATTGGGCTGATGATCTAGCAGTTTGGTCAGAATATGCTTCCCACATAAAGATTTGTTGTAGCAAAATTTGGTAGAGACTAGATTATAAGGTTGGTCGTAATTACATTTTAGCATTTAACATTTGGGTGGCCGCGATTACGTTTCCGTCAAGATGGCGGTGATATAAAACATGACACTGAGGTGGCCTTTTCTAGTGCTACCTCTGTACCGAATTTCGTTCCATTCTGTTTCACCGTGTTCGAATTAATAGGGGCAATATATTTTCACACAAAGATGGCCGCCATCCGCAAACTATTAGGCTGATGACCTATTAGTTTGGTAAAAGATTGCTGCCCCCAGAAAGGTATGTTGTTGCAAAATTTGGTAGAGATCGGATGATTAGGTTAGTCGTAATTTGATTTAAGCTTTGAACATTTGTGTGGCCGCCATTACATTTCCGTCAAGATGGCGGCGATATAAAACATGACGCTGAGGTGCCCTTTGCTAGTGCTACCTCTGTTCCAAATTTCATTCCATTCGGTTTCACCGTGTTCGAATTAATAGGGGTAATCGATTTTGACACAAAGATGGCCGCCATCCGCAAACTATTAGGCTAATGACCTATTAGATTTGTCAAAGGATGCTCCCTTTACAAAGGTCTGTTGTTGCAAAATTTGGTAGAGATCGAATGATTAGTTTAGTCGTAATTTGATTTATGCTTTGAGCATTTGTGTGGCCGCAATTACGTTTCCGTCAAGATGGCTGTGATATAAAACATGACACTGAGGTGCCCTTTGCTAGTGCTACCTCTGAACCAAATTTCATTCCATTCGGTTTCACCGTGTTCGAATTAATAGGGGTAATCAATTTTTACACAAAGATGGCCGCCATCCGCAAACTATCAGGCTAATGACCGATTAGATTTGTCAAAGGATGCTCCCTCCATAAAGGTATGTTGTTGCAAAATTTGGTAGAGATCGGATGATCAGGTTAGTCGTAATTTGATTTAAGCTTTGAATATTTGTGTGGCCGCCATCACGTTTTCGTCAAGATGGCGGCGATATAAAACATGACACTGGAGTGCCCTTTTCTAGTACTACCTCTGTACCAAATTTCGTTCCATTCGGTTACACCGTGTTTGAATTAATAGGGGGAATCGATTTTGACACAAAATGGCCGCCATCCGCAAACTATCAGGCTAAATACCTATTAGTTTGGTCAAAGGATGCTTCCTCTATAAAGGTATGTTGTTACAAAATTTGGTAGAGATCGGATGATTAAGTTAGTCGTAATTTGATTTAAGCTTTGAACATTTGTGTGGGCGCCATTACGTTTCCGTCAAGATGGCAGCGATATAAAACATGGCACTGAGGTGTCCTTTGCTAGTGCTACCTTTGTACCAAATTTCGTTCAATTTGCGCTCACCATGTTCGAATTGATAGGGGGGACAGACATTCAGAGTACACACTCACACACACACACACACACACACAGAGACTCACACACATACACACACACAGACCGACACTCTCTTTTTCGCCCTGTAGTGATCTCATAAGTCTACTTTCATTTTCTGCAAAAATCGAAAGTAGGCTAAAAACGAGATTTTAAAATTTCGCATAGCTGCCATCTTGTGATTATGGAAACAATTGAAATAAATTAGATGCCAGTGGATTAAAATTCGTATGAGGATTTACTGAACCAAGTTTCACTGCACTCGGATGGTTAAATTGCGAGAAACGTTCATGTGAATATTTATACTTCGCGTCGCCACCATGTTGGATTTGTGATCACCAGGTTATTTAAAGTCCTATAGGCGAACTTAAATTCATAGCCCCTATGAACATAAAAAAATCAGTTTGATTGCTATAATAGATTCGTAGATATTCAGAGCCATCTAAATATTTCGGATGGTCGCCATGTTGGGTTGTTAAATGTATAGGCCATAGAATCATGTACCATTAAAGGAAAATTATTGCGTAGGTTTATTATTCAAACTTTCACTTCGATCGCATGATTACGACACAAGAAAAAAAACTTAATTTTCGAAATTCGCACAGCCGCCATTTTGAGGTTATGTAAACAATTGAACTAAATTAAATACCAGTGCATTACAATGTGTATAAACATTTCCTGTACCAGATTTCATTGCGTTGTGAACATTAAATCGCGAGAAAGGTCTATTTAAATTTTTCAAATTCGCTTGGCCGCCATGTTCGTTTTGTAGTTAACCGGTTTTTGAAAGTCTTATAGATGAACTTCCAGTAGTGCCCTTTATCTCCGTACAAAATTTCAGGGTGATACCGTTAATAGTTTCAGAGATATAGAATGCCGGTGAAATATTTTGCACATCCGCCATCTTGTGATTATGTAAACAATTGAACGAAGTTAGATGTCGGTGCATTACAATGTGTATAAACATATACTGTACCAAGGTTTATTGCGTTTGGTTGGTTAAATCGCGAGAAACGTTTATCTAAATGTCGCAAATTCGCGTGGCCGCCATGTTGGTTTTGTAATTACCAGTTTTTCAGAAGTTACATAGGTGAACTTCTAGTAGTTCCCCCTATCACCGTAATAAATTCCAGGGTGATATCGGGAATAGTTTCGGAGATATTGAATGGAGGTGAAATATTTCGCACAGCCGCCATGTTGGATTTGTGAGACGTAACATAATTAGAAGGGCACGGTCGGGGTCGCCCTGAATAGTGCTATGAATTTACCGAGTTTCATTGAAATCGCTCCAGCCGTTTAGATTTTATTAGGGACACACACACACACACACACACCTCACACACACATACACACACGCACACACACACGGACAAAAGGTGATCTCATAAGCATTTTTTTTTTTTTTTTTTTTTCAAAATTGAAAATAGGCTAAAAATGAGATGGTGTGTGTCTGTCTGTCTGTGTGTTACTCAATCAAGTTTGCAAACGGCTAGAATGTTATCACGGAACCAAATTAAGCCGTAAAATTCATCAATACGTATAATGCGCTTAAGGGGATCAAGGGGTACTCTAGAATTTTTTCACGCGATTTACACCTGCTGGTGTGGTACGGCAGGTCTGTTATATTCCTATCCCCATATTATTCATTCATTCATTTCGTATAGGCCATCTATGGATCGCGTCATTCCAACTGTCTCCTTCTGGCTTTGATGTTTGCCCGGTACGCCCGCATTCGTTCTTGGCAGACTTCCTTCCGTTCCTGGGCCCAAATCTGTCCCGTTTTCAGCTTCGGTTTTTCTTGGAAAACTTTGCAAGCTTGAAGTTTCCTTTTGAGAGGGGCGCGCTTCTGAATGTCTGTTGGTGTAATGCCCACTTCTTTCAGATGTTTATCCAGTTCTATGAACCAGGCCCATTTTGTATTCCTCTCCTGAAAGTAAGTTATGTTGCGGTTGGTCAGTCTCGCTGGGCTCATTAGTTTCACATGCCAAAAAATGGTACCCTTCTCTTCCGGATGACGTTACTTATCTTCCCCACATGAGTATATAGTTCATGGTTATGCCGTCTTCTGTATTCCCCATTGTCTTTGATGGAACCCCAATATCTTTCCCAAAATTTTCCTTTCTTTGGCCTCCAGTTTCTCGACTAAGCCTTTTTTGTTCATCGTGAGGCATTCAGATGCATGCAAGACTTCCGGACGGATGACACTGCAGTAATGTTTTAGTTTTGCGTTGAAGGATATTGACCTTTTCTTATAGATGTCCTTAGTTAAATGGTAGGCCATTTCCATTTTGCTCATGCGTGATGTGAATGCTTCTATCTCTGATAATATCCCTTCCCTGACCCGTCATGAAAAGAAAAGTACTTGGCAGTAGTGTATTTGTACGGGTTCAGATCCCTCCACCTCCACACCCTCCACACAAGATGGCGGCAGCCCGATAACTCCCGAACCCGTGGTCGGATTTTGACAAATGAGGTGTCATTGAACTCGGGCTAACACTCCCTTTCCAATGGACAACATATTTCAACCCCAAAAATAAAACCTACCCCTACTAGAGGGTGAAATTGATTTTTTTTAGAGAATCTCTGTTACCAATTGCAACATGTGAGAGTTGAAATGCCGATATGGATTTAAACGTTGTTCCACATAAAGTGCATATGTTTGGTGGAAAGCCACTATAAATTAGCATGCCCACTCATGGCTTTTGTAAGAGGGTGGGGGAGCGGATCCCTGTGGATGGGTTATTGTTGACGGGTCATTGTTGGCCGGGTCATTGTGGACGAGTCCTTGTGGACAAGTCCTTGTGGACAGGTCCTTGTGGACAAGTCCTTGTTGACAGGTCCTTGTGGACAGGTCCTTGTTGACAGGTCCTTGTGGTCGAGTCCTTGTGGACGAGTCCTTGTCCCTTTGGACTGATCCCTTTGGACGGGTCCCTTTGGCCTTGTTCCTACGGACTAGCCCATGAATTTATTTAAATTATGTCAAAGGGCCTAACTACATTTGTGTGTGTTGAATTGACGTTGTTCACTAATCCCCCACTACTATAATGTAATAACGATATGAAAGGAAAGTGATGAAATACGTGTGAACACGTGTGAGATGTCATTATTAGCATTCTCCTTGTGAAACAAGTCACATCCTGTTTTGATTCATACGTGAGAAAATGCGAGTTCATTTGTAATATGATCTAACAGACAGGTGTTCACATGTGCACGTGCACGATAAGAGCTAACAAGTCACAACCTGTTTTGGCAGTGGTGGGAATAAGGCTAGAGACATGTACGAGTAGTCAAATTACTCCGGCAGACAACCCCTTTCCTATGGATAACTTATTTCCACTCAAAAATAAAATCTACCCCTACTAGGGGGTGAAATAATAATTTTTAGGTAAAAGTCGCTTTCCATGTGCAACATGTGGGAGTTTGTATGCCAATATGAAATTAAACTCGTTCCACATAAAGTGCATGCATACAACTGAATGCCGCTATGATTTATCATTTTTGTTTTTTGTTTTACGAATGCGCAATTGGGGTTTTTGTAAGAGGGCGGGCTTTTTGAATAATGATTTATAGATACGTTTTTTTTTTACAAATTAACCAAAGATCCAAAAACTAATAGGTCATCGGCTTTTTAATATCTTATGAACTAAGAAAGCTAGGAACTTGTATGAGGGGTCGTTGGACTTGTGGTGACGCCCTGTTTTTGAATGTATTATTCATTTTTTGTCAAAAGGGCCTAACTGCACTTTCTTTAATATCTCGCTAACTAATAATCACAGAGGGTCGAGTGAGGTGTCATAGGACTTAAAATGGCCAACCCCTCCCCATGACCAATGAATTTACCAAAAAAAACCAGCAAGGTCATTAACCTAAGATTGTATCAACTAATAATCAGAGAGGGACAAGTGAGGTGTCACAAGACTCAGGATGGCCAACCCTTTTCCATGACCAACGAATTTACCCAAAATACCCAAAACAGCAAGGTCAATGACCTAAGATTTTATAAACTTATCAGTAGAGAGGGTCAAGTGAGGTGTCATAGGACTACGAATGGTTAACCCTTTCCCATGACCAATGAATTTACCTCAAAAATTCAAAACAGCAAGGTCATTGACCTGAGATTTTATAAACTAATAATCGGATATCAACATGTGAGGTGTCATAGGACTTAGAATAGTCAACCCTTTCCCATGGCTAATACATTTAACCAAAAATACCCAATACATCAAGGTCATCGACCTGAGATTTTATAAACTTATAATCGGATATGGACATGTGAAATGTTTACAGTGAGTGATGAAACATAGCTAGGTAGTGAAAGAATTATTGTAGGCTACATGTATGGTGACTGACAAATCTTTCACCATTGGAACTTGTTTTCAGATCAAACTGCAGTACAGAGAGTGTATAGGTTGTAGGTATGGGATAATAAATGACAAATGGTGTATACAAAATCTGATTAATCGATTCAAGAAATAAGAGTAGTCAATCTTTAATTGATTTGTTAAATAGGATAGCTAAAATCCAAAATGGTGACTACATTGAACTAAACTGAACCAAGCTGAATCAAATCCAACCAAACCGAACCAAACTTAATCAAAAACAAGCCAATGGTTTAAGTGTAAAACTTGTGGTTGAATGTGGGCATTGGTAATGTCAGAAAGGAAAGGGATAACGCTCTACCTATAGAGGGTAAGGTAAAGCTAGTGCATGATGCTAATGCACACACACACAAGTACATGAACCACACACAACCATTCTATGCAGTTATTATGGGTTGACTGTTAAAACTTGCTCAGTGGTTACTGGGACAAGATGGTCGCTACACACAACAAGCTTTAAATACCTGAGGCTAATAATCTATACACACACTCACACACACTTGTTCTAAACTAAGCTGTCTTGCTGGTAGAGCTCACACAGTAGGTAAATGACAGAAATGCTTGGCTAACAGAAATACAATCATTTTCGGTTGTCTAATGTTACCAGCTAAACATTTCGTGCTATAGTGGTGAGCACATGTGCCTCTTTCACTGGAGATCTTAACTCGATTTCTAGCTCTAAGGCCTAGAACGAATCAAACTAAGAAAAAAGGGTATGGTGACGCAGTGGTTAAACTGTTAGCCTTTCACTAAGGTAGACTAGGGTTTGATTTTTGGTTAATATGCATGTCATAAACAATCAAATAAAAGCAGAGATAATGTTTAAAACTGATTACACTTGTCTCTTTTCAAATTATTACTTAGATTACAAATACAAACGTGGACTGGGTTTGACATACAGTTAATGCTTCCTATCACATACCAGACTGCAAGAAAGCCAAACAAGCAAAAGCAGTGGTAAAATCGCTATGTGTAGAGAAATACCTAACGGTTTTATGAACTGGCAAAGGTATGTCGCATAAACAGTGCAGGATACAATACAGCAACCATAATTTTTATCTCGTGGACAAGAGAAAACATATATATAGAGAGAGATATATAGAAAGCTTGTGTGTGTGTGGGTAGCATTGGTTGTTTGACCAGAGAAAATACGGTGAGGTAGGGTGGGGAGAGGGAGAATTAGCACTTATATATGAATGGAAAATAGATTTTTTTCAATCGTTTTGTTTTTCAAATGTAGTGGTAGATAGTCGTTTTTTTGTAAATCATTCTTACTTGCAGTAGTAATAAGCCTCTATGGTTCCGCTAACATATAGATAGACTGTATTATTGCCATGGTCAAGCACTCACATTAAGATCATTTACAAAATCATAAAATGAAAAATAACAATCTTGTTTTGGAAATATCGTTTTTCAACATACACACAAAATAAATATATAAAAAATTTGTAAACAGCAAATTGGAAAATCCATGTTTCCATATAGACAAAATTTAAAAACCTTAAACGGACATTTAAGAAAATATATGCAAATGGGAAATTGACAAATGTGTAAATATGAAAATGGAAAAATCCATGTTTCCATATCATGAAATTGAAAAACATCAAACTGTCATTTTAAAAAATGCAAATGGAAAATTGACAAATTGCAATGTGTGAAATGTGAAATTGAACAAATGGCTATCATTATATTAAAAAAAAAGAACATGGTGCTCTATGGTTGAGGTGTGAATCAAACCCTCTCTACTTATTTGGACCACTCGAGACTGAGTAGACTAGTTTTAGTTGTCATACCACTTTTAAAAGTTTTTGTTAAATCTAGGAATTGAACCCAAGAGCTTGTAGGGGGGATCCAAGGTTGTAATATGTTAAACAGATAGCCATGAATGTAGGGTGTGAAAGTTATATAGAGATGAGACGTTTCGCTCGGGGCAGGGAGGCATGGAGATCTGCATCAAACCAGTCAAAAGACTGACGACTCAAACAACAACATGTAGAGCTCACCAAAATAATGTTGTGTAACGGTAAATGTTAGTCAACGAACAGTAATGCATTACTAAAACCCATGACACGATACCTAAGAGCTTTTCTAAAATTATTTTAAAATGCCTTTAACCCTATATTAAACACCCAGTTCACAAGACTCATAACTGCAATGTTATGGTCAAACAAAACAAAATCTATATTTCAAAACAAACAAGTGGTTTAGTCAATGTATACTGGAAAAAGTTTTATAAACACTCAAGTCCACAAAAATAATTAAATTAGTAACTGTCAGGTTGACCGAGTGGTTATGGTGTTTGACTTAAGTTCAAATTTTCTGTACAAGAAAGCAAGGGTTCGAATACCTTACCTGATATAACTATTGCCTCAACATGACTTGACCACACTGTATTATTGTGTACTCGGTACACAAACCATAGATAGAGTGTATTGTTTAAGGTCACTCTCTTTGCGAACATAGTCAGAGACTGTTGATGGTTAACAATTGCATTAATAGTGGGACATAGGGATAGCAATTAAGAAAAACAGACAATTCCCATACACTTTTTTTATTTATTTAATGTAAGTACTTGTACAATAGTTATATACAAACTACAACTCTCTTTTGTCTATTACTATCTAGTCCTTTTCGATCCACTTGCATAACAAGGCAGATGACTTTGTAGTTCAGCCCCTTAAAACAACAACAACACTACCTCTTGCATAGTCTGTGATTTTGATGACTCTTGAGGCGTGGAAGATGGATACAACATAACTTTTACAACAGGGGTTAAACGTTGCTCAACAATCAATTCACTATTTTGAGTAGCAACATCTTTCTCTTGTACTAACTTATTAGCATTCTGATGATTTTTTGCAAACACCATCAGTGTTTTGTCTGGAGCACTACATTGATGATCACTCACACTTAAAACCACACCATTTCTACTTTTCATATTGCCTCGACATCTTGTTGACCTCTGTTTTGAGCATCGCCAGAATATTATTCCTTTTACATTTTGTCGTCCTTAGTTATAAGAATAGCCTTTATAGAGTACACGTTGTTTACCTCGGTTAGTTGTAGTAAGTTCCATAGTAGTAACTAACCTGTTAGTATGATTTGCACACTACAAAGGTTATCTCTGTTCTGGTAATAGAATTATTTAGCGTTGGCTTTTATATTTAATATGTACAGTTAAAAGTGATAGAAAAGTGGTAGAAACGTGGTAGCAAAGTGGTAGACAAGTGGTAGACAATTGGTAACATAGTGGTAGAAAAGTGGTAGCAAAGTGGTAGAAAAGTGGTAGAAAAGTGGTAGAAAAGTAGTAGAAAAGTGGTAGCAAAGTGGTAGAAAAGTGGTAGCAAAGTGGTAGCAAAGTGGTAGAAAAGTGGTAGCAAACTAGAAAAGTGGTAGAAAAGTGGTAGAAAAGTAGTAGAAAAGTGGTAGCAAAGTGGTAGAAAAGTGGTAGCAAACTAGAAAAGTGGTAGCAAAGTGGTAGAAAATATTACATGTATTGTTAAGAAATAGTTTAAGCGGTTACATGGATTCATTACACTATAATTTTAGCATCACGAAGCTCATTTTCTATATCCAAAAGTTCTTCCTCATATTTAGTATGACCAGCCTGTTTACAGGTATGCAAGTACTGAAGCCGCTGGATTAGCTTATTGGGATTGTTCCAGTAAACAAATTTAACAAATGATTTTTTGGGGTGTAAACCATTATCATCCTCATCATCATCATCATCATAATCATCATCATCATCATGGTTATCATCATCAATATAATTATCATCAATATAATCATCATCACTATTACTATCTAATCCTTTTTGTTCATCTTGCAATGCAACAACCTTTGGCATAGTTTGTGTTGTCTTTGATAGTGTTAGAGGTTTCTTAGACGTTAACGACTGTCCTAACATGTCTTTTTCAGGAGATAATAAATGCTCTTTAACAAACAAAGCACTATCTTGAGCCACACTATTTTTAGCCTACTTTCGATTTTTGCAAAAAATTAAAGTAGACATATGAGATCAACACAGGGCGAAAAAAGTGTGTCTGTCTGTGTGTGTGTATGTGTGTGTGTGAGTCTGTGTGTGTGTGTGTCTGTGTGTCTGTGTGTGTGTGAGTGTGTGTACTCTGAATGTCTGTCCCCCCCTATCAATTCGAACACGGTGAATCCGAATTGAACGAAATTTGGTACAAAGGTAGCACTAGCAAAGGACACTTCAGTGTCATGTTTTATATCGCCGCCATCTTGACGGAAACGTAATGGCGGCCACACAAATGTTCAAAGCTTAAATCAAATTACGACTAACCTAATCATCCGATCTCTACCAAATTTTGCAACGACATACCTTTATGGGGGGAGCATCCTTTGACCAAACCAATAGGTCATCAGCGTAATAATTTGCGGATGGCGGCCATCTTTGTGTGAAAATCGATTCCCCCTATTAATTCGAACACGGTGCAACCGAATGGAACGAAATTTGGTACAGAGGTAGTACTAACAAACGGCACCTCAGTGTCATGTTTTATATCGCCGCCATCTTGACGGAAACGTAATGGCGGCCACACAAATGTTCAAAGCTTAAATCAAATTACGATTAACCTAATCATCCGATCTCTACCAAATTTTGCAACTACATACCTTTATGGAGGGAGCATCCTTTGACCAATCTAATAGGTCATTCACCTGATAGTTTGCGGATGGCGGCCATCTTTATGTCAAAATTGATTCCCCCTATTAATTCGAACACGGTGGAACCGAATGGAACGAAATTTGGTACAGAGGTAGCACTAGCAAAGGGCACCTCAGTGTCATGTTTTATATCGTCGCCATCTTGACTGAAACGTAATGGCGGCCACACGAATGTTCAAAGCTTAAATCAAATTACGATTAACCTAATCATCCGATCTCTACCAAATTTTGCAACTACATACCTTTATGGAGGGAGCATCCTTTGACCAATATAATAGGTCATTCACCTAATAGTTTGCGGATGGAGGCCATCTTTATGTCAGAATCGATTCCCCCTATTAATTCAAACACGCTGAAACCAAATGGAACGAAATTTGGTATAGAGGTAGCACTAGCAAAGGGCACCTCAGTGTCATGTTTTATATCACCGCTATCTTGATGGAAACGTAATCGCGGCCACCCAAATGTTAAAAGCTAAAATGTAATTACGACCAACCTAATAATCTAGTCTCTACCTAATTTTGCAACACCATATCTTTATGTGGGAAACATATTCTGACCAAACTGCAAGAACATCAGCCCAATAGTTTGCAGATGGTGGCCAAGTATGTGTGCAAATCGATTCCCCCTATCAATTCAAACACGGTGAAACCGAATTGAACGAAATTTGGTACAGAGGTAGCACTAGCAAAGGGCACCTCATATTCATGTTTAATATCCCTATAGCACGTTGTATTTCAACAAGCTCCTACAACCAACATTCAATCATACTCCTTGAAAAGGACAAAGAGTTATAACAATACCCATGCATTTAGGAGAAAGTAGGCTATATGTTCTTTACTGAACATCTTGTTTTCTTTGTCTTGCTTTTTTACCTTGGTTAGAGTATTTTGTCCATTTAAATGAGTATTATTTTGAGATTTACAATGATGATCGATTGAAATAAGTATGTTGGAGCCTTTTGTTTTAATCATTCCTCGACACTTTTTAGATCGTTGTTTCGAACAGCACCAAATAACAGTTCCATTTTTATTAGTTCGTTTTACAATATATGCATATCCTTTATAGTAAGCACATGGCTTACCATAGCTAGTCGTTGATACTTCCATGTCGACTGTTGAGCATAAACTAATCTCTAGTAAAGTTAACTCGATAATAAAAATGATAGTTTGTAGTATGTGCAGTTTAAAGTAAGAGCAAAAGTGAGAGTCAAATGGTAGAAAAGTGTTAACAAAGTGGTGGAAGAGTGGTAGCAGTTTATGGTAGTCATGATCTTTTTTACCAGAATGTGATTTGAGTAAATGTAATTTCTAAACCTTAGCAGTGAGTAGTCAGTTAGTCTTGGTTCAGACAAGCGTAAACAGTTATGAATCAGAGATCAAGATTTTCATTATGAAACAGTTGTGTGTAACCAATTAGGTATCGGTACTTGATAGCTTCACACATGGACAAAAATTCCAACATATCTGACATCAGATTTTCATTATGAAACAGTTGTGTGTAACCAATTAGGTATCGGTACTTGATAGCTTCACACATGAACAAAAATTCCAACATATCTGACATGAAATACATGATTTGAAAGTTGACAAAGAATATCCAATCAACCATTGTAGTTGCAATGTCAAACACAAAGACAAAATCAGCATGAACTTTTAAGTTACAGGAAAATTCTATGAAATAGACTATGCATGAAATTTGGAAATACACATTAGAAGTTTGCAACACCATCCTTCTAGCCTATATACATTATCGACATGGAAAGTGTGCACTGCCCCTAACATTAAACCAATTTATCAATAACGCAAGTCAACAATCAAAACATTTTGTCTTGAGTCTATCATTTAATGCATATATTCTGTCTACATTGAACAGTAACAAAAAACGCCAATCATAATTAATTAAGTTTGCTTTAATTCGTTATGTAATGATAAATACATATTTAAAGTTTTGGCTGACTGTTCAGAGTGAATCGCCTTTGAACACATAAGAGAGGGAATATTTTAAGACTTAACCTCTGCTCACCTAACATAACCTAAATTTACCTAACCTAACCTTGTCATATAGGTAAGAAACGGGTCAAGCTATGCTTTCGACTACCGAGTTTCAGCTACTTTTCAAGGTTACTCTCCCGAACATTGCCGGAGACTGCTGATAAACACCTATGTTCCCACGGCGGCGGCGTGCAATTACTTACATGATGCGCTTCCCCCTTTTCATTGATCCCTGTTGATTTGTCCCTTTGGACTGGTCCCTGTTGACAAGCCCCTTTGGAAGGGCCCTTTTTGAATGGAGTCATTTTTGACGGGTCCCTGTGGACAGGTCCTTTTGGCTGATCCCTTTGGACCGGTCCCTTTGGACTGGTACCTATGGACTGGCCCATGCAATTATCCAAATTATGTCAAAGGGTAACCGCTTAAACTATTTCTTAACAATACATGTAATATTTTCTACCACTTTGCTACCACTTTTCTAGTTTGCTACCACTTATCTACCACTTTTCTACCACTTTTCTAGTTTGCTACCACTTTTCTACCACTTTGCTACCACTTTGCTTCCACTTTTCTACCACTTTGCTACCACTTTTCTACTACTTTTCTACCACTTTTCTACCACTTTTCTACCACTTTGCTACCACTTTTCTACCACTATGTTACCAATTGTCTACCACTTGTCTACCACTTTGCTACCACGTTTCTACCACTTTTCTATCACTTTTAACTGTACATATTAAATATAAAAGCCAACGCTAAATAATTCTATTACCAGAACAGAGATAACCTTTGTAGTGTGCAAATCATACTAACAGGTTAGTTACTACTATGGAACTTACTACAACTAACCGAGGTAAACAACGTGTACTCTATAAAGGCTACTCTTATAACTAAGGACGACAAAATGTAAAAGGAATAATATTCTGGCGATGCTCAAAACAGAGGTCAACAAGATGTCGAGGCAATATGAAAAGTAGAAATGGTGTGGTTTTAAGTGTGAGTGATCATCAATGTAGTGCTCCAGACAAAACACTGATGGTGTATGCAAAAAATCATCAGAATGCTAATAAGTTAGTACAAGAGAAAGATGTTGCTACTCAAAATAGTGCATTGATTGTTGAGCAACGTTTAACCCCTGTTGTAAAAGTTATGTTGTATCCATCTTCCACGCCTCAAGAGTCATCAACATCACAGACTATGCAAGAGGTAGTGTTGTTGTTGTTTTAAGGGGCTGAACTACAAAGTCATCTGCCTTGTTATGCAAGTGGATCGAAAAGGACTAGATAGTAATAGACAAAAGAGAGTTGTAGTTTGTATATAACTATTGTACAAGTACTTACATTAAATAAATAAAAAAAGTGTATGGGAATTGTCTGTTTTTCTTAATTGCTATCCCTATGTCCCACTATTAATGCAATTGTTAACCATCAACAGTCTCTGACTATGTTCGCAAATAGAGTGACCTTAAACAATACACTCTATCTATGGTTTGTGTACCGAGTACACAATAATACAGTGTGGTCAAGTCATGTTGAGGCAATAGTTATATCAGGTAAGGTATTCGAACCCTTGCTTTCTTGTACAGAAAATTTGAACTTAAGTCAAACACCATAACCACTCGGTCAACCTGACAGTTACTAATTTAATTATTTTTGTGGACTTGAGTGTTTATAAAACTTTTTCCAGTATACATTGACTAAACCACTTGTTTGTTTTGAAATATAGATTTTGTTTTGTTTGACCATAACATTGCAGTTATGAGTCTTGTGAACTGGGTGTTTAATATAGGGTTAAAGGCATTTTAAAATAATTTTAGAAAAGCTCTTAGGTATCGTGTCATGGGTTTTAGTAATGCATTACTGTTCGTTGACTAACATTTACCGTTACACAACATTATTTTGGTGAGCTCTACATGTTGTTGTTTGAGTCGTCATTCTTTTGACTGGTTTGATGCAGATCTCCATGCCTCCCCGCCCCGAGCGAAACGTCTCATCTCTATATAACTTTCACACCCTATATTCAAGGCTATCTGTTTAACATATTACAACCTTGGATCCCCCCTACAAGCTCTTGGGTTCAATTCCTAGATTTAACAAAAACTTTTAAAAGTGGTATGACAACTAAAACTAGTCTACTCAGTCTCGAGTGGTCCAAATAAGTAGAGAGGGTTTGATTCACACCTCAACCATAGAGCACCATGTTCTTTTTTTTATATAATGATAGCCATTTGTTCAATTTCACATTTCACACATTGCAATTTGTCAATTTTCCATTTGCATTTTTTTAAATGACAGTTTGATGTTTTTCAATTTCATGATATGGAAACATGGATTTTTCCATTTTCATATTTACACATTTGTCAATTTCCCATTTGCATATATTTTCTTAAATGTCCGTTTAAGGTTTTTAAATTTTGTCTATATGGAAACATGGATTTTCCAATTTGCTGTTTACAAATTTTTTATATATTTATTTTGTGTGTATGTTGAAAAACGATATTTCCAAAACAAGATTGTTATTTCTCATTTTATGATTTTGTAAATGATCTTAATGTGAGTGCTTGACCATGGCAATAATACAGTCTATCTATATGTTAGCGGAACCATAGAGGCTTATTACTACTGCAAGTAAGAATGATTTACAAAAAACGACTATCTACCACTACATTTGAAAAACAAAACGATTGGAAAAAATCTATTTTCCATTCATATATAAGTGCTAATTCTCCCTCTCCCCATCCTACCTCACCGTATTTTCTCTGGTCAAACAACCAATGCTACCCACACACACACACACACAAGCTTTCTATATATCTCTCCCTATATATATGTTTTCTCTTGTCCACGAGATAAAAATTATGGTTGCTGGATTGTATCCTGCACTATTTATGCGACATACCTTTGCCAGTTCATAAAACCGTTAGGTATTTCTCTACACATAGCGATTTTACCACTGCTTTTGCTTGCTTGGCTTTCTTGCAGTCTGGTATGTGATAGGAAGCATTAACTGTATGTCAAACCCAGTCCACGTTTGTATTTGTAATCTAAGTAATAATTTGAAAAGAGACAAGTGTAATCAGTTTTAAACATTATCTCTGCTTTTATTTGATTGTTTATGACATGCATATTAAACAAAAATCAAATCCTAGTCTACCTTAGTGAAAGGCTAACAGTTTAACCACTGCGTCACCATACCCTTTTTTCTTAGTTTGATTCGTTCTAGGCCTTAGAGCTAGAAATCGAGTTAAGATCTCCAGTGAAAGAGGCACATGTGCTCACCACTATAGCACGTAATGTTTAGCTGGTAACATTAGACAACAGAAAATGATTGTATTTCTGTTAGCCAAGCATTTCTGTCATTTACCTACTGTGTGAGCTCTACCAGCAAGACAGCTTAGTTTAGAACAAGTGTGTGTGACTGTGTGTATAGATTATTAGCCTCAGGTATTTAAAGCTTGTTGTGTGTAGCGACCATCTTGTCCCAGTAACCACTGAGCAAGTTTTAACAGTCAACCCATAATAACTGCATAGGATGGTTGTGTGTGGTTCATGTACTTGTGTGTGTGTGCATTAGCATCATGCACTAGCTTTACCTTACCCTCTATAGGTAGAGCGTTATCCCTTTCCTTTCTGACATTACCAATGCCCACATTCAACCACAAGTTTTACACTTAAACCATTGGCTTGTTTTTGATTAAGTTTGGTTCGGTTTGGTTGGATTTGATTCAGCTTGGTTCAGTTTAGTTCAATGTAGTCACCATTTTGGATTTTAGCTATCCTATTTAACCAATCAATTAAAGATTGACTACTCTTATTTCTTGAATCGATTAATCAGATTTTGTATACACCATTTGTCATTTATTATCCCATACCTACAACCTATACTCTCTCTGTACTGCAGTTTGATCTGAAAACAAGTTCCAATGGTGAAAGATTTGTCAGTCACCATACATGTAGCCTACAATAATTCTTTCACTACCTAGCTATGTTTCATCACTCACTGTAAACATTTCACATGTCCATATCCGATTATAAGTTTATAAAATCTCAGGTCGATGACCTTGATGTATTGGGTATTTTTGGGTAAATTCATTAGCCATGGGAAAGGGTTGACCATTCTAAGTCCTATGACACCTCACATGTTGATATCCGATTATTAGTTTATAAAATCTCAGGTCAACGACCTTGCTGTTTTGAATTTTTGAGGTAAATTCATTGGTCATGGGAAAGGGTTAACCATTCGTAGTCCTATGACACCTCACTTGACCCTCTCTACTGATAAGTTTATAAAATCTTAGGTCAATGACCTTGCTGTTTTGGGTATTTTGGGTAAATTCGTTGGTCATGGAAAAGGGTTGGCCATCCTGAGTCTTGTGACACCTCACTTGTCCCTCTCTGATTATTAGTTGATACAATCTTAGGTTAATGACCTTGCTGTTTTTTTGGTAAATTCATTGGTCATGGGGAGGGGTTGGCCATTTTAAGTCCTATGACACCTCACTCGACCCTCTGTGATTATTAGTTAGCGAGATATTAACGAAAGTGCAGTTAGGCCCTTATGACAAAAAATGAATAATACATTCAAAAACAGGGCGTCACCACAAGTCCAACGACCCCTCATACAAGTTCCTAGCTTTCTTAGTTCATAAGATATTAAAAAGCCGATGACCTATTAGTTTTTGGATCTTTGGTTAATTTGTAAAAAAACGTATCTATAAATCATTATTCAAAAAGCCCGCCCTCTTACAAAAACCCCAATTGCGCATTCGTAAAACAAAAAACAAAAATGATAAATCATAGCGGCATTTAGTTGTATGCATGCACTTTATGTGGAACGAGTTTAATTTCATATTGGCATACAAACTCCCACATGTTGCACATGGAAAGCGACTTTTACCTAAAAATTATTATTTCACCCCCTAGTAGGGGTAGATTTTATTTTTGAGTGGAAATAAGTTATCCATAGGAAAGGGGTTGTCTGCCGGAGTAATTTGACTACTTGTACATGTCTCTAGCCTTATTCCCACCACTGCCAAAACAGGTTGTGACTTGTTAGCTCTTATCGTGCACGTGCACATGTGAACACCTGTGTGTTAGATCATATTACAAATGAACTCGCATTTTCTCACGTATGAATCAAAACAGGATGTGACTTGTTTCACAAGGAGAATGCTAATAATGACATCTCACACGTGTTCACATGTATTTCATCACTTTACTTTCATATCGTTATTACATTATAGTAGTGGGGGATTAGTGAACAACGTCAATTCAACACACACAAATGTAGTTAGGCCCTTTGACATAATTTAAATAAATTCATGGGCTAGTCCGTAGGAACCAGGCCAAAGGGACCCGTCCAAAGGGATCAGTCCAAAGGGACAAGGACTCGTCCACAAGGACTCGACCACAAGGACCTGTCAACAAGGACCTGTCCACAAGGACCTGTCAACAAGGACTTGTCCACAAGGACCTGTCCACAAGGACTTGTCCACAAGGACTCGTCCACAATGACCCGGCAACAATGACCCCGCCAACAATGACCCGTCAACAATAACCCATCCACAGGGATCCGCTCCCCCACCCTCTTACAAAAGCCATGAGTGGGCATGCTAATTCATAGTGGCTTTCCACCAAACATATACACTTTATGTGGAACAACGTTTAAATCCATATCGGCATTCCAACTCTCACATGTTGCAATTGGTAACAGAGATTCTCTAAAAAAAGACAATTTCACCCTCTAGTAGGGGTAGGTTTTATTTTTGGGGTTGAAATATGTTGTCCATTGGAAAGGGAGTGTTAGCCCGAGTTCAATGACACCTCATTTGTCAAAATCTGACCACGGGTTCGGGAGTTACCGGGCTGCCGCCATCTTGTGTGGAGGGTGTGGAGGTGGAGGGATCTGAACCCGTACAAATACACTACTCATGGCCATTGGCTGCATTAATAATAAAAAATAGGTGTTATAATTTCTCCCTATATTATATTATTATTAGTATTATATTATGGCGTACAACGACGAGATAAATCCCCTCGGTGCCAGAAACAAAACTGGGGGGCCCTAAAGGGTCCTCGAAAACTACATTATAAGGCTCTAAATCCAACAGTTCCTGAAATATTCCCAGAAAACTAATTTAATTTAATTTAACAAACTAATGAAGGAATGCAAATCGGTAACCATGAGAACATTATCTCAAGGGGTGGCATACAACTTTCCTTCTATTTCTCTAAGAAGCAATGTCACTCCATTTATTACATTTCTGTGAAAGTTTGCAAATGGCTATGAGGTTATCACGGAACTAACGTAGACTGTATAATTCATCAATGTAATTAAGGGGGTCAAGGGGTAACCTAGAACTTTTTCATGCAATTTTCAAGTTCGACATATAGTACAGAAGGTCTATTATATCTCCAAACAGCACATTATTTTCAAAAATTCCTGAATTGAACCAGCATTTTTTGTGGCTTTTAGGAATTTGGGCAATTTGAGGCTAAAGAACCTGAATTTTCATGCACCACAAGCCTTTGTAATTTATGAAAGGGGTCTTCCTGTGTATGGGCACCTAGCACAACGTAGAGGGTCAGTTTTTATGTGACGTGTATTGCGTTTAGTCTACAAGGCTTTCAATTCTATTTCACGTCAGGAAGTACACGATAGGTGAATTTAGACTGAGAGCATAATTTAACTTTTTTTGTTGTTGTCGACATACGGGTTCATCGTAAGGATGATTTTGTTTGATACCGTGAGGTAGATATACCCATATTTGTATATCTGGGTAATATGTTGTAGACAATAGAATTGTCGGTCTGTCATTCTGTGTATCTTTATGTGCGCCTATACCTCGTGTTCGGATGCTTGGTGCATCGTAAAATTAGTTATGGTAACCATGAGAGTCAATACACCAATCATTTATAAAACTCTTCACTGTACTTTTCATACAGTAGAAGGGTGGATATAGAGAAAAACTTCTCAATACATGCTAAAATAGGCGAAATATAAAAATTATCCTAGAAGGACGACCAAAGCATATGTTGCGCTTCTCAATGTGAGACACAAAATTCGGGAATCTATAAAGGGTCTCCGAAAACTACATTTTAAGGGCCTTAAATTAACAGTGTGTGTGATATTCCCGGAAAACTAACTTCGTTCTGATAAACTTGAAGGAATGACAAACCGCCAACCATTGCAACTGTAGCTCAATTGATAATGTCTGGTGTTAACAACGAACACCGTTCGAAGAACGGGTACTTCTGCTAGTCTTTATATATATATAATTCTTCGACACGTGTGTATGTGACTGAACTCCTCCTAAACGACTGAACCGATTTTGATGGAATTTGGTATGTATATTGGGATGGGTCCATGTATGGTTTAGATTCACAATCTGACCCGGTAAGTGGAATGAACACAATTTTAGAACCAAAATTTACACACAATTTTAGAACCACAATATACAGTCAAAAACAGTCTTCATGGAAACCAATAGCCTTGGCCTTCGTGAAAGCTGATGTCTTTGGACGGTTTATCTCTGCACGTTAGAGCCACCTGGTCCCAACCTGTGCAACTACCGCCATTACATACACTCCGCCCGTGGCGAAAAGTTGTGTTTTATACCAAAGTTGGCAGTGATGTCGAATTCTACTGTTTGTCTCTGCACGTTAGAGCGTTTCAAAGTCCCGTATGCATTCATATACCGTTCATCCCATTGCCATGAAACTTGGGTGATACGTTGAGTGAGCTCCAGGGAAGGTGTTTGGCTTAGTAAATCCATTTTACAATAGATAGCGCACGAATAGATTCAACAAATGAGCGACGAAGCGCGAAGCGTTTCAAAAAGGTCCCGTATGCGTTCAAATACCATTCGTCCGATAGCGATGAAACTTGGGTGAGATGTTGTGTACACTCCAGGGAAGGCTTCTGGCTTAGTAAATCAATTTCACATTAGGTAGCGCACGACTAGATTCAACAAATGAGTGACGACGCGCGAAGCGTTTCAACAAAATCCCGTATAAGTTTATATTCCTTTCATAGATTGAGATGAAATTTTGATGAGTTGTTGTGTACACTTAAGTGAAGGCTTCTAACTTAGTAATCCATTTCACAGGAGGTTGCACACGAGTAGATTCAACAAATGAGCGGCGACGTGCGAAGCGTTTCAAAAAAGTCCCGTATGCGTTCAAATACCATTCGTCCGATAGCGATGATACTTGGGTGAGATGTTGTGTACACTTACGTGAGGGTTTCTAACTTAGTAAATCCATTTTACAATAGGTAGCTCACGAGTAGATTCAACAAATGAGCAACGACGCGCGAACTTTTAATTAAAGTACCGTATGCGTTCATATACCATTCATCCGATTGCAATGAAACTTGGGTGAGATGTTGTGTCCACTTACGTGAGGGTTTCTAACTTAGTAAATCCATTTCACAGGAGGTTCCGCTCGAGTAGATTCAACAAATGAGCGACGACGCGCGAAGCGTTTCAATAAGGTCCCGTATGCGTTCAAATACCATTCGTCCGATTACGATGAAACTTGGGTGAGATGTTGTGTACACCCTACGGAAGGTTTCTGGCTTAATAAATCCATTTTACAATAGGTAGGGCACGAGTAGATTCAAGAAATGTGTGACGGCACGCGAATCATTTCAACAAAGTACCCTATGCGTCCCTATACCATTTACCCGATTGCGATGAAACTTTGGTGAATTGTTGTGTACACTCCAGGAAATGTTTCTGTCTTAGTAAATCCAGTTTTTAATAAGTAGCGCACGAGTAGATTCAACAAATGAGCGACGGTGCGCGAATCGTTTCCACAATGTCCCGTATGCGGTCATATATCATTCATCCGATTGCTATCAAACCTTGGTGAATCATTGAGTACACGCCAGAGAAGGTTTCAGGCTTAGTAAATCTATTTTACAAAAGGTAGCGCATGAGTAGATTCAACAAATGAGTGACGGCACGCGAATCGTTTAAAGAAAATCACTTATGCGTTCATAAGTCATTCATCCGATTCCGATGAAACTTTGATGAGTTGTTGTGTACACGCCAGGGAAGGTGTTCAACTTGGTAAATCCATTTTACAATATTGGTAGCGCACGAGTAGATATAACAAATGAGTGACGACGCGCGAAGCGTTCCAACAAAATCCTGTATGAGTTCATATACTATTCATCGATTGCGATGAAACTTTGATGAGTTGTTGTGTACACTTACGTGAAGCTTTCTAACTTAGTAAATCCATTTCACAGTTGGTAGAGCACGAGTAGATTCAACAAATGAGTGACAGCGCACGAATTTCAACCAAATCACGTATGCGTTAAATGCCATTTATCCGTTTGCGATGAAACTTTGGAGAGTTGTTGTGCACGCTCCAACAAATGTTTCTAAATTAGTTAATTCAATTCACGATAGTTTAGAGGCAGTTAACAGAAATTGAAAAACATATTGTGTATCCAAAAACACTTCAAGAAACAAAGTTACAACACTTTCTTTGATTGGCAGGACAACGTCTGCCGGGTCAGCTTGTATACAATAAAATTGCTGATTGTGAAAACACTATTATTCCGGTTCGTGCAACAGAATTTAAACTGAAGAATGGATCTCAGGCTAGCTTGTGATCGCAAGCACTTTTTGGCTCATGTGGCGACAACACAAAATTTCATTTCATTTTTGATGTGTAACATCTTTCAACTCGGTTGCTGGATATTTGTAGGAGTGATTTTGAAAAATGGGACGCAAGTGGATCGGACGATCCAGCTGGGAGTGGTGGATCGAACGGAAGTGTGTAAGACGAACTGCCAGCTGGATCGCATTACTGAGCACTTTCATTCTGACGGTAGACCCTCATGCGAACTCTGGTGTCAAGTGATTGTAACAAAGCACATGGCACATGTTCGAAATCTTCGTATCAGTATTTAAATGATAAAATGCTTTAATATCAAACATTGTAAGTACTGTCATCACGGCAGGAGATGGCAGTTGAACACGCTGCGACGGGGTGTGGGGGGTCTTGCAATACGCATGTGCGGTCCACCTATTCCAGATCTAAATATATCGGCTTCCTGCATGCCAATCGTTGTCATGGCAGCACACAACACGCAGCCAGAGAGAGAAGGAATGTGCTGAGTGCGTGAAGCAAGTAGTGACTAACTTAATGTTTTGGAATGCGCGATAAGCAGTGAGCGGGAACACATCTGCAGTTCAAACCCAACTGCCAACTCCTGGAGCTATTCAATGGCTATTCAAATATTAACCCACATAACGGTGATGCAGTCATCGATATAATATAGTCGTTGTGTATATACGAGAACTGAGCAAGCCTTCATGACTTATTGATGAATACATTCTCTTTACTCACAAGAGGGCCTATTCATAAGGCATTTTAAGCTCAATTTCACGCAGGAACATTTTCGATACAAGCAAAATATAAATTAAACTTAATTCCTTGATGAAGTATTATTGGCACGTGAAAATAAGTCACCATCTCGTACCTAATATTCGTGGGGTCGAAATAGCCGTGAGGTTAGCGTCATTGACTGTGAATCTAGAGATATCGGGTTCGAATCCTGGACTGGTTAGATATTTTTGCTACCAGATTATAGTTTTAAACGATATTTATCATATCAATATGACTCATTTTAACAGAATACATATGAAATTACGTGTTGGTCTGTGAATCAAGAGGTCCAGAACTGGGCAAGCCTTTCATGATCTACTGCTGTGCACATTGCATTTACTCGCAAGTTGGCCTATTTATAGGGACTTTAAGGTTATGAGCGGTGTCGCGTCTATTAATTTAGTTGATTCATATCGTATCCTTTATTTAGGTTAGTACTGGTGGAAGCTACAAAACCTGTAATAAAATGAGTTATGTATTATAAACTAAAATATCCCCTTATACAATAGATTAATATTTGTGCAAAAAATATTATAAAATACCGATGTATCAACAATTTGCCGTCCTCGAAATGGTTTTCCGTGGTTTCCCTATTTTCAACCCCAGGCAAATGCTGGGACGGTACCTTCTGAAAGGCCACGGCCACTTCCTTCCACATCCTGACCCATTTTCATTCACCATCATTCATTTCATTTCTCATTAACTCCTCTCGTGAGGTTGGCGTCTGGAAGGACTTCCGGCCGTAAAAACCATCCGCCACAAAGACTTCCATCGCATCTCATCCCCGACCCCGTAGAAAAACGGGAATAATAAGAGGTAGACATATAATACCGTTGGATCAACAATTTCATGTGAGGTTTCTTCTATGTCAGATGTTATGCATTATATGCGACTACTGTAAGGCTCGTAAAGTTTTTTTTCACGAAGCGTAAACGGTTGTTTTGATTAGAATCTTTCGAGTTAGATGGGAAGCTGGATGCCATTAATTAAGTAAATTCTGGTCTAGTTGTTGGATCGGGGCACACTCAGTCTGCGGCTCCGGTGGCGTGGTGGTGGTTTCTATGCCCAAAGTCGCGGGTTAAAACCCGGCCGAAGTCGTCGGATTCTTTAAGAGAGTTAAACATCCCTCAGTATGCCTTCCTTCGGAAAGTATTTTTGGCTCGTATGACGAGAGCACAACTGTGCTGGCGAGCACCGGATTGAGAACACCTGTCTTAAAGAATCAGCTATTCCTATATCGCCCAAGTGTAGCATGAAAAATTGAACCCCATTAACTTAGCAACTAATAAACACATGTAAGTGACATTTTAACACATGAACCTATTTGTATTCACCCTAATAAAATCGTTAATATTTTAAGGTGGGAAAATCATAATTTTATTCAGTCTGTTTGCATTTAAAAGGAGAATTTAACATCACTATAAATTCTAGAATTTCGGCTATTCTTGAATATGTTGAACTTTGACATGCCAATAATGACTACACATCTAGTAAAATTACCAACTTGATACTGTGCATAGGGATTATTAAGAATTGTGTGTTTAAAGGCAACTGACACAATTTACAAGTCCTTCTGAGTGTAGTTCTGTGTCACAATGAACATTCTTGCTTTGGTTGGGACAAATTACGGTATGGTATGAACTCCAAAGAGGAGGGTTTGTTTTATCAAGAGTTCAAAATTTCAAACAAAATTATAACGCTACCGTATTATACACTAGTCATGAGACGACAATATCTCATAAGGATGAGAATATGTGGACATTTTAAGGATAAAATAGGTATATATTGTGACCATGTGAAGCATGCACAAAAGGCGTGAACCCTGGACATTAAGAATTGAACACAACGAAGGAAGAAAGATTGTAGTTTTACTTGACCGCGAATCTTGTGATTATGAGCCACGGGATATCCCTTTTACGAGGAATCCGAACATCAGGACATGACATTTCACTTCGAAAATCTCATATGCAATGACCGGGAATCAAATCCATTGATGAAAAAGAACCCTAGCTTATGAAGGTTAAGCTTGATTAATATACCTGGTAAGAAATAATGATAATTTGAGCTTTGGGATCATTTAGCCGCAGTATAATGGCAAAATTGAATTAAAACAGCTTCAGATTCGTAATTGGGAAGTTAAACACAGCAGAAATATACTTCTGAAAGGAGCTGGGAGGCTGAGTTGACACATTGCAAATGAGTTTGAAAACTAAACTGGGAGGAGATTTGAGGCGTCAGAAGTCATTATTGTCAGTCATTTGGAGCTACTTTCTTGCTGGAAAGATCTCCGAACTGGCCAGAGAATACTGTGAGACAGAGAAAAACACGAGACTGGGGGCTAAGCCTCGCCCAGGATCAAGTATATTAGTAGAACGGCATGATCGATTTTGATACTGAAAGCTATACCAGAAAGAGAAAATTAAGAAGCCTTAAAGTGGATTAATAAAAGCTCAGGTCAGAAGAGTCGAGGATGAAGAAAGAGATGAAAAGTTACCAAGGCTGTGTGTAGATTTGAAGGACGTATTTTGGGAAGCCCAACAACACAGCGTCACTACACATGACAGAAGGCGTGAAGCTTATAACTCATCAGCGAATGATCGGATCGGACTCTGCAATATATGACTGGAATCACTATATAGGTAAAATTCCAAGTAAGATGAAACTAAAATGAACATTCTAGGTGACCAGGATCGAAAAATCACCTCCAGGTTACGATGAGTTAGGAACTATTTTGCTCCAAAAGTTCTAATAGCATGTGAGAGGAGGTCAGACATAGATGTTTTACAGCCTTCGGGAAGGCAGGTTCATGACTCGTAGCAGTCCGGAATGCACGCCGCGAACAGACATAAACCAAAGTGAAGTAATATAGCGTGAACAGAATAGCAGAGATTTATAAGAAGTTCAATGTTATAAATACAACATTCGAGTAAATAAACAAATATTTCTCAACACGATTTAAAAGTAAATAAACAAGTCACCAATAAAAGTGAAGCACCAAGGTATTATTGGATGTGTACGCACCACTTAATAGTACAGTGATAGACACTTATCGTACAAGTTGAACGGTGAACAAAACGTTAAAGCGTTCACGTGTGTGAACGAAATAATCGTAAATTAATCACTATAGGCAAAGGCAGTGGAAGTTACGCTACAATTAGCAGGACACTAGAAAGCGTTCGAAAACACCGCGTACCAAGTATTATTATACCCGCGAGTGAGTGAATGAGTCGACTCCTTGCGAGGTAGGCTACGCTGTGTAAACCCACAGAAGAATATTGATCCCAGTGGATTAACGTTTGTATAAGCATTTACCGTACCAAGTTTTACTGCACTCGGATGGTTAAATCGCGAGAAACGTCCATTTAAATATTTATAGTTCGCGTCACCACCATGTTGGATCTGTGCCCATCAGGTTAATGGAAGTCCTATAGGTCAACTTATGTTCATAGCCTCTATGATCATAAGAAATTCAGTTTGAATGCTATAAAAGATTCGTAAATAATGAGAACCGTGTAAATATTTCGGATGGTCGCCAATTTGGATTGTTATATGTATAGACCATAGAGTTAAGTACCATTAATGGAAAATTATTGCGTAGCATCATTATTCAAACTTTTACTTCGATCGCTTGATTACGACACAGGAAATAAAAACTTAGTTTTGAAATTTAGCACAGCTGCCATCTTGAGTTTATGTAAACAATTGAAATAAATTAGATGCCAGTGCATTATAATGTACATAAACATTTGCTGTACCAAGTTTCATTGCGTTTGGATGGTTAAATCGCGATAAAAAGGCTATTAAATAGTCTCAAATTCGCTTGGCCGCCATGTTGGTTTTGTAGATACCAGGTTTTTGAAAGTCTCATAGGTGAACTTCTAGTAGTGCCCTTTATCACCGTAGAAAATTCCAGGCTGATAGCGGTAATAGTTTCGGATATATTGAATGCTAGTGAAATATTTCGCACAGCCGCCATGTTGGATTGGTGAGACGTAATAAAAATTGAAGGGCACGGTCGGAGTTGACCATAATGGTGCTATGACCTTACCTAGTTTCATTGAAATCACTCCAGCGGTTTAGAAGTTATTAGAGAGGGACACACAGACAGACATACACACACAGACACACACATATACGCACTCACATACACACGGACAAAAGGTGATTTCATAAGCCTATTTTTTAATAAAATGAAAATAGGCTAAAAATAGGCTTATGAGATCATATTTTGTCCGGGTGGGTATGCGTATGTGTGTGTTTCCCCCTAATGAAATCTAAACGGCTGGAGCGATTTCAATGAAACTTGGTAAGATCATAGTACAATTTTGTCCGACCCCGACCGTGCCCTTTAAATTTTATTACGTCTCACCAATCCAACATGGCGGCTATTCGAAATATTTCATTAATATTCTATATCACCAAAATTATCATTGACTAGCTGTACCCGGCATGCATTACAATGCCAATCAAAGCAAGTGTTGACGTTGTAACTTCGCTTGTTGAAGTGCTTTTGGATTCCCATATTTTTTTTACTTTTTCAGTTAACCACTTCTAAACTATTGCAAAATTGATTTACTATCTCAAAAAATCATGGGAGCATGCTCAACAACTCAACAAAGTTCCATTGCAATGAAATGAATGGTAAATGAACGCATACGGGACTTAGTTGCAATGATTCGAGCGCCGTCACCCATTTGTTGATTATTCTCGTACGCTACCTATTGTAAAATGGATTTACTAAGTCGAAAACCTTCCCTGGCGTGTACAAACAACTCATGAACGTTTCATCGCAATCGGATGAATGGCATATGAAAGCATACGGGATTTTGTTTAAAAGATTCACGCACCGTCACTCATTTGTTGAATCTTCTTGTGCGCCACCCATTGAAAAATGGATTTACTAATTCATACACCTTCGCAGGACTGTACTCAACTCACCAACGTTTTAACACAATCGGATGAATGGTATATAAACGCTTACGGTACTTGGTTGAAACGATTCACGCGCTGTCGTTCATTAGTTGAATCTACTCGCGCACTACCTATTGTAAAATGGATTTACTAGATCAGAAATCTCTGCGGGAGTGGAAACAACATTTCTCTAAATTTCATTGCAATCGCATGAATGGTATATGAACGCATACGAATTTTTATGAAACGATACGCGCGCCGTTACACATTTGTTGAATCTACTTGTGCGATACCTATTGTAAAGTGGATGTACTAAGCCAGAAACCTTCCCTGAAGTGTACACAACATCTCACCGAAGTTTCATCGCTATCGGAAGAATGGTATATGAACGCATACGAGACTTTGTTGAAAAGCTTCGCGCGTCTTCCCTCATTTGTTGAATATACTTGTGCGCTACCTATTGTAAAATGGACTTACTAAGCCTAAAACTTTCCCTGGAGTGTACACAACAACTCACCCAAGTTTAGACGCTATCGGACGAATGGTATATGAACGCATACGGGACTATATTGAAACACTTTGCGCGTCGTCGCTCATTTGTTTAATCTACCTGTGCGATAGCTATTGTAAAGTGGATTTACTAAGCCAGAAACCTTCCCTGAAGTGTACACAATATCTCACCCAAGTTTCATCGCTATCGGAAGAATGGTATATGAACGCATACGAGACTTTGTTGAAAAGCTTCGCGCGTCTTCGCTCATTTGTTGAATATACTTGTGCGCTACCTATTGTAAAATGGACTTACTAAGCCTAAAACATTCCCTGGAGTGTACACAACAACTCACCCAAGTTTAGTCGCTATCGGACGAATGGTATATGAACGCATACGGAACTATGTTGAAACACTTTGCGCGTCGTCGCTCATTTGTTGAATCTACCCCTGTGCTACCTATTGTTAAGTGGATTCACTAAGCCAGAAACCTTACCTGAAGTGTACAGAATGTCTCACCCAAGTTTCATCGCAATGGGATGAATGGTATATGAACTCATGTGGGACTTTCTTGAAACAAACGCACTCCATTTTGTTGAAGCTACACGCGCGCCATCTATTGTAAATTGGATTTACTACGCCTATAACTTTTCCCCGACTGTGCAAAACAACTCACCAAAATTTGATCGCAATCGGACGATTGTATATGAACGCATCACCATTACGAATATGTTTAAACTACTCGCGCGCTATCTATTGTGAAATGGATTAACTATGCCTATGACCATCCCGGAAGTGTTTACAACAACTCACCAAAATTTGATCGCATTCGGATGAAAGGTTTATGAACGCATAAAAGACGAACAAACGATCATTCATTTTTAGCCTATTTTCAATTTTGAAAAATAGGCTTATGAGATCACCCTTTGTCCGTGTGTGTGAGGAGTGTGTGTGTGTGTGTGTGTGTCCCTAATAACTTCTAAACGGCTGGAGTGATTTCAATGAAACTCGGCAAGTTCATAGCACTGTTCCGGGCAACCCCGATCGAGCCCTTCAAATTTTTTTATGTCTCACCAATCCAACATGGCGGCTGTGCGAAATATTTCACCAGCATTCAATATCTCCGAAACTATTCCCGAAATCACCCTGGGAATTATTACGGTGATAAAGGGAACTACTAGAAGTTCACCTATGTGACCTTTTAAAAACTGGTAACTACAAAACCAACATGGCGGCCACGCGAGTTTGCGACATTTAAATAGATGTTTCTCGCGATTTAACCAACCAAACGCAATAAGACCTGGTACAGTATATGTTTATACACATTGTAATGCACCGACATCTAACTTCGTTCAATTGTTTACATAACCACTAGATGGCGGATGTGCGAAATATTTCACCGGCATTCTATATCTCTGAAATTATTAGTGGTATCATCCTGAAATTTTGTACGGAGATAAAGGGCACTACTGGATGTTCATCTATAAGACTTTCAAAAACCGGTTAACTACAAAACGAACATGGCGGCCGAGCGAATTTGAAAATTTTAAATAGACCTTTCTCGCGATTTAATGTTCCAAACGCAATGAAATCTGGTACAGGAAATGTTTTCACACATTGTAATGCACTGGTGTCCAATTTAGTTCAATTGTTTACATAACATGAAGATGGCGGCTGAACGAATTTTAAAATTAAGTTTTTATTTCTTGTGTCGTAATCATGCGATCGAAATGAAAGTTTGAATAATGAACATACGCAAAAATTTTCCATTAATGGTACATGACTCTATGGCCTATACATTTAACAATCCAACATGGCGACCATCCGAAATTTTTAGACGGCTCTGAATATCTACGAATCTATTATAGCAATCAAACTGAATTTTTTTATGTTCATAGGGGCTATGAACTTAAGTTCACCTTTAGGACTTTAAATAACCTGGTGATCACAAATCCAGCATGGCAGCGACGCGAAGTATAAATACTCACATGGACGTTTCTCGCAATTTAAACATCCGAGTGCAGTGAAACTTGGTACAGAAAATCCTTATACGAATGTTAATCCACTGGCATCTAACTTATTTCAATTGTTTCCATGACCACAAGATGGCAGCTGTGCGAAATTTAAAAATCTCCTTGTTACTTCTTGTGTCCTAATCATACGATTGAAGTTTGAATGCCACACTTACACAATAATGTTCATGTAACAGTACATAACTTTAGGACCTACATATATAAAATCCAACATGGCGACCATCCGAAATATTTAGTCGTTTCTCAATATCTACGAATCTATTACAGCAATCAAACTGAAATTTTGTATGTTGATAGTGGCAGTTAACATAAGTAGGATATATGAAAATAGGCTGCATAGTTTTTCACAGAACTACTTGTTATATATATTTAAGACTAGCTATTTTACCCGGCGTTGCCCGAGAGGTGTATTTACATATTATAGAAAGATACAATGCCAATATATTACGCAAGTTATATTCACTTTGCCCCTAAGTGAGTTTTAAACATAGTTCTCCTGGGCTCTGATGTTAACCAAGTGCAATATTATCTCACTGTAAATCTAGGCGAAAGGTACTGTAGAGTACAGTAACGTAGTGGAGAATGCATCAATAAAAAAATCCTCTCGGCACGCCGGAAGGCGGAGGTAGATTTCACCGGGCAAACTAGGGGATAGGCTATAATAGGCAAAATATGCAGGTTTTCGTAGAAGGATCAGACCTCATTTATTGCGAGAAAGTATTTTTCAATGTAATTGGAGCTCAATTAACTTTTCTTTCGTCTTACCATGCATATTTTCAACATTTTATTGTCTTAGGAGGACGGTAACCTTCTTGTCATTACGGGTCCATTTTTATACGTGTGGTCACACCGTTCTTATGCAAGGTTTGGAGCTGATGTGTAACTATCTAACAGTCTGTTACTTCTTCACGTCAAATTTTATCTCCCGCAGAGATGTTGGTTGTTTCTCAGTTTAGAGGCTGCGACAACGCGGTCATGTAACCCCATGTACTTTGGGTGTGTGTAGAATCTCTCTGATAAACGGTGTTAATTGTGATGGCTGTATTAGTCTGTAAATTCAGATGACTGCAGACTGTCAATTTCGAGTAGTAGTTCCTAATGTTGGTACCAAATATACCGTCAACGACACCTAGCTCTGAACTTGGCTACTAGATGCCACCGCAACCAGTAACTTGCAAAGAACGTTGCATTTCCCCTCTGAAGGAAAGCATACTGAGGGATTTTCAGCGCTCTTTGAAAACCGAGACTTCGAGCGGCTTTGAACCCGCGACCTTGGCCATAAAAGTTCAGCATGCTACCAGCTAGGCTACGTCATCGAAGCCGCTTCCCACATAGTCAGATGAAAAAATGAATGTGATCTCGTTGTCATGGCAACCTCTGATAGCTCATCCCTCATCAATTTAGAAGCGTTGCCATGGTAACCTCTGATGGCTCTTGGCATTTTCTTCTAATTCCGAAATCATTTTTCTCATCCCTTGGCGAAATGGTGGGTTGTATCAAAAATTCTTTCAGACAAACGTTTTAGGTAATTATTAGGGGAATATCGTCCATTTTGTACGGTTTTGATATTGTGCCTATTAAGAGAGATATGATTAATGTTTCCCGAAAAACCCACTTTTTTCCACCCCATTAATTAATGGTTAGTGCTATGAAAAACTTTTAAAACATAAATTTTTGGCACTTATTCGATACATAATATGAACTTTGAAGGGATTCGATATTTCACATATTAAGAGAGTTATAGTGATATTTCACTTTTTCGAAAAAAGCCCCCCATTTTCACCCCCTTCGACTGATTGTGCCCATTAACGGACTCGACCGAGATTTTATAGGGATACATATTATGTAAAAAAATCAAAGTGATTGGTGCAAAATTACGGCAGTTATCGTGTCCACAAGAAACTGATATATATATATATATATATATATATAGATACATATATACATAAATTATATATAAACTTTTGAACTGACGGTGGTTTTGGGGTCGGGGGATGTGAAACGCGAAGATATGTCTAAATTTTCCGGAAGTCGAAACATGGTACCCATTGCAATAGTTAGCTTTCTAGTGAAATCTACCTAAAAAAAAGGGCTGTATATGCACATTTCTCAAGGACCTATTCTCACAATTACAGTACTTTCCTGATTTTTTTAATGGGTCTAATATAGACGTCTTGTTCACATAGTTCTCTTTCATTTTTAAATTGTTGCATCTACCTATTTGCAAGGAAATAATATTTAAATTATTCAATATTTGGAATATAAATTCATCATTATGGAGTCAAATATACTTACGATTTTTAACCCCGCACAAATGGTGTGATTAATGAGAAATGGCTTATTCATGTACATAAGGCAGTGTGTAGGCTACTATAGCTGCATATTAGGGAATAGTATTGCTGTATTTACATGCCTATTATCTCATATTGGGTGGCTTTGGTGGCGTATTTGGTAGCATGCAGAGCTTCTATGCCCAAGGTCGCGGGTTCAAACCCGGCCAAAGTCATTGGAGTTTTGAAGAGCGTTAAAAATCCCTCAGTATGCCTTCCTTTGGAGGGGAAGTAAAGCCGGTGGGCCCATGTCATACGACATAGATTTATGTGATGTAGAAGAACGTTCCACTAACTACACTCGTGTGAAAGTAAAATTTGATTAACGCTATTATGTTCCAACGGTCACCGTCTGGTTGTGAGAGTGTCTATTAGCCAAGTTTGCAGCTAGGTGTCATTGACGGTAGCATTTGGTAGAAAAATGGGAACTACTTAAAACTGACTGTCTGTAGTCCTTACCTGAATTACATATAACACACAATAATACAGCCATCACAATTAACACCAGTTATCAGGCAGATTCTACACACATACAAAGTACACGGGGTTGCATGACCGCGATGTCTCAGCCCCTAAACAGAGGAACCAACTAATCTATCTCACCTTGTTCATGTAAATTAATAAATATTATAATTGCGCATGAAAGTGCATTTGAAATAAATACATCATAATATCACAAACACTGTCAGATGAGAAGTTAATAAATATACCAGTGGTGCATGGAGTCCACTGGCTTCCACCACAAACCGCACTCTTGACCCGGATCCCACCAACCCACCGACCAGTATGCGCCCCATATTACATGATCCTTGGTCTGTGCAATGCAGCAACTTATAATTCCAATATAATGTCATATGAGATGCATTGATTGAGAACACATTGGGCTTCTTCTTTAGCCCCTAAAGTATTTTGTAAGATAGGTCAAAAGCTTGAAATGGCAGACATGGAATATCAATACTTCACCAATCCGTGTATATTTAATAAAGAGACTGAATGCTTAAAGATCCATAAGACTTTTCTAATCAAAGCGGCTTCAAGTAACACGACGTTGTGGAAAGTAAAGAGGTTAGCTCAAAGTATATGGTATCTAAAAATAAAGCAATGGAAATAACAAATATAATTATAAATGTGACTAAGAATTCAAATGTATTAAAATCATTATGCAATTCTAATTGAAATGACATTGAATGAATATAAATTTAATAAATGCGATAACTTACTTCAAGTTAACACGATGTTTAATTTAGAAAATGATTTGTCTATTGTTTAATATTTTAAGGGTGTAGCAAAGTCCAACAACTCAAATAGACGGTAGTAAGAAATGAAATCACGTGAGTGCTAGTTCTGGAAAAAGACGTAAATACGAATGAAGCGCTACTGTGAAAAGATCCTGTACGCGTCTGTGTGTTGAATGGGCAGGCAGTTTAAAGAGGCCAGGAGGGATGCGATTCAGCTGGTAGTGAAAATGGTGCTGCAACCTATCTTGTCTTGAATGAACAGGCAGTTTAAAGCTATTATAAAAGAGATCAAAATATATCTACAATGGCATTACATATGCCAGTTGCAAGTACCAATGGTAGATATCGCATTGAACACTACTCTTGGTCCCCCACAGGAGGTGTACTTTCATTTCCCGAGTGTACGTGAGACAGAGTTAGGTGAGATGATTGTCTTACGTGATTTCCGGCGATAACTTTGTTCCGGACACAAACACTCCTTCGTCTGTTGTGTGTAGTCGTCATTTTGAGAGTCCCGCACCGTAGTTGTGATCGTTTAATCGTGCACCACGGTTGCGAGGGCAGCTGTAGCAAGTCCAGGCATCGTAGGTTCGAACCTATCCTGAGTGTGGTTTTTCTACACTCTGTCCAGGCAAATGCCGGGATAGTACTTGACCAATGTTAGTAACGCACATGATAGGGACTTCTTTGCCTCTGATACCTACGAAGATATCCAATTAACTACGGAATCAACCGTCCGGTGAATCTTTTCATCATATCTCCTCCCTTCTGCACGAGGTCATAAAGGAGGCAGGGTGTGTGTAGCCCCACCACTGGAGGTGCTACACCCTCAAGGGCTCACGGCTGTTGAGTTTGGGAGAATACCTGAGCCGGATCTTTTTTTCCCCTTTTTCCAGTGATTCTGGGGTGGTCTCTCTCCTATTTCCTTCCTATCTGCCTTTCATGGCACACCTTACCAAATCCCTCCATTCTAAGTTTTTGAGGGTTGAGAGCATTTCATTTACTCGCATTTTATTTCCCTTATTCCTTCATTTTTGTCCTATTGTACTCCTAATCCGTAATTTGGTTGTAAGTTGTAGTTATTTTTAGTTCTAGTGTTCATTTTATCATCGTTCTTCATTTTCATCCCAAAGAATTAAGAGGCCTATAACCTCCATGTTAGGCCCTTTAACATCAACTATCATCATCAAATTACAATTTCAGCAATATCTCTTTCGACAATGAAAACTGAAAGTCTGGTTTAAGTTGCATTCACAGTGGAAAGAATTTATTGCATGAAATGTTTGGATTGCATTTCTCAGAACTGTAATCCCCTCCACTCATTAGCCTGACCGCAGCAGCGGTCTTCCCAGCGTCATTGCAGAGAAATTGGTATCTCCGATTACGAATACTATTGCGGAAGCCGAACTATCGGTTGCTTCCAAATAACTTCTGTACTAACCACTCAGCAGGAAAGTTCATTAAGTTTTATATAAATCGAGTGAACCTAATGGAATTCTATTTTAATAAGGTGCAAAGGTATGTTTAGTTTCTGTCATTTATTATCACGCTATTGTATTTTGTGGCCGGCCACGTGGTGATGGGGTAGCGTGCCTACCTCTCACCCAGAGGCCCCGTGTTCGATTCCCGGCTCCGTCAAGGATTTTAGAAACTGACGTGAGGGCTGGAACGGGGTGCACTCAGCCTCGGGAGGACAATTGAGTAGCTGTCTGACAGTGAGGCAACGCCCCAATCACGAAAACCAAGATTAACGGCCGAGGGAACCCGATGCGCTGATCACGCATCACCCCAATATCTGAAGGCTAAATGGCTGGGCAGCGGTCGCTTGGTAGGCCTATGTCCTTCATGGGCTGTAGTGCCAGGGGTTATTATTATTATATAATTTTGTGATGTATTTTGCATTTTGATATTGCGGAAATTATATTTACAAATAGTGTGAAGTTTTTGTTATGCTATACTGGGTTGACAGTGCTGTGTGAGCATTTGAGTAACTAACGGGATTTGATGTAAAGTACCTTATTTTCTATACCGGTAGTACAGAGCGCAACTGGCATCCAGTCGGCCGTGTCTCGACTTGAGCTATGTTGCCCTGGAAACGATCTGACTTGGCATTCCTTCATGAGTATCTTTTATGAATTTGTTAGCCTTTACTCGAGTGCAAAAGGGCCGAAATCAGAAGAATGAGAAAGACTATCGAAAATTCATGTAGGCAGCCGTTCCTTCTGGGTCCTAAACTATGTGTATGCAAAATTTGGTTGAGATTGGTAGAACGGTGTAGATTTGTATACGGAACCAATATACATACATACCCACATACATATATACAGACTTTCACTTTTATATATAAGACTAGCTGAAGTACCCGTTCTTCGAAAAGCTTTTAGTACTTGCTGGCCTAAATCATTAATATATATAATCACACATTCCTAATGTAGTTATGTTATTTCCATGTTACCAACTACATGTGTATACTACATCCATTTTCACTCACCAAATTATTAATCAGAGGTAGGAAAGTGAAAATCCTTAGCCTGCTTTCAGTCGACCGATTGGGTCAGGAAATGGGATGAATGAAATCCCCATCTAACAGCAAGGATATGAACTGTGCCGGCTGCCGAAACCTGTCGCACTCCCCTGGGGCAATGATTAAATGAATGACGGATGAAATGAAATGATAGTGGAGATTGTTGCTGGAATGAAAATGTGACAGGGAAAACCTGAGTACCTGGAGGAAAGCCTGTCTGTCTCCGCTTTGTAGGTGAGATAGTGCGTTGACAGAATATATTGGAAATAAATATCAGCTTATATGTATTAAAAGTTAAATAACCTGTCTTAAATATTGAACACCTATCGTTTAACCTTTTCATACTATATTTAAACATATAAACATTATGCTAAAAATACATCAAACTTGATAGCAATTATCATATCCACAATGAGTAATATTGCGGAAAGTACGTACCGTCATGATAAAGAGTAACAGTAACGGAACAAACTTCAATCATCCCAAGTAATAATAACAAAAACAAATTAATCACAGAAATAAATTCTAAGTTTATGCCGTGACTTGTGCGAGATTACGCCTAGTAACTCCAAGATGGTTCATCAGCGGGCTCTTTTGGTTTATTTGTGAACTACCAAAGGAGTAGCAAATTTTGCGATACCTCAATTCTTATTTAGAACACCTCAGCTACTATACTGCGGGTGCTAAACGCTAAAACAGTCTTTCACCTCCCTATAAAGGCTTCCAAAATGATTGTATATTGAATTTCAGGGCCATGCAATTAAAACTCAGCAACTTTTTGAGGTTTACGCCGTGTTTTGTGCGTTTTTTATTGGCCGTGAAAGTCAAAATACCTACTTTATTGAAATAAATTTGCCCAGTTCTGCAGTAAGATTAAAACACTAATGTGACAGTCGTTAGTCTCCGACACATTCGTCTGTTAATTTGGGTTTCTGATTATGGTAAAAAACGACAAAAAGCAGATAAGTATTGGGCAACTGAAATATTCATTTAACGAAAAACAAATCGATAAAAAAGATGAAAGCATACCGTGCTAAGTAAAATTAGACTAAAAATCACGTCTAGTTTCGGACCCTACAAACTACCTATATAAATAAAACAGTTCATGTAGAGACTAACATAGACTAACATCGCTCGGCGTTGACTGTGTTTTAAAATACATATTTAGGTTTTACTCGCTAACCGTTGGAGATACACGAAAAGTGATAAGGCCCTTTCGGGCAGAAAATTAAATTTTGAAGCTCGTAGTGCCATCAAAAGTTTGCTATTAATTAGCGTTCTCTTTTTATTAGAAATGGAAATATAAAAATAGTCGCCATTTTTAAATAGTGCAAAATATCGAAATCAAAAGTAGCCTATATGTAAGCCTGGTAAATCAGCTACATCCATGCAAAATTTAATTTAAATCGGACCAGTGGTTCTTGCGTGATTGAGTAACAGACAGACACACAGACAGACACACAGACACACACCATCTCATTTTTATATATTAGTATGATATCACTCTGAAATTTTGTATGGTGGTAAAGGACACTACTAAACGTTTACCTAAGTGATATGTAGAACCCAGTTAAGTACAAAACGAACATGGCAGCCAAGCAAAGTTGAAACATTTAAACAGACTATTCTGGCGATTTAGCCATCCGAGCGCCGTTAACCAAGGTACAGCAATTGTTTATATACTTTGTAATGTACTGGCATTTAATTTAGTTCAATTGTTCACATAACCTCAAGGTGGTGGCTGTGCGAAATATTAAATTTAAGTCTTTGTCTCTTGTGTTCTGATCACGCAATCGAAGTCAACGTTTGAACAATGAACGTACACGACAATTCTCAAATAATAGTACATAACTCCATGGCCTACATATAAAACAATCCAACATGGCGACCATCCGAAATATTTAGACGGTCCTCAATGTCTGTCAATCTATGACAGCAATCCAACTGAGATTTTGTATGTTAATAAATGCTATACACATAAGTTCACCTATGGGTCTTTCAATAACTTGGTGAGGACAAATCCAACATGGCGGTGATGCGAAATTTAAATATTTAAATAGACGTTTCTCCCTATATAACCCTCCGAGCGCAGTGAAACGTGGCACGGTAAATGCTTATACAAATTTTAATTCACTGACATCTAATTTATTTCAATTGTTTACATAACCACTAGATGGTGGCTGTGCGAAATTTTAAAATCTCGTTTTTCATTTCTTGTGTCCTAATCATGCGATTGAAGTTTGAATTATACACCTACGAAATAATCTACATGTAATAGTAAATAACTCTATGTCCTACATATATAAGAAATAAAACTCCAACATGTCGACCATCCGAAATATTTAGACGATTCTCAATATCAATGAATCTATTATAGCAATCATACTGAAAATTTTATGTTGATGGAGGTTATTGGCATAAGTAGGATGTATAAAATAGGCTATTTAGTTCTTCATGGAACTACTTGTTTTCAAAGTGTTATCATTTTTCAATAAATTAGTTAGTTGTGTTGTTTATTCATGATAGATGCCAATCCTAGCACAAGATCCTCATAAGGTATTGCCAACTATGGATGAACGTAACACGACCCGAACTGAGTTGCCGAGCAAATAAGACACATATAACCAATAATGTTGAAATGTTGGAATGGGTATAATAATTATACAATTATTGTTTCTTTCCTGCCTTGCCGCTGACAGCCAGCAGTACGCGGCACGTCGCTCTGGCATTGAGCACTTAAGCCCCGACCAGCAGGCTTTGTGAGACCCGTTGACCATTCCAAACGTCATCCTATACACCCTGTAAATTATAGCATGTGTTCTATAATATACAGGTTGTAAGCACTGTTACTAAGAATCAACATAAACAATCAATATCCTTTTTAGTGCAAACTTTGACTCATACTTACGTGGCAATTAGTGACATGGTTGTTGGGAATATCTCCATTTTTCTTCCTCCCATGAGGTAATCTTCTGCTGTAACCTGTTTGGCGTAAAATCCATAGTAGATACCTATTGCAATACATATTAACAACATAACCACGAACACCGAATAATCTGCCACCCCAAATGTTCTGTTGGCAAGAGCAAGTTCTTCCGATCCAGAAGGAATCATGACTTGAGAACTTTGGAGTGAGTATCTGAGAAAAACCTCCACTAAACTATTAAATATATTCAGTATATATCCTGTAAAGTTCAGTATATTGCATCAACTAAAAACTCCACTAGAAATGAAAAGCTATGCAGTGAAACATTGTCCATTATCTATCTCCTAGTCTCAGTGACTGGTAAGAAGCGACGTTTCGTGTACTAAGGCTGTGTCAACGTGACTACTGTCTTGATATGCAAGTGAAGAATGCCTTTAAAGAGGTAGCTACAACGCAAGAAATGCTAAGGCAAGGACAACTCGAAGATAAGTGGTCATATAATCTGAAAATGAATCCATTGTTTCTAGACGTTAAAAGGTGAAAGGTGCAAACTCTATTGGTACTTCGAATGACCTCAAGGTTAGTTGATGATAAGAGCTTATTTAAGTTTGGTTACACTAAACTCTAGTTTATAACTTGTTATTATCTTCCCATGTCATTATTACCATTGAGATAGCAATAATGTGAAATTTCACGTACTTTGGCTCGGCTAATAGCGTAGCGAAGGGATTCCTAGCTCCCATGATGTATAGAGTACAATTAGAGCACCTTGTGCCTAGTATTCGTGGCTGTCACCCCTGAGGTCTGGGTTCGAACTAAGGACAGATGGGTGCTATTCTCACATTAACCATCCTAGAAGTGTTTTCCCGTGGGTTCGTGCTTCTACTCCAAGCAAATTATGGTATGGTATCTAATTAAAGGTCACGGCTCTCTCTTACTCAAATACTATTCACAGTGCTTCGGTGGCGTAGTTGGTAGAATGCTGAACTGCTGTGCCCATGATCGCGAGTTCAAACCCGGCTGAAGTCGACATATTAATTAAGAGCGTTAAAATCCTTCAGTATGCCTTCCTTCGGAAGGGAAGTAAAGCCGGCGGTCCCATGTCATAGATTTATGGCCTGTAAAAGATCCTTCCACTAACTAAACTTGTGTGAAGAAAATTTCTAGGTTATATTTCGTAGAAACGCTCTATCAAAGTTACAACAATTATTACTAGGTGTCAGTGACTTATGGTAGCGACAGTTGGAACTACTTGAATAGGACTTGTATCCCACCCCTTGGGTGTCCGCTTGATGCAGCTACAGCCTCTGGCGAACAGAATATATCCTCGGACACTCCCAGCAATAAAAGCCATATGCTGAATAAATAAATAACAACTATTCCCAATTATAAATACACACACTAGAACAGCCATCACAATAACACAGGTTAACATACATATTTCGCAAACAAATCCATGTACAGAGGAAGTCAAATTATTTTAGATTTTGTTTATAAATATACCCCCAGCGTTTCGCGTTCATTAAAGAGAGGTTGATGAAGAAAGAATGGATAATTAACATTTTTATCTGCTTGTTATGTTAACTTGCTCTTAAATTGGAAACGACATGGTGTTTTTTCGTGTACGTATCAATTACAGCAGGGATACCCAACATTTTTAAAATCATGACACACATAATGTTTTTTTTTCTTTTACTGCTTAAAGTTATGTTTCTTCCAAGGATTTGCACATTAAGGAAAACTCTTCTCTCTAAAGAAATTGTTTGAAAAAGAGTTCTTTGAAATATCATACAGAAATAATGTTTAAATGTAAACTTATTTTTTGTATTTAGTGAGGAATTGAGGAGAGCCTCCGTGGCTTAGGCAGCAGCACGCCGGCCTCTCACCGCTGGGTCCTTGGTTCAAATCCCGGTCACTCCATGTGAGATCTGTGCTGGACAAAACGGAGGCAGACAGGTTTTTCTCCGGGTACTCCGGGTTTCCCTGTCACAATTTCATTCCAGAAACACTCTCCACTATCATTTCATTTCAACTGTCATTCATTTAATCATTGCCCCAGAGGAGTGCGACAGGCTTCGGCAGCCGGCACACTTCATATCCTCGCCGCTAGATGGGGGTTTCATTCATTCATTCCATTCCTGACCCGGTCGGAGACTGGAAACAGGCTGTGGATTTTCAGTGAGGAATTGAGTAGCACTAGTAAATCCACCCTTATGTCCGTAGGACCAAGAAAAATTGTACCCGTAGGGGCATGTAACCCTGAAGTTGGGAACTGTGTGACAACCACGTAGTTCCTTCACAGTTGGCCCCCACACTCTTTCACATCTCACAGCACACGCGATGGTCAGCAGTTTCCACGTCGGTTACTCGCGATAGTGCTACTTGTCCATCACAATACACTTTCACCATAAACCAATAACGTTCTTGCCCTTTGTGTCCAAAGTTGCAGGATCGAATCCTGTTGCATTCAGTTGGCATTTGAGAGTGTGCGTGAGGGAGCCGTTCCAATTGATTTACTGGCATGTTGATGATCCCCTTTGGGGTGAAATTGTGGCACCCCACCATCTCTAAATGCCACAGCAGTTAAAAGGGACAGAAATTATTATTATTAACGTAGATAGGCCAACTAATATATATATCCTACATTCATCTTATGAAATATATAGTAGTTTTAAGAGATCATATTTTGTTCGTAAGTGTTCATGTGTGTTTGTTCCTTAATATGTCTTGATTGTCTGGAGCGATTACAATGTAACTTGGCAAGGACATTATTTCTATGTCGTTCAACCTCCACCAAGCCTTTTAAATTTGAAAAAGTGTCATCAAACCAACATGGTAACCTTGCAAAATATTTCATCGGCTTTCAGCATCTCAAAAACTATTACAGTACTGTATTAAAACTAAGTTTTATACGATGATAGAGACAACTAATCTAAGTTCACGAATGTGATGTTCAAAACCGTGATAAGCACAGAACACCTTGGTGGCCTCCGGAAGTGCACATATTTAAATGAGCTTTTCTCGTGACTTATTTATTCGACCCCAGGGAAACATGGCATTATTATCATTTATTTAAATCTCATGATAATGGCATTTGATATAGCCTAGTTCAATTGTTTTGAAAAATTCAAGATGGTGGCCACACCAACTTGAAAAGTATGTTTCTATTTCTTCTATCTTAATGAAGCAATTTAAGTGACAATATGTAGGCTATAACGTACTGTATCAGTAAATCCGGAAAGTAGCATGTTGGAATATCCATTGCCCCAACTGGATCGCCTATTTCTAACAGCACCGGCAAATTACTACATTAGAATTCGCTCCAACATGGTCTTTAGGGATTTACATACAGCAGTTATTGTGGATAAACAGCAAACTACACGGGGCACACTTACCTTTACTTACGTGTCTCGGGGACTGGGAACTCAGCTTCGCCTACAATACATCCACAATACTCTAATCCTTATATTTAAAAATGAACCACACGTCAACGACGAAAGATAACGAACTGAGTAAATTTATTAACAAGAGTAAACTAATCTAGTATAAACAAAATAACAATAAACTATTCTAAACAACAAAGAATGATAGCCTATTGGAACAACAAGAAGAACCAATAAAAAGTTGATCGAGTTATTTCTTAACAAAAACAAAGCAAAGCCAACTCCGTACAGGCCATGGAGGCTCTGGGAGTAGTAGAGGTTTCCACCTTTTGTGACATCGTCACTAGATTGGATGGAGTTGTCAGCTCCATGCCCGACCGTCTTTGCTCCCAGGAATTACCCTGGTACTCATTTATGGTGTAGGCTGAGTGAACCCCAAGGCTATGTGCGTTTCCGAAAGTGGTAGTTTTGTTTCTAAAATCCACTACCTGGGTGGAGATCGAACCCACTTCCTTTCAGTCAGAAGGTCAGCCTCTAGCGACTGCGCCAAGCAGCCCCCTCTATTACCATTTAACGCTAGATAAATAAGTAAAGCCTATAATTATGACAGCCTTATCTTAAAGACGGAAACTCTTCGTGTGGAAAGCGTGGAGTCAGTTTATACAGATAAGCTTCGGGACATGCGGATTTACAACCGTAGCGTGCCACAAATGATTTGTCGTATCTGCATATTGAAATTATTTAAAAGATAATATTGTATACAAAGTCGCCTCCGTAGCGTAGCATGGTTAGCTGCCACCCTGGAGGTCCTGGGTTCGATTCCCGGTTCTGCAACGAAATTTGAATAGCGGTATGAGGACGGGGTCCAATCAGCCTCGGGTGGCCCAAATGAGTACAGGGGGTTCGATTCGCACCTCAGCCATCGTCGAAGTGTTTTTTCGTGGTTTCCAACTTCGTCATCGGGCAAATGCCGGGATGGCACCTCAAGGCCACCTCCTTCCCCTCCCTTCCCATCCCTCATGAGCCGCCTGTTCGCTTTGCAAGTGAGGCTACCTGGGCGAGGTGATAGTTGTATCCACTCCGACCAGATGTTCCAAGCTCTAGGACACTGTCTATAGAGGCGGTAGTGGTGAGTTCCCTCGATGAGGCCGCGGGAAACACCAACCTGAAGGGTAAAATCGATTTAAAAAGAAAGAAAAATTGCTTACATATATGTTACTTCATCGATCACTCATCCTATAGTTGAAAATTAACAAACACCTGAGTCCAACAGGATTTAGCCAATCAGAAAAAATTACGAGCCTTACAGCAGTCGCATATGATGTGTAATATCTGACATGTTATTCGAATAATTGCATATTACTTACTCGCATTTTTAAGAATGAACTCATAGTGCTACCTTGGGCCAGAAAACATGTAGGATTCCTTCGTGTTATTACCATCGGTAAGTTCTCATTACTATTAGTTCTGCAATAACTACTCGTAAAACTCCAGTGACAAATCCTTTCAGCAAATATGATATAATAGTGCTGTATATTTGCCGACAGTACCTCGAGTGCTCACATTACATAAGAATACAGCAAAAGTAGTAAGATTTAATATATCATAATAGTTTTCAGCAAATATGATAATAATGAATATTTTCACACCAAAGAACGACAACTTGAAGGTGATTTATTGTAGGAATATCTGTAATGGCGCCTCCAAACCTTGAGCTAAACCGTATGCGATTTACATTCCACATAGCCACATGGCCAACAGTACGTCGTTGTACCAATCTCTGCCACCGCGCACTACTTGTAAAACTCCTGTGTCAAATCCTTTCAGCAAATATGATATAAAGGATATTTTCACACCAAAGAACGACAACTTTAATGGGGCCTCCAAACCTTGAATAAACCGTATGCTATATACATTACATATAGTGCTGTATTTTGATCGACAGTGCCTCGAGTGCTTACATTAAATAAGAACACAGCAAAAGTAGTAAGTAGTAAGATTTAAGAAATCATTGTTTTCAGCAAATATGATTTAATGAATATTTTCACACCAAAGAACGACAGTTTGAAGATGATTTATTGTAGGAATATCTGTAATGGCGCCTCCAAACCTTGAGGTAACCCGTACGCGATTTACATTACACATAGCAACATGGCCAAGAGTACATCGTTGTACCAATCTCTGCCACCGCGCGCTACTTGTAAAACTCCTGTGCCAAATCCTTTCAGCAAATATGATATAAAAAATATTTTCACACCAAAGAACGACAACTTGAAGATGATTTATTGTAGGAATTTCTTTAATGAGGCCTCCAAACCTTGAAGTAAACCGTATGCTATATACATTACACATAGTGCTGTATTTTGGCCGAAGGTACCTCGAGTGCTAACATTAAATACGAACACATCAAAAGTAGTAAGATTTAATAATACATAATTGTTTTCAGCAAATATGATTTAATGAATATTTTCACACCAAAGAACGACAGTTTGAAGATGATTTATTGTAGGAATATCTGTATTGGCGCCGCCAAACCTTGAGGAAAACCGTATGCGATTTACATTCCACATAGCCACATGGCCAACAGTACGTCGTTTTACTAATCTCTGCCACCGTGCGCTACTTGTAAAACTCCTGTGACAAATCCTTTCAGCAAATAATGATATAATGAATATTTTCACACCAAAGAACGACAACTTATGATGATTTATTGTAGGAATTTCTTTAATGGGGCCTTGAAACCTTGAAGTAAACCATATGCTATATACATTACACATAGTGCTGTATTTTGGCCGACAGTACCTCGAGTGCTTACATTAAATAAAAACACAGCAAAAGTAGTAAGATTTAATAAATCATAATTGTTTTCAGCAAATATGATTTAATGAATATTTTCACACCAAATAACGACAGTTTGAAGTTGATTTATTGTAGGAATATCTGTAATGGGGCCCCCAAACCTTGAAGTAAACCGTATACGATATACATTCCACATAGCCACATGGCCGACAGTACCAATCATCGCCACCGCGCGCGCTGATTGTTTCCGTCTCATCCATTTCCGATTCATTGTTTCCGTCCCATCCAATTCCGTTTCTTAATTCAAAATCACCCCCACAAAAAATATACAGTTACCGAGTGGAAAGATGTTACACATCAACAAGATGTTCAGTAAAGAACATATATCCTACTTTCTCCTAAATGCATGGGTATCGTTATAACTCTTTGTCCTTTTCAAGGAGTATAATTGAATGTTGGTTGTAGTAGCTTGTTGAAATACAACGTGCTATAGGGATATTAAACATGAATATGAGGTGCCCTTTGCTAGTGCTACCTCTGTAAAAAAATTCATTCAATTCGGTCTCACGGTGTTTGAATTGATCTGGGGAATGGATTTGCACACATACATGTCCGCTATTTGCAAACTATTGGGCTGATAACCTTGTAGTCAGTCATAAGATGCTTTCCACAAAAAGGCATGTTGTTGCAAAATCCGGTAGAGATCAAATTATTAGGATGGTCGAAATTTGATTTAAGCTTTTAACATTTGGGTGGCCGTCATTCCGTTTCCGTCAAGATCGCGGCGATATAAAACATGACACTGAGGTGCCTTTTCCTAGTGCTACCTCTGTACCAAATTTAGTTCAATTCGGTTTCACCGTGTTTGAATTGATAGGGGGAATCAATTTGCACACATACTTGGCCACCATCTGCAAACTATTGGGCTGATGATCTAGCAGTTTGGTCAGAATATGCTTCCCACATAAAGATTTGTTGTTGCAAAATTTGGTAGAGACTAGATTATTAGGTTGGTCTTAATTATATTTTAGCCTTTAACATTTGGGTGGCAACGATTACGTTTCCGTCAAGATGGCGGTGATATAAAACATGACACTGAGGTGGCATTTTCAAGTGCTACCTCTGTACCAAATGTCGTTCCATTCGGTTTCACCGTGTTCGAATTAATAGGGGTAATCAATTTTGACACAAAGATGGCCGCCTTCCGCAAACTATTAGGCTAATGACCTATTAGATTTGTCAAAGGATGCTTCTTCCATAAAGGTATGTTGTTGAAAAATTTGGTGGAGATCGGATGATTAGGTTAGTCGTAATTTGATTTAAGCTTTGAACATTTGGGTGGCCGCAATTACGTTTGCGTCAAGATGGCGGCGATATAAGACATGACACTGGGGTGCCCTTTGCTAGTGCTACCTCTGTACCAAATTTCATTCCATTCGGTCTCACCGTGTTCGAATTAATAGGGGTAATCGATTTTGACACAAAGATGGCCGCCATCCGCAAACTCTTAGGCTAATGACCTATTAGATTTGTCAAAGAATGCTCCCTCCACAAAGGTATGTTGTTGCAAAATTTGGTAGAGATCGGATGATTAGGTTAGTCGTAATTTGATTTAAGCTTTGAACATTTGGGTGGCCGCAATTACGTTTGCGTCAAGATGGCGGCGATATAAGACATGACACTGGGGTGCCCTTTGCTAGTGCTACCTCTGTACCAAATTTCATTCCATTCGGTTTCACCGTGTTCGAATTAATAGGGGCAATCTATTTTCACACAAAGATGACCGCCATCCGCAAACTATTAGGCTGATGACCAATTAGTTTGGTCAAAGGATGCTGCCTTCATAAAGGTATGTTGTTGCAAAATTTGGTAGAGATCGGATGATTAGGTTAGTCGTAATTTGATTAAAGCTTTGAACATTTGTGTGGCCGCCATTACGTTTCCGTCAAGATGGCGGCGATATAAAACATGACACTGAGGTGTCCTCTGCTAGTGCTACCTTTGTACCAAATTTCGTTCAATTTGCGCTCACCGTGTTCGAATTGATAGGGGGGGACAGACATTCAGAGTACTCACACTCACACACAAACACACAGACTCACACACACACATACACACACACACACAGACAGACACACTTTTTTCCGCCCTGTAGTGATCTCATAAGTCTACTTTCATTTTTTGCAAAAATCGAAAGTAGGCTAAAAATCAAGCAAAACAAGATGTTCAGTAAAGAACATATAGCCTACTTTCTCCTAAATGCATGGGTATTGTTACAACTCTTTGTCCTTTTCAAGGAGTATAATTGAATGTTGGTTGTAGTAGCTTGTTGAAATACAACGTGCTATAGGGATATTAAACATGAATATAAGGTGCCCTTTGCTAGTGCTACCTCTGTAAAAAAAATCATTCAATTCGGTTTCACCGTGTTTGAATTGATCTGGGGAATGGATTTGCACACATACATGGCCGCTATTTGCAAACTATTGGGCTGATGACCTTGTAGTCAGTCATAAGATGCTTTCCTCAAAAAGGCATGTTGTTGCAAAAGCCGGTAGAGATCAAATTATTAGGATGGTCGAAATTTGATTTAAGCTTTTAACATTTGAGTGGCCGTCATTCCGTTTCCGTCAAGATCGCGGCGATATAAAACATGACACTGAGGTGCCTCTTGCTAGTGCTACCTCTGTACCAAATTTCATTCCGTTCGGTTTCACCGTGTTCGAATTAATAGGGGTAATCGATTTTTACACAAAGATGGCCGCCATCCGCAAACTATTAGGCTAATGACCTATTAGATTTGTCAAAGGATGCTTCCTCCATAAAGGTATGTTGTTGCAAAATTTGGTAGAGATCGGATGCTTAGGTTAGTCGTAATTTGATTTAAGCTTTGAACAGATGTGTGGCCGCCATTACGTTTCCGTCAAGATGGCGGTGATATAAAACATGACACTGAGGTGCCCTTTCCTAATGCTACCTCTGTACCAAATTTCATTCCATTCGGTTTCACCGTGTTCGAATTAATAGGGGTAATCGATTTTGACACGAAGAAGGCCGCCATCCGCAAAATATTAGGCTAATAACCTATTAGATTTGTCAAAGGATGCTCCCTCCCCAAAGGTATGTTGTTGCAAAATTTGGTGGATATCGGATGATTAGGTTAGTCGTAATTTGATTTAAGCTTTGAACATTTGGGTGGCCGCAATTACGTTTCCGTCAATATGGCGGCGATATAAAACATGACACTGCGGTGCCCTTTGCTAGTGCTACCTCTGTACCAAATTTCGTTCCTTTCGGTTTCACCGTGTTCGAATTAATAGGGGCAATCCATTTTCACACAAAGATGACCGCTATCCGCAAACTATTAGGCTGATGGCCAATTAGTTTGGTCAAAGGATGCTGCCTTCATAAAGATATGTTGTTGCAAAATTTGGTAGAGATCGGATGATTAGGTTACTCGTAATTTGATTTAAGCTTTGAACATTTGTGTGGCCGCCATTACGTTTCCATCAAGACGGCGACATAAACATGACACTGAGGGGTCCTTTGCTAGTGCTACCTTTGTACAAAATTTCGTTTAATTTGCGCTCACCGTGTTCGAATTGATAGGGGGGGACAGACATTCAGAGTACACACACTCACACACACACACACAGACAGACTCACACACACACATACACACACACAGACAGACATACTTTTTTTCGCCCTGTAGTGATCTCATAAGTCTACTTTCATTTTTTGCAAAAATCGAAAGTAGGCTAAAAATCAAGCAAAACAAGATGTTCAGTAAAGAACATATAGCCTACTTTCTCCTAAATGCATGCGTATTGTTACAACTCTTTGTCCTTTTCAAGGAGTATAAATGAATGTTGGTTGTAGTAGCTTGTTGAAATACAACGTGCTATAGGGATATTAAACATGAATATGAGGTGCCCTTTGCTAGTGCAACCTCTGTAAAAAAATTCATTCAATTCGGTTTCACCGTGTTTGAATTGATCTGGGGAATGGATTTGCACACATACATGGCCGCTATTTGTAAACTATTGGGCTGATGACCTTGTAGTCAGTCATAAGATGCTTTCCACAAAAAGGCATGTTGTTGCAAAAGCCGGTAGAGATCAAATTATTAGGATGGTCGAAATTTGATTTAAGCTTTTAACATTTGGGTGGCCGTCATTCCGTTTCCGTCAAGATCGCGGCGATATAAAACATGACACTGAGGTGCCTTTTGCTAGTGCTACCTCTGTACCAAATTTCGTGCCATTCGGTTTCACCGTGTTCGAATTAATAGGGGGAATCGATTTTCACACAAAGATTGCCGCCATCCGCAAAATATTAGGCTAATGACCTATTAGTTTGGTCAAAGGATGCTCCCTCCATAATGGTATGTTGATGCAAAATTTGGTAGAGATCGGATGATTAGGTTAATCGTAATTCGATTAAAGCTTTGAATATTTGTGTGGCCGCCATTACGTTTCCGTCAAGATGGCGGCGATATAAAACATGACACTGGGGTGCCCTTTGCTAGTACTACCTCTGTACCAAATTTCGTTCCATTCGGTTTCACCGTGTTAGAATTAATAGGGGTAATCGATTTTAACACAAAGATGGCCGCCATCCGCAAACTCTTAGGCTAATGACCTAATAGTTTGGTCAAAGGATGTTCCCTCCATAATGGTATGTTGATGCAAAATTTGGTAGAGATAGGATGATTAGGTTAATCGTAATTTGAATTAAGCTTTGAACATTTGTGTGGCCGCCATTACGTTTCCGTCAATATGGCGGCGATATAAAACATGACACTGAGGTGTCCTTTGCTAGTGCTACCTTTGTACCTAATTTCGTTCAATTTGCGCTCACCGTGTTCGAATTGATAGGGGGGACAGACATTCAGAGTACACACACTCACACACACACACACACACACACAGACTCACACAAACTCAGACATACTCACTTTTTTTCGCCCTGTAGTGATCTCATAAGTCTACTTTCATTTTTTGCAAAAATCTAAAGTAGGCAAAAAATACAACTCTGTTAGGAGTCCCACTTTCTTCCCTTTTTAAACAAGATGTTAAGTAAAGAACATATAGCCTACTTTCTCCTAATTGCATGGGTATTGTTATAACTCTTTGTCCTTTTCAAGGAGTATAATTGAATGTTGGTTGTAGTAGATTGTTGAAATACAACGTGCTATAGGGATATTAAACATTAATATGCGGTGCCCCTTGCTAGTGCTACCTCTGTAAAAAAATTCATTCAATTCGGTTTCACGGTGTTTGAATTGATCTGGGGAATGGATTTGCACACATACATGGCCGCTATTTGCAAACTATTGGGCTGATGACCTTGTAGTCAGTCATAAGATGCTTTCCACAAAAAGGCATGTTGTTGCAAAAACCGGTCGAGATCAAATTATTAGGATGGTCGAAATTCGATTTAAGCTTTTAACATTGGGTGGCCGTCATTCCGTTTCCGTCAAGATGGCGGCGATATAAAACATGACACTGAGGTGCCTTTTGCTAGTGCTACCTCTGTACCAAATTTCTTTCAATTCGCTTTCAACATGTTTGAATTGATAGGGGGAATCAATATGCACTCATACTTGGACACCATCTGCAAATTATTAGGGCTGATGATCTAGCAGCTTGGTCAGAATATGCTACCCACATAAAGATTTGTTGTTGCAAAATTTGGTAGAGACTAGATTATTTGGTTGGTCGTAATTAAGTTTTAGCCTTTAACATTTGGGTGGCCGCGATTACGTTTCCGTCAAGATGGCGGTGATATAAAACATGACACTGAGGTGGCCTTTTCTAGTGCTACCTCTGTACCAAATTTCGTTCCATTCGGTTTCACCGTGTTCGAATTAAAAGGGGGAATCGATTTTCCCACAAAGATGGCCGCCATACGCAAAATATTAGGCTAATGACCTATTAGTTTGGTCAAAGGATGCTCCCTCCATAATGGTATGTTGATGCAAAATTTGGTAGAGATCGGATGATTAGTTTAATCGTAATTTGATTTAAGCTTTGAATATTTGTGTGGCCGCCATTACGTTTCCGTCAAGATGGCGGCGAAATAAAACATGACACTGAGGTGCCCTTTGCTAGTGCTACCTTTGTACAAAATTTCGTTTAATTTGCGCTCACCGTGTTCGAATTGATAAGGGGGACAGACATTCAGAGTACACACACTCACACACACACACACACACACACAGACAGACTCACACACACACATACACACACACAGACAGACACACTTTTTTTCGCCCTGTAGTGATCTCATAAGTCTACTTTCATTTTTTGCAAAAATCGAAAGTAGGCTAAAAATTAAGCAAAACAAGATGTTCAGTAAAGAACATATAGCCTACTTTCTCCTAAATGCATGGGTATTGTTACAACTCTTTGTCCTTTTCAAGGAGTATAATTGAATGTTGGTTGTAGTAGCTTGTTGAAATACAACGTGCTATAGGGATATTAAACATGAATATGAGGTGCCCTTTGCTAGTGCTACCTCTGTAAAGAAATTCATTCAATTCGGTTTCACCGTGTTTGAATTGATCTGGGGAATGGATTTGCACACATACATGGCCGCTATTTGCAAACTATTGGGCTGATGACCTTGTAGTTAGTCATAAGATGCTTTCCACAAAAAGGCATGTTGTTGCAAAAGCCGGTAGAGATCAAATTATTAGGATGGTCGAAATTTGATTTAAGCTTTTAACATTTGGGTGGCCGTCATTCCGTTTCCGTCAAGATCGCGGCGATATAAAACATGACACTGAGGTGCCTTTTGCTAGTGCTACCTCTGTACCAAATTTCGTGCCATTCGGTTTCACCGTGTTCGAATTAATAGGGGGAATCGATTTTCACACAAAGATTGCCGCCATCCGCAGAATATTAGGCTAATGACCTATTAGTTTGGTCAAAGGATGCTCCCTCCATAATGGTATGTTGATGCAAAATTTGGTAGAGATCGGATGATTAGGTTAATCGTAATTCGATTAAAGCTTTGAATATTTGTGTGGCCGCCATTACGTTTCCGTCAAGATGGCGGCGATATAAAACATGACACAGGGGTGCCCTTTGCTAGTACTACCTCTGTACCAAAATTCGTTCCATTCGGTTTCACCGTGTTAAAATTAATAGGGTTAATCGATTTTGACACAAAGATGGCCGCCATCCGCAAACTCTTAGGCTAATGACCTAATAGTTTGGTCAAAGGATGTTCCCTCCATAATGGTATGTTGATGCAAAATTTGGTAGAGATAGGATGATTAGGTTAATCTTAATTTGAATTAAGCTTTGAACATTTGTGTGGCCGCCATTACGTTTCCGTCAATATGGCGGCGATATAAAACATGACACTGAGGTGTCCTTTGCTAGTGCTACCTTTGTACCTAATTTCGTTAAATTTGCGCTCACCGTGTTCGAATTGATAGGGGGGACAGACATTCAGAGTACACACACTCACACACACACACACACACACACAGACTCACACAAACTCAGACATACTCACTTTTTTTCGCCCTGTAGTGATCTCATAAGTCTACTTTCATTTTTTGCAAAAATCTAAAGTAGGCAAAAAATACAACTCTGTTAGGAGTCCCACTTTCTTCCCTTTTTAAACAAGATGTTAAGTAAAGAAGATATAGCCTACTTTCTCCTAATTGCATGGGTATTGTTATAACTCTTTGTCCTTTTCAAGGAGTATAATTGAATGTTGGTTGTAGTAGATTGTTGAAATACAACGTGCTATAGGGCTATTAAACATTAATATGCGGTGCCCCTTGCTAGTGCTACCTCTGTAAAAAAAATTCATTCAATTCGGTTTCACGGTGTTTGAATTGATCTGGGGAATGGATTTGCACACATACATGGCCGCTATTTGCAAACTATTGGGCTGATGACCTTGTAGTCAGTCATAAGATGCTTTCCACAAAAAGGCATGTTGTTGCAAAATCCGGTCGAGATCAAATTATTAGGATGGTCGAAATTCTATTTAAGCTTTTAACATTGGGTGGCCGTCATTCCGTTTCCGTCAAGATGGCGGCGATATAAAACATGACACTGAGGTGCCTTTTGCTAGTGCTACCTCTGTACCAAATTTCTTTCAATTCGCTTTCAACATGTTTGAATTGATAGGGGGAATCAATATGCACTCATACTTGGACACCATCTGCAAATTATTGGGCTGATGATCTAGCAGCTTGGTCAGAATATGCTACCCACATAATGATTTGTTGTTGCAAAATTTGGTAGAGACTAGATTATTTGGTTGGTCGTAATTACGTTTTAGCCTTTAACATTTGGGTGGCCGCGATTACGTTTCCGTCAAGATGGCGGTGATATAAAACATGACACTGAGGTGGCCTTTTCTAGTGCTACCTCTGTACCAAATTTCGTTCCATTCGGTTTCACCGTGTTCGAATTAAAAGGGGGAATCGATTTTCCCACAAAGATGGCCGCCATACGCAAAATATTAGGCTAATGACCTATTAGTTTGGTCAAAGGATGCTCCCTCCAAAATGGTATATTGATGCAAAATTTGGTAGAGATCGGATGATTAGGTTAATCGTAATTTGATTTAAGCTTTGGATATTTGTGTGGCCGCCATTACGTTTCCGTCAAGATGGCGGCGAAATAAAACATGACACTGAGGTGCCCTTTGCTAGTGCTACCTTTGTAAAAAATTTCGTTTAATTTGCGCTCACCGTGTTCGAATTGATAGGGGGGGACAGACATTCAGAGTACACACACTCACACACACACACACACACACACACACACAGACTCACACACACACATACACACACACAGACAGACACACTTTTTTTCGCCCTGTAGTGACCTCATAAGTCTACTTTCATTTTTTGCAAAAATCGAAAGTAGGCTAAAAATTAAGCAAAACAAGATGTTCAGTAAAGAACATATAGCCTACTTTCTCCTAAATGCATGGGTATTGTTACAACTCTTTGTACTTTTCAAGGAGTATAATTGAATGTTGGTTGTAGTAGCTTGTTGAAATACAACGTGCTATAGGGATATTAAACATGAATATGAGGTGCCCTTTGCTAGTGCTACCTCTGTAAAGAAATTCATTCAATTCGGTTTCACCGTGTTTGAATTGATCTGGGGAATGGATTTGCACACATACATGGCCGCTATTTGCAAACTATTAGTCTGATGACCTTGTAGTTAGTCATAAGATGCTTTCCACAAAAAGGCATGTTGTTGCAAAAGCCGGTAGAGATCAAATTATTAGGATGGTCGAAATTTGATTTAAGCTTTTAACATTTGGGTGGCCGTCATTCCGTTTCCGTCAAGATCGCGGCGATATAAAACATGACACTGAGGTGCCTTTTGCTAGTGCTACCTCTGTACCAAATTTCGTGCCATTCGGTTTCACCGAGTTCGAATTAATAGGGGGAATCGATTTTCACACAAAGATTGCCGCCATCCGCAGAATATTAGGCTAATGACCTATTAGTTTGGTAAAAGGATGCTCCCTCCATAATGGTATGTTGATGCAAAATTTGGTAGAGATCGGATGATTAGGTTAATCGTAATTCGATTAAAGCTTTGAATATTTGTGTGGCCGCCATTACGTTTCCGTCAAGATGGCGGCGATATAAAACATGACACTGAGGTGCCCTTTGCTAGTGCTACCTTTGTACAAAATTTCGTTTAATTTGCGCTCACCGTGTTCGAATTGATAGGGGGGACAGACATTCAGAGTACACACACTCACACACACACACACACACACACAGACAGACTCACACACACACATACACACACACAGACAGACACACTTTTTTTCGCCCTGTAGTGATCTCATAAGTCTACTTTTATTTTTTGCAAAAATCGAAAGTAGGCTAAAAATCAAGCAAAACAAGTTGTTCAGTAAAGAACATATAGCCTACTTTCTCCTAAATGCATGGGTATTGTTACAACTCTTTGTCCTTTTCAAGGAGTATAATTGAATGTTGGTTGTAGTAGCTTGTTGAAATACAACGTGCTATAGGGATATTAAACATGAATATGAGGTGCCCTTTGCTAGTGCTACCTCTGTAAAGAAATTCATTCAATTCGGTTTCACCGTGTTTGAATTGATCTGGGGAATGGATTTGCACACATACATGGCCGCTATTTGCAAACTATTAGTCTGATGACCTTGTAGTTAGTCATAAGATGCTTTCCACAAAAAGGCATGTTGTTGCAAAAGCCGGTAGAGATCAAATTATTAGGATGGTCGAAATTTGATTTAAGCTTTTAACATTTGGGTGGCCGTCATTCCGTTTCCGTCAAGATCGCGGCGATATAAAACATGACACTGAGGTGCCTTTTGCTAGTGCTACCTCTGTACCAAATTTCGTGCCATTCGGTTTCACCGAGTTCGAATTAATAGGGGGAATCGATTTTCACACAAAGATTGCCGCCATCCGCAGAATATTAGGCTAATGACCTATTAGTTTGGTAAAAGGATGCTCCCTCCATAATGGTATGTTGATGCAAACTTTGGTAGAGATCGGATGATTAGGTTAATCGTAATTCGATTAAAGCTTTGAATATTTGTGTGGCCGCCATTACGTTTCCGTCAAGATGGCGGCGATATAAAACATGACACTGAGGTGCCCTTTGCTAGTGCTACCTTTGTACAAAATTTCGTTTAATTTGCGCTCACCGTGTTCGAATTGATAGGGGGGACAGACATTCAGAGTACACACACTCACACACACACACACACACACACACAGACAGACTCACACACACACATACACACACACAGACAGACACACTTTTTTTCGCCCTGTAGTGATCTCATAAGTCTACTTTCATTTTTTGCAAAAATCGAAAGTAGGCTAAAAATCAAGCAAAACAAGTTGTTCAGTAAAGAACATATAGCCTACTTTCTCCTAAATGCATGGGTATTGTTACAACTCTTTGTCCTTTTCAAGGAGTATAATTGAAAGTTGGTTGTAGTAGCTTGTTGAAATACAACGTGCTATAGGGATATTAAACATGAATATGAGGTGCCCTTTGCTAGTGCTACCTCTGTAAAGAAATTCATTCAATTCGGTTTCACCGTGTTTGAATTGATCTGGGGAATGGATTTGCACACATACATGGCCGCTATTTGCAAACTATTGGGCTGATGACCTTGTAGTTAGTCATAAGATGCTTTCCACAAAAAGGCATGTTGTTGCAAAAGCCGGTAGAGATCAAATTATTAGGATGGTCGAAATTTGATTTAAGCTTTTAACATTTGGGTGGCCGTCATTCCGTTTCCGTCAAGATCGCGGCGATATAAAACATGACACTGAGGTGCCTTTTGCTAGTGCTACCTCTGTACCAAATTTCGTGCCATTCGGTTTCACCGTGTTCGAATTAATAGGGGGAATCGATTTTCACACAAAGATTGCCGCCATCCGCAGAATATTAGGCTAATGACCTATTAGTTTGGTCAAAGGATGCTCCCTCCATAATGGTATGTTGATGCAAAATTTGGTAGAGATCGGATGATTAGGTTAATCGTAATTCGATTAAAGCTTTGAATATTTGTGTGGCCGCCATTACGTTTCCGTCAAGATGGCGGCGATATAAAACATGACACAGGGGTGCCCTTTGCTAGTACTACCTCTGTACCAAAATTCGTTCCATTCGGTTTCACCGTGTTAAAATTAATAGGGTTAATCGATTTTGACACAAAGATGGCCGCCATCCGCAAACTCTTAGGCTAATGACCTAATAGTTTGGTCAAAGGATGTTCCCTCCATAATGGTATGTTGATGCAAAATTTGGTAGAGATAGGATGATTAGGTTAATCTTAATTTGAATTAAGCTTTGAACATTTGTGTGGCCGCCATTACGTTTCCGTCAATATGGCGGCGATATAAAACATGACACTGAGGTGTCCTTTGCTAGTGCTACCTTTGTACCTAATTTCGTTAAATTTGCGCTCACCGTGTTCGAATTGATAGGGGGGACAGACATTCAGAGTACACACACTCACACACACACACACACACACACAGACTCACACAAACTCAGACATACTCACTTTTTTTCGCCCTGTAGTGATCTCATAAGTCTACTTTCATTTTTTGCAAAAATCTAAAGTAGGCAAAAAATACAACTCTGTTAGGAGTCCCACTTTCTTCCCTTTTTAAACAAGATGTTAAGTAAAGAACATATAGCCTACTTTCTCCAAATTGCATGGGTATTGTTATAACTCTTTGTCCTTTTCAAGGAGTATAATTGAATGTTGGTTGTAGTAGATTGTTGAAATACAACGTGCTATAGGGCTATTAAACATTAATATGCGGTGCCCCTTGCTAGTGCTACCTCTGTAAAAAAAATTCATTCAATTCGGTTTCACGGTGTTTGAATTGATCTGGGGAATGGATTTGCACACATACATGGCCGCTATTTGCAAACTATTGGGCTGATGACCTTGTAGTCAGTCATAAGATGCTTTCCACAAAAAGGCATGTTGTTGCAAAATCCGGTCGAGATCAAATTATTAGGATGGTCGAAATTCTATTTAAGCTTTTAACATTGGGTGGCCGTCATTCCGTTTCCGTCAAGATGGCGGCGATATAAAACATGACACTGAGGTGCCTTTTGCTAGTGCTACCTCTGTACCAAATTTCTTTCAATTCGCTTTCAATATGTTTGAATTGATAGGGGGAATCAATATGCACTCATACTTGGACACCATCTGCAAATTATTGGGCTGATGATCTAGCAGCTTGGTCAGAATATGCTACCCACATAATGATTTGTTGTTGCAAAATTTGGTAGAGACTAGATTATTTGGTTGGTCGTAATTACATTTCAGCCTTTAACATTTGGGTGGCCGCGATTACGTTTCCGTCAAGATGGCGGTGATATAAAACATGACACTGAGGTGGCCTTTTCTAGTGCTACCTCTGTACCAAATTTCGTTCCATTCGGTTTCGCCGTGTTCGAATTAAAAGGGGGAATCGATTTTCCCACAAAGATGGCCGCCATCAGCAAAATATTAGGCTAATGACCTATTAGTTTGGTCAAAGGATGCTCCCTCCATAATGGTATGTTGATGCAAAATTTGGTAGAGATCGGATGATTAGGTTAATCGTAATTTGATTTAAGCTTTGAATATTTGTGTGGCCGCCATTACGTTTCCGTCAAGATGGCGGCGAAATAAAACATGACACTGAGGTGCCCTTTGCTAGTGCTACCTTTGTACAAAATTTCGTTTAATTTGCGCTCACCGTGTTCGAATTGATAGGGGGGACAGACATTCAGAGTACACACACTCACACACACACACACACACACACACACAGACAGACTCACACACACACATACACACACACAGACAGACACACTTTTTTTCGCCCTGTAGTGATCTCATAAGTCTACTTTCATTTTTTGCAAAAATCGAAAGTAGACTAAAAATCAAGCAAAACATGTTGTTCAGTAAAGAACATATAGCCTACTTTCTCCTAAATGCATGGGTATTGTTACAACTCTTTGTCCTTTTCAAGGAGTATAATTGAATGTTGGTTGTAGTAGCTTGTTGAAATACAACGTGCTATAGGGATATTAAACATGAATATGAGGTGCCCTTTGCTAGTGCTACCTCTGTAAAGAAATTCATTCAATTCGGTTTCACCGTGTTTGAATTGATCTGGGGAATGGATTTGCACACATACATGGCCGCTATTTGCAAACTATTAGTCTGATGACCTTGTAGTTAGTCATAAGATGCTTTCCACAAAAAGGCATGTTGTTGCAAAAGCCGGTAGAGATCAAATTATTAGGATGGTCGAAATTTGATTTAAGCTTTTAACATTTGGGTGGCCGTCATTCCGTTTCCGTCAAGATCGCGGCGATATAAAACATGACACTGAGGTGCCTTTTGCTAGTGCTACCTCTGTACCAAATTTCGTGCCATTCGGTTTCACCGAGTTCGAATTAATAGGGGGAATCGATTTTCACACAAAGATTGCCGCCATCCGCAGAATATTAGGCTAATGACCTATTAGTTTGGTAAAAGGATGCTCCCTCCATAATGGTATGTTGATGCAAAATTTGGTAGAGATCGGATGATTAGGTTAATCGTAATTCGATTAAAGCTTTGAATATTTGTGTGGCCGCCATTACGTTTCCGTCAAGATGGCGGCGATATAAAACATGACACTGAGGTGCCCTTTGCTAGTGCTACCTTTGTACAAAATTTCGTTTAATTTGCGCTCACCGTGTTCGAATTGATAGGGGGGACAGACATTCAGAGTACACACACTCACACACACACACACACACACACAGACAGACTCACACACACACATACACACACACAGACAGACACACTTTTTTTCGCCCTGTAGTGATCTCATAAGTCTACTTTTATTTTTTGCAAAAATCGAAAGTAGGCTAAAAATCAAGCAAAACAAGTTGTTCAGTAAAGAACATATAGCCTACTTTCTCCTAAATGCATGGGTATTGTTACAACTCTTTGTCCTTTTCAAGGAGTATAATTGAATGTTGGTTGTAGTAGCTTGTTGAAATACAACGTGCTATAGGGATATTAAACATGAATATGAGGTGCCCTTTGCTAGTGCTACCTCTGTAAAGAAATTCATTCAATTCGGTTTCACCGTGTTTGAATTGATCTGGGGAATGGATTTGCACACATACATGGCCGCTATTTGCAAACTATTAGTCTGATGACCTTGTAGTTAGTCATAAGATGCTTTCCACAAAAAGGCATGTTGTTGCAAAAGCCGGTAGAGATCAAATTATTAGGATGGTCGAAATTTGATTTAAGCTTTTAACATTTGGGTGGCCGTCATTCCGTTTCCGTCAAGATCGCGGCGATATAAAACATGACACTGAGGTGCCTTTTGCTAGTGCTACCTCTGTACCAAATTTCGTGCCATTCGGTTTCACCGAGTTCGAATTAATAGGGGGAATCGATTTTCACACAAAGATTGCCGCCATCCGCAGAATATTAGGCTAATGACCTATTAGTTTGGTAAAAGGATGCTCCCTCCATAATGGTATGTTGATGCAAACTTTGGTAGAGATCGGATGATTAGGTTAATCGTAATTCGATTAAAGCTTTGAATATTTGTGTGGCCGCCATTACGTTTCCGTCAAGATGGCGGCGATATAAAACATGACACTGAGGTGCCCTTTGCTAGTGCTACCTTTGTACAAAATTTCGTTTAATTTGCGCTCACCGTGTTCGAATTGATAGGGGGGACAGACATTCAGAGTACACACACTCACACACACACACACACACACACACACAGACAGACTCACACACACACATACACACACACAGACAGACACACTTTTTTTCGCCCTGTAGTGATCTCATAAGTCTACTTTCATTTTTTGCAAAAATCGAAAGTAGGCTAAAAATCAAGCAAAACAAGTTGTTCAGTAAAGAACATATAGCCTACTTTCTCCTAAATGCATGGGTATTGTTACAACTCTTTGTCCTTTTCAAGGAGTATAATTGAAAGTTGGTTGTAGTAGCTTGTTGAAATACAACGTGCTATAGGGATATTAAACATGAATATGAGGTGCCCTTTGCTAGTGCTACCTCTGTAAAGAAATTCATTCAATTCGGTTTCACCGTGTTTGAATTGATCTGGGGAATGGATTTGCACACATACATGGCCGCTATTTGCAAACTATTGGGCTGATGACCTTGTAGTTAGTCATAAGATGCTTTCCACAAAAAGGCATGTTGTTGCAAAAGCCGGTAGAGATCAAATTATTAGGATGGTCGAAATTTGATTTAAGCTTTTAACATTTGGGTGGCCGTCATTCCGTTTCCGTCAAGATCGCGGCGATATAAAACATGACACTGAGGTGCCTTTTGCTAGTGCTACCTCTGTACCAAATTTCGTGCCATTCGGTTTCACCGTGTTCGAATTAATAGGGGGAATCGATTTTCACACAAAGATTGCCGCCATCCGCAGAATATTAGGCTAATGACCTATTAGTTTGGTCAAAGGATGCTCCCTCCATAATGGTATGTTGATGCAAAATTTGGTAGAGATCGGATGATTAGGTTAATCGTAATTCGATTAAAGCTTTGAATATTTGTGTGGCCGCCATTACGTTTCCGTCAAGATGGCGGCGATATAAAACATGACACAGGGGTGCCCTTTGCTAGTACTACCTCTGTACCAAAATTCGTTCCATTCGGTTTCACCGTGTTAAAATTAATAGGGTTAATCGATTTTGACACAAAGATGGCCGCCATCCGCAAACTCTTAGGCTAATGACCTAATAGTTTGGTCAAAGGATGTTCCCTCCATAATGGTATGTTGATGCAAAATTTGGTAGAGATAGGATGATTAGGTTAATCTTAATTTGAATTAAGCTTTGAACATTTGTGTGGCCGCCATTACGTTTCCGTCAATATGGCGGCGATATAAAACATGACACTGAGGTGTCCTTTGCTAGTGCTACCTTTGTACCTAATTTCGTTAAATTTGCGCTCACCGTGTTCGAATTGATAGGGGGGACAGACATTCAGAGTACACACACTCACACACACACACACACACACACAGACTCACACAAACTCAGACATACTCACTTTTTTTCGCCCTGTAGTGATCTCATAAGTCTACTTTCATTTTTTGCAAAAATCTAAAGTAGGCAAAAAATACAACTCTGTTAGGAGTCCCACTTTCTTCCCTTTTTAAACAAGATGTTAAGTAAAGAACATATAGCCTACTTTCTCCAAATTGCATGGGTATTGTTATAACTCTTTGTCCTTTTCAAGGAGTATAATTGAATGTTGGTTGTAGTAGATTGTTGAAATACAACGTGCTATAGGGCTATTAAACATTAATATGCGGTGCCCCTTGCTAGTGCTACCTCTGTAAAAAAAATTCATTCAATTCGGTTTCACGGTGTTTGAATTGATCTGGGGAATGGATTTGCACACATACATGGCCGCTATTTGCAAACTATTGGGCTGATGACCTTGTAGTCAGTCATAAGATGCTTTCCACAAAAAGGCATGTTGTTGCAAAATCCGGTCGAGATCAAATTATTAGGATGGTCGAAATTCTATTTAAGCTTTTAACATTGGGTGGCCGTCATTCCGTTTCCGTCAAGATGGCGGCGATATAAAACATGACACTGAGGTGCCTTTTGCTAGTGCTACCTCTGTACCAAATTTCTTTCAATTCGCTTTCAATATGTTTGAATTGATAGGGGGAATCAATATGCACTCATACTTGGACACCATCTGCAAATTATTGGGCTGATGATCTAGCAGCTTGGTCAGAATATGCTACCCACATAATGATTTGTTGTTGCAAAATTTGGTAGAGACTAGATTATTTGGTTGGTCGTAATTACATTTCAGCCTTTAACATTTGGGTGGCCGCGATTACGTTTCCGTCAAGATGGCGGTGATATAAAACATGACACTGAGGTGGCCTTTTCTAGTGCTACCTCTGTACCAAATTTCGTTCCATTCGGTTTCGCCGTGTTCGAATTAAAAGGGGGAATCGATTTTCCCACAAAGATGGCCGCCATCAGCAAAATATTAGGCTAATGACCTATTAGTTTGGTCAAAGGATGCTCCCTCCATAATGGTATGTTGATGCAAAATTTGGTAGAGATCGGATGATTAGGTTAATCGTAATTTGATTTAAGCTTTGAATATTTGTGTGGCCGCCATTACGTTTCCGTCAAGATGGCGGCGAAATAAAACATGACACTGAGGTGCCCTTTGCTAGTGCTACCTTTGTACAAAATTTCGTTTAATTTGCGCTCACCGTGTTCGAATTGATAGGGGGGACAGACATTCAGAGTACACACACTCACACACACACACACACACACACACAGACAGACTCACACACACACATACACACACACAGACAGACACACTTTTTTTCGCCCTGTAGTGATCTCATAAGTCTACTTTCATTTTTTGCAAAAATCGAAAGTAGACTAAAAATCAAGCAAAACATGTTGTTCAGTAAAGAACATATAGCCTACTTTCTCCTAAATGCATGGGTATTGTTACAACTCTTTGTCCTTTTCAAGGAGTATAATTGAATGTTGGTTGTAGTAGCTTGTTGAAATACAACGTGCTATAGGGATATTAAACATGAATATGAGGTGCCCTTTGCTAGTGCTACCTCTGTAAAGAAATTCATTCAATTCGGTTTCACCGTGTTTGAATTGATCTGGGGAATGGATTTGCACACATACATGGCCGCTATTTGCAAACTATTGGGCTGATGACCTTGTAGTTAGTCATAAGATGCTTTCCACAAAAAGGCATGTTGTTGCAAAAGCCGGTAGAGATCAAATTATTAGGATGGTCGAAATTTGATTTAAGCTTTTAACATTTGGGTGGCCGTCATTCCGTTTCCGTCAAGATCGCGGCGATATAAAACATGACACTGAGGTGCCTTTTGCTAGTGCTACCTCTGTACCAAATTTCGTGCCATTCGGTTTCACCGTGTTCGAATTAATAGGGGGAATCGATTTTCACACAAAGATTGCCGCCATCCGCAGAATATTAGGCTAATGACCTATTAGTTTGGTCAAAGGATGCTCCCTCCATAATGGTATGTTGATGCAAAATTTGGTAGAGATCGGATGATTAGGTTAATCGTAATTCGATTAAAGCTTTGAATATTTGTGTGGCCGCCATTACGTTTCCGTCAAGATGGCGGCGATATAAAACATGACACAGGGGTGCCCTTTGCTAGTACTACCTCTGTACCAAAATTCGTTCCATTCGGTTTCACCGTGTTAAAATTAATAGGGGTAATCGATTTTGACACAAAGATGGCCGCCATCCGCAAACTCTTAGGCTAATGACCTAATAGTTTGGTCAAAGGATGTTCCCTCCAGAATGGTATGTTGATGCAAAATTTGGTAGAGATAGGATGATTAGGTTAATCGTAATTTGAATTAAGCTTTGAACATTTGTGTGGCCGCCATTACGTTTCCGTCAATATGGCGGCGATATAAAACATGACACTGAGGTGTCCTTTGCTAGTGCTACCTTTGTACCTAATTTCGTTAAATTTGCGCTCACCGTGTTTGAATTGATAGGGGGGACAGACATTCAGAGTACACACACTCACACACACACACACACACACACAGACTCACACAAACTCAGACATACTCACTTTTTTTCGCCCTGTAGTGATCTCATAAGTCTACTTTCATTTTTTGCAAAAATCTAAAGTAGGCAAAAAATACAACTCTGTTAGGAGTCCCACTATCTTCCCTTTTTAAACAAGATGTTAAGTAAAGAACATATAGCCTACTTTCTCCTAATTGCATGGGTATTGTTATAACTCTTTGTCCTTTTCAAGGAGTATAATTGAATGTTGGTTGTAGTAGATTGTTGAAATACAACGTGCTATAGGGATATTAAACATTAATATGCGGTGCCCCTTGCTAGTGCTACCTCTGTAAAAAAAAATCATTCAATTCGGTTTCACGGTGTTTGAATTGATCTGGGGAATGGATTTGCACACATACATGGCCGCTATTTGCAAACTATTGGGCTGATGACCTTGTAGTCAGTCATAAGATGCTTTCCACAAAAAGGCATGTTGGTGCAAAATCCGGTCGAGATCAAATTATTCGGATGGTCGAAATTTGATTAAAGCTTTTAACATTGGGTGGCCGTCATTCCGTTTCCGTCAAGATGGCGGCGATATAAAACATGACACTGAGGTGCCTTTTGCTAGCGCTACCTCTGTACCAAATTTCTTTCAATTCGCTTTCAACATGTTTGAATTGATAGGGGGAATCAATATGCACTCATACTTGGACACCATCTGCAAATTATTGGGCTGATGATATAGCAGCTTGGTCAGAATATGCTACCCACATAAAGATTTGTTGCAAAATTTGGTAGAGACTAGATTATTTGGTTGGTCGTAATTACGTTTTAGCCTTTAACATTTGGGTGGCCGCGATTACGTTTCCGTCAAGATGGCGGTGATATAAAACATGACACTGAGGTGGCCTTTTCTAGTGCTACCTATGTACCAAATTTCGTTCCATTCGGTTTCACCGTGTTCGAATTAAAAGGGGGAATCGATTTTCCCTCAAAGATGGCCGCCATCCGCAAAATATTAGGCTAATGACCTATTAGTTTGGTCAAAGGATGCTCCCTCCATAATGGTATGTTGATGCAAAATTTGGTAGAGATCGGATGATTAGGTTAATCGTAATTTGATTTAAGCTTTGAATATTTGTGTGGCCGCCATTACGTTTCCGTCAAGATGGCGGCGAAATAAAACATGACACTGAGGCGCCCTTTGCTAGTGCTACCTTTGTAAAAAATTTCGTTTAATTTGCGCTCACCGTGTTCGAATTGATAGGGGGGGACAGACATTCAGAGTACACACACTCACACACACACACACACACACACACACACAGACTCACACACACACATACACACACACAGACAGACACACTTTTTTTCGCCCTGTAGTGATCTCATAAGTCTACTTTCATTTTTTGCAAAAATCGAAAGTAGGCTAAAAATTAAGCAAAACAAGATGTTCAGTAAAGAACATATAGCCTACTTTCTCCTAAATGCATGGGTATTGTTACAACTCTTTGTCCTTTTCAAGGAGTATAATTGAATGTTGGTTGTAGTAGCTTGTTGAAATACAACGTGCTATAGGGATATTAAACATGAATATGAGGTGCCCTTTGCTAGTGCTACCTCTGTAAAGAAATTCCTTCAATTCGGTTTCACCGTGTTTGAATTGATCTGGGGAATGGATTTGCACACATACATGGCCGCTATTTGCAAACTATTAGTCTGATGAGCTTGTAGTTAGTCATAAGATGCTTTCCACAAAAAGGCATGTTGTTGCAAAAGCCGGTAGAGATCAAATTATTAGGATGGTCGAAATTTGATTTAAGCTTTTAACATTTGGGTGGCCGTCATTCCGTTTCCGTCAAGATCGCGGCGATATAAAACATGACACTGAGGTGCCTTTTGCTAGTGCTACCTCTGTACCAAATTTCGTGCCATTCGGTTTCACCGAGTTCGAATTAATAGGGGGAATCGATTTTCACACAAAGATTGCCGCCATCCGCAGAATATTAGGCTAATGACCTATTAGTTTGGTAAAAGGATGCTCCCTCCATAATGGTATGTTGATGCAAAATTTGGTAGAGATCGGATGATTAGGTTAATCGTAATTCGATTAAAGCTTTGAATATTTGTGTGGCCGCCATTACGTTTCCGTCAAGATGGCGGCGATATAAAACATGACACTGGGGTGCCCTTTGCTAGTACTACCTCTGTACCAAATTTTGTTCCATTCGGTTTCACCGTGTTAGAATTAATAGGGGTAATCGATTTTGACACAAAGATGGCCGCCATCCGCAAACTCTTAGGCTAATGACCTAATAGTTTGGTCAAAGGATGTTCCCTCCACAATGGTATGTTGATGCAAAATTTGGTAGAGATAGGATGATTAGGTTAATCGTAATTTGAATTAAGCTTTGAACATTTGTGTGGCCGCCATTACGTTTCCGTCAATATGGCGGCGATATAAAACATGACACTGAGGTGTCCTTTGCTAGTGCTACCTTTGTACCTAATTTCGTTCAATTTCGGCTCACCGTGTTCGAATTGATAGGGGGGACAGACATTCAGAGTACACTCAATCACACACACACACACACACACACACAGACTCACACAAACTCAGACATACACACTTTTTTTCGCCCTGTAGTGATCTCATAAGTCTACTTTCATTTTTTGCAAAAATCTAAAGTAGGCAAAAAATACAACTCTGTTAGGAGTCCCACTATCTTCCCTTTTTAAACAAGATGTTAAGTAAAGAACATATAGCCTACTTTCTCCTAATTGCATGGGTATTGTTATAACTCTTTGTCCTTTTCAAGGAGTATAATTGAATGTTGGTTGTAGTAGATAGTTGAAATACAACGTGCTATAGGGATATTAAACATTAATATGCGGTGCCCCTTGCTAGTGCTACCTCTGTAAAAAAAAATCATTCAATTCGGTTTCACGGTGTTTGAATTGATCTGGGGAATGGATTTGCACACATACATGGCCGCTATTTGCAAACTATTGGGCTGATGACCTTGTAGTCAGTCATAAGATGCTTTCCACAAAAAGGCATGTTGGTGCAAAATCCGGTCGAGATCAAATTATTCGGATGGTCGAAATTTGATTAAAGCTTTTAACATTGGGTGGCCGTCATTCCGTTTCCGTCAAGATGGCGGCGATATAAAACATGACACTGAGGTGCCTTTTGCTAGCGCTACCTCTGTACCAAATTTCTTTCAATTCGCTTTCAACATGTTTGAATTGATAGGGGGAATCAATATGCACTCATACTTGGACACCATCTGCAAATTATTGGGCTGATGATATAGCAGCTTGGTCAGAATATGCTACCCACATAAAGATTTGTTGCAAAATTTGGTAGAGACTAGATTATTTGGTTGGTCGTAATTACGATTTAGCCTTTAACATTTGGGTGGCCGCGATTACGTTTCCGTCAAGATGGCGGTGATATAAAACATGACACTGAGGTGGCCTTTTCTAGTGCTACCTATGTACCAAATTTCGTTCCATTCGGTTTCACCGTGTTCGAATTAAAAGGGGGAATCGATTTTCCCTCAAAGATGGCCGCCATCCGCAAAATATTAGGCTAATGACCTATTAGTTTGGTCAAAGGATGCTCCCTCCATAATGGTATGTTGATGCAAAATTTGGTAGAGATCGGATGATTAGGTTAATCGTAATTTGATTTAAGCTTTGAATATTTGTGTGGCCGCCATTACGTTTCCGTCAAGATGGCGGCGAAATAAAACATGACACTGAGGTGCCCTTTGCTAGTGCTACCTTTGTAAAAAATTTCGTTTAATTTGCGCTCACCGTGTTCGAATTGATAGGGGGGGACAGACATTCAGAGTACACACACTCACACACACACACACACACACACACACACACACACACATACACACACACAGACAGACACACTTTTTTTCGCCCTGTAGTGATCTCATAAGTCTACTTTCATTTTTTGCAAAAATCGAAAGTAGGCTAAAAATTAAGCAAAACAAGATGTTCAGTAAAGAACATATAGCCTACTTTCTCCTAAATGCATGGGTATTGTTACAACTCTTTGTCCTTTTCAAGGAGTATAATTGAATGTTGGTTGTAGTAGCTTGTTGAAATACAACGTGCTATAGGGATATTAAACATGAATATGAGGTGCCCTTTGCTAGTGCTACCTCTGTAAAGAAATTCATTCAATTCGGTTTCACCGTGTTTGAATTGATCTGGGGAATGGATTTGCACACATACATGGCCGCTATTTGCAAACTATTAGTCTGATGACCTTGTAGTTAGTCATAAGATGCTTTCCACAAAAAGGCATGTTGTTGCAAAAGCCGGTAGAGATCAAATTATTAGGATGGTCGAAATTTGATTTAAGCTTTTAACATTTGGGTGGCCGTCATTCCGTTTCCGTCAAGATCGCGGCGATATAAAACATGACACTGAGGTGCCTTTTGCTAGTGCTACCTCTGTACCAAATTTCGTGCCATTCGGTTTCACCGAGTTCGAATTAATAGGGGGAATCGATTTTCACACAAAGATTGCCGCCATCCGCAGAATATTAGGCTAATGACCTATTAGTTTGGTAAAAGGATGCTCCCTCCATAATGGTATGTTGATGCAAAATTTGGTAGAGATCGGATGATTAGGTTAATCGTAATTCGATTAAAGCTTTGAATATTTGTGTGGCCGCCATTACGTTTCCGTCAAGATGGCGGCGATATAAAACATGACACTGGGGTGCCCTTTGCTAGTACTACCTCTGTACCATATTTTGTTCCATTCGGTTTCACCGTGTTAGAATTAATAGGGGTAATCGATTTTGACACAAAGATGGCCGCCATCCGCAAACTCTTAGGCTAATGACCTAATAGTTTGGTCAAAGGATGTTCCCTCCACAATGGTATGTTGATGCAAAATTTGGTAGAGATAGGATGATTAGGTTAATCGTAATTTGAATTAAGCTTTGAACATTTGTGTGGCCGCCATTACGTTTCCGTCAATATGGCGGCGATATAAAACATGACACTGAGGTGTCCTTTGCTAGTGCTACCTTTGTACCTAATTTCGTTCAATTTCGGCTCACCGTGTTCGAATTGATAGGGGGGACAGACATTCAGAGTACACTCACTCACACACACACACACACACACACAGACTCACACAAACTCAGACATACACACTTTTTTTCGCCCTGTAGTGATCTCATAAGTCTACTTTCATTTTTTGCAAAAATCTAAAGTAGGCAAAAAATACAACTCTGTTAGGAGTCCCACTTCCTTCCCTTTTTAAACAAGATGTTAAGTAAAGAACATATAGCCTACTTTCTCCTATTTGCATGGGTATTGTTATAACTCTTTGTCCTTTTCAAGGAGTATAATTGAATGTTGGTTGTAGAAGCTTGTTGAAATACAACGTGCTATAGGGATATTAAACATTAATATGAGGTGCCCTTTGCTAGTGCTACCTCTGTAAAAAAAATTCATTCAATTCGGTTTCACGGTGTTTGAATTGATCTGGGGAATGGATTTGCACACATACATGGCCGCTATTTGCAAACTATTGGGCTGATGACCTTGTAGTCAGTCATAAGATGCTTTCCACAAAAAGGCATGTTGTTGCAAAATCCGGTCGAGATCAAATTATTAGGATAGTCGAAATTTGATTTAAGCTTTTAACATTGGGTGGCCGTCATTTCGTTTCCGTCAAGTTGGCGGCGATATAAAACATGACACTGAGGTGCCTTTTGCTAGTGCTACCTCTGTACCAAATTTCTTTCAATTCGCTTTCACCGTGTTTGAATTGATAGGGGAATCAATATGCACACATACTTGGACACCATCTGCAAATTATTGGGCTGATGATCGAGCAGCTTGGTCAGAATATGCTATCCACATAAAGATTTGTTGTTGCAAAATTTGGTAGAGACTAGATTATTTTGTTGGTCGTAATTACGTTTTAGCCTTTAACATTTGGGTGGCCGCGATTACGTTTCCGTCAAGATGGCGGTGATATAAAACATGACACTGAGGTGGCCTTTTCTAGTGCTACCTCTGTACCAAATTTCGTTCCATTCGGTTTCGCCGTGTTCGAATTAAAAGGGGGAATCGATTTTCCCACAAAGATGGCCGCCATCAGCAAAATATTAGGCTAATGACCTATTAGTTTGGTCAAAGGATGCTCCCTCCATAATGGTATGTTGATGCAAAATTTGGTAGAGATCGGATGATTAGGTTAATCGTAATTTGATTTAAGCTTTGAATATTTGTGTGGCCGCCATTACGTTTCCGTCAAGATGGCGGCGAAATAAAACATGACACTGAGGTGCCCTTTGCTAGTGCTACCTTTGTACAAAATTTCGTTTAATTTGCGCTCACCGTGTTCGAATTGATAGGGGGGACAGACATTCAGAGTACACACACTCACACACACACACACACACACACACACACACAGACAGACTCACACACACACATACACACACACAGACAGACACACTTTTTTTCGCCCTGTAGTGATCTCATAAGTCTACTTTCATTTTTTGCAAAAATCGAAAGTAGGCTAAAAATCAAGCAAAACATGTTGTTCAGTAAAGAACACATAGCCTACTTTCTCCTAAATGCATGGGTATTGTTACAACTCTTTGTCCTTTTCAAGGAGTATAATTGAATGTTGGTTGTAGTAGCTTGTTGAAATACAACGTGCTATAGGGATATTAAACATGAATATGAGGTGCCCTTTGCTAGTGCTACCTCTGTAAAGAAATTCATTCAATTCATTTTCACCGTGTTTGAATTGATCTGGGGAATGGATTTGCACACATACATGGCCGCTATTTGCAAACTATTGGGCTGATGACCTTGTAGTTAGTCATAAGATGCTTTCCACAAAAAGGCATGTTGTTGCAAAAGCCGGTAGAGATCAAATTATTAGGATGGTCGAAATTTGATTTAAGCTTTTAACATTTGGGTGGCCGTCATTCCGTTTCCGTCAAGATCGCGGCGATATAAAACATGACACTGAGGTGCCTTTTGCTAGTGCTACCTCTGTACCAAATTTCGTGCCATTCGGTTTCACCGTGTTCGAATTAATAGGGGGAATCGATTTTCACACAAAGATTGCCGCCATCCGCAGAATATTAGGCTAATGACCTATTAGTTTGGTCAAAGGATGCTCCCTCCATAATGGTATGTTGATGCAAAATTTGGTAGAGATCGGATGATTAGGTTAATCGTAATTCGATTAAAGCTTTGAATATTTGTGTGGCCGCCATTACGTTTCCGTCAAGATGGCGGCGATATAAAACATGACACAGGGGTGCCCTTTGCTAGTACCACCTCTGTACCAAAATTCGTTCCATTCGGTTTCACCGTGTTAAAATTAATAGGGGTAATCGATTTTGACACAAAGATGGCCGCCATCCGCAAACTCTTAGGCTAATGACCTAATAGTTTGGTCAAAGGATGTTCCCTCCAGAATGGTATGTTGATGCAAAATTTGGTAGAGATAGGATGATTAGGTTAATCGTAATTTGAATTAAGCTTTGAACATTTGTGTGGCCGCCATTACGTTTCCGTCAATATGGCGGCGATATAAAACATGACACTGAGGTGTCCTTTGCTAGTGCTACCTTTGTACCTAATTTCGTTAAATTTGCGCTCACCGTGTTCGAATTGATAGGGGGGACAGACATTCAGAGTACACACACTCACACACACACACACACACACACAGACTCACACAAACTCAGACATACTCACTTTTTTTCGCCCTGTAGTGATCTCATAAGTCTACTTTCATTTTTTGCAAAAATCTAAAGTAGGCAAAAAATACAACTCTGTTAGGAGTCCCACTTTCTTCCCTTTTTAAACAAGATGTTAAGTAAAGAAGATATAGCCTACTTTCTCCTAATTGCATGGGTATTGTTATAACTCTTTGTCCTTTTCAAGGAGTATAATTGAATGTTGGTTGTAGTAGATTGTTGAAATACAACGTGCTATAGGGCTATTAAACATTAATATGCGGTGCCCCTTGCTAGTGCTACCTCTGTAAAAAAAATTCATTCAATTCGGTTTCACGGTGTTTGAATTGATCTGGGGAATGGATTTGCACACATACATGGCCGCTATTTGCAAACTATTGGGCTGATGACCTTGTAGTCAGTCATAAGATGCTTTCCACAAAAAGGCATGTTGGTGCAAAATCCGGTCGAGATCAAATTATTCGGATGGTCGAAATTTGATTAAAGCTTTTAACATTGGGTGGCCGTCATTCCGTTTCCGTCAAGATGGCGGCGATATAAACATGACACTGAGGTGCCTTTTGCTAGCGCTACCTCTGTACCAAATTTCTTTCAATTCGCTTTCAACATGTTTGAATTGATAGGGGGAATCAATATGCACTCATACTTGGACACCATCTGCAAATTATTGGGCTGATGATATAGCAGCTTGGTCAGAATATGCTACCCACATAAAGATTTGTTGCAAAATTTGGTAGAGACTAGATTATTTGGTTGGTCGTAATTACGTTTTAGCCTTTAACATTTGGGTGGCCGCGATTACGTTTCCGTCAAGATGGCGGTGATATAAAACATGACACTGAGGTGGTCTTTTCTAGTGCTACCTATGTACCAAATTTCGTTCCATTCGGTTTCACCGTGTTCGAATTAAAAGGGGGAATCGATTTTCCCACAAAGATGGCCGCCATCCGCAAAATATTAGGCTAATGACCTATTAGTTTGGTCAAAGGATGCTCCCTCCATAATGGTAAGTTGATGCAAAATTTGGTAGAGATCGGATGATTAGGTTAATCGTAATTTGATTTAAGCTTTGAATATTTGTGTGGCCGCCATTACGTTTCCGTCAAGATGGCGGCGAAATAAAACATGACACTGAGGTGCCCTTTGCTAGTGCTACCTTTGTAAAAAATTTCGTTTAATTTGCGCTCACCGTGTTCGAATTGATAGGGGGGGACAGACATTCAGAGTACACACACTCACACACACACACACACACACACACACACACACACACACAGACTCACACACACACATACACACACACAGACAGACACACTTTTTTTCGCCCTGTAGTGATCTCATAAGTCTACTTTCATTTTTTGCAAAAATCGAAAGTAGGCTAAAAATTAAGCAAAACAAGATGTTCAGTAAAGAACATATAGCCTACTTTCTCCTAAATGCATGGGTATTGTTACAACTCTTTGTCCTTTTCAAGGAGTATAATTGAATGTTGGTTGTAGTAGCTTGTTGAAATACAACGTGCTATAGGGATATTAAACATGAATATGAGGTGCCCTTTGCTAGTGCTACCTCTGTAAAGAAATTCATTCAATTCGGTTTCACCGTGTTTGAATTGATCTGGGGAATGGATTTGCACACATACATGGCCGCTATTTGCAAACTATTAGTCTGATGACCTTGTAGTTAGTCATAAGATGCTTTCCACAAAAAGGCATGTTGTTGCAAAAGCCGGTAGAGATCAAATTATTAGGATGGTCGAAATTTGATTTAAGCTTTTAACATTTGGGTGGCCGTCATTCCGTTTCCGTCAAGATCGCGGCGATATAAAACATGACACTGAGGTGCCTTTTGCTAGTGCTACCTCTGTACCAAATTTCGTGCCATTCGGTTTCACCGAGTTCGAATTAATAGGGGGAATCGATTTTCACACAAAGATTGCCGCCATCCGCAGAATATTAGGCTAATGACCTATTAGTTTGGTAAAAGGATGCTCCCTCCATAATGGTATGTTGATGCAAAATTTGGTAGAGATCGGATGATTAGGTTAATCGTAATTCGATTAAAGCTTTGAATATTTGTGTTTCCGCCATTACGTTTCCGTCAAGATGGCGGCGATATAAAACATGACACTGGGGTGCCCTTTGCTAGTACTACCTCTGTACCAAATTTTGTTCCATTCGGTTTCACCGTGTTAGAATTAATAGGGGTAATCGATTTTGACACAAAGATGGCCGCCATCCGCAAACTCTTAGGCTAATGACCTAACAGTTTGGTCAAAGGATGTTCCCTCCACAATGGTATGTTGATGCAAAATTTGGTAGAGATAGGATGATTAGGTTAATCGTAATTTGAATTAAGCTTTGAACATTTGTGTGGCCACCATTACGTTTCCGTCAATATGGCGGCGATATAAAACATGACACTGAGGTGTCCTTTGCTAGTGCTACCTTTGTACCTAATTTCGTTCAATTTCGGCTCACCGTGTTCGAATTGATAGGGGTGACAGACATTCAGAGTACACTCACTCACACACACACACACACAGACTCACACAAACTCAGACATACACACTTTTTTTCGCCCTGTAGTGATCTCATAAGTCTACTTTCATTTTTTGCAAAAATCTAAAGTAGGCAAAAAATACAACTCTGTTAGGAGTCCCACTTCCTTCCCTTTTTAAACAAGATGTTAAGTAAAGAACATATAGGCTACTTTCTCCTATTTGCATGGGTATTGTTATAACTCTTTGTCCTTTTCAAGGAGTATAATTGAATGTTGGTTGTAGAAGCTTGTTGAAATACAACGTGCTATAGGGATATTAAACATTAATATGAGGTGCCCTTTGCTAGTGCTACCTCTGTAAAAAAAAATCATTTAATTCGGTTTCACGGTGTTTGAATTGATCTGGGGAATGGATTTGCACACATACATGGCCGCTATTTGCAAACTATTGGGCTGATGACCTTGTAGTCAGTCATAAGATGCTTTCCACAAAAAGGCATGTTGTTGCAAAATCCGGTCGAGATCAAATTATTAGGATAGTCGAAATTTGATTTAAGCTTTTAACATTGGGTGGCCGTCATTCCGTTTCCGTCAAGATGGCGGCGATATAAAACATGACACTGAGGTGCCTTTTGCTAGTGCTACCTCTGTACCAAATTTCTTTCAATTCGCTTTCACCGTGTTTGAATTGATAGGGGAATCAATATGCACACATACTTGGACACCATCTGCAAATTATTGGGCTGATGATCGAGCAGCTTGGTCAGAATATGCTATCCACATAAAGATTTGTTGTTGCAAAATTTGGTAGAGACTAGATTATTTTGTTGGTCGTAATTACGTTTTAGCCTTTAACATTTGGGTGGCCGCGATTACGTTTCCGTCAAGATGGCGGTGATATAAAACATGACACTGAGGTGGCCTTTTCTAGTGCTACCTCTGTACCAAATTTCGTTCCATTCGGTTTCGCCGTGTTCGAATTAAAAGGGGGAATCGATTTTCCCACAAAGATGGCCGCCATCAGCAAAATATTAGGCTAATGACCTATTAGTTTGGTCAAAGGATGCTCCCTCCATAATGGTATGTTGATGCAAAATTTGGTAGAGATCGGATGATTAGGTTAATCGTAATTTGATTTAAGCTTTGAATATTCGTGTGGCCGCCATTACGTTTCCGTCAAGATGGCGGCGAAATAAAACATGACACTGAGGTGCCCTTTGCTAGTGCTATCTTTGTACAAAATTTCGTTTAATTTGCGCTCACCGTGTTCGAATTGATAGGGGGAGACAGACATTCAGAGTACACACACTCACACACACACACACACACACACACAGACAGACTCACACACACACATACACACACACAAACAGACACACTTTTTTTCGCCCTGTAGTGATCTCATAAGTCTACTTTCATTTTTTGCAAAAATCGAAAGTAGGCTAAAAACAAGCAAAACAAGTTGTTCAGTAAAGAACATATAGCCTACTTTCTCCTAAATGCATGGGTATTGTTACAACTCTTTGTCCTTTTCAAGGAGTATAATTGAATGTTGGTTGTAGTAGCTTGTTGAAATACAACGTGCTATAGGGATATTAAACATGAATATGAGGTGCCCTTTGCTAGTGCTACCTCTGTAAAGAAATTCATTCAATTCGGTTTCACCGTGTTTGAATTGATCTGGGGAATGGATTTGCACACATACATGGCCGCTATTTGCAAACTATTGGGCTGATGACCTTGTAGTTAATCATAAGATGCTTTCCACAAAAAGGCATGTTGTTGCAAAAGCCGGTAGAGATCAAATTATTAGGATGGTCGAAATTTGATTTAAGCTTTTAACATTTGGGTGGCCGTCATTCCGTTTCCGTCAAGATCGCGGCGATATAAAACATGACACTGAGGTGCCTTATGCTAGTGCTACCTCTGTACCAAATTTCGTGCCATTCGGTTTCACCGTGTTCGAATTAATAGGGGGAATCGATTTTCACACAAAGATTGCCGCCATCCGCAGAATATTAGGCTAATGACCTATTAGTTTGGTCAAAGGATGCTCCCTCCATAATGGTATGTTGATGCAAAATTTGGTAGAGATCGGATGATTAGGTTAATCGTAATTCGATTAAAGCTTTGAATATTTGTGTGGCCGCCATTACGTTTCCGTCAAGATGGCGGCGATATAAAACATGACACTGAGGTGCCTTTTGCTAGCGCTACCTCTGTACCAAATTTCTTTCAATTCGCTTTCAACATGTTTGAATTGATAGGGAGAATCAATATGCACTCATACTTGGACACCATCTGCAAATTATTGGGCTGATGATATAGCAGCTTGGTCAGAATATGCTACCCACATAAAGATTTGTTGCAAAATTTGGTAGAGACTAGATTATTTGGTTGGTCGTAATTACGTTTTAGCCTTTAACATTTGGGTGGCCGCGATTACGTTTCCGTCAAGATGGCGGTGATATAAAACATGACACTGAGGTGGTCTTTTCTAGTGCTACCTATGTACCAAATTTCGTTCCATTCGGTTTCACCGTGTTCGAATTAAAAGGGGGAATCGATTTTCCCACAAAGATGGCCGCCATCCGCAAAATATTAGGCTAATGACCTATTAGTTTGGTCAAAGGATGCTCCCTCCATAATGGTAAGTTGATGCAAAATTTGGTAGAGATCGGATGATTAGGTTAATCGTAATTTGATTTAAGCTTTGAATATTTGTGTGGCCGCCATTACGTTTCCGTCAAGATGGCGGCGAAATAAAACATGACACTGAGGTGCCCTTTGCTAGTGCTACCTTTGTAAAAAATTTCGTTTAATTTGCGCTCACCGTGTTCGAATTGATAGGGGGGGACAGACATTCAGAGTACACACACTCACACACACACACACACACACACACACACAGACTCACACACACACATACACACACACAGACAGACACACTTTTTTTCGCCCTGTAGTGATCTCATAAGTCTACTTTCATTTTTTGCAAAAATCGAAAGTAGGCTAAAAATTAAGCAAAACAAGATGTTCAGTAAAGAACATATAGCCTACTTTCTCCTAAATGCATGGGTATTGTTACAACTCTTTGTCCTTTTCAAGGAGTATAATTGAATGTTGGTTGTAGTAGCTTGTTGAAATACAACGTGCTATAGGGATATTAAACATGAATATGAGGTGCCCTTTGCTAGTGCTACCTCTGTAAAGAAATTCATTCAATTCGGTTTCACCGTGTTTGAATTGATCTGGGGAATGGATTTGCACACATACATGGCCGCTATTTGCAAACTATTAGTCTGATGACCTTGTAGTTAGTCATAAGATGCTTTCCACAAAAAGGCATGTTGTTGCAAAAGCCGGTAGAGATCAAATTATTAGGATGGTCGAAATTTGATTTAAGCTTTTAACATTTGGGTGGCCGTCATTCCGTTTCCGTCAAGATCGCGGCGATATAAAACATGACACTGAGGTGCCTTTTGCTAGTGCTACCTCTGTACCAAATTTCGTGCCATTCGGTTTCACCGAGTTCGAATTAATAGGGGGAATCGATTTTCACACAAAGATTGCCGCCATCCGCAGAATATTAGGCTAATGACCTATTAGTTTGGTAAAAGGATGCTCCCTCCATAATGGTATGTTGATGCAAAATTTGGTAGAGATAGGATGATTAGGTTAATCGTAATTCGATTAAAGCTTTGAATATTTGTGTTTCCGCCATTACGTTTCCGTCAAGATGGCGGCGATATAAAACATGACACTGGGGTGCCCTTTGCTAGTACTACCTCTGTACCAAATTTTGTTCCATTCAGTTTCACCGTGTTAGAATTAATAGGGGTAATCGATTTTGACACAAAGATGGCCGCCATCCGCAAACTCTTAGGCTAATGACCTAACAGTTTGGTCAAAGGATGTTCCCTCCACAATGGTATGTTGATGCAAAATTTGGTAGAGATAGGATGATTAGGTTAATCGTAATTTGAATTAAGCTTTGAACATTTGTGTGGCCACCATTACGTTTCCGTCAATATGGCGGCGATATAAAACATGACACTGAGGTGTCCTTTGCTAGTGCTACCTTTGTACCTAATTTCGTTCAATTTCGGCTCACCGTGTTCGAATTGATAGGGGTGACAGACATTCAGAGTACACTCACTCACACACACACACACACAGACTCACACAAACTCAGACATACACACTTTTTTTGCAAAAATCTAAAGTAGGCAAAAAATACAACTCTGTTAGGAGTCCCACTTCCTTCCCTTTTTAACAAGATGTTAAGTAAACATATAGGCTACTTTCTCCTATTTGCATGGGTATTGTTATAACTCTTTGTCCTTTTCAAGGAGTATAATTGAATGTTGGTTGTAGAAGCTTGTTGAAATACAACGTGCTATAGGGATATTAAACATTAATATGAGGTGCCCTTTGCTAGTGCTACCTCTGTAAAAAAAAATCATTCAATTCGGTTTCACGGTGTTTGAATTGATCTGGGGAATGGATTTGCACACATACATGGCCGCTATTTGCAAACTATTGGGCTGATGACCTTGTAGTCAGTCATAAGATGCTTTCCACAAAAAGGCATGTTGTTGCAAAATCCGGTCGAGATCAAATTATTAGGATAGTCGAAATTTGATTTAAGCTTTTAACATTGGGTGGCCGTCATTCCGTTTCCGTCAAGATGGCGGCGATATAAAACATGACACTGAGGTGCCTTTTGCTAGTGCTACCTCTGTACCAAATTTCTTTCAATTCGCTTTCACCGTGTTTGAATTGATAGGGGAATCAATATGCACACATACTTGGACACCATCTGCAAATTATTGGGCTGATGATCGAGCAGCTTGGTCAGAATATGCTATCCACATAAAGATTTGTTGTTGCAAAATTTGGTAGAGACTAGATTATTTTGTTGGTCGTAATTACGTTTTAGCCTTTAACATTTGGGTGGCCGCGATTACGTTTCCGTCAAGATGGCGGTGATATAAAACATGACACTGAGGTGGCCTTTTCTAGTGCTACCTCTGTACCAAATTTCGTTCCATTCGGTTTCGCCGTGTTCGAATTAAAAGGGGGAATCGATTTTCCCACAAAGATGGCCGCCATCAGCAAAATATTAGGCTAATGACCTATTAGTTTGGTCAAAGGATGCTCCCTCCATAATGGTATGTTGATGCAAAATTTGGTAGAGATCGGATGATTAGGTTAATCGTAATTTGATTTAAGCTTTGAATATTCGTGTGGCCGCCATTACGTTTCCGTCAAGATGGCGGCGAAATAAAACATGACACTGAGGTGCCCTTTGCTAGTGCTATCTTTGTACAAAATTTCGTTTAATTTGCGCTCACCGTGTTCGAATTGATAGGGGGAGACAGACATTCAGAGTACACACACTCACACACACACACACACACACACACACACACAGACAGACTCACACACACACATACACACACACAGACAGACACACTTTTTTTCGCCCTGTAGTGATCTCATAAGTCTACTTTCATTTTTTGCAAAAATCGAAAGTAGGCTAAAAACAAGCAAAACAAGTTGTTCAGTAAAGAACATATAGCCTACTTTCTCCTAAATGCATGGGTATTGTTACAACTCTTTGTCCTTTTCAAGGAGTATAATTGAATGTTGGTTGTAGTAGCTTGTTGAAATACAACGTGCTATAGGGATATTAAACATGAATATGAGGTGCCCTTTGCTAGTGCTACCTCTGTAAAGAAATTCATTCAATTCGGTTTCACCGTGTTTGAATTGATCTGGGGAATGGATTTGCACACATACATGGCCGCTATTTGCAAACTATTGGGCTGATGACCTTGTAGTTAATCATAAGATGCTTTCCACAAAAAGGCATGTTGTTGCAAAAGCCGGTAGAGATCAAATTATTAGGATGGTCGAAATTTGATTTAAGCTTTTAACATTTGGGTGGCCGTCATTCCGTTTCCGTCAAGATCGCGGCGATATAAAACATGACACTGAGGTGCCTTATGCTAGTGCTACCTCTGTACCAAATTTCGTGCCATTCGGTTTCACCGTGTTCGAATTAATAGGGGGAATCGATTTTCACACAAAGATTGCCGCCATCCGCAGAATATTAGGCTAATGACCTATTAGTTTGGTCAAAGGATGCTCCCTCCATAATGGTATGTTGATGCAAAATTTGGTAGAGATCGGATGATTAGGTTAATCGTAATTCGATTAAAGCTTTGAATATTTGTGTGGCCGCCATTACGTTTCCGTCAAGATGGCGGCGATATAAAACATGACACTGGGGTGCCCTTTGCTAGTACTACCTCTGTACCAAATTTTGTTCCATTCAGTTTCACCGTGTTAGAATTAATAGGGGTAATCGATTTTGACACAAAGATGGCCGCCATCCGCAAACTCTTAGGCTAATGACCTAATAGTTTGGTCAAAGGATGTTCCCTCCACAATGGTATGTTGATGCAAAATTTGGTAGAGATAGGATGATTAGGTTAATCGTAATTTGAATTAAGCTTTGAACATTTGTGTGGCCGCCATTACGTTTCTGTCTGTATGGCGGCGATATAAAACATGACACTCAGGTGTCCTTTGCTAGTGCTACCTTTGTACCTAATTTCGTTCAATTTGCGCTCACCGTGTTCGAATTGATAGGGGGGACAGACATTCAGAGTACACACACTCACACACACACACACACAGAATCACACAAACTCAGACATACACACTTTTTTTCGCCCTGTAGTGATCTCATAAGTCTACTTTCATTTTTTGCAAAAATCTAAAGTAGGCAAAAAATACAACTCTGTTAGGAGTCCCACTTCCTTCCCTTTTTAAACAAGGTGTTAAGTAAAGAACATATAGCCTACTTTCTCCTATTTGCATGGGTATTGTTATAACTCTTTGTCCTTTTCAAGGAGTATAATTGAATGTTGGTTGTAGAAGCTTGTTGAAATACAACGTGCTATAGGGATATTAAACATTAATATGAGGTGCCCTTTGCTAGTGCTACCTCTGTAAAAAAAATTCATTCAATTCGGTTTCACGGTGTTTGAATTGATCTGGGGAATGGATTTGCACACATACATGGCCGCTATTTGCAAACTATTGGGCTGATGACCTTGTAGTCAGTCATAAGATGCTTTCCACAAAAAGGCATGTTGTTGCAAAATCCGGTCGAGATCAAATTATTAGGATAGTCGAAATTTGATTTAAGCTTTTAACATTGGGTGGCCGTCATTCCGTTTCCGTCAAGATGGCGGCGATATAAAACATGACACTGAGGTGCCTTTTGCTAGTGCTACCTCTGTACCAAATTTCTTTCAATTCGCTTTCACCGTGTTTGAATTGATAGGGGAATCAATATGCACACATACTTGGACACCATCTGCAAATTATTGGGCTGATGATCTAGCAGCTTGGTCAGAATATGCTATCCACATAAAGATTTGTTGTTGCAAAATTTGGTAGAGACTAGATTATTTGGTTGGTCGTAATTACGTTTTAGCCTTTAACATTTGGGTGGCCGCGATTACGTTTCCGTCAAGATGGCGGTGATATAAAACATGACACTGAGGTGGCCTTTTCTAGTGCTACCTCTGTACCAAATTTCGTTCCATTCGGTTTCACCGTGTTCGAATTAAAAGGGGGAATCGATTTTCCCACAAAGATGGCCGCCATCCGCAAAATATTAGGCTAATGACCTATTAGTTTGGTCAAAGGATGCTCCCTCCATAATGGTATTGAGACCGTTTAGTTGATGTCAACAACCACGATGACTCAACTAACGACACATAAATCGAATAAAGAGTACCGTGAGGATCAGGTGACCTTCCAAAAAGGCTAAAGCGGCACGAGAGTCCGTAGTCCACAGGGATCGTGGTACATGGTGACGATGGTCATAGACCGCCTAAGGAAAGGTTCACCTTAAAACTAGACTGAGAAAATAAACATCCAGACTCATGTAAAACACCGTGAAAATTTATTGAAATTCACAAGCACCCAGCCTAGTTCGGAGGGTTATAATCGGCTAGTCCGCAAATTAATAAATAAACTAAGATAAAGAACAGGTCCCCTACCTGAGAAGTTACTGAAAACCCTCGCGAAAGATCTAACTCACAATGATAAAGCAACAACAGCAACGCTAGGAATATGGCACGACGCAAGTCCCTAGTTCAAGTTACAAGATCAAGCTAATATCTGAATTTACATTTAACAGGGTAGTAAAACAAATCTAGGTTAGGATGGTACCATTTCGACATTTAAATTTAACATTAATTCAACTAGCTAAGTCCTATCAATTAACAAAATTTACGGCGATGACGTCCGTAAAAGAAAACAATTACATCCAAAAGCTAAGTGTACAGCCATGAAAAACAAACAATTTAATTATGCTTAATAACTATGTGCTAACAGCACACAATAAAGTAACATGTAGGATTTAATACACTTGACATCATAAATTAATAACGAAATAGACACAGTAGTTTTATTAAAAATTCCTGCCTACACCTTGGTTTACTCTTTGTAAACCATAGTCATCTAATGTGTATAGTTACGGTGACGAATGCGCAGTTGAGACCACGTCTGACATTGCATGGCCTGAGCTCCACAAGCTACGAACTCTAGGTTCGCACATGCTTCAGGTCGCTACAAAAATGTCAACTGTCCTAGTCATTTCCTCACAAGGAAATTATCTTCAACTGCACGGCTATGTCAACAGTTCCACAATGCAAAGAACAAAGTTAGATAGAAAGAATCGTTAGTTAGGCTTGTTTTACAACAATTATGCATTTTATTATTAGAATGTCGGTTTATAGGTTTATCGTAGGTTTATGGCGAATAACATTGACAATAGCCTGGGCACGGAGTGTCTCCAACTGAGATCATTCTCCACCAAAAAGCCTCGACTCAACAGTCGGAATATAATCAACGAGTATAACAACTCGGACACACAATAACACGGGTTACCAGCGACGCTAAGCTCGCGTTCAATAACTCTGGGATAAGCCTGTACAACAGTTACCTTCCAGTAACATCTGGTCAACGGGATCATCCCCGGACAAAGCATACAATAACATCCTGCTATAACAGGGTAGACTTCACCATCCTATAGAAAACCTTACATAACTGTACCTGTCATACGACAATACACGCAACAGAGCGTTAAACTAACAAAAACCGATCCATAAAACAAGTGATCAAATACAAGAGTGGAAACTGATTTCCATAAGCAAAATAGCAATGAAAGGAAAAGCGAATACAAATTGTACTCTGTCCTCGTCTATAGTAGTTTTGTCTCGCAATGAAGCAGGCGTGCTCTAGGTCACTGGGTTACATAACCAGTTTATTCAAGGCCGGCGATTTAATCAATACAAAACCTGCACTTGGCCGGTTCACAAAAAACTTTACCATATGTTACGGATCTCTACAGAGTCCGTGTATCAAACGCACGCTATAAATCTGAGTATAGTAATACACTTCCGTCTTTCTACCAAAGACGTCTAAATGAAAGTAAACTTACAATAACTGAAGCTCTTTGCTTTAAAAATGCAACTCAGTAGTTGCTAGAACATCAAATAAAAACGTGTCTCACACGACACAAGAAAAATATGATAAATGTGGTACAGATTCACACACTAGATCTGCTTAATGATACGTTGGGAACCGCGTTCGATGCTAGGCAACGAAACATTCCTTCTAGTTGTTACGTTCAAACATGACCAAGAATAGCTTCTGAGCTTATTCAAAATGAAATATAATGCATTTACAAACTGGTAGTTACTGTCGACTACCTAAATGATACGACCGTTCTAACGACATTCAGGGGTGTAACAAAGGATGGCTGCGAAGAATGCAGTCAATTAATAACCAAGGCATCTGATTGCCATAACTACAGTCAGCAAAGACTTGAAAATTACCCCAAGTAGGGTTGAACAAAATAGCCTCAAAATGACTACGATCAGGTTCAGCAAAAAGGTAGGCATTGACGTTCCACGACGTTCACCAAGCTGCACCAGGGCTGACCAAAATGTCTGACCCCAAGGGTGTCTCACTCTAAACTGAAATAAATGACATCTAACTAATCTAGTTACATCCCTACCTAGAAAAATGGCTGACACTGAGTGTGGTTGATTCACGAACTACATTAAAACTACTATACCACCAGAAACTAGAACAAAGAAGGGGTGTGACAAAAACTCACGAAATGGAGGAGCTCTCACTCAGCTCTCTATTCCACAACAAGGGTTGAACATAAACCTCTCTGGCTCTCTGGATCGGTATCCTCCTCATCAGGATTCCCATCTGGACTCCCCCAAAGACCAGGGTTCGATTTGTCCCTGTCGACATCTTCGTGGATATGCCTGGAAATGGCATTTTGGCTCCTTCCCTCTCGTGCATCGTTCTGGAAGTTCCACCATCATGCTGGTTCCTGTAGAAACGTCACCCCCCCCCCCCATACTGGGATGGTATTAGCCCATGGTGACTGCTTCAACCATGGTGAATAAAAGTCCAATCACGTGGGTAGCGAAATAAGTTGCGTGATTATTCATCCTCTCACTTCCAAAATTATAATGTCCGTCGTGACTATTATAGGCTTCAATTATAAAATACGACACAGCCTTAATCTTGCAGATGTGGATTAGCATGTGAGCTAACACTATTTTATAATGCTGCACGTGCTAGTGACGCTACTTTTGTATCACGCAGCATCCGTGAATTATACGACGTTTCAAAGATGAAATTTCCACTTTGGCAATTTAAATATCTCATACTATTATAATCACACTTATTCAGGATAATTGTAACACTATTACCTGTATATTTCCACTAGGCATCTGCCCTCCACATACGCGTGGGTAATATGTGATGTCACAGCAATGTTGTGCAATACACTATACTTGCCAATAATTATTTCCCAAGCTTCTTATTTAATTCACTGGACTTCATCGACAGTGAATATTAGTATTTGCTTGCTCGATGGCACCTTATAATCACTTTTAACGCTAAACAGCGGATATTCTTCTACGTCTCGTAGGACAAATGTAATTCCACGCCTACACAAGGCGGATTCTCAAGACGCAGTGCTCCGGTACTGGGTGTCTCTAGAAAGTAGGTCGTCAAAACGAAAACGTTGAGCGACTACTTACGTTCCTTTTTGCGTATCTGCAAGGGTATTACCTTACCTAAAGTAAAAATAAACATTCTCCAAAATGTTTTAATAATGCAGCATGACGAAATGGAATATTCTGAGTCTCGTAGGAAAGATAAAAGTAATTAATAAGACCTCAGATAATAATTAGCAGTTTACACCAAAGTCAAAAGTGCGATTCACCGCTACTTCAAAGTATCGCGTGATCTCTCATCTTCACGTGGCTTCCTGGGTGTGTTCAAAAGTACAACATCCCCTCATAAATGCTCTGTCATAAAAAAAAAATCACATGAACCATAGCTCAGCGGGTTCAGTATGTTGATGCAAAATTTGGTAGAGATCGGATGATTAGGTTAAACGTAATTTGATTTAAGCTTTGAATATTTGTGTGACCGCCATTACGTTTCCGTCAAGATGGCGGCGAAATAAAACATGACACTGAGGTGCCCTTTGCTAGTGCTACATCTGTACCAAATTTCATTCCGTTCGGTTTCACCGTGTTCGAATTAATATGGGTAATCGATTTTGACACAAAGATGGCCACCATCCGCAAACTATTTGGCCAATGACCTATTAGATTTGTCACAGGATGCTTCTTCTATAAGGTATGCTGTTGCAAAATTTGGTAGAGATCGGATGATTAGGTTAGTCGTAATTTGATTTAAGCTTTGAACAGTTGTGTGGCCGCCATTACGTTTCCGTCAAGATGGCGGTGATATAATACATGACACTGAGGTGCCCTTTGCTAGTGCTACCTCTGTACCAAATTTCATTCCATTCGGTTTCACCGTGTTCGAATTAATAGGGGTAATCGATTTTGAAACAAAGATGGCCGCCATCCGCAAACTATGAGGCTAATGACCTATTATATTTGTCAAAGGATGCTCCCTCCATATAGGTATGTTGTTGCAAAATTTGGTAGAGATCGGATGATTAGGTTAATCGTAATTTGATTTAAGCTTTGAACATTTGTGTGGCCGCCATTACGTTTCGTCAAGATGGCAGCGATATAAAACATGACACTGGGGTGCCTTTTGCTAGTGCTACCTCTGTACCAAATTTCGTTCCATTCGGTTTCACCGTGTTCGAATTAATAGGGGGAATCGATTTTCACACAAAGATTGCCGCCATCCGCAAAATATAAGGCTAATGACCTATTAGTTTGGTCAAAGGATGTTCCCTCCATAATGGTATGTTGATGCAATATTTGGTAGAGATCGGATGATTAGGTTAATCGTAATTTGATTTAAGCTTTGAATATTTGTGTGGCCGCCATTACGTTTCCGTCAATATGGCGGCTATATAAAACATGACACTCAGGTGTCCTTTGCTAGTGCTACCTTTGTACCAAATTTTGTTCAATTTGCGCTCACCGTGTTTGAATTGATAGGGGGGACAGACATTCAGAGTACACACACTCACACACACACACACACACACACACACACAGACTCACACACACTCAGACATACACACTTTTTTTCGCCCTGTAGTGTTCTCATAAGTCTACTTTATTTTTTTGCAAAAATCGAAAGTAGGCAAAAAATACAACTCTGTTAGGAGTCCCACTTCCTTCCCTTTTTAAACAAGATGTTCAGTAAAGAACATATAGCCTACTTTCTCCTAAATGCATGGGTATTTTTAAAACTCTTTGTCCTCTTCAAGGAGTATAATTGAATGTTGGTTGTAGTAGCGTGTTGAAATACAACGTGCTATAGGGATATTAAACATGAATATGAGGTGCCCTTTGCTAGTGCTACCTCTGTAAAAAAAATCATTCAATTCGGTTTCACCGTGTTTGAATTGATCTGGGGAATGGATTTGCACACATACACGGCCGCTATTTGCAAACTATTGGGCTGATGACCTTGTAGTCAGTCATAAGATGCTTTCCACAAAAAGGCATGTTGTTGCAAAATCCGGTAGAGATCAAATTATTAGGATGGTCGAAATTTGATTTAAGCTTTTAACATTGGGTGGCCGTCATTCCGTTTCCGTCAAGATGGCGGCGATATAAAACATGACGCTGAGGTGCCTTTTGCTAGTGCTACCTTTGTACCAAATTTCTTTCAATTCGGTTTCACCGAGTTTGAATTGATAGGGGGAATCAATTTGCACACATACTTGGACACCATCTGCAAATTATTGGGCTGATGATCTAGCAGCTTGTTCAGAATATGCTTCCCACATAAAGATTTGTTGTTGCAAAATTTGGTAGAGACTAGATTATTAGGTTGGTCGTAATTACATTTTAGCCTTTAACATTTGGGTGGCCGCGATTACGTTTCCGTCAAGATGGCGGTGATATAAAACATGACACTGAGGTGGCCTTTTCTAGTGCTACCTCTGTACCAAATTTCGTTCCATTCGATTTCACCGTGTTCGAATTAATAGGGGTAATCGATTTTGACACAAAGATGGCCGCCATCCGCAAACTATTAGGCTAATGACCTATTATATTTGTCAAAGGATGCTTCCTCCATAAAGGTATGATGTTGCAAAATTTGGTAGAGATCGGATGATTAGGTTAGTCGTAATTTGATTTAAGCTTTGAACAGTTGTGTGGCCGCCATTACGTTTCTGTCAAGATGGCGGTGATATAAAACATGACACTGAGGTGCCCTTTGCTAGTGCTACCTCTGTACCAAATTTCATTCCATTCGGTTTCACCGTGTTCGAATTAATAGGGGTAATCGATTTTGACACAAAGATGGCCGCCATCCGCAAACTATTAGGCTAATGACCTATTAGATTTGTCAAAGGATGCTCCCTTCATAAAGGTATGTTGTTGCAAAATTTCGGTAGTGATCGGATGATTAGGTTAGTCGTAATTTGATTTAAGCTTTGAAAATTTGGGTGGCCGCCATTACGTTTCCGTCGAGATAGCGGCGATATAAAACATGACACTGGGGTGCCCTTTGCTAGTACTACATCTGTACCAAATTTCATTCCATTCGTTTTCACCGTGTTCGAATTAATAGTGGTAAACTATTTTGACACAAAGTTGGCCGCCATCCGCAAACTATGAGGCTAATGACCTATCAGATTTGTCAAAGGATGCTCCCTTCATAAAGGTATGTTGTTGCAAAATTTGGTAGAAATCGGATGATTAGGTTAGTCGTAATTTGATTTAAGCTTTGAACATTTGTGTGGCCGCCATTACGTTTCCGTCAAGATGGCGGCGATATAAAACATGACACTGGGGTGCCCTTTCCTAGTACTACCTCTGTACCAAATTTCGTCCCATTCGGTTTCACCGTGTTCGAATTAATAGGGGCAATCAATTTTCACACAGAGATGGCCGCCATCCGCAAACTATTAGGTTGATGACCTATTAGTTTGGTCAAAGGATGCTGCCCCTATAAAGGTATGTTGTTGCAAAATTTGGTAGAGATCGGATGATTAGGTTAGTCGTAATTTGAATTAAGCTTTGAACATTTGTGTGGCCGCCATTACGTTTCCGTCAATATGGCGGCGATATAAAACATGACACTGAGGTGTCCTTTGCTAGTGCTACCTTTGTACCAAATTTCGTTCTATTTGCGCTCACCGTGTTCGAAATGATACGGGGACAGACATTCAGAGTACACACACTCACACACACACACACACACACAGACTCACACACACTCAGACATACACACTTTTTTTCGCCCTGTAGTGATCTCATAAGTCTACTTTCATTTTTTGCAAAAATCTAAAGTAGGCAAAAAATACAACTCTGTTAGGAGTCCCACTTCCTTCCCTTTTTAAACAAGATGTTAAGTAAAGAACGTATAGCCTACTTTCTCCTAAATGCATGGTTATTGTTATAACTCTTTGTCCTTTTCAAGGAGTATTATTGAATGTTGGTTGTAGTAGCTTGTTGAAATACAACGTGCTATAGGGATATTAAACATGAATATGAGGTGCCCTTTGCAGTGCTACCTCTGTAAAAAAATTCATTCAATTCGGTTTCACCGTGTTTGAATTGATCTGGGGAATGGATTTGCACACATACACGACCGCTATTTGCAAACTATTGGGCTGATGACCTTGTAGTCAGTCATAAGATGATTTCTACAAAAACGCATGTTGTTGCAAAATCCGGTAGAGATCAAATTATTAGGATGGTCGAAATTTGATTTAAGCTTTTAACATTTGGGTGGCCGTCATTCCGTTTCCGTCAAGATGGCGGCGATATAAAACATGACACTGAGGTGCCTTTTGCTAGTGCTACCGTTGTACCAAATTTCTTTCCATTCGGTTTCACCGTGTTCGAATTAATAGGGGTAATCGATTTTGACACAAAGATGGCCGCCATCCGCAAACTATTACGCTGATGACCTATTAGATTTGTCAAAGGATGCTCCCTTCATAAAGGTATTTTGTTGCAGAATTTGGTAGAGATCGGATGATTAGGTTAGTCGTAATTTGATTTAAGCTTTGAGCATTTGGGTGGCCGCCATTACGTTTCCGTCAAGATGGCGGCGATATAAAACATGACACTGGGGTGCCCTTTGCTTGTACTACCTCTGTACCAAATTTCTTTCCATTCGGTTTCAATGTGTTCGAATCAATAGGGGCAATCGATTTTCACACAAAGATGGCCGCCATCCGCAAACTATTAGGCTGATGACCTATTAGTTTGGTCAAAGGATGCTGCCCCCATAAAAGTATGTTGTTGCAAAATTTGGTAGAGATCGGATGTTTAGGTTAGTCGTAATTTGATTTAAGCTTTGAACATTTGTGTGGCCGCCATTACGTTTCCGTCAGGATGGCGGCGATATAATACATGACACTGAGGTGTCCTTTGCTAGTACTACCTTTGTACCAAATTTCGTCCAATTTGCGCTCACCGTGTTCAAATTGATAGGGGGGACAGACATTCAGAGTACACACACTCACACTCACACACAGACTCACACACACACATACACACACACAGACAGACACACTTTTTTTTCGCCCTGGAGTGATCTCATAAGTCTACTTTTTTTTTGTGCAAAATCGAGAGTAGGCTAAAAATCACAGCAACAGTGTGGAATGATGTTACTCATCAATAAATCTCGATTGTGTTTCCTCACATGTCCATTCAGTAGGGTCCATGTGTATTACATGAATCAACCTTGAAACAAAGATCTTTCATTTCACATCGTTCAATTCTGAGTAGGCCTATATTACGTAAGTGAAAATACAGCCTGCTTTCAGTCGACCGACCGGGTCAGGGAATGGAATGAATGTAGCCCCCATCTAGCGGCGAGGATATGAACTGTGCCGGCTGCCGGACCCTGTCGCACTCCCCTGGGTCAATGATTAAATGAATGATAGATGAAATGAAATGATAGTGGAGAGTGTTTCTGGAATTGAATTGTGACAGGGAAAACCGGAGTACCCGGAGAAAAACCTGTCTGGTTCCGCTTTGTACAGCACAAAACTCATATGGGGTGACCAGGATTTGAGCCACGGACGCAGCGGTGAGAGGCCGGCGAGCTGCCGTCTAAGCCACGGGGGCTTTATATTATATTACGTAAGTATCGACAAATTATTCGGGTCGATAATGTACCTTGTGGTTATGACTAATTATGTACAGTAGAGCCATACACACCAGTCTCGGCCGTGACACAGTCACTCATATTAGTTCCTTCACGCCACCACTGAAACACGTGACACCTCTTGCTTCTCCGTGTCTCGGTGTAGGAACATCGTTCATTATTTGTTTGGACTTGAACGTGGGAACGTAATGCTAACGCAATATAGGGAGAGCTTCGCATACTCGCCTCGTCCTAATGCCACAACTTGACAGCACTGCATTGCCTCGTGCACTCTGCAGCAACTAGGAACGAGTGATTAATGAACAATGAGTAGTGTCCTGTTTCAAATAATTTTATAGTAATATAAATACTTAAATACTGGGCATAGAATTGTGATTCTTGTTTCTATATATACAGGAAAATGCTGACTTTTATTCTACAGATATGTAGAAACCGTATCCAGCCAAACTTGACCCAGCGGCGCACGTGATAATTTGTTTAGGATTTAAAGGTGACGTGAGTGATCAGTTGAGGTAGAACACTCCCATTCCTCCCGCTGTTCGGTTGCCACGCCTCCCCGGTCATGTCACGGAAGTGACTTGTGTGTCGGGATCTACACTAACCTATAACAAGCCGATAAACAACCAAAAATTAGACTGAGGGTATATGTGATCATTAATTACAAGTAGGTTACAAAGATTTAGACGGAAATTCTAAAATGTTCAGACGGAAAATTTACTTAAATTTTAGCGATTGCGAGGTGCTGTATATTGAATTAGAAACATTTTTTTCTGTTTTGAAAGCGTGTGTTAGTTATTGTTGTTTGAAGGGGGTGGAACAGCAAAGCCATCTGCCTCTCACTGAAGCCTAACACAACTATTAGTCACATTATAAACAACAAGTATCTATGATTGTACTTTGTATTAAAATGTACTAATGTGATTGTATGAGAAACGGCCGAAGATTTACAATTTCCTGCAGCAAATCTCGCACAACCTAGGAAATAGGACTACTTTAGACACTGAACTCTTAAAGCGTTTTGAGTGAGACTGGAAGATTCACGTGCGCAAAATTCCAATATTAGTGAGCGGGCAGAAACTGTTTCATATTTCTAATGCATATTCCGAATATCGTCTGAGTATTGAAATATTTGACAGGTAGCCTATCACATTTTCCATTGTAGGAGACACTAGAAATAGCTTATTGAATACAGCATGTATATGCGCAATACTCAAGGCATAAATATTACTAAGAACTGCAACCTTCAGTGGTAACAGTAGTCATGTTTCATTAAAGAATTAACCTTCTAGCAAAGGTCTGTCGTTATCACACTGTTCAATTCTGAGTATATTATGTAAGTGCCTAGAAAACTGAACGCAAACAAAACATGGACTGAGCAAGTAAGTACAACCATACCCCAGGTTGTCCACAATCGACCCGTCAACAGACGGCTACTGAACTTTCGGATACTGGAGAGTTCGGACGCGCGAATCAGAGAGTATCGGAGATCTCTGGTAAACTTCACTATAAACAGAAAACATTCCTCGGAACGATAAACACTAATACATTCACTCAAACCGGAAAACTATACGACCTCACACAGGAAATTGATCGACAAAACATTCTTGTCCTTGCTCTTCAAGAGACACGAATGACTGACAACGAAACCATGGACTATGGAAACTACTGCATCTTCAAAAGTAAAACAGAACAAAGGGTTGCGAGGGGCGCGCCGAACTTTGGTATCACTTTTCTTGTACACAGATCATTCATTAACTCATCATCATCATCATCATCATCATCATCATCAAATTCCAGGTCCAGTTGCCCGGGTGCTGTTAACGAGCCCTCGCCGCCTTTCCCTGTCCATGAATAGTTGGTCTTCATGGGTCCTTCTCCAGTCTAGCCCTTTTTCTTCAAGATCATCCTTGATTTGGTCCAACTATTTTTTCTTTGGTCTTCCTACTGGTCTTTTTCCTGGGATAATCTTGTTGAAATACGCTTTTGGTGTCCTCTCATCTCCCATTCTTTGAAGATGTCCATACCATCCTATTCGTTGCTTCTGCAAATATTTTGTAGCACTGATATCTATGCCAGCCTCTATCCTGTTTGTTCGTTCCTTACTTTGTCTCTCCTTGTCCATTGAAGCATTGTTCTTATAAACTTCATTTCGGATGCCGGAATCCTACTTTCTTCTCTTCTGGACAGGGTGCATGTTTCTACTCCGTAAGTTGGAATTGGGATGTAGTATGTCTTAAACAGTATATGATTACACTTCCTGGGCCCCTTATTACCCCACAATAGTGTTCTACGGTAACTTGTGCATAGAAGGTGGCTGCATTACTAGTTCTATTTGTTACTTCACTGTTGCTGTTGCTACCAATATATTTAAATTGATCAACAATATTATTAACTCTGTCAAGGAAACTACACCCATCAACAGTCGACTCATGAACATGCGCATTCAAAGCACCAACAAAATATTCACACTCGTCAATGCCCATGTTCCCACCAACATCGACAACAGGAAGAATTCCGAGATCGATAGTAAATTTTGGAATAAACTTGAGAACATTATGAGCAAGATTTCCCGAGATGACATGAAAATCTTAATGGGAGATTTCAACGCTCAACTAGGCAAAGAGAAAAGCTATCGAAAAATCGTCGGTAAATATTCCGCACATCAAAACACGAACATGAATGGCACACGTCCGATCGACACCTGCCAACAATTTAACCTGAAAATTATGTCCACGCACTTCAGGAAATCCCCACACAAACAGAAAACATGGCGATCCCCGATTCAACATCTCGATGAATACCAGATTGATCACGTTGCTATTTCTCATGCCCACTACAGAATAATTCATGACGTTCAACTCCGACGAGGCGCGAATATTGACTCGGATCATTACCTCACAAGAATCAAAGTGAAATTCTCCCCAAAGAGAGTTCACTGTCACAAAAAACACATCCCAAAATTCAACCTATCTAAAATTCAAGAAACTAGGATTGCAGAAGAATGGGAAAAGGAACCGGCGAATAATTTGACTGACTTCTGCAGCAAAATTATCAGAAAAGCTGAAGAACTGATCCCACTAAAAAGGAAGACCAAACATCCATGGTGGAATTCTGACTGTGATCAAACCATCGTCAATCGTCGAATCGCCTTCCAAAAATACAACTGCAGCAAATCACCAGGAACCCTGGAACATTATCTCGACATCCGCAAACAGACAAACAAAACTGTCAGGAAGGCCTAACGTGATTATATCGCCAAACAAATAAAGTCAATCGAGAACGATTCTAGAAACTCCAATAGCCCGAATTTTTACAGGATACTCGGGAATAACATTCGAGGTTATGCACCGCCGAACTTGACCTCCAAGATCAGGACGGAATACTTGCACTCACTAACCGACAAAATTGCGACGAACTGGCACGCTACTTTGCCGGCCTCCTCTATTGCCCTGAACAACTTGAAAGATTCTCACATACGATTTCGGAATACGTGTAGGCCGACACTGTACCACCAACACAAGAAGAAGTCCTTTGCCATATCAAAAAACTTGAGAATGGAAAGACATCAAGAGAAGACGGAATTGTCACGGAACTGCTGAAAAATCTCGGACCACAAAAACTGCAGGAAATTACACAGATCATTCAAGAAGTTTGGCGAAGTAAAAACTTCCGTACGATTGGAAATGCGAACTCATTCATCCCCTCCATAAAAGGGAGACAGAACAGATGTGAATAACTACACAGGAATGTCCTTTCTCTCTGTCCCTTACAACGTCTTCTCCACCTGCCTCCCAAAACGCACACAAGAACAACTCGAGCCCCTAATTGGTGAAGACCAGGCAGGGTTCACAGCACATAGATCGAGTACTGAACTAATTAATGTTCAACCTCATTTCCACACTGAAACTTTGAGCCCTAAGAAATCTCCCAACCATCTGCGTATTCATCGATTTTAGGGAAGCTTACGACTCCATCGATCACCAGTCTCTCTTTCATATTCTCGAAGAAAACAATCTCGACCAGAAAACGCGCCAACTTATCCAACAGACCCTAACTGACACAACCTTTCCTCATCAGAACAGGTGTTCGACAGGGCGATGTACTCTCCCCACTACTCTTTAATATCGTTCTCGAGAAGGTCATCAAAGAATGGAGAAGAGAGCTGAAGAGCCGGAACGTATGGAAACCGGACATACTGGGAAGGCCAAGGATAACTTCGATGTCACATGCATGGCCTTCGCAGACGATCTTGCAATCCTCTCCGCAGAAGAACGAACGGCAATTCATCAGATCGAGGTCTTAAAGGAATGTGCTGAAAAGGTCGGACTGCAAATATCCTTCACAAAGACCGAATTTATGTCAACAAAACACATTCCAACACAGATTTTAATCACGAAATACGGCACGATACACGAGGTTAATCACTTCAAGTACTTGGGTGAAATCATCGAACCCGCAGGTATGGAAAGAGTGCCAAAAATAATAATAATAATAACGAGAACTCAAAATGCGGAAAGCATACGGAAAAATTGCGAACGTCTACAACAAGAGGGATCTGGGCAGGGACACCAAGAACCCGCCGATGAGCCAGCTTGGTGTCCTAGGTGAAACCCCACACAAGACACGGCACAAACCTAGAAGAATTGCTGAGTTTTAATTCACCGGCCGTTAAAGCCAATATACCATCTTTCGGAAGCCTTCATAGAGAGGTTAAGGCTGCTTGAACTTTTATTTCTCGCAGTAAAGTAGTGCAGTTGCACTCCATATAAAGGGAGGTAGTGCGCGGGAGTCCAGGCGGGGACACCAAGAGCCCGCCTGTGAGCCAGCTTGGTGTCCTAGGTGAAACCCCACACAAGACACGGTACAAACCTAGAAGAATTGCTGAGTTTTAAGGGGGAATTCAATTCAATTCAATTCCATCTTGTCGTCAGTGCGTTCCCTTCCTTTACATTACCCCCCTTCACCAACCCTGCGCAGCGTCCTGTACATCATTGCGCAAGAAATATTGTGGAGCCACAACACTGCCCGCACCATTCTGTTCAATTAACTTCCCACGCGAATGCTGACGATCCAATTCACCTAATTTTAACTGTAATATGCATTGGAATCACGTTTCGTATTACCTTTTTATATATTTTAATGAGGAATATATGCAGCCAATGGCCATTTCCTTCCAAAATCCTTTCCCAGACCGGTCCTGAAAATAAAGTAAATGATCATTGGCTGCAACAATAAAGCATTATAAAATTATCAGATATACAGGGTGTATCTTAATTATACCTACAAAAAAATCAGGGACGCTCTGCGTGTTATGTAAAAGACGATGCCGCAATGAGATTGGCGGAGAAAATTTTTCCCTCCGAGAAAATGAGGTTATTTTGTTACTTCCGGGCGCGCGATTCAAATCTACGAACTCGCTGTATTTGCTGAGCCAGGCAGCAAGCCGCTGGTCACTGCTGTGCTTCAGGCAAGGGAAGGGAGTGTGATAGAAGGAGACAGAGATAGCTGGCGGGCATGCGGCAAGCCGAGGTGATCGAGGAAACTTGCGCACGCCCGCCAACATATCTCTGTCACCTTCTATCACACTCCCTTCCCTTTCTTGAAGCACAGCGGTGGCCAGCGGCTTGCTCTCTAGCTCAGCAAATACGGCGAGTTCGTAGATTTGAATCGCGCGCCCGGAAGTAACAAAGTAACCTCATTTTCTCGGAGGGAAACATTTTCACCGCCAATCCGATTGCGGAATCGTCTTTTACATAACACGCAGAGCGTCCCTGATTTTTTTGTCGGTATAATTAAGGTACACCATGTATAAACAAAATGTTCAATAAATAACATATAGCCTACTTTCTCTTAAATGTGCCTCATCAAGAAGTGTACTTGAATATTCTTGTGATGAACGATAAGAATTGTACCATATATAAGTCTCACCGTTTACTAAGTTTCGTTGTAATTCCACTTTTACATCCAGAAAAAATTACTGGGGGACGTTTTCACCGACGTCAATTATCTCTTAATTCATCGTTTAAGGTTATTTAACTTTCCACGGGAATTTCACCAAACAGAAACGCTCGTTAACTTAGCACTAACAAGGAATTACGTTAAATGGCAAAATCTGGCCACTCAACTCTCTAAAGCATCTTTAAAGAGGCGGGAAACAGCTGAACTGTGCCTTGCGTATTTCACAATGGCGGTTTGTTTCAGAGTTTCACACGAACTTTCATCCGTATGAATATAAAATATGTTTATGACAATGACATTATAAAAGATCACACACATTTTTGTTTTCGCTATCGTTTTACCCTCCAGGGTTGGCTTTTCCCACGGACTAAGCGAGGGATCCCACCTCTACCGCCACTGAGGGCAGTGTCCTGGAACTTGAGACCCTGAGTCAGGGATACAACTGGGGTGTGTGACCAGCACTACGCCCAGGCGGCCTCACCTGCAAAGCGAACAGGGGGCCGGATGAAGGGATGGGAAGAGTGGGACGTTTAGGCAAGGAAGTGGGAAGGAGGCGGCCGTGGCCTTACAGTAGGAACTATCCCAGCATTTGCCCGAAGACGAAGTGGGAAACCACGGAAAACCACTTCGAGGATGGCTGAGGTGGGAATCGAACCCCCTCTACTCATTTGGGCCACCCGAGGCTGAGTAGATCCCGTTCCAGTCCTCATACCACTTATCAAATAACGTGGCAGAGTCGGGAATCGAACCCAGGACCTCTGGGGTGGCAGCTAACCATGCTGACCGCTACGCTACGGAGGCGACAGATCACACACATTACTAAGTTTTAATACCGTGAAAGACGAATACGGAAACTTAAAAAAAAAAATATATATCCAAAGAGGGATTCGAACTCCTTGCAGCGCTGCATAATAAATTCTGGGTTTTCACCGCAACCGCTTACCCTACGAAGTCGACTGTGTAACAGCGTCCTATTAAGTTATCTATTGACACAACTGCCAGTTCTCCTAAATACTCTGTTCATATCATTTTAAGCTTTTGCCACGAAAAAGGTCTGGTGTATTTCTCTTCCTTTATAATTATGTTCCAGAGAGTCTCAAGGAAGCATCGCAAAAACCAATCAGTGCTAGGTGCTTCTTGATCTGTCCGCCATGCTCTCCAAGATGAAACCGAGTCTATGCATGCGCGAGAGCCGTAAATCTTATTTAAGTAATTGCGAACCGGAATGGCCTCGTGAAATGCATCGAAAATAATCACGCAATAAATCTCGTCTTTAAGTTAAATGGGAATTAACTAAATAATTGTTATTGAAGTGTTTGTGAAAACGGCCCTGGAACAATAGAAAAGTACACTCATCCACCATCTTGAATGTATAGCATCGATTGTCTTGCGCCTTCTGCAGAGAAAGTCTATTATTTTCTGCATTTCGTCATTGCAACTGTAATAAATAATGGATGTTGATATTAATGTGTAACATACTCAAGATAGCAGCTACGTGCTATATAATGTGTGACAGTCCTATGACTAATGAAAGTAAGGTGTCTTATTTGTTTCTCCCTTCTTACATAGGCTAGTTTCGTGTTAATTGCGCAATAGGATAGGAGATTCTACATGACTACGCCAAAAGGACTGCTTTGACAGTCTTATCAATGATTATTGGTGCTCAGCCACAATTTATAATATATGGCGGGTGTGTTTTTTTGCCTTTGGCATACAAACTCATACTGGTTCTACATTATTGCTAATTTGAAATATTGTATCTCAAAAATGAAGCCTCCGTGGCTTAGGCGGCAGCACGCTGGCCTCTCACCGCTGGGTCCGTGGTTCAAATCCCGGTCACTCCATGTGAGATCTGTGCTGGACGAAACGGAGGCAGACAGGTTTTTCTCCGGGTACTCCGGTTTTCCCTGTCACAATTTCATTCCAGCAACACTCTCCACTATCAGTTCATTTCATCTGTCATTCATTTAATCATTGCCCCCAGAGGAGTGCGTCAGGCCTCGGCAGCCGGCACAGTTCATATCCTCGCCGCTAGATAGGGGCTTCATTCATTCCATTCCTGACCCGGTCGGAGACTGGAAGCAGGCAGTGGATTTTCATTTCATGTATCTCTAAAATATATAGTTATTTGTTTGTACACTCTGTAAATTCAAGATGGTCACGGCACGCGTTATAGGCTACAGTGTGAAATCACTATGAATAATGGTAGTGAAGTCTTTGTATAGCACACTTATCTCACTGAATACGGACAGCCACAATCGTGTACGTATGGATGGTTGGTTGGTTCCTCAGTTTAGGGGCTGTGACAGTGCGGTCATGTAGCCCCGTGTAATTTTGGTGTGTGTAGAATCTGTCTGATAACCTGTGTTAATTGGCTGTATTAGTGTATGCTATCTGTAATTCAGGTAAGGATTGCAGACGATCAATTTCAAGTAGTTCCTACTTTTGCTACTATATGCCACCGGAACTGGCACCTGGCGATGAACGTTGGGACTTAATAGAGCGTTAATCAAATCCAACTTACGAATTCAGCTTCACACAATTGTAGTTAGCGGAAGGTTCCTTTACATGCCATAATTCTATGACATGGGCCCGCCGCTCCGGCTTTACTTCACCTCCGAAGGAAGGCATACTGAGGGATATTTTACACTCTTAAAAATCCGATGACTTCGGCCGGGTTTGAACCCGCGGTCTTGGGCATAGAAGCTCAGCATGCTACCAACTACGCCACTGAAGCCACCAATTTGAACGTATGGAGTAACTATTCTTTGGAATTGGTCATAGAATGCCACTTAAGATTTCTACATTGCTGCTCATTTTCGTTGTTGTATTTTATACATTTAGTTATGTATTATCATCTCTTATATAAAACAAAGTGTCCTGACTGACTCACTGATTCATCATCGCCCAGCCAAAGCTATTAAAGTTAGAAACATGACATTTGGGGATATGTTCGTTGTAAGTCGAAAACGCCCACTAAGGAAGGATTTTTGGATATTCAGGTTCAAAAGGGGCGTTAAGGAGGTAGACATGCATTTCATTGAATAACAATATCTGCCGATAGGTTTCATTGGGGAATGTGAAACTCGGCATATAAACTCATCATTAAAAATAGGAAGCCACATGTCTGAGGTTTTTTTGATGTGGTGTATATTATGAGGTGAAAGGGGTGAAAAGTGGGGGTTGAAGGATTCCTAACGGAGCAAGTACAGTATCTCTTAAACGACGGAGGCTAAAAGTATCAAACTCGGGGAGGGGAGGGCAAATCAGCTTGAAAAATAAGTAAATAGGTGTTTGACCGGTTTTTCATAAATCCTATTTAAGGGGCCCATGGGGAGGGGTGAAATTCTGGGGAAAAAACGTCCACTAAGGAAGGAATCTTGGATATTCACTGATCATCGACAAGTTAAAAACATGAAATTTTGTGAATACTTCGTTGTATGTCAAAAACGTCCACTAAGGATGGATTTTTGGATATTCATATTCTAAGGGGGTGTTAACGGGGTTAAACCTGCATTTCATTGAATAACAATATCTCATGATTTGTTTCATTTGGGGGTGTGATACTCGGCATATAAACTAATCATTAAAAACAAGCAGACATGTGTCTAAGGGATTTTCAATGTGGTGTATATTATGAGGTGAAAGGGGTGAAAATTGGGGATGACGGATTCTTAATGAAACGTGAATCTCTTGAACAACATAGGCGAGAAGATTGAAATTCAGCGGAAAACAATCAGCTTAAAAATAAGTAAATAGATGTTCGACCGTTTTTTTTTCATAAATCCAATTTAAGGGGTCCATGGGGAGGGGTGAAATTCTTGGGGGAAAACAGGAAAAAAGTGTCCTAACTGATTGACTGACTCACTCACCCATCAAACTCACGGGGAAAACAGCTTAAAATAAGTAAATAGGTGATCGACCGTTTATTTCATAAATCCAATTTAAGGGGTTCATGGGGAGCGGTGAAATTCTGAAATATAAATGAAAGAAAATGTCCTGACTGACTCACTCACTCATCATCGTCCAGGAAAAATTACTGAAGTTAGATACATGAAATATTTTGGATATGTTCGTTGTATGTCGAAAACGTCCACTACGGAAGGATGTTTGGATATTCAGGTTCTAAATGGGTGTTAAGGGAGTGAACGTGCATTTCATTGAATAACAATATCTCACGAGTGGTTTCATTTGGGGATGGGATATTTGGCATAAAAACTAATCATTAAAATAAGCAGACACGTGTCGAATGATTTTTCGATGAGGTGTATATTATGAGGTGACAGGGGTGAAAAGTGGGGGTTGAAGGATTCTCAACGGAGCGTGTATCTCTTAAACAACAAAGGCGAAGAGTTTGAAACTCAGAGGAAAACAATCAGCTTTAAATTAAGTAAATAGGTGTTCGACCCTTTTTTTTTTCATAAATCCAATTTAAGGGGCCCATGGGGAGGGGTGAAATTCTTTAAAAAAAAAAAAAACGTCCACAAAGGAAGGATTTTTGGATATTCACTCTCGTCGACCAACAAAAACTATTAACGTTAGAAACATGAAAGTTTGGGGATATGTTCGTTGTATGTCGAAAACGTCTACTAAGGAGGGATTTTTTGTAATTCATGTTCTAAAGGGGTGTTAATGGGGTTAAACCTGCATTTCATTGAATAACAATATCTCACGAGTGGTTTCATTTGAGGATGTGATGCTCGGCATATTAACTAATGAATAATAAAAATAAACAGACACGTGTCTAAGGGTTTTTGATGTGGTGTACATTATGAGATGAATGGGGAAAATGTGGGCGTGTAGATTTTTACGTGTGTAATTTTATGATGTGTACTTTTTTCATCGGAATGTAGGTAAATGGATTTTGTGTTTAGTCAGAGTGTTTAATATACACTATCTCACTTATACATTTGTGGTCGTAAATTGTGTTGTGATTTTGAGTCGAATTTTGTACATGCGATGCGACGTGACGTTGGGGAGATTTTGATATTTATGTGCCATTGTTGTGCTATAATATATTGTGTGATTGTTTACGGTCTTTACGAAATTATTATCATTATTATTAAAAATAAACGATAAATCTTTTCAAGACGGCCACCACTTGCTGTAATCAGTGTCTTATTCTTACGGCTTATTTAAGCAAGGTCCCATATATGATACCTCTTTCTTACTAAGTTGAAACTCTGGAATTACATTCTGAATAATTTGCTATTACGTTTTAATATTACACCCAGCCACCACCTTGAAAATTTATAGTCGCTGTTAATTTTGTTTCTTTTGCATACGATACTTACCACTGATATTCGGTATTGTAGTTCTAAAACATAGATTTTTTTTCAAATTATGAATATCAGGATGGCCGCTGCACGCTGTATTCATTTTCATAGACGTATCACTAACACAACTGACGTCTCTTATATAATACTCCTCGTCTACCACGTTTCGCCTAAATTGAGCTATACATCCTGAGTTACTACGAGTAATTTATGTACTTAAATAGTACACCTAGTCGTCATCTTGAATCCATGTAGCTCATTATTTTGATTTAGGCATCCGAAGCGATTTACAAGGTTCTATTTCATTACTGAATTCTGTTATTATAGCTCCAGGATAACTCAATCTGAATCAATCCTCGCGATTAAAATTATTGTGGTGCTTCACGATTTATATTACCTGTCCAATTATCTTCTTTTGACACTTAGAATCTTTAACAACAGTTTCGGCCTCATCGAATTGTATGGGGTGCATAGTGACGTCAGCTTGTTTAGCTATTGCGGATCCGTAGTTCACTTGTTTTGTGTCTCGGAGGTGCTCTGATATCTTAATGGAAACGCATCTTTTTGTGTTTCCTATGTACAGTATACCTGTCCTCAGGTTTGGCGAAACCAGGACGCAGGCGTTTGTAAAGTGTCTTGTTCCTGGATCAAGAATACATAGGACAAGGAAAAAGATGCAGATCAGAGCACCTTCGGGACACTAGTTAAGTACAGAGCTGAAATGGCTGATCATGCTGACGTTGATACACACACCATAGAGTTCGATAAGGTCGAAACTGTTGCTAAAGATCCTAGATCTCAATGGAAGATAATTAGAGAGGCAATTGAGATCATGAATCATTCCAATAATGTCGATCACGAGGATGGATTAAGGCTCAGCAACACGTGAAATGTCTTCTTAGCATGCGACGAGGCGAAAGATTGACTGCCCACCGTTTGGCTCTTCCGGCGGCATCAGATGTGATAGGATATCCACGTCAACTACTTCTAAATGTAGCCCCATTCTTCTCTTTAATTTGGGACATCTCCGGTCGATTTCGAGACAATCCTTTGCATGGAATGCCAATTCCAGTGAGAACATGCACTTTTCCAGGACTCCTGAAATTCCAGGGTCTGGAATTAAAGGAAGCCGGCATAGGAAAGTTGGTGACTTTTAATATGTTGCTAAGTTCATCAAATAGGACCACTGTGCAAGAAATTAGCTTTACCCTAAAATTACAGGACTGTTATTACAGAAACACTATCAGTCAACTTGTAAGGCAATATGTAAATTATTATTATTTGTTATAATTTATTTATTATCGTAAAATTATATTATAGAATTATTAATTTTAATACGTAGGCCTATATGGGGCAGTTGGAGAATGGGATTCGGCGACTCTTTATCAAAACTCGCATTTAAATGTTGTACAAAAGGTTCCACACCCCTAACCTTTACCATCAGTAGTGAACATGTCAAGGAGCTCATACAGTATTCCATTTTGAAAAACAGTATTTGATAGTGTGATATCATTTGGCAAGCTCAAATGAGAGGGAGGAAAATTAAGATTCCATCCTCCCATGACTTATATTCATCTCTTCCATGCAGTTTTTGTCATCGCTCCCACATCGATCACACCACGCTACCGTTTGGAATTGATGCCAATAAACAATGTATTTATTACAGAAATTACAAAACAAACGTTTAAAGAATTGTGATGCATTAAATAAGGACTACGCCTATCCGGGGTAATCATGAAGGACTTTTACCCTTATTGAACACCATGATAATTGCTATCGCTGTGGGTAAATTTACAGTCCTTCGCAAATATTCAGAATTTACCATACCGGCTTATCACGAAGGAACAAGTTTTCACAGCTGATACAAATTCAAGGCGATTGATATGATATTTTGAAATATGCACTATTGTTACGGTACTGGAATATATTCTCCACCTAAAGCAATGAACTCAAGCTGAATTTTGAATGACGATGGAATACGCTTACCAGCTCGGACAACAGGCACTATTTGTAGAGAAAGTGGAGGAAGGGAATTATATCAACATCCTAGGTTGTAAATGAAATAGATTTTTATTGACAAACCTCAGATTCTGTGGCCTCATTGAAGACACATTAAAGCATTAGTATCTCACGAATTTGATGTTTCTAGAGAGACATACAGATGAAACAAAGCAATCATCAGTTGAAGTATTTCGTTCCCATGTTAGCTTCCTCGGTGGTTCAGTGATAGAAAATCATCCTCATGACCCCAAAATCACGGGTGCGATTCCCGGATTCCCAATATATTTCATTCTGATGTGAGGGCTGAAACGGGTTCACTCAACCTCATGAGGCAAAACTGAACAGAGGTGGGTTTGATTCCAACCCCAGCCATCCTGGAAGTGGTTTGTCGTAGCTACCCACTTCCACCCCCAGGCAAATGCCAGTATGGTCCCTACATTGAGGCCACGGACACGTTTTTCCTTTTCCTCGTGACTGACTGCATGGCTCGCTTGCTATGCCTAAGGTTGCAGGATCGAATCCTGGTGTAGTCAGCTGGCATTTCAGGGTGCGCAAATGCGGGGGAGCCGTATCAGTAGGTATACTGGCACGTTAAAGATCTCCCTCGGGGCACATTTCTGGCACCCCGATGTTTCTAAAAGCCAGAGTAGTTAAAAGGGACGTACACCAATAGCATTAATTATTATTATTATTATTATTATTATTGGTTTATACAGTATATATAACACATTGCTGGTACATTACAACATAACTATACGGGCTTCAGTGAACCAAAGTACAGTTACTGAAACAGCAACTTCTAAGCTGGAATTTCGCTACCCATGAACTTCCGAACGATTCTGGTTGTTCATAGATTTACTGCCTTCTGCATTAGTTTGTACAGCCGAGTATCCAGATCCAGTTCTTTATCATTATTATTATTATTATTATTTTTATTATTATTATTATTATTATTATTATTGTGGGAAACGGTTTCCAGATCATGACACTCACAAGCATCGAATATAGGACTGAATTATTTATTTAAACAAAGAAACTTATTAGAATACAATATATAGAATTAAGGGAATGTGTTTCGCGGCTCATCGGAGCTCGGAATATTGTTTCTCTTCTTTTTATTCTCAGACAATGGCACTGAGCTTACTCCTGCGCCCCCTAGATCCCATACTCGGCCGTCTTGATCCTCATCCGGCTCCCATATTATTATTGCATTTTCCTCGTGTGAGGGTGAAATTACTACGATGCCCAAGGCCCTCACATGAAGCATTATTTCTTATCATGTTTCAACATACAAGGGTAACCTTACTTTCTCTTTGTACCTAATTACACTAGTCTGCCGCCCATGGTGTCATTAAGAAGTGCGCTTGATTGTATGTTATCCTACTCACGAGCCAACGTCATTGGAGGGGGGTAGATAAACCTTAAAAAACAAGCTGATTACATTACTGTCGAGCAGGTATTTTGAAAACATTCCTTGTACCGTAAAATATGTCCAGGGATAGATATAAACTCTGAATATAATCTGCTGTTTATGAAATGCAAATTAAACCTGAAAAAACACCGCTTCGTTACGCAACACAACTGAAGAGGGAGCTGGATGTCCGAAGGTCCAAGGTTTGAATCATGTCCCTAACAACAGTCATCCTGGGTGTGGTTTCCATCGTTTTTTAGCATTCCCTTATGGCAAATGCCGGGAAAGTGTCAGTAATTCATTTCAATTCTACAAGCTAATAATTACCGTTATAAACACACCGTCATCACTTCTTCTTCTTCTCCTTAGTTCGATTTTGAACATCGTGACCCTTCACACAATTCTATTAGCAATACCCCACCATTCACCGCGGTCTTCTGCTGTGTGCATTAATTTCTGAAGTGGCAGATTAGTCAGACTCTTTATCTGGTCAAGGTACCGGTCGGGGCACGTCCCCTCTGCCATTTGCCGTCAACGTTACCCTGGATGCCACACTTCTCAAAGCCATTTCGCCAGATGACAAGGCCGAAAAATTTCAACATTTGCCTTTGGATGTTTAGGAGTAAACGTGATTTAGGAGCAACCCTTAGCTCCTTTAGAATAGATTCATTTGTTCTTCTAGCTACCCACGATATTCGTAGCATTCTTCGATAACGCGTCATCTCGAAGGCTTCGATTCTCCTACGGCATGCAGCATTTATGGTCCAGAACTCGGTGCCATACGTGACGATAGGAAATACCAAAGCTTGAACCAGTCGCTCCTTTGTTTTCTTGGTAATATGATGATATTTCCATATTCTTGTTAGACTAGATCAGGGCCATCCAGACAGCGCTCCTCGAGCGCTAGCTCTCCTGCCGAGCTCTAAGCTTGTGCTCGCTCGGAGCAGGTGGAAGGTTGTTTCAGAAGTGGTGGGAGGAGCTTGGCTGGCTGAGCACGCTGAAGTGTGCAGCCGATCCATCAGTCATTAGTCGAGTCCAAACCGCTTTGTTGACAGCGTGTAAATAAATCAATTTCGCAGTGGTCATGACTGAACAGCATAAAAAAGGAGTGGTGAAGCAGCAGTCTTTAAAGCAGAATGGGAAATATCATTTTTTGTACAGCTTATAAAGGGCATGCCAAATGCTTAGTGTGCAACAGCGATGTAATGTGCTAAAAAGAACACAATTTGATGTTGAATTTTCCTCTCTAATATGTTCACATTTCAGTTTGGATTAAATCACAATATTCTTTACTGAACAATTGTGCTCGTTTCCTGCACATTCCATACATCGGAGTACCATTCGATTTGTATATGCGGTATATTTGTTATGGCAAAACAGCCCTATTAATATGTCAACAATCCCACAAGAGCCGTCGCGTCGGCCACACGACTGTACGTACGTGTCTAGTCAGCGTGGTCCGAACATCATCCGTCTCCTCGCTGCCACAGTGTAGTGGTGGTAGGGGAAGGAGCGCTAGTCTGACTGCCGGGTGTTCCCCGAGCGCGGGAACGCTCCCGAAGCGCAATGACTGTATGGCCCTGGACTAGACAGTGCTTTCTTAGTCATACCTATTCTTCTTTTGATTTCTCCTTCACAGTTTCCCTTAGTGGAAATGCGAACTCATAGGTAGACAGTCATTACAGAAACACAAATTATCAGATATATTTAACACACACCCAAGTACATGGCGCTGATAGCCAATATGTATAAATCTCTTAAAACTGAATGATTCAGTTGAGAATTAGATAAGTGTGGCGAAAAAACAACACGAAGAAAGCCATAAAGTTAAGAATTGCAAAATGAAAGTACTTAGAAATCCATCGGAACTTCGTATTAGGAGAAATTAGCATTTTTGAAGAATGAAGTAATATGAGTTAGTTATGTTGTTGTTGTTGTCGTCGTTGGAGGGCGTGGTGCCGCCTCTCACCAAGGCGGACTGGGTTCGATGCCCAGTCAACACAAGTGAGATTTTCGAAGTGTAATGCCATGTCCTGTTGTTCGTATTCCACGTAAAGAGGACGTGGCTCATGATCACGAGATTAACTATTATGTAAAACCGCAAACTTCCTTCCTTTGTTGTTTATCGACATAGTGACCACGTAGCCCCGTGTACTTGGGTGTGCGTGGAATTATTTTGAAAACCTGTCTTATTGGGATGGCTGTATTAGTGAGTGTATTTGTAATTCAGGTGAGGATTATTTTAAAATTAACGTTACCCCTCCAGTTCGCTGTTACAAACACTCTCCACGCCACTATATCATATCTTTAAGCGGTAATTTTATGATTTGCGAAACCCTGCCACTTGGCACGACATATTCACTCAGATGATCTGTTGCACAACAATAATTCACTACAGGTTAATAATATTATTCAAACGATCTGTATTCACACCAAGGGAAAAATAACAGTGTTTAGTATCGTTTGCGTGATATGCTTGCTGTGAATTAGCACCATACGGGAAGCAAGCAGAAAACTATCGATCTTCCTGACAAACAGGGTTAGTTGGTCTGCATAAAACTATATTATTAGGGTCAGCTTATTCGCCCGGTATACTCGAGCACTTAAACCAGAGAGAGTTAGAAGGTGCAGTTAGTACCAAAATCTTCCAAACCGTCTGAATAGAACAGGAAAAATCTTACATTTCTTGAACAGTCAGCAGAAATGTATTTATTTGTTAATAACGTGCGTTTAAACAAATAAACAAGACGATAGCCCCTGCTAGAACAATGCCACGTAGGGCCCGCATAACAGTAAAGCTAGACGGGTGCTATACTAGGTGGCCCATTTGCCCCGTTCAACCTACATTTAGGTGTCCCGCATGTACTAATGATGAACGGGAGGTAAAATAAGTGAATTTCTAAGGGGTATCCTTTAATGCAAGCAGGTTACGTCAGAATGCCTCGATATAACCACCAGACGTCCGCTCGCTGCATGTTCCTCTGTGCTCTAATGCACCCCATTTCGTTATGAAGCCTCTAGCTTTAACGGCATTGCGACCAGCTTCTCCAAAGATTAGTATGGTGTCCGTGTACTGGTTGTTGCTGAATACACCAGCCATTGCCAGGAACTGTCGTGTAGTTGTACCACATATGAGCCTATTACGCTATAAAATGCGAGGTTTCACAACGCAATGGGGCGCATTGGTGCTGAGGAACATGTAGCGAGCGGCCGTCCACTTGTTATCCCTTCATATTCTGACGTAATCTGCTAGCATAGAGTATGACCCCCGTGGAAATCAGTTATTAGACAACCCATACAGCAATAGTGTATGAGGGTCACTTGTGGGTAGATTGTACGGAACAAATGAGGCACCTGGGGTGGACACAAGTAACCCATCGTACCAAAAGACCATTCAAAAGAAAGAGAATTGCCCTGCCTGAACTGTGTCGCGTTGAGCACGCATGCCGATAAAGCCGAGAGGGTGGTTTATACACATGGGTCCGTTAGATTAGTACAAAAACAGCATGGCTCTCATAGTTTGCAACATTAAGATTTCACTTATGGGTGCCCTAAACCTTGAGTTCAGCCATAGTGTCCTAAAGTAGGTCTTCCCTCGTCATTATTACATGTGTAATTACTAGATGAAGTGGGTGTGGTCCCATACCTACTTATTACAGATAGGAACATAGTAAGTTACTTACAACATAACAGCTACAGTAGTATGATAATCACTGTCACAAGGATGTGCCTTATCACGCCCACCTATGGTGACATTGTCTCGTACGTCACAGGCACATTTCCAGAAAAACAGGTGCTTAGTGCGTGTAATGCTTGAAATTTTTAAGTACGAGTAATTATAATGGCTGCGTCACGCTAAGTCTAGATGCCCAAGCTATACAATTACTCAAAGTACCTCCGAGTGCAATGGAAAATACCATATTACGTTGTTATTGTTGTTGTTGTTGTTGATTTAAGAGTTTTGTGTAGCCCCATGAACGTTGCTGTGTTTGGGATTTTTCTGATAACTTGTGTTATTTTGACGGATGTATTAGTGTGTTTACTTTTAATTCAGTTGAGGATTGGGAAGAAGGTGGTTGGTTGGTTCCTCAGTTTAGGGGCTGCGACAACGAGGCCATTGTAGCCCCGTGTACTTTGGGTGTGTGTAGAATCTGTTTGATAACCGGTGTTAATTGAGATGACTGTATTAGTGTGTGTTATATGTTTTCAATTCAAGTGAGGACTGCAGACATTGAATTTTTTCAAGTAGTTCCTACTTTTGCCGCCAAACGCCACCGTCAACAGCTACTAGTTCCTGGCAACGAACGTCAGAACCTAAGAGCGTTTGTCGAATGTTTAACCTATATATAATTTATCTTCACACCGGTGCAATTAGTGGAAGGTTCTTTAACATGCCATAAATCTATGACATGGGACCACAGGCTTTACTTCCCCTCCGATGGAAGGCATACTGAGGGATTTTAACGCTCTTAAAAATCCGACGACTTTGGCCGGGTTTGAACCCGCGATCTTGGGCACAGAAGCTCAGTATGCTACCAACTACGCCACCGAAGCCGCCAGGAGAAGAAGGTGACCGTGGCCTTAAGTTAGGATCCATCCTGGCATTTGCCTGGAGTAGAAGTAAGGAAACCATGGAAAACCACTTCCAGAATCACTGGGATGGATATCGAACCCACCTCTTCTCAGTTTTGGCCTCACACCAGAATTAAAAGTTCTTGTCAGAGCCCGGGGTTGAACCCGAACCTTCGGGACAACAGCTAAGAATGTTAGCCGTTACACCACGAGGTGGTCTGTACCATATTACGAATAACTCACAAAGACAAGTCTGTATTATATCTAAACCTGCAAAAAAAGATAACATTGCAACTGTGTAAAAGGTGTTCATGTTGAGTCATTCTAGGGGCGGGTCATGAACCTTGTGTACATGGGATTGTATTGGATATGTCTTATAAGTTATAAACCGTGTTTCTGTAATAACTGTACTAGTGTGGGCGTCACTGTAATAATGTTTAAGGTAAGGGGTGCGTGGAGGAAGGACGTAGGTGGCCCACGACTTCAAATATGGTTCGAATGAGGCATTTTCCTGGAAGAAGTGGTGCAAACTCAGACTCAATGCCCGACCAGGACGGGGAAGATTCGAACTACTGATGTCCGAGCTTGAAGCAGCTCCTTTGTTGTTATGTGTGAATCAACGTACACGGCTATTCCAATGGATTGAGGAGAAGAGGAAATGCAGCTAAATAGGTCACATTAGATACAAACACACTGACGTGTGAAGTTTTACACCGAGAGGGTTTGGATAGGAAGCGTTATGGTACATTCTGCTGAATATAACGGATTCTGTGCTTTCCCATTGCTTGGGACTTTCTCAATCTTCTCTCTTCCCTTAGCTTACTTTTATTAATTACTAAAACCACCAAAAGATGTATTTTCTTCCTGAATATTGGTTTATTTTTATAAATTTTGATTGTAACCTTAGTGTGTATTAGTGGTACCAATGTTATATTTACAGTATATCTGTACATGAGGCTGCGTCTTACGGCACTCTTTGGAACTATTAAAACCGCAAGAGCTTCCAGCATTAACCATCAGATGTCATCTCATCTAGCGCTTCAAAATCTTCATTGTATTGGCAACTCAAACTAACACTTGGGGCGCTGCGGTCGGTCTGGATAAGTAGGGTAAAAATACTGAATAACACGCGTTTGATATGGGACACTTTTATATTTTTCGGTTATAATCAGTAAATGTGGTCCCTAAAATAATGACAGTGTTATTTTTGATTGTATATATGTATAACTGTGCGATACACGTGATCTAATTTGTGTGTTCCACTGGATTTTATGTGTCAATTGCATATTATCAAGCATCGGTTGTCTGCTGGTATTTGTTTTTGAGCAGTTCGAGTCATGGCGCTGTTACGTTTAAAAGCTATATTCATTTTGCTCGCTGTACCATAGACTGTGGAAATTATTTGCTGCTTGGTAGGGCGAAGGAATGAGTTTAACTTGTATTAAAGCTCGGGGGACACTGGAATTGCTTCATTTGGATGGTTAGCTGGTGGGTTTGGTGTTGAATATCGGACTGATAGCAGGTTCTAGCAGAGTAGATATTTACCCTGCAAAGTCAAATTAGGCCTATATGACTCGTAGTGGAATGGCTCGGATATCGCAGAGCGAGGTGATGGCGGTTGGTAGGGTAATTGGAAATTAACTAGGAAGGGGGAAGGATACCTGACTGATGAAGCTTGGCTGTCTTGGTGCGGCTTGGCTCGGCGTAACAGTGAACAACCCATCCTGTCGTCAGTAAGTGTAGTGGTGATTGGTCCAACCCGCTCCTGTTGCCCGTATTTATTTGGTATCATCATCTTTCGGCTATTGCTATTTACATCTTTTGGAATGTGATGAAAACTTATATCCGCAGCCCTCTTATGCATCGACTTACAGCCGTAAACTGAGCAATATACTTTGCTTTTACTAATTTTACACTCCATCAACGTGTAAAACTTATTACTTATGTATAAAGACACGAAGAATTTACCTCGATCTGCTTACGAATACAAGAAACCATATACAAACAGTCACCACGTGACAAATGTACCCTACTTGGCAAGTTTCTCATTTTTACCGCTAGATGTCATATCAGATAGCTGGAGTTGCCAATAGTGTTACTGTATAAATGGTTTCTTCGGTTATATTACCTATCCTGTCATCCAAGTCCCTTCTGTTTAGGTTATTCTTTGGAGCTTATATATTCTCTCACATTCACACTTCCCTTGAGAACGAGAAGCAGCCAGTACCTTAGTGCCGTTCCGGTAGCATGCAGGGACCACTTGACTTTCAAGTTAAGGATTTGCCAAGCCTAATCCTTCACGACATGGAGCTTTAATCCTTGAAGGCTATTAGGTTCTAAGTTCTACAATTCCACGACGACTTCACTAAGTTAAGTACAGCAAGTATTAAGTGAATCAATAATTGGTCAGATGTGGCATGTTTCTGCATGCTCTCTAGCAAAACAGAGGCTTTCGTAATGAAAGCTGTTGATTGCTAATCCTTTCCTGCTGTCAGGAGCAATCTTCACTTCATTTGTACTGGCATATTTTGTTTAAATGTACTCCTACGTGGAAATCAACTCTCTTGTCTCAATGGCATTATTTATGGCAAATTACTAGTCTAGGCTTAGGCGGCAGCACGCCGGCCTCTCACCACTGGGTCCGTGGTTCAAATCCCGGTCACTCCATGTGAGATTTGTGCTGGACAAAGCGGAAGCCGATAGGTTTTTTCCGGGTACTCCGGTTTTCCCTGTCACAATTTAATTCCAGCAACACTCTCCACTATCATTTCATTTCATCGTTTCAGGCTTCGGCAGCCGGCACAGTTCTTATCCTCGCCGCTAGATGGGGGCTTCATTCATTCCATTCCCTGACCCGCTCGGTCGACTGGAAGCAGGCTGTCGATTTTTATTTTCACTAGTCTATAGTACGACCAACTATCTTGCTCCCATAGTAGGTAGCTTGCAGAGCTTCTATGCCCAAGATCGCGGGTTCAAATCCGGCCGAAGTCGTTGGATTTTTTAAGAGCGTTAAAAATCCCTCACTATGCCTTCCTTCGGAGGGGAAGTAAACCCGGCGGTGCCATGTCATAGATTTATGGCATGTTAAAGAACCTTCCACTAATTACACCGGTGTGAAGCTAAATTGTATAGGTTAAGAATGTAAACAACGCCCTTAGGTTCCTACGTTCGATGCCAAGAGCCGACTGCGGTGGCGTCTGGTAGCTATGTTCTGAACTAGTAGTTGTTGACGGTGGCGTTTGGCGGCAAAATTAGGAACTATTTGAACAATTCAAAAGTCTGCAGTCCTTACTTGAAATAAAAACAGATAACACACACTAATACAGTCATTACAACTAACACCGGTTGTCAGACAGTTTCTACACACACCCAAAGTACACGGGGCTACATGACCGTGTTGTCGCAGCCCCTAAACTTAAGAATCAACCAACCAACTATCTTTCTCCAATTTGACATTATCCATGGCAAAACATTGCCTCATATTCCTTGAAAACTCTTACTTCTTGTCGTTCAACTTTTGTATAATGGCCATCTCTAACTCCTGCCATTTATAACTATTATCTTAATTGTCCACTATTTGTCTTAAAAGCGAACATTGTTCTTAGCCATTGCGGTTTTGAACACCACTTGCAAATTAATTCTTTCAGAGTGCACTCTCTGACAAACAATATATCATTAATTTCTCTTTTTGTAACTTCAAATATTATTTGTGTTATATCCGCTAGTGGCTCTTCGATTTAAAAATATTTTATCAAGTTTCTACATTCATTCTTTTCAAATTTGTGTATTTGGTGAATAAATATTGAGACCAACCCATTTACCAATTATTTCTATTTTGTTCCTCACACGTATTTTAGCCTACTTTCGATTTTTGCCAAAAATGAAAGTAGACTAATGAGATCTACACGGGCAAACAGTCAGTCTGTGTGTGTGTGTGTGTGTATATCTGCACCCCCCACCCCTACCCATATCAATTCATACACGACGAATCGAAATTGAACGATATTTTTCAACAACATTCCTTTATGTAGGACACCTCAATGTCACGTTTTATATCGCCGCTATCTTGACGGAAACTTGATAGCGCGGTAACCCCAAATGTACAAAGCTTAAATCTAATTACTACTAACTTAATCACCTGATCGCTACCAAATATTGCAATAACGTACCTTTATGAAGGGAGCGTCGTTTGACCAAATTACAAGGTCATCAGTCAAGTTGTTTGAAGATAGAGGCCGTGTATGTGAGCAAATCACACGTGTGTGTATAACTGTCCCCCCTATCAATTTAAACACGACGAAACTATATTGAACGAACTTTGGTACAGAGGTAGCATAAGAAAAGGCATCGCAATGTCATGTTTTATATCGCCGCCATATTGACGGACACGTAATGGCGGCCACCCAAATGTTCAAACCTTAAATCAAATTATGACTAAACTCATCATCTTATCTCTACCAACTTTTACGAAAATGTACCTTAATGTGGAAAGTGTCTTTTGCCTAAACTACAAGGCCAAATAGTTTCAAGATGACGCGCGTATGAATTACACAAGTATTTCAGCCTAAACGTTACTTACGATTCAACAAGGCCAGGTCTCATAAACTCCATTTATCGTACAGAGGGTGGTTTAAACCATCCTCAAGGAGATGACTCGTAGGATATTAACATATAATAGAAGAATTATGAGCCTCCGTGGCTTAGGCGGCAGCACGCCGGCCTCTCACCGCTGGGTCCGTGGTTCAAATCCCGGTCACTCCATGTGAGATCTGTGCTGGACAAAACTGAGGCAGACAAGGTTTTCTCCGGGTACTCCGGTTTTCCCTGTCAAAATTTCATTTCAGCGACACTCTCCACTATCATTTCATCTGTCATTCATTTAATCATTGCCCCAGAGGAGTGCGTCAGGCCTCGGCAGCCGGCACAGTCCATGGGGGCTTCATTCATTCCATTCCTGACCCGGTCGGAGACTGGAAGCAGGCTGTGGATTTTCAATAGAAGAATTGTACCACAACAGTGACTAAGAGTTCAGGCCGACCGTGCCGTATTGTGCTGGCCGTGCTGTCCCTTTGGGTCAAAATGGAGGCTACTGTTTGCTCGTTAGTCGATATTTTAGGTGAGGATTAAATCAATTAATATATACAGCAATATAGCACGTTGTTATTCAACAAGCAATTACAACCGATATTGAATTATCCTCCTTGAAAAGGACAATAAGTTATGACTATACCCATGCATTTAGGAGAAAGTAGGCAATATGTTCTTTATTGGACATATTGTTTACTTTCTACCCTTCATCTTCCCTATGGCAGTATTTGAACCTTCCCAAGTACTCCACGTCGTAAGAGGCAAACCTCGGAAGACAGGGAGCTTGTAGTTTTACGTGACCTTTAATCGTGCTATCATGGATCACAGGAAACCTCACATGAGAAGTGTCGATGAGATAAGGGCATTTGCAGCGGGAAAGTGGGTAAAGCTAGCCAAGGAACGTGAACTATCAGGATTATGGGAGATATGTTCACTGAGTAACGGAACAATGGTGGCTGATGATTGTGATAACGATGGTGAAGACAATGATGATGATGATGATGAACACGAAGAACACATGAGTAATTATGCGTGTAAATCCACATATTTCTCGTATTTAAGAGTACTGTATAGTGAAGATTTATTTCGCTTCATTTTTAGCCTATTTTCAATTTTGAAAAAATAGGCTTATGAGATCACCTTTTGTCCGTGTGTGTGTGTGAGGTGTGTGTATCCCCCCTAATAACTTCTAAACGGCTGGAGCTATTTCAATGAAACTCGGTAAGTTCATAGTGCTATTCCGGGCGACCTTGACCGTGACCTTCAAATTTTGTTACGTCTCACCAATCCAACATGGCAGCGGTGCGAAATATTTCACCAGCATTCAATTTCTCCGAAACTATTCCCGATATCACCCTGCAATTTATTACGGTGATAAAGGGAACTACTAGAAGTTCACCTATGTGACCTTAGAAAAACTGGTAACTACAAAACCAACATGGCGGCCACGCGAATTTGTGACTTTTAAATAGACGTTTCTCGCGGATTAATCAACCAAACGCAATAAAACTTGGTACAGTATATGTTTCTATACTGAACCCGCTGAGCTAAGGTTCATGTGATATTTTTCATGACAACACATTTCTGATGGGATGTATTACCTTTGAACACACCCAGAAAGCTACGAGAAACTGAGAGCTTATACTATTCTCTTTGGAGTAGCGAAGGATCGCTCTTTTGACTTTGATGAAGTCGGCTAATTATTTATCTGAGGTTTTATTAATCAACTTTATCTTTCTACGAGACTCAGAATATTCAATTTCGTCATTCAGTATTTTTAAAACATTTTGGAGAATGTTTTTTCACTTTAAGGTATGGTAATATCATTGCAGATAAGCAAATAGGAATGTAAGTAGTCGCTACACGACTTAGTTTGACGACTTGATTCCACGAGGAACACAGTTCCGTGCACTACGTCTTGAGAATCCGCCCGATTGAGGCGTGATGAAATACCCGTCGAGTAAGACGTGGGGAATAGTCCGCTTTATAGCGAGGAATTTTTATCAAGTGTCATCGAGCACCATTGTACTGTGCATCACGATTTGTAAAGTGTAGTGATCAGCACGAATAGTAAAGTGAACTTATTTGGCAAGTATGGTGAATTTTCAACGATTCTGTAACACCACATTTTTATACCCACGTGACTTGTGGAGGGCTAAGAGCCTGGTGTGAAATATACAGGTAATTGTGATATTGCTACGATAGACAAGTGTTATACTAAATACGCATTATATATAAATTGCTACGGTGGATTTATCCACAAGAAAACGACGCCTATTTCACGGATGCCACGTGATTGCAAAAGTAGAGTCTGTGCACGTGTGAAACAGCAGATCAGTGCATGGCCATTTATTAATGATATCTGCAAGGTGTAGAGGCTGTGATACCAGATATAAGTGTAACGCCTGTGATAGCTACAAAGCACACCGTAATTTTCAAGTAATGATGAACTACATGATGTCTAATACTACCGACCACGTGTTCAACATTTACAACATGTTCGAGTCGGAGATAATGGGCTAAGTACCATTATGGTATGAGGGAGATGTCTCGGATGGAACGAGCATGATTTGGAACTTCAAGAACGTCGAACGAGAAGGAAGGAATCGAGGATGCCTTTCCTAGGCATGTCCAACCCATTCATGATGTCAACTACAGGGACAGACCGAACCCTGGTCTTTAGGAGAGCCAAGATGGAAGTTCTGATACGGACGATGCCAATCCTGAAAGCCAGAGGTGCTTTTGTTCAACCCTTGTCGTTGGACAGAGAGCTAAGTGTGGGCTCCTTCATATCGTGAGTTTGTACAACCCTTCTTTATTCTAGTCATTGGTGGTATAGTTAGATTAGTGTAGATTGTAAATCAGCCGAATTTAGTGACAGCCATTTCATAGGTAGGGAATGTAATTAGTATAATTAGATGTCATTTATTTACAGTGATTGTGAGCCACCCTTGGGTTTGATATTTTGTTCAACCCTGGTGCAACCTGATGGACGTCATAGGACGCCAATTAATGTCTATTGCTAAACGTGACTGTAGTCATTTCAAGGCTACTTTGTTTAACCCTATCTGGGGTGATTTTCGAGTCTTAGCAGACTCCTGTTATGGCAATCTGATGCCATGATCATATTTCTTTAACTGCACTCATAGCAGCCAGTCAATGTTACGCCCCTGACTTCATTAGAGTAGTCGTATCATTTAGGTAATCGTCTGTAATTACCAGTTTTGTAACTGCATTTATATTTCATTCGAGATGTGCTCAGAAGCCATCCAGATCAAGTGTAGACCTGGCAAGTAAAAGGGATGTTTCGTTGTAGCCTAGCATCGAACCCAGTTCCCAACGTATCATTAAGCAAATCCAGCAGAGTGGTGTTTGCGCCATAATATTATTTTGTTAGTGTCAAGTGTGATGACACGTGATTTATTTGAATGTTTGATACAAGTAACAAATGAAGTGTTTTATCTTTGAGAGCAAAGAGCTCCAGAAATGAGTGACATTGCTATCTTTTAAACGTCTTTGCTATGAAAGACAGAGTTATATGTTTGTATTTAGCTTTATAGCGTGCTTTTAATGCACACACTCTTTGATGTTTATAACCTATGGTAAATGTATTATTATGAGCCAGTTTCATAGTTATTTTCTTGCTTGAATTGCCGGCCCAGCCAACGTATTGTGTTTAATAGTTCAGGGAGCCTGCGACTTGCTGTGACAAAGACAGGTTTTGTCAATATTTCCCAGCGCACGAGTGAGAGCGCTTGCTTCCAAGTGAGACAGACTTATGTTAACATAGGACAGAATGCTTGTAGCATTCATTTATTAGCCTATTTTCAATTTTGAAAAAATAGGCTTATGAGATCACCTTTTGTCCGTGTGTGTGTGCGTGTGTGTGTGTGTGTGTGTGATTCGTGTGTGTGTGTCCCCCTAATAAAATCTAAACGGCAGGAGCGATTTCAATGAAACTCGGAAAGTTCATAGCACTATTCCCGGCGACCTCGACCGTGCCCTTCAAATTTTGTTACGACTCACCAATCCAACATGGCGGCTGTGCGAAATACTTCACCAGCATTCAATATCTCCGAAACTATTACCGATATTACCCTGACATTTCCTATGGTGATAGAGGGAACTACTATAAGTTCACTTGTGTGACTTTTGAAAACCTGGTAATTACAAAACGAACATGGCGGCCAAGTGAATTTGCGACTTTTAAATAGACGTTTCTCGCGATTTGACCAACCAAACGGAATGAAACTTGGTACAGTACATGTGCATATACATTGCAATGCAACGACATCTAACTTCGTTCAATTGTTTACATAATCACAAGATGGCAGATGTGCGAAGTATTTCACCGGCATTCTATATCTCTGAAACTATTAGCGGTATCTCCCTAAAATTTTGTACTGAGATAAAGGGCACTACTGGAAGTCCATCTATAAGATTTTCAAAAACCGGTTAACTACAAAACGAACATGGCGGCCAAGCGAATTTGAACATTTTAAATAGATCTTTCTCGCGATTTAATGTTCCAAGCGCACTGAAACCTGGTACAGGAAATATTTATACACATTGTAATCCACTGGTATCTAATTTAGTTCAATTGTTTACATAACCTCAAGATGGCGGCAGTGCGAATTTTAAAATTAAGTTTTTATTTCTTGTGATGTAGTCATGGGATCAAAGTGAAAGTTTGAATAATGAACCTACGCAATAATTTTCCTTTAATGGTACATGACTCTATGGCCTATACATTTAACAATCCAACATGGCGACCATCCGAAATATTTAGACGATACTGAATATCTACGAATCTATTTTAGCAATCAAACTGCATTTTTTAATGTTCATAGGGGCTATGAACTTAAGTTCACCTATAGGACTTTAAATAACCTGGTGATCACAAATCCAACATGGCGGTGACGCGAATTATTAATATTCACATGGACGTTTCTCACAATTTAACCATCCGCGTGCAGTGAAACTTGGTACAGTAAATCTTTATCCGAATGTTAATCCACTGGCATCTAATTTATTTCAATTGTTTCCATAACCTCAAGATGGCTGCTGTGAAAATGTTTTAAATCTCCTTGTTTTTTCTTGTGTCCTAATTATGCGATTGAAGTTTGAATACTACACGTTCACAATAATCTGCATGTAACAGTACATAACTCTAGGACCTACATATATAAAATCCAACATGGCGACCATCCGAAATATTTAGTCGGTTCTCAATATCTACGAATCTATTACAGCAATCAAACTGAAATTGTGTATGTTAAATAGTTGCAATTAACATAAGTAGGATATATGAAAATAGGCTGTATAGTTCTTCACGGAACTACTTGTTTTTCATTGCATTGATAGCTCATGGAACCCAGAGTCCATTTCTGTATCTGCTCACATGTTTTTTAGATTGTCATTTGTTAGTTAAACGCCTTTTGCGTGTACCGTTGTTTTGACGAGTACAGTTATGTCAGGTTTCTTATAGTATGTTGGAGGCTAGCCCCGTGGTGAGGGTTTTTCATGTATGAAGGTATTTTGTGTACCATGTCCGGGACTGTTCCCGTGGACCAGATATTTAAGGAGGGTAACTGATGTGTCCAGGCCCGTCCCAGAGTTATTGAACGCGAGTTGTCGCCGCTGGTAACTTGTGTTATTGTGTGTCCGAATTGTTATTGCTCGTTGATTGTATTCCGACTTTTGAGTCGAGGCTTTTTGGCAGAGATGATCTCAGGGAGACGCTCCGTGCCAAGGCTTGTCAGCTATTATTCGCCATAAACCAACGATAACCTAAACCGACATCTTAATAATAAAACGCATAATTTTGATAAACAAAATATAACTAACGAATCCTTTCTATTTAACCTTGTTCATTTGCATTTGGAACCTGCTGACATAGCCGTGCTAATGAAAGTATTTCCTGGAGGAAATGACTTTAGGACAGCTGACACGTTTTGTGGCGACTGAAGCTTGCTAGAACCTTTAGTTCGTAGCTGGTGGAGCGCAGGCCATACGATGTTAGACGTAGTCTTCACTACGCAGTCGTCACCGTAATTACACACGTTAAATGACTATGGCTTACAAACAGTAAACTAAGGTGTAGGTAGGCTTTGAATAAAACTGAGGTCTTGTATTTATTTATTTATTTATATATTTATTGATGTAAAAGTGTACAAATCCTCTATGTCACCTTTTGTGTGCTGATTAGCACCCAGTTTGTAAGAGTGTCTTAGATAATTTTTTTATGGCTTGTCACATAACTTTGATTGTAATTGTTTGATATTACGGACGTCACCGCCGTAAATTTTGTAATTAATTGATATGACTTAGCTAGATGAATTAATATTACATGTAAATGTGGAAATGGTATCATCCTAACTTAGATTTGTTTTGCTACCCTGTTAAATGTAAATTCCGATATTAGCTTGATCTTGTAACATGACCTAGGGTTTTTCGCCGTGCCATTTTCCTAGTGTTGCTGTTGTTGTTTAATAATTGTGAGATAGATCTTTCGCGAGGGTTTACTGTAACTTCTCAGGTAGGGACCTGCTCTTTATTTTTGATTATTCATTAGCTTGCGGATTAGCCGATAGAAACCCTCCGAACTAGGATAGGGGTTTGTTGATTTAAAAAATAAATTTTCACGATGTTTTACATAAGTCTGGATGATTCCTTTCTCAGTCTAGTTTTTAAGGTGAACCTTTCCTTAGGCAGTCTATGACCTTTGTCACCATGTACCACGATCCCCGTGGATGATGGATTCTCGTGCCGCTTTGGCCTGTTCGGAAGTTCACCTGATCCTCTCGGCAAATAGGTCTGCCGGATGAGATGTTAGGGAAGTCATTTCGGTTGTTGGCTGTCCTGGCAGCTCCTCTGACGGGCACAATACATTGCAATACACCGACATCTAACTTCGATCAACTGTTTACATAACCACAAGATGGCGGATGTGCGAAATATTTCACCGGCATTCTATATCTCTGAAACTATTAGCGGTATCACCCTGAAATTTTGTACGGCGATAAAGGGCACTACTGGAAGTTCATCTGTAAGTCATTCAAAAACCGGTTAACTACAAAACGAACATGGTGGCCAAGCGAATTTGAAAATTTTAAATAGACCTTTCTCGCGATCTAATGTTCCAAACGCAATGAAGTCTGGTACAGAAAATGTTCGTACACATTGTAATGCACTGGTATCTAATTTAGTTCAAATGTTTACATAACCTCAAGATGATGGCTGTGCGAATTTTAAAATTAACATTTTATTTCTTGTGTCATAATCATGCGATCGAAGTGAAAGTTTGAATAATGAAACTACTCAATAATTTCCCTTTAATGGTACATGACTCTATTGCCTATACATTTAACAATCCAACATGGCGACCATCTGAAATATTTAGACGGCTCTGAATATCTACGAATCTATTATAGCAATCAATCTGACTTTTTTATGTTCATAGGGGCTTTGAACTTAAGTTCACCTATAGGACTTTAAATAACCTGGTGATCACAAATCCAACATGGCGGTGACGCGAGGTATAAATATTCTCATGGACGTTTCTCGCAATTTATCCATCCGAGTGCAGTGAAACTTGGTACAGTAAATCCTTGTACGAATGTTAATCCACTGGCATCTAATTTATTTCAATTGTTTCCATAACCACAAGTTGGCCGCTGTGCGAAATTTTAAAATCTCCTTGTTTCTTCTTGTGTCCTAATCATGCGATTGAAGTTTGAATGCTACACGTACACAATAATCTTCACGTAACAGTACATAACTCTAGGACCCACACATATAAAATCCAACATGGCGACCATCCGAAATATTTAGTCGGTTCTCAATATGTACGAATCTATTACAGCAATCAAACTGAAATTTTGTATATTGATAGTGGCAGTTAACATAAGTATGATATATGAAAATAGGCTGTATAGTTCTTCACGGAACTACTTGTTCTTATTGTTTTAATCGTGATCTACATTGCTTCAGGGTTCACTTTGTGGTTTTTGGAATGATGGTTCAGGTTATCGTGTGCGTCTACGAGAGGTAGTCAAGTTGTCTTTCTTTTCTTTTTTTTCCTTGTTTTTATGCATTGACGATATATGGCCCGTGCAGTTTGATACACATTGACAACCTAGGCCCTCTAATTATTGCTGCTGGCTGATGCTAATAGCCGTCATTTAACTGCTCTTTTGAGGTTGTTTTCCGTTGTTTGTCTATCCGTAAGTAAGATGGTCAGAGCTATTCCCACTGTTTATCCATCTGATAGTAAGATAGTGAGAGGTACTCCCGCCGTTTATCCATCCGTAAGTAAGATGACTCGAGCTACTTCCACTGTTTATCCATCCGAAAATAAGATAGTCATAGGTACTCCCCCTGTATATCAATCCGTAAGTAACATGACCACAACCACTCCCCGTGTTTATCCATCCGAAAGTAAGATAGTCAGAGGTACTCCCCCCGTTTATCCATCCGTAAGTAGGATAATCAGAGGTACTCCCCCCGTTTATCCATCCGTAAGTAAGATGGCCAAAGGTACTCCTACTGTTCATCCATCCGAAAATAAGATAGTCAGAGGTACTCCTCCTGTTTATCCATCCGTAATTAACATGACCATAACTACTCCCCCCGTTTATCCATCCGTAACTAAGATAGCCAGAGGTTCTCCCCCGTTTATCCATACGTAAGTAAGATGGCCAAAGGTACTCCTACTGTTTATCCATCCGAAAATAAGTTAGTCTTAGGTACTCCCTCGTTTATCCATCCGTAAGTAACATGACCGTAACTACTTCCCCCGTTTATCCATCTGAAAGTAAGATAGTCAGAGATACTCTCCCCGTTTATCCATCCGTAAGTAAGATAGTCATAGGTACTCCCCCCTTTTATCCATCCGTAAGTAACATGACCGTAACTACTTCCCCCGTTTATCCATCTGAAAGTAAGATATTCAGAGGTACTCCCGCCGTTTATCCATCCGTAAGTAAGATGAATCGAGCTACTTCCACTGTTTATCCATCCGAAAATAAGATAGTCATAGGTACTCCCCCTGTATATCAATCCGTAAGTAACATGACCACAACCACTCCCCGTGTTTATCCATCCGAAAGTAAGATAGTCAGAGGTACTCCCCCGTTTATCCATCCGTAAGTAGGATAATCAGAGGTACTCCCCCCGTTTATCCATCCGTAAGTAAGGTGGCCAAAGGTACTCCTACTGTTTATCCAACCGAAAATAAGTTAATCATAGGTACTCCCTCGTTTATCCATCCGTAAGTAACATGACCGTAACTACTTCCCCCGTTTATCCATCTGAAAGTATGATAGTCAGAGATACTCTTCCCGTTTATCCATCCGTAAGTAAGATAGTCATAGGTACTCCCCCTGTATATCAATCCGTAAGTAACATGACCACAACCACTCCCCGTGTTTATAAGTACTCCCCCCTTTTATCCATCCGTAAGTAACATGACTAGAACTACTCCCACTGTTTATCCATTCTAAAGTAAGATAGTAAGAGGTACTCACTTCGTTTATCCATCCTAAAGTAAGATAGAAAGAGGTACTCACCCCGTTTATCCATCCTATAGTAAGAGGTACTCCCCCGTTTATCCACCCGAAAGTAAGATCGTTAGAGGTACCCCCTCCCCCTTTTATCCATCCGCAAGTAAGATAGTCATAGGTACTCCCCCCGTTTATCCATACGTAAGTAAGGTGACCAGAGCTACTCCCGCCGTTTACCTACTAGTAGAGTGAGATGATCTCACCTACCCCCTCAGTGTTTTCGTGTGCACACATTGATCGTACAAAATTTGGTCAAAGCAGTGGTAGTGGTTTTGCAAGATATTTCAGGGGGCATGGTAAATGGGCTACCATCGTAACAGCAGTTATTTAAACAAAATATTTTAAATTTGGAAGTTTTTATGGAGTATTTCTACACCTAGCTTCACTAAAATCAGACCTACTGCTCAGATGTGGGGTGGATATCATTCAGAAATACTGACACAAAATGACGACATAAATGTACTATTTATTCTGTGTTTCAATGGGTGGAAAGTATTATATACGCGTTTGTTATGACCAGGATTAGGATTTTTAGGTGCGCATCATTTTTCTTATGGTAAATTAAAGCTGTTCGGAAAGATATCACAGAGTGAAATTTCGTTTCTAGCTGCGAAAAGAGGCATTTTAACGCAACTTTTTCCCTTTTTTGGGACCTTTATCCCTTTTTTCCCCAACCATACCCCTAATTCCCTTTTTCCCCCTTTTAGTCTACTTTCGATTTTTGTAAACAAAATGAAAGTAGACTTATGAGATCAACACAGGGCCAAACATTGTGTGTCTGTCTGTGTGTGTCTCTGTGTGTTTGTGTGTGTGCGTGTACTCTGAATATCTGTCCCCCCTATCAATTCGAACACGGTGAAACCGAATTGAACGAAATTTGGTACAGAATTAGCACTGGCCAAAGGGCACCTCAGTGTCATGTTTTATATTGCCGCCATGTTTACCAAAATTTAATGGCGGCCACTCAAATGGTCAAGACTTAATAATGCATTACGACCAAACTAATCATTGTATCTTTATAGATTTTGGTAAAACTATACCTTCCTATGGGACGCGTCTTGTGCCCAAACTACAGGGTAATCAACCGTACCATTTTCAGGATGGCGGACGTGTTGAATTATGAAAACTTAATAATCCATAACATGGGACCCACCAGTTCCGATTATCGAACCAAGAATCGTTTAATCTGTTCTAAACGACGTGGGCCGTTCGAAATTAAAATTTTATATTGTGATATTATAGTCTAGAAGTGGCTTTAAAAAGTTGAGTCGTCCCGGTTATTTGACAAGATGGCAGCTGATCTCTCGCTCTGACCTATATTTTACTAATTTCAGTATGTTGCATGCAATATAGCCTACTGATAAAAATTATATGAACTTTATATGAAATGAACTCGTTTTGAAATATACTCCAGTGAAGAAATCGTTTTGTCCAAGTCATAATTTGCTAAAACGTTGTATCTAAATTGGTTCCTGACGCTTTATTAGTGTGTACACGATTGGCTGTGTAGTTAGGGCTTTGGTCATTCATCCGGATGGATGAAAATCATTCACTACCGCACTGTGCCAACAATACGACAGACTTTCTCAAAAAATTCAAGTTGGAAGTATTCGTCCATCCGCCATTTAGTACAAACCAGTACCGAAGGATTTTTACCTTTTTCGAGAATTGAAGGTACGCTTGGGCGACAACGCCTCGCCAAAAAGGAAGCACTTCAGGAGACTGTCGGGACGTACCCAGCTCAGTGGCGGCAGAATTCTTTGCAGAGGGCATCGGAAAGCTGGTGTCGCGATACGATAAATGTTTCAATCATTTTGGCGATTATGTTGAAACATAAATAACTTACAAAACAAGGAAACATTTAGTATTAAAATCAGTTTGGCATGTCAGTCAGTTAATTTTATACAGCCCACCGGACGTTAAAAAAAGCCCTATAGTAGTGGATCTGGTTTTCATTCCAGTTATCTTCAATGGAAATGTATCCAAAATCTAACCCCACAAAGTCAATAAATTTTTAGATATAGCTGAGGAAATTAAGAAAATCATATTTTCGGTTACTGGAAATGTTTCTTTTACCACTACACTACACCTAAGGATCTACAGATTGACATCACTGTACCATTCATGTAGAAATCCATCATCCTGGACACATGTTATACCGCTCATTAAATATAACTACAGAGTGGTTCACCAGCCCCTTATTACGTATTTAGTTTTATGAAGCCCAACAAACATTGCATTTCTTCCGATGGTCGATATTACTATGCGCTCTGACTGTGTGACAGCAATGTAAGTGTGTCATGGATCTAGCAAGCAAAAAACGACCGTAAACGTATCCCCGCCAAATACTAAGGCCAATTCTACTAACATGTGACTTATTGCTCCTTGATATAACACACATACACGTAATATGATCGAATAAATAGCTTATGCCACGTGATCTGTAATAATAGAAAGTTAAATTAACACCATAAACCATGATTAAAGACTTTGACATGGACTTTAACATTTGAGGTGGGACGGCCACTGTTACTAGTGCACGTTCAGCGCGTAAGGTGTACCTTGTATTGGAGGCTGAATCGGTTTAAGCCTGGCCGTACATGGTGGGCGAGATCGGGTAGAATAGTGCTTCGATTCCAGTGGTAGGCATACTTTCTTGAACGACAGCCCGTGCTCCATTTTAGTGGGGATGTAACTAAATTGCCACATTTGTTCACTTACGATGTATTCCTGTTAAGAGTACTTTGATTTTTTCTGATTTATAAAGAGAATACGATTGAATTGGTAGATTATGCCACGTAACCTGTAATGTCAGAAAGTTAAAAAACTGTCATAAATATGAACATAACATATCGAAGTGTCTCTCCGGAGGTCCGGTTTCGATTCCTGGCTCTGCCAATAAATTTAATACTGGTCTGAGGGCTGAAATGGGGTACACTGAGCCTCGTTAAGCGAATCGGAGGAGAGGTGGGTACGTTTCCCTGCTCACCCACCCTGGAAGTGATATTTCGTGGTTTCCCGCTTCTACTCCGGCCAAATGCCGGGACGGTTTCTATCTTAAGGCCATGGCCGCCTCCTTCCCAATCCTTAATTGCAGATACACACATTATTACAAGCCCGCAATAACTTAGGTTATCAGACTAATTCTTCATAGACACCCAAGTACACGGGGATAAGTGACCTCGATCTTCTATCCCCTCAAATGAACCAACAATAACAACAACATATCGAAGGAGATTCTGATCGCCAGTGCTCGCATCGAAGTATACATATTCCTTAGAATAGCCCTTGGTAATATTTTGTTTTTAAATTTTAACAAAAAGTCTTAGCATATCTTTAGTGAGAAAAGTCATGTTAACAATCTAATGAACTCAATACACTACGATATTTCTCATAAGTGAATCGAATAATACTTTTTTATATATGCCAAACGTAAGAATGAGGATTACAATATATCCCGCAGTTACAGAAGGTTTTGACTTGACACAGCCTAAGAATGAGGAATGGTTTACAACCTGAGACGTTATAGAGGGCATTGACTTGACACGTGCGGTGGCCTGAGTGTGTCTGAGTGTTCCTTTAAACCAAGGTGGTCAACTTTTCTAACACTTGGTACCCTGGATATACAGGATACCTTGCTTTCGTTCTACATATCAATATGTCGTCGTCCAATCTGGCTACGTATCATCGGATAAATACGGACCCCTTTTGGACCAAATAAAGAATTACTCGTTGGAACAGGTAGATATGCGTCCATGATACATCCACAATAAACGACACTAAGCAAAATAATTGTACTATTTCGAGGTTCGAACCTACTACTTTGTGACATGGTTGACGCTACTCCAGCAGTTCCTAATTTAGCCACCGAGAACCACGATGTATTGCTGGAAACAATTGAATCTATTCGTAGACACTTCCTTTCTAAACGTAAGTTGGTGGTATTCGGAGCTGTGATCGTTTTAGCCATGCATTATGTCTGAGATCATTGAATTAACACTGCCACTATCGATTTCTACTAGTGCTTCTACTAGTATGTATTCAACGGTAAAGTTATACTAAGGTCGTAAAGGAGCAGGTACTAAAGATTTTAGGATGATTATGATATAGGCCTACGCGTTAGTTGGGTTGCCTTTCTCCAAGAAAAATAAGGGGCTGGTGAACCACTTTGACTAACTAATCTCAGAAACCGTCATGTCATAGAACCTGAACTGCAAGATTGTATATCGGTCACGTTCTGGTAAGAAATTGACTCTCGATATATTTAGACAAGAAATGAATTGATTCAACGTTCTTACACTTGAAAATATATGCGAAAACACACTGAACCCTATACTTAAGTAAAACATGCCAATATTTATGAGATATGACGTATTTAATGAGTAATGCAGTGAGGCGATTATCATAACAATGAACAATCATTATGTGAAAGATACCTCTCGTTCGCAATGCAGATGGACAGTGCAGGTGGGGACGAGATTCTGGAACTTCAACCAAACTTCCAGTTTCAACAGCCCCTCCGTGAGCCCGTGGTCTCCCGCGCAGGGCCCACAAGGGGGGCTGGCCGAGGACGCGGACCACGCGGGGGCGGACGAGGGGCGCTAGCAAAGTAAGGATCCCAGTCTCTTAGTCTTCCCGGCAGGCCGAGAGAAGGGAGCTGCAGAACCTACTGCCGACCAGCTCTACACCCTCCAGTCTCATCCGCACCAGATCCTGGAGAACATTGTGGGATTATGAACACGCCCTGGCTCAACTTGGCTCATAACGCAACGGAAATCAGTGACTGTTTATACTGTGAACATTGAGGGACACCCGGTAGGGTTCGATTTGTTAAGGGTGATTTCATTAGTGTATGTGTTTGTTAGTGTAATTATCTATACTGTATTTGCTAGGTCCTTCGGGACGCAACCTCTTGTATTATGCTGGCTTGTATATTTTAAATTTTTAATAAAGCAGAGGGCCTTCAGCCCGACCGCTCCTTCGTTGAGCGGCTGCGCCCGTGCCGACCGGCTTCGCCCTTAGTACACGCTCATCGCCTTTGTGTATATAAGGCCCATGTCCTGTGGTTCGGATTCCACGTAAAAAGGAGGTCCCGTGGCTCATGATCTCGCGATTAACGGTCACGTTAAACTACAAGCTTGCTTTGTATATAAGAAGCGGGGTCGGGCGGCTCGGGAGCAGTCGTTCAGTGGAGGAGTGGTCAGAAAGCCGAAATCTTTTATTTATAAAATTCAAGTTGTTTGAGGAATGAGAAAACAATAATAATAATATTAATAACAGGTTCGTTACAGAGTGGGCATGGCATATATCTACTGTCAAGCTTACTGTCTTCCACCACTACCAACGCACACTGCATGATACAAGATTCCTTAGGGAGCTCGTTAACTGTGAAATTGATTCCTGTCAGTTGATAGCCAGCTTGTGTTTTCAAATAATCAAAGTCCTGGAAATAGTGTTATCAAATCGAAGGGGAAATTCACGGATCAAGTCGTCTCACGACTTGAAGAGTTCCTCCTTTGACTGCTTCATGAACACAGTCATCCTTCCTCCAAGTGAACTTCAGCTCCAAGGATTTCTGCTGATGGTGGTTGCTGTTGTTGTTGTTGCGTTAAGGGGTGAGATCGAGATCACCTGCTCCTATCTCCAAGGCCTGAAAAGAAAAGTTATAAACACACAAAGAGCTTTAAGAGGAAACTAGTTGAAACCCGTCAAAACATGACGGTCAAAGGGAAAATATTTACTGAAGAATCTCCTTATATAGGCCTAATGTACATTCTTTGTACGATTATTTTTTGGCTCTATTGAAACTATAAGGGCGTCAAAAGATTGCGCTCTTGACATTGCAAAATATTGCTGGCAATGACTGAAAAATTGATGAGGCAAATTGAGACCTGTACGTTCCAGAGTTTCCCTTTGAGATTTATTGATTTTGATAGAGTATGCCGAACGAATTGGAAAATATTGCCCCTTAAATGAAAATTATAGTGTTATATCGGATGGTATTAAATCAAGTCGAAGGATTAGACCTCTCTGCCTAATTTTAACTGCATTTATAATTTCCAAATCCAAGCAATATGGTTGCATTTAGGAGCCCTTGGGAAACCTTCAGATTTCTAAGCAGCATAACTATGGGTCAAGCGTTTAGAGTATGTGGAGGCAAATCTTATAATTCCAAGGAATTCAAGAACTCTGAGGGGTCTAATACAACTGGCCGCAAACCGCCGCTTATAATTTTGGAATATAACGAAGAAATGCGATGATGTGCAAAACATGACGGTCATTGGGAAAATATTTACTGTAGGACTTTCTTATATGCATTCTCTGTATGATTACAGAGAAAGATCGAATTTGCAACATATAACTGTCCATTACTGAAAACTTGCGTTACATTTGCGTTAACCTTTTTCCCCTCCAGGGTTGTCTTTTCCCACGGAGTAAGCGAGGGGTCCCACCTCTACCGCCACTAAAGGTAGTGTCCTGGAGCTTGTGACTCTGAGTCGGGGATACAACTCGGGTGTGTGACCAGCACTACGCCCAAGCAGCCTCACTTGCAAAGCGATCAGGGACCTGATGAAGGGATGGTAAGAGCGGGAGGGTTAGGCAAGGAATTGGGAAAGAGGCAGCCGTGGCCTTACGGTAGTTACCATCCCGGCATTTTCCCGAAGACGAAGTGGGAAACCACGGAAAACCACTTCGAGGAAGGTTGAGGTGGGAATTGAACCCCCTCTACTCATTTGGACCACCCGAGGCAGAGTATACCCCGTTCCAGTCCTCATACCACTTTCAAAGTTCGTGGCAGAACCGGGAATCGAACTCAGGACGGGGTGGCAGCTAACCATGCTGACCACTACGCTACAGAGGCGAGCTTCGGAGGCAACAACTGAAAACTTGATGAGGCAAATAGCGACCTAAACGTTCCCGAGTTCCCCCTACAGCTTTATTGATTGGGATAAGGTATGGCAAGCGATTTGAAATTGGTGCTCTAAACGAAAATGGAAGTGTTTTATCGGATGGTGTTAAATAATGTCGAAGGATTAGAACTCTCTGCCCAATATTACCTGCACTTATTATTTCCAAATCCAAGCAATTCTCATACATAATTCATACAATTAATCTGGCACCATTTAGGAGCTCTTGGGAAATGTTCAGATTCCTAAGGAGCATAACTGTGGCTCGAACATTAGGAGTATGAATATGTGGAAGAAAAATTCCGAGGAATTCAAGAATTCTGTAAGAAGTATCTGGCTTTCATATTCATTATTTAATCTGTAACAGTGGTGTATACTTCTGTTACCTTAGTGTTTTAAATATATATGTGGCAACGTCAATAGCGCCGAATTTCTTAGTTTACGGGAATGCAAAGAGTAAAATATGTTTTGTCAATGGAATAGCAATACCAAGAAATAAAAATACGAAAATAAAAAAAAGTGACGGAGGTGGGACTCGAACAGCTCCCATTGCGCGATGCATAAATGAAGAGTTCTTGCCTGTACGACCTGAGCTACCGAACCACTGGCAAAATCACGCAAAATTAAGACAGTTTAACTACATAGGCCCTACACACTCGACTGTCAGTTTACGTGTTTCAATATTTTCCGTCGGGTATATCCTAAATGTATTCCAGTATATATCGTGGGAACGTCATAAATAATGTTCCCTTCCTTTATACTTCTTATAAATAACTATCAAATTGAAACGTGATGCACTTGTAACCGCCATGACTGTCGTGAGGCAAGGTTTTGCATTTTTGTTTATAAATATAAAAACATATGGTAATATATTTGTTTATTTTAAAGACACTCTGCAAATATACAGATCAAGGGCTTTCATCAGAGTGCATTACGAAGTAAATCGTTTCAGCCGTTCTGTCAATCTCGCGGTAACAAAAATCAGCTTACTGTTTTAAATATATAGAAGATAGATAGATAGATATGGCAACAGAGAATTCGTTACTTTACGGGAATGATAAAAGTGAAATATGTTTATACAATGTAATACCAATCATAGGAAGGAAGAAAACAAAAATCAAAAAAAACATATCCGAGGTGGGAATCGAACCCTCTCGACAATGCAAAGGATGGCAACAGAGAATACGTTACTTTAAGGGGATGATAAAAGAGAAATATGTCTCTACAATGTAATACCAATCGTAGGAAGGAAGAATACGAAAATTAAAAAAAATTTCCGAGGTGGGAATCGAACCCTCCCGGCCATGCAAAGGATGGCAACAGAGAATTCGTTACATTACGGTTTTTTTATTTAGCCAATTTACCCTCTTGGTTGGTGGTTCCCACGGACTCAGCGAGGGAACTCACCACTACCGCCTCTATGGGCAGTATCCTTGAGCTTGGATCATCTGGTCGGGATGGATACAACTGGGGAGGTGTGATCAGCACTTCGCCCAGGCGGCCTCACCTGCAAAGCGAACAGGGGCCTCATGAGGGAGGGGAAGGGATGGAGATAGGGATGGATAGGCTAGAAAGAGGGAAGGAGGTAGCCGTGGCCTTACAGTAGGTACTGTCCCCGTTTACCCGGATAGTAGGCTGTCAGATATCCGCCCCCTCAATCGGATTGCCAATTATCAATTGCACCGGCACAGCTACATCAATGAAAATGGCACTGACAGATACTATCGAGATAAGAGCACAGAAGTTCACAGGAAATCATTGTGGAACACACCAAAATAGACGGGGGTTCATACTTACCGTTACTTACCTCTTAATTATCTCGGGGTTTGAGTTGACAACAGGATCACTAAAAGTCTGTTCACACAATAACCTCCACCATGACATTTAAAAATGAGCCAAGACGAAGACGAGAACTTTGAACTGTACAAAATGCTTTATTTCTAATAAAGGGTATGATTTTACTAACACAACAAAATCAACGTGGCTATCAGTAGCCCAAGTCAATCTGACTACGTCCTCAGTAGGACTTGCAAAAAATTACTATACAACATAATATAAAACATTTTAGCTCCCAAGAGCTCCACATAACGTACTATTCATAACACTATTGGATTGGAAAAGGACGTAAGGGTGTGACATATATAAAGCATTTGGTTTCCTTTTAATAAACATGAGAATGGTATTTATCGTCGCAAGGCCGGAGTGTGGACGACCTCACTCTCTGTGAACCAGATGTTGGCCCAGCTGCGAGCTACCCTCGAACCTGTTGCGTACTGGTCAAATGCACTCCCTTCTCACATGCTGTGTTACGTAAGAATACAGCTTGCTCTCTCAAGCTTTTATCTGTCTACAAGACAACTCACATTATATTTACGCAAATCTTTCAAGTACTTTGCTCACATCCTATTGGATCATTATGTTAATTCCCTAAATTTGTTAACTTCAATCCAAATGTATAATTAGCTCTTAAATGTTTATAACAAAATCACATAAATAATTTATAACAATTAAAAATTGTTTATAATATTTGTCAAAGACAATAAAAATATTATAAGCACGCCTTTAACATCACTCTCGTTCCATATTATTTTCAAAAATATTTACAGCAATTATTTACAATATTAACATTTAAATTTGTTTAAATTATTAATTTAATAAATACATTAGCCACATGTTCATTCGGTTGGTAATTTTCATAATCGTGTTTAATATAATCGACCAATGAAGGTTAGTTATACATGTTAATGTCACAATCTGGTTTAATAAAGGTTTTAATAATGATTTGTGACGGCAACCTTCATTCAAAATCTTATCTCAAATTCTTTCAAAACTCGTGTTAATTATAACAGTAATTCACTTGATTTATTTTTAACGAACTATGACAATCTTACTCCAGCGGAAAATCCTTCGCTAACAAGTTAATGCACAAACTGCATTAAAAATATGCCCAAAATCATCATATATTAATCTATATGGTATTAAACTTCCACATAACTTACAAAACTTCCACAAATAATTCTTTAACATTTATTCCTGTGGGAACTTCCTTCATATTCAAGGGCATTATATCTCAGCGACTTTCAACACGCGCTGCACTAGCGATTATACATTCATAGTTCCACTTAAAAATTTTTATAATCATTAATTGTTTCAAAACTGTTTTTCTATTTAACCTTCGTGAATTTCATTCATGAACCGAAATGAAGTCAAAACTTGCCAATCACAAACAAATTTAATAGTGAATACGCTTATATACGCCTGTCTGGTCTATCAAATTTAAGATTACCATCTTAAAAGAAATGTAGTATGAAAATACTATCTTCAAATAAAGTGCGACTAAAATGCAAAGTAGTCGAATAGAATCCATTTAGACTGGGGAATGCAAACATCGTTATATAAATCTCTAATTGAGAAAAACTCCTAACAAAAGTACTTGACTTTAATGCATTCAATAAATCATTATTAAAGTTACTCTTTCACAAAAGCGTCTATAATGCAATGTTCATTCATAACTGACGATAAATGTCTTTGTTGCAATCAGTTCAAATAACGACTAGTATTTCCAAGATCGTCGACAACGTAAGAGATTTTAACGCTCTAAAATCATTTAAATGTTCTTCCTTCTTGATGATGACAGAAAATTGTTTAAAGTAATTAAACTGGGGTAGAATTACTTTAATAAAGTGACACGCTGTCTGAATTTAAATCTGTCATAAAAATCATTAACTTACAGTCCAATCGTGACTACAAAAATATTAATTACTGAAAATTCTAAAAATCAGTCTCAACTGATTCAAAATCGTTAACTATGCCCATGACATAACAATGTCTTAATAAATCGTCGAAAAAATGCAAAACTCATCAAGGTGTACTGAGAATAAGAATCTCAACAAGAAAATAGGGCAAAAACATGAGGATAAAAATATGGGAAAAATGGTTGCTCAAACATCATTAGTATACTCAAATACAATAAACGTTCACGACTACCTTATCTGCCGATTGACGTTCCAGAGGAAAATTCCCCAAAGAAGACTGCTGATGGATCCATTTCACCACGTTAAAGTTGAGCTCCATCCTCGGAATAGGAAATAGCACCCTCAGAGAATCGAACTGCTTCCTTCTCCGTGAATCGCTCTGCTCCTCGAAGACGAATAGACATCCTTCCGGCAATAATCTTCCTTGTGAGTCGGGTCCACCCTGACCTCTCTTGAAAAATTCCCTGAAGTTCCAGTAGACAATCGCCATGAAGTTTTGAAAAAAATTTCCGAAGAAATTATTCATATACAGAGTATGAAATTGTTTCTATGGCTGTTCGATGGTATTCAGCCTTTAATTACGAAACATGGGTGTAGATGGTATTCACCGCATGTTCGCTTGTGTGGAATAGCAATTAGCGAAGTTCCATGTCGCTATCTTACTCCGTTGAAGTATGTCCCAATTGCAATAAGCTCCTTAGCCTTCCATCTGTTCTTCGGTTGTAGTGTTAGAAGAACAAACTGCCGTATTTAATTGCTCCATTATACTGTATCGTTCTGTAACCAAGCAATCTGAAGTCTTTCTATTCCACTCGCAGCGTCAGCCGTTGCGTTGATTCTGGCTATACAAAAGTGCTTCTCTTGTGGCGAGATAATCACTTTTCTCAGTCGTATAAAACTGCTAATATCTTTCGAACTAATCGGTCGAAATTGTTCTGCTTTTCTCTATAACTGCATGTAGCACTGCACAATGCAATTAGCTTATCGGAGACCGCTAACTGTTCGAAGCTAAACTTGTAGAAGCTTTCTAAGGTCCGTTTCAACTTCACCTAGTTTGACTTGGATCTCGTTAATATAGTGGCCTCGCCACACGTTATGAAGACGATTCTTTTCACTGCTGTTCACTTCGACGTCTCACTATAATGAATGTATAAGAAAAGAACTTTCACAAATATACTTCGATGCTCTGAGAATGAGATCTCAGAATGATCAGAGAACGAAAGAGAGGCTCCTCTCTTCTGCGCAAGCCCTTTTATTAACTTCACGAGGGGCGTTTCCATCCCTTCCAAAGCGTGGTACTGCGTCATCGCTAAAAGTTCCAACTTCGTTAATACATGACGGATTTTCAAAATTCAAAAACTGAAAATAAATTTCACCAAAATTCCAAATCAATGCTTTTACTGCAAATGGATTTCCACAATTCTGCATTCCAAAAGTAATAAAAATACCATAGTTTTAGCAATCTCCGTCTTCCTTTAAACTATCGTTGATTGGTTCATGCCTCTCCTCCAATAGCATAGATTCTTCCTCAGCAGAATTCCTCGTTTCCTGCGACTGCGTCATACATCTTGGAACATTCTCGACTAAATGCATGACGTCACTGAGAATCTCAGCTCAAGTAGCCTGCTGGCATAACATTTACGTCATCCGTGCTTACGTCATGACTACCCACGTCATAACTATGACAGCTATAACTTTCCTTATAATTTCAAATATAGCCACCGTGGTCTCTATATAATTCAATTACGGGGGCAGTACCATCCCGGCATTTGCCCGAAGACGAAGTGGGAAACCACGGAAAACCACTTCGAGGATGGCTGAGGTGGGAATAAAACCCCCTCTACTCATTTGGACCACCCGAGGCTGAGTAGACCCCGTTCCAGTCCTCATACCAGTTTTCAAATTTCGTGGCAGAGCCGGGAATCGAACCCAGGACCTCCGGGGCGGCAGCTAACCATGCAGACACATTACGGGAATGATAAAAGTGAAATATGTTTCTACAATGTAATACCAATCGTAGGAAGGAGGAAAAAGAAAATAAAAAACATAACCGAGGTGGGAATTGAACCCTCCCGACCATGCAAAGGATGGCAACAGAGAATTCGTTACTTGACGGGAATGATAAAAGTGAAATATGTTTCTACAATGTAATACCAATCGTAGGAAGGAAGAAAATGAAAATAAAAAAACATATCCGAGGTGGGAATCGAACCCTCTCGATCATGCATAATACAACTTACTGGGCAGTAACCATATTCCCTCGGCCATCCAGACAACCATGCAGCATTACAATATTAAGCTATCTAACCAGTATACACACTCAACCTGCAGTTTAAGTCCTTCAATTCGTGGGTTATTTAATATAATTCTATTTCAATGCATATTGTAAAAACATAATTAACATTATTGGAGACTCTTTTTAATTCTCATAAACAAAGATCTCAGTTAGACGCGGCCGGAATCGCCATTTTCCTTGTTGAGAAAGGCCATTGTGCGCATGCGCGGGAGTGTCAAATATTACATATTTCTTTAATCATTTAAAAATATACCGTAACATATATTTTCCTTTTAACGAAACTCTGCAAATCTGCATGCCAAGAGCTTTCCTTAGAATGTCTTACGAAGCCAATCGGTTTAAGTCGTTTTCACAATCTCGTGTGTACAAAAAACATGATGATGATGATGATGATAATTGTTGTTTTAAGGGGCCTAACATCTAGGTTATCGGCCCCATACAAAAAACAGCTTAGTGTTTTAAATATATAGATGTGGCAACGTCAATCGCGCCGAATTTCTTAGTTTACGGGAATGCTAAGAGTAAAATATGTTTTGTCAATGGAATAGCAATACCAAGAAATAACAAGAAGTTCCGTGACGAACTAAAGAGCCTACTTTTCTTAAAATTAAAGATCCATGGCAATGATTAATCTATATGAATCTATCTAGAATAATGACGAAATTAAGTTTGTAATATCGAAATTTCGAATTATTTCGAAATACCGTATACCTGGCATAATGTAGCCTAATAGAGAACTACAGTTGGCAGCCCTGGGGACAGAATATATTCTTAGTTCCATCTCTTAAGGTACAGAATACAAAATTTGGTTGAAGTCCAATGGATAGCATGGACGTTACTTGCAGTTAAACATTGGATCTAACAGCGCGCGTAAAATCATGTTGGCACCAATGACATACATGTATTGGTCAGAAATAATCTGAAATAATATGATCTATTGTTGTGTCAATTTTTAATGAAATCCATTAGTTAGTATAGAAGTTACATGCATTTTAAAATTGGACCTATCAACAGGCTTAGAATCATGTTGGCAGCACTGACGTTTATAAGTTACTTCAAATTAATCTAGAATGTCAGGTACTATACGTGTGCAAAGTTTAGAGCTGTTGGCATGGATACTTTCTGATATATTGATATTAAGAAAAACGAATAGAGACAGCATTTATTAACAGTTGGCAGCCCTTGTTGCTCCTAAGAATGCGCATAGTAATGTCTGTTACGGTGCACATTGCACATAAGAAATTTGATTGAAATCCAATTGATAGTATAGAAGTTACATGTATTTAAAGTCGGACCTCTCAGCAGGCTTAGAATCATGTTGGTAGCACTGATGTATATACGTTACTCCAAATTAATATAGAATGTCAGGTACTATACGTGTGCATAGTTTAAAGCTGTCAACTTGCATACTTTCTGATATATGGGTATTTGGATTTAAAAAAATTGAGAGCATTTATTAACAGTTGGCAGCCCTGATGGCAATTAAGAATACACTCAGACGTATCTGTTTATGTACGCATAGCACATACGAAATTTGGTTGAAATCCAATTGATAGTGTAGAAGTTAAATGCATTTAAAATTTTGACCTATCAGCAGGCTTATAATCATTTTGGCAACACTGCCATGTATGGCCTCCTGGAAATTAAACTGCAATATTACTATCTATACGTGTGCCAATTTTGAAATAGCTCCCATTCATACCTTCCAGGATATCCAACATGGACCTCAAATTTCAATTGCGATTTTTCAGCAGTTGGTAGCACTGACATAATTTTCAAATATGGCCGTGAGATACTCAGGTATAGATCTTTACTCCTACCAAATTTTGTTTCGATTGCTGCAGCCGTTAAGGAGTTGATAGGGGGGGACACACACACAGCCAGACAGACAGACAGAAGGACAGACAGACAGACAGACAGACATTTGCCCGATCTCATAAGTCTACTTTTTCCTCATTTTTGCAAAATGAGAAAAGTAGGCTAAAAATACGAAAATAAAAAAAAAGTGACGGAGGTGGGACTCGAACAGCTCCCATTGCGCGATGTATAAATTAAGAGTTCTTGCCTCTACGACCTGAGCTACCGAACCACTGGTAAAATCACGCAAAATTAAGACACACGACTGTCAGTTTACGTGTTTCAATATTTTCCGTCGGGTATATCCTAAATGTATTCTAGTATATATCGTGGGAACGTCATAAATAATGTTCCCTTCCTTTATTCTTCTTAGTCGTTTACCCTCCAGGTTGGTGGAACCCACGGACTCAGCGAGGAAACTCACCACTACCGCCTCTACGGGCAGTGTCCTAGAACTGGGAACATCTGATCGGAGTGGATACAACTGGTGAGGTGTGATTGGCACCTCGCCCAGGCGGCCTCACCTGCAAAGCGAACAGGGGCCTCACGAGGGAAGGTAATGGATGGTCAGGATGGATAGGCAAGGAAGAGGGAAGGACGCGGCCGTGGCCTTGAAGAAGGTACCATCCCGGCATTTGCCCGAAGACGAAGTGGAAAACCACTTCGAAGATGGCTGAGGTGGGAATCGAACCCCCTCTACCCATTTGGACCACCCGAGGCTGAGTAGACCCCGTTCCAGTCCTCGTACCACATTTCAAATTTCGTGGCAGAGCCGGGAATCGAACCCAGGACCTCCGGGGCGGCAGCTAACCATGCTGACCGCTACGCTACGGAGGCGACTTCCCTTCCTTTATACTTCTTATAAATAACTATCAAATTGAAACGTGATGCACTTGTAACCGCCATGACTGTCATGATGCAAGGTGATTGTACGCATGCGTGAGGGGCGAGAATTCTGCAATTTTCTATATTAATTTGAAAATATACGAATTCCTTAGTTTACGGGAATGCTAAGAATTAAATACGTTTTGAGAATGAAATAGCAATACCAAGAAATAAAACAACGGAAATAAAAAAACATGTCGGAAGTGAGACTCGAACAGCTTCCATTGCGTGATGCATAAGTTAGAAGTTCCTGCCTCTAAGACCTGAGCTACCGAACCGCCGACAAATGTACGCAATATTGGGATAGTTTAACAACATAGGCCCTACACACTCGACTATCATTTTACGTGTTTCAACAGTTTCCGTTGTGTATAATATTGTATTCCAATATATATCGTGGGAACGCCATAAATAATGTTCCCTTCCTTTATACTTGTTATAAATAACTATCAAATTGAAACGCGATGCACTTGAAACCGCCATGACTGTCGTGAGGCAAGGTGATTGTGCGCATGCGCTAGGGCCAATAATTTTGCATTTTTGTTTATAAATATAAAAACATATGGTAATATATTTGTTTATTTTAAAAGACACTCTGCAAATATACAGATCAAGGGCTTTCATCAGAGTGCATTACGAAGTAAATTGGTTCAGCCGTTCTGTCAATCTCGTGGTAACAAAAATCAGCTTACTGTTTTAAATATATAGATGGAATCGGATTTAAAATAAAATTAAAAAATATAAAATTCGAGCCTTACAGTAGTCGCATATGAAAAACGGGGGGCGTCACCCCGACTCCTAGGACAACTCATACAAGTCCCTAGCATTATTGGTTCGCGAGATATTAAAAAGCCGATGACCTATTAGTTTTGGGTCATTTGGTTAAATTAAGGGGGCTATAGAAAAACGGGGGGAGGGGAGTGTCACCACGAGTCCTAGGATACCTCATACAAGTCTCTAGCATTATTGGTTCGCGAGATATCAAAAATCCAATGATCTATTAGTTTTGTCGGAAGCGGTTTTGTTAACAGTGAACTCTGTTGGTCATTGAAATAACTACTCGTAATACTCCAGTGCCAAATCCTGACCGGTCCGCATGTGCGAGGTACGTCGATAGGAATATATTTAATGGGGCATGTAAACCGTATGCGATATACATTCCACAGCAAAAGTATGAAGATTTAATTAATATATCATAATTTTTTCCAGCAAATATGATATAATGAATATTTCCACACCAAAGAACGACAACTTTAAGATGATTTATTGTAGGAATATATTTAATGGGGCCTTCAAACCTTGAAGTAAACCGTATGCGATGTTTCCTCTTACAAATTTCCGTCCCATTTCCGTCCCATTTCCGTGGCCGACAGTGCCTCGAATGTTTACATTTAATAAGAATACAGCGAAAGTATGAAGATTTAATTAATATATCATTTTTTTTTCAGCAAATATGATATAATGAATATTTTCACACCAAAGAACGACAACTTGAAGTTGATTTATTGTAGGAATATCTTTAATGGGGCCTCCAGACCTTGATGTAAACCATATGCGATGTTTCCTCTTACATATTTCCGTCCCATTTCCGTCTCTTTTCCAAAATAGCTCCCACAAAACATGTCGAGCAACCGAGTGGAAAGATGTTATACATCAAAATACTTCGTGTACCTTTTGTTGCACCGAAGATCTTTTATTTGTAAAAATTCAAGGAATGACAAAACAATAATAATAATAACAGGTACGTTACAGAGTGGGCATGGCATATATCTACTGTCAAGTTAACTGTCTTCCACCACCGCCAACGCATACTGCATGATACACGATTCCTTAGGGAGCTCGTTAACTGTGAAATTGATTCTTGTCAGTTGGTAGCCAGCTTGAGTTTTAAAATAATCAAAGTCCTGGAAATAGTGGTATTAAATCGAGGGGGAAATTCAGGGATCAAGTCTTCTCACGACTTGAAGAGTTCTTCCTTTGACTGCTTCATGAACATAGTCAAGCTTCCTCCAAGTGAACTTCAGCTCCAAGGACTTCTGCTGATGCTGGTTGTTGTTGTTGCTTTAAGGTGTGAATCATCGAGATCATCCAAGGCCTAAAAAGAAAAGTTATAAATACACAAAGAGCTTTAAGAGTAAATGGAATCGGATTTAAGATGAAAATAATCATTATATATCCTAGCCTACATCTATTCCCTAAAGTTCTCCCTTTAAAAGTATGTATCATACTAATATATATCAAGATGTTCAGTAAAGAACATATAGCCTACTTTCTCCTAAATGTATGAGTATAGTTATAACTCGTTGTTATTATCAAAGAGTATAATAGAACTATTCTTTGTTGAAGACCTTAGAAACGATTTACCTCTACCAAACGCCACAACCTAGATAAAAACTGCTACCATCATTGAAGAAAGAAAGATAAGAAGTATCTAAAGAATGTTATGGATCTGGAGACATAATCGACCGGACTGGCGGCGTGGCTCAGCGGTAACGTTCTCGCTTGCTGGACCGTATGTTTCAGGTTCGTATCTTGGCGCAGTCAGCTGGCATTTGAGGGTGCACAAATGCGAGGGAGCCGTGTTAGTAGATTTACTGGCACGTTAAAGATCCCATTCGGGACAAAATTCTGGCACCCCGGCGTCTCTAAAAGCAACAGTAGTTAAAAGGGACGTAAAACCAATAACATTATTATTATTATTATTATTATTATTATTACATAATCGGCCTGACGTGGGCAACATCCAACTTTGAGTTGAGGCATGTCTTTACACGTCTGGCTGCGTATGACTTTCACAACCCTAATTGAATTAACAAATCTTTCCATGACCCTACAGAGACGTGTGTATACCAACTATGTGGATATTTTCGATTGCTATTTGGCTGAAATAAAAGTATTAATTAATATCCTGAACTAGCACCAACGGTAGAGTTCAGATACTATGTGAAATCGTTTTGTTCTTTACTTCAATTAACATTTTCAAATAACGCACAATAGGCTGTTACAAACCCTTTAAAATAAAAAGTAAAAATGTATCGTAGTATCATCTTGTCATTCTTCAAATTCGATGCGCATAGAATGCCAATGGTATAGTAATCAATGGAGCCCCACGTAGACTAGTCGTGACATCTAGTGGTGAAATATCGAACAATATAATCCTAACAGAGCGAGTGCATTCTAGCGGCCAGAAGAAGAAACTTTTCAATAAAATCTGGAAGTTATACGTAGGTCGCAGTGCAGTTACCTTTTTGGCAGCTAGATGTCTCGAGTAAATCTGCTGGCGAATTATGTTTTAATTAAATATATATTTTACACCATAATATGCACAATATAACGCTTAATTTTAAAACATCTGAGTCATTACAAAACAATAAACATATAACATTTCAAGCAAAAATCCTAGCTCTGATCGGGTTTGAACCATAGGCATTTGAGCGATAGGCTAACGCTCTACCACTGAGCTAATTGTGTCAACGAATATCGTTCTATATAAAATGACATACATAGAACTTGTTAGCAAATAATGATTTATACTAAACGATTTCATCACTGGAGTATATTATTTATATATAAAGCATTTCATACAAAGTTTATTTATTTTGTATCAGTACGCTATATTGCATGCAATACTCAAATTAGTGAAATATAAGTCAGGCACAAGATATCCGCTGCCATCTTGTCTTATTACTGAATCGGCTCAGCTTTTTAAAATCACGTCTGCACTATAGTATTACAAAATAAACTTTTAATTTCGAACGTGCCTCTTCCTTTAGAACAGTTAAAACGATTCTCGGCTCGATAATCGGAACTGGTGGGTCCCATGTATGGATTATAAAGTTTGCATAATTCGCACGGCCGCCATCCTGAAGTGGTGTGGCGGATGACCTTGTAGTTTGGTCACAAGACGCATACTATACGAAGGTATGTTGTTACCAAATTTGGTAGAGATGGGATGATTTGGTTAGTCGTTATTTGATTTTACGTTTTGAACGTTTGAGTGGCCGCCATTCAGTTTCAGTAAAGATGGCGGCGATATAAAACATGACACTGAGGTGTCCTTTGCTAGTGCTACCTTTGTACCAAATTTCGTTCAATTCGCATTCACCGTGTTTGAATTGATAGGGGGGGGACAGATATTCAGAGTACACACACTCACACACACACAGACACACACACACACACAGACTCACACACACATACACACACACACACACACACACTTTTTTCGCCCTGTGTTGATCTCATAAGTCTACTTTCATTTTTTGCAAAAATCGAAAGTAGGCTAAAAATGAGATGATGTGTGTCTGTCTTTCTGTCTGTCTGTCTGTCTGTTATTCAATAACTCAAGAACCACTAGTCCGATTTGAATGAAATTTTGCATGGATGTAGCAGATTTACCAGGTTTACATATAGGATACTTTTGATTTCGAAATTTTGCACTATTAAAAATGGCGACTATTTTAGTGACGTCATTAGACCCTTTGCTTTCAATATTTCATACTTCCATATCAAATAAAAAGAGAACGGTAGGAAATAGCAAACTTTCGATGGCACACGCGAGCTTTGAAATTTAGTTTCCTATCCGAAAGGTCCTTATCACTTTTCGTGTATCTCCAACAGTTAGCGAGTAAAACCGACATTTGTGACGTCACTACACCCTTTGGTTTCAAAATTTCAGATTTCCTTTTCAAATAAAAAGAGAACGCTAAGAAATAGCAAACTTTTGATGGTATACATGATCTTTAACATTTAATTTTCTATCCGAAAGGTCCTTATCAATTTTCGTATATCTCCAACGGTTAGCGAGTAAAACCAGAATCTGTGCAATAAAACACGGTCAACACCGAGCGGTGCAGTATATCTCTCTATATATAAAAATGAAAATTTGTGTGTTTATCTCTGATTTTCTACGGAAATTTGAGATGTTTACACGTTTCAGACTGTTTTATGATGGATGCGCGCGAAAATATTTTTTGTCTCTCTGTCTGTCTGTTTGTTTGTTTGTTTGTCTGTGGACAAATTTGTTCCCTTATAACTCGAGAACGGCTGGGTGTATCAACGTAAAATTTGGTACAGATATCCATCAGAGGCACGACACCAATCATTGATGTAACTCTTCTCCGTACCTCTCATAAAAGGGGGCCTACCCCCTTAAAATACATGCTGAAATAGGCGTAGAAGGACGAGACAAAACTCATTTTCAGCCCCTCAATGTGAGAGACAAAACTCGGGTCCCCGAAAACCACATTTTAAGGACCGAAGACCAACCGTTTTTTAGATATTCCCAGAAAACTAATTTAATTTAATAAACTAATGAACGAATGCAAGCCAGTAACCATGCCAACGGATTCTCAGAGGTCCCGTCTATTGCTGTAAGACGCAATGCAATTCCATTAATTACATTAGTGTGAAAGTTTGCAAACGGCTAGAAGGTTATCACTGAACCAAAGACGTAAAATTCATCAATACGTTTAACGCGCTTAAGGGGATCAAGGGGTACTCTAGAATTTTTTCACGCGATTTACACCTGCGGGTGTGGTACGGCAGGTCTATTATATTCCTATCCCCATATTATTCATTCATTCATTCATTCATTTCGTATAGGCCATGTATGGACCGCGTCATTCCAACCGTCTACTACTGACTTTGATGTTTGCCCTGTACGCCCGCATTCGTTCTCGGTGGACTTCCTTCCGTTCCTGGGTCCAAATCTTTCCTGTTTTCAGCTTCGGTTTTTCTTGGAAACCTTTACAAGCTTGAAGTTTCCCTTTGAGTGGGACGCACTCCTGAATGTCTGTTGGTGTAATCCCCACTTCTTTCAGATCTTTATCCAGTTCAATGAACCAGGCCCATTTTGTTTTCCTCTCCTGAAAGTAAGTTATGTTGCGGTTGGTCAGTCTCGCTGGGCTCATTCGTTTCACATGCCCAACAAATGGTAACCTTCTCTTCCGGATGACGTTGCTTATCTTCTCCACATGAGTATATAGGTCATGGTTATGCCGTTTTCTGTATTCCGCATTATCTTTGATGGAACCCAATATCTTTCTCAAAATTTTTCTTTCTTTGGCCTCCAGTTTCTCGACCAAGCCTTTTTTGTTCATCGTGAGGCATTCAGAAGCATGCAAGACTTCCGGACGGATGACACTGCAGTAATGTTTTAGTTTTACGTTGAAGGATATTGACCTTTTCATATAGATGTCCTTAGTTAAATGGTAGGCCATTTCCATTTTGCTCAAGCGCGATGTGAATGCTTCTTTCTCTGATAATATCCCTTCCCTGACCCGTCCTGAAAAGAAAAGTACATGGCCATTGGCTGAATAAAAAATAATAAAAAATAGGTGTTATAATTTCTCCCTATATTATATTATTAGTATTATATTATGGCGCACAACGACGAGACAAAGCCCCTCGGTGCCAGCAACAAAACTCGGGGGCCCTAAAGGGTCCTCGAAAACTACATTTTAAGGCTCTAAATCCAACAGTTTGTGAAATATTCCCAGAAAACTAATTTAATTTAATTTAACAAACTAATGAAGGAATGGAAATCGGTAACCATGAGAACATTATCTCATGGGGTGGCATACAACTTTCCATCTATTTCTGTAAGAAGCAATGACACTCCATTTATTACATTTCTGTGAAAGTTTGCAAATGGCTATAAGGTTATTAACCCCGTAGTAAAGTAAAGGCCTTGGGAGGGAAGGCACTGGACCATAGTAAGTTCATACTCAGAGGGCAATTGTCTGAGACCATCTTCGAACCCCGGAACCCAGAAATAATACTAAGGTGATCGGGTAAAATCATAATATATTCACAATAAACATGCATACAAATTAACAAAACACTTACAAATCAAGATGTGGATTCTGACATCAAATATTTGTTCCTTCCAGTTGACTGTAATACATATTTTAGTAATCCAGCCAAAGTTGTTACGATGAAGTAAATAAGCGGTGCTTTCAACCAATCATCTGTTGTCATTAGTGAGAATCCAAGCCAAATATCAAGAGGATGACGAATTAAATATTCAATAGCTTCATTATGCCCCTGCATAATGCATCATACCGTATTTCATACATTTCCACACAAATAAATAATTAATTAATTCCCGAGACAATACATGTCACAAAGCTAGGCCTACGCAAGTTACAATATCCAATATAATACGTTGCCTAAAACTGAAGAATTAATGTCTTCCAACACCAAATATACGGAGCTAATTCAATTTACGTCTTTTCACCTCAATGGCTACCAAAAATCTCTTTTTTATTAACAACAGATGATCGCACATAGTTAAAAACAATACGACAGTAGCCATCATGAAAAACAGAAGAAAAACGATCACCGTACTAGGGCTATCGACATCAAAATAAATCCTACATTAATAAATTTTCCACAGACCATAAGGCATACTACTTGTAATTAAAATGCATTTTACAATTAACTGAAAACAGAAAACAAATCATTAATTACACAAAGAAAATATGAGTGTCAGTTAGCCTACCTGAGTGAATACTCGAGGATGACATTAAGTTTGAATGTATAACCTTGAAAGGCCCTGTCATGCAACGTAGGAAAATACAAAATAAATACATTTACCTTGCCAGTCGATACAGTCACAAGTACTTACGATGACAAAATAGCCTACCTTAATTCCACAATATACGAAGCATATCCAGACGTTTATCTCCAGTAAGGTTACAATAGGTAACCAGTCAATAACTTGACGAAGAGGGATAATATCATTCAATATTTTCACATACAGTAGAACTTCAGTTTACTTCTTATGTATTTATAAAACCACGTAGATCCATGATGACTGGCCTAACAAGCACATTACGAGAATCATACATGTCTCGAAAATCCCAGCCTTCCAAAACCATTAAAGTCAACATCGAGATAGAGAAATACTTGTCGCTAGAACATAGCTCTTCCTATCGGACAGAGGGAGAAACTACAATCCCAGTCCAAGGCAGCACCGACAAGATATGCTACCTATCGAGGCCAGCCACAACTAACTCCGCCGCTCGATTCAAAAGTTTATGCCAAAGAAAAAATTGTACGTTCAATCAGAGATTAGTGCCAAAGTAACGGCACAGACTCCCGGGCCCCAAACTTGTCGATGGTTCGCAGAACAGAGACGACGTAAATGATACAAGTGTATCAACATGCATAATCAAGCAAATCTTTAAGCATAGAAAAGTTTTTGCCAATTATCACAAACACAGTAGCTTCCGAATGTGAAATACTTAATTAAAAGTTCATTTCAGTTTTCATCAGCACCATAACCACCAAAATATGTCATGCCAAGAACATAAACAAATACTTAAGTGTAGAATACATCGAGTGGGTTTTCTTTGTACAATTTCCACAACATTATTACAAATGGCATCTTGAATAAACGATGGCAGGAACAGTTTCATCCGAAGGTTACATAGATTGGTCCAATATCCTGGCCAGAGACATCTTCTCGCACTGCATAACACTCCAAACGCAGAATAAGACCTCGAAGAAATTAGCTGAAATCAAATTTCGACTGCGACAGTAATATGTAAAGGAAAGCTTAATATCTAACGTTGACACTCATTTACAAAGAACAAATTACAATAAAATATTATATGATGGCATCAGATTTTATAACAATAACCCAGTACTATCAAGAATCCACATCTTTACAGGTGAAATGTTTAACAATGACCCTCAATTAACACAGAAAATTGCATGCATGTTTTAGAAAATTACAATATCCCGAAAATATTACAATAATAACAGTATTTTCCGAAAATAAGTTCCAGTAATAATACTGAATGGCACGTGAGCTCTCATATTTACAAATAAAAAACCTTATTATCCCAAAAGACGAAGGCAATTGTCTCACATTGCATATCTGTTCAACCGAATTGTCCAAAATACAGAAAATATAATGCAAAAAGAAACACCCAAAGTAGGAAAACACAAGAAAATTCCAAGAAGAACAATAGAAAGACCCTATTATCATTCAAATAACAGGACACACGTGCATACCAAAGCAGAATCACACCACAACCTTACACCATGACACATAACCTTAAAATCCCCAGAAAAAATATTACAATTACAACCCTCAAATAATTAATAAACAACAACCAGAATATGAATTAGCACTTGTCAACACATCCACACAAAACACAAATACATAAATACCCTATCATATACAGACCCAGACCAAACAGAAACTAGGAAACGAGACGAAGCACGTATTTCATGAGGCCTATAGTGAGTCGCCGTATATTGACCAAATACCACAACTCAATTCATCATATCACATCACATTACTTAACCTAAAGTATTTATTTCTCAGTCAGACAGCAAAAAAAATTGAGCCCACTCAATCAACTGAAGACTTAGGAGAATTGTTTATAAATACTTACCAACATATTCAACTCAAATCTAAGCAAATGAACCCCCATAACATTCATCTGGTAGACTTAAGTTGACAGATGCGTCAACAAAATGCTAATTTACATCCACGATCCCAAAGTAACATACAATGACCTTTTACCCCTTAAATTAATATACATCCACACATATCTGGACAACCACAAAACAACAACAAGAAAACTAACCCAATTACCAAAATAAAACATATCACACCACATTTATACTTTCTGAATGTCCAACTTTGGAAATGCACAATTTAGACAATAACATAAACAATACAATATTTCACTCTTGACATAGCTTAGTATGTCAAACTAAGTAAGCAATATAGCGAACAAGACTAAAACAAGAACAGACTAGACAGAAATCCCTCAATAAATGACCAACAGAAGACCCTAAATGAAAGAAGATCAACTGACCACTCGTGCAGACCACCAAGCTACAAACGTACCCAAACATTCATTGAAATCACACGACCTTACAAACTCCCAAAATTAATAAAACCATTTACTACCCACAAAATCCCCATAATTTTTCCAGAATATAAATTGACACACCGTTAGGACATCAACATACACAAAATAAATAATAACCCTTAAATAAAACACACTGAAATCAACATGTCATACTAGCCGCATTTTACCCTGGCATAGCATGATTTTCCATCACCAAAACACATTTCGGCAAGTAGTTACCTTCATAAATCAACAAGCAGATAAATGACTAAGTCATCACTCGGAGAACAGAAGAGGTTTGTAATTACTTACCTATGATATCCCAACATAGTATCATTTTATACGTACGGCGTATTTAATTAAATTCAATTATAAATTAAGCAAAAACAAACCCTAACCTTAATTCACCTTAAGAAACAACCAAGAGACCCACCCGATTACAAAACAAAACTAATAACAAACACCCACACTCATGCACTCAAATACATTTACCCAAGTTTGTCACTTCAGACCTAACACAATTTAGACAATTACAAACAAGAAGAACCATTATAGATTTGCACAATCAAGCAGAATGAGCACCACACGTGTAGACAAATACAAGCATCAATAACATCCACAATACATACATGTCCTGATGACCAGAATTCATCTACACAATTTTGACAATAACATACAAGAAGAACCTTATGGATTTGCACTATCTAGCAGAATGTGCACCACACGTGTAGACAAATAAACACATCAATAACACACATAACACATGCATGTACTGATGACCAGAATTCGTCTACACAATTTTGACAATAACATACACCACATCGAATATCAACTTAAATTATCAAAATCTGCATCGCACCATCGACTAATGTGGTCATACGAGCCACAAAAATCACATCTCTTGCCTTTGCTGGCTCTACTCCCATTAAACCTCTGGTCAGCACGCCCCTGAAATACATGGCTTTGAACATTTGTAGGCATGAACTCACGCCTTCCCTGAAATTTTTATAAGGAACAAGACTACTACAATTATCCACAAGCTGCATCTCTCCACGTGGCTGAAAATAATTTATACCAGAACCATCCCCTAATTCCACTAATTTCTTCAAACATTTCACAAATAAATTAATATCAGTGCCATAGCACACATGAAAATCTTTCAAAATTAGAGTTAATGGGTTAGGAAGGGAAGCAAAATTAACCTGACCATCAGTCATAAGTTTATTTAGAGAAACAACGTTAGTCGAGGCTCGATTATCAGAAAGATTAAGCCTATTTACTCTATCTATCACATCACATTCACCAAGTAAGCTATCAACAGTTTGTACTTCCTTATCAGTCCAAGTACGGTGAGATCCTAACCTATTCCCAGCACTACCAACGTCATGGCAAGAAACTGAACTAGAAAAATCGTTACATCTCTTATCAGAACGTGAATTACCAACAGCATTCAAATTACTAGGGCTCGACATGACCTCAGGTGTATTTCTTGACGAGCCTATTTGTTTATCTACCTCAGTAGTATAATTAGTTTGCAAAGCGCCTAACATATTTTCATTATTCTCCATCGACACTGATTCAAAATTACCAAAATAATTACTATTATTCACAACGCCATCACAAGAATCACTAACACATGAACAAACGCTTTCAGAACATACAACAGGTTCACTAATATTCTCAGAAATATCACTCGAGGACAACCGATTAAAACTATCTAACAGCTTGTCACGAAACCCAACTAGCTTGGTGGAAAAAACAGTATCACTCTTGGACCAATATTCAATTAAAACTCACTAAACGATTAATCCAGTGTATAGAACGAAATTTTAATTTGTTCACACGATATGCCGAAGGTTTGGCAACTTGCTTTAACTCATCACAGGACACTAATAGGTTTGAAACAGATATCACAACATCAGACCTACCTTTTGTCCTATAAGAATGTTGATCAGTCAGACTAACAACACGAGCTGACTTTAAGGTTTTGAGAAGAATTATATCCCGTTCACGATGAAAATTAGGGTTGCCATTCCTTATTTGAATTTCATAAGCCAGTTCCTCTTTGGATAAATATGGTACAGCTTTTAAAATGCTCTCGTCCATTCAGTATATTATCACATGAAACATAAATAACAAGAAAATTATACAAAGATAAAACAATAACAACAAACATTAAAATATCACACTTCAGGCCCAATCATACTTCCAAGCCCCAAGATCCAAAGACTAGCCCCAAACAACTACTGAATGTGGTACAAATCTAACCACGCTACTGCTATAACACATTTAACCCCGTAGTAAAGTAAAGGCCTTGGGAGGGAAGGCACTGGACCATAGTAAGTTCATACTCAGAGGGCAATTGTCTGAGACCATCTTCGAACCCCGGAACCCAGAAATAATACTAAGGTGATCGGGTAAAATCATAATATATTCACAATAAACATGCATACAAATTAACAAAACACTTACAAATCAAGATGTGGATTCTGACATCAAATATTTGTTCCTTCCAGTTGACTGTAATACATATTTTAGTAATCCAGCCAAAGTTGTTACGATGAAGTAAATAAGCGGTGCTTTCAACCAATCATCTGTTGTCATTAGTGAGAATCCAAGCCAAATATCAAGAGGATGACGAATTAAATATTCAATAGCTTCATTATGCCCCTGCATAATGCATCATACCGTATTTCATACATTTCCACACAAATAAATAATTAATTAATTCCCGAGACAATACATGTCACAAAGCTAGGCCTACGCAAGTTACAATATCCAATATAATACGTTGCCTAAAACTGAAGAATTAATGTCTTCCAACACCAAATATACGGAGCTAATTCAATTTACGTCTTTTCACCTCAATGGCTACCAAAAATCTCTTTTTTATTAACAACAGATGATCGCACATAGTTAAAAACAATACGACAGTAGCCATCATGAAAAACAGAAGAAAAACGATCACCGTACTAGGGCTATCGACATCAAAATAAATCCTACATTAATAAATTTTCCACAGACCATAAGGCATACTACTTGTAATTAAAATGCATTTTACAATTAACTGAAAACAGAAAACAAATCATTAATTACACAAAGAAAATATGAGTGTCAGTTAGCCTACCTGAGTGAATACTCGAGGATGACATTAAGTTTGAATGTATAACCTTGAAAGGCCCTGTCATGCAACGTAGGAAAATACAAAATAAATACATTTACCTTGCCAGTCGATACAGTCACAAGTACTTACGATGACAAAATAGCCTACCTTAATTCCACAATATACGAAGCATATCCAGACGTTTATCTCCAGTAAGGTTACAATAGGTAACCAGTCAATAACTTGACGAAGAGGGATAATATCATTCAATATTTTCACATACAGTAGAACTTCAGTTTACTTCTTATGTATTTATAAAACCACGTAGATCCATGATGACTGGCCTAACAAGCACATTACGAGAATCATACATGTCTCGAAAATCCCAGCCTTCCAAAACCATTAAAGTCAACATCGAGATAGAGAAATACTTGTCGCTAGAACATAGCTCTTCCTATCGGACAGAGGGAGAAACTACAATCCCAGTCCAAGGCAGCACCGACAAGATATGCTACCTATCGAGGCCAGCCACAACTAACTCCGCCGCTCGATTCAAAAGTTTATGCCAAAGAAAAAATTGTACGTTCAATCAGAGATTAGTGCCAAAGTAACGGCACAGTTATCACGGAACTAACGTAGACCGTATAATTCATCAATGCAATTAAGTGGGTGAAGGGGTAACCTAGAATTTTGTCATGCAATTTTCACGTTCGACATATAGTACATAAGGTCTATTATATCTCCAAACAGCAACATTATTTTCAAAAATTCCTGAATTGAACTAGCATTTTTTGCGGCTTTTAGGAATTTGGGCAATTTGAGTCTAGAGAACCTGAATTTTCATGCACCACAAGCCTTTATAATTTATGAAAGGGGTCTTCCTGTGTATGGACACCTAGCACAACGTAGAGGGTCAGTTTTTATGTGACGTGTATTGCGTTTCGTCTACAAGACTTTCAATTGTATTTCTCGTCAGGAAGTACACGTTAGGTGAATTTAGACTGAGAGCACATTTTAACTAATTTTCTTTGTCGACATACGGGTTCATCATAAGGATGATTTTATTTGATACTGTGTGGTAGATACACCCATATTTGGATATCTGGGTAATATGTTGTAGACAATAGAATTGTCTGTCTGTCTTTCTGTGTATCTTTATATACGCCTATACCTCGTGTACGGATGCTTGGTGCATCTTAAAATTAGGTATGGTAACCATGAGAGTCAATACACCAATCATTTATAAAACTCTTCAGCGTACTTTTCATACAGTAGAAGGGTGGATATAGTGAAAAACTTCTCAATATATGCTAAAATATGCGAAATATAAAAATTATCCTACAAGGACGACCAAAGCATATGTTGCGCTTCTCAATGTCAGACAGATAATACGGGAATCTATAAAGGGTCTCCGAAAACTACATTTTAAGGGCCTTAAATTAACAGAGTGTGTGATATTCCCAATAAACTAACTTCGTTCTGATAAACTTGATGGAATGACAAACCGCTAACCATTGCACAGTAGCTCAATTGATAATGTCTGGTGTTAACTACGAACACCGTTCGAAGAACGGGTACTTCTGCTAGTTGCTCTATAAGTATACAACTGTGTTAAATTTTCATATTCCAGAGACGGAATGTGCTATGTAGCAGGAGTGTTTTAGACTTTGAATTCAACTTCCCGTAGATTTTACTTCTTTTGAGTCCAGGGAACATTTTCTCAGTGTCTGCCAAACCTACAACCAAACAACTTTGAGAAGCAGTTCATTTATATCTTTCAATACACTGCTACAACCAATGCCAACTACATTCTTACAACTGGCATAGGCCTACTATAATAAAAATTATAATAAATGGACAAAATGATAAATAAAATACCTGGAGAAAATGCATTTAACTCTCGAATAACAAGAATATAGGGACTTGTAAATTGTGCTATGAAAGGCAGATGGCAAAGGCCCTTGGAAGAGAGGAAAGAAACAGACCCGGTTCTACTTGGAGCCTCTTACAGTAGGAAGGACTTAACATGAATAATGATCAGTTCTAAAGAATGAGAATGACGGTATCAACACAGAAAAAGAATGACTACTCTAGGCAGGAAAATTAAAGATTCCCTAGGTCTCAGATACCCTAACACTACCGCAATCGGAAGAGAACAAGAGTTCACCAAGATAGGTTAACAGGGGATGAATGAAAAGCCCGGTATGAGCAAGTGTTAGCAATTCCAAACTCAACAGGCGACCCGTGGTCACTAACCATGTCCCACGAGATGTTGTTGCTGTTGCTTATTTTGAGGGCTTCGACATCGTGGCCACATAGTCTAGAGTATTTGCGTGTATGCAATTTGTGTGACAACCTGTGTTATTGTGAGGAATGTACTGTACTAGTGTTGTGTATTTGTAATGGGGATAGGTTTGGGAAGGAGGCAGCCGTGGCCACACGTTAGGAACAATCCCAGCAATTGCTTGAAGTAGAAGTGAGGAGGGGGTTGGGGGGAATCATGGAAGGTTCCTTCCAGGATGGCTGAGATGGGAACTGAACCCACCTCTTCTCCGTTTTGTCTCACGAGGCTGAGTGCACCTCGTTCCAGCCTTCAGACCAGAATTAAATTTCCTAGCAGAGCCGAGAATCGAACCAGGACCTCCGGAGGGAAAACAAAGAATGCTATCCTCTATTCCAAGTGGTGGCGGACTGAGGGACTCGGAAGGAAGTAAAGCCATTGAAGGCAGATAGGAAAGAGTCAATGGGAAAAGGAGAAAACGGATTCATCTCAGAAATCCCTCGGGGTTGCCAACTCCCGAACTCACCAGCCGTGAGCTCTTGAGGGTGTAGCACTATCCAAGGTGCACCAGAAGTGGTGGGGCTAAAAATACCCTGCATCCTTTAGGACCTTGTGTAGAAGGCTGGAGTTGCGATGAAAAGAAAAGAGGAGATCTGACCCCTTAATGAATGAGGATTTCAGGAAAGAAGAGACAAGGGCCAATTAAGGCGAGAAATTAAAAGATACCCTAGGCCCTTGGATGCACTAATAATGTCGGTGCCGGAAGTGAACAAGAATTGACCAAGGAAGGTCGACAGGGAAGAAGACGTAGAGGTGCTCGGCACAAGTAAGTTGAAGCAATGTCGGAATCAGGTGGAGTCCCGTGGTCGCCAAATCATGGTACAATATTTGTGAACCCCTGTGGGAGAAAACATAATGAAGAATCTCTCACCTCGTACTTTATGATGGTTTCTGTACAAGTTTCTCCTCATAGCCCTCCATCTTCTGCTTGGGCAGGAATCTCCTGATGGGGGGACTCAACAGTTTCTGATCCACAGTTCTAAGGTCGTTACTTCCAGTGCAGTAGGTCACCAATAATCCCACCAATACTGAGACCAGGCATCCCAGGGGCACAAACCACAAGTAGGATATACGGTAGAGGTAGAACACGTCACTGAAATCAGAAATGATCGTTCATTCTAAGCAGAGGTTCAGGAATAACAGGAAGATACGATAGAGTAAACTCGTATAGGTTACTGGCGTCGTACAGGTCCTCATTACTGTCACCATGCAAGTCAGTGATACAGTTGCAGTACGGTATATGAAACCAGAATTTAAATTCCTTTGCAGAGCCAGGATTTGAACCCGGAATTCCGATATGGCAGCCAAAGGTACTATTCACTGCACCATGAGAATACAGTACATCATATATTAGACCCATTGAATTCACCTCCTCCTTAACGCAGAACACAATGCAAAAAAGAAAAAGGTGAAGTAATGTGCCCTTGCAGCAAGAAATATGCAAATCACAGTATGCCAGCATTGCTCAATTCGGGATTTTTCGGGGCTGCGGTAAGTTCTCCCACTCTGTGACTTACATATTTTGGATTAAATAGAGGGTACACTTGCAAAAATAACAACAAAATCAACTCCTATTTTAACACATTTAATTAATCAAAAATTATGGCGCTACAAACAAATAAACACATAAACTACTGACCAATATCATTCTACTTGTCCAAAGTGAACAAGGAATAGCATAAAAATAAAACAAATATTAGATTAAAACACATGGTTTTCTTTAAAACCAACAATTCACGATTATTTTCACTTCCATAAAGTACTTATCTTAAAGTTCCAAATAACTACGAGCTTCTTTGGCTCGATACTTTCCCATAATAATGGTGTCATATTTTTGTACACCTCAATAATTATTTTTATCTTTTCTTATCATCAAAACAAATATATAATTACATTTAAAATTACATGTTAATTATTCACTTCAATATTTGGGCATATCACATGTTCTCCGTATTTACTATCTCTCTCAAGTTTTGCAAATTCACTACGGTGATCGGGAAAACTATTTGTGTACTCCAGAGTTATAAAGATTACTCGACAAAGTCAAAAACTATGATCACTCCCGAAACCTAGTTATCTTCACAAAACTCGTGGATTCCTTCTTTTCCATACAATATTACAATAGGGATTTTATTTAATTCATTTGTCTTATAAGACCATTATCACATAAGAAAACTACGATCTGAATTGGCAAGCGATAATATCAATCTACAAGGACCTCGGTTCAACGCCCGGGTCATTAACAACTTTAAACACTCACGGTGTATTTAACACATCTTACAAGACGGTTTTTACCCACCCTCGCTCTATGAGGGTCAGGCCATTATACTCGGGCGTGATTTGTGACAAGGAAAGCGACTCTCTGCCTAACCTACGGTGGCAGCTCTCTTCAATGCTTTAAAACAAACCTTCACATTATTCTCAGTTCTGTGGAGAGACCTGGCTTTTACTCGCTTATTTTCATTCAACAATATTCTTTGGCTCATAAACCACTTTCGTAACCTTGGCATTTATTAATTATGAGAGGGTCCTCATTGATTGGGAAGATTAATACACATTCTACGTCGAATAATTAGGGGCTTTAACAACAAGAGGATTCTAGGTTCGAATCTCTTAACATGCCTCGGGAACATTTCCACATCAGAGGACTTATACAAAACGCGATTTAGGGTCAAGCCGTAGCTTACAGGACCTACGCTCAATAATACCATACATTAGCTCCCTTTTAAATAATACACACATGGCCTCGTGATCCACGTCACAATTTAGAGGACTTACAACATATCTCAATTCACTGCAATCAACTACCCTCCATAAGTAATTTACCAAGTACTTTAACTTTTACGCGTTCCTAGCGTGACTTTTTATTTAATTGCGTTCCATTACGCTACACATTACTTTTACGGCCGAATGTCTTCCAAAGAACTGATAAATTTCATAGTAACAATTGATACATATCTTAATTCTTATATTAATCTTTTCCGTTGACAATAAATCGCTCCCTTTTTAAGAACATGCAGTCACATCATGTCTTATACATTTGTTAAGGCTTCAACGCTCTATATTTTTATATCATTCAATTTAATCTTTATTTAGATTTCTTTACCTTGTTATTCACATCATGTTTTCATTCCTTACAAAAGCTCAAAAGCTATTTCTTTCATATAATTCAAATTTACCTTTATGTAAATATCTTTGTTATAATTATTATTATCACGCTTGCTTTTATAACATTCATTAAATACTGACATTTTATTCCATGCATTTCCTCTACAGGATTTATTATTTCACATACTTATTTATTATTTCTTAAAACTTTATTTTCATTCAGATCGCGTTCTTATTTAGTTATTATTCATTTAAAAACATCCCTTCTACTCAAAACTCCGGTGGAATTGTACACAAAATTTTTCCCGACACCAAAACATAATGAAAATCTTTACTTACATGTTTAAGGTCGCTTTCTGACCTTTATTCTCGTTTGATGTGACATTTTGGCCCACCTTCTTGACCTACTCCATATTGTACAATCTCATCTTATGTACAGAAATTTCTTGACACATATTCACTATATTTAACACTGACAACATTTTTTTTTACACACTGGTGTATCCGTTTTGAACACACATTAAAACACTAAAAAATATTACTCTGGTACATATTATAACACATATCACTGTGCATAAAACGCTTTCACTTTACCTAAAACACTTAAAATGACACTCTTATTTCTTTTCTTACAATATTTACACTTCACTCCTATCACACGGGCGTATCTCAACGATTTTTACAATTTTTGTCGGCTGTTGATGATCCCTGATGTGAATCCTATCGACCTGCATTGGACGTGTGATTTTACTCGTTCAAAGTTTCTCTCTCCTACAATGGAAACTACTGGTTTCAGTCTCTCAAAACCGCTTCTATTGTCTATTACTCGGCTTTACTTTATCTGCTTTAACTAGGCGATAAATGTCTTTTCTTTGCCGTCACCTCTATTTATATATGGTGGTCTATCGTACCCTATAGTTTCTATATCTTGGCCTCCCTTCGAGGACCGTATACTGTCTATCGTATATTTTTGACGTTTTCTCACTAGAGTACGTTTTCCCTCTGGTTTCGAACCTAAGTTCCTAAGTTCCTTTCGCTTGAACTTCTATCTTTCGCGATCGTAATTACTGTTTAGTTCCTTTACCGGACTTAATGTCTTTAACAATGTCTTTACTAGACGTAACGCCGTTTATTTGTTGGAGTTCTTATAACTTCGTAACTGTATCGAACAGTGTTCTTCTGGAACTCGAAGTTCCCTACTGATCGCTGTATCTTACTTTGGCGATATTGCTTTAAAGTCCGTATATTTAATGTTCTTTATAATTTAGGACTCTTCAAAGTCTCGAACTGCTAACCCTCAGCATAGCGTACTTATATCGTAACTGGTCTACACTCGGTGAACTTGTAACATAGCCTCCCACAGGCTCTGGATCAATGTCTGATACAGCTTAACGTCCCCCTCACGGGCTCTTGAATACTGCGTATACGATGTGGTGCAGCACTTCCGCTCACGGAATGCTCGTAGACTGATGATTATGATGCTCCAGCGTAACGCCCCCCTGGACGGACTAATACTGCATGTACTGATACAGCGTGACGTTCCCCTCACGGGCTCTCGTAGACTGCATGCACTGATGCAGAGTAACACCCCCTCACGGGCTGTCAGAATAACTGCATGATTGGCTTGGTGAGGCCAGGAGTTTTATACCTTTCAGCCAAAAAAAGATAAAACTCTAGTCATTTTCGTGACCAACTTTTGAACTAATTGTCGCACAATTATAAAAATTATATATCCAGAAAGCTCGTCTTCCAAACGTAAAATAATCTTCCTGTGCATGGAAATCGATCGTGCATTTCCGAGATATTAATTAATTTCTCGTCCTCAACTGTGTGGGTGGTGCTGTTCTTTTTTTATTCTCCCACTCCTTGGGTCTCGGTGAACCCCCAATGACATCTACTTGCGTTTGCAGTTTTCTCCTGTGCAATTTTTACAAGGTTTTTCTTTACACAAAAATCTCTAATCCAAATTGATTCACCGTACTGTATCTGTTTACTTATTTTTATACTCGTAAACGGGTTAAATTTAATTATTCCTGTTCTGACTCAGCAGCGAGGTTGCCATATTCCTGCAACGTAAGAGCAATTTCCGAGTCCAGCTTCTTCGTCTTACAGTCAAAACTTTCCACTCGTTCTAATAATATCCATGACTGGCTCCTTATAAATGTCAAGAGGCATGCGCTCATCTAAGGAACACCTGGCCCTCGCGCTTGCACCATGTTAGGCTATAATCCTGGCTTGAAATCTCTCTCCGTTCCCTTAGAAACTGTATGATTCTTTCATTCTTTTCTCAAAGTACATGGATTCGACTCTCTTTGAGGCCATGGTACATGGGTTCATCTCACCCCTCCTTAGGTTAATAAATTTTCGAAAAAATTTGAGGTAATTTATTTCAATTATTTATAAAAATCTTATTTTTCCTTTAATAGTCGAAGCCATTATAACGTTCTCCGTCCTTTTTGTTTCTTTATTCCTAAAAAATCCCACGATAATTTGATTTCTTTCATCTTTTTAAGTCATATCCGGTAATTGTGTCGGTTGGGTACGCTCTGTCCCTACCCTTTCTTTCTCCTTTTTATTTGTCTGGATATCAGGTTTCCAGAACCTCATTCTTCTTTACGGGTGTGGTCTATCCCTACCCGTTCCCTTATTTGATCATTCTCCTTCCTTAAATTGAAATTTTCTTCTTCAATAAAATCAATTATTTCTTTAAAGTTCCCTTCCTCTCTGGTTTATATTTGTATGGGTCTTTCTTAAAGGTCCCATTCATTCATTCATTCCCCTAGTGGACGTCTACACTTCAGGGTCATACATTTCTTGTCACGTTCGGGTGTTTTGTTAGTCTTCCTCTAGTCTGGTGTGCACCCTCCAGGCTTGCGTCAAACAGTTTGTTTCTTTTCTTCTTTTATAAGACGGACATCCTGCCAGTCTGTTTCTCTTTCCCCATTACATATTGTCAACTTAATGACCTTCTTTAAATTACCTTGCGGGTGCAACTGCCTTTACCCGTAACATCATCATTATTATTGTCAGACTCCTCAAGTCTGTAAAATGTCATTTTAATTCTTAAGAGCTCGGTCTAACCTCACCTGACTCTTTTCGGTTTTCTACCACCTTCCTCATCTCTTTTTGCGATGGTATTTCAAACAAAATTAATTTTATTCTTCTTATTATTTAATGGTTGCATAGGGCATTACCCGTTGGTTCCAATGGAATAATTCTTTTCTTATCCTTTATGCCTCCACCTTACGTCTCCAACTGTTATTAATCCTCCTTGTTCTTCTTCCTCATTCTCTTCTTCTTCTTCTTCAGAGTCTTCCTCATTATCTTCCTCGAGCATATCTCCCATTTCCTTAACTTCTTCTCCTCCTGCTCTTAAATCTTCTATCATTTCATTTTCCCATTTTATAAGCAACTCTTGAGCTCGTATATTCACATCCCCTCCTTGTTCGTGAATACTTTCAACTGTCGCTACAACATTTGTTTCTATTAACTGTCGAACAGTTATGGGTAAATGTTTTAACATGCTTAGGCAATATAACAAAACATTTTCATTCCCCATACACCTTTCAATGGCTTTCTGATAATAAATGATGGTATTTGTCAATTCCATACTTTCATATCCTACCATCTCTTGTTCTTCGTCTTGTTCTTCGTCTTCTTCATCTTCTTCTTCATTCTCATTTTCTTCTGTTTCCATCTCACCACTTTCTTTCTCTTCACCTTCGAATTCTTCTTCCTCACTTTCATTATCTTCTATTTCTGTAGTATCTCTTTCTGATTCTTCACTTTCGCACTCTTCTTCATCACTTTGGTCTTCCATTACCATTTCCTTCCAAAGTTTTATCAAGGCTCGGGATACATCTCCTACCAAACCGTTTCTTTTTCTCATGCCATTTACAACCTTGCCAATTCCAGTTTTCTCCAGATGCTGAACGTTTATCGGTAAGTTATACAATTGTTTTAAACAATGCATCGTTCTTTCTTCATTTCCTTCACATCTTTCTATGGCTTTAATATAATGCTCTATTTTCTTTATGATCTCAGCATCTTTCTGACTCTCTTCATCCCTTACTCTTTCTCCCTCTTCTCTTCTTTCCTTACATTCCATATTCTCTCGTTTTCGTATTTCTATATAAGTTTTATTCCTTCTTTTCCACACCCTGTATCTCTTTTGCTTTATGAACCATCTCCGTCTTCCTTTCATCCTTGTCCATAAACGTGCTTTTCTTCTATCTCCCTTCTTCCATTTTTCCTTTCTTTCATTCCTTTTCTTTTTACGGAGCTTCCAGCTGAAATATGCCTGAGCGTCCTCTTCCTCCAAGGCATTGTACATTGTCTCTCCTCCTTCCCTAGTTTCCATGGGGTATCTGTTTTCCTGTAAACCGACTACCAATTGCGGTTTTCCTCTTTCCTGATTTTCTTCAAAGGCATCTCCTTCCTTCTTTTCATTATCTCCAACAATCTCATCTTTTCCTTTGAGGTTTTCTTGGCTCGTGTTTGGACCTCTTTCCATTTCTCTTTCCTTTTGTTGATATTTTTGATATTTCCTCATTAACTCAAGAATCTGTGCTTTCAACTGTTCCTTTTCTTTGTTGATTTGTATCTTATTTTCCTTATCCTCAGGAATTTCTTCTGAGTTTTCTTCTTCAATTTCCATGACATCTTGAACCTCTGTTTCTATCGGTGTTATGGCAATAGTTTCTATTATGGTTTCATTTCCTTTCTCCATTTCTTCAGGAATTATTATTTCCATCTCTTCAACTTCCGCTTCTTCCATTATTTCCTGTTCGGAGATTATTTCTGGTTCTTCCAGCTCAACCTTTTTATCAAAATGATTCTCTTCACTTCGCAGCTCGTTTCCACTTTGGCTATCCTCCTGGTCTGGACTTACTACTTCCTCTTGAGTATCCATATCTTCTTCAGGAAGGATCTCAAGGTTGTTCTCAGTCTCCACTGGAATTATTACGATTTCTTCTTCTTGTTTTCTTCTCTAATATCAATTTAGGGCTCCTCTGGCACCGTTACTTCTTTTTCTTCTTCAATTTCAGCTTGTTTTTCATCTTGGGCAACTATTTCATTTGCCTGACGGTTCTGCTCCAACAAGTATTCCACATATTTCTTTAAATTATCATCTACCTGCCCGGTAAACAGCTCAAATTGACTTTTCATATCCCGCGCATCCTTTTGATTTTGATTTTTCATCTCAGTTACTTCGGTCTGAACTACACCGATTTTGTTCTCGAGGGTTCCTACTTTCTCCTCAACCTTTCCAAATCGGGTTCCTAGCTCATTCACACTTTGTTTTATTTCATCCCGGGATGTTTTACAGATATCGCTGTTAGATTTTATCTGATCTTCTAACTTTTTCTGCACACCTTGAATCTGGGTTACAAGTTTCTTTTCGCACTCATCACCCTTCTTTTCCATGTTACTTAATTTAGTTTCCATGGAAATCAAACTTTTATCTAAATTTCCAAAATTTTCTTGACATTTAGTTTGGGACTCTACCATACTTTCGTTCAAAGCCTGTATTTGGGCTTGCAATCCTGAATGAAATTCTTTATTTTCCTCTTTAATCTCACTTGCGATTTCCCCTTTTAACTCATTTAACTTGTCCCCAAACTTCGTGTCAAAATCTTGAAATTTGGTATTCATTGTTTCTTCTAAAACCTCTCTGAGTCCATTTGACCCCCTTTTTATTCCCTCAATTTCAGCCTTCACTTCATCGTTCATTTTTATACAGTTAACCTCGATAGCTTCTAATTTAGTTCCCATGTTATCACTATCTGTTTCGATAGCTACTAATTTAGTTCCCATGTTATCACTTTTAGCTTCGATATCTACTAATTTAGTTCCCATGTTATCACTTTTAGCTTCGATATCTACTAATTTAGTCCCCATTTTAGCACTATCAGTTTTTAGTGACTCTAAACTCTCATTTATGGATTCGTACACTTTGTTATTTTCATCCTTTTGGAGGCCCAATGTATTGTTTATAGCCTCCAACTTCTCATTGTTATCGGCTTTTATTGCCTCCAAAAGCCGTTGCATCTCTTCACTCAATGCCATCTTATTAGAATATAGTGGGCTACTAATGCCACATCGCTAGAACATGCTTGAGAGATAGTAATCTGAACCATTGTGTCCCAATTTCTTTAAAAATTTACTTTGGTACGGGTGTTTACTACACCGTACCCTTTTGATACTCTTCTTCAAACTCAAAGACCTTTATGGAAGTATTTAAAATTCAAAATTTCAAAAAACCATTTTTTTCTTCAAAAAAATGAAAATTTTGATTTTTCGAGAAAACTCGGGTTTTCCCTAGGAAAACTCATCCCTGCGTACTGGGCGCCAAAAAGTTAAGTTTTGCTGGGGGGTTGTTTAATCCAGGGCTGCTCGGTGTGAGTTTCTAGGGACCCAATGTGGTCAGTTAACATTATACGTTGTAGCTACTACTATCATTTCTTTACTTTTACATGAATCGACCGTCTTTAGTGTTCCTCTAATTATTAATCCAAGCACAGTATTTCTATTCACCCCCCCCCCCCCTGTGCCCTTGCAGCAAGAAATATGCAAATCACAGTATGCCAGCATTGCTCAATTCGGGATTTTTCGGGGCTGCGGTAAGTTCTCCCACTCTGTGACTTACATATTTTGGATTAAATAGAGGGTACACTTGCAAAAATAACAACAAAATCAACTCCTATTTTAACACATTTAATTAATCAAAAATTATGGCGCTACAAACAAATAAACACATAAACTACTGACCAATATCATTCTACTTGTCCAAAGTGAACAAGGAATAGCATAAAAATAAAACAAATATTAGATTAAAACACATGGTTTTCTTTAAAACCAACAATTCACGATTATTTTCACTTCCATAAAGTACTTATCTTAAAGTTCCAAATAACTACGAGCTTCATTGGCTCGATACTTTCCCATAATAATGGTGTCATATTTTTGTACACCTCAAGAATTATTTTTATCTTTTCTTATCATCAAAACAAATATATAATTACATTTAAAATTACATGTTAATTATTCACTTCAATATTTGGGCATATCACATGTTCTCCGTATTTACTATCTCTCTCAAGTTTTGCAAATTCACTACGGTGATCGGGAAAACTATTTGTGTACTCCAGAGTTATAAAGATTACTCGACAAAGTCAAAAACTATGATCACTCCCGAAACCTAGTTATCTTCACAAAACTCGTGGATTCCTTCTTTTCCATACAATATTACAATAGGGATTTTATTTAATTCATTTGTCTTATAAGACCATTATCACATAAGAAAACTACGATCTGAATTGGCAAGCGATAATATCAATCTACAAGGACCTCGGTTCAACGCCCGGGTCATTAACAACTTTAAACACTCACGGTGTATTTAACACATCTTACAAGACGGTTTTTACCCACCCTCGCTCTATGAGGGTCAGGCCATTATACTCGGGCGTGATTTGTGACAAGGAAAGCGACTCTCTGCCTAACCTACGGTGGCAGCTCTCTTCAATGCTTTAAAACAAACCTTCACATTATTCTCAGTTCTGTGGAGAGACCTGGCTTTTACTCGCTTATTTTCATTCAACAATATTCTTTGGCTCATAAACCACTTTTGTAACCTTGGCATTTATTAATTATGAGAGGGTCCTCATTGATTGGGAAGATTAATACACATTCTACGACGAATAATTAGGGGCTTTAACAACAAGAGGATTCTAGGTTCGAATCTCTTAACATGCCTCGGGAACATTTCCACATCAGAGGACTTATACAAAACGCGATTTAGGGTCAAGCCGTAGCTTACAGGACCTACGCTCAATAATACCATACATTAGCTCCCTTTTAAATAATACACACATGGCCTCGTGATCCACGTCACAATTTAGAGGACTTACAACATATCTCAATTCACTGCAATCAACTACCCTCCATAAGTAATTTACCAAGTACTTTAACTTTTACGCGTTCCTAGCGTGACTTTTTATTTAATTGCGTTCCATTACGCTACACATTACTTTTACGGCCGAATGTCTTCCAAAGAACTGATAAATTTCATAGTAACAATTGATACATATCTTAATTCTTATATTAATCTTTTCCGTTGACAATAAATCGCTCCCTTTTTAAGAACATGCAGTCACATCATGTCTTATACATTTGTTAAGGCTTCAACGCTCTATATTTTTATATCATTCAATTTAATCTTTATTTAGATTTCTTTACCTTGTTATTCACATCATGTTTTCATTCCTTACAAAAGCTCAAAAGCTATTTCTTTCATATAATTCAAATTTACCTTTATGTAAATATCTTTGTTATAATTATTATTATCACGCTTGCTTTTATAACATTCATTAAATACTGACATTTTATTCCATGCATTTCCTCTACAGGATTTATTATTTCACATGCTTATTTATTATTTTTTAAAACTTTATTTTCGTTCAGATCGCGTTCTTATTTAGTTATTATTCATTTAAAAACATCCCTTCTACTCAAAAACCCCGGTGGAATTGTACACAAAATTTTTCCCGACACCAAAACATAATGAAAATCTTTACTTACATGTTTAAGGTCGCTTTCTGACCTTTATTCTCGTTTGATGTGACATTTTGGCCCACCTTCTTGACCTACTCCATATTGTACAATCTCATCTTATGTACAGAAATTTCTTGACACATATTTACTATATTTAACACTGACAACATTTTTTTTTACACACTGGTGTATCCGTTTTGAACACACATTAAAACACTAAAAAATATTACTCTGGTACATATTATAACACATATCACTGTGCATAAAACGCTTTCACTTTACCTAAAACACTTAAAATGACACTCTTATTTCTTTTCTTACAATATTTACACTTCACTCCTATCACACGGGCGTATCTCAACTATTTTTACAATTTTTGTCGGCTGTTGATGATCCCTGATGTGAATCCTATCGACCTGCATTGGACGTGTGATTTTACTCGTTCAAAGTTTCTCTCTCCTACAATGGAAACTACTGGTTTCAGTCTCTCAAAACCGCTTCTATTGTCTATTACTCGGCTTTACTTTATCTGCTTTAACTAGGCGATAAATGTCTTTTCTTTGCCGTCACCTCTATTTATATATGGTGGTCTATCGTACCCTATAGTTTCTATATCTTGGCCTCCCTTCGAGGACCGTATACTGTCTATCGTACCCTATAGTTTCTATATCTTGGCCTCCCTTCGAGGACCGTATATTGTCTATCGTATATTTTTGACGTTTTCTCACTAGAGTACGTTTTCCCTCTGGTTTCGAACCTAAGTTCCTAAGTTCCTTTCACTTGAACTTCTATCTTTCGCGATCGTAATTACTGTTTAGTTCCTTCACCGGACTTAATGTCTTTAACAATGTCTTTACTAGACGTAACGCCGTTTATTTGTTGGAGTTCTTATAACTTCGTAACTGTATCGAACAGTGTTCTTCTGGAACTCGAAGTTCCCTACTGATCGCTGTATCTTACTTTGGCGATATTGCTTTAAAGTCCGTATATTTAATGTTCTTTATAATTTAGGACTCTTCAAAGTCTCGAACTGCTAACCCTCAGCATAGCGTACTTATATCGTAACTGGTCTACACTCGGTGAACTTGTAACATAGCCTCCCACAGGCTCTGGATCAATGTCTGATACAGCTTAACGTCCCCCTCACGGGCTCTTGAATGCTGCGTATACGATGTGGTGCAGCACTTCCGCTCACGGAATGCTCGTAGACTGATGATTATGATGCTCCAGCGTAACGCCCCCCTGGACGGACTAATACTGCATGTACTGATACAGCGTGACGTTCCCCTCTCGGGCTCTCGTAGACTGCATGCACTGATGCAGAGTAACACCCCCTCACGGGCTGTCAGAATAACTGCATGATTGGCTTGGTGAGGCCAGGAGTTTTATACCTTTCAGCCAAAAAAAGATAAAACTCTAGTCCTTTTCGTGACCAACTTTTGAACTAATTGTCGCACAATTATAAAAATTATATATCCAGAAAGCTCGTCTTCCAAACGTAAAATAATCTTCCTGTGCATGGAAATCGATCGTGCATTTCCGAGATATTAATTAATTTCTCGTCCTCAACTGTATGGGTGGTGCTGTTCTTTTTTTATTCTCCCACTCCTTGGGTCTCGGTGAACCCCCAATGACGTCTACTTGCGTTTGCAGTTTTCTCCTGTGCAATTTTTACAAGGTTTTTCTTTACACAAAAATCTCTAATCCAAATTGATTCACCGTACTGTATCTGCTTACTTATTTTTATACTCGTAAACGGGTTAAATTTAATTATTCCTGTTCTGACTCAGCAGCGAGGTTGCCATATTCCTGCAACGTAAGAGCAATTTCCGAGTCCAGCTTCTTCGTCTTACAGTCAAAACTTTCCACTCATTCTAATAATATCCATGACTGGCTCCTTATAATTGTCAAGAGGCATGAGCTCATCTAAGGAACACCTGGCCCTAGCGCTTGCACCATGTTAGGCTATAATCCTGGCTTGAAATCTCTCTCCGTTCCCTTAGAAACTGTATGATTCTTTCATTCTTTTCTCAAAGTACATGGATTCGACTCTCTTTGAGGCCATGGTACATGGGTTCAGTAATAATAATATTTTTTTTACGAGGGACTGTGGAAAATCTTCAAAAGACACATGTGAAGGGTCCGCACTCCACAGTAATGTGGGATTCTTACCCACTAAAAACCACCTCCCTTTTCCCACGATGTGTTCATCACCCCGGAACCGCTCTCGCATTACTTCAGGGTGATGTCGTGCTTACTTTGTCATTCAGACTTCTTCTTTCTTCATTTTTTCTTAAAGATGTTCGAACGCATCCATTTCCCTCTTCTTCTGGCGCAGGACACATTCTATGTAAATAGCTATCTGATTCCATGTTTGATCATTTCGGAGCATCATCTGTAGGATGTTGTCCGGCGTGATTGCCCCTATAGAAGCCTGCAGATCTCTTCTATGTGTTGACCAGCGTTCACACACAAAGAATGTGTGGAGCGCTTCATCCTCTTCATTACAATAATGACACAAAGGACTATTAGCCACGCATATGTGATACAGGAATCTCCGAAAATATCCATGGCCTGTTAGGAACTGTGTCAAATAATAATTGACCTCTCCGTGGTTTCGATCAACCCAGTCAGCCAGACGCGGAATAAGTTTCTTTGTCCATTGACCTCGTGTCTCATCATCCCACTTCTGTTGCCATCGTTCCATACAATGGTTGTGTGCAGACGTCTTTGCCTGGTGTATGTCCAGTTCTTCTTTGGTGCGCCAAACTTCCTGACGCTCTAAGGCAAGTAAATCAATTGGTGCTACTCCCGCTACCACTAGAACAGCAGGCTCTGAAACAGTGCGATATGCACATGAGGTCCTCAGTGCGCCTCTTCGTTGTACTTCTGCTATCCTTTTACGATATTTCTCGAACCGTAAGGACTCAGCCCAGATCTCAGCTCCATAGAGTAATATGGACTGGACTGTTGTCATCAGGAGACGTCGTTTGCTAGGCTTCGGACCTTTAATATTACCAATTAATCGGCTCAAAGCGGTCAAGATATTTGCTGCTTTATCCGTCACTCTTTGAATATGGGCCCAGAATGTGAGCTTCGTATCTAGCGTCACACCCAAGTACTTCGTACTCCTTGATGAATTAATCATCGTCCCTCCCACTTGCATTGGTACAAGAGTGTTGATTCTCCTTCTCGTCAGCACAACAATCTCCGTTTTATGGTCTGCTAATGACAGCTTATGTTCCGTCATCCAATCTGTGACACGTCGCATTACCTGATTGAGTTTCAGTTGCGCCAGCTCTATATCACGAGCCACAATCAGAGCAGCAACATCATCAGCATATCCTACCAATATTGCATCTTCGGGCATCTTCAGCCGAAGCAGGCCATCGTATGCAATATTCCAGAGATCTGGCCCAAAAATAGATCCTTGAGCTGCCCCAGCGGTTAATCTTTTAGTCCTATGTCCTTCAGTAATAATAATAATAATAATAATAATAATATCGTATGGCCTTGAAGCCGGGTGCAAGCTTTGTTATTTGACACCCAAAGGGTGGCTTGCATGTCGAATTTCGTTGTTCCTTGAAGCACTATGAAAGTCAAAGAGGTTAGATATCTACGCTCCTTGAACACCATAGCGCTTTCTAGTAGAGAAATGAGGAACTTTGTGTTGGTGGTAAATCCCGATATTAATTTTGCCATTATGAACACGGCCTACTGAATTCAAATGGGTTCTTTGACATGCCAACATCGTATGACAGGGTGTCGTAATTTTTGCAGTTAAAAAAATCACTTAACACGGCCAGGAGCGAACCTGCAAGCTTGGGGTTAGTAGGCGACACGTTGCCCTGGAGGCCTATCTGTAAAGATTATGGATTGGAAAAATGCATGAGTATCATTATTAATAACAATAAAAGGGGACCTGTGAGAGAAATCTCGCCTGCATTTACTGTTATGTCGGCTAACTGTTAAATTGTTTAAACGCATTTTTTGAACAAATTGTTGATATTTATGAAATCAAAGTGCAATTTGTCACTGTTACGGTTAATTCTGTTCCCTTTGAATGTATAATCGGTTATTTTGTGACTACTGACTAATACGAGGGAAAAACAAGTAGTTCCGTGAAGAACTATACAGCCTATTTTCCTATAACCTACTTATGTTAACTGCCACTATCAACATACAACATTTCAGTTTGATTGCTGTAATAGATTCGTAGATATTGAGAACCGACTAAATATTTCGGATGGTCGCCATGTTGGATTTCATATATGTAAGTCCTAAAGGTATGTACTGTTACATGAAGATTATTCTGTACGTGTAGCATTCAAACTTCAATCGCATGATTAGGACACAAGAAGTAAAAAAGAGATTTAAAATTTCGCACAGCTGCCATCTTGTGGTTATGGAAAGAATTGAAATAAATTAGATGCCAGTGGATTAACATTCGTATAAGGATTTACTGTACCAAGTTTCACTGCACTCGGATGGTTAAATTGCGAGAAACGTTCATGTGAATATTTATACTTCGCGTCGCCGCCATGTTGGATTTGTGATCACCAGGTTATTTAAAGTCCTATAGGCGAACATAAGTTCATAGCTCCTATGAACATTAAAAAAGTCAGTTTGATTGCTTTAATAAATTCGTAGATATTGAGATCCATATAAATATTTCGGTTGGTCGCCATATTGGATTATTAAATGTATAGGTCATAGAGTCATGTACCATTAAAGGAAAATTATTGCGTAGGTTTATTATTCAAACTTTCACTTCGATCGCATGATTACGAAACAAGAAATAAAAATTTAATTTTCGAAATTCCCACAGCCACCATTTTGAGGTTATGTAAACAATTGAACTAAATTAGTTACCAGTGCATTAAAATGTGTATACACATTTCCTATACCATATTTCATTGCGTTTGGAACATTAAATCGCGAGAAAGGTCTATTTAAAATTTTCAAATTCGCTTGGCCGCCATGTTCTTTTTGTAGTTAAGCGGTTTTTGAAAGTCTTATAGATGAACTTCCAGTTGTGCCTTTTATATCCGTACAAAATTTCAGGGTGATGACGCTAATAGTTTCAGAGATATAGAATGCCGGTGAAAGATTTCGCACATCCGCCATCTTGTGGCTATGTAAACAATTGAACCAAGTTAGATGTCGGTGCATTACAATGTATATAAACATACACTGTACCAAGTTGTATTGTGTTTGGTTGGTTAAATCGCGAGAAACGTCTATTTTAAAGTCGCAAATTCGCGTGGTCACCATGTTGGTTTTGTAGTTACCAGTTTTTCAAATGTTACATAGGTGAACGTCTAGTAGTTCCCTTTATCACCGTAATAAATTCCAGGGTGATATCGGGAATAGTTTCGGAGATATTGAATGGTGGTGAAATATTTCGCACAGCCGCCATGTTGGATTGGTGAGACGTAACAAAATTTGAAGGGCACGGTCGGGGTCGCCGGGAATAGTGCTATGAACTTACCAAGTTTTATTGAAATCGCTCCAGCCGTTTAGATTTTATTAGGGACACACACACACACACACACACCTCACACACACACACACACACACGCACACTCACACGGACAATAGGTGATCTCATAAGCCTATTTTTTTTAAATTGAAAATAGGCTAATAATAGTGTTCAGTATCGTTCGGGCATAAGCTTGCAGTGCATTAGTACCATACGGGATGCCAGCAGACAAATATGACCTTCCTGACAACTTGCGTTAGTTGGGCTGCATAAAACAATATTATTTGGGGGCAGCTGATTCACCTGGTATGATAATAATTGGATGACAACTGACCACGGGGATATTGGAAAAGTCAAGAAGTTTAAGCACCTGAGGGAAGTAATCCAGTTGGAATGGGCTTCTACAAGAAGGTACCATTTTCCAGTTTTGGCAATTAGAGCAGGAGTACCAACTGATTAAAACATTTATAATAGAAATATGCTGAGTATAGCAGCCTACTTTAATTTTTCCTAAAATTCCTCTCATTGTTTATTCAATGTATAGAATGAAAAGTATGAGTGATAATTTGCAGAATTGCCTTCGAAAAGTAAAGAAAACCATTTTAAGTTGGCGTTCGATCCCCCCGTCTCCCGAAATCAGAGATATCCTTGGCCTGACCGATATCGCACGCAGCTTCCAGCGTAATAACTTAAAATGCAGTATTCTTTCTCAAATAACATCTTCAGCATGAAAGAATATGAATTATTCTCAAACAAATCGAAATTCCCGTCCAAGTAATAATACCAGCTGATCTCCGATTGCAGTATCATTTTAGCCTGTTTTCATTTATGAAAAAATATGCTTAGATGATCACCTATTGTCCGTGTGTGTGTGTGTGGGTGTATGCGTTCGTGTGTGTGTTCCCCATTATTGGCGAAACTACATTCATGCAACTGGGTATTCCAATGTTCATACCTAATAGTTTTATCATTTTAAATGATCTGGTCGACTTCGCCGTTACGTTGGGGTCTGGCGTTATGTTACGGTGACGGGACGAAATGTACCCAGATGCACTGAGGTATGTGACCTCCTAGTACCGCTTGTTGGTGCATGTGTTCCCCGACAATCTCTACTTCGTTAGTATAAGACAAAAATCCCCGTTTCATGGATGTCACGGGTAATCTCGAGAACCACTGGATGGATTTTGATGTGGGTTTCGCCATTCTGTAAAGGATATCTCGAGGAAAGATTCAGCAGAAAATAATTTATATATGATCAAAGGAGGCCAAGCAGTAACGATTTCAGTGAAAAAGTGAAAACAAACTTGGCGTCCGTGCGCTTCTTAAGCTTGCGCTGGGAAAACCGTTAAAAATATCAGTATACTATGAGCGTAAGAATTGGTCGGCATGAAAATTTCTACAAAAAAGTCCGCGAGAGCATATCTCTATCTTCAATACATCGCCCACTATAAGTGTTTTTAGATTGGATGGAAGGGGCACGTCCCTGCGCGCTCTGGTGAGCCTGCGGCATCCCGCGCGCATGACCTTGCTTTGCCCTTGGTTTGCACTTGCCGTTGGCGAGTAATTTGAAACAAGATAAGCAAGATAAGTATTATGCAGATAATTTTCTAACATGTCAAGAGTCTTTCTAGCCTTTCTAGAATTTATCAGCATTTGTAGCATTTAAAATGATACAAAGTCTAGTCCTTTAGACGGACTGTCACTTTTTTCGTAGATAAACTCCTGTCGTCGTGATTTTCGCCCAGCAAAGATATCAATGATGCACTCTTTGAAGATGTCATCCCTGGAAAGATAGTTTACCAAACTCTTCTCAATAGCCAGAGTACTCAAATTGCTCAGTCTAGAATCGGACATGGAGTTCCCTAAAAATGTCTTAAATCTCTTCTATGCGCTCATACTTCGTTCACTCGAAGCAGTAGAAACAGGAAAGGTAAGAATAAGTCTTATGAGGTGCACTGTTTCTTGATATATTTTTTTCTAGGTCGTTTATCAAACAAGTAGTTCCGTGAAGAACTATACAGCCTATTTTCATATATCCTACTTATGTTAATTGCCACTATCAACATACACAATTTCTGTTTGATTGCTGTAATAGATTCGTAGATATTAAGAACCGACTAAATATTTCGGATGGTCGCCATGTTGGATTTTATATATGTAGGTCCTAGAGTTATGTACTGTTACATGCAGATTATTGTGAACGTAAAGTATTCAAACTTCAATCGCATAATTAGGACACAAGAAAAAACAAGGAGATTTTAAAATTTTTCACAGCTGCCATCTAGAGGATATGGAAACAATTGAAATAAATTAGATGCCAGTGGATTAACATTCGTATAAGGATTTACTGTACCAAGTTTCACTGCACTAGGATGGTTAAATTGCGAGAAATGTCCATGTGAATATATATAATTCGCGTCACCGCCATGTTGGATTTGTGATCACCAGGTTATTTAAAGTTCTATAGGTGAACTTGAGTTCATAGCCCCTATGAACATTAAAAAATGCAGTTTGATTGCTAAAATAGATTCGTAGATATTCAGTATCGTCTAAATATTTCGGATGGTCGCCATGTTGGATTGTTAAATGTATAGGCCATAGAGTAATGTACCATTAAAGGAAAATTATTGCGTAGGTTCATTATTCAAACTTTCACTTCGATCGCATGACTACATCACAAGAAATAAAAACTTAATTTTAAAATTCGCACTGCCGCCATCTTGAGGTTATGTAAACAATTGAACTAAATTAGATACCAGTGGATTACAATGTGTATAAATATTTCCTGTACCAGGTTTCAGTGCGCTTGGAACATTAAATCGCGAGAAAGGTCTATTTAAAATTTTCAAATTCGCTTGGCCGCCATGTTCGTTTTGTAGTTAACCGGTTTTTGATAGTCTTATAGATGGACTTCCAGTAGTGCCCTTTATCTCCGTACAAAATTTTAGGGAGATACCGCTAATAGTTTCAGAGATATAGAATGCCGGTGAAATATTTCGCACATCCGCCATCTTGCGATTATGTAAACAATTGAACGAAGTTAGATGTCGGTGCATTACAATGTATATAAACATATACTGTACCAAGTTACATTGCGTTTGGTAGGTCAAATCACGAGAAACGTCTATTTTAAAGTCGCAAATTCGCTTGGCCTCCATGTTGGTTTTGTAGTTACCAGGTTTTCAAAAGTCACATAAGTGAACTTATACTAGTTCCCTCTATCACCATAGAAAATGTCAGGGTAATATCGGTAATAGTTTCGGAGATATTGAATGCTGGTGAAATATTTCGCACAGCCACCATGTTGGATTGGTGAGTCGTAACAAAATTTGAAGGGCACGGTCGAGGTCGCCGGGAATAGTGCTATGAACTTCCCGAGTTTCATTGAAATCGCTCCTGCCGTTTAGATTTTATTAGGGGGACACACACACACGAATCACACACACACACACGCACACACACACGGACAAAAGGTGATCTCATAAGCCTATTTTTTTCAAAATTGAAAATAGGCAAAAAATATTATCTTCGTAGGACAACGAAGAAAATGGTCTTGATTTTAAATAAGCTACATTATTAAATCACTACTAGAGCTGGTAATAATTGATTTTCAATTAATCGATTATTAATAGATTAATCGATTAATTTAAAATTAATCGGAAACGATTAATCGATTAATCGAAGCTTCTTAAAACCAATTAATCGATTAACCGATTAACCGAATAATCGATTAACCAAAAAATGGATTAACCGAAAAATCGATTAACTGATAGTAGACACGAGATAAGAAAATTAGTTTTGAAAATGGTTTAAATGAGAAGTCATCGCTTAAGTTCAGTTAGGCTTATTTTCGGAATGATGTATAGAAATCTATAAAAGTTAAATTCTGCGTAAAGAGACGTGTCCTTCCTTGTTTATGTTAACAATAAACAAATAACAGTCAGTGACCGTGGAAGGACAAACATCAATAAAATTGGGAAGGGTTTCAGGAAAAGAAAACGAGGAGTTTTCAGCAATGCTTTTGAATCTTGTTCAATTTTTGTTGGAAAGGCTGTTTACAATTTAGGACAGGAACATTTTTGTTTTATTCTGGTTGAGCCTAATTTCCACAAAGACCTGTAGGTTGTAACTCTTCAGGCGGTCAACTTGAATTTGCCCAAAGACTGGGCGGAGTCCAATGTATAAACTATATGAATTATAAGTAAATAGCACTCCTAGGAACATTACATGTGTGAGTTATGATCACTATTACAATCGCTATCACTATTACGTCGCCACACTCGAATGATCCGAGTGGGTAAGAGATTTCACGAGCCCTTCATCCAGGAAAGCCACCAACAGCAATGAGGTTCAGCCATGTTTTGGGGTGGAATCATGTTCGGTTGACGTACGCCTCTAATTCCTATCCACCGAAACATGACTGGTCTGGTGTATACAGACAACATCGTTACAGGATTTGCTACCACAATGGGTGAGGGCTTTACACTAGTGGACGATAATGCTCGTGCCCATCGAGCTAGGGTGGACAATCAGTTCCTTCAGATGCATGTCATACAGAGAATGGAGTGGTCTACCTATTCTGCGGACATGAACTGTAATGAACATGCCTGGAAAGAGCCCAAGAGGGCAATTTCGCACCGTCCCAATCCTCCAACAAACAAAGAGCAACTGATTGAAGCTGCTTTCCAAGAGTGGGGGAATCTGCCCCAAACCACGTTGTATTCGTCGGTGCTCAGTATGCCTCGTCATCTGCAAGCATGGATTAGAGCTCGTGGTGGCCCCAACATGAAGAGGACGGTTGTGTGCTCAGTCCCACATTATCACTTTTGTTATTCGTCGTGGGTTTCTGTCTCTTTTGCAAAGCAGATTGTGTGTGATTTTTCTTAGTATGTACCCTATATTGTGTATAATATGATAACATACACATAGCAAAATGAACAAGTTACTGAATCACAATATACGAGACCTTTTTTGAGCATTGTATAAGTTTAGTTTGTTTAATAAGGGTTTGTGAATTATTTATGAGTATTATGATCGTGTATACAAATAAGAATAACACAATATAATAAATAAAATTAGAGCATGCACTTGAATTCTGTTATACATAAGATTAAATATCTCAGCGGAGCCTTGGCCGTACAGTTGTTATGCTTTAGCCTGCCTACTCCCGCCGGGCTCATTGTGATCATAACTAATACGTGTAATTTTTCAAGGAGTTCATTTACTTATTACTCATATTTTATATACATTGCACCCCGCACAGTCAATGGACAAATTCATGTTGACCGACTGAAGAGTTACAACTGACAGTTTTTGTATAGGCAACACTGAAACAATGGCTTCAACAGTTCACAAACAAGATGCATTATTTAAAAATAAATGTGACAGTATATTTCAATAGACGGTCTGTTTTGGTGCAAAAATACTAGCAAGTACTCATTTTCTGGGACGAGGCAGCTCCGCTTTGCAGTCACAATGTTTCCAGCGGGGAATATCAAGTATTTTGTTGCTAGTTTAGCGGGCCTTTGATATATTGTTTATTCATTTTCCACCTGTGAAAAGGGGTTAGTATGCAAGTCAGGCGGTGAATTCCCAAGATAGACGTCCAGCTCGTCTTTTGCAATGATTGCAATATTTACGCTACAACTACAAGATTTCCTATTTTTACCGCGCTTTTTATAACTGCCCTACCATGAGATCATTGAGTTTTTATCGAACTTACCTACGTGTTGACTTTAGACATACCTTCGTTCGAGAGACGTCACATTTGTATCTTTGGAGTCGAAATTTAATGTTTTTCGGACGGTCAAAGACTTTTTACATGAGATTAATAAATACAATTAGATGACCAGTTTCGATCGTCGTTTACACTTCGGCTATTAATTTGTGTCGACAAGTATGGGTTATGATATTTACAATACATACACTTTTTTAGTTGCAGTAGTAATTAATCTAGAACAAATAGTAAAGATATGTTATTTTTGTTAAGATACTGATAGTTGTGATTGATCTTCAAGTTTGCTTGCTTAGTGACATTATGTGATTTTTATTAAATGGTCAGGTTATTGTGTCAGCATAATCGTCCTCACGCTGTGCACAAAAACGGACCACACATCGCTGAAACTGCGAAATGCACCATTTAATAACTATCAGTAACTCAACAAAAAGCACATATCTTTAGTTTGGTAGTGTAATTGCCACTGCAAATAAATAAGTGTATATATTGTAATTATCATTCCATACTTCTCCATATACAGTAGATTTAATAGCCTACGTGTAAATGATCTGATGATGATCACTTGACAATCGAAACTAGTTATCCAAGTTTGTTTAATAACATCATGTAGTATTTTTTCAGGATTAGCGAACAAATTTTGATTTCTAAGGCAAGCCTGAAAAAGGGCTTCCAACACGGTAATCCTTGGAGTGAAGTTAAATGAAACCTCAAAGCAGGCGTTGAGCAGTGGCTAGAATTCTTAGCTGTCACCACAGAGGTTTGGGTTCGATTCCCGGCTCTGCCAAGAAATTTAATTCTGGTGTGGGGGCTGGAACGTGTACACTCAGCCTCGTGAGGCAAAACTGATAAGAGGAGGCTTTGATTCTTACCTCAGTCATCCTGGAAATTATTTTCATGGTTTCTCATTTCTACTCCAGGCAAATGCCGGGATGGTACCTAATTCAAGGCCACGGTCGGTTCCTACCCATATTCTACCTGAATTACAAATACACACACTAGTACAGATATCGCAGTGACACATGTTATCAGACAAGTCTTAAACACACCCCAGTACGCGGGGATACGTGACCACGATGTTGCAAAGCCCCTATGAAATGAAAATCCACAGCCTGCTTCCAGTCTCCGACCGGGTCAGGAATGGAATGAATGATGCCCCCATCTAGCGGCGAGGATATGGACTGTGCCGGCTGCCGAGGCCTGACGCACTCCTCTGGGGCAATGATTAAATGAATGACAGATGAAATGAAATGATAGTGGAGAGTGTTGCTGAAATGAAATGTTGACAGGGAAAACCGGAGTACCCGGAGAAAAATCTGTCTGCCTCCGTTTTGTCCAGCACAGATCTCACAGATCCGGGATTTGAACCACGGACCCAGCGGTGAGAGGCCGGCGTGCTGCCGCCTAAGCCACGGAGGCAATGTTGCAAAGCCCCTAAAAGAATCAAAAACATCATCCATCATGGGACTGCCCCAGCCAACCATGTCGAGTGATTGCATTAAGAAACCAAGTTGTGTCATAGTTGGTTGATTCTGGGAGAGCGTAGTTAAAAATGCGAAATACATTGATTAATCGGCAAAACAAATCAAAAACCGATTAATTGATTAATCGATTATTCTAATAACCGATTAATCGATTTTTCTGAAAACAGATTAATCGATTAATCGACTAATTGATTAATCTATTAATCGTTATTTACGATAATTAATCGATTATTCGATTTCGATTAATCGATTAATCGAAATCTGAAATTAATCGATTAAAAGTAACAGCCCTAATCACTACACTGTTTTAAAACTCACAAACTAACATGCAAGCGCGGAAATACCACCCGCTTCACAGCTTGGAGCCTGGGCTCTCTGCTGACGCATTCAGCTATCAACCTTCCGTTTGGTGCATGTGCAACCACCGTGGATAATAATACCGAAAACTAGAGATTTATTTTGCCTATGTCAATGAAAACATAGGTTGGTTGGTTCCTTAGTTTAGGGGCTGCGACAACGCGGTCATGTAGCCCCGTGTACTTTGAGTGTGTGTAAAATCTGTCTGATAACCGGTGTAAATTTTGATGCCTGTATTAGTGTGTGTATCTGTGTTTTTATTTTAAGTACAGACTGCAACTTAGAATTTTTCAAATCGTTCCTACTTTTTCCGCCAAGCGCCACCGTCAACGACTACTAGGCCAAGTTCAGAACTTAGCTACTAGACGTCACCGTAGTTGGCTCTTGGCAACGAACGTAGAAACCTAAGAGCGTTGTTTACATTCTGAACCTATACAATTTAGTTTCACACAGGTGTAATTAGTGGAAAGTTCTTTAACATGCCATAAATCTATGACATGGGACCGCCTGCTTTACTTCCCCTCCGAAGGAAGGCATACTAAGGGATTTTTAACGCTCTTAAAAAATCCGACGGCTTCGGCCGGGTTTGAACCGGCTATCATGGGCATAGGAGCTCAGCATGCTACCAACTACGCCACCGAAGCCGCTTAGAGGAGAAACTTAAATGTGCATATTCCTTGAGAATGAAATGGGTATTCTAAAACTCAAAGATTCCCCTTCAGCTTCGCCACTGTCCCCCATAATAAAATCTAAACGGCTGGAATGGTTTCATTGAAACTCGGTAAAGCCATAGTATTATTTTGGCCGACCACGACCGCGGCCTTCAAATTTTATTACGTCTCATCAATCCAACATGGCGGCTGTGCGAAATATTTCACCGGCATTCTATATCTCCGAAACTATTACTGATATCACCCTGAAATTCTGTACAGTAATACAGGGCACTATTAGAAGTTCACCTAGGTGACATTCAAAACCTGTTAATTACAAAACGAGCATGGCGGCTTCAGTGCGTAGTTGGTAGCATGCTGAGATTCTATGCCCAAGATCGCGGGTTCAAACCCGGCCGAAGTCGTCGGATTCTTTAAGAGCGTTAAAAATCCCTCAGTATGACTTCCTTCGGTGGGGAAGTAAAACCGGCGGTCCCATGTCATAGATTTATGGCATGTTAAAAACCTCTCACTAATTACGACACCTGTGTGAAGCTAAATTAGGTTAGGTTAAACATTTGACAAACGCTCTTAGGTTCCGACGTTCGTCGCCGGGAGCCAACTGCAGTGGATTCTGGTAACCAGGTTCTGAACTAGTAGTCGCCGACGGTGGCGTTTGGCGGCAAAAGTAGGAACCACTTGAAAAAATGCCTGCAGTCCTTAATTGAATTGAAAACAGATACACACAGTAATACAGTCATCACAATTAACACCGGGTATCAGACAGATTCTACACACTCCCAAAGTACACGGGGCTACATTACCGTGTTCTCGCAGCCCCTAAACTGAGGAACCAACCAACCAACAAAACGAGCATGGCGGCCAAGCAAAGTTCAAACATGTAAATAGACTTGTCTCACTATTTAACCATCCGAACGCACTGAAACTTCGTACAGCAAATGTTTATACACATTGTAATGCACTGACATTTAATTTAGTTCAATTGTTTTCATAACCACAAGATGGCAGCTGTTCGAAATTTTAAAATCTTAGTTTTATTTCTCGTGCACTAATCATGCGTTTGAAGTTTGAATAATAAACCTATACAATTATCGTTATGTAATATTACATAACTCTAATGCCTACATATATAACAAGATGTTCAGTAAAGAACATATAGCCTACTATCTCCTAAATGTATGGGTATAGTTATAACTCTTTGTCCTTTTCAAGGAATATAATTGAATGTTGGTTGTAGTAGCTTGTTGAAATACAACGTGCTATAGGGATATTAAACATGAATATGAGGTGCCCTTTGCTAGTGCTACCTCTGTAAAAAAAACATTCAATTCGGTTTCACCATGTTTGAATTGATATGGGGAATGGATTTGCACACATACATGGCCGCTATTTGCAAACTATTGGGCTGATGACCATGTAGTCAGTCACAAGATGCTTTCCACAAAATGGCATGTTGTTGCAAAATCTGGTAGAGATCAAATTATAAGGATGGTTGTAATTTGATTTAAGCTTTTAACATTTGGATGGCCGTCATTCCGTTTCCGTCAAGATGGCGGCGATATAAAACACGACACTGAGGTGCCCTTTGCTAGTGCTCTGTACCAAATTTCGTTCAATTCGGTTTCACCGTGTTTGAATTGATAGGGGGAATCCATTTGCACACATACTTGGCCACCATCTGCAAACTATTGGGCTGATGATCTTGCAGTTTGGTCAGAATATGCTTCCCACATAAAGATAAGTTATTGCATAATTTGGTAGAGACTAGATTATTAGGTTGGTCGTAATTACATTTTAGCTTTTAACATTTGGGTGGCCGCGATTACGTTTCCGTCAAGACGGCGGTGATATAAAACATGACACTGAGGTGCCCTTTGCTAGTGCTACCTCTGTACCAAATTTCGTTCCATTCGGTTTCACCGTGTTCGAATTGATACGGGGAATCGATTTTGACACAAAGATGGGCGCCATCCGCAAAATATTAGGATAATGACCTATTAGTTTGGTCAAAGGATGCTCCCTCCATAAAGGTATGTTGTTGCAAAATTTAGTAGAGATCGGATGATTAGGTTAATCGTAATTTGATTTAAGCTTTGAACATTTGTGTGTCCGCCATTACGTTTCCGTCAAGATGGCGGCGATATAAAACATGACACTGAGGTGCACTTTGCCAGTGCTAACTCTGTACCAAATTTCGTTCCATTCGGTTCCACCATGTTCGAATTAATAGGGGGAATTGATTTTGACACAAAGATGGCCGCCATCAGCAAAATATTAGGATAATGACCTATTAGTTTGGTCAAAGGATGCTCGCTCCATAAAGGTATGTTGTTGAAAAATTTGGTAGAGATCGGATGATTAGGTTAATCGTAATTTGATTTAAGCTTTGAACATTTGTGTGGCCGCCAGTACTGTGCCCGTTTAGACCGGAGTCCGCACGACCACATATGCATTTTACCAATAATCAGTCAGCACGAGAGTCAAAATATCCCGGAGCGCCAGATGGGTTAAAGCAAATCGCAAAAAAGACATCAAATTAAAAAAATGCTTTGCTGATTTTTGGCTCAATGCAACAATAAGGATAGAAGGAGATTCAATTGGGCGTAACACATCAAGTAAAATTATCTCATTTTATTTTGAATTTAAAATTGACTGCAAAAATGCTCAAAACAGCATCACTCACGAGTGGCGACCCACACTCCTATTTACACAATATACAGAAATTTTCCAAACACATTTGACAATTATTTTTTGGAAACACAAGTCTGATTGTTAGTCCTGTAGACTGTGTTCCAAAATTATTTATAATTAATGATTAAATCCAGTTCAAATTTAATTGTCTCTACTGGAAATATCGTAGTTCACTGTTTGAATTTTTACATAATATTAATACTCGTAGAATAAATGTTCATAGAATTTTAACTTTCACTTATTTTTCCAGTTTCAAAAATACATTGTCGAAAAATATTATTTCTGAATCAACACAAATTATTTACACATATTAATAACATCTGAAAAGGATTTGACCTTGAGCATAGCATCGAAGAACTGTGCGAAGCACAACAAAAATTAATCGTTCTTCTGACATTAAACATTCGAGAAGTGACTCGATTATAAACTTCAAGTTCCTAACAAAATATATGATTTCTGAATCATCAACTTGATCAATAAATTATTGAACCATTCAACTATTCAATTTTCCACTTGGAATCATTATTATAAAAAAATATTTATATTCATGGCCATTTTTAGCAACTTTAACAACTTGCAATTCTTCGACAGAATGCGGAAATAAGAATCATAGCTTTATAATAAATTCATTTAGTTCATGGCACTAGGATTGAAATTATCCTTTAAATTATTCGTGGTTATAGAATTATTTTTAATTGGCAGTGGCCCATTCTATTATTTGTGTAAGAACACAATATTACAACAACAACGGCAAAGGTCTTCCTCTGAAGAAGAATAAACTACTATCATGACAAATCCGGGTTCTAGCAAAATCAAAGTCTAAATGGAATTCGTAAACAAGGCTGAAATAAGAACTGATGGTTTTAAGAAATAACCTTCGGGTCATTCATACGACGGAATGTGTAGTTCTAATACTCCTATAAACCTGAGCCATCGAACCTGCTATTTGATTGATGCTCGAAAAAACCTCCTCATTCCTGCGACTTAAACATGCGCACCTGGGAATGGCATTTCAACTACTCCACACATAAATTTTCTTCCCAAAATTTATACAATAAATCAAGCCTCTGCTTGTTATCAACACTGGAAGATTAATAAACTTACAAGTTTATTTTATTTTACCATTCAGTTCAACCCGTGAATTTACCATACTTATGAAAATCTTTATTTCACTTTCGAGTGTATTTACGACATGATTTTATATAAATACAAAAACAAGATGTTCAGCAAAGAACATATAGCCTACTTTCTCCTAAATGTATGGGTATCTTTATGACTCTTTGTCCTCATCCCTAAAACAATCACCCCAACCACAATGTATTGTTTGTTTTCTTTTATATTGATAATAAGCCAGTAAGTGTCAAGATCAATATTATATACTTTATGATGATTGAATAACAAAACTACTAACTTATTGTAATGCATTCACGTCCGTTAATCTCTATATTAAGCCAGCCTGCAAAATTAAGAATCTTCCGCCCCAATCATCTTCCGCCCCAATCACAGTAGGTGGTGCTGCGACCTATCAGTGAATTAATCTTTATCTTGTACGCCTATGCACTGCCATCGTAATGTACTACGATGGCAGTGTTCTATGGGTGTAGAATGAGTAGGCAGTTTAAAGTAGCCAAGAGGGAGGCGATCCAGCTGGCAGTGTTTAAAGGTATTCGGAGCGCGATCGTGGCTAATAGTTGAACTACCAGTATTACAAAATTGCCATACTTCAGGAGGCCAGCTCAGGCATTTACACAGCGTTATGTTTGGAACAATATTACCCACATAACCCACAAGAGGACAGCACCGTACAGAGGCATTAAGAAGGCTGTGGTTAATGACAACGTGTATCTAGTTCTTCTATTCTCCTTTTCCTAATGGCTTCTGTTTATGTGCGATGCTGGGACTGTGATTTTATTAATATACGAGTGTATACTTTATCCTCTCCTTTGAGCTAAATGACATTTTATTCAGTATCTGTGGAAAAAGCTCGTGCACATCATTTGTAAAAGAATTCAAGAAAAAACAAACCTAACTGTAGCAGTACTCGATCCCCAGTCAACTGCGTGTCAGACTAACATGCTAGCCCAGAGCTAACCGTACCCATGACGTCAGGTGTTCTTAACTGACATATTAGATACAAACTGTTGGCAAATAATGACTATAAATAAACGATTTATTCACTGCAGTACATCTTCATTAAAGATCATTTCATACAAAGTTTATATTATTGTATCAGTACGGTATATCACATACAACATACTAAAACTACTGAAATATAAGACAGGCACATGAGGACAGCTGCCATCTTGTCGTGTGACACAAACGGCTCAGCTCTTTTAAGCCACTCATACTGTATAATATTATAATATTAAATTATAATAAATAACGGATCACGACCTTCAGGATAGCTTAAACCCCCCTAGGCTCGATAATCGGAATTGGTGGGTCTTAAGCTATTTATTAAAATGGTTGCATAATTCACACGGCCGCCATCCTGAAATGGCATGGCCGATGACCTTGAATTTTGGGTGAAAGACGCGTCCTATATAAAGGTATGTTGTCACCAAATGTGGTAGAGATCGGATGATTAGTTTAGCCGTAATTTGATTTTACGTTTTGAACATTTGAGTGGCCGCCATTCTGTTTTGGTAAAGATGGCGGTGATATAAAGTATGACACTGAGGTGACCTTTACTAGTGCTACCTCTGTACCAAATTTCGTTCAATTCGGTTTCACCGTGTTCGAATTGATAGGGGGGGACAGACATTCAGAGTACACACACTCACACACACACAGACACACACACACACACAGACTCACACACACACATACACACACACAGACTCACACACACACATACACACACACAGACAGACACACTTTTTTCGCCCTGTGTTGATCTCATAAGTCTACTTTCATTTTTTGCAAAAATCGAAAGTAGGCTAATATCCTATTTGATACAAATATCAATTGCTTCCCGTTTCATGCCTCTCCGTGTTATCTGAAAAATATACTTTGCCCATTGTAAATATCAACTGTTCAACCAGAACTGAAATGTTGGTTGAATGCGGGCTTGCGCTAACCACTCTCCTTCGGAAAATCTCCTGTTCCAATCTAGAAATGATTAAACTACTTCATAGGCTCTCTCTCAATACATATGATTATTATAAAATATAATATCCAAGAATTATTTAGAAAAATTATAAAAAATTATTATTTTTATTATTAGTGGATTATTATTATTATTATTATTATTAGTTATATTATTTTAAATATATTTAATTATCATCTCATTATGTGAGAATCCACATGTTCGAACCTTCGAATATGGAAAAAGTATCCATTCCTCAACAAAAATAATTATTAACTTTTACAGTTACATCGGCTGATTACCGTGATTTCCCAAAAATATGAAATATTCAAATAAATGCTCGAAATGCTCGGTCATCGATCCTAAACTGTTCTGAGTGCTGAAAATACTCAGAATAACTCTAATATGTCTTGCGTAAATCATTGCAAGATTTAAATACGAAGAAAAATAAATGTGTTGGTCATCTGCCGAAAAATAGTTTGTTCCAATTAGCTAGGCATAATATAAAGTCAAAATGTGGCTTACATTTCTTGATGGTCTTGAAGCGTAGTGAACCTGGTTTGTACCAGATTTATCCATAGACATGCCCTATCGGACAAGCACGTATAATCCTTGTATCGGCCGCCATTATATACCCACAATCTGTCTAGCAAGACATAGTGGTAATATCTCTTGACGTTTGAAGTAACTGTTGATCCATTTTAATATTGGCTTCTGTTAACTCCATAACAGTTTGCTTAAATGGGGTCAGATCTAAGTGATCTATTCTCAAATATGTCAGTTGTAACATAACTCACGGTAATCGTTTCAGTACAAGAAAACACTGACAGTCTAACCAATCAACGGCTGTTCTGAAGATCGTTCCCTGGGCATGGTTTATCACCATCTACCATGCGCTAAGCAACCTGTAGTTTCCCTGCGTAGACTAATGAACACCACCGTGATAGACTGGTCTTCAATGTACTGATAGATCGAAGTGGTTATTAAGTTACAAATATGAAAACTGACTGAAATGGATTTAAATATCCAAGTATTAGGTTATTACTGGACTGTGACAAAGTACTAATTCTAGACAAAGTCTAGCATATGTCCATGTAGAAATATAAAAATATTTCTCCAGTGTCTGTAGAAAATAATCAATCACCTAGTGATTCTCCTCGCCGGAAACTTACTAAGTTCCACCTCGTAGCGCAGCACTTTTGTGACTATCACAACTTTGAAAATAACTTCTGCGTAGATCCGGCAACCATGTGCCTTGGCTCAGCGTAGTTGCACCTTGCTAAGCAAGTGCTTGTGCCGAAGTGAGCTATCGATGCCTCGGCCGGCCGGCTTTTATTCAAAACTGCCAGGGTCACGCGTCATCACGCTGATATCTGGAAATCCTCATATCTCTGGTATCCCTGGTCCGATTTACTTGATACTAATTGCATCCTCTTTCATTTGGCCGTGCCAGTAATCTGATCCCAGTCTCAAGTCCCTACTCCATGGTTAACTATTTAATCAATAAATAGCCTCGACCTCTGCTATTACTCGCTACGTCACTTGACATGCAAGTATCGGTATATTCTTTCCAATTGCTTCGAGAAGCAATGGAGCGCGATATTCAAATATCTCAACTTTCAAAAGTGGCTACAGCCTTTCACTTGATATCTAGGTGTCTGAATCTTGGAATACCCATTCCTAGAGTTGGGCACATCCACCCCACACCTAGCAAAAAATTAAAATTGAAAAATTTGTATTTTTCCTATCTACACATTAAATCATCTGGTTCTTGAATAATAAATCTTCAAATTCGATGCATTATAAGTTCCCACGATGTTACCAGTTCGTGTATTGGCTACTTCATAGCTTCCATTATTGTTTACTTCCACAATACGATAGGGTCCAGCGTAAAAGCTTGCGAACTTCGAGTACACTCGATTTTGCACGTCAGAGGGTGTAGGTCTTTTCACTAAAACTAGAGTTCCTATGCGCAAGGGTCTGCGAAAACGCTTTCCTCTCACTCTGCGCTCTCTTTTCTCAGCTTGGCTCCTCAACTTGTCTAAAGCTAGAGTTTCCCTCATCTGACGACTTGGTTCAATCTCAGGTGGAATAGAGATGATTCGATCCCATAATCTTGTTGGTTTAATTCCATGATGAAGCAACATCGGAATCTGTCCAGTACTCTCATGAATTGTAGAGTTGATGGATTCGGATGCTAAAGAGAGAACATCCATCCATTTCCAATGCTCATTTGGACAATAGAGGCGGCAAAATTTTGCTATTTCAGCCATCACGCGTTCTGCTGGATTGCTCTCAGGATGTCTGATAGAACAGAACAATTGTCTAATCCCAAGATTATTCATGATGGTTCTAAATTCTAAAGATGTAAATTGAGGTCCACGATCTGATAAAAGGAATTCCGGTTTGCCTGCTTCCGGAATTACGTTGTCTCTAATTCTCTTCGCACAATATTTTGCGTTTGCCTTTTGAATTGGATGTAACATAGTGTATTTGCTGAAAACATCCATGGTCACCAGAATATATCGGTTACCTCTTTTAGACTTTGGGAGAGGACCATATAAATCAGTCGCGAAGATTTCACAAGGATTAGAAGGAATAATAGGCCTTGGTAATTCTCTCAATAATCTAGAATTATGTTTACTCCTTTGGCATAAGTCGCATTCTCGAATAGTGTTTCTGACAGTTTGTCGCATCTGCTCCCACAAAAATTTCTCTTCAATCATGTTGACCGTCTTATCTACTCCAGCATGACCTGCGATTCGATGTGCCATCCAAATAATGGGTTTTTGCATTCGTGGAGGTATAAATACTCTCAGCTTCGTATGGTCGGGATCTGCAAACTTGTAGATTAAACCATCTAACATCATAAAATCTCTTGAAATTCTTTCAGTTTCCACAAAATCATCATCATTTGGATCCATGTCTCCCTGTAGAAAACGAAAAATGTTTCTAAGACGTCGGTTTCTCCTCTGGGATAAATGCAACAATCTTAACCTTCTCAAGGTATCCTCATCCTCTTGCGTCAGGTTAACTTGAAAAACCTTAGATGTAGACTCCACTGCTCTACTCAATAAATCAGCTCCCACGTTCAACTTTCCAGGAGTGTGTTCAATAACTAGGTTGAATTGTTGAATAAAAAGTGACCATCTAGTTATCCTATCACTGGCAAAGTTTGTTCTCAAAATAAACTCCAATGCGTGGTGATCAGTCCTCACTATGACTGAATGTCCAATTAAAATTTTCTTCCACGACTCCAACGCGAATATTACAGCAAGTGCTTCTAACTCTGTGGTGTAATAATTCCTTTCTGATGGACGAAGTTTCCTGCTAATGAACGCCAGGTAACGTCTCTTGTGATCTTCATCTTCTTGAAGAAGAATAGCTCCAATCCCTACGGTGGATGCATCAGATTCTATGATGAAATTCTTGGTAAAGTCAGGATACACCAATTTCACGCTGTTCACCAATAACCTCTTGGCATCTTGAAATGATTGTTCACAATCTTCATCCCATTTCCATTTGTTTCCTTTCTTTAATAATTCATGCAATGGCGCTACCGTCTTGGTGAAGTTTGGACAATGCCCTGCAAAGAATTGGCATGTTCCGAGAAAACTGCGGACATTCTTCACTCTAGTAGGTCTAGGGAAATTTGCAATTGCCTGTATCTTCGTCTCATTGGGACAGTATCCTTCTCCATCCAAAATGTGACCCAAAAATTTTATTTCCTTTCGAAAGAACTGACATTTTCGAAGGTTTACTTTAAAGTTCGCTTTTCTCAAATCTGCGAATAACATCTGAAGATGTAACAAATGTTCCTCCTTAGTCTCAGATGCAATTAAGATATCATCTATGTAACGAATTGCTATCTCTTTTACTTCAGGACTCAAATTTTGTTCCAGTGCTCTGATCAAAACGGATCCAGATGTTTTGACTCCAAATGGTAGACGGCGGAATACATATGTCTGCTGGTCAAACATAAATCCTGTAAACTTCTTGGAATCTTCACTAAGCCTAATGTGATGGTAGGACGAAGTGAGATCAATATTAGAGAACCAAACCTTGCCTTGGAATTTCCTTAACAGTTCCCTAATGATTGGTGGTCTGTCATACTCTGGCAGCAATCTTGAATTCAAATTTCTCGCGTCTAAACATAGTCTCAGACTTCCATCTTGCTTAGACACTACTGCTAATGGATTGACATAAGATGTAGTATACTTTTCAATCACATTGTTGCTTTCCATCTCCTTGATAAGCACTTTTACTCTTTCTCGATGCTTTTCCGCAACCGGATACAATTTAGCATGAAAAGGTGCATCATCATTTACACGAATACGATATTCAAAATCTTTAATTTCACCAGGTTTAATATCAAAAATATCGTGATACTCTTCCAAAATTTTCCCTAGCTCTGGGGACTCCTTCTCAGTGTAGACTTCTCTTCCTTCAGCTTCATGAAAAATCAGAGACCATTGAGCATCTCCCTCGATGTCTTCCTCTTCTTTTCCCTCGAAGTTAATCTCTTCGGTATTCTTGAATCTGATCGTCTATGTCTTCATGTCTATCACTGCTTGATATTTCTGAATGAAATCCGCTCCCAATATCATGTCAAAAGCCATGTCCTTCATTACTACAACCACATGTCGGAAATCATGTCCTCCAATCGTAATACATAAGTATAATTGTGTTTTACACAGAGATATTTTATTGGGTATTATTCCTTGGATCTTAATTCCTGATACTGGAATCTCCTCTAAATTCTCTTTGAGTTTCCACAGAATATAAAGCTTCTCACTTACAAGACAAAGCATAGCCCCAGTATCAATCAAAGTATCGACAGGCATACCGAATACTTCGCATGATATGATTGGCATTCTAATTCTTGTACCCATTTCTTTCCGTTCGTCATTCTGTTGAATTAAATCATCATCCTCTGCTTGCCATTTAATAATTCTGGAAGTGAAAGTGTTCAAAATTCTATCTTCTACTGTGAATTCGAAGTTTTTTTTTTCGTTACCATTCCCCCGGGATTGTTGTGCTCCCGATGGACCTGGTTCATTGGGCCTCTGCTCCAAAAACTGCAAGTTATCTTGGTGTCTTGCTTCCAAGTTCTTCCTCGTCTCCTTGTTGAACTCTTCATTGGACTGACGAGTATCCACATTCCCTCTGTTATTGTAGTTGTTTCGAACATAGTATCTTCTTTCCAGGTACCTTCCTTGATTTTCCCTGGGCCTTCTCCATCGAGTATTATATCGATTTCCACCATCCGGTCTCGCATAAGGCTTGTAACTGTATCTGTTACTGTACTGATTCCATCCTCTCTTATTTGGATCTTCCCTCGGCGTTTTCTCTTCTCGCCCCTCTCGAATCTCTCGAGGTGTTTGAGAATAATTATCAGCCATAACAGCGTACACAGCGTTGTTATTCTTTCCTCCCTTCTGATGGAAGAATTGAGCGTTCGTATGATCCAGCTTCTGTAATACCTCGTCAAATTGCTCCATATTATATATGTCAGCAGCGATCAAAGTCCTCTGGACGTCGGCTGGAAACTGACGTATCAATGCAGTAATTAATTCGTTATCTGGCATCGGCGGATCTAAATGTTGAAGTTTAGAAAGCTGTCCAGAAAAGTACGTAGAGTATCGAGTAGGTTGTGACGTCGAGAATCTCTTAGAATATAATTCTGCTCTGACTTGCTGTTGGGTTTCCGGGGACCAAAACTTTTTCAATAGCCCACGAGAAAACTCCTCAAAAGTGGTTAGAGTGGATCTAAAAGCTCTGAACCAAAGAAGTGCAGGACCTTCCAAAAACTTCCCTATCACTCAGATCTGTCTTTCCTTAGGGATCTTGGAATCTTTCAGGTAATCACCTGCTTCTCTCAAAAATTCCACAGGTGTCACAGAATCTCGCCCTGAAAATTTAGAAGGCTTATCCTCTACATTCTTGAATACAGTTATGGGGTTGGATTGAAATACTGTCCTGACCTCCTCCTGTCTTTGACTGTCCGTTTCTCTAGCTGCTCCTAGATTTATCCGTATCTGTTCCTTTCCCCTTACATTTGGCATTTTCAACAGATGGTCAGACTGTTTCTCGTCCTTGATTTGAGTTTTCATAGCCTCTAGTTCCTTCTGGTTTTCTTCTGCCATTTTCTTAATTGCTTCAGTTTCTTTACAATTCTCCTTAACATCAATGGATATCTGGTTCATAACAGCCTCATGACTTTTCAATGACCCTGTCATATCTGATACGTCCTTCTGAGTTGCTTGGATATCTTTGGAAATTACTTGAATATGGGATGACAAAGATTCCCTAATCTCCTTGATTCCCTCTTGGTTCTCCAGCTTGAGTGTGTCTTTAATTTCATTGACAACTGTGGTTTTAATTTCAGTTTGCAACTCACTAATCACACCTTCTCTTATTTCTCCCATTACAAGTTCTTTGAATTGTCCTGTCAACCGTTGAACAACTAGAATTCCCATCTCGTTACTCTCTTTCATCACTCTGACTTCTAGGTTGATCATGTCTTCACCAACTTTCCTAAGACCATGTTCTATCCTATCAGCTAAGCTTTGGGATCTTAGATCGGCATCGCGAAATTTATCGTCCATTAAACTTGCGTTAGTGGCTAATGAAGTTTCGAGCTCATGTGTTTTTTCGCATAATTTAGTCATTTTACTCTCAAGTGACATTTTCAAAATTTCCGAATTCTCTTTAAATTTACTTTCCATAGAATTAAATTTACTATTTAAATTTTCTTTCAAGTTACCTTTTAACCTGCTTTCTAAAGAATCAGAATTTTCTTTAAGTTTATTTTCTAAAGAATCAGAGTTTTCTTTAAGTTTATTTTCTAAAGAATCAGAATTTTCTTTAAGTTTATTTTCTAAAGAATCAGAGTTTTCTTTAAGTTTATTTTCTAAAGAATCAGAATTTTCTTTAAGTTTATCATTCAAATTTTCTTTAAGTTTATTTTCTAAAGAATCAGAATTTTCTTTAAGTTTATCGTTTAAACTTTCTTTAAGTTTATCAGAATTTTCTTTAAGTTTCCTTTCCAAAGCCTCAGTATTTTCTTTCATAATGGCTGCTACACGCAGTCCAGCTTCTTTTGAACTCTCCTCCAAACTCCTCATCATCCTCATCATCTCTTCCATAATTTTCAATTATTATTCAAAACTTAGGGGTATACAATATTGGCAAACACAAGCTTATAACTAGAACAAGAAATATGAATAGCTAATTGGAACACTCTAATAAAATGAGATTTGTCCTAATGTCGACGTGATGGAAAACAAAATTCTCTACCTTTACGAATAACACTTACCACAATATCACAAGAAAAATATGCAAGTTCTCAAATATCCTCCACCTGGATTCTAATAATGCGTATGTCCAGTCATCGAACGTTTACTACTGAATTTACTTGACGCCCTAATGGTTAAGCCATTATCAAAAATAATCAAACCCATTTTAATTATTAACCAAGTTAAATTTTTAATTTTCCCCACTAATTGGGTTTCCTACTAATTTATTCATCCAAATCAGACATCTCTCAACTCCCAAAATATTTCTATAAAAATTATCACAATTTAAATCGGCATGCGATTGACCATGTCTAAATCGAGACCCACGTTCGAAGCCATTTCTCTCTCTATCTTATTTTATGTGCCCGTTTAGACCGGAGTCCGCACGATCACATATGCATTTTACCAATAATCAGTCAGCACGAGAGTCAAAATATCCCGGAGCGCCAGATGGGTTAAAGCAAATCGCAAAAACGACATCAAATTAAAAAAAATGCTTTACTGATTTTTGGCTCAATGCAACAATAAGGATAGAAGGAGATTCAATTGGGCGTAACACATCAAGTAAAATTATCTCATTTTATTTTGAATTTAAAATTGACTGCAAAAATGCTCAAAACAGCATCACTCACGTGTGGCGACCCACACTCCTATTTACACAATATACAGAAATTTTCCAAACACATTTGACAATTATTTTTTGGAAACACAAGTCTGATTGTTAGTCCTGTAGACTGTGTTCCAAAATTATTTATAATTAATGATTAAATCCAGTTCAAATTTAATTGTCTCTACTGGAAATTTCGTAGTTCACTGTTTGAATTTTTACATAATATTAACACTCGTAGAATAAATGTTCATAGAATTTTAACTTTCACTTATTTTTCCAGTTTCAAAAATACATTGTCGAAAAATATTATTTCTGAATCAACACAAATTATTTACACATATTAATAACATCTGAAAAGTATTTGACCTTGAGCATAGCATCGAAGAACTGTGCGAAGCACAACAAAAATTAATCGTTCTTCTGACATTAAACATTCGAGAAGTGACTCGATTATGAACTTCAAGTTCCTAACAAAATATATGATTTCTGAATCATCAACTTGATCAATAAATTGTTGAACCATTCAACTATTCAATTTTCCACTTGGAATCATTATTATAAAAAAATATTTATATTCATGGCCATTTTTAGCAACTTTAACAACTTGCAATTCTTCGACAGAATGCGGAAATAAGAATCATAGCTTTATAATAAATTCATTTAGTTCATGGCACTAGGATTGAAATTATCCTTTAAATTATTCGTGGTTATAGAATTATTTTTAATTGGCAGTGGCCCATTCTATTATTTGTGTAAGAACACAATATTACAACAACAACGGCAAAGGTCTTCCTCTGAAGAAGAATAAACTACTATCATGACAAATCCGGGTTCTAGCAAAATCAAAGTCTAAATGGAATTCGTAAACAAGGCTGAAATAAGAACTGATGGTTTTAAGAAATAACCTTCGGGTCATTCATACGACGAAATGTGTAGTTCCAATACTCCTATAAACCTGAGCCATCGAACCTGCTATTTGATTGATGCTCGAAAAAACCTCCTCATTCCTGCGACTTAAACATGCGCACCTGGGAATGGCATTTCAACTACTCCACACATAAATTTTCTTCCCAAAATGTATACAATAAATCAAGCCTCTGCTTGTTATCAACACTGGAAGATTAATAAACTTACAAGTTTATTTTATTTTACCATTCAGTTCAACCCGTGAATTTACCATACATATGAAAATCTTTATTTCACTTTCGAGTGTATTTACGTCATGATTTTATATAAATACAAAAATATCCTATTTGATACAAATATCAATTGCTTCCCGTTTCATGCCTCTCCTTGTTATCTGAAAAATATACTTTGCTCATTGGAAATATCAACTGTTCAACCAGAACTGAAATGTTGGTTGAATGCGGGCTTGCGCTAACCACTCTCCTTCGGAAAATCTCCTGTTCCAAACTAGAAATGATTAAACTACTTCATAGGCTCTCTCTCAATACATATGATTATTATAAAATATAATACCCAAGAATTATTTAGAAAAATTATAAAAAATTATTATTCTTATTATTAGTGGATTATTATTATTATTATTATTAGTTATATTATTTTAAATATATTTAATTATCATCTCATTATGTGAGAATCCACATGTTCGAACCTTCGAATATGGAAAAAGTATCCATTCCTCAACAAAAATAATTATTAACTTTTACAGTTACATCGGCTGATTACCGTGATTTCCCAAAAATATGAAATATTCAAATAAATGCTCGAAATGCTCGGTCATCGATCCTAAACTGTTCTGAGTGCTGAAAATACTCAGAATAACTCTAATATGTCTTGCGTAAATCATTGCAAGATTTAAATACGAAGAAAAATAAATGTGTTGGTCATCTGCCGAAAAATAGTTTGTTCCAATTAGCTAGGCATAATATAAAGTCAAAATGTGGCTTACATTTCTTGATGGTCTTGAAGCGTAGTGAACCTGGTTTGTACCAGATTTATCCATAGACATGCCCTATCGGACAAGCACGAATAATCCTTGTATCGGCCGCCATTATATACCCACAATCTGTCTAGCAAGACATAGTGGTAATATCTCTTGACGTTTGAAGTAACTGTTGATCCATTTTAATATTGGCTTCTGTTAACTCCATAACAGTTTGCTTAAATGGGGTCAGATCTAAGTGATCTATTCTCAAATATGTCAGTTGTAACATAACTCACGGTAATCGTTTCAGTACAAGAAAACACTGACAGTCTAACCAATCAACGGCTGTTCTGAAGATCGTTCCCTGGGCATGGTTTATCACCATCTACCATGCGCTAAGCAACCTGTAGTTTCCCTGCGTAGACTAATGAACACCACCGTGATAGACTGGTCTTCAATGTACTGATAGATCGAAGTGGTCATTAAGTTACAAATATGAAAACTGACTGAAATGGATTTAAATATCCAAGTATTAGGTTATTACTGGACTGTGACAAAGTACTAATTCTAGACAAAGTCTAGCATATGTCTATGTAGAAATATAAAAATATTTCTCCAGTGTCTGTAGAAAATAATCAATCACCTAGTGATTCTCCTCGCCGGAAACTTACTAAGTTCCACCTCGTAGCGCAGCACTTTTGTGACTATCACAACTTTGAAAATAACTTCTGCGTAGATCCGGCAACCATGTGCCTTGGCTCAGCGTAGTTGCACCTTGCTAAGCAAGTGCTTGTGTCGAAGTGAGCTATCGATGCCTCGGCCGGCCGGCTTTTATTCAAAACTGCCAGGGTCACGCGTCATCAAGCTGATATCTGGAAATCCTCATATCTCTGGTATCCCTGGTCCGATTTACTTGATACTAATTGCATCTTCTTTCATTTGGCCGTGCCTAATCTGATCCCAGTCTCAAGTCTCTACTCCATGGTTAACTATTTAATCAATAAATAGCCTCGACCTCTGCTATTACTCGCTACGTCACTTGACATGCAAGTATCGGTATATTCTTTCCAATTGCTTCGAGAAGCAATGGAGCGCGATATTCAAATATTTCAACTTTCAAAAGCGGCTACAGCCTTTCCCTTCATATCTAGGTGTCTGAATCTTGGAATACCCATTCCTAGAGTTGGGCACAGTACGTTTCCGTCAAGATGGTGGCGATATAAAACATGGCACTGAGGTGCCCTTTGCTAGTGCTAACTCTGTACCAAATTTCGTTCCATTCGGTTCCACCGTGTTCGAATTAATAGGGGGAATTGATTTTGGCACAAGGATGGCCGCCATCCGCAAACTATAAGCTAATGGCATATTAGATTTGTCAAAGGATGCTCCCTCCATAAGGGTATGTTGTTGCAAAATTTGGTAGAGATCGGATGATTATGTCAGTCGTAATTTGATTTAAGCTTTGAACATTTGTGTGGCCGCCATTACGTTTCTGTCAAGATGGCGACGATATAATACATGACACTGAGGTGCCCTTTGCTTGTGCTACCTCTGTACCAAATTTCGTTCCATTCGTTTTCACTGTGTTTGAATTAATAGGGGGAATCGATTTTGACACAAAGATGGCCGCCATCCGCAAACTATTAGGCTAATGACGTATTATTTAGGTCAAAAGATGCTTCCTTCATAAAGGTATGTTGTTGCAAAATTTGGTAGAGATCGGATGATTAGGTTGGTCGTAATTTGATTTAAGATTTGAACATTTGTGTGGCCGCCATTACGTTTCCGTCAAGATGGCGGCGATATAAAACATGACACTGAGGCGTCCTTTGCTAGTGCTACCTTTGTACCAAATTTCGTTCAATTCGCGTTCACCGTGTTCGAATTGATCGGGGGGACAGGCATTCAGAGTACACACACACACAGACAGACACACTTTTTTCGCCCTGTGTTGATCTCATAAGTCTACTTTCATTTTTTGCAAAAATCGAAAGTAGGCTAAAAATACAACATGGCGACCATCCCAAATATTTAGACGGTTCTCTATCTATTACAGCAATCAAACTGAAATGTTGTATGTTAATAGAGGCAATTAACTTTAGTCGGATAGGCTATATGAAAATACGCTATATTTCTTCACACAACTACTTGCTTGGTTTGAAAAAAAAATGGTGCGTCTATGGGGATGATTAACACTCACTCTAATGATGCCTTTGCTGCTGCTCCTAACCCGTGTGCTGACTGATTTCCAGAATTTTTGGCTAGGATGAGAAAATCACAAAATGAATATGGTTTGAGAAGCAAATAAATTAATAAGTTCTTTTGATTTCCAAATTTCTTACACTACATGAATTATTGTGTGTATTTACTCAAAGAACTTGTCTATTTTTGAATTTTTGAATTTTTATATTCCGTATATTTTTGTTTATGGTTATATTTATTAGTTTTATAAAGTTTTTTGTTTTATTATTTTTGGGCTTTTTTCTTATTTAGACCTAGGCGCCCACCTCTAAATTCCAAATCATTCTAAATATGTATCAATTGATCTGTGTTAAGAGGAGCAGATAACATTTCAGTTCCGGTCCTGTAAACAGCAATAACTAACTACCTCTCCCCATATTTGTGTACATAAAAGCGTGTTATTTTGTGATATTTATGTATTTATTTATCGTATGGCTTATAGTGCGGGGAGTGTCCAAGGACATGTTCGGCTCGCCAGAGTCAGTATCTGCTTCCAGCACACACCCTTAGGGTGAGCTACAAGTTGCGTTCAATTTCAAGTTGTTCCAACTTTCACTACCAGATATCAATGCAACCTCGTGGTGAACGTTGGATCTTTGATAGAGCGTTCCAACGAAATCTAACCTAACAATTTAGATTCACACAAGTTTAGGATCTTTTACATGCCATAAATCTATGACATGGGACCGCCGGCTTTACTTCCCCTCCGAAGGAAGGCATACTGAAGGATTTTTAACGCTCTTAAAAAATCCGACGACTTCGGATGGGTTTGAACCCTCTACTTTGGACACAGCAGTTCAGCATGCTACCAACTACGCCTCCGAAACCGCTATTTTGTGATAAATATCGTATGTAATATTTAATTCAGGTTACGGTATATAAATACTTATTTTTGCCACCTAATGTAATTGACTGACTGGAACGCTTCCGCTAATATAACTAACTATAGGTTGGTAAGTTTCAGGTAATGATGAAAATAGTATATTGTAAAAAATATGTCACCAAGTTATATATTTTTTTCCAAAGAAAGAAACATTAAAATATTGAAAAATGGAAACTGCTTGCACTACTTTAAGTAATCATTAGCATAGTCTAAATAATTATTAATAAAAACACACTACTTGAAACTTGGAGCAAAGAACACTTCTCGTTATGCACTACGCGTCTGCGGTATGGTGAATTTTGAAGCTAGGGGTGACACAAAGTCCAGCGTCCGACAAGTTCTCAGGCCTTCAACAAGACCAATATGCTTCGATTAAACAGTGATGTTGTTCTCTCTAGTGACAGCTTGTAGCCTACAACCTCATGCCCATTGTCATCCAGTGCTAGAGCTGCAATATTACTTTCGTCTCATTCACAAAGCACCAGAAATCGAACAACGTAATATTAGGTCCACTGCAGTTTTAGAAAGTTACCTTTCAACGTAATAGTACGGTGCCCGCGCTCTAACTGTTAATGTTAACAGGAATTTTGGCTCCTTTGTCCATTAAGCTCTACAACGTGCGTCAGACAGGGGATGTAAAGCAAAGTTTGTTATCCCAGTGGGATCCAGGCAAGATCTACCAAACGTCTTCTCACGAGCCCATTTCGGTACTCCAGCCCAAACCCCACAATAAACAAGGCATAAATCTGCAAGTGTTATTAATTCTATTGTTATTTTATGAAATATTACCATGTACGGCAAAAAATACCTGTTGTGAAGTGTAGATGGGACAACTGCTGGCGTGATGTTGCGAGCTATGAACTCATACGTGCATCCCTCCACTGACATAGGCTTGTTCTTGAAAGTGACACGTTTGGCAGCAACTGCAGTTGAGGAACCAATGCTGATCCAGATTACGAAAGCCATGCCTGCGATACCTCCAACCAGCACTCCCTGTGCAAAAAACGTTGTTCAATATTCCAGCGGAAGATATTCCAAAACATGTCAATTAATTGAGAGTAATTGACAGGAGCTATACTGTAGAGGAATATATCAAAACAATATCGATGACAATGAAAATACCACCAAAACCCAATTGCACCTTCGACCTTCATTAACAACCCGTCTCTGAATGACTGAGGACAAGGACAGTGGGACTGATGCTTTATTGTTTAGTCTTCCCCACAAACACGTTGACTTGTGTCATGGTTAATCCCCATATTACAAGGTTGTCACTGGATTTATCAACACCTGATCTTATCCTGTTCTGTAATTCCAAGTGAATCAGTCCAAAGTACCTCCAATCGACAAGCTTTCATGAGGTTTCTTTACCAATATGGAACAGAGGAGCATATTATCTGAGTGTGCTGTATTTATAAGCCGTAAATAGTTAACTACTCCAAGTACACGAGATTATACTGCATAAGTCCAAGATACATAACTATACTAATAATTTTTCCAAAAGGTATTCTATGTGTAACAAAAGTATTACCTTGCTATTTATCCAAGGAAGAAGAAATCCCATGATGAATATTCCACATATAGGACCATCAGCCATAACTCTAATACTCAACGCCATCTATAAAAGAAAAACACCTTAGATTGATGTATGTTTTGTTGCTATGTTTGAAACTTATTTATCAGCCTACAGAGCGTAGGTTGTATAAGCACAATGACTAGTTGTGTTAAGAAATAGTTCAGTAACATCAAAGTAGATCTTGAAGAATAAAACATAAAATTAAAAGTCACAATATCAGATAGTGGACAGCTGATTTCAAATGTGTGACAAAACGCAAATAGAACATGTGGTGAGTTTATCACCAACCACGGAATAAATTTGGAACGATCCGTGTGGAATTAAAAGGACTTGGTTGAGTCCTGTGCTTCATGATGTTGAAACATCATTTCCCTTAAAATATAGTTGTACTGTTAGTAGAATGTGGATATTTCTTCACCAATAATATGTCCTGTGGCTCACATTTTCTAAACTCAGTGTTTGGTAATAATAGAAATTATAAACTCATATTCAATATTTGTGATGCAGTAAATTGGGAGGATTCAATTTTAAGAGTATATCAGGAAGTGAATGTTGTAGTGGATCCTATGTATTACTGCAAAGGATATTATCGGCGTGCATAAATTGTGAATAATAAATCTCACTCTAACTGTCCCAACTGCTAACCTTCTTGAAATTAGATAAACTGTGGCATAGCTTCGTGTTATGATGACCATAACCAAAGAAACCAACAAAATAGAAACCTTAAAAATGACAATTTTAAGGCCACGGACATGCCATACAAGATTCAAGTAGCGTAATTTTCAAATGAAATGTTGTACTAATAATTTTATGCTCTATCTTTTTCAGGAGGTAAATTACAACTATACTCGATGAGCAACCGAAAGAAAAGAAGGAATCGCAAATTAAGCAAATAAATTAATAAGCAATACATCTGGACACTTTCTGGTCCACTATACATAAAAACATCTATAACATATGCAATACCACTTTACACCCACGATGCCAAAATTTCGTATCATTAGAGAATCTTAAAAATTACTCGTGCGTTACTAGATGAGGATTATTGCGTAGGTTCATTATTCAAACGTTGACTTTGATCGCATGATTAGGAGACAAGAAATAAAATAATAATTTTAAAAATTCGCACAGCCACCATCTTGAGGTTATGTCAACAATTGAACTAAATTAAATGTCAGTGCATTACAATTTGTATAAACATTTGCAGTACCAAGTTAGTGTTCGGATCGTTAAATCGTGAGAAAAGTCTATTTAAAAGTTTCAACTTCCCTTGGCCACCACATTCGTTCTGTAGTTAACAGGTGTTTGAAAGTCACAGAGGTAAACTTCTAGTACCCTAGTGCCGTTTATCACTGTACAAAATTGTAGGGTGATATCAGTAAGAGTTTCGGAGAAATAGAATGCCAGTGAAATATTTCGCTCAGCCGCCATGTTGGATTGGTGAGACGTATTAAAATGTTAAGGGCACGGTCGGTGTCGGTCAAAATAGTACTATGACCTTACCGAGTTTCTTTGAAATCGCTCCAGCCCTTTAGATTTTATTACGGGGGAGACACACACATGGATGCACACACACACACACGGACAAAAGGTGATCTCATAAGCCTTTTTTCTTTTTTCATAAATGAAAATAGGCAAAAATTTCTAGTGTATATGACTACCATGATGTGTAAATTTTAACTATCGTACGTATTCAATGACTGTTTCTGTTTGAAACCTGTTTATAACTGTAGTTTGAAAGTCTCATTCTGAAACTGGAAAGAGGGAAAGGCACACAGTTTGATCATTTATGTGTTGCAGTCCTTTGTAATTACTTAATTAGTAGAGGTACGGAGCAAGAGGAAGAAACTCACCTGGAGCACTGATCCAAGCTTCTCCACAGCGAATACCAGAGCAAATCCTATCATACCAATGATAACAACGACGCTCTTCATAAGCAGGGTGGTTTGTCTCTCTGTCAAGGGCTTTGATGCAAATGCTTTATAAAAATCTTCCAAAATCACAGCTGACATTGAATTTAGGCATGATGACAGAGTGCTGGAAAATAGACAAAATTAATATAGGCCTACACACTTATCAAATAGGAAATAGCGAATTAGGCAGCGTGCTGAAGTGGATTGTTTACAATGAAAGTAGCTGGGAGTCAGCAATAGGGGGGAGGGGAGGGGGAGAGGGGGGGGGGGGCTGCAGCAAGTTTGGAGAGAGTGGTCATCACTGTGATGTTCCCCTAGGTTTTCCACACTTCCTACAGGATCTTACCTTATTTCAAACCACGAATAACTTTCCTCAATCCCAGACCCCAATATTTATTTATTTATTTATTTATTTATTTATTTATTTATTTATTTATTTATTTATTTATTTATTTATTTATTTATTTATTTATTTATTTATTTATTTATTTATTTATTTATTTATTTATTTATTTATTTATTTATTTATTTATTTATTTATTTATTTATTTATTTATTTACTTATTTATTTATTTATAGAGATAAGATTATTTACTTTGATAGTGATGAGCTTTCTTTAAAAACTAAATATATTTGATTCACGCTGAAAGACGACGACACCACTTACTAGACTAATATACTTGCATTTCTATTACCAATTGTTTCTTAAGATTAATTGTAGTGTATGCTGATGAATACGACAATGTGGTCGAAACTAGTCCAATAAACATCTCTCAGTAATTTATTTTATTGACGTTTGGTGGATTACTTTAAATGCCATTCGTATTTAATTGAATTAGTTGTCAATAACGATCCAATTTAAATATGATTAATTTCGTATTAAATTATATATTATAATAACATTAAAACAATCATTAACAATATTTTCCTTTAATTCATATGACTGGTGTATCTTATGACTGATGAATGATGTGATTAACATACGAACTATGTCTAACTGTTAAATACGTTACCGTATACTTGTCATTTAGAGCTGATTAGGCAGAAAATGTTTAGTCTTTTAATTTCAAGAAAAAAAATATTTAATTTGATGATACAATTTAGAACAATGAAAGTAAAATATATTTTGTTGTATGCCCATGCGGAACAACAATCAAAATTTCCCCGTTACTGGTATATTACCTGTTAATAACGCAAAGAATATGTTGCTGGGTTCTTTCTTTTGGTTTGTTTTTGCAATTAGTTTTGACATACGAGTATAGGGAATATTTCCTCTATTTACTGCTTAAATGCGTATTCCTGGACTTCGTGCACATTAATATTCCCGCTATCAATAACTTATTAATTCAAGACGCTGTACCTCAGGGCAGCACTCAACACTCCCGCAACAAAGATCCCCGGAAGTCCGGGGAAATCCCCTAGCGTCTTCATCACAAGCAGCGGGATAATCTGGTCCTTGGCTTTCACTACCTGGAAATCAAATCAAATTCAGTATCTGATAGTTCAGTGTATAATGATTATGATAATGGTAATGATAATAATACTGCAGTTATAAGAAGTATTACTTGGGGCGTCACAACAATGCTACAGAAGAGATCTACCAACGAGTGGACAATATTAGTATCCATGAGAACTACAATTGAAACTAACACATAGCATATGACAAAATCCGACTTCAATACATTTTCAACAAGAAGACTACCTTAGATTAGCAGTTTTTTGTCACGGATCTTTAACATTTCGGATCTCTTCAAAATTTCCATTGGAGCAAGAACATAAATAGGCTACATAATATTCCAACCTATGCTCCACTCCACAATGAGCCTTCATTCATCACATAGCACACCCTATTGACCATCTCAAAATGTTTTTAAAAGAAAACATTTTAGACTGATTTATAGTAATATCTTCTTCTTCTACTTCTTTTTCTTCGTATTTTCCCACTCAAGTGGGTTCGACGTTCATGGCAAGTCTTCTTCACTTTCTTTGGTCCCATACGTCCTCTTCCCTTAGATGTTTCTCCCTCAAGTCATCTCGTATACAGTCCCGTGATTTGTAGTAATATACACGTTCAAATACCAACTATTTAGATATACAGGTATGTCATTTTCACAAAATTATTTTTATTAACATCAATTAAAAGCCCTCATTTGCTACAGATATGTTTTTAACTATTTTTATAAACGTTTTCATAGAAAACCCAAGTATAATATTACTAACAAAGCTTTGCTCGTAATTACATTAGTTTTCTTCTCTTTTTAACAACATCGCTGAAGAAGGCCATATTATGGCCGAAACATGCATTTCATAAATTGATGTATATAATTATTTTTTTCACTAATCTTTAATAAATCCATTAAATATTATGTTTAATTTAAAAGTTTAAATACCTTGGTGAGTGGGTAGAACCCAACGTCTGTGAGAAAGAAACCTTCAATTCGCGCATGAATAAAATGGAAATGGCGTGCCAACTCACCAAGGTCGTTTACAACAAAAAGTCAATACCTGAACGCAAAACTTAAGCATTATTGCACTGTCATAGGACCAGAGGCTCTGTATGGAGCGGAATGCCTCACTATGAACAAGGCAGACCTGGTAGAGAAATTGGAGATCAACGAACGAAAGAAAGATCTTGAGGAAAATTCTTGGCCCGATTAAAGACAAGAGTGAATATTGAGAACGTTATAACCATGAAACCCACATGATTGACGAACTGGAACTTCGAAGAGGTGGAAAGTGTCCTACAGGAGATGGATATTACCTGCGAAGATATTCAAGAACGCAACCCCTTCAGGAAGAAACTAATCGGCCACCAGGGTTTCCAAGACAAACCAAAGTTGAAGACGGGAAAGATGTGGACCGAAGAAAGAAAAAGAGCAACACCGGCGGCAACGTATGAAGGAGCTCTGGGCAAAGATCGAAGCCCAGAGAAGCCAGTTAAAATGACGTGGTCCTTAGTAGACCGATATAGTTAAAGAAGAAGAATAATGAAAATGAAAGTTTTAAGCTAAAAGGTCGTATAGTGCACAAATAATGCAATCCATGTGAGTGGAAGAGAGATAACTGTTGTTGTTTGAGTCTTCAGTCTTTTGACTGGTTTGATGCTTATCTACCACACCCTACATCCGAGGCAATCTGTTTAACATATTCTAGCCTTGGTCTACCCCTACAGTTCTTGTCCTCGACCCTACCTTCCTTAACTAAGCTTGCTATTCCTGGGTGTCGTAATATGTGTCCTACCAACCTGTCTCTTTTTTTCATTAGCAGTCGCCAGAAACATCTCTCCTCTCCCACTCCTCTTAATACCTCTTCGTTTGTAACCCTATCTACCCATCTGAGCTTCATCATTCTCCTCTTTTCTGCTGCACAAATAGTCCAAGTTTAACTCCATAGAGTGCCATGCTCCAGACAAAGGATATCAAAAATGACTTCCTAATACCTAAATCTATATTCAATGTCAACAGATTCCTCTTTTGTAGAAATGCTTTCTTTGCCAGCGCCAACCTACTTTTTATATCCTCTTTGCTTCGTCCATCACTGGTTATTTTGGTTCCTAAGTAACAGAAGTCTCCCACTTCCTTCAGCTTTTCACCTGCCAATTTGATGTCCATAGAGGTTTCTGATTTATTTTCGGCTGCATTCCAATATATTTGTTTTACATTTATACATTTTCATCAAGAATTCTATAATATCTGATATGGGAGATTCGAACCTGTGACCTCTGGCTAAGTGGGTGCGATTCCCACCTCAGTCGTCCTATAAGTGATTTTTGGGGTTTTCCCCTCATATTCCAGGCAAATGCTGAGATGGTTCCTAACATAAGGCCATAGCAATCTCTTTCCAAAACATATCCTCAATTACAAATGCACACACTAGTACAGCCATTACAATGGTAGAGTTTATTAGACAGACACCACACGCACCCAAGTGTACTTGACAATGAAATCACTTGGCCTCCAAAATAAAACAAAAGAATTAACACCACCACCAGAAGGTTGTTCTCTAAGTCTGGTCCCACTTGGACTTTACTAAATACACCACAGTTTAGACCGTCACACAACCCAGATCAATTTGTTCCACCCCTTAAAGCAACAATAAGTTACTAAGTAGCCCAGATCATATAGCGTCTTACCTTAGTTGTCAGTGGATCGCAGTTGTAGTACGTTGCAAACGTCACCAAACCGATGTAACAGGAGAAAATGATGAAGCATCCCCCACCGAATACTGTAATTCCAACAGCTCTGTAAAAATAAGATAACCAATAAGGAGTTATGTAAATGTAAACAGAAAATTTTAATTGTAACTTGTATTTTTTCAATTTCTCTCAGGTAGGCCAACACATAACACTGATAAGGGGGCACATACAGCTTAAGGAGCCACAACAATAATGATTTTAATATTATAACTGTGCCTGTCATAAATGTCGTACAACAATTATTTCCATGGAAACACACTCACCTTTCTATTAGAAGCAAAGTTAAACATTTTCAAAATTCAAATGGTAATTATTTTTATCAATTTTTCAAAATTTGGTTCTTGTTTTGTGATGACCTTCACCGTTTCCCTGATATCTCCGGTGTTTATAGGAATTTTTGGAGTTTTCTTTTTTTAATGTGGGTGTTAAACCTTCTGCTACAAAATGAATCTCGCATATTTTCACATAATTAATTAATTAATTAATTAACTCAAGCGTCATCCTCAGCCGGCATTAACTTCCCTATATTAACCGACCAAGTGCAAAAGACATGAAACTCTATCCCACAAGCTGACATCTGGTACCTGTACTGCGGAATGCATGCATGATTGCACACCTGCACTCAACAGTCTGGTGATTACACCGGTCATTAACGGACCAGCTTGACACATTTGCGATGGCGTTTCTCGCGCCGACATTAACCTGTTGTCTTGTACCTTTTATCAATTAAATATTATGCTACCTCGACCAATATATTGCCGAAATTTCAGTACTCTGCATTCCTTATTTCATGGTGTTGGTATATTTTTCAGCCAGTGTATAAATACACACACTCATACAGCCATCGCAGTAACACAAGTTTTCACCCAAATCCTTCGTCGTATAAAAGTACGCACACTAGTAAGCCTACAAACATCACAGTGACAGAGGTTATAAGACAAGTTCTACACACATCCATGTACACGGGGCTACAACACCATGATGCTGCAAAGCCCCTAAAGAATCAACAATAAAAACGACAACAACAGACTCTGCCACGGATCAAGGACAGCGAATTTTAACTTCTGTAGTCGAGTGTTAAAATATGTGGTGTTATAAGTATGTACTCGTTTATATAATACTAGCAACCCGACCCGGCTTCGCCCGGGAACAGTTATGAATGCAGTACGTTGTAAGCGCTTTTTTATTCAATATCAATGAACAACGAAAAATATCCGTTTTACGTCTCGACATGATGGGTTAAAATCACTGACTGGACTATTAATTATATTATCATGGCGATGCATGTGCAACAAATTCTTGTCAGACGTAAATTAAGAATGGCGAGGTGCATGAAAAACAAATCCCCCTTCCGTCCAATCTTAACTTGACTGTGAATTTTGAGGAATGAAATTTCACAGGGGAAATGAAGAAAAGCCGAGTTGCACTTCCAGGAAAACTCCAAACACAACCACTCTTCTCTAAAGTTTTTAACTCAACACGACTCGACAGTTTGCTGCTGGCTGTATCTGGGGCAATAAGATAGTCCGCTAGCAATGCTGGAACTGGGGTGATAGTCTCGCCCCTTGCTAGCTCGTAAACTGTCGCCTCAGTAACTGAATGGAGATTGTTGGAAGAAATGAAAACGTAAAAACCACTTATAGTGGGCGATGTATTGATGATAGAGATATGCTCTCCCGGACTTTTGTTTTAGAACTTTTCATGCTGAACAATTTTTTAACTCATCTATATATATAACAAGAAGTTCCGTGAAGAACTATACAGCCTACTTTTCATGTCAATGATTATTCTACAGAATATGAACCTATCTAGAATAATGACGAAATTAAGTTGGTAATATCGAAATATCTAATTAGTTCAAAATATACCTGGTATAATGTAGCCTAATAGAGCACTACAGTTGGCAGCCCTGGTGACTGAATATATTCATAGTTCCATATTCATTTTCTTAGTCTTAAGGTACAGAATGCAAAATTTGGTTGAAGTCCAATGGACGTTACATGCAGTTAGACATTGGATCTATCAGCACGCGTAAAAGCATGCTGCCAACAATGTCATGCGTGTGCTGGTCAGAAATAATCTGAAATATTATGATATCTTGTTGTGCCAATTTTGGAAGAAATACATTTTTTAGTATAGAAGTTACATGTATTTTAAAATTGGACATATCAGCAGGCATAGAATCATGTTGGCAGCACTGCCTTGTATTAATTACTCCAAATTAATCTAGAATGTCAGGTGCTATACGTGTGCAAAGTATAGAGCAGATGGCTTGCATACTTTCTGATATATTGATATTAGGGTAAAAAAAATATAGACAGCATTTATTAACAGTTGGCAGCCCTGATTGCTCTAAACAATACTAATAGTAATATCTGTTATGGTACACATAGCACATACGAAATTTGGTTGAAATCCAACTGATAGTATAGAAGTTGTGTGTATTTAAAAATTGGTACTATCAGCAGGTTTATAATCATGTTGGTAGAACTGACGTATATAAGTTACTCCAAATTAATCTAAGATGTCAGAATATACGTGTGCGTAGTTTAAAGCTGTTGGCTTGCATACTTTCTGATATATAGGTATTTGGATGAAAAAAATAGAGAGAGCAATTATTAACAGTTGGCAGCCCTGGTGGCCTTAAGAATATGCTCAGTCATATCTGTTTATGTACAGATATTACATACAAAATTTGGTTGAAATCCAATTGATAGTGTATAAGTTATATGCATTTAAACATTGGACCTATCAGAAGGCTTAAAATTAGTTTGGCAACACTGCCATGGTTGGCCTCCAGGAAATTAAACTGAAATAGTCTTATCTACATGTGTGCCAATTTTGGAATAGCTCCCATGCATACCTTGCAAGATATCCAACATGGAGCTCAAATTTCTAGTGCGTTTTTTCAGCAGTTGGTAGCACTGACATCATTTTCAAATATGGACGTGAGATATTCCGGTGCACATCTTTACTCATACTAAATTTGGTTTTGATTGCTGCAGCTGTTTAGGAGTTGATAGGGGGGACACACACACAGCCAGACAGACAGAAGGACAGACAGACAGACAGACAGACACACATTTTCCCGGATCGATCTCATAAGTCTACTTTTTCCTCATTTTTGCAAAATGTGAAATGTAGGCTAAAAATCAATGTTATGTGATAGTTTGTCTGTATGTCTGTGGGTATGTCTCCTATGCGTTCATATACCATTCGTCCGATTGCGATGAAACTTGGGTGAGATGTTGAGTACACTCCAAGGAAGGTTTCTGACTTAGTAAATCCATTTTACAATAGGTAGCGCACGCGTAGATTCAACAAATGGACGACGATGCGCGAAGCATTTCAACAAAGTCCCGTATGTGTTCATATACCATTCGTCCGATAGCGATGAAACTTGGGTGAGATGTTGTGTACACTTACGTGAAGGTTTCAAAATTAGTGAATACATTTCACAGTAGATAGCGCACGAGTAGATTCAACAAATGAGCGACGACACGCAAAGCGTTTCAACAAAGTCCCGTATGCATTCATATACCATTCGTCCGATAGCTATGAAACTTGCGTAAAATGTTGTGTACACTCCAGGGAAATTTTCTGGCTTAGTACATCCACTTTACAATAGGCAGCGCACGAGTAGATTCAACAAATGAGCTACGACGCGCGAAGCATTTCAACAAAGTCACGTTTGCGTTCATGTACCATTCGTCCGATAGCGATGAAACTAGGCTGAGATTGTGTGTGCACTCCAGGGAAGGTTTCTAGCGTAGTAAATCCCTTTAAAAATAGGTAGAGCACGAGTAGAATCAACAAATGAGCGACGACGCGCGAAGCGTTTCAACAAAGTCCCATATCATTTCATATACCATTCATCCGATAGCGATGAAACTTTGGTGAGATGTTGTGTACACTCCAGGGAAGGTTTCTGGCTTAGTACATACATTTTACAATAGGTATCGCACCAGTAGATTCAACAAATGAGCGATGACACGCGAAGCGTTTCAACAAAGTCCCGTATAAAGTCATATACCATTCGTCTGATAGTGAAAAATGTTTGGTGAATTGTTGTGTACACTCCAGGAAAGGTTTCTGGCTAAGTAAATCCATTTTACAATACGAAGCGCACGTTTATATTCAACAAATGAGTGACTACGCGCGAAGCGTTTCGACAACGTCCCGTATACGTTCACATACCATTCATCCGATTGCGATGAAACTTGGGTGAGATGTTGTGTACACTCCAGGGAAGGTTTCTGCTAAGTACATCCATATTACAATATGTAGCGCAAGAGTAAAATCAACAAATGAGCGACGACACGCGAAGCGTTTCAACCAAGTCCCGTATGCATTCATGTACCATTCGTCCGTAGCTATGAAACTTGGATGAGATGTTGTGTACACGTCATGGAAAATTTCTGGCTTAGTAAATCCACTATACAATATGCAGCGCACAAGTTGATTCAACAAATGAGGGACGACGCGCGAAGCGTTTCAACAAAGTCCCGTATAAGGTCATATACCATTCGGCCGTTAGCGGTGAAACTTGGGTGAAATATGGTTGACACTCCAAGGAAGGTTTCTGGCTTAGTAAATACATTTCACAGTAGGTAGCACACGAGTAGATTCGACAAATGAACGACGACACGCGGAGCGTTTCAATACAGTCCCCTATGTCTTCATATCCCATTAGTCCGATAGCGATGAAACTTGGGTGAGATGTTGTGGACACTTACGTGACGGTTTCTAACTTAGTAAATACATTTTACAGTAGGTAGCGCACGAGTAGATTCAAAAAATGAGTGACGGAGCGCGAATCGTTTAAACAAAATCAGGTATGCGTTCATATACTATTCTTCCGATTGCGATGAAACATTGATCAGTTATTGTGTACCCGCCAGGGAAGGGGACTTAGTAAATCCATTTCACAATACGTGGCACAAGAGTAGATGCAAAATGGGTGACGACGCGCGAAGTGTTTCAACAAAATCCCCTATTGCATTCATATAACATTCTTCGATTGCGATGAAACCTTGACGAGTTATTGTGTTCACGCCAGGGAAGGGCTTCGACTTAGTAATACATTTCTCAATAGGTGGCGCACGAGTAGATTCAACAAATGAGTGACAGCGCACGAATCGTTTAAACAAATCCCCGTATACGTGCATATACCATTCATCCGATTGCGATGAATCATTGATGAGTTATTGAGTACACGCCAGGGAAGGGTTTCGAGTTAGTAAATCCATTTCACAATAGGTAGCGCACAAGTATATGCAACAAATGGGTGACGACGCGCGAAGCGTTTTAACAAAATCCCCTATGCGTTCAAATAACCTTCTTCGATTGTGATGAACCCTTGATGAGTTATTGTGTACACGCCAGGGTAGGGTTTCGACTTAGCAAATCCATTTCTCAATAGGTAGCGAACGAGTAGATTCAACAAATGAGTGACAGCGCACGAATCGTTTAAACAAAATCCCGTATATGTTCATATGCCATTCATCCGATTGCGATGAAACTTTTGAAAGTTCTTGTGCACGCTCCCACGAATGGTTCTAAATTAGAAAATCCATTTTACGATAGCTTAGAGGCAGTTAACGGAAATTGAAAAACATGTTGTGTATCCAAAAGCACTTCAAGAAACAGAATTTCAACGCCAACACTCTCTTTGATTGGCATTGCAACGCATGCTGGGTACAGCTTGTCTTATATATAAAAATGGATATGTATATCTGCCCGAAGCTAATGGATTGCTACACCGTTTAACCGATTGCATAGAAATTTTGGAGGGTTGTAGTGCACACACCAAGGAAGGTTTTTGGCAACAATAATTTTAGATAGCCCTCTCCATTCCTTCGATTTAGGCCCTTTGGCACAAATCTACACCGTTTTTTTCTGGCCCAAATCTACATCGTTTCACAGATCTGAACCGAATTTTACGTACTTACCATTTGGAACAAGACGAGTAACACTATCTACTTGAAAATTCGGACAGCCCTCTCCATTCCCTTCATTTAGGCCCTTTGCTACAAATACTGAATTTCCATGCCCCACAAGCTTTATAATTTTAAATTAAGGGCGTCGTCACGAGGATGAGGACTTACAGCATTGGCGAGGATTCGTTATTTTACAGAATGAGCGGAGAAAATGTTATTTTCCTTGCTTCTATGCATATCTGTTTTGCCGACAGAATGCGAACCACCTTTTAGGGTCTTTTTTATACAGGTGGTGACACTGTTCGTACGAAAGTACGTTACACTGGCGTCTATCTATTTAATAGTCTGTTATTCCTTCATGTAAATATTATCTCTTACAGAGACAGAATGCAAGCGAAATAGGACCTCGAGATATGGTGTTGCCATGGTATCGTTCATCAATGGCTATCCCCTTCTTATATATAACAAGTAGTTCAGTGAAGAAATATACAGCCTATTTTCATATATCCTACTTATGTTAACTGCCACTATCAACATACAAAATTTCAGTTTGATTGCTGTAATTGATTCGGGGATATTTAGAACCGACTAAATATTTCGGATGGTCGCCATGTTGGATTTTATATATGTAGGTCCTAGAGATATGTACTGTTACATGACGATTATTGTGTACGTGTAGCATGCAAACTTCTATCGCATGATTAGGACACAAGAATTAACAAGGAGATTTTAAAATTTCGCACAACTGCTATCTTGTGGTTATGGAAGCAATTGAAGTAAATTAGATGCCAATGGATTAAAATTCGTATAAGGATTTACTGTACCAAGTTTCACTGCACTCGGATGGTTAAATTGCGAGAAACGTCCATGTGAATATTTATACTTCGCGTCGCCGCCATGTTGGATTTGTGATCACCAGGTTATTTAAAGTCCTATAGGTGAACTTAAGTTCATAGCCCCTATGAACATAAAAAAATTCAGTTTGATTGCTATAATAAATTCGTAGGTATTCAGAGCTGTCTAAAAATGTCCGATGGTCGCCATGTTGGATTGTTAAATGTATAGGCCATACAGACGTGTACCATTAAAGGAAAATTATTGCGTAGGTTCTTTATTCAATCTTTCACTTCGATCGCATGATTACGCCACAAGAAATAAAAACTTAATTTTAAAATTCGCGCAGCCGCCATCTTGAGGTTATGTAAACAATTGAACTAAATTAGATACCAGTGCATTACAATGTGTATAAACATTTCCTGTACCAGATTTCATTGCGGTTGGAACATTAAATCGCGAGAAAGGTCTATTTAAAAGTTTCAAATTCGCTTGGCCGCCAAGCTCGTTTAGTAATTAACCGGTTTTTGAAAGTCTTATAGATGAACTTCCAGTAGTGGCCTTTGTCTCCGTACAAAATTTCAGGGTGATACCGCTAATAGTTTCAGAGATATAGAATGCCGGTGAAATATTTCGCACATCCGCCATCTTGTGGTTATGTAAACAATTGAACGAAGTTAGATGTCGGTGCATTACAATGTGTATAAACATATACTGTACCCAGCTTTATTGCGTTTGGTTGGTTAAATCGCGTTAAACGTCTATTTAAAAGTCGCAAATTCGCGTGGCCGCCATGTTGGTCTTGTAGTTGCCAGTTTTTCAAAAGTCACTTAGATGAACTTCTGGTAGCTCCCTTTATCACCTTAAAGAATTCCAGGGTGATATCGCGAATAATTCCGGACATATTCAATTCTGGTGAAATATTTCGCACAGCCGCCATGTTGGATTGGAGAGACGTAACAAAATGTGAAGGGCACGTTCGGGGTTGTCCGGATTAGTGCTATGAACATACCGAGTTTCATTGAAATCGCTCCAGCCGCTTAGAAGTTATTAGGGGACACACACACACATACCTCACACACACACACACACACACACACGCGCGCGCGCACACACACACACACGGACAAAAGGTGATCTCATAAGCCTATTTTTTTTTTCAAAATTGAAAGTAGGCTAAAAATGGATATGTATATCTGTCCGAAGCTAATGGACTGCTACACCGTTTAACCGATTGCATTGAAATTTTGTAGAGTTGTAGTGCACACCCCAAAGAAGGTTTTTGGCAACAATAATTTTAGATAGGCCTCTCCATTCCTTTTATTTAGGCCCTTTGGCACAAAACTACACCGTTTTTCTTGGCTCAAATCTACACCGTTTCACCGATCTTAACCGAATTTTACGTACTTACCATTTGGATCAAGACGAGTAACACTATCTACATGAAAATTCGGACATCCCTCTCCATTCCCTTCATTTAGGCCCTTTGGCACACATACTGAATTTCCATGCCCCACAAGCCTTATAATTATATTTAAGGGCGTCATCACGAGGATGGGAACTTACAGCATTGGTGAGGACTCGTTATTTTACAGTATGAGTGAGGAATGCACAAATTTTACATCCATACATGAACAGTATTTTATATAAAGGTGGATTGTGGGGTCGGAGAAAATCGTGATTTAGAGTTAATTTAATAGTCTCTGCATCGCTTATTGTATGTGAGTATTTGTATCTTTACGGCGTTTTACCAGGGTATGATTGTTTCCATTCTGCTCGTGATGCGTTCTTGTTGTTTATAGATTTATTTTTTTGTTACTTGAATGCTTCTATTTGTAAATATTTAACTGCTTTTTGGTCGTTTTCTGCCATTATGTGCAACCTAAAATACAGACTACTGTGGCGTATTCTACCGACCCTCCCATTAGTTTATTAAGTTTGCCTTATAAATCTTACTGCTCAAACCCGTCACAAGCAACAGCACAAACTTTGAAATATTGATATCTTTAAAATGGTTGTGTTATTATACCTTGAAATGATTATAGTTTGTTTTGTTACTTTTATTCTAAATCATGACATGATACGTAGTTTGCACAATATTACTTAGTGCGGATAAGACAATTGCTAGCATGTTTGGTAGGGTTAGTTTGTCTCGTGGCCACAAGGTGTCTCTGCACTCCTATGTGTGGTTCTTATTTAAGTGTGCGTGGACATATAGAGTCTTAGATGATATTTTTATGTATTTTATTTTAGTATTCGTTATTCCCCTAATGAAATAGATATATTATTATGAAGCTGGGATTCTAAGAGTTTATCTGTGGACTGCCATTATCCTCTTGAAATGTAGCTGTTCGGCTATACACGCAAGGTAAATACAATGAAGTAAAATAAATTCTTTGTCTTTAAAATGCAATAGTTAGGCCTAGGTTAATAATGCACACTTAGATTAAAATAGGCCCCTTAAATATTGAGTTCTATTAGCGAAATCTCAGGATTAATATTTATAAGCATCAAGCAATATAGAGCCGTCATACACACCTACTTAACAATTTCAACACAATTGCTTATCAGATAAAAGAACACGCACAACGACTTTAGTTAGTTAGTTATTGTTGTTTTAATGGGCGGAACTACGAGGTCATTTGCTCCTCACAACGACTTTGAGTGGCAAACTATTGCTCATTATAACCTTCCTCCGGGTTGCACACAATGAATCACAGCGAGCAAAGCTACGATATCCTAAAGCCCAATTGTGATCCCGAGCAACGCCGGGCTTAAAAGCTAGTAGTATATAGATATTTTTAACGGTTTTCCCTGCGTAAGCTTAAAAAGCGTACAGACGCCAGTTTTTTTTCGACCTTTTCACTGAAATCGTTAGTGTTTGACTTCCTTTGGTCATAAATAAATTCTTTTCTACAGAAACCTTCCTCGAGATATCCTTTACAGAATGGTGATAACCGCATCAAAATCCATTCAGTGGTTCTTGAGATTAGCCGTGACATCCAAGAATCGGGGACTTTGTTTTATACCAAGTAGAGATTATACGCCAATCAGTATAATTTAATATAATATAATCCCCCTTCCGTCCAATCTCAAATTGACTGTGAATTTCGCGGAACGAAAAGTTCACAGGCGAAACGAGAGTTACACTTCCAGGGATTGGCGAGGTAAATGAAACTCAAATCCCCCTTCCGTCCAATCTTAACTTGACTGGGTTTCACATGCGAAATGATGAAAACACGAGTTGCACTTCCAAGGAAACTCCAAATACAACAACCCTTCTCAGAAGTCTTGAGTCAACACGACTCAAGAGTTTGCTACTGGCTGTATCTGGGGAAATAGGTTCGCCCGCTAGCTAGGCTGTAACAGGGATGATAGACTCGCCATTAGCTGGCTCATAAACTGTCACCTAAGTAGTTGAATGGACATGGTTGAAAGAAATTAAAACGTAAAAACACTTATAGTGGGGGATGTATTGAAGATAGAAATATGCTCTCGTGGACTTTTTGGTAGAACTTTTCATGCTGAACAATTATTACACTCATAGTACTTAGATATTTTTAACGGTTTGCCCAGCGTAAGCTTACAAAGCACTCGGACGCCAGGTTTTATTTTCAACTTTTCCACTGAAACCGTTAATGCTCGGCTTCCTTTGATCATAAATAAATTATTTTCTACAGAAATCATCCTCGAGATATCCTTTACAGAATGGTGAAAACCTCATCAAAATCCATTCGAGTTTACCCGTAACATCCAAGAATCGGGGACTTTGTTTTATACTAAGTAGAGATTTTCGATTGCAAATACACACTATATATCCATAACATTATAACGTGTGAGTAGTTATAAATCAATAAATACAAAGAAAATCAAGTAAGAAAGATTGAATCTGCGTTGATTAGATCTACGAACCTCTGGAATATAAGTTTAGAACTCTCCCGCTACGCTACACTCGCCCAGTACTAACATTAGGTTAACAACTGGTTTAGTATAATTGCGTAACACATTTTATCATGGAGTGAACGATTTCATTAGCATTTTCTACCGTTTTTTATAAACTATTTGATACTTAATATGTTTTATTTTGTTCAGTGCATCCCTAAAGTGATATAAACGTACGTAGTTACCGAAATATGTACTAGCCAGCAAATAATAGCCTCCATTTTTACCCAACGGGACGGCACAGCCCAGCACGATACGGCACTGTCAGTCTGACTTGTTAGTCACTTGTACGGCTACATATTCTATTGTAAAATGCTAATATCCTACCGGTCACCTCCTTGAGAACAGTTCAAACCTCCCTATGTACGATAAGCTGATTTGTTGAGGCCAGGCCTTGTTTAATCTTAAGTTTCGGTTAGGCTATAATACTTGCATGATTCATACGTCCACCATCTTGACACTATTTGATGACCTTGTATTTTGGGCAAAATACGCTTCCCATATAAAGGTATATTGTTGCAGAATTTGTTAAAGATCGGATGATTAGATGAGTCGTAATTTGAGTTAAGCTGAGAACATTTGGGTGGGCGGTTTTTTAATTTTATTTTATTTGGTTCAATTTGGTTTCGTCATGTTTGAATTGATAGCGGAGAGGTGGGCGGGCAGATATTCACAATCACACTCACACGTTATATATTAGTTATTGTTGTTTTAAGGGGCGGAAGTACGAGGTCAGACTGACTGACAACTTTTGACCCATGTAGATATCATAAGTCTACTGATTTTTTTGCAATAATCGAAAGTAGGCTAAAACATGGGCCAATAACCAACATGTTAGGCCCCTTAAAAACAATTATCATTATTAACACCAAAAACACGGTATATTGGTAAGTTATTATTTACTAGTATAAGGCATTGATGTTTCACAGCACACAACTCAAATATTTCCTATTTTGAGGGTTAACCCATTTTTTCCCGCTACGCCTTCAATTATTATAACCATATTCAGTGGCGGGTCGTCAAAATGGGACTGAGGTTTCAGTGAGACAGTAGTTTTCAGTGCTACACCACGGTTAAAGTATATTATTATTGCGTTACCCAAGCATGGCACTTAAAAATCCTGACCTAAATACAAGGCTACTCATTGTAACATACAGCCGCATTTGGAAAAGTATTGAATAACCACATAAAAGTCAGAAAATATGAGGCTGTTCATAATGTTGAAATCACACCATTCTTACATTTTCGCCGTTCGTAGGTGGGGCAGACTCACGTAACGCTGTGACATGTTCTGGTTCAGGAGAAGTCCATATAGCCCGGTGAAGAACGGTCCTACTAGCAGACACCAGAACGTGTACCGGACTGTTGGATCCGGGTCCATACTGAAAGAAAGAGAAGAGATTGTTGTATAGCAACATGAGCATTATTTGCCCGTGGCAGTAGAGCCACAAAACAATGGTAACACCAGGGCATTTTTTCAGGGGGAACTTGGGGGAATGCGTAACTCTTAAACATTCGAAAACTGTTTAAGAAAAAATATTTATACATTTGTATCTAGTCCGGCAAATATAACTTCCGACTTGAAAGTTCATCGAACAGCTGGCGCCAACGCGCTGTTCGTAACAGCTGGAGGAAATTTTTAGTAATCCTCGATTTAAATCGACCTATCGAATCAGTTTCTTTGGTCGGCAACTCGGCACTCAGCAGCATAACTAAACAATAGGTCCTATTATTTTCTGCTAGACAAAAGCTTGGTGTAATTGCTGCCTTATTCGAAGAAATTTATTTGTTAAGGCAAAAATAAGTAACATACTCGAACAATCTTGAAAAGGAAGTTCTGTTCTTATAAGCACGCAGGCTAGTGTTAGGAGGTGGGGTAGTTTGTGTGTGTGGTTAGTTTTGAAGGATGAAGAAAATAACCAACTATTTTACAGCCACCCAGGTATCGAAAAATCTGAAAGTTAATGAATTAATGAGTTAGATAATTAACCCAATGCAACCTTTCATTTAGGATGTCAGCCCATAAAGTAATAACCGGACTCTGAAAGTTACCAAAAATTGCAAGATCATGATGTTTTGTCGACTACAACTGAGAGTACCCCTTAAATTTTGTTTAGAAAAAGAGCACTGGGTAATTCTCTTCGTAGACTTTAAAAAAGCTTACGACAGTATAAATAGAGAAAACCTGTGGGAGAAAATGGAGATGTTTGGAATACCAAAGGAAATTATAAATCTTGTAAAAGTAGCATTAGATGGGACAAAAGGGATAGTGAAAATGGAAGGAAAATACTCAACAGCGTTCGACATAAACACAAGAGTAAGACAAGGAGACGGAATATCACCACTGTTATTCAACCTAATAGTACAGGAAGCACTGGAAGTTGTAGACGCAGCAAAAGAAGGAATCAGCATAGGAATAAAAATGAATATATTAGCATTCGCAGATGATGTAGGAATAATTGCTGAAAATACGGAAGACTTAAAAAGACTGGCAAAAATGTTCTTCAAAAAATCAGGGGAAGTTGGACTAGAAGTGAATGATAAAAAAAATCATGAAATTACAAGACAAGAGGACATGGTGCTTTGCAAATCGATAACCATGTGTTGGAAGAAATAGACGTGTTCAAATACCTGTGGACACTAATAAACAATACAAACGAAGAAGAAAAGGAGATAGAAGCGAGGATTAAAGCTGCATCCAAAGCATCATATTCAGTTAAGAAACTGCTCACATCCAAATTGTTATCAAGAGGGACCAAAATACGGATTTATAAAACTATAATTAGGTGCAGAAACATTGAGGTTAAGCAAATGCACAGAGAGAAAGATAAAGGTTTTTGAAAATAAAATCCTCGGAAATATTTTCGGACCAATCTGTGAAGCAGGTGAGTGGCGAAGGAGAAAGAACAAGGAACTAAATGAGTTGTATAAAGAACCCGTTGTTGTTGCGGAAGCAAAGACAAGAAGGCTGAGATGGGCTGGTCACGTATAGAGAAGAGGGATCTAGACTGCGAGAAGTGTTTGAGAAAAAGCCAGACGGATGAAGACCTATAGGAAGACCAACAAGAAGTTCCGTGACGAATTAAAGAGCCTACTTTTCATGCCAATGATTATTCTACAGTATATGAACCTATTTAGAATAATGACGAAATTAAGTTGGTAATATCGAAATGTCCAATTAGTTCGAAACATTCCTGGTATAATGTAGCCTAATAGAGCACTACAGTCGGCATGCCTGGTGCCTGAATATATTCTTAGTTCCATCTGTTAAGGTACAGAATACAAAATTTGGTTGAAGTCCAATGGATAGCATGGACGTTACATGCAGTTAGACATTGGATCTATCAGCCCACGTAAAAGCATGTTGGCAACAATGTCATGAGTGTGCTGATTAGAAATAATCGGAAATATTATGATATCTTGTTGTCCCAATTTTGGATGAAATCCATTTGTTAGTATAGAAGTTACATGTATTTCAAAATTGGACCTATCAGCAAGCATAGAATCATGCTGGCAGCACAGACTTATCTTAATTACTCCAAATTAATCTAGAGTGTCAGGTGCTATACGTGTGCAAAGTATAGAGCTGTTGGCTTGCATACTTCCTGATATATTGATATTAGGGTAAAAAAATACAGACAGCATTTATTACCATTTGGCAGCCCTGATTGCTCTTAAGAATACTTATAGTCATATCTGTAACGTTACACATACCACACACGAAATTTGGTTGAAATCCAACTGATAGTATAGGAGTTACATGTATTTAAAAAATGGTCCTATCAGCAGGCTTAGAATCATGTTGGTAGAACTGAAGTATATAAGTTACTCCAAATTAATCTAAAATGTCGGGTGCTATACGTGTGCATAATTCAAAGCTGTCGGCTTGCATACTTTCAGATATATTGGTATTTGGATGAAGAAAAGAGAGAGAGCAATTATTAACAGTTGGCAGCGTTGGTGGCTCTTAAGAATAAACTCAGTCATATCTGTTTATGTACACATATTACATACAAAATTTGGTTGAAATCCAATTAATAGTGTAGAAGTTATATGCATTTAAAAATGGGACTTATCAGAAGGCTTAAAATTATTTTGGCAACACTGTCATGTATGACCTCCTGGAAATTAAACCGAAATAGTATTATCTACCTGTGTGCCGATTTTGGAATAGCTCCCATGCATATCTTCCATGATATCCAACATGGAGCTCAAATTTCTATTGCGTTTTTCAGCAGTTGGTAGTACTGACATCATTTTCAAATATGGGCTTGAGATATTCCGGTACACATCTTTACTCATACTAAATTTGGTTTCGTTTGCTACAGTCGTTTAGGAGTTGATAGGGGGGGTGGCACACAAACAGCCCGACAGCCAGCCAGACAGAAGGACAGACAAACAGACAGACACACATTTTCCCGGATCGATCTCATAAGTCTACTTTTTCCTCATTTTTGCAAAATGCGAAAAGTAGGCTAACAAGGAGTTCCGTGACGAACTAAAGAGCCTACTTTTCTTAAAATTAAAGATTCATGCCAATGATTAATCTACATGGATCTCTCTAGAATAATGACGAAATTAAGTTGGTAATATCGAAATTTCTAATTAGTTCGAAATACTGTATACATGGCATAATGTAGCCTAATAGAGAACTACAGTTGGCAGCCCTGGTGACTGAATATATTCTTAGTTCCATCTCTTAAGCTACAGAATACAAAATTTGTTTGAAGTCCAATGGATAGCATGGACGATACATGCAGTTAAACATTGGATCTAACAGCGCGCGTAAAATCATGTTGGCAACAATGACATACATGTATTGGTCAGAAATAATCTGAAATAATATGATCTATTGTTGTGTAAATTTTGAATGAAGTCCATTAGTTAGTATAGAAGTTACATGCATTTCAAAATTGGACCTATCAGCAGGCTTAGAATCATGTTGGCAGCACTGGCGTAGGCCAATATTAGTTACTCCAAATTAATCTAGAATGCCAGGTACTATACGTGTGCAAAGTTTAGAGCTATGGGCTTGCATACTTTCTGATATATTGATATTAAGGTAACAACAATAGAGACAGTATTTATTAACTGTTGGCAGCCCTGGTTACTCTTAAGAATCGGCATAGTCATATCGGTTATGGTACACATAGCACACACGAAATTTGGTAGAAATCCAAATGATAGTATAGAAGTTACATGTATTTAAATGTTGACCTCTCAGCAGGCTTAGAATCATGTTGGTAGCACTGATGTATATAAGTTACTCCAAATTAATATAGAATGTCAGGTACTATACGTGTGCATAGTTTTAAAGCTGTCGGCTGGCATACTTTCTGATAAATGGGTATTTGGATTTTTAAAAATGAGAGCATTTATTAACTGTTGGCAGCCCTGGTGGCTCTTAAGAATACGCTCAGTCATATCTGTTTATGTACACATAGCACATACGAAATTTGGTTGAAATCCAATTGATAGTGTAGAAGTTATATTCATTTAAAATTTGGACCTATCAGCAGGCTTAGAATCATTTTGGCAACACTGCCATGTATGGCCTCCTGGAAATTAAACTGCAATATTGTTATCTATACGTGTGCCATTTTTGAAATAGCTCCCATTCATCTCTTCCAAGATATCCAACATGGAGCTCAAATTTCAATTGCGATTTTTCAGCAGTTGGTAGCACTGACATCATTTTCAAATATGGCCGTGAGATATTCAAGTATATATCTTTCCTCCTACCAAATTTTGTTTCGATTGGTGCAAGCGTTTAGGAGCTGATAGGGGGGGGGGCACACACACACAGCCAGACAGACAGACAGACAGAAGGACAGACAGACAGACACACATTTGCCCGATCTCATAAGTCTACTTTTTCCTCATTTTTGAAAATGTGAAAAGTAGGCTAAAAATGAGATGGAGAGGCCAGCTAACCAAGGAGCGCGAGAGGAAGATGCCAAGTACAGAACGAGGTGGAGGAGACTACTTGACGAGGCCAAGAACCGACTGCGGTTTGTGGAGCCAGGTGAGTAAGTAAGTAGAGCCCAATGTTCTACCAAGTGATCGCTGATCAACTATTTGGTCTACAGTCTGCAGAGAGACGTGTGGTAAGTGCGACAGGTCCACTCGGCCATTAATCTTGACCTTTTGACTGGGGCTCTGCCTCTCTGAGCAGACGACTACTTAATTGTCCTCACGAGGTTGAGTTCACCCTGTTCCAGCCCTCTCGTCAGTTACTATAATCTCTGGAGTCTGGAATCAAACCTGGGGCCTCCGAGTGAGAGTCAGATGTGCTACCCCTGGACCACGAGGTCGGCAGTAATATGAATAATACATCTTATTAAACATAGAGTATTTATATCCATGAAAACTTCCATAATTATCATCCATAAAGGTATTGTACTATGTTCATAATAGGCCTATGTAGACCACCTCGTAGTGTAGCGGCTATCATTCTTGGGTTCCGACACGAAGGTCCGAGATCGATTTCCGACTCTGTCAATCTCGAGAGGAAAACCTGAAAAGTAAAGTGTAAAATTCCCATCCCATCAGCGGCTTCGGTAGCGTAGTCGGTAGCATGCTGAACTGCTGTGACCAAGATAGAGGGTTCAAACCTGGCCATAGTCGTCAGATTTTTAGGAGCGTTAAAAATCCTTCAGAATGCCATCCTTCGGAGAGGAAGTAAAGCCGGCAGTCCCATGTCATAGATTTATGGCATGTAAAAGATCCTTCCACAGACTAAAGTTGTGTGTAGCTAAATTGTTAGATTAGATTTCGGCGGAACGCTCTATCAAAGTTCCAACGTTCACCACTAGGTATCATTGTTATCAGGTGGCGAAAGTTGGAACTACTTGAAATTGAACAGAACTTTTAGCTTACCCTAAGGGTGTCCGCTGGAAGCAGCTACTGACTCAGGCGAGCCAAACATGTCCTCGGACACTCCCGGCACTAAAAGCCATACGGTAAATAAATAAAACAAAAACATCCCATCTAAGAGTGATTTACCGTGGTTTTCCACTTGAATTGCAGTGAAATTCTGGGATGGTTCCTACCTTGAGGCCACAGCCGCTTCCTTTCTAATCTTCAACTGAATCAACAAATACAATCAATAAAATAATACAGACTATACAAGATTCTCTACACACGGCCGCGCACACACACACACAAGTACACGGGGCTAAATGAACACGATGTCCAAGCTATCTTAAATGAAACAGCAACATCAGCAACATAATACGTTTCATCATCTTTTAAAACAAAGCTTTGAATGTGGCACGAAAGGTAATCCCTAATTAAGTGACTAAGATCTTCTTCTTCCACTTCTGGTTCCTATCCGTTCCGGATGTTGGCTACCATCTTGACTGTGCTGTTCCTATCACTTGCAGCTCGGAATAATTCAGTAGATATTTTTGAGGTCCAGGCTGTGAGATTTTTTAACCAGGATATTCTTCTTCGTCCAACACTTCTCTTCCCTGGTATTTTTCCTTGAAGAATAGACTGTAGGAGATGGTACTTGGTGGTATTCCTCATGATGTGTCCTAGGTATTGGATTTTCCTGATTTTCACGGTGGTTAATACTTTCTTGTTTTTATTTTTTATTTTTTGGAGAACCTCAACATTTGTGACATGGTCTGTCCATGCTATCCGCAATATCCTTATGTACAGCCACATTTCAAAGGCCTCTAACCGTTTACATAAAGACTCTGTCAGAGTCCATGTCTCAGCACCGTAAAAAAGAGTAGAAAACACATAACAACGCAAAAGCCTGATTTTCGTAGTCATTGAACAAATTCCGCATCTTATTGAAAGTTGCCCGGGCTTTTCCAATTCGAGACCTCACCTCATCAGAAGGGTCCCATTGATCATTTATGGCAGTGCCAAGGTGTGCAATGGGTTTCTGGTCTATATTTAGTTGCATGCAGAGACTTTGCTTTTACTTATGACCATCACTTTTGTCTTTTGAGTGTTTGTATCTAAACCATATTCATGGCTTTTTGGATAACTTTATCAATGATAATTAAGTGACTAAGATCATAATTTACTTTTAACATGATAGCAAAACAAGGCCTAAGATATGATGGTTCCACTTCCGTATTTACATTTAAATTACGGTAATTTAGCTAAGTCCTGTCATGAATAAAAATTACGGCGATAAGCGTCCGTAAACAAAGAATTACTGCAATAGCAAATATGACACCCAAGGTCTATCAATAAAAAAACAATCCTAATAACAACAAGTATACAACAATAATACGGGTACAATGGGAGTAAATACATAAATAAGGCACTACACACATATCATATCTGATTACAAAGCCTTCCTGCACAAATTGAAATGCTGTTTGCAATCAATTGTCATCTGAGTATTTGTGAATTACGTTGGCAACTGCGTAGTAAATACTACGTCTTACGCTACATGAGTATTGCGCCCCACCAATTACGAACTTTTGGTCCGGTCACTACTCCGTACTCCAGTAAGTGTCAGATAGTCTAATAGACACTTCATCTGGGAAATGATTCGAGTCATGGCATCAGCAAGCGAGCAAAATGTAGGTAAGATTAATTCAACTATCATTAATTAAGTTAATCATTTTGGAGAAATTAGGTTTCATGATTTATATTCGTGGATTTAGGTTTCCTAGTTGGTTTATGACGAATACTGATGATCCGTGACACGCAAGCTAAATACAGTGAGTCTTCTCTGCGATCATCACAACAACATTGACTTCCAATCACAACAACGGCACGAGCTAACACAGGCTCGGCAGAACAATAACACTAGCCATTAGCAGCGCACGGCTTGCATAACTAGCCTCGGATGAGTCTGGCAAATACTTCAGCACTCTGCGGCAATCACAACAATACTGGTCGTAGATATCAATCTAAACGACAGTGCTCCCCATGGGCACTATAATAACATCATTTAACTATCCTGGCACAGAGTGTCATCATGGTCAATAAACATATTGGTTAAAACTTTCATCATTCCTAACATTCATGAAACAACATCTTTCCAATGTGTCACTCCAAATAGCGATCTAAAGTATGGCACGGTGGTCATTCATCTTATAAAACATTCAAAACAGATGGCAGCCTATATATAAGCTGCTAACCTTGACCGTGGTCAAGAATACACTCTCCAAACAGTTACGTGACGTCAGAATACGTAAAAAATAATCAATAGTCAGTCTCGCTTGTAGCGCGGTAGTTTCTGGGTAGCAATAACTCGTTTTAAAGGAGTTTGTAACTGCACACAAAGTCATTCTGCGTTGGGCAGATAAATACTACACTCTTTCTGGCAAGAATTCACATCATTCAGTCCCAAAATGTGAATCGTGCACGTATTACTCTTATGATTCAATAACTATAAGATTTAGTACTGTCTGAATATAGGCAGTACGGTGTTGTCTATAAGTTGTTTGACACAGCAAACACAATAAAATGAAAGATATAATATACACTCTTAACTGCTTTGGCTTGACAGATATGTCACTCTGTCTTATTTGCAAGTTCTGCTCTTAACAAATGTTTACGTGTCAACAGCCTGGACACAAATTATTACAACATACACAACCTCTTCCAGCACTGGGTTGTTTTAAACTGATACGTGGAATACAGGCTTCAATGCTAATCTGATAACATTACCATAACACTACATTAATTCTAACTCAAAACTTTGTTGTTTCAGAGATCCTAAATTCCTAAATAAATCCATTAATAAAAGTGGTAGAAACTGTCGACTAAACCAAATGATACGAGGCTCAAAAACAGTAGGGTAATAAATAAAATAAGAGAACAGGGTGTCTCAAAAATAGCACACGGATGACTGACATCCAGTTACACTCAGTCTAAGCTGATAGAAAAAATATAGCTCAACAGGTATGTCAAGATTAATGAGCTCTCGGAATTGACGTTGTAACACGTACAAAAGAAATGCACCAATGGAATAAATCCAAATACACGGTGTCTCAGAAGTATAAGAAAAGTTCTGGAATTAAAGACACATGAGAAGCAAAACTACAAATCCTACCTAATTGGTTGTCAAAGAGTTCGGTTGATTACTAAGCTACATCTACCAAATAAATACTCGCACAAGAGAAAGAAATACAGAACCCACAGGACCGGTAAATTTCCTCATTCTAGCAAGATTGAGGGCTATGCAACTTCTGGATAACAGGTGGAATAAATTCATCCTAGACCGTCCATCCTGGTCTTATCCTCTTCCTGATCATTTCCTGCGTCCTCGTGGTCTCCTATTGAGTCGTATTCTCCTCATGGGGGTGGTTCTTCTTACGGATTCCAGGTGGTTTCCATGTTCCTCATGGTTTGCGGGCGCCTAATCATAATGCAGCGTTACCCCGGGACATCTCTCTCAACATGGTTGGTTTACGCCTTGTCGAACATCATCGACAAAGGTGATGATATATTAAACACGTGATCGTTGCAGTTACACATGTCTCGTTGATTAATCACTCGTGTTCCACATATTCTATTGAAAATAATGGCAGTAGTTTTTTTTAATATTGCTCACTGACTTTACACAGTTGCAGACAATATGCAAATATGGCCTTCACTGGTCTGCTCACAGGCTCTACGATACGCATGTGGTATCAGCACACTGAATTTATAACTTTTAGTAAAATCTTCTAATATCACATCGATCGAAAATGTTATAAATCTCGCACTACTTGCGGCGTTACTCTGCTTTACAATAGCGTGGTTTCCAATCGTACAGTTCAACATTCACTGGTTACTTACGATTATTTCCACACCTCGTGGACTTAGAATTATTTCAGCCTCGTGGTCGAAATGTAGTGTTCCACGTGCTGGCACAAAAAGGTTGGAAATTGATATTTCACAAAATAATTCACTGTAGAATAAAATTCACACGCAACTTAGGCGTTTCTTTGACAGTCAGCACACACAAAGTGCTTGTTCAAATACGATACTTCAAGATGCAATTTCCCTCACTCAAAGAGTGGACTTTCACTATGGGTACTACAGACCCTAACTGTACTGCGACCTACTTGGACGATCTCCAAACTTGATGTGTTGAACGCCGGATCAGCACTCCGGGTTCAAGAAAGTACTCTAGTCGTTGGGCGACTAATTATGTCCAGTTCACATATCTGCGATGGAAATACCTTTACCGAAAAGATTAAAATAAACATCAATGTGCTCAATTCACACAGAATTACGAAGTTATTTATCCGGAGTCTTGTAGGATCAAAATATGAAATAAAATATGATCAGAAAAAAATATTCGGAGAAATACACTATTATTTTCCAAAGTCAAGAGAACTTTTAATATCATGACAAAGCTCATGCTGGCTTCTGGGTGCGTTCTGTGCAGTGGCGAAGCACTCACACATTCTCTCACATAAAATATCACCGGGAGATGAGCTCACAAGGGCTCTATATATACATAAATTATATATAAACTATTGAACTGTCGGTAATTTTGGGGTCTGGGAGATGTGAAACGCGAAGATATGTCGACATATTCCGGAAGTCGAAACATGGTACCCATTGCAATAGTTAGCTTTCTAATGAAATCTACCTAATACACACACTACGCCGCCATCACAATGACATAGGTTATCAGATTGATTTCACACTCAATCAAGTACAGTAGAACATAAAAAATCCGAAGGCCCACTTTATACATGTGAACAGTATTTTGAACGGCGCTGTGAGAAAAAAAATGTCCTTGGTAGTGTTTGATTTGAACCATCAACTCCCAAAGCAAGTTTTTCAAATAAACTATTTTAGTGAATTCGTACAGGTTATGTTTATTTTTGTGTATACATACGTACAGTACATACATATGTAAATTTGTAAATATGTAGTGATTTTTTTTGTGAAAAGAGTACAGTTTTCTGGATTTAAAGATACAAATAAATCAAAGTGCAATATGTAAGTACATAACTATGTGAGTATGGTATATAAAGTGTTTATTTTTATTTATCTTAACATTTTTTATGTTCAACCATGGCGAAAGATTTACTTAAATGAGGCTTATTATAGTACAAGTTTTCGTTATGATACAGTTTCTCCCATCAGTCAGAGCTCAAGAAACAGTTGTGTGACCAATTAGGTAAGGACTTCGCGCATGCGCTCAAAATCCAACATATTGGACATGAATTACATGACTTGAAAGTTCAAATTGGATATCGGATCAACCATTGTAGTTACAATCCCAAACACAAGGACAAAATCAGCACGGACCTTCACGGTAACAAGAAAATACTATGACATATGCAAGAAATTTTTGAATCTACGTTCAGAAGGTAGCAACACAGCATCCTTCTATATAAATTAACGACAAGGAAAGTGCACCGCCCGTATGTTCGCGTAAATTAACTGGCAAATATGAGACAAGAAATAGCACTGTAGCTTAATATCCCCAATTCCAATTTCTACACAGCGCATTGCTTTCAAACGACTTCGGTGACAATATTAGTGAATGCTAGAGCTGAACGGCATTAGTCATCATGCAGGCTGTAAACAATAGCATTGCTAAGCAAAGTAAATGGTGTCTGCTTTCGAAGAACTTTGACCCACGCATGCGCTCTGTTCAGTCAGCAAAGCCAGCGCACCCTGTTCATTAACTGAAGTAACTGAATCCCAATGACATTCATGAATATTTATGTTAAAACCTATAATAAAGTTATAATTATCGACGAACATAAACAGTCGTATGCAAGTCGCCTATAATGGTAATTAAGACGCTCGTTTTATAAACATACTCGTGTCTTAATTATTGCCCTTATAGGCTCGTTGCATAATGTACTATGGTGAGTTAGCTGTGGTCGTTACGGCATGACTGATGGCAGTCGCTCACGTCCGGGAGGCGAGGAGGTTCGAATCCCCTCGCCGGCAACCTTGAAGATGGTCTTCTGTGGTTTCCCATCTTCCTTCCAGGCAAATGCCGGGGTTGGTCCCTAACTATAGGCCACAGCCGCTACCTTCCAACTTTCCTTCCCGACGGTATTTGTAGCTCACCCATTGGGTGTCCGTCTCGAAGCAGCTACAAAACTGGCGAGCCGAACATGTCCTCGGACACTCCCGGCACTAAAAGCCATACGCTAAAATAAATAATAAAAATGTACTATAGAGTAACTAGGAATTTCTAGGTTACGTTCGAAAATCCGAACAAGTCGGAAAATTAGTTCGCAATTTCGACGCTCTGTATATGTCGCAAGCCGTTAACTGAATCAATACCAACCAAGTAGTTCCGTGAAGAACTAAATAGCCTATTTTCATATATCCTACTAATATTAATTGCCTCTATCAACATACAAATTGTCAGTTTGATTGCTGTAATAGATTCGTAGATATTGAGAAACGTCTAAATATTTTGGATGGTCACCATGTTGGATTTTTATATTATAGACCATAGATTTATGCACTATTACATGAAGATTATTGTGTAGGTGTTTTATTCAAACTTCAATCGCATGATTAGGACACAAGAAATAAAAGCGGGATTTTAAAATTTCGCTCAGCCGACATATTGTGGTTATGAACATAATTTAAATGAATTAGATGCCAGTCGATAAAAAAAATTTATACGCATATACCGTATCAAGTTTCACTGCGCTCGGATGGTTAAAACGCAAGAAACGTCCATTTGAATATTTAAAATTGGCGTTACCGCCATGATGGATTTGTGCTCGCCAGGTTATTGAACGTCCCATAGGTGAACCTATGCTTATAGCCTCTACACACTTACAAAATTTCAGTTTGATTGCGGTAGTAGATTAATAAATATTGAGAACCGTCTAAATATTCGGATGATCGCCATGTTGGATTTTAATATATGTAGGCCATAGAGTTATGTAATATTAGATGATGATTATTGTGTACGTATATTATGCAAATGTTGATTTGGATCGCCTGATTAGAACACAAGAAATAAAAACTTAAGTATCGAAATTCGCACAGCCGCCATCTTGAGGTTACGTAAACAATTGAACTAAGGTAGATACCAGTGCAGTACAATGTGTATAAACATTTGCTGTACGAAGTTTCATTGCGTTTGGATCATTAAATCGCGAGAAACGTTTATTTAAAACTTTCAACTTCGCTTGGCCGCCATGTTCGGTTTGTAGTTAACCGGTTTTTGAAAGTCTCATAGATAAACTTCCAGTAGTGTCCTTTATCTCCGTACAAATGTTCATGGTGATACCGGTAATAGTTTCGAGAGGTATAGAATGCCGGTGAAATATTTCGCACTGCCGCCATCTTGAGGTTATGTAAACAATTGAACGAAGTTAGATGTCGGTGCATTAAAATGAGTATAGCCATATACTGTACCAAGTTTCATTGCGTTTGGTTGGTTAAATCGCGAGAAACGTCAATTTAAATGTCGCAATTTCGCTTGGCCGCCATGTTGGTTTTGTAGTTACCAGGTTTTCAAAGGTCACATAGGTTATCTTCTAGTAGTTTCCTTTATCACCGCACAAAACTCCAGGGTGATATAGATAATAGTTTCGGAAATATTGAATGCTGGTGAAATATTTCGCATAGCCGCCATGTTGGATTGGTGAGCCGCAATAAAATTTCAAGGGCACGGTTCGGGTTTGCCCGGGATAGTGCTATGAATTTACCGAGTTCCATTGAATTCGCTCCAGTCATTTAGAAGTTATTAGTGGGGACACACAAAAATTCATCACACACGCACACACGGACAAGAGGTGATCTCATAAGCTTATTTTTTCTATAAATGAAAATAGGCTAAACATACGTTGGTTGTTGTTATAGATGATGATGATGGTGATGGTGATGATGGTGGTGATGGTGATGATGGTGATGGTGATGATGGTGATGATGGTGATGGTGATGATGGTGGTGATGGTGATGATGGTGATGATGGTGATGATGATGGTGATGGTGATGATGGTGGTGATGGTGATGGTGATGATGGTGATGATGGTGATGATGGTGATGATGGTGGTGATGGTGATGATGGTGGTGATGGTGATGATGGTGGTGATGGTGATGGTGATGATGGTGGTGATGGTGATGATGGTGGTGATGGTGATGATGGTGATGATGGTGGTGATGGTGGTGATGGTGGTGATGGTGATGGTGATGATGGTGATGATGGTGATGATGGTGGTGATGGTGGTGATGGTGATGGTGATGATGGTGATGATGGTGGTGATGGTGATGATGGTGGTGATGGTGGTGATGGTGATGATGGTGATGATGGTGGTGATGGTGGTGATGGTGGTGATGGTGGTGATGGTGATGATGGTGGTGATGGTGGTGATGGTGATGGTGATGATGGTGGTGATGGTGATGATGATGGTGGTGATGGTGATGATGGTGGTGATGGTGATGATGGTGATGATGGTGGTGATGGTGATGGTGATGATGGTGGTGATGGTGGTGATGGTGATGATGGTGGTGATGGTGGTGATGGTGATGATGGTGGTGATGGTGATGGTGGTGGTGATGGTGATGATGGTGGTGATGGTGGTGATGGTGATGGTGGTGGTGATGGTGATGGTGATGATGGTGATGGTGGTGATGGTGATGATGGTGATGGTGATGGTGATGATGGTGGTGATGGTGATGGTGGTGGTGATGGTGGTGATGGTGATGATGGTGGTGATGGTGATGATGGTGATGATGGTGGTGATGGTGATGGTGGTGGTGATGGTGATGATGGTGGTGATGGTGATGGTGGTGATGGTGATGGTGGTGGTGATGGTGATGGTGGTGGTGATGGTGATGATGGTGGTGATGGTGATGGTGGTGATGGTGATGGTGGTGGTGATGGTGATGATGGTGGTGATGGTGATGATGGTGATGATGGTGGTGATGGTGATGATGGTGGTGATGGTGATGATGGTGATGATGGTGGTGATGATGGTGATGATGGTGATGGTGATGATGGTGATGGTGATGATGGTGGTGATGGTGGTGATGGTGGTGATGGTGATGATGGTGGTGATGGTGATGATGGTGGTGATGGTGATGATGGTGGTGATGGTGATGGTGATGATGGTGGTGATGGTGGTGATGAATATGAATATGATGATGGTGGTGGAGGTAGTATTTCTGTTGTGTGTATAACGCAATTATAATAATACGTAATTGGGGTAGGTGCCCTGGTATCATACCGGCGTTATTTCTTTGGAGGGGGTGTGGAAAATCCACATACTGGATGGCACTGTCAGTTGCGAAATTTAAACTACCGATTCCAAGATTGGTGCAGCTACCAACGCGTTCGTGGTTGGCCATGGGGTGGTATCTATTAGGCAATGTCTGTCCGGTTACGTGATTTACAGAGGAAACAAATATTTGAATATTCATTATAGGACAAATTGCTTGGATTCAGATATTAACAAGGTCATCATATCTTATAATTGTACCATTATCACAGGCACAGTCGTAAAAAGAAATCAGGCAGTGTTTTCTAGAATAAGGATAAAGTCACGTCATTACATTAGCGATATCGTGTTTTTTAGCCTTGATTTTGGCATATCGATATGATTACTCCAATACAACATAACGTTTACACACATTGATAATGAAAGGAAGTGGCAGTGCTTCTTGTGTCTACTCATTCAAATTTACCATTCAGGGTTCAGTCTAGTCTGCAAGCCTCTGTGTGCGAACGACTCGCCTCCACGATCCGCTATTAGCTGTTAGTACTGCGGCCTCCTCTACTTTTAAACCACTCAACTTGAAATCGTTAAACACTAAATCTAACCGTCACCTTCTAGATCTTCCTCTGCTTCCCTTACCCTATATATCCGATTTCATTAACTTTCTGTATTAATTTCTCCTCCCTCATTCACATGGCCCCACCATCTGAGTCAGCTCATAATAACATCTTCATCTAGCGCGCTCATTTCTAACCGACCGCGGTGGCCGGCAGCGTTAACGCGCATTGGAGGAGCGTGGGTTTGAATCCCACCACCACCAGGCCGGGACGATTCCTATCATTAGGTCCGAAATCCTACCAAGAAATCCCTCTCGGCACGCCGGAAGGTGGAGGTAGATTTCACCGGGAAAACTAGGTGATAGGCAAAAATAGGCAAACTATGGAGGTTTTCGTAGAAGGACCAGATCTCATTTTATACCCCCCCCCCCCCCCTTCCATCATAAGAAAGTAATTTACAATTGGAGCTTAAATAACTTTGTTTTTCGTGTTTTTATGCTTCTTTTTAACATATTGTCTTATGAGGGCAGTAACCTTCCCGTCATTTGGCGTCAATTTCTATACTGGTGGTCACACTGTTCTTATGCAAGGTTTCGACACTGATGTCTAACTAACGGTCTGTTACATCTTCACGCAAAATTTTATCTCCCACAGATGCAGATGGATATCTGAATGTGAACTCGTGAGTCGGCGTTACCATGACAACCTCTGATGGTTCTCCCTTTCTTATAATTCCGAAATTATTTTGCTCTTCCCTTGGCGTAACGGTGGGTCATATCAAAACTTCTTTCAGACAAAATTTTTAGGTAATTATTACGAGAGTCTTGACCATTTTAAATGGTTTTGACATTGTACCTTTTAAGGGAGATATGATATTTGTATCCCTAAAAAAACTTTCCCACCCCTTTGGTCAATGGTTGGTGCTATCAAAACACTTTACTAACATACTGTTTGGCCTTTATCCGAAGAATGGAATGAACTTCGAATGTATTTGATATTTCATATACTAAGAAAATTACAGCGAGACTTCATTATTTCAAAAAGGACCCCCATTTTCACCGCATTAGTCCAATTAATTCCATTAACGAACTCGACCGATATTTTAAAGATTTATACTGTTTATCTCTACTTAGTATAAAACGAAGTCCCCGATTACTGGATGTTACGGGTAAACTCGAGAACCACTGGATGGATTTTGATGCGGTTCTCACCATTCTGTAAGGGATATTTCGAGGATGATTTCTGTAGAAAATTATTTATTTATCATCAAAGGAAGCCGAGCAGTAACGATTTCAGTGGAAAAGTCGAAAAAAAAAACCTGCCGTCCGAGCGCTTTGTAAGCTTACGCTGGGCAAACCGTTAAAAATATCTAAATACTATGAGTGTAAGAATTGTTCAGAAGGAAAAATTCTACAAAAAAGCCCTTGAGAGCATATGTCTATCTTCAATACATCGCCCACTATAAGTGTTTTTACGTTTTATTTTATTCCAACCATGTCTATTTAACTACCGAGGCGACAGTTTACGAGCTAGCTAAGGGCGAGTCTATCATCCCTGTTACAGCCTAGCTAGCGGGCGAACCTATTGCCCCAGATACAGCCAGCAGCAAACCGTCGAGTCGTGTTGAGTTAAGACTTCTGAGAAGGGTGGTTGTGTTTGGAGTTTCCCTGGAAGTGCAACTCGGGTTTTCTTCAATTCGCCTGTGAAACACAGTCAAGTTAATATTGGACGGAAGGGGGATTTGAGTTTCATACACCTCGCCATTCCCTGGAAGTGCAACTCTCATTTTGCCTATGAAATTTTCGTTCCGCAAAATTTACAGTCAATTTAGGATTGGACGGAAGGGGGATTACATTTTATTAAATTTCACTGATTGGCGTATAATCTCTACTTACTATAAAACAAAGTCCCTGATTCTTGGATGTCACGGGTAATCTCGAGAACCACTGGATGGATTTGATGTGGTTTTCACCATTCTGTAAGGGATATCTCGAGGAAGGATTTTGTAGAAAATAATTTATTTATGATCAAAGGAAGCCAATCAGTAACGATTTCAATGAAAAAGTCGACAGAAAACCGGGCGTCTGTCCGTTTTTAAGCTTACGCTGGGCAAACCGTTAAAAATATCAATATACTATGAGTGTAAGGATTGTTCAGCATGAAATGTTCTACAAAAAAAAAGGCCGCGAGGGCATATCTCTATCTTCAATACATCGCCTACTATAAGTGTTTTAGATAGGACGGAAGGGGGATTTGATTTTCATGCACCTCGCCATTCTTAAATTTCGTCTGACAAGAATTCGTTGCACATGCTTCTCCATGATACTATGATTAATACTCCAGTCAGTGATTTTAACCCATCATGCTGAGACGTAAAACGGATATAGGTTGTAGTTCATTGGTATCGAAAATAAAGGCACTTATCGCGTAATGCATTAATAACTGTTACCGGGCGAAGCCGGGGCGGGTTGCCAGTTATGTATAAATTTGAAAGTCATTGGTACATAATTGCGGTAGTTATCGTGTCCACAATAAAGTGAGATACATTCATGTATAGATACATAGATACTGTCCCCGTCCGTCGACAGTGGATCGGATGGCCCGGCGAAAGACATTGCCATTCACGCCGAAAAACCTGGATCATAGCATGCATATAAACCTGTTTGGGATCTAGGTGCAATTTAATCACACACACAAAAAATGCCGGAGGAATGAGACCTCTAGTGATCCTGGTGTAGTTAAAAGTAGAGGCTTACCCGGGAAAATCAACTTCCCCCTAGATCCAAATCAATCCTAGCACTGAAAAGAAAACACAGATTAGCGAAAATCAGAAGTGCAGAAGTTCATAAAATCAAAAGGTTCCATTTATTTGCAGTTCATTAACCAACAAGCAACAACCAATAAAATAAAACACCCATTCCTGTCCTACCTCAGGGATTCAGTGAAGTCTATCATCCCTGTTACAGCCTAGCTAGCGGGCGAACCTATTGCCCCAGATACGACCAGCAGCAAACCGTCGAGTCGTGTTGAGTTAAAACTTCTGAGAATTACTTCTGTAATTACTTGCTGTGGTCTGCTCAAAAATAAAATACTCATGTCAAGAGAAAAAAGAAAATGTAATTTAATTGGGCCAATGAATCTCCTCGGTCCTAGCCTTGGATATAAATGAAATTAGGAGATTTGAGAAAATGACTTCTAACTGGAAAAAATCGTGTCCAACTTGACTGTGAGGAACTATCATACACCCATTATGTCCATCATATGGTGCTTCAATTAATGAATGTGAATATTATGTGACTAGATTTCATCACAACTAAGCTAAAGAAATAAAAGAAAATATATTAGATCGCTTGGAAATAAGTCAGGTAGATCTCCATTCTAACTAAAATGCTTAAATTGCAAAAACCTAAGTGCAATGTTCATTCATAAACAACTAAATATCAAGTTTTAAACAATTGCGCCAGTCGCTATTTGACTTTCAATCAACCTCTCATAATTATAAATTTACATTTAATTCATTCATCTATTTTACAACTAACTCTTTTGCTATTTACAATCATCAGTTTTCTTTCTTTATCCGTGCATAATTTCTTTCAGATGGTTTGTGCGTTTATTTCAATCACTAGTAATCACTAATAATTTGTGAAATGGTCAATCATTAATGAAAGATTCTCATAGATTCCATGAATGAATTATCTATCAATCAAAAGAAAATGTTTATAAGTTAAATTTTCATGTTTTAAATTATTCAAGAATTAATTGTTCATATCATGATTGTCCATATATTAATCATTCATAAATCCACCAATTCGTATTTTAACTATCCACAAATTTATTTTTCACAAATTCACTTCTTCGTCTATTTAATTATCTATAATTTAATTGTCTCATAAACTCACCAATTCATCCATTCAATTATCTATAATTTGATTTTTCATAAGTTCACTATTCATCCATACAATTATCAATAATTTAATTCTTTCATAAGTTCACTAATTCATCCATTAAATTATCCATCAGACCTTCCTATCGGAAATTAGTATGTTGTAGACAGAAATCAATCATAGGCTCAATAAAAGTTATGTTATTTCAGGTAATGTGTATATCAGTCATGCCATAGTTCATTATTAATGATAGAAATAAGTACGTGGTCAATGCGATAAGAAAGATCCTCCTAGAAAGATCACAATTCAACAATCATAATTAATGCACATTGAAATTCCACATCACCACCATTACGTGTAATGACTAGTTACCACAAACAAACAAAAAACAAAACAAAAAAACAGATTCCCATTCATTCACCAATGCCTGTAGTCAACTTATTATCATATTAATCCTCTTTTCCTTTCTTCTCATTTTACATATTTTTTAACTGACTACCACCTAATAATTCTTCACAGAATATGTGAATTTAATTCCTATTATTCAAATATTTATATATATATTTATATGCCATCACTTCAGCCAATTCCATTCCTGGTATACTTGATTACTATTCTTTTTATCATTATCTGTTATTCATCTAAAGCGCCTGTGCACACAATAGAGCACAACAACATTTTTTTTTGCTTAGTAACAGAGTCAAGCGGACAGAGCGTGTTTAAATTTCAAAGTCATACGGAAATAGTTAATGATCCAAGAAAATTAACTGGGATACAAATTCCCATTAATTAGAAATATGTAATTTAATCGAAAATAGAGTCCAGCATGGCTCAAATCTCTACCGTAGAAAAGAATCAATAATTGAAGAACACTCTGGCCTTCCACAATCAATCAGCTTTCAATCCAGAAGTGCCGCCACTGTGCGTCTATCTGAATGCAAAAATATTCGAAATTTGCCAAGATAATTCCATTGGGAAAATATATCGTAGGAATTTACGATGTCTAGCAATCGTAATCATAATCATAATTGTCAAACGACAACTCCAACAAGTGATCATCCACTAAATGCTTATCGAAATAAATTGGTAGTGGAATGGACATGATTACACTGAAGTCCAAAACTGCTTCATGACCATTTACCGTGTCAATAAATCCACACATAAGAGTGCCGTGTATATCTAATAATAATATTAATCAAACTTAAAATTCAATTTCAAAATACATAATTAATCACAAGACCTGTAGAATAACTAACTAAAATGAGTGACAAATCCTTTCAGCAACTATGATATAATAGTGCTGTATTTTGGCCGACAGTACCTCGAGTGCTTACATTACATAAGAATACAGCAAAAGTAGTAAGATTTAATAAATCATAATTGTTTTCAGCAAATATGATAATAATGAATATTTTCACACCAAAGAACGACAACTTGAAGGTGATTTATTGTAGGAATATCTGTAATGGCGCCTCCAAACCTTGAACTAAACCGTATGCGATTTACATTCCATATAGCCACATGGCCAACAGTACGTCGTTGTACCAATCTCTGCCATCGCGCACTACTTGTAAAACTCCTGTGCCAAATCCTTTCAGCAAATATGATATAATTAATATTTTCACACCAAAGAACAACAACTTGAAGATGATTTATTGTAGGAATTTCTTCAATGGGGCCTCCAAACCTTTAATTAAACCGTATGCTATACACATTCACATAGTGCTGTATTTTGGCCGACGTACTGTACCCGTAATTAACATATAGTTGACTTGTCAAAATTCTAGAATGGAGAATGGATCGAGGAATCTCATGCATATTCACCATCACAAACATGATTCTGGCATCAAAATCATCCTAAAATAAGCCGAAATCGGGCTCATCCTTCCCTCAACTGAGGAGAAAAACGTTTCCAGAATGTTTTTATCAGGCTGTAACTCGAACATAACTATGTTACTGAGCTGAATCGGGTTAATTTAGCCTATCTTCTTAACTTTCTTCTGCTCTTTCCCTCGATGAATATTCTTCTTTCCTGTCTTGTGTTAGATGAGTGACTTTCTTATAAATTCCGCTTCGTTATCGGAATTCTTTCTTTTCCACTATCAGCTTCTAATCTCCCCATCTTACTCGTACTTGGTTGAGAATCAACTTCCTTTCTTCTTCCGTTCTCCTTCATCCTTTCTTATTCTTCTTTCCTTTTTCCCTTGAGATATCCCTGAGCCTTTTTATGCCTTTCTTCATACCGTACTGTTCCTTCGTGAAAACTTCGTCATGGTAGGTTTTGTAACGATTGTAACCCTCGTTACCGTTTTCGCGAGTATATTTCTTCTCATTACTCTTATGGTTATTACTCCTATCATTATTGTTATTGGAATTTCCTGTTCTCCAATTGTTGTTATAACTATTATCCTGCTGCTGATAAGGTCTTCCTTCTCCATACCTTCTGTATCTCGGTTCATATCTTCTGTCTCTGAAGTATGTATTTCTGTCAGGACCTCCTCCATCTCTATTCTGATCATTCCTGACATCAGTCTGGTGTGTCTGATCCACAAAAATCGTGTTGATTTCTCTGTGTTCATTCCTAGAGTTTCGGTATAGGACTAGTACAGTCAAGTTTCCTGAGTAACTCGTCCATCTTCGCAAGATCTGTTATGCCTGCCGATATCAGATACCGTCTCACTTCAACAGGAAGTTGATGAGAGATAGCCTCAATCAATTCTCCTTGGTTTAATGGGGGCTGAAGAAATCTTAAGTGGGCCAATTGTTGAACAAAGTAGTCTGCGTAACGTGTTGGAAGTGCGCTAGAATACTTTCTAGAGTAGACCTCTGCCCTGAGAGAATTTTGGGCTTCCACGGGCCAAAATCTCTTAATTAACGAGCCAGCAAACTCTTCAAAGTCTGAGAAGGTATAGCGGAATACGCGATACCAAGAAAGGGGACCTCCTTCCAAATATCGTTCCACAATCTTCAGTTCCCTTTCCCTCGGAATCTGAGCTTCCGTAAAATAATCAGCCAAATTACGAACAAATTCGATATGTGTGTAATCGTCTTGATTATTAAAACGACGTGGCTTGTCTTCAAAATTACAGATGACCGTAATGTTCCTCGCCTGGGTCATAGGTGTACTTGTCCTAGGTTCTGGTGCCACTCTCTCTGTTTCGAATGTCCTATATCCATACCTTTCTGGTGGTATCGGTTGTAGGAAATCTGTTTGAGTTTGTCTAACATCCTCTTCGGTATTAGTTTTCGATACTCTAATCTCTTTCTCTTATTTCTCCTTCTCCTCTAAGCCTTCTAAGACTTCCTTAATATGCTTCCCAACTACTTGCTTCAGTTCTTCCTTTACCTTATCCAAACTCCCCAAATCGTTAATGTTTAAGCTACGTAAACGTTCTATCAAGTCCTCAATATCGTTAGACTTAACATTACCTATGGCTTTGATATCGTCAACTATTTTATCGATTTTAGTTTTTACTTCGTCTGATTGACGTTCGAGATCCTCATTGAACTGCGATACATCGTCTGCCTGTATTTTCTGTATGGATTCGATACGTTTGCTTACATCTTCTCTTAAGCTAGCTATATACTTATTTATACTTGACTCTGAATCTGTAACCTTTTTCTCCATCTCAGCAAGATAATTATTGTTTACCCTACTCCATTCTTCCTTCCTAGCAACAGCATTAGCTTTAAGTATTTACTCCATGTCAATCTCTAAATCTTCCTTTAAGATTTTATTGTGATCTGTAACCTGTGTTCATAATGATTCTACGTTATTCTTAAGTTCAGCTAGTGTACTTATAGTATGGAGCGAGTCATTGGTAAATTGAGTTCTCAGAGCATCTAAATCGCCTCTATTTGATTCGTTATTCTTTTCGAGTTCTTTCCTAACCTCACTTTGAAAATTATCATTACTGGTTTCTAAACCATCAAATTTAACTTGATGATCAATAGTGCTATTTTGTAATTCGATAACTCGGTTCTTTAGACTAGATGCCTCTGATTTCACTTTTCCCATGTCTGCTCTTATATTAGTAACATCGGAATACACAATCTTCAAATCATCATTAACTTTATTCACATCTGTTTGTATTTGTCCTACTTCATCATGAACATGATCAACATCTGATTGTATTTTTGTAACATTATTGTGCATGTTACCCATGTTTGACTTAATATTGCCAACATCTGCTTTAGTATCTGTAACCTCAGTGTGAATGTTGCCAGTGTCTGTTTTCAAATTGCCAACATCTGCTTTAATTTCAGTAACTTCAGTGTAAATGGCACCTACTCTTTGCTGGACTTCCTTAGATCCTTCCTGAAAATGGGACACTCTAGTTGCCATTGACGTTGCGCTAGTTTGCAAACTGTCAAGCATTCCTCTAACATTTTCAATATCACCCTGTATAGTTTATTTTACACTCTCTGTTATTTACTGGTCATCTTTTGAACAACTTTGTCAATGACCTGGTCCTTTTCCTTCTTTGCCTCCTCTTGTAGCTTGGCAAAGAGATCTGTCACCTCCTGTGTTGACATTGTTACCATTATAACAATAATACACTTAAATGCTATAGGGATGCACAACATAGAGCAACCAATTTCTACATTACTTGGGTATTTTTCTACATAGTGTAAACTTATTCCAGTATCTTACAACTATTCTCCCTCTATTTCATTGTTAATTGCAGCAATCATCCTTACGTGACCTAAATCAACTATACTACCGCATAAATCTTCAATACCATTACTAAACTGATTTAAATGTATTATGACTTGGTAAACACAGACCATCGAACCGGTTAATACAATAAAATAGTTTCAGTTCATAGGTTATTATTCAATAATTCCACCTATGTTTTTCCTATCATAGGATTCTTCAACATCTGACCTTCCTAAAAGCAACTAGTGATCACCATCACTCTAATTAACCTTTCATGGCCTTACGAAAAATATTTCGGTAACCTTGTTGAGATTGTCATTCCAACAGTCTAAATTCTCAACTGTGGTGCCAAAATCTTTAGCCAAACACGTATGGATCGTCATTCTACCTGACTGTACCCGTAATTAACATATAATTGACTTGTCAAAATCCTAGAATGGAGAATGAATCGAAGAATCTCGAAGGTCCCGGCTGAAAACCTGGAAATCCCTCTGACAAGCAATTCTATGATAATCACACAGTCGCAGAGGAAGTGTTATGGACTAACTACACTGGACAAGGATGCTAACTACAATGGGAGCATGATATCCTTACCTAATCTCTGGTCGGAATGGGATAAATGCACCACATACCAAGAGTACCCCCTTTCCATAACACAACCTTACTATAATTGAAATAAATCATGCAAGACCCACTTGTAAAAAGGAATGAAGCTACTTTATTGCCGAAAACACAAGACAATAAATAACAATGAAATAGAAACAGATAATAAAAACTCCCACTCATCCACAACAAATCTAACATCCACACGCTAAAACAGCTGAGCTTAACAGGCCGAAAGTCCCATGTTTACATTGCCTCCCTCAACTGGAGTTTAAATAATGAAATTAAAAATGTTTAAAAATAATTTAAATATATCGAAACCTTTTCCAAAAGTTTCGTTCAAAAAGATCAGCTGGACTACATAAAATGTCCATCAGCTGTTTTCAGATAGCTGCCATTGCTATACACAATCAGCTGTTTCCTTCTCATCCGGGATTCATATATACACATGACTAATCCCTCAATCATCACGCATTCTAGTACAAATACTAATTGACAATGTTCCTGAAAGAACACTATTCCTCCCTTAATGTTTCATAAAATAATTCGGAGAACAACACATCTCTCCAATTCATCGTAAAATCCCCCAAAATATCACACACATAAATCATGTAATACAATCTCCCACTCACCTTGTGTTGCATACAAGTGTTTCTCCATTTAAAATAAAGAACACGTATGATGGAAGCTTAATATTATTATATTAGCATCGCAAAATAAATTATTATTATCAGCGACAACAACAAAGTTAAATAAAATACACGAACAATATTTACAACGGACTTGTTATGCAAGTTTAATGTCTAAACTGTCCCTCCATGTCGAAATAATATAGAAATATTATTATTATACATCTATGCGATAAGCAAACCCGTCAAAGTGTAGGTTAAAACTACCTTCCTTAATATTTAATAAAATATATGGCCATCGCAATTACTTCAATTAATTTAATAGTTTAAAATTCACTCAATACTAACACAGACTATTAATGTCGTAGATTAGGTTTCTGTTTAATCCGGGTTTAGTATGATCATTCGTTTAAGAACACCTCATATGATTATTAATTCAAGATTTTTAATAAAAGTATACTAGAAATTCAGAAACATAAATTAATCCAGCGGATCACCAAGTTGTTCCGCATGCCTCCCTAAAATCGTCTAATCCAACTAACGTATTCTTAGAATAACAATGAGTTACACTTAACTCAACTTCACTTCACTCAAATGCTAGAAATAGCATGATATAACATTACAGCAAAAAGTTAATAAGTTTCTTAACTAATACGGTATGTTTTCTTCGTATGCACACTCTAAAATATTTCATCGCAGCTTTACACTTCGTCAAAGTTATACGGTATGACATCATCGTATACTATTTTACCATTTCACCACTATGCGGAATGAACCTTCGCAATGGTTACAATACATACCTTAATGCGGAATTACCCATCGCATTCCCAATAATAAATTCAAATATGTGTATAATATTGACTTAATTAACTCCAACGGTTAGCGAGTAAAACCCGCATATGACGTCACTACACCCTTTTGGTTTCAAAATTTCATATTTCCATTTCAAATAAAAAGAGAACGCTAACTAATAGCAAACGTTTGATGCATACACGAGCTTTAACATTTAATTTTCTATCCAAAAGGTCCTTATCACTTACCGTGTATCTCCAATGGTTAGCGAGTAAAACCTAAATTTGTGCAATAATACACGATCAACACCGAGCGGTGCAGTGTATCTCTACATACATAAAAATTAAAGTTTGTATGTTATCATCGCAATTTTTACGGAAATTTGAGTTATTTACGCGTTTCAGACTGTTTTATTATGGACGAGCGCGAAAAAAAATTGGGTTTGTCTGTCTGTTTGTTTGTTTGTCTGTCGACAAATTTGTTCCCTTATAACTGGAGAACGGCTGGGTGTATCAATGTAAAATTTGGTACAGATATCCATCAGAGGCACGACACTAATCATTGATGTAACCTTTCACCGTACCTCTCATAAAAGGGGGCCTACCCCCTTTAAAATACATGCTGAAATAGGAGTAGAAGGACGAGACAAAGATCATTTTCAGCACCTCAATGTGAGAGACAAAACTCGGGGGACCTAAACCACATTTTAAGGCCCTAAAACCAACCGTTTTTGAGATATTCCCAGAAAACTAATTTCATTTAATAAACCAATGAACGAATACAAGCCGGTAATTATGGCAACAGATTCTCAGAGTTCCATTTATTGCTGTAAGACGCAATGCAATTCCATTAATTACATTGGTGTGAAAGTTTGCAAATGGCTAGAAAGTTATCACGGAACCAAATTAAGCTGTAACATTCATCAATACGTATAATGCGCTTAAGGGGGTAAAGGGGTACACTAGAATTTTTTCACGCGATTTACACCTACGGGTGTGGTACGGCAGGTCTATTATATACCTCTCCCTATATTATATTATTATTATTAGTATTATATTATGGCGTACAACGAGGAAACAAAGCCCCTCGGTGCCAGAAATAAAACTTTGGTGCCCTAAAGGGTCCTCGAAAACTACATTATAAGGCCCTTAAACCCAACAGTATCTGAAATATTCCCAGAAAACTAATTTAAATTAATTTAATTTAACAAACTAATGAAGGACTGGAAATCGGTAACCATGACAACATTATCTCAAGGGGTGGCATCCAACTCTCCGTCTATTTCTGTAAGAAGCAATGTTACTCCATGTATACCTTGCCACGGTGGGTGAGTGGATAGCGTGTCGGTCTACTAACCCCAAGATTGCAGGTTCACTCCTGGCCTTGGTAAGTGATTTTTGAAAGGCGGCAAAAATACGATTCGCATGTCATACGATGTTGGCATGTCAAAGAACTCATTTGAATTCAGTAGGCCATGTTCATAATGGCAAAATTAATCTCAGGAGTTTCCGCCAACACAAAGTTCCTCATTTCTCTACTAGAAAGCGCTATAGTGTTCAAGGAGCTTATATATCTACCCTCCTTGACTTTCATAGTGATTCAAGGAACAACGAAATTTTGACATGCAAGCTATCCTCTGGGTATCAAATTACGAAGCTTGCACCCGGCATCCGAGGCCATACGATATTATTATTATTATTTGGCTACTCCAATTATTACATTTCTGTGAAAGTTTGCAAATGGCTATAAGGTTACCACGGAACCAACGTAGACTGTATAATTCGTCAATGCAATTAAGGGGGTCAAGGGGTAACCTAGAATATTTTCATGCAATTTCACGTGCGACATATAGTACAGAAGGTCTATTATATCTCCAAACAGCAAAATTATTTTCAAAAATTCCTGAATTGAATCAGCATTTTTTGCGGCTTTTAGGAATTTGGGCCATTTGAGGCTAAAGAACCTGAATTTTCATGCACCACAAGCCTTTAAAATTTATGAAAGAGGTCTTCCTGTGTATCGGGACCTAACACAACGTAGAGGGTCATTTTTTCTGTGAGGTGTATTGCGTTTCGTCTACAAGGCTTTCAATTCTATTTCACGTCCAGAAGTACACGTTAGGTGAATTTAGTTTGAGAGCACATTTTAACTATCTTTTTTTTTGTCGACATACGGGTTCATCGTAAGGATGATTTTGTTTGATACTGTATGGTAGATATACCCATATTTGGATATCTGGGTGATATGTTATAGACAATAGAATTGTCTGTCTGTCTTTCTTTCTGTGTATCTTTATGTACGCCTATAAATCGTGTTCGGATGCTTGGTGCATCGTAAAATTAGGTATCGTAAACATGAGTCAATACACCAATCATTTATAAAACTCCTCACCGTACTTTTCATACAGTAGAAGGGTGGATATAGGGAAAAACTTCTCAAAATACATGCTAAAATAGGCGAAATATAAAAATTATCCTAGAAGGACGATCAAAGCATATGTTGCGCTTCTCAATGTGAGACACAAAATTCGCGAGTCTATAAGGGATCTCCGAAAACAACATTTTAAGGCCCTTAAATTAACAGTGTGTGTGATATTCCCAGAAAACTAACTTCGTTCTGATAAACTTATGAAGGAATGACAAACCGCTAACCATTGCAACAGTAGCTCAATTGATAATGTCTGGTTTTAATATATAACACCGTTCGAAGAACGGGTACTTCTGCTATACTAATATATATAAAAAAATGAGATGGTGTGCGTCTGTCTTTCTGTCTGTCTGTGTGCTACTCAATAACGCAAGAACCACTGGTCCGATTTAAATGAAATTATGCATGGATGTAGCTGATTTACCAGGTTTGCATATAGGATACATTTTATTTCGATATTTTGCACTATTAAAAATGGCGACCATTTTAGTGACGTCACTACACCCTTTAATGAAAACCTCATATTTCCTTATCAAATAAAAAGAGAACGCTAAGAAATAGCAAACATTTGACGGTACATACGAGCTTCACTTTTCGTGTATCTCCAACGGTTAGCGAGTAAAACCCACATTTGTGACGTCACTACACCCTTTGGTTTCAAAATTTCATATTTCCATTTCAAATAAAAAGAGAACGCTAAGAAATAGCAACCTTTTGATGGCATACACGAGCTTTAACATTCAATTTTCTATCCAAAGGGTCCTTATCACTTTTCGTGTATCTCCAACGGTTAGCGAGTAAAACCTAAATTTTTGCAATAAAACACGGTCAACACCAAGCGGTGCAGTATATCTCTACATATATAAAAATGAAAGGTTTTTTTTCTGAATTTCTACGGAAATTTGAGTTATTTACGCGTTTCATACTGTTTTATGACGGATGCGCGCGAAAATATTTTTTGTCTGTCTGTCTGTTTGTTTGTCTGTGGGCAACTTTGTTGCCTTATAACTCGAGAACGGCTGGGTGTATCAACGTAAAATTTGGTACAGATATCCATCAGAGGCACGACACTAATCATTGATGTAACTCTTCTCTGTACCTCTCATAAAAGGGGACATACCCCCTTAAAATACATGCTGAAATAGGAGTAGAAGGACGAGACAAAGCTCATTTTCATCCCCTCGGTGTGAGAGACAAAAGTCGGGGGCCCTAAAACCACATTTTAAGGTCCTAAGTCCAACCGTTTTTGAGATATTCCCAGAAAACTAATTTCATTTAATAAACTAATGAAAATACAGGGACATCGTGGGAGATTACCCAGCGCATAGGAGGACAAACAGAAATGGGGAAAGGCTCATAAGACTCTGCAGAGCATTCCAGTTTAGAATAATGTCAACAAATTTCAGGAAACTCCCAAGAAAAGCGAAAACCTGGGTATCCCCAAATCCAAATTTAGGGGAATTCCAACTGGACCATGTAGCGATATCAAGGAAAAACGCAAAAGAGGTAATGAATGTCAAGGTGATTAGAAACGGTGACTTCGATTCAGACCACTACCTTTCCAAAGCCAAAATCCGCTTCCTTCCGCTACGACAAAAGAGAGACCCACCTAGAATAACCAAATATAACATGAGCAAATTGAATATTTCCCACGACATTGTTAAGAACTTTAGGGAAGAAATCCGCAGCACCAAAAAGGAAAGTTGGCAACAACTCTGTACAGGAATCAATGACGCCGCAAAGAAGACACTGGGGTTGACAAAGAGGAAAGAGAAATCTGGTGGAACGAACACTGCGATGTAGCTCTCAGTAAGAGGTCTGAGGAATGGAGAAGATGGAAATCTTCTGGAAAAAGGGAACACTTCGAACAATTCAGACAACAGAGGAAAGAAACATCCAGAATTTTCCGTAGGACCAAGCGATCTTTTGAAGCAGCACAGTTAGAAAATCTTCAGAGCAACTTCGTTAAACACAACTCCAGAGACTTTTACCAGACATTCAAAAACAAACTTAAGGGTTACCAAGCCCTAAGTATGAGTTTTAGAAATGAGCAGGGAAAAATTGGGCTGAACAACCATGAAAACTGCGAAATACTAGCTGGATACTTTCAAGATCTTTTGAACTGTCCAACCCCCACTTCTAGATTAGAAATAGCAGACTCACCAGAAAACTCAAAAGAGGATGCACCACCAACAAAAGAAGAGATCAGGGATGTCATCAAGTACCTAAAGAACAACAAAGCAAGTGGATAAGTTTCGATAACAGCAGAAATGATTAAATGGGCTGAGCCAGAAATTCTAGACGACCTTCACAGAATCCTTGGTGCAGTCTGGGAAACCGAGAAAATTCCAGAAGAATGGAAAACAGCGCTGATCCATCCGCTCCACAAGAAAGGGGATAAGCAAAACGTGAACAACTACAGAGGTGTGTCCCTCCTTTCAATTGCTTATAAAATTCTCTCCAAGATTCTTCTAAACAGAATAGAAGATACGCTGGACAAACAGGAAGGAAGGAAGGAAGATTGTAGTTTTACGTGACTGTGAATCTTGTGATTATGAGCCACGGGACCTCCTTTTTACGTGGAATCCGAACCACAGGACATGGCATTTCACTTCGAAAATCTCACATGCATTGACCGGGAATCGAACCCGGACCGCCTTGGTGAGAGGCATACAGCTAGACCGCTGAGCCACCACGCCCCCGCTGGACAAACAACTAGGCGAGTACCAAGGAGGGTTTAGGAAAGGACGCTCCTGTGTTGAGCAGATCTTCAACTTGAAATCAATAATCCGTCACAGACTGCTGAGTAATAAGAAAATTGTGGTATCCTTCATAGACTTTAAAAAGGCATTGGATTCAGTGGACAGAGAGACCTTAGACAGGATCCTAAGGGAATTTGGAATCAAAACCAAACTAGCAAATATAGTCAAAGAGACCCTAACAAACACAACTTCCAGGGTGAAGTTCATGGGAGAGCTTTCTCGGCCGTTCGAAATTAAGACAGGAGTCAGGCAAGGGGATGGCCTATCACCAATCCTTTTCAACTGTGTCCTAGAGAAGGTTGTGAGAATTTGGAACTCGGAATTGGAGAGTCGAGGAATAAACCCAATCTGCCTCGGGAGGAAGTCGGTAGGAATTAAAGTCAACTGCCTGGCGTTTGCAGATGATTTTGCAGTACTATCGGAAACCACGGAAGAAGCAGTCATACAAATCAACCTCTTGGAAAAGATCGCTAGCCAAACAGGACTAAGGATATCAGTTGAAAAGACAAAATTTATGACAAATGACAAACATGGACCAAAGTTCCTTGACACGGAGATAGGACGGATTGAAAGGGTAAAAAAGTTCAAGTACCTAGGAGAGACTATACAGGAGAATGGGTTAGAAAAAGCAGCTGTTGGAGATCGAATTATAAAAATGGAAAGAGCGTATGGATTAACAAAAAATATCTACAACAAAAAGTGCATCTCCTGGAATGCCAAAATAAGGCATTATAACACTGTCGTAAAAACAGAGTGCCTCTTTGCCAGTGAATGTCTCTCGATGAACTATAGCCTCGAAAAGCTAGAAGTCATGGAAAGGAGAATTCTTAGAAAAATCATGGTTGCAGTTCAGACTGAAGATGGATGGAGACTGAGAAGCAACGGAGAAGTCTACCAGAACGTGGAAAGAATCTCCGCGTCTATGCGGAAGAGAAGGCTGACATTCCTCGGACATCTCTATAGAATGAACGACCATAGATTAACTAAACAAATATTCGACTATCTCGGGAAGAAAAAGACCACCACAACATGGATTAAGGAAGTTAGGAAAGATTTAGAAAAGTTAAACATCACAGAATCTCAAATGCTAGAAAGAAATGTATTTAAGAGCAAAGTGAACAATCTGGAAGGGTTTCAAGATGAAGGAAGACCTAAGAGAAGTGGACGAACTTGGACAGAAGACCAAAGAAAAATGCCAGTGAACGCATGAAGGAATATTGGAGACAGAGGAAACTCCAGGCAAAGAATAAGAAAAAGAAATAAAGTTGTTGCGTGATCCTAAGTGGTCAATTCGCTTGAAAAAAAAAACTAATGAACGAATTCAAGCCGATAACCATGGCAACAGATTCTCAGAGGTCCATCTATTGCTCTAAGACGCAATGCAATTCCATTAATTACATTAGTGTGAATGTTTGCAAACGGCTAGATGGTTATTACGGAACCAAATTAAGCTGCAAATTTCATCAATACATAAAATGCGCTTAAGGAGGTCAAGGGGTAGTCGAGATTTTTTTCAGGCGATTTACACTTGCGGGTGTGGTACGGCAGGCCTATTTTATTCCTATCCCTATATTATATTATTATTATTAGTATTATATTATGGCGTACAACGACGAGACAAAGCCCCTCGGTGCCAGAAACAAAACTCGAGGGTCCTCGAAAACTACATTATAAGGCTCTAAAACCAACAGTTTCTGAAATATTCCCAGAAAACTAATTTAATTTAATTTAACAAACTAATGAAGGAATGCAAATCGGTAACCATGAAAACATCATCTCAAGGGGTGGCATCCAACTCCCCATCTATTTCAGTAAGAAGCAATTTATTACATTTATTACATTTATTACATTTATTACATTTCTGTGAAAGTTTGCAAATATAAAGTTATCACGAAACCAACGTAGACTGTATAATTCATCAATGTAATTAAAGGGGTCAAGGGGTAACCTAGAATTTTTTCATGCATTTCACGTGCGACATATAGTACAGAAGTTCTAATATATCTCCAAACAGCAACATTATTTTCAAAAATTCCTGAATTGAATCAGCATTCTTTGCGGCTTTTAGGAATTTGGGCCATTTGAGACTACAGAACCTGAATTTTCATGCACCACAAGCTTTTATAATTTATGATAGAAGTCTTCCTGTGTATGGGGACCTAACACAGCGTAGAGGGTCAGTTTTTATGTGACGTGTATTGCGTTTCATCTACAAGGCTTTCAATTCTATTTCATGTCAGGAAGTACACGTTAGGTGAATTTAGTTTGAGAGCACATTTCAACTAATCTTTTTTCTTTTCTTTTTGTCGACATACGGGTTCATCATAAGGATGATTTTGTTTGATACTGTGTGGTAGATATACCCATATTTTATAGGGAAAAACTTCTTAAAATAGATGCTAAAATAGGCGAAATATAAAAATTATCCTAGGAAGACGACCTAAGCATATGTTGCACTTCTCAATGTGAGACACAAAATTCGCCAGTCTATAAAGGGTCTCCGAAAACCACATTTTAAGGCCCTTAAATTAACAGTGTGTGTGATATTCCCAGAAAACTAACTTCGTTCTGATGAACTTATAAAGGAATGACAAACCGCTAACCATTGCAACAGTAGCTCAATTGATAATGTCTGGTGTGAACACCGAACACCGTTCGAAGAACGGGTACTTCTGCTAGTATTTAATAAAAATACGAACATATCGTTCAATACTGACGTAAATTCAACAATGCCATAAAGCCAAGACTACAATTGTCTCTGATGTTACAACATGCTCTATGAAATTTGTTGTCATACAAATGTTCCACGTATCTGAGTTCGAAATTGGATCAAGACGTCTATAACAAGATGTTCACTAAGGAACATATAGCCTACTTTCTCCTAAATGCATGGGTATTGTTATAACTCTTTGTCCTTTTCAAGGAGTATAATTGAATGTTGGTTGTAGTAGCTTGTTGAAATACAACGTGCTATAGGGATATTAAACATGAATATGAGGCGCCCTTTCCTAGTGCTACCTCTGTAAAAAAAATCATTCAATTCGGTTTCACCGTGTTTGAATTGATATGGGGAATGGATTTGCACACATACATGGCCGTTATTTGCAAACTACTGGGCTGATGACCTCGTAGTCAGTCATAAGATGCTTTCCACAAAACAGCATGTTGTTGCAAAATCTGGTAGAGATCAAAATATTAGGATGGTCGTAATTTGATTTAAGCTTTTAAAATTTGGGTGGCCGTCATTCCGTTTCCGTCAAAATGGCGGCGATATAAAACATGACACTGAGGTGCCCTTTGTTGGTGCTCCCTCTGTACCGAATTTCCTTCAATTCGGTTTCAGCGTGTTTGAATTGATAGGGGGATTCGATTTGCACACATTCTTGGCCACCATCTGCAAACTATTGGGCTGATGATCTTGCAGTTTGGTCAGAATATGCTTCCCACATAAAGATATGTTGTTGTAAAATTTGGTAGAGACTAGATTATTAGGTTGGTCGTAATTACATTTTAGCTTTTAACATTTAGGTGGCCGCGATTACATTTCCTTCAAGATGGCGGTGATATAAAACATGACATTCAGGTGCCCTTTGCTAGTGCTACCTCTGTACCAAATTTCGTTCCATTCGGTTTCACCGTGTTCGAATTAATAGGGGGAATCGATTTTCACACAAAGATGGCCGCCATCCCCAAAATATTAGGCTAATGACCTATTAGTTTGGTCAAAGTATGCTCCCTCCATAAAGGTATGTTGATGCAAAATTTGGTAGAGATCGGATGATTAGGTTAATCGTAATTTGATTTAAGCATTGAACATTTGTGTGGCCGCCATTACGTTTCCGTCAAGATGGCTGCGATATAAAACATGACACTGAGGCGCCCTTTGCTAGTGCTACCTCTGTACCAAATTTCGTTCCATTCGGTTTCACCGTGTTCGAATTAATTGGGGGAATCGATTTTGACACAAAGATGGCCGCCATCCTCAAACTATTAGGCTGATGACCTATTAATTTAGTCAAAGGATGCTCCCCCCCCCCCCCATAAAAGTATGTTGTTGCAAAATCTGGTAGAGAACGGATGATTAGGTTAGTCGTAATTTGATTTAAGCTTTGAACATTTGTGTGGCCGCCATTACGTTTCCGTCAAGATGGCGGCGATATAAAACATGACACTGAGGTGTCCTTTACTAGTGCTACCTTTGTACCAAATTTCGTTCAATTCGGGTTCACCGTGTTCGAATTGAATGGGGGGGACAGACATTGAGAGTACACACACTCTCACACACACAGACAGACACACTTTTTTTCGCCATGTGTTGATCTCATAAGTCTACTTTCATTTTTTGCAAAAATCGAAAGTAGGCTAAAAATCATCGATCAATAAAAATAATTAAATCTTCCAAAAGATTTATGTTTCCTCAAAGATTGGTCACGATAGATCAATGCTATCTCAAAATAAAATAATTGTCAGCTGAAACTGATTATCAACTCAATATCAAAGTCACTGTATCTTAAATACACTTGGCAAGTCGATGTAATCATCCTAAATGTTCATGCCAAAACCATAAAATGACGAAGAGATTATCACACAATCTCAATTAAATGTATTAATAAATCGTCGGTCGCTTCCCCTAAAATATCTTCTCGTAGAAAAATACCCAAGGCTAATCCTCTACAAACGAATAATAATAACGTTGAAGACGAAAACCTGAATATAATTCCACTATTTAAATCAAGGAAAAGATTTAAATAAAATTCAAAGAAATTCCAAACCTGGAAGTAAATGCCATAAGACTATCTTGTAGATTAAATTAATGCCAAAAGAATTGAACGTTGGAATCGAAAACGAAAATATCCAACGCTAAAGTTTACTGAAAAATACCACAACTAATCGAAGACAAAAGGCAATACTACAGTAGAAAATTGGTGCTCAACATGTATCAATCTACTCCAAACTACGAGAAGCAGTGCTTTCGCTGTACCTTTGAAGTTCTCGATGAATTGTAGCGAAGAGAAACTACCCAGATGAATTGGTAATTCGGTTCCAACCCAGGATCGAACTGTATTTCCCCACGATCCACAAACAGCCATCTCGGACATCGAACTCGCGTTCCTCCATGAGCACTTCCTGTCGTAGATTGGACTCGAACTGTTGCTCTCCCGTTCGTTTGGACTGCCATCGTCTACCGTCAGAAAGCGTCTTCTAAAACCTTCTTCCGATAACTCTTGAAAACTTCCATATAGAATGAGCAGTACCGTTGAATAATGTTCGTAATTATTGTAGACCATATATTGCTTCGAAGATGTGATGAAGTCAATAGGTCTCCCAATGTCGTGATGTAGTTTGGACATAATTTTACAAATTTCTAATTTCATATCGATGGTTGCTCCGTGAAGTCCCTATGCTTCCATCTCGTGTACCCCTGCGCATAATTTACTCAAACATAACAGCCAACATCTTAACGGTGAACTGTCTTGTTATAAAATATTGAATAAATATCATCGTAAATATCTGTGGAATCGATATCTCGCTGTATTAAAATTGCAGCCTCACTCATCTTATAATGCACGGGGCTTTGCGAATGTTAATACACTACTGCTTCAAATGTTCGGTCTGACCCGGCACGGACTTGACTTGAATACAGGGTCTTTCATATAAAGTAAGAACGCCAAGCGGCGGGTTTGTTATCCGCTAGTGTGGTGGCCTTGACCGAGCTTGTAGCGAGCCGTGGCCCCCTGCTCTAAGCGTGTGTACAATCCTCTATGAAATATTACCTTATAAAAGTTGCTGGAAGTGTCGTCCTTCCTGGGTTATACAGGCATTGTATCTGGTAACCACATTTTGGCTGACGCGAGTGAGTCATGCCACTGTATTTTTTCTGATTTTTTATTTTGTGTTTTTATTGAGCACTGAACCAGTAGTGTCAAAGTTATTTACAATTACGTGAATCTGTGCTAGTGATGGTGGCACTCCATCAGGAAATTACTGAACAAATGCATCACGTACCCGCCGAGCCGAATCGTAATTAAAATAAATTTTACATACAAAAATACGATGTTGCAATGATAACTGTCTCAACATGTTAGCAGCTGTGGTTCAGACTGGTGACTGACAACACCTGCACGCTTATTGCAAGGTAAAGTTTGTACTATGCGCGCGCTTTCAATACTTCAGCAGGGGGCCGTGGTGCGTCACAAGCTCGGCCAAGACGGCTTCAGCAGCGAATGACAAAACCGCCGCTCGCCGTTCTTACTTTATATGAAAGACCCTGTATACTGCGCAGCGTGCACGTTGTTCCGGCTACGAGATAAACACTTTTCTCCTATCACTCAGCTAACGTTCATAAAACTGTCGAATCTCGAAATTGGGATACCGCAGATCCCTTATAAATGCTTGCATGACACACTCGCACTATAAACTTGCTTATAAAAGCTTTATATTAAAGCTGGCTATTCATTATCGCACACACAAGCAATTTATAAAATACTGTATTTAACACTGGCTTCCTCTAAACAAGAAGTGCGGGCTTGCCATGCTATTGGCACTCGATTGCTAGTTCGGCTGAAGTGCGGGCTTCCTTAACCTTGAAACTCCTCACCCCTTGCTCTGCGGTTGACACTCGCCAAATCGCCAAACAGTAATGAACCCAGTTTCCAGTCCTCGCTCTCCCATCTGACTGAATTTCCGCCATTTTCCAAGAGGGGGTTAAGATTGCGCGGGCTCCTTACAATGCTTATTACTTCATTCTGGAGTATTTAATCACTGTAATAAAAAATTTCCATGGTTAATATTTAAATATAACAACTTTTCAGAAGATAATATCCTCTTCAATCGGTTGAAAATGGAATAGATAACTGGCTTACTTATGATCCCAGGGTCTTCTATCAGAGAAGTCTTCCCTGATTGGCTATCAGTACTCAGACATGTAGTTCGTGAATACCGTATTTATCCCAATATAGGCGCAGTAACGCGTCTTCCCCAAGGTACACTATCCTTGTCAAGGGCGACCCATAATGCAACTAAGCTAAAAACTTTTTTTATGTCACAAATCCAGCCCTTCCAATCTCATGCATGTTCACCAACACAAACATGATTCTGGCCTCAAAATCATCCTAAAATAAAATAAGCCGAAATCGGGCTCAGTACCTCGAGTGTTTACATTAAATAAGAACACAGCTAAAGTAGTAAGATTTAATAAATCATATTTGTTTTCAGCAAATATGATATAATGAATATTTTCATACCAAGGAACGAAAACTTGAAGATGATTTATTGTAGGAATATCTTTAATGGGGCCTCCAAACCTTGAAGTAAACCGTATGCGATATACATTCCACATAGCCACATGGCCGACAGTACGTCGTGGTACCAATCTCCGCCACTGCGCGCACTCATTGTTTCCGTCCCATTTCCGTCCCTTTTCCAAAATTACTCCCTCAAAATTATCCAGCAACCGAGTGGAAAAATGTTACACATCAAAAACAATGTCCTTCAATGTTACTAACATGACAATTAATGAATCTTAAAAACAAAATAATAAGCAAAAGGTACATTTATGACGTAACTATTAAAGTTGGAGATTTGAAACTTAACACACGTATAGAAGACTCCAAGGCTTAAAATGCAAACTAGAATCATGGTTCTAGTTCTTGAAATTATTATTTTGTGAAATTTTCTTTGAAAAGTTTATAAAAACGTATTTTCTCTTTAAACAATGTTTCTTTTTATTCAAGGTACACAAATACTACGGATATACTTCTAGTTCGGATTAATGTACATGTCCGTGTATAGATAATGTTCCTTTTAACTGATCCTTACAAAATTAGAGACGCTAGGGTTATTTAACATTCCAGTAAATCTTCCCATATTCTTAAATGGTCCACGTCATAGCCCAGTATCTAGTATGCTTGGTATGTTATTTAAGACCAAGGCTGCCTCGTAATATAATCCTAGATCCAATTTCAAATGTACAGCCATCACAATAACACAGGTTATAAAATTCTACACATACACACACAAATACGTGAGGCTACATTACCGCAACGTCTCAAAGCCCCTAAATAACCCAATAACATCCCTTAAAAGCCGTTGGACTGAGCCACAATCATATCCGTAGTCAAAATCTTTACTAACTGTGCCACTATGGCCTACTAATAGAAACGATCGCTGCAAACCGTATAATATCTCGGTGTTTCATTTAAACGTACGAAGTGTAATTGTTGTTGTATTTGTTGATTTTGCTAAGAATACGTGTAGACGACGCTCTAATTTTTAACCCAAAATCTATATAAGATGGAGATACAGTCCAAAACTACATACAGTACATTCCGATCATCACAATAACATCCAACAAATGTGAAGAAAGTTGGCCGTAAATAAGATAAAGCAGAGATACTCACTTGGGTCCCTCTAGTCGGTCACCGTCCATACTCCTCTGCCATACGACACCAAAACCTCCAACATCCATGGTGCCCTTAATAGCCACAAGAATCACTGCTCCCAGCATAATAAACGCCTGTACGACATCTGTACCCACCACTCCTTTCAATCCACCCTGAAATAAATTATTCATCAACAGATCATGTGCTGAATTTAGGAAGCTTTACACTACAATTTATGAAAATGAAAATCCATAGCCTTTTTTCAGTTGACCGACCAGGTCAGGGTATGGAATGCATGAAGCCCCATCTAGCGGCGAGGATATGAACTATGCCGGCTGCCGAAGCCTGTCACACTCCCCTGGGGCAATGATTAAATGAATGACAGATGAAATGAAATGATAGTGGAGAGTGTTGCTGGAATTACATTTGTGACAGGGAAAACCAGAATACCCGGAGAAAAACCTGCCTGCCTCCGCTTTTTCCAGCTCAAATCTCACATGGAGTGACCGGGATTTGAACCATGGACCCAGCGGTGAGAGGTCAACGTGCTGCCGCCTAAGTCAACAATTATTAATATTAATAAATGTAATATTTCTCAGTCAGTAAACAAGATTGTACGCAATTGTATTGGGCATTTCCATAATCATGAAAAACCTTTACATGATATTAATAAATGCACTTGGATGACAGTTTCGTTGAGCTATTATCATCAGATCCTTATAATGAGTTATTGGTTTTACGTGCCTTTTACCTAGTGCGGCTTTTAGAGACGCCGGATGGAATTTTACCCTGAAGGGGATATTTAACGTGGCATTAAATTAACTGACATGGATCCCTCGCACCCTCAAATGCCAGCTGACTACGCCAGGATTCGATCCTGCATCCTGGAACACAGCAGGTGAGAACGCTACCTCTGAGCCACGCAGCCTGCATTAGATCCTTTGCACTTACGCTATTAAATCTATGTCTAAATGTATGACTGATGGTATTTACAATACGTAGTACACTTACTAAGTTGCAACAGCTATTAAATTAGTGCAACTGGTCAAGATTTGTTAGTAATATGTGATTTGATTTCTTTAAGATATTGCTAGTGATGTTTGATCATCTCCCCTAATGACTCACTGAACTTGCAAAATGAACACTTGGAAGTAGTATCAGACTTCAAAAATCTTGGGGTTACTCTACAAACAACATTGACGTCCTTCAACATTCATATCAAAGATAGACCAACAGCAGCAATAAAAGCAATTTGTAACATTCAACGGCCCCAAAAACTCTCAGTACAAACGGCTTTGACATTATTTAAAACGGCCCTAGCACCAATCGCAACCTACGGAGTTCACATAATCTGGGACAAACGAAAAGTAAATGACATCATAATACTAGAATCTTGGGTATCGGGAAGACGGCGTTGTCAAGACTGACGTATACCTTAACGAGAGAAACTTTCTTCATAGAAGACATCAGAATGCAGATACTACTGCCAAACACCTTGGTCTACGACAGTGCACACTAAATACTCAAAGGAAAAAAAAACAACGCTATATGGAACGACTTCTATCTAACTGACGCCATGGTGACGGAAGAATGGAAACAGGCGAATTATGACCTCTGACACGATACGCAACACATGGTATTCACCACAAGTTCTGTCAAAACAAGAGATTCCACCAGCCGGATGAGTACTGTCTATGTGAACTTTGCAGTAAGTAGTGTGACAGATATCATGTAAAGCATTGAAGAGAAAGACAATAATGTCACTAACACAACTGGCATTATAGTAATGTACTCAGTTTTCTGTATGTGTGTATTTACAGTAATAATAGCTGTGATTGCTATTAAATGAGGCTGGAGTGGATTGTAAACTTAACCTGATTGAGCGAAGTGTGCAGCTCCTCTCACCACTCACCTGACCATTCAATAGCCTAAGTTTAAAGAAACTGATGATGGTCACTTGACGATCGATAATGTTCATCCAGGTGTATTTGTCAATATCTTGTAATTTTTTCAGGATTATGGAAATACCCATTACAATTGGGTACAATTGTGTTGATCGACTGAAAAAATATTAAGTACTACCTATTTTACCCGGCGTTACCCGGGAGGTCTATTTACATGTTATAGAAAGATACATACTAATATATTACGCAAAGTATATTCACTTTGCCCCTAAGTGTGTTTAAAACATAGTTCTCCTGGGCTCTGAAGTTAATCAAGTGCAATATTAACTCACTGTAAATCTAGGCGAAGAGTGCTGTGGAGTACAATAACGAAGTAGAGAATGCATCAATAACAAAAAAAGGGCAGTATATGCACATTTCTCAAGGACCAAGTCTCACAATTACAGTACTTTCCTGATAGTCTTCATTTTTGTTGTAATGGGTGTAATTTAGATGTCTAGTTCACATAGTTCTCTTTCATTTTTAAATTGTCGCATCTACCTTTTTGAAAGGAAACAATATTTAAATTATTCAATGTTTGGAATATAAAGTCATTATTCTGGAGTCAAATATACTTACGACTTTTAACTCCGCACAAATGGTGTGATTAAAGAGAAATAGCTTATTCATATACATAAGCCAGTGTGTAGGCTACTATAGCTGCATGTTAGGGAATAGTATTGCTGTATTTACATGCCTATTATCTCATACTGGGCGTATTTGGTAGCATGCTGGGCTTCAATGCCCAAGGTCGCGGGTTCAAACCCAGTCGAAGTCATCGGATTTTTGAAGGGCGTTAAAATCTCTCAGTATACATTCCTTCCGAGGGAAAGTAAAGCCGGTTGGCCCATGTCATAGATTTATGTGATGTAAAAGAACCTTCCACTTACTACACTCATATGAAGGTAAAATTTGTAGGTTAAATTTGATTAACGCTATTATGTTGCAACGTTCACAGTCAGGTCCTGGTTACGGTGGTATCTATTAGCCAAGTTTGCAGCTAGGTGTGGTTGACGGTAGCATTTGGTAGCAAAAGTAGGAACTACTTAAAACTGACTGTCTGCAGTCCTTACCTGAATTACAGATAACACACAATTACACCGGTTATCAGGCAGATTCTACACACATCCAAAGTACACGGGGCTCCATGACCGCGTTGTCGCAGCCCCTAAACAGAGGAACCAACCTACCTATCTCATCTAGTTAAAGTAAATACAGCAACGTATAATCCCAGTATAATGTCAAATAAGATGCATTTATTCAGAACACATTGGGCTTCTTTAGCCCCTTACGTATTTCGTAAGATAAGAAATTTATCCTCCAAACCCATACCGTAATGATCTCTAAAATGCTATAGCGGAGATCAAGGTGTTTAGAATTAGTGATAACTACACCATTATACAATATCATTCGTCAGTAAGCACTAAAATGGCTAATACATAGGAAAAATATGTGTGAACTAACAAAAACTGTAACCTGACAAGGGGTTTGTGGGGATTATTGGGGCCGCTTTCGGTGTTCACACACACAGGAATAGTAATTGAAATGAATCTTGTATCTAACTTGTCACATTTACCATTATCTTACCTCGTTGCACTACCGCATATGTGGAACATTTTTAGCCTTCACTTTTATATAACCCATTTCTTTAATTACCACATTCATTTAATATAACCATCATTTCATTTTTGGCCTATTTTCATTTATGATAAAATAGGCTCATGAGATCACATTTTGTCCGTGTGTCTGTCTGTGTGTGCGTGTGTGATGGTGTGTGTCCACACCCTCCATAATAACTTCTAAACGGCTGGAGCGATTTCAATGAAACTCGGTCAGTTCATAGCACTATTCTGAAAGACCCGGACCGTGCTATTAAAATTTTTTTACGTCTCACCAATCTGACATGGCGGCTGTGCGAAATATTTCACCAGCAATCAATATCTTTGAAACTACTACCGATATCACCCTGGAATAGTTTACGGTGATCAAGGAAACTACTAGAAGTTCACCTATGTGACTTTTGAAATACTGGTAACTACAAAACCAACATGGCGGCCAAGCGAATTTGCGACTTTAAATAGACGTTTCTCGTGATTTAACCAACCAAACGCAATAAAACTTGGTACAGTATATGTTTATACACATTGTAAGGCACCGACATCTAACTTCGTTCAATTGTTCACATAACCTCAAGATGGCGGCTGTGCGAAATATTTCACCGGCATTCTATCTCTCTGAAACTATTAGCGGTATCACCCTGAAATGTTGAACAGAGATAAAGGGCACTACTGGAAGTTCATCTATAAGCCTTTCAAAAATCGGTTTACTACAAAACGAATTTGGCGACCAAGCGAATTTGAAAATTTTAAATATACCTCTCTCGCGATTTAATGATCTAACCGCAATGAAACTTGGTACAGGAAATGTTTATATACATTGCAATTCACTGGTATCTAATTTAGTTCAATTTTTGAATAACCTCAAGATGGCGGCTGTGCGAATTTAAAAATTACCTTAAGTTTTTATTGTGTCGTAATCATGCGATCGAAGTGAAAGTTTGAATAATGAACCTACGCAATAATTTTCCTTTTATTGTGCATGACTCTATGGCTATACCTATAACAATCCAACATGGCGACCATCCGAAATATTTAGATGGATCTCAATATCTACGAATCTATTACAGCAATCAAACTGAATATTTTAATGTTCATAGGGGCTATGAACATAAGTTCACCTATGGGACTTTCAATAACCTGGTGATCACAAATCCAACATGGTGGCGACGCGAAATATAAATATACACAGGGTCGTTTCTCGCAATTTAACCATCCGAGTGCAGTGACACTTGGTACAGTATATCCTTATATAAATGTTAATCCACAGGCATCTAATTTTTTCAATTGTTTCCAAAACCACAAGATGGCAGTTGTGCGAAATTTTAAAATCTCGTTTTTACTTCTTGTGTCCTAATCATGCGATTGAAGTTTGTATACTACACGTACACAATAATCTTCATGTAACAGTATATAACTCTAAGACCTACATATATAAAAATTCAACATGGCGACCATCCGCAATATTTAGTCGGTTCTCAATATCTACGAATTTTTAGAGCAATCAAACTGATTTTTTTATGTTGATAGTGGCAATTAACATAAGTAGGTTATATGAAAATAGGCTGTATAGTTCTTCACGGAACTACTTGTTTATTTATATTTTTCAACAACCCAATCATGAAAACAATATACCTTCGTAAAAGGAACATAAGTCGCCCTGCCATTAGCAAGGCCATCTCCAGCCGGATCACAGAGACAACCAAACTGGCACAATGCACACACTCCCTGCAAGCGCCATAGCACGAGGTGACCATGATACAAACTAAAAGTAACATTAACCTCTAAATTAAACAGTGACAAAACGAACTAGATAATGTATCGTATTCTTATGCAAACCTATTGTGGGATGAACACAATTTATTTTGAGAGCCAAGATCAGGTTCATGTACAAAGATCAGAACTCGTTTGTCAACCAACAAGCTGTACTCATGGCAAACGCTGGCCTTAGCCAACACTAATGCCTTTGGATGGTATCTGCCTATGGCAGTTCCTGCTGTCAAATTGTGTTACTACTGCCACACCTGGCCTGGTGGCAAACTGTGTTACTACCGCCTCGCTAAACCCCCTTGGAGTTGAGTTGGCTACTGTTGAAAACAATTCGGAAATCACATACTTCGGTTGTAATTCGTTGTTGCTGGCCTGATTGAGTCCATTAGCGTAAGTGGAGCGTTTTTCGTGGTTGTTTGATTGGCTGGTTGGTTGCTTGGTTTTCGGGTTGGTTGGTTTGTTGGTATGCAGCATTGCAGCGTTCGTGGCGTCATTGATTCACATGGAAATAATATATGTACAACACTATTTACACTTGACTGGTATATTAGGGAGTCTTTGGGGTCACCACGATGGTAATTTCACTGCAACTATGCTTACATGGGTATCATGGCTGCTTTAAACTGCCTGCCCATTAAACGATTAGCTTGCCACGGTGGGTGAGTGGATAGCGTGTCGGTCTACTAACCCCATGATTGCAGGTTCACCCCTGACCGTGGTAAGTGATTTTTGAAAGGCGGCAAAAATACGATACGCATGTCATACGATGTTGACATGTCAAAGAACCCATTTGAATTAAGTAGGCCGAGTTCATAATGGCAAAATTAATCTCGGGAGTTTCCGCCAGCACAAACTTCCTCATTTCTCTACTAGAAAGCGCTATTGTGTTCAAGGAGATTAGATATCTAACATCTAACCTCCTTGACTTTCATAGTCAAGGAACTACGAAATTCGACATGCAAGCTACCCTCTGGGTGTCAAATAGCAAAGCTTGCACCAGGCACCCGAGGCCATACGATATTATTATTATTAAACGATTACAGTATTGGTTTATGCGTACAGCCTCGTTTCAAAATATATACGCTAAGAGCAGCACCAACCCACTGTGATCGTCGCTTTTTGAAGTCACTGTTACAGATATTTGATTTGTATTGATGTTAATGGTGAAGTTGTCTTTTGTATTTTATGATGGCGTACTGCTGTGTGCGCTTTTGTAAATCAGAACAAGGCAAGTTTGAATGCCGAGGAATCTCATTTCATGAGTTACCATCGGACAATTCACTTGACTTATAAATACACTCACAAATACTGACAAAACAATAAGACGGGTTATCATACAAGTTCAACACACAGCCAAGTAGACGGGGCTACATGAGCACGATGTTGCAAAGCCCCTAAATTAATCAACATCCCATTCTTCGGCGGCCGGAGGCATTTCTTTTCCCTGTCTTTTATTGCCCTTATTCTTTTCTTTTCATCTCGTCTAGTATGTAAGTTAGATTTAAATTAGTTGGAAGTAGTTGTATTTTAATTATCATCCGTACCGTATAATTACGGGCAAGTGAGGTAGACATTTCGCCCCTAGAAAACAATCACCTCCATCACCATGTACGTATCGCTTTTCTATAGATTGAAAATTTGCCCGTAAGTATGTGTCTGAATTAATATCATATTCTTTATGCTGATTGAATAACAAAAGTACTAACTTAGTGCCATGTTTCGCGTTTTTTCAATCTCGATATTGAGCTTCCAAAGTTAAATACACTTATTTTGTATTTTTCGCTTTCTTTTATACTGAAAATTTGCCCGTAAGTATGTGTCTGAATTATTATCATATACATTATGCTGATTGAATAACCAAAGAACTAACTTAGTGCCAGGTTTTCGCGTTTTTTTCAATCTCGATATTAAGCCTCCAAAGTTAAAGACCCTTCGTTTCAGGTATCTTCCCCTTAAAGAGCCGCGGTAGTTTGGGGCTGAACCTAACGGTGAATTAATATCCAGTATATCCTGTACGCGTCTGAGTGTTGAGTGGGAAAGCAGTTTAAAGCAGCCAGGATGTTGCGATCCAGCTGGCAGTGAAAATGCCGCGCCGATCACAGTCGGTTGGTACTGCAACCTATCTAGTGTTGAATGGACAGGCAGTTTAAAGCAGCTTGGAGGGGTGTGATCTAACTGGCAGTGGGTGTAGCATGGCCTCTTACCGAGATATATAGAAGCATGGTGGTCCCGTCTTGAGCTATTGTTGCCATGGAGATGCCAGCCTTGCCATTACTTTATCAGTTTATTTTCTGACTTAATTAGCCATTATTCGAATGCAAAAAGGCCGAAACCAGAAGAATGAGAAAGACTATCGAAAATTCATGTAACCAGCCATTCCTTCTGGGTCCTAAATTATGTGTATGCAAAATTTGTTTGAGATTGGTGGAACGGTGTAGATTTGTATACGGAACAAATATACACACATACATACATACATACTGTTGAGTGCCATCTCAGTACTGGACGTTCTCCCTTATGACACTGGGGCAGCACTTGTCAGGTCCTTCAGGTGAAGATTGTTTGTCCTGGCGGCCAAGGGTGGCATTACCGGGCGAGGAATAACGGTTGCCTGGAACTGTTGTCTTGTGAGCCGCTGCGCACGGTCGCATTGTTCTAATTAGGTGTAGTAATGTAGTGTATTTTATATTCTGTGTGTTATTTAGGTTAATAAATTAGTGTTTAGTAAAGTCAGTGTTGTTATTTTAGCGTGATTTAAATATTTGAGCTACCAGAGAGGTGTTGTGATGCCAGCAACAACATGTTTGGTCCACCACGCCGGATTTCTAAACCAACGTGACGCGTGTGTACTTGTGAACAGTCTACTTCCACATTATATTCGAGTGATTTTCCTCGTACAGTTGTAAATGGCCACGTTAATTGATATAGTTTGAAACGACAAACAAGATCGTGATTATATTAATTAACATTTCATGCCTTGTAGTCCAGGCATTTGTACTTGAGATTGGTGCGAATCGCCACGTTGCTTGCGGTGTTGCCGGGTATCAGTGTTCAGCCGCAACGGAACTGTGACAGTGCAGCCAACTTCGGACATCACGGAAGCGGATAACCTCAACTCAGGACCTGGCCACCAGAGTGCAGTGCCGGCGTATTCACGTGAGTAGTATGTACAGTCTGGTTCACTTTATTATTCCTTTCCTGTCTATGTCACCATGGAAGAAAGTCTAAAGCGTGCATTAGTTAAGAAAAGGGCCGTCATCAAATCTCGTGTGACTCGAGTAGGCAATTTTATCACGGATTTCCATAACAGAGGAAATCTTAATGACATTAGGGTAAGACAAAGGCTTCTTGAAACTAGCATAGGGGAATACAGCTGCGTACATGATCAGTTGGAAGTTAATGATGAGGATGTTGCACACGACGTAGACATGGAAACATTCGAGGAACTGTGTTTGGAAATTCAATCCAAAATTGAAACACTACTGGCAGATGATGCAGCCCCGTCATCAACCCCTATCAACAGTTCATGTTCTACCATCAGACATAATCTTAAGTTGCCTAAAATCGTACTCCCTAAATTTACAGGCTCTCTTATTGACTTTATGTATTTTCATGACACACGAGTCTCTGACCGACATTCAACGCTATTATTATTTATTATCGTATGTATCAGACGAGCCACACAAACTCATTGAAAACCATCCAGTTACTCAGGACAATTTCAAGGTGGCATGGAATTTAATTTGCAACCGATACCACAACCCTAGGCTCATTTTAGATCTCCATGTCAAAGAATTGCTTTCGTTACCTACCGTAAAATTGGAATCACCCAGAGACATGCGACAACTCATCAATCAGTTGAGCAGCAACCTGAATGCCATTGAAGCCCTGCATATTGAGACCCCATTGCATGATATCCTCCTATCACACTTGGTTCTGGAACGCATCAGTCTAGGCTTGCGGAAGCAATGGGAGAACAAGACGTCAGGCATACATGTCCCAGCTTGAAGGATCTTGTTTCATTCTTGGAGAGCAATTGCCAAACATTACAGATTGTTGCCTCACACAAGCCACCAGCAGATAAACATGATGCAAATAAAGTCAGCACAGCCTCAAAGAGTCCGCGTCGCTCATACATGTCAACTTCTCCCGGATGTGAATCGTGTAATGAACAACACACTTTGTCAAGATGTCAAAATTTCAAGGAAATGGCAGTGAATGATCGCATCAAGTTAATTCAAGATCACAAACTGTGTTACAATTGTTTGCGGCGGGATCACATGGTATCAAACTGTAATGCTGGTTACTGTAGAACTTGCAACAAGAAACACCACACATTACTGAATAACCATCAGGACAGTAACACATTAGGCCATTCCTCACAACAGTCATACTGCTCATTAAAAGGGTCTTATCTACAGCACGAAGTTCTTCTCTCAACCGCAATAGTTCATATCAAGGATAATCCAGGTCGAATTCACGATTGCAGATCGCTATTGGACAGTGGTTCTCAGCTGAATTTCATGTCTAGGGAACTTGCTGATCGTTTGGGTCTGAAATTGAGTCGCTATGCCATGCCCTTCAGTGGTATTAGTAACACCAAGGCAGTTGAGTCCTCACACATCTGTCAATTAAATATATCTTCCAGGATGAGTGATTACAGAAGGCCTATTTTGTGCTCCGTGCTGCCTCAGATCACAGGTCAGCTTCCTACCTCACGTATCAACTGTGATGATTGGCAGTTGCCTAAGGACATCACCTTGGCCGATCCCCAGTTCAACCAGCCTCGTCAGGTTGATATTCTTCTAGGAGCAGCTGTCTTCTTCGACATCTTACGGCCCGGTCAGCAAACGCAGGAAGGTCATCCCATCCTTCAGAACTCAGCGCTAGGATGGGTTCTAGCGGGCTGCATCCCTACCCACTCAGTGGAACAGCGAAGTAGTAGGAAGAATACGTTGTTTGTCATAACTGACCCATTAAACTCTCAGGTGGAGCGGTTCTGGGAACAGGAAGAGATAAGAAGACATCCCCAGTCAAAGGAAGAGAAACTATGTGAAGATCATTTTGCAAGATTCACAACCAGAGACGAAACAGGACACTTCGTCGTAAGATTGCCCCTTCGTTCACCACAAATGGAACTAGGAGATTCGCTGCATAATGCCAGGATGCGTTTCGGCTACATGGAGAGGAAGCTTCAAAGACAGCCTTCGCTAAAGAAAGACTACGCCAATTTTATGGACGATTATCTTCAATTAGGTCATATCGACATCGTTGAGCCATCCGATCAGAATCATTATTCATATTACCTGCCCCATCATGCAGTCGTGAAGGAAGACAGCACAAACACCAAGCTGAGAGTCGTCTTCGATGCATCTGCTAAAACCACATCGTCATTGTCTCTCAATGATATGATGATGATTGGACCTACAGTGCAGCAAGATTTATTTTCAATTGTCTTACGTTTTCGCAAACACAAGTATGTCTTCACCGCGGATATTGAGAAAATGTACCGCCAGATTCTTCTGCATCCTGAAGACAGAGATTTGCAGAGGATTCTGTGGCGAAGCTCACCTAACCAGCATTTGCAAGCATATCAGCTTACCACTGTCATATATGGTACAGCAGCAGCCCCATTCCTGGCCACAAGATGCCTAACAGAGTTGGCAAGAGAAGGACAGCGGACATATCCGGTGGCTTCGGAGATACTCAGAAATGATTTCTACGTAGACGATCTGCTTACCGGAACGGAGAGCATCCAAGATGCTATTAAACTGCACAGAGAACTAACGACCCTACTGAAAAGTGGAGGATTTCCCATTCGTAAGTGGCGTGCCAATCATCCAGATCTATTAGCATCTATTCCTGAGGGCCTTCATGAGAATCAGCTCCCATGCAAATTGAATTTTGAAGAAGATGTAGCCAAAACACTTGGCATACTCTGGCACCCTGTTGATGACATGTTCAGGATCGAAACTACAATCAAAAACAATTCTCAAGGGTGGACAAAACGTACTGTCCTGGCTAAGGTTGCATCCATCTTCGATCTGCTAGGCTTACTAGGTCCAGTCATTGTGCGATGCAAGCTATTCATCCAGATGCTCTGGCAAATACGGGTTGACTGGGATGAGCCACTTCCTGCAGAATTTGAGAAAGTCTGGGTGCAGACCCACCAGTATCTCTCCTGTCTGAGCAAAATCGACATACCACGGAGAGTGACCTGCGATGGCAAAATAGTCAGTGTGCAGCTGCATGGCTTCTCAGATGCATCGGAGAAAGCTTACGGTGCGTGTGTATACTTGCGTTGCACCAACACCAATGACAACATCACCGTCTCGCTCTTAACCTCCAAGCCCAGAGTTGCTCCCCTCAAACAAGTCTCATTGCCTCGTCTGGAACTATGCGGAGCTCTGCTACTTACACGCCTGATGAACAAGGCATCAACAGCCCTTAATATGAACATCCAGGCATGTCATTATTGGACAGACTCGACGGTCGTACTTGCTTGGATAGCAGGATGTCCCACATCATGGAAAACGTACGTGGCCAACAGAGTTTCAGAGATACAAGATCTCTCTAAATCGGAAGACTGGAAGCATGTTGCATCTCAAGAAAATCCAGCAGGCGTCCTCTCAAGAGGACTTGAACCACAGCATCTTGGACTGACGTGGCTATGGTGGGCGGGGCCCCACTGGCTGCACAAGCCCCCTTCTGCTTGGCCAGAGAAGATGGCAACTGCCGACAGCTAAACTGAATTCCCTGAGCTGCGAAAGGCAAATGTATGTCTGCTGTCAATCAACCCCGACGCAGATGAACACATTCTACGATTCTCCATATGGTCAAGACTCCAACGAGTGACAGCCTACATGCTCAGGTTTATTCGCAACCTTCAACGCGAGAAGAAAGAGAGACAGCTTGGACCACTAACGACTGCCGAATTGCGCGAATCCTTGAAAACTATTGTTCGCATCGCCCAGCATGCTACATACTCACAAGACATTCAGAAACTCCAGAAGGAGAGAACCATTTCTCCAGCGAGTAAGCGTGTAAACTTGTGCCCATTCCTTGATCAGGAAAAGTTGATTAGGGTGGGCGGCAGACTGGAAAATGCTTCTACACCTTATGATCAGAAACATCCTCTAATAATTCCCCCGAACCATCACGTCACCAAACTCCTCTTCAATCATGAACACCACAGATGTTGCATGCGGGAAGCCAGCAGGTGCTAGCCTCACTACGTCAGAGGTTCTGGTTCAATAATGGGAGATCTCTTGTGAGGCAAACCATACACAAGTGTCTCATCTGCTTTAAGCTGAAAGCAGCAACAGCGAATCAACTCATGGGACAGTTGCCTGCTTCACGAGTTACACATAGCAAACCATTTTCGAATTGTGGAGTTAACTTTGGAGGCCCCTTATACATCCAGTATGGTGCCCCCAGAAGTAGGACGCGCACCAAGTGTTACGTTGCCTTGTTCGTGTGTATGGCGACAAAGGCAGTTCACATCGGACTAGTCAGTGATTTGTCCAGTGATGCGTTCATTGCAGCCCTGCGGAGGTTCATCGCAAGACGCGGCCGATGCAGCAATATATATAGTGACAATGGGACTTGCTTTGTCGGAGCTAGGAACAAACTAAAGGAGCTGCTCCATCTAACAAAATCACCTCATTATCGGGCTGTCATACAAGAATTCACTTCCAATGAGGGCATAAATTGGCACTTCATTCCACCTCATGCACCCCACTTCGGAGGTCTCTGGGAGGCAGGAATAATATCCGTTAAGAACCATCTCAAAAGGATCGCTGGTGATACTCTCCTCACCTTCGAAGAGCTCTACACCCTTCTCACCCAGGTTGAGGCATGCTTAAATTCACGGCCACTGACTCCCCTACCTAACTATCCGGATGAGTTTACCTTCCTGACACCAGGACATTTTCTCATTGGAGAACCCTTTAGCTAGTTCCCTGAACCAGACTGTCTTGCTAGCTTATCTTCCCACCTGTCTAGATGGCAACTGGTTCAGCGCTGTCGGCAGCAGATTTGGAAGCGGTGGTCGTGTGACTACTTCTCTCAGTTGCAGCAGAGAGCCAAGTGACACACCGCCCAACCCGACACTGAGATTGGAACACTGGTGATCATCAAGGAGGACAACCTTCCACCGTTCATATGGCGGACGGGCATCATCGAGGAGGTGCATCCTGGACCTGATGGCCACGTGCGAGTTGTATCTGTGCGATCAGCTAAGGGATTGTACAAGTGGCCAGTGACGAAGATATGTCCTTTCCCAAGTGAATAACATTATTTCACATCTAGTTTCTGGAGCTACCCACTGTGGACATTGAACTTCAACAGGGAATATTTGTGTTCATGTGTTTGTATCTTTTTTCAGCCTTCTATTGCATAATTTGTGCCAAATTAGGTGGGCGGCATGTTGAGTGCCATCTCAGTACTGGACGTTCTCCCTTATGACACTGGGGCAGCACTTGTCAGGTCTTTCAGGTGAAGAGTGTTTGTCCTGGCGGCCAAGGGTGGCATTACCGGGCGAGGATTAACGGTTGCCTGGAACTGTTGTCATGTGAGCCGCTGCGCACGGTCGCATTGTTCTAATTAGGTGTAGTAATGTAGTGTATTTTATATTTTTGTGTTATTTAGGTTAATATATTAGTGTTTAGTAAAGTCAGTATTGTTATTTTAGTGTGATATAAATATTTGAGCTACCAGAGAGGTGTTGGGATTCCAGCAACAACACATACATACATACATACATACATACATACATACATACAGACTTTACATTTATATATTAGATTGGTTACTAAGACAAGCTATGAGATTCTACCTGAATAACTATACAAGTGATTAACTATTATTTGTACAGATTACAAGGAGGGGGAGCAGGAGGGGGAGGGGAGGGTACAAGAATGGCACGTTTCGTTCGTCAAGGGACCATAAACAGACCCACTACCGTCAGCAGTGGCTACGCTCGCTAAAGCGCAGCGTTAGGAAATGGGGCCAAGCTCTCTGCTGACTCGGTAGACGCGTGGGTTCGAGCCCCACCGTCGGCCGTCCTTGAAATGGTTTTCCGTGGTCTCCCATTTTCAACACCAGGCAAATGCCGTTTCCTTCCACATCCTCGCCCATCTTATCATTCCATCTCTGATCGCGGCGCGCAGGTCGCCCACGGGCGTCGACTAGAAAGACCTGCACTCAGCCTCTCAGGAGACCACACGACTAAAAATAACAGACTCACTGTTAGTTTTAACTCTTCAGTCGGTCAACACGAATTTGCCCAATGACTGGGCAAGGTACAATGTAGGTCTATGTAATATAACATAATAAGTAAATAAACACATCCGAAAAACAAGTAGTTCCATGAAGAACTATACAGCCTATTTTCAAATATCCTACTTATGTTAATTGCCTCTAGCAACATACACAATTTCAGTTTGATTGCTGAAATAGATTCGTAGATATTGAGAACCGACTAAAAATTTCGGATGGTAGCCATGTTGGATTTTATATATGTAGGTCCTAGAGTTATGTACTGTTACATGCAGATTATTGTGTACGTGTAGTATTCAAACTACAATCGCATAATTAGGACACAAGAAGTAACAATGAGATTTTAAAATTTCGCACAGCTGCCATCTTGAGGTTATGGAAACAATTGAAATAAATTAGATGCCAGTGGATTACCATTCGTATATGGATTTACTGTTCCAAGTTTCACTACACTCGGATGGTTAAATTGCGAGAAACGTCCAAGTGAATTTTTATATTTCGCGTCGCCTCCATGTTGGATTTGTGAACACCAAGTTATTTAAAGTCCTATAGGTGAACTTAAGTTCATAGCCCCTATGAACATTAAGAAATTCAGTTTGATTGCTATAATAGATTCGTAGATATTCAGAGCCGACTAAATATTTGGATGGTCGCCATGTTGAATTGTTAAATGTATAGGCCATAGAGTCATGTACCATGAAAGGAAAATTATTGCGTAGGTTCAATATTCAAACTTTCAATTCGATCGCATGACTACGTCACAAGAAATAAAAACTTAATTTTAAAATCCGCACATCCGCCATCTTGAGGTTATGTAAACAATTGAACTAATTTAGATACCAGTGCATTACAATGTGTATAAATATTTCCTGTATCAGATTTCAGTGCGCTTGGAACATTAAATCGCGAGAAAGGTCTATTTAAAATTTTCAAATTCACTTGGCTGCCATGTTCGTATTCTAGTTAACCGGTTTCTGAAAGTCTTATAGATGGACTTTCGTAGTGCCCTTTATCTCCGTAAAAGATTTCAGGGAGATACCGCTAATAGTTTCATAGATATGGAATGCCGGTGAAATATTTCGCACCTCCGCCATCTTGTGGTTATGTAAACAATTGAACGAAGTTAGATGTCGGTGCATTACAATGTATAGAAACATATACTGTACCAAGTTTCATTGCGTTTGGTTGGTTAAATCGCGAGAAACGTCTATTTAAAAGTCGCAAATTCGCTTGGCCGCCATGTTCGTTTTGTAGTTACCAGATTTTCAATGGTCACATAAATGTACTTATAGTTGTTCCCTTTATCACCATACAAAATGTCAGGGTAATATCGGTAATAGTTTCGGAGATATTGAATGCTGGTGAACTATTTCGCACAGCTGCCATGTTGGATTGGTGAGTCGTAACAAAATTTGAAGGGCACGGTCGGGGTCGCAGGGAATAGTGCTATGAACGTACCGAGTTTCATTGAAACCGCTCCAGCCGTTTAGATTTTATTAGGGGGGGGGGGGGACACACACACACGAATCACACACACACACACGCACACACACACGGACAAAAGGTGATCTCATAAGCCTATTTTTTCAAAATTGAAAATAGGCTAAAAATACTGCTCATTTGGTGCAACTGAGGTACAACTGGAAATCTATACTTCTTCAGTTTTTACCTCGGTATAATGCTGAAAAATATTCTTTATCGATTGATTAACCCTTTATGGGATAGTGTTCTTTGTATTAACCACCTATCATAAGGTCAGTTTATGCTTTCGAAGATGCTGATGGTTGAATCTTTCAGCCATTTTGGTCAACAATCACGCGGCAGCTCTACCGGCAAGCCATTTCATCATTTCCGCTCAATTTTCATGTCGATGTGCTAGTATTTCGAAAATTCGAATAGTATATACGTATCTGAAAAAAATGATAATCCACAGCCTGCTTTCAGTCTCCGACCGGGTCAGGAATGGAATGAATGAAGCCCCCATCTAGCGGCGAAGATATGAACTGTGCCGGCTGCCGAGGCCTGACGCAGTCCTCGGGGGCAATGATTAAATGAATGACAGATGAAATGGAATAATAGTGGAGAGTGTTGCTGGAATGAAATGTTGACAGGGAAAACCGGAGTACCCGGAGAAAAACCTCTCTGCCTCCGTTTTGTCCAGCACAGATCTCACATGGAGTGACCGGGATTTGAACCACGGACCCAGCGGTGAGAGGCCAGCGTGCCGCCGCCTAGGCCACGGAGGCTTAAGTATATACGTATCTACTTGACGTAGGCTAATGTGCTGGATAAAATTTAATACAATTCAAACTAAAAACATTTACAATTAAAGTGTAAAAATAAAATAAATTTATAGGCTAAAATTAGAAATAACAAGATGTTCGGGAAAGAACATATAGCCTACTTTCTCCTAAATGTATGGGTATAGTTATAACTCTCTGTCCTTATCATCTCCTAATTTCTTCCTATGTGAAGTGCAAATTGGCACACAGGATTTGAACAGTGGCGTTCAAACCATAGTTTATAATTTACCCCAGCATTTTGCAATATCATCAGCAAACTCTCCAAACACCGACTACTTACAATAATTGAAACTTCGTTGCTCTAATAAGGCCCATCTACAATGCGCAGTCGGCAGTCCGTAGTTGGTAGTCCTCGGTCGGCAGTCGCGAACGACTCCGTGTATACTATAGGCACCATACACAACATGAAGTTGCAGTTGGTAGCTGGCAGTTGGCAGTCGCGAATTTTATCCTTGACTGCCAACTACCCGACTGCAGCAATGTAATAGCCAAGCAGAGCAGATCAGAAACTGACGTCACGTTGTTGCTCTGTGTCGTATACGAATGATATAGGACTAAGTGAAGTAACTTCGCAACCCGTTAATTTATAGGCTAATCTTAAATACACGGTATAACAAAATAATCCATCTCCAAATCATCCATATTGCAAGTTTTGAGGTTATCAACAACGCCTCTGTGCACAAGGAATAAACGAATGTTACTGTATTATTACTCCTAGCAGTCGTTAAGACTCGGTTCACTAACTGGCCGGTATAGAGCGCTGCTCGAATCTGTAGTTTCTGCATAGTACAACTGAAGGCTGGTAGATGTCACTCCGGTGGAGAATGTCGTTTTTTTTAATATATAATTTCCATTGCAAAAAGCACCATATAACGCTTTATTTTATAACGTCTCAGTACTCAAGAAACAATGAATATATAAAAAATCAAGCAAAAAATTTCTACTCTGATAGGATTTGAACCCCGGCCAGCCACATGAGAGACGGGAGCTCTAACCACACAGCCAATCGTACACTCATAACTCACGCGTTATCGATCAAATACATATAACGTACTGTATTAGCAAATAATCACTTGGACTGAAAATTTCTTCACTGGAGTGTATTTCAAACCGAGTTCATTTCATATTAAGTTCATATAATTTTATCAGTAGGTTATATTGCATGCAACATACTGAAACTAGTAAAATGTCGGTCAGAACGAGAGATCAGCTGCCATCTTGTCAAATAGCCGAGACGATTCATATTTTTAAAGTCACTTCTAGATTATAATATTACAATATAAACTTTTAATTTCGAACGAACCACGTCGCTTAGAACAGATTAAACGATTCTTGGTTCGATGTGCACAAGGAATAAACGAATGTTACTGTATTATTACTCCTAGCAGTCGTTAAGACTGGGTTCACTAACTGGCTGGTATAGAGCGCTGCTCGAATCTATAGTTTCTGCATAGTACAACTGAAGGATGGTAGATGTCACTCCGGTGGAGAATGTCGTTTTTTTTAATATATAATTTCCATTGCAAAACGCACCGTATAACGCTTTATTTTATAACGTCTCAGTACTCAAGAAACAATAAATATAAAAAAATCAAGCAAAAAAGTTCTACTCTGATAGGATTTGAACCCCGGACAGTCACATGAGAGACGGGAGCTCTAACCACACAGCCATTTTTTTTATTAGCTCTTTACAGAATTACAGAATTTTCAGATATGATAAATACCATACTATTACATCACAAGAAAATCCAGATAGTGTCCATATTTATCGTAAAATTGTCCACTTTCACTAAGCTTCCAACGCTCTTTCTGCAGGTGATACCTGAGATCCAGGAACGAGAAATGTTGATCATTGTCCATCACGAAGTGTACATATTGGCCCATTATCCACACAATGGCAGTCTGTTTAATTTGGGGGAAGGCGGTCACCGACAAACGAATCAACTTCCTGTCATCAAGGTCATCCGTGGGCACATTTAATAGTTGACATACTTTTCCCTTACACCACAGCCACGTGGAGGCAACTCGCGTGCATGATGTGAAGCGGTGTATCGCCGTATCAGTTTGACCACATATAGTACACCATGGGTATGCTTCAAGACGGATGGTATATCGCCGTATCAGTTTGACCACATATAGTACACCATGGGTAAGCTTCAAGACGGATGGTATATCGCCGTAGAGCTGTTGGGATGAGATCGTTGAGGAAGATAAAAACCTGTGTACAGCAGAAGAAATGGTCATAGCCCCAACATTTTTCCAAACAGTGGGCCAATGGACGTAGAGGGTGGTGGCCTCGATTCGCGGTTTGGAGTGTACCACTTGCCGCAACATGTTATAAATACTTTTCGTCGTTGGAACAGTCCCTGAGGGCATTTGGCGAACAGTTTCCAGAAGGTGCTGTTGATGGTCCCTAAATATCTTTGGCAAAGCTCTATCACAACCACGGGCGGTGTTTCGAATATCTTTGTATAGCGCTTTCGTAAAAGTGTCATGTTGGGAAAGAATGGTGATATCGTTCTTGCAGAGGAGTGCACGGCATTTCATGCCATGAGCTGTTAGCCCTACCCGCCTTGCCGGGATGGGAGATACAACTGTTCCCGTTGTACTCGGAACAAAAATCCTTGCCATATAAACCAACCTGTATATTTTGCCAATTGGCTCTCAAACATTTTGGGAAGTGGGAAAAGTTGTGCGACATAGGCTACCATATTTTAGAGAGCGCAAACACGTTGAGGACCATGACCCGTTGCACTATATTGAGGTTTATTTGACCAAATTGGATCAGCACTCCCCTACCTTTGGCAATGACCTTAGTCCAGTTTGCTTGCACTGTGTCCAGAAGCGATTGCTTCCAGGTAATGCCAAGAATTTTCACCTCATTTACTATCCGGAACCAGGGCTGTTGGGTAATCACTGAGTTAGTATTGAGCGGAAGCAAAGCAGTTTTCTGGGGGTTCGATTGTGCTCCAGAGGCGATATGGTAGAGCTGAAGGACGCTATCGATGTGCGAGATGTCTTCATTATTGCGGATCAATATTGATACGTCATCAGCATAGGCGCACATGCCAAAAACATGTGTGGACAGTTTGTAACCCTGTAGCTTCACCTGGGTAGTCCGAATGAACAGTTCAAGGCCAATGACAAAAAGTAGCATGGAAAGGGGACATCCTTGCCTAACTGATCGTTGTATTGGAATCAGAGGGGAAAGAAAACCGTTGACGAGCACTCGAGACGTAGCATTACAATTTATCATACGAATGTAGTCAATAAGGATTTCAGGAAATTCAAAGTGTTGCAAGACCATGTACAAGTATTCATGACTGATACGGTCGAACGCTTTATCAAGATCTAAGGTGAGAAAACTCATTGGCTCAGTGGGGAGCATTTCGGATTTTAGGTGTAGGTCCCGTAGTATCGCTAAGTTTGTTAACAGAGTTCTTCCAGGAATACTGCAACATTGTTCATCACCAATGATATCATGTAGAACAGTCTTCAATCGGCATGCAAGTACTTTGGTAAGGACTTTATAATCACTGCAGAGCAGAGTAACTGGTCGGAAGTCACCAACTGCCATGGGAGAGGATGTTTTTGGTATGAGGACTATGGTACCCTCGTGACGTGATTGACAAAGAGCACGACGTTGGAGAATGGTACGCAAGACATGTCAAAATTCTTTGCCAATGAGAGGCCAGAAGTGTTTATACATTTCATATGGCAGTCCATCAAAGCCAGGTGAGCGGTTGTTTGGGAGGTGCTTAACCACAGAGTGAATCTCTTCATCCGTAATATCCGCGCTGAGCAGAGTTTTGTTGTCCGGAGATAGTTGGGTACTGCAAGATGAAAGCAATAGGGTCACCTGCTGTGGATCAATTGGAGCCTTAGCGTAGAACCGTTGATAAAATAATGATATTTCACTACGTATAGCGTCAGGGGAGGTGACGACACTTCCAGTACTGGTGCGGAGGCAGTGGATATATTTACGTTGCCGCTGACGTTGTCCTTTAGCGATATGGTATACACTTGTACTTTCGTCCGGGAGCACGGTACGATCTTTTAAAGCCACGTTTATATGAGCGAGCGTTCGTTGCTGTAGAGACAGGAGCTTGGTTTTAACTTCCCGAATCTGGTCATTTATACGCTCCCCAGCATCAGATCTTTGCTGGAGCTGGAGAAGAACTCGATAGTAAAATTCAACTGTATCCCGTCTTTCCCGACCTCGTTGGTAGGATATGTTCTTAAAGACACGGCGGATCCCTGGTTTAACTAAAATATCCCACCAGTCTGCGCAGTCGCGAAATTTGCATTTTTGTTGGACCCATCGAGTCCAGTGTTGTCTGAAAAAATCTTGGCATTCCTCCTCCAGTAACAGCGAGCAATTCAGTTTCCAATAACCTCTTCCTATGTGAAATATGGGATGGGGGTAAGAGATTGTACATACGACTGCATGATGGTTAGTGAAACTGGCAGGTATCACTTCATATCGTCTAGGCTGGATACGTTCCTGTGAAAAGTGGATGCGGTCAATTCGTGATGAGGAGTTGTGACTTATACAGGTGTAATGGGGCAGGGGCACCCTTAAACTATCCACAGCATCAATGAGGTGTAGGGAGGTAAGAAGGGTCCTGAGAGCCGGGTTGACACCTTGGTTTGGACTAGTGGAATCCTCTGGGCGTTGAATACAATTGAAATCCCCTGCAAGAATAAGTTTTTCCTTAACGTCGTGCAGATGAGGCAGTATACTCTGTTGAAAGAACATTTTCCGTTCCACACGTTTATTGGACCCGGATGGGGCATATACATTTATCAGGGTGGTATTGTTTATGTGTCCAGATATTATGCGTCCTGATGGATGACATAGCACACCTTCGAGTGGGATATCATGTCTTATGAGGAATCCGGTCCCTCTATTCGTAGTACCGGTATTGAAGTATTGTTTGTAGAAGGCAGATATGGGCAAACAGGGTATAGCAACTTCTTGAATGAAGGCAATGTCAATGTCTGCATTTCGAAGGAATCTCTCCAACAGTTGAAATTTCAGAGGGCATTCTATTACATTGATATTCACAGTGGGCACAGTGAGAAATTGCGCCATTAAGAGAAGTCTAAAAGCTGTGCTAGACATACTGGAAGGTGGACTCGAAAAAAAAAAAAAAGACACAGGTGAGAAATATACTGGTGCACTATGTCAAATTAGGTTGAGATAGTTCCTTATGACTGCCATTCATAGGCCGGTTGTCAGCGTTTGAGAGCGTTCGTGGGTCCCTAGATGACGTAGAATGAAGATTTTATTTCTTTTTCACAGCTGTGGGAACGTTTGTAGAGCCAGTTTGATTCTTCGGGGCTGGTACGGCAATCGAGGCATTTGTTTTAATCTTCTTAGATACGTTCTCGGATCCCCGATCAACCTGCTTAAATGAGTCGGTAGGTACCAGAGAAGGTGGGGGCAGTGAAGACAAAATTTCTGTGGCAGCCTGTAGTGACGGCAGAGTCGGTTCTAAGGCTGCGATACAGGTTGCCGATAGCACAGGGGCACTCTGTGGCTCGCTGATCTGGTCAGTGCAAGGTACCAGTTTTGCGTCATGTGTGTCCGAGGCCGCTTCTGGTGTTGTCCCAGCTGACTGATCAATAAGCATGTTTTCATGACGTTTGCTGTGTCACAACTTCCGAGTATTGGACACGTCGTTGTTGTGTAGGAGTTATACCGAGGGGAATCATTTTCTTTGGGCAGTTGATACGTAGATGTGTGTTAGCATTGCAAATTAAACAGGTCTGTTTCTGTCCATTATACGATATATAGCCAGAATGGCCACCAAAAGTCTCAGTGGAGGGGATATCTTGTTCGATTTCCATAGTGACTGCACGTATTCCATTATTCACCGGGAATTGATAAGCAGAAGACCATTGTTCTTTCCTGACGTCACTCACAGTGCCATATTTCGACAGGACGGATTTGAAAATTTCAGGGGGAACTTCGAGTGGGACATTAAATATACGCACTGTGGAAAAATTGGAATCCGCTGTGGAGAGCTTAACATTAGTCATTTCGCCTGAGTCATACTGAAATTTAATAGGATCTGCAAAAGAATTTAGCAATTTCTGATAAGTAGATATGCTGATTACCTTGATGTACATGGTTTTTTTCTTGCGCATTTAACTGGATGACTTCTACTTGGTCGACAGTCAACCGAAGGGTATCGCTAATCCAGCGGTGAATTTCTCCTGGTGTGGGGAGAGAACTCTGCCTGTCTCATTGGCAGCGTACGGTGTTTTTCCTCTGGTATCCGGACATGCTTTTCAGCGGGGTTTTCTAGTTTTCTGGTTTTGTTGTCCTATCTGGAACACTACTTGAAAAAGTATTGTCCGAATGACACACGGAAGGTCAGTACACCCGTGGAACTATCGGAAGCACCGGTATTAGGAAACGTACACTCTTCCAATGCGGTCACACAGCGCGCACACACGTACCTTACTCGGCCACGACTAGTGAAAAACTCCAATCGTACACTCATAACTCACGCGTTATCGATTAAATACATATAACAAACTGTATTAGCAAATAATCACTTGGACTGAAGATTTCTTCACTGGAGTATATTTCAAACCGAGTTCATTTCATATTAAGTTCATATACTTTTTAACAGTAGGTTATATTGCATGCAACATACTGAAATTAGTAAAATATAGGTCAGAACAAGAGATCAGCTGCCATCTTGTCATATAGCCGAGACGATACAGATTTTAAAGTCACTTCTAGATTATAATATTACAATATAAACTTTTAATTTCAAACGAACCACGTCGCTTAGAACAGATTAAACGATTCTTGGTTCGATAATCGGAACTGGTGGGTCCCATGTTATGGATTATAAATTTTGCATAATTCACACGGCCGCCATCCTGAAATGGTACGTTTGATGACCTTGTAGTTTGGGCACAAGACGCGTCCCATATGAAGGTAGGTTGTTACCAAATTTGGTAAAGATCCGATGATTAGTTTGGTCGTAATGCATTATTAAGTTTTGACCATTCGATTGGCCGCCATTACCTTTTGGTAAAGATGGCGGCAATATAAAACATGACACTGAGGTGCCCTTTGCCAGTGCAACCTCTGTACCAAATTTCGTTCAATTTTGTTTAACCATGTTCGAATTGATAGGGGGGGGGGGGACAGACATTCAGAGTACACACACTCACACACACACACACACAGACTCACACACATACACACACATAGACAGACACACTTTTTTCGCCCTGTAGTGATCTCATAAGTCTACTTTCATTTTTTGCAAAAATCGAAAGTAGGCTATAAATCATAAAAATAGAATTACAATAATTAACAAGATGTTCAGTAAAGAACATATAGCCTACTTTCTCCTAAATGCATGGGTATAGTTATTACTCTTTGTCCTTTTCAAGGAGTATGATTGAATGTTGGTTGTAGTAGCTTGTTGAAATACAACGTGCTATAGGGATATTAAACATGAATATGAGGTGCCCTTTGCTAGTGCTACCTCTGTACCAAATTTCGTTAAATTCGGTTTCACCGTGTTTGAATTGATAGGGGGAATCGATTTGCACACATACTTGGTCACCATCTGCAAACTATTGGGCTGATGTTCTTGCAGTTTGGTCTGAATATGTTTCCCACATAAAGATATGGTGTTGCAAAATTTGGTAGAGACTAGATTATTAGGTTGGTCGTAATTACATTTTAGCTTTTAACATTTGGGTGGCCGCGATTACGTTTCCGTCAAGATGGCGGTGATATAAAACATGACACTGAGGTGCCCTTTGCTAGTGCTACCTCTGTACCAAATTTCGTTCCATTCGGTTTCACCGTGTTCGAATTGATAAGGGGAATCGATTTTCACACAATGTTGGCCGCCATCCGCAAAATATTAGGCTGATGACCTATTAGTTTGGTCAAAGGATGCTCCCTTCATAAAGGTATGTTGTTGCTAAATTTGCTAAAGATCGGATGATTAGGCTAATCGTAATTTGATTTAAGCTTTGAACATTTGTGTGGCCGCCATTACGTTTCCGTCAAGATGGCGACGATATAAAACATGACACTGAGGTGCCCTTTGCTAGTGCTACCTCTGTACCAAATTTCGTTCATTCGGTTCCACCGTTTTCGAATGAATAGGGGGAATCAATTTTGACATAAAGATGGCCGCCATCCGCAAACTATTAGGCTAATGGCCTATTAGATTGGGCAAAGGATGCTCCCTCCATAAAGGTATGTTGTTGCAAAGTTTGGTAGAGATCGGATGTTTATGTTAGTCGTAATTTGATTTAAGCTTTAAACATTTGTGTGGCCGCCATTACGTTTCTGTCAATATGGCGGCGATATAAATCATGACACTGAGACGCCCTTTGCAATTGCTATCTCTGTACCAAATTTCGTTCCATTCGGTTTCACCGTGTTTGAATTAATAGGGGGAATCGATTTTGACACAAAGATGGCCGCCATCCGCAAACTATTAGGTGAATGACCTATTAGATTGGTCAAAGGATGCTCCCTCCATAAAGGTATGTAGTTGCAAAATTTGGTAGAGATCGGATGATTGGGTTAATCGTAATTTGATTTAAGCTTTGAACATTCGTGTGGCCGCCATTACGTTTCAGTCAAGATGGCGGCGATATAAAACATGACACTGAGGTGCCTTTTGGTAGTACTACCTTTGTACCAAATTTCGTTCCATTCGGTTACACCGTGTTTGAATTAATAGGGGGAATAAATTTTGACATAAAGATGGCCGCCACCCGCAAACTATTAGGCTAATAACCTATTAGATTGGTCAAAGGATGCACCCTCCATAAAGGAATGTTGTTGAAAAGTTTGGTAGAGATCGGATGGTTATGTTAGTCGTAATTTAACTTAAGCATTGAACATTTGTGTGGCCGCCATTACGTTTCCGTCAAGATGGCGGCGATATAAAACATGACACTAAGGTGTCCTTTGCTAGTGCTACTTCTGTACCAAATTTCGTTCATTCGGTTCCAGCGTGTTCGAATTAATAGGGGGAATCAATTTGGAAATCAAGATGGCCGCCATCCGCAAACTATTAGGCTGAAAACCTATTAGATCGGTCAAAGGATGCTCCCTCCATAAAGGAATGTTGTTGCAAAATTTGGTAGAGATCGGATAATTATGTTAGTCATAATTTAACTTAAGCTTTGAACATTTGTGTGGCCGCCATTACGTTTCTGTCAATATGGCGGCGATATAAAACATGACACTGAGATGCCCTTTGCTAGTGCTACCTCTGTACCAAATTTTGTTCCATTCGGTTTCACCGTGTTTGAATTAATACGGGGAATTGATTTTCACACAAAGGTGGCCGCCATCCGCAAACTATTAGGCTAATGACCTATTCATTTGGTCAAAGGATGCTTCCTCTACAAAGGTATGTTGTTGCAAAATTTGGTAGAGATCGGATGATTAGGTTAATCGTAATTTGATTTAAGCGTTGAACATTTGTGTGGCCGCCATTACGTTTCCGTCAAGATTGCAGCGATATAAAGCATGACACTGAGGTGCCTCTTGTTAGTACTATCTCTGTACCAAATTTCGTTCCATTCGGTTGCACCGTGTTCAAATTAATAGGGGGAATCGATTTTCACACAAAGATGGCCACCATCCGCAAAATATGAGGCTGATGACCTATTAGTTTGGTCAAAGGATGCTCCCCCCATAAAGATATGTTGTTGAGAAATTTGGTAGAGATCGGATGATTAGGTTAGTCGTAATTTGATTTAAGCTTTGAACATTTATGTTGGCCGCCATTACGTTTTCGTCAAGATGGCGGCGATTTAAAACATGACACTGAGGTGTCCTTTGTTAGTGCTACCTTTTTACCAAATTTCGTTCAATTCGCATTCACCGTGTTCGAATTGATAGGGGGGACAGGCAGTCAGAGTACACACACTCACACACAGACACACACACACACACAGACTCACACACACACATACACACACACACAGAGACTCACACACACACATACACACACACGGACAGACACACTTTTTTCGCCCTGTGTTGATCTCATAAGTCTACTTTCATTTTTTGCAAAAATCGAAAGTAGGCTAAAAATCATAAAAATAGAATCACAATAATAAACAAGATGTTCAGTAAAGAACATATAGCCTACTTTCTCCTAAATGCATGGGTATTGTTATAACTCTTTAAGTTCTTTTCAAGGAGTCTGATTGAATGTTGGTTGTAGTAGCTTGTTGAAATACAACGTGCTATAGGGATATTAAACATGAATATGAGGTGCCCTTTGCTAGTGCTACCTCTGTACCAAATTTCGTTCAATTCGGTTTCACCGTGTTTGAATTGATAGGGGAATCGATTTGCACACATACTTGGCCACCATCTGCAAACTATTGGGCTGATGTTCTTGCAGTTTGGTCTGAATATGTTTCCCACATAAAGATATGGTGTTGCAAAATTTGGTAGAGACTAGATTATTAGGTTGGTCGTAATTACATTTTAGCTTTTAACATTTGGGTGGCCGCGATTACGTTTCCGTCAAGATAGCGGTGATATAAAACATGACACTGAGGTGCCCATTGCTATTGCTACCTCTGTACCAAATTTCGTTCCATTCGGTTTCACCGTGTTCGAATTGATAAGGGGAATCGATTTTCACACAAAGATGGCCGCCATCCGCAAAATATTCGGCTGATGACCTATTAGTTTGGTCAAAGGATGCTCCCTCCATAAAGGTATGTTGTTGCTAAATTTGCTAGAGATTGGATGATTAGGCTAATCGTAATTTGATTTAAGCTTTGAACATTTGTGTGGCCGCCATTACGTTTCCATCAAGATGGCGGTGATATAAAACATGACACTGAGGTGCCCTTTGCTAGTGCTACCTCTGTACCAAATTTCGTTCATTCGGTTCCACCGTGTTCGAATTAATAGGGGGAATCAATTTTGACATAAAGATGGCCGCCATCCGCAAACTATTAGGCTAATGGCCTATTAGATTGGTCAAAGGATGCTCCGTCCATAAAGGTATGTTGTTGCAAAGTTTGGTAGAGATCGGATGGATATGTTAGTCGTAATTTGATTTAAGCTTTAAACATTTGTGTGGCCGCCATCACGTTTCTGTCAATATGGCGGCGATATAAATCATGACACTGAGGTGCCCTTTGCTAGTGCTACCTCTGTACCATATTTCGTTCCATTCGGTTTCACCGTGTTCGTATTGATAAGGGGAATCGATTTTCACACAAAGATGGCCGCCATCCGCAAAATATTAGGCTGATGACCTATTAGTTTGGTCAGAGGATGCTCCCTCCATAATGGTATGTTGTTGCTAAATTTGCTAGAGATCGGATAATTAGGCTAATCGTAATTTGATTTAAGCTTTGAACATTTGTGTGGCCGCCATTACGTTTCCGTCAAGATGGCGGCGATATAAGACATGTCACTGTGGTGCCTTTTGTTAGTACTACCTCTGTACCAAATTTCGTTCCATTCGGTTTCACCGTGTTTGAATTAATAGGGGGAATTGATTTTCACACAAAGATGGCCGCCATCCGCAAACTATTAGGCTAATGACCTATTCATTTTGTCAAAGGATGCTTCCTCTACAAAGGTATGTTGTTGCAAAATTTGGTAGAGATCGGATGATTAGGTTAATCGTAATTTGATTTAAGCGTTGAACATTTGTGTGGCCGCCATTACGTTTCCGTCAAGATGGCGGCGATATAAAGTATGACACTGAGGTGCCTCTTGTTAGTACTATCTCTGTACCAAATTTCGTTCCATTCGGTTGCACCGTGTTCAAATTAATAGGGGGAATCGATTTTCACACAAAGATGGCCACCATCCGCAAAATATTACGCTGATGACCTATTAGTTTGGTCAAAGGATGCTCCCCCCATAAAGGTATATTGTTGCAAAATTTGGTAGAGATCGGATGATTAGGTTAGTCGTAATTTGATTTAAGCTTTGAACATTTGTGTGGCCGCCATTACGTTTTCGTCAAGATGGCGGCGATTTAAAACATGACACTGAGGTGTCCTTTGTTAGTGCTACCTTTTTACCAAATTTCGTTCAATTCGCATTCACCGTGTTCGAATTGATAGGGGGGGGACAGACATTCAGAGTACACACACTCACACACAGGCACACACACACAGACTCACACGCACACATACACACACACACACACACACACAGACTCACACACACACATACACACACACAGACAGACACACTTTTTTCGCCCTGTGTTGATCTCATAAGTCTACTTTCATTTTTTGCAAAAATCGAAAGTAGGCTAAAAATCATAAAAATAGAATCACAATAATAAAAGAAATATAAGAATCAAAACAATAAATATAACTATAAAAGTATTATAAAAATTATTGTAAATATAATTTCGAAATTAATTAATTAATTAATTAATTAATTAAATAAAATATCAAAATTAAATATATATATAAGACCATACGCTTAAAAAAATATATAAAATCATTTAAATTAGAGAACAAAACATTAATAATTTCAACGGAGAGAAACAAATTGATCACTTGGCAATATCCAGGACAGCAATGAAGGAAATTATGAATGTTAAAGTACAGAGACGGGCAAATTTGATTCAGATCATTATCTCTCCAAGAGTACGGATGGAAGTTCAACATCAGTAAATGTGAGATCCTGTTAACGACCAGGAAAAAGGACAGACCAATGAGTGGGATAACACTTGGAGGTGGACAGCTGAAGAAGGTGGAAAGTCTCAAGTACTTGGGAAGTATAGTGTAGGAAAATGGGAGAAATGACAAAGAGATTACGAAACGTGGCAGATAGGCAGAAGCATTTCTGAGAAGTATTAGGAGCTCAGTGTGGAATAAAGATGTCCCACAAAAAAGCAAGGAAGTGTTATACAGAAGCTACTATATCCCGATACTGACCTATGCTTCAGAAACATGGACAATGAAGAAAAGAGACATAAGCAGAATACATGCAGGTGAAATGAAGTTCCTGCGAAGTAGGATTGGAGTAACAAGAAGAGACAGGGTGAGGAATGAAAAGGTCAGGGAAATAGTGAAAGAAGAGCCCTTGCAAGGTAGGATTGAGACATCAAGACTGAGGTGGTATGGACACTTAGTGAGAATGGATGAGAAGAAGATTCCCAAGAGGATACATGAGATGCAGATGCAGAAGAAACGACCAAGGGGAAGACCAAGAGATAGATGGCTGAAAGGCGTGGAGGAATGTGTCAAGAAGATAGGCGAGGACTGGACCAAAGTGACAGCGGAGAGGTGGTGGGAAGAAAGGACTAAGTGGCGAGGCTTATGTTCCAAACAGACCCAGCCTGGGACTGGAAACTCTACGAGATGATGATGATGATCTCTCCAAGATTAAAATGAATTCCATTCCTGTTAGAAAGGCTCCGAAAGCTGGAAATAAACTTCACAGATATGATGTGACAAAACTTAAGGTTGATCTAGAAGTATTGGAGCAATACACCATCAATTAACATTTAAATCCAGGAATTGGACTGACATTGCCTTCAAAATCCAACAAGCAGCCAATGTTTCAATCTTGACAGCACAGAAGCTTAAACACAGATGGTGGAAAGAGACCTGTGATAGTGCATGTGCACAAAGAACAGATACCTGGAAGAAATAGAACTCAACGAAGAGACAACAAGTAGTTCCGTGAAGAACTATACAGCCTATTTTCATATATCCTACTCATGTTAATTGTCTCTATCAACACACAAAATTTCAGTTTGATTGTTGTGATAATTTCGTAGATATAGAAAACCGTCTAAATATTTCAGATGGTCGCCAGGTTGGAGTTTTATTTATGTACTATTACATGAAGATTATTGTGTATGTGTGGTATTCAATATTCAATCACATGATTAGGACACAAGAAGTAAAAACGAGATTTTAAAATTTCGCACAGCTGCCAACTTGTGATTATGAAAACCATTGAAATAAATTACATGCCAGTGGATTAAAATTTGTATAAGCATTTAACCTGCAAAATTTCACTGCACTCGGATGGTTATTTCGCGAGAAACGTCCATTGAAATATTCATACTTCGCGTCGCCGCCATGTTGGATTTGTGCTCACCAGGTTACTGAAAGTCCAATAGGTGAACTTATGTTCATAGCCTCTATGTACATAAAAAATTAAGTTTGATTGCTGTAAAAGATTCGTAGACATTGAGAACCGTCAAATGTACATCGGATGCTCGCCATTTTGGATTGTTATATGTATAGGCCATAGAGTTATGTACCATTAAAGGAAAATTATTGCGTAGCTTCATTATTCAAACATTCACTTCGATCGCATGAATACGATATAAGAAATATAAATTTAATTTTAAAATTTCGCACATCCGCCATCTTAAGGTTATGTAAACAATTGATCTAAATTAGATGTCAGTGCATTACAATACGTATCATCATTTACGGTACCACATTTCACTGCACTCAGATCATTAAATCACGAGAAACGTCTATTAAAATATTTCAACTTCACTTGGCCGCCATGTTCGTTTTGTACTTTACAGGTTTTTGAAAGTTACATGGATATACTTGTAGCAGTGCCTTGTATGACCGTACAAAATTTCAGGGTGATATCTGTAATAGTTTCGAAGATATAAAATGCCAGTGAAATATTTCGCACAGCCGCCATTTTGAGGTTATGTAAACAATTGAACTAAATTACACGCCAGTGCATTACAATGTGTATAAACATTTGGTGTACCAAATTTCAATACGTTTGGATGTCTAAATCGCGAGAAAAGTCTATTTAAAAGTCTCGAATTCGCTTGGCCGCCATGTTGGTTTTGTAGTAACCAGATTTTTGAAAGTCTCGTAGGTGAACTTTTAGTAGTGCCCTCTATCACCGTGCACAATTTCAGGGTGATATCAGTAATAGTTTCGGAGATACTGAATGCTGGTGAAATATTTTGCACAGCCACCATGTTGGATTGGTGAGACTCAATAAAATTTGAAGGGGTGGTCCGGAATGGTGCTATGATCTTACCGAGTTTCATTGAAATCGCTTCAGCCGTTTAGAAGTTATTAGGGACACACACACACACACACACACACACCATCACGCACACACGGACAAAAGGTGATCTCATTAGCCTAATTTTTCATAAAATGAAAATAGGCTAACAAATGGAACAGATTGATCAGGATTTCCGGAAGAATAATGTCAGGGACATCTATCAAACTTTCAAGTCTAATCTGAAAGGGTATCAAACACCGAGCATGTGCCTCAGTGGTGAAAATGGAAAGTTAGGTCTGAACAACAAGGAGAACTGTCGTATTTGGCTGAGTACCTTAAGAAATTACTCAATTGTGATGAACCAAAACAGAGGCTACTCATAGGCTGTCTTAATCACGTAATGGCCAACTCGCATCCACCTTCTAAGGCAGAAATTTAAATGATTATCGATTGTCTAAAGAATGATAAAGCAGTGGGAGCGGATTCCAATGTCGCAGAGTTGCTAAAACTGGCAAATGAAGATACTCTGAATATATTAGCTGAGCTCTTTGCTGACATATGGAGAACTGGTAGGATACCCACAGAGTGGCAGTCTGCATTAATCCACCTTCTCCACAAAAAGGGGGATAAGAAGGACGTTAATAATTACAGGAGTATGTCAATTGTGTCTGTTCCCCGCAAGATCCTATCCAAAGCACTCCTGAACAGAATTGAGGATCATCTTATAATCAGATTGGTGAGTACCAGGCCGGTTTCATAAAGGGACGTGCTTGTCCGGAACAGATTTTTTACCTGAAAAACATCATTAGGTATAAAACGATAGGCAGGTATAACTATGTAGTCGTATTCATTTATTTTAAGAAATCGTATGACTCAATTGATCGCGAGTCGCTACTGAATAGTCTGGAAGAGTTTGGAGTGGATGACACGTCTCGAAATCTGATTAGACAAGCTTTGACCGACACAGTGTCAAAAGTAAAATTCATTGGCGAGATCTATCTCAGATCCCTTTGCAATCAAAACTGGTGTCAGACAAGGTGATGGATTATCTCCAATCCTTTTCAACTGTGTATTAGAAAAGCTCATTCGTGAATGGAGGAAGACACTGAATCGGGAAGAAGGGAACGTAGAACGATTGAGGCTAGGGCCCAAACTGAAAGGGGTGCACGTTGATTGTTTGGCTTTTGCAGATGACCTAGCTATTTTTGGCAACAATATTAAATCAGTCATTGTAAAGATTAATCGGTTGTCAGAGATGGCTGAGAAAGTAGGTTTACAGATTTCCTTTGAGAAGACAAAGTACATGACAAACATCTGTGATGGACCAGAATGGATGAAAACAAACCAGGGGAAGATTAAACGTGTAAAGAAATTTAAATACCTGGGTGAGGTAATCCAGCAAAGTGGCCTAGAACAGGAAGCAATTAATCTTAGAATCTGGAAATTAGACCGAGCCTATCACCTTAAGAAAAATCTCTGTAATAAGACGTCGCTGAGCATTGGAGCCAAATTAAGACACTACAGCATGATGGTCAAACCTGAAGCATTATATTCTTCGGAGACTTTGACTATGAACAGGCGGAGACTAGTCGACCAGTTAGTCAAAAGAGAACGCAGGGTATTGAGAAAAATTTTTGGCAATAGATGGGTTGACGGACATTTACGTTTGAACTCAAACGAAGAGTTATATAGAAAGATAGAACCAGTCACGTCAACAATAAATAGGAAGAGGTTGTTGTTCTATGGACACATTTTCATAATGTCCAACGATCGCCTAACAAAGAAAATTTGGATTTTCATGAAACCAAAGAAGAAAGAATTGGCATGGTTTGAAGAATGTAACAAAGACCTTATAGAAATTGGTATTCCGGACTGCCAAATTATGAACAGGTGTGAATTCAGACACCTTATCAAAAATTACCAGGGATATAAGGTAGGGGCAGAACCCAAAAGACGAAGGGGACCTCTTTCAGAAGATCGGAAGAAGGCGCTATTTGAAGGGCTCAAGAGATACTGGCAGGACATCAAAGCTGGCAGACGATCTAGAACGAAACATTGATTTTGATTGTTACTCCGTAGTTCAGAGTGGCTAAATTCGAATGTAAAAAAAATATATATTTGATTTTATAAGTATTTTATGAACATTCTAGTAATTTCAATATTGGAAGCGCTCCGTTTTCACCTAGTAATAATACTGGAGCAAATATGGTTATTAAAAGGACAGATGGTGAGTAGGCCTCTCTTGCCTGGGCAGTTGTTATATTTCTATATTTCTTGTTTATGGGCTTCTGGTTTAGTTCCATTCCCGGAGTCATAATGATTTCATAATTTATGGTATGCATCATGGATAACTTGAGACATTGCTTTTGTGGAAAATTGGGCTCAAATGAGGACCCCATGATTCAATGTGATGGTTGTCAAAATGGATTCATGCCTCATGTGTCCACCTCTACAGTCTGCAAATCGAAATATTAGGCTCATATAATGACTCTTGGCATTGCTGTGACTGCATCCTTGAAGGGTCAACGCAGCAAAATCATCCCAACACTATATCATCGAATAATTGGATTTCCTGCCTGATATGTACCCATCATAACCCCGAAAAACTATACAAAGGCATTAGTAGGCTTAAAATTCATTATTCTCGAAAGCATAAAGAATATATCTCCGAAGTTCATCCCCCAACAACAGCTGTCGATAATGTGAAGGAATTTTCTCAGCAATTAGCAAGGATGAAAAGGGAAATAAGGGTTTTGAAACGCATTCCAAAAGCAGCTCGTATGGTGGTAGCATTCCGTCTTTCCCACCTTATGGACGAATGCCAAAGGCTCTACTGACATTTTGCTACGTAGCTTTACAAGTTCCTGAAAAGAAATCAAAGAATCTAGTCCAATTTATCAATAAAAATATTTGTCATCCTCCAATCGACTTCTCAGCGTGTTCCTCAAAGAAAAACTCAAAAACCTCAAACTTCTTTATCACGGAGAGTGGAATCTAAAATGGCAGAAGGAGACATACGTGGAGCCGTGAAACTCCTTTCATACTGAGATAAGCTTGCACCTGATAACGAGGATACATCCTGAACCAACTAGAGCACTTGTTTTTCCCGATCCTCCTAATGAAGAAAATAAGTTCACAGTATCATAAGAAGATGTGCCGGTAATTTTCAGCAAATTCCGAAATGGGTCTGCAGGTGGTATTGATGGTTTACACCTACAACACCTCTAAGACCTAACTGCAAAGGTTAATGGTGTGGCCGGAAAAAAATTACTAACTTCTTTAACATCCCTCTGCAATTTTATGCTATCGGGTCAGGTGAATTCGGATATCCTTCCAATCCTATATGGGGCGAGTCTGTGTGGACTGAACACGGAGGGTGGCTGGCTCAGCCCTATTGAAATTGGTTGCACTCGAAGAAGGTTAACAGCAAGTATAGCATGTAATTATGTTCGTGAAAATTTGGCAGAATACTTCAACCCTATCCAACTTGGCTTTGGCACGAAGGGTTCCTGTGAAGCTGAAATCCATTCTGCTCGAGCTTTTGTGAACAAAAATGTTGGATGCGACAAGATTTTACTTAAGATTGACTTCAGAAATGCGTTTAATAGTGTTGATCGAGATGTTCTGCTGACACGTTTCAAAGATAAAGCCCCTTCAATTTACAACTTCTTCTGGCAAAGCTATCGAGAACAATATTATCTAGTTTTTGGAGACAAGAATATCCTTTCTCAATCTGGTCTCCAAGAAGGTGACCCTGAAGGGCCCTTAGGCTTTTGTCTGGTCATTCAGCCAATTTTGGAGAAGCTTTCATCTGAACTGAATATTTGGTATTTGGATGATGGCTTGCTGCTAGGGGATCCGACTGTCGTTCTAGATGATTTTTCCTCGATTATTGCGGAATGTATATCACTTGGCCTTGACATCAACCCCAGCAAATGTGAGTTGTTCTTCTGCGGTGACAAAAAAGATGAGATTTTTTCTCGTTTCAACGAGTTACCTCCAGGCATTGAAGTGGTTCCGTCTCTAACTTTGCTGAAGACTCCAGTCACTGAAGACGCCATTGAACCCTCCTTATCCAGAAAATTTGACGAGTTAACTCTTCTGCTTGGGCGTCTGAAAGATTTGAAGTTGCACATTGCTTACTTTCTCCTAAAAAACTGTTTCCTTGTTCCTAAGCTCATATATTTGCTCAGAAGTACTCCTCTATGGAAGATTAGACCGTCGATACAGAGAATGGATGATATTGTGAAATGCACACTAGAGTCAACTCTTAATTAAATAATCGATCATGGACAATAGCCTCACTCCCTGTTCGTTACGGTGGAATCGGAATAAGGAAAATTGAAGATTTAATGCTTCCAGCTTTCATGTCATCGGTGAATAGTGTTTTCTCTCTCATCCAGTCAATGTTGCCAGTTATTTCGGACATTGAGGAATTCACTTTTTACTCTGAGGCATTGGAATTATGGAACTATCAGTTTAAAGATCCATCTATCCCTTCAGCTCCTGCGTTCCAACGTAATTGGGACGGTCTCGTTTGCAAAAAAATAATGGACAACCTGGAATTTCACTCAGATGAGGAAAAGGCTATTCATTTGGCTAGTTTGAAGAAAGAATCGAATTCATGGTTGAATGCCATCCCAACGAGAACAATAGGGACATTACTGGACAACAATAGTTTTAGGATTTCTATGTCTCTCCGCCTTGGGTCAACGCTTTGTAAACCTCATACTTGTTTCTGTGGTGAGGTCGTTTCCGCACGTGGTACACACGGTCTCTCTTGTAAAAGAAATGCTGGCCGACATTCTCGTCATTTCTCGATAAATGAAACGTTTCGGAGGGCTTTCGCTACTGCAAAGTTCCCATCAATTCTTGAACCATCTGGAATTTGCAGAGACGACGGTCGCCGCCCTGATGGGATGACCATAATTCCGTGGTCGAATAGCAAATGCCTAGTCTGGGATGCAACGTGCTCAGACACGTTGGCTCCTTCCTATATCTCATCATCGTCAAAAGAGGCAGGATCTGTAGCTGAGATCGCCGTCACTCGGAAGCACAACAAATTTAGGAAGATCATGGAGGACTATATTTTTGTGGCCTTTGCTGTGGAGTCATTGGGTCCTTGGAGTGAAGACGCAATACATCTGGTAAACAAGATAGGAAGAGTAATAGGTGGAGTCTCTAGTGATCCTCGTTCCAAAACCTATTTGATGCAGAGAATCGGCATAGCAATTCGAAAGCGACACGCGGCCTGTGTTATGGGAACTATTCCACATACCACTTCAATGGACGAAATATTTTATTTTTTATAGTTAATTTAATACGGATGTTCTATTTTAAGAGTGTATGGAACTGGCTGATTAATTTAAAATGTGCCTGTTTGTGTAGCTGTAGAAATAAAATAATTATCGTTTTATAATAATAATAATTTCAATAAATTAAAATGTAAAAACACATAAAAGTAAAAAAAAGTTTTGCCCTTTAAAGGGTTAAATCGACACTACTCTATTGTTATTCTTGGCAGTGGCGTGAGACTGCATAATTCGTTGGGTCAGTTTATGAGTATATTGCAATTACATCGAAATCACTGATACTTGTTAATTGCGTTGTTGTCTGTTGCACTCATCTGAAGCTAAATAACGAATCCCCAATTAAATATGGCGTCAAAACCTTGACATTTTTAGCCTATTTTCAATTTTGAAAAAATAGGCTTATGAGATCACCTTTTGTCCGTGTGTGTGTGCGTGTGTGTGTGTGTGTGAGGTGTGTGTGTGTGTCCCCTAATAAAATCTAAACGGCTGGAGCGATTTCAATGAAACTCGGTACGTTTATAGTGCTATTCCCGGCGACCTCGATCGTGCCCTTCAAATTTTGTTACGTCTCACCAATCCAACATGGCGGCTGTGCGAAATATTTCACTAGCATTCAATATCTCCGAAATTATTACCGATATCGCCCTGAAACTGTGTACGGTGATAAAGGGCACTACTAGAATTTCACCTATGAGACTTTCAAAAACCTAGTGACTACAAAACCAACATGGCGGCCAAGCGAATTTGAGACTTTTAAATAGATTTTTCTCGCGATTTAACTATCCAAACGTAATGAAACTTGGTACAGCAATTGTTTATACAGATTGTAATGCACTGAAGTCTAATTTAGATCAATTGTTTACATAACCTCAAAATGGCGGCTGTGCGAAATATTTCACTGACATTCCATATATCCGAAACTATTGCAGATATCACCCTGCAATTTTGTACGGTGATAAAGGGTACTGATACAAGTTTACCTATGTATATTTCATAAATCTGTAAAGTACAAAACGAACATGGCGATCAAGCGAATTTCAAATAATTTAATAGACTTTTCTCGCGATTTGACTCTCTGAGCGCAGAGAAATGTGGTACAGCAAATGATTTTGCAGATTGTAATGCACTGCCATCTAATTTAATTCAATTGTTTACATAACTTCAAGATGGCGGTTGTCCGAAATTTTAAAATTAAGTTTTTATTTCTTGTGTCGTAATCATGCGATCGAAGTGAAAGTTTGAAAAAATGAACCTAGGCAATAATTGTCCTTGAATGGTACATAACTCTATGGCCTATACATATAACAATCCTAAATGGCGAGCTTCCGAAATATTTAGACGGTTCTCAATATCCATGAATCTTTTACAGCAACCAAACTGAATTTTTTTACGTTCATAGAGACTATGAACATATGTTCACCTATAGGACTTTCAGTAACCTGGTGAGCACAAATCCAACATGGCGGCGACGCGAAGTATAAATATTTAAATGGATGTTTCTCGCGAATTAACTATCCGAGTGCCGTGAAACGTTGCACGTTAAATGCTTATACAAGTGTTGATCCACTGGCATCTAATTTATTTCAATTGTTTGCATAATCACAAGATGGCTGCTGTGCGTTATTTTAAAATCTCGTTTTTACTTCTTGTGTTCTAAACATGCGATTGAAGTTTGAATACCACACGTACTCAATAATCTTAATGTAATAGTACAAAAATAAAAATCCAACCTGGCGACCATCTGATATATATAGACGGTTCTCAATATGTACGAATCTGTTACAGCAATTAAACTGAAATTTTGTATGTTGATAGAGGCAATTAACATGAGCAGGATATATGAAAATAGGCTGTATAGTTCTTCACGGAACTACTTGTTTTAAATAAACCATCATTTAAATCTTTAAATGCAGTTTCGCACAAACTTCGCATTTTGAGTTATGTCACTGTTTTAGAAATTGAATGATACACAAAGATAACAGGATTGAAAAAACAAACACAATGCCACCCACAAATAGTTGCCCTCCAGTAGTTGGTAGCATGCTGAGCTTCTATGCCGAAGATCGCGGGTTCAAATCCGGCCGAAGTAATCGGATTTTTAAGAGCATTAAAATCGCTCAGTATGCCGTTCTTCAGAGGGGAAGTAAATCCGACGGACCCATGTCATAGATTTATGGCATGTAAAAGAACCTTCCACTGATTATAATTTTCTGAATCTAAATTTGTAGGTTAGATTTGATTAATTGGGGCAGATGGTCTTGTAGTTCTGCCCCTTAAAACAACAATAACTAACTAATTAACTAACTAACTAACTAGATTTGATTAACACTCTGTTAAGTTCCAACGTTCGCCACCAGGTGCTGGTTGTGGTGGTATCTAGTTGCCAAGTTCGCAGCTAGGTGTCGTTGACGCTATCATTTGGTAGCAAAAGTAGGAACTACTTGAAATTGATTGTCCTTATATGAATTACAGATAACACACACTAATGCAGCCATCATAATTAACACCCGTTATCAGACAGATTGTATACACCCCCAAAGTACACGGGGCTACATGACCGCGTTGTTGCAGCCCCTAAACTGACAAACTAACCAACCTAACTAATCCACGAAGGTGGCTACTACCACAGTGATACATTTTAGCGATAAAAACGTCAAATCTAATTCTGTGGATAAAATTAAGCAGTATTCGTCTAGAATTCTGAGTTGAAATGTTGTGATAACTTATCTAATTCGACTGTACTCCAGGCAAATTCTAGGATGGTATCTGGCTTGAATCCACGGCCGACTCTTTCTCAACCCTAGCCCTAAAACATACAGCCCAACATAAACATTGTTTTGTTGCTTGCTGTTGTTAATTCATTTGAGTGCTTTGAACACTTTGGTCATCAGCCACGTGTAATTGAGTGTATTGTATGTTGAACTTCTCAGATAACCTGTATTTATGCGATGACTGTGGTAGTTCATGTAACTGTATAAGGGACAGGGATGGACTAGGCGCCCCGGGACCTGAAATAAGGTACTACCCAGACATTTATTTGGAGGGAGTGTAAAATCGAAACTGGGAATAAACCACACTCAGGTCAGTGCCGAGATTCAAACCTACGATATCCAGACTAGCTGCAGCTTTCCTCGGTTTAAAACAACCACGGCTTCTCGGGACTAAATACTGTTGGCGAGTGTGGCGAGCAGTATGGCAACGTGGCTACTAATGGTGGTTGTACATGAAATTGACAGGAATTCTAACCCTTGAGGCACAAGATATGTATTTATTCACAATAAGCTATGTGCACATGACAACGGACAATAGCCACTTCAAATTGAGGGAAAGAAGTAACCTCTACCACCTAGTAACTGGTAGCATCATAACACAACGTACAGAGAGTGTACCAGCATTCTGGAAGGTAGACCTTCACCATGCATTGAAGCGATGACAGCTGGTGGTTCACTTTTTGCACCACCTAACCTGAAATAGTTAACGGTGTCTGCTTGTGTGAAAATAAGTTCGAGATCAATAGTATGAATGCGTAGAATTCAAGAATATATTCACAAATATTTATAAAATGATATTCTTCGTAATTTGGATGGGGGCTATAGTCACATTATTTCAGCTTTGGTAATGCAGCGGTTTGCGCTTTCCACCAGTAAACTCTCAAGCTGGACACAATTCAAAACGTATTGCATTAAATTACCGTGTTTAAGAAGTTTTTGTTGTTCTTCTTCTTGTTGATTCTATTAGGGCTTTGCGACATCGTGGTCATGTAGCCCCGTATACTATACATGGATGTCTGTAGAAATTGACTGATAACCTGTGTCACTGTGATTTCTGTAAAAGTGTGTGTACTTGTAATTAAGGCAGGACATGGATAGAAAGCGGCCACGGCAGTTCCCTGGAGTAGAAGTAGTAAACCACGGAACACCACTTGCAAGATGGCTGAGGTAGGATTCGAACCCGCCTCTTTTCAGGTTTGCCTCAACAGGTTGAGTGTACCCCGTTCCAGGCCTCAGACCAAAATTGTATTTCTTGGCAGAGCTGGGAATCGAACCTGGTGACCGCCAAGATTGCATTATGTTCGAAGATGGAAACCACGGAAAACCACTTGTAGGATACCTGAAGTGGGAATCGATCACACTTTTACTCAGTTTTCACTCACCAGGCTGTGTATCCACTTCTGACTTTAATGCACAATTTTAAAAATTCTTGGCAGAGGCAAGAATCAAACCAAGGAGTTTGAACTCGAACCTACATCCGCAAGGATGGTAGTCAATAACGCTAACTTGGAAGTATACGGACTCTACTCGTATCTGATAATTGGTGTTAATGTTGTGTCTATACTGGCGTGTATACTTGTAATTGACACTGCCTTCTATGGTCTCAAGGTTTGTATTGATAAATTCCAGTTCCAAAGCTACTGATTTGATTCCCAACTCTGCTAAGAAATTTTTGAGTTCTGGTCTGAGGTATGAAACGGGGTTCATTTAGTCTCCCGAGAAAGGAATATAAGGTGTGGCCAATTCCCATCTCAGTCATCCTAAGAGTGGTTTTCCGTGGTTTTTTACTTCTACCAATAATCAACTTATTCATAATACAGTAATTAAAATGCAATACCAAGGATGGATAATTCACATTACATTGTAGACCTACTTACCAGGCATGTGTAAAATATGCACACCAAGCAGATTAGGAGAGCGACGTAATGGATCCCCACTCCAGTGACTAGAACAAAAGAAGATTAAAAAAAATCAGAAGTATTGGCCACTTTCAATGGTGCCAGGGTACGTAATAAGGATCCAGAACCATAAGTACTGGGTTCTATTTAATTCCGGACTGAGTGTTGGAACGAGACAAGCCAGTTGTCCTAGAAGGGATTTCCGTAGTTTTCCACTTCTGCTCCAGGTGTATGCCCTATAGTTCCTAACTCAAAATCGCAGCCTACTACTTTCAAATCTTTGCCTCAATTACAAAACAAGATGTTCAGTAAAGAACATATAGCCTACTTTCTCCTAAATGTATGGGTATTGTTATAACTCTTTGTCATTTTCAAGGAGTATAATTGAATGTTGGTTGTAGTAGCTTGTTGAAATACAACGTGCTATAGGGATATTAAACATGAATATGAGGTGCCCTTTGCTAGTGCTACCTCTGTAAAAAATTGCATTCAATTCGGTTTCACCGTGTTTGAATTGATATGGGGAATGGATTTGCAAACATACATGGCCGCTATTTGCAAACTATTGGGCTGATGACCTTGTAGTCAGTCATAAGATGCTTTCCACAAAATGGCATGATGTTGCAAAATCTGGTAGAGATCAAATGATTACGATGGTCGTAATTTGATTTAAGCTTTTAACATTTGGGTGGCCGTCATTCCGTTTCCGTCAAGATGGCGGCGATATAAAACATGACACTGAGGTGCCCTTTGCTAATGCTACATCTGTACCAAATTTCGTTCAATTTTGTTTCACCATGTTTGAATGGATAGGGGGAATCGATTTACACACATACATGGCCACCATCTGCAAACTATTGGGCTGATGATCTTGCAGTTTGGTCAAAATATGCTTTCCACATAAAGGTATGTTGTTGCAAAATTTGGTATAGACTGGATTATTAGGTTGGTCGTATTTAGATTTAAGCTTTTAACATTTGGGTGGCCGTGATTACGTTTCCGTCAAGATGGCGGCGATATAAAACTTGACACTGAGGTGCCTTTTGCCAGTGCAACCTGTGTACCAATTTTTGTTCCATTCGGTTTCACCGTGTTAGAATTAATAGGGGGAATCGATTTTCTCACAAAGATGGCCGCCATCCGCAAACTATTAAGCTAATGACCAAGTAGTTTGGTCAAAGGATGCTCCCTCCATAAAGGTATGTTGTTGCAAAATTTGGTAGAGATCGGATGATTATGTTAGTCGTAATTTGCTTTAAGCTTTGAACATTTGTGTGGCCGCCATTACGTTTCCGTCAAGATGGTGGCGATTAAAACATGACACTGAGGTGCCCTTTGCTAGTGCTACCTCTGTACCAAATTTCGTTCCATTCGGTTTCACCGTGTTCGAATTAATAGGGGGAATCGATTTTGGGACAAAGATGGCTGCCATCCGCAAACTATAAGACTAATGACCTATTAATTTGGCCAAAGGATGCTTCCTCCATAATGGTATGTTGTTGCAAAATTTGGTAGAGATCGAATGATTAGGTTAGTCGTAATTTGATTTAAGCTTTGAATATTTGGGTGGCCGCCATTACGTGTCCGTCAACATAGCGGCGATATAAAACATGACACTGAGGTGTCCTTTGCTAGTGCTACCTTTGTACCAAATTTCGTTCAATTCGGGTTCACCGTGTTCGAATTGATAGGGGGGACGGACATTCAGAGTACACACACTCACACACACACAGACTCACACACACCCAGACACACACACACACACAGACAGACACACAATTTTTCGCCTTGTGTTGATCTCATAAGTCTACTTTCTTTTTTTGCAAAAATCGAAAGTTGGCTAATAATACACACACTACTACGGCTATCATAATAACACAGATCATCAAAGACATTCCACACATATCCAAGTATATAGAGCTATATGACCACCATCTCGTAAAACCCCTAAGAAAATCAAGAAATATTTTAACTTTGAAGAGACTTGTTTATCATAGCAGTGTTTCAGGACCTTCCTAGGCATGGAAAAGTTTAAAACGAAATGTCCTTTCTTATATCTGAAAAGTGAAGAAACGTAGCCTGGAGTATTACGTGACCGTTGACCTCAAGGTCATGAGCTACAGTTCTTTTTACGCGAAACCCGATAACCGATCCACAGGATGTGACATTTCACATGCATTATCCTGGAATCGAACCCGGTCCGCAACTTCACTGCGACATCACAACCCCTGTTATGATTGAGAATAAGACAGGGTGCCAGGAAATGTTCTGCGCAGTGACTGCCGGCTTCTGCCAGAGCTAGCATCAGCAGTTTAGTTGTCAGCACGATGTACTTGACAGGGTGAATCCCACACGTGTGGGCTGTAGGCTGTCGAGATCGTCAGTGTGTATTGCAATAAGCGAGCGTGTGTGTCTTCAGGACTTCCAGCATCTGTTATGAATGGCTGTGTTGAGTACAAAATTTACTGTTTGTTTGTTTGTTTGTTTGTTTTGATACAAGCGACAGTAGTGCTGCCAACGTAACTACTGATGATAATTCTCGCAGATGCATGTAGGCACTGCGGAAAACATTTCCTGGCGCCCTCTACTTCATGTAGCATAATGAGTGAAAAACTCGCTTTTTATTCTGTGTTATGCGGTGTACGTACCAGTATGTGTACTGTCGCTTGAAATGAGTCAGCTGTTGTTTTATTTTTCCAGAAATTCAGCATTTAGTTGAATAAAGAAAAGAAGAAGGAAATCCACAAAAACTTCAAAGTTTTTCTGGGATGGGATTCGAACCCATTTTTAACAAATTACCTCATAAAGTTGAGTGTACCCTGTTCGGTCCCCCAGACCATAATTAAATTTCCTATTAGAGTCTAGTATCGAAACAAGGATTTTATGATCAACCTATAACTTACCACTGCATATTAGCCTACTTTCGATTTTTGCAAAAAAAGAAAGTATACTTATGAGATCTACACAGGGCCAAAAAACTGTGTGTCTCTCTGTGTGTGAGCCTCTGTGTGTGTGTGTACACTGAATGTCTGTCGCCCCCTATCAATTCGAACACGGTGAAACCGAATAGAACGAAATTTGGTACAGAGGTGGCAATAGCTAAGGGCACCTCAGTGTCATGTTTAATATCGCCGCCATCTTCACGGAAACGTAATAGCGGCCACCCAAACGTTCAAAGCTTAAATCAAATTACGACTATCCTAATCATCCGATCTCTACCAAATTTTGCAACATTATACCTTTATGTATGAAGGATCTTTTCACCAAACTACAAGGCCATCAGCACAATAATTTGTGGATGGCGGCCATGTATGCGTGCAAATCGATTCCCTCTATCAATTCAAAAACGGTGACACCTAATTGAACAAAATTTGGTACAGAGGTAGCGCTAGCAAAGGGCACCTCAGTGTCATGTATTATATCGCCGCCATCTTGACGGAAACGTAATGGCGGCCACCCAAATGTTCAAAGCTTAAATCAAATTACGACTAACCTAATCATCCGATCTCTACTAAATTCTGCAACAATATACCTTAATGTGGGAAACGTCTTTTGCCCAAATTACAAGGTCATCCGCCTAATAGCTTCAGGATGGTGGATGTATGACTCATGCAAGTATTAGAGCCCAAGCATAACTTACGATTCAACAAGGCCTGATCTCAACAATTCAGCTTATCGTACATATGGAGGTTTAAACTCTCCTCTAGGAGGTGACGGGTAGGATATTAGCCTATCATAATAGAATATGTAACCGTAGAAGAGACTTAACAGGTCTGATTGACCATGCCATATGATTGTGGGTCGAACGGAAAATGGCCGCTATTTGTGCTCGTAAATCCATTTATATGTCGCCTCCGTAGCGTAGCAGTCAGCATGGTTAGCTGCCGCTCCGGAGGTCCTGGGTTCGATTCCCGGCTCTGCCACGAAATTTGAAAAGTGGTATGAGGACTGGAACGGGGTCTACTCAACCTCGGGTGTTCCAAATGAGTAGAGGGGGTTCGATTCCCTCATAAGCCATCCTCGAAGTGGTTTTCCGTGGTTTCCCACTTCGTCTTCGGGCAAATGCCGGGATGGTACTGAGACAGTATTTTGCTATTTACTTGAACCCTGATACGACAGCGAGACGTATTTTGAATTATTGCTTGGCATTAGTGTGTCTGCAGGTTTGAGACGCAGTAAGTTTGTGATTCACTAAGGAGATGGATAGACAATCCCGCCACGCTCTTGATCACGTGCACAGGTCATGCTCACTGACTTGGTCCTGCAACTATTTGATACATATATGTCACGATAATCGACTGGGTTCGATTGTCTACCTCGATACAGGAGTGATGCATCTTGGGTAGACTGCCAGCTGGGTCATGGATGAGCAGTTTTGAAACGACAGACACTTGAGTTCAGTGATTTATGCAGTGCACATGTTATCGCTGTAGTAAGGAAGTTCCGTTTATCACGCGGTATTACGAGTGTTCTCTACTCGCGGCGCGGATCGGACGGGTGAATTGCTACCACAGCAATATGCGGTTGTCCGTACTTCTGGTGTGTTAGATATAACCCAGAGATTAAATATACCGGAGTGAACTTAGCTATTGCACAGACTTGTTAATACAGACTCTTCGATGTGGAAATCTAATACGTATTTATTTGAAATGCAGGAAAGTATTATTATCAAGAACATTACAACTGGATTTTATTGTGAGAACCTAGTTGTCGTAGCAATGATGGACTAAACATACCGTGCAGGAATGTAATGCAGAAGCAGAGTTGATCATTTAGAGTGATATTCTTTTTCACACTACAATGAAGAGAAAGAAACGTTGGGGAACGTTAGTTCTGATCCAGTGGTTTTAAAGTAGCCAAAAATGAAGAAACAACTCCAAAGAAAGGAAACTACTTTAGTGATAACGTCGAGGGAGCCTTGTACAAGCAATATGCAGGAACTCCGTTTCGTAGCCAGTAGTTTTCGAGTTAGGAGGAAGTTGGTTCGGCGACTTGCAGCTCCAGCCATGAACTACTCAGGGATGATGGTTCAGTTCCTGAAAGGAATGTATATTCCTATACTTTCTTCAATCTCAACCAGAACTTCGCCCAAGGTAGCTGGAAAACTTTTCTTCTCTTGTAGACAGTAGACCTTGCCACTTTTAGTTCGATACTTTTCACCAATATTTTATTAATTAGTATGGAATTCATTCGAAGACTAGATCTGGTTCTTTTTTATCATTTCTGTCGGAGAGTGTAATTTATTGTGTAGTTAACAGTAAACGTGATGCTATTTAGAGCATTACTTTGTTGCTTTTTGTTTTGAAAATTTTGGAAATAAAACCAAGCATTCAATTTTGTTGAGAAGATATCTGCAGCATAATTAGGACCAAGACGACGATATATTTGTATAAGAATAGCAATTAGGAAGAAGATGGCCACACACTCGTGCACTTGAACTATTCCAAAAATATTTCAGTGATACTATTCGTTTGGACTTATGACATTCTAGTAGAAATTCTTTCTTTTAGAAATGATAGTGCATTTTCATGGTTATTTTCCATGGTTATGGAATTATGGAAATCGTCCAACGAAAACAATTGTGAATTGATTGCCGAGGCATTTGCAGCCTACTTTCATATATCTTTTGATTAAAGATTTTTCTTTAAATGATATAAATATTTTTGTTCGTTCAGTTTTTTTTGCTTGTGTTATTTCAATTCGTTTTTGGGAAGACTCTTGGATAGATCATCGTTTGATTTAATGGTTTGCGTGTATCTATTGATATGATAATAGACTCCTTTCCATGGTGTAAGTCTCACGTGTTTTCTTCTGAGTAGTTGAGCCATTTTTCGAGTTTGGATAGGCGAAACTGAAACGACTATTTTTACTAGTGTCTATTTACAATTTTTTTTCTCATATATAAGTCTTTATGGAAATAAATATATATAAATATATTGGAATTATGAACTAAATTTAACAGTTCAAACTAGTATAACAAAATTTGTCGTAGACTTAAATGACGATAATTTATGGAAATAGATAATACAATTTATCTAACAAATTGTTGCTTCGTGTTTAGTGGAGTTAGAAAAGAGGTAATCTGTGGCATTTCTATATTCGTCTATGATAGGGCATTATATTTTCAGAGCAATTTTCGAAAGGTTTTAAGTTTAATAACGTTTGGGATTAATTCTTGACAGCTTTGGAAAGCTGAATTGTGGTATTGCAATTTTGTGCATACGATTTATTGTGTTAGTGAAGCGAATATTTGACATCATTGGAAGGTCAATATTAATGTTGTATATTGTACTTGTATTCTTTTGAGAAAACGTTAACGTTGTCATTGCGTTTTAGTAAGAGTGAAATTAGCTTTTGAGCTATCACTATTTGGATATGATGTTGTAGTAATCGTGAATTGGAATCACGAATGTTTTTCTTATATGCTTGTTTTATTGAAGTTGCCCTACGTTTTATTCTTGCCTAGTAGGATTTGCCGGAGATAAATTGCTTATATCATGACTCCCATATTTAAGTAACACAGCCACTTCTCGAATAACTTTAATTAATTCATGCAACATAATACATGTGATATTTCAGTAATTTGAGCAAAAATATACTGCATTCTTTGAAGCATATAAATAGTTAATAAACTATTTTCACAACTTGTAACACTATTCGATTATCTTAATTGATTGTTGAATACAACAAATTAAGAAAATGATAACCATGAAACATACTTGTAAAATTAAATGGAGATAGGCAGCGTTTAGAACAAAATCCGAATTAAGGATATAACTTGTATATAAAATGTAAAATATGTATAAATCTTTAATAAGAGTATAACATCAGTACATAATGTAATATTGTATTTTTCTTGTAATTTGTTCAGCGGATGATATGAGCAGTAAGATGGGGCCTTATTGTAGGCAGTTATTTAAAACTATATTTTTCATCATTTGATCTGAAGAAGCTTTTTCTTTAATTTTGTGTCTAATTGACGGACATTCATCATTAACCAGTCAATAAATTGAATTTAATTTTAAAAGAATCTTAGAACGACTGGTGTTTTATATCAGAAAAGGGGAGTGCGTTAGGAGGACCAGTGGGTAGTTTTTTCTTGAGTTTGCTTAAACTTAACGCCCGAGATATTTTTATTTTATTTTAGAGTCTCTTGTTCGAGTTCTTTTGAGCTTCGTTTCATCGTAATTTTATACACCACTGGCATCTTCGTACCGCATTCTTTAATATCGACGTATCCTGATCCCTGGTTGATCCTAGTTGGTAGGTTTTTCAGAGGTCATTTCAGCCGGGAACTTCTAGAATCTACGATCCAGCTTTTCCATCGGATTGCAACAGGTAAGACCACGTGGATTACGGGTACATCTATATATGGCGACCCAATCTATGGGGCTATCGAATTGGCATTCTCGATTTCTCCAATGCTAAACCCATGTGTGAGAATCCATTTTTATGAGATTATTGAGTTTAGCAGTTTTCGAACGATGTAGTCGTTAGCAAAATTTTCTTTGGCACTGCTACGATTATACACGTCGAATTCGTTGGGAATTCACGTTTCTTCAAATCGTGAAGATGAGTTTACTCAATCTACCTGGCATACAGATAGAATTATCGCCATTGCTTAAATTTATTTGTTTTGTGCGTGCCTAGTAAAATGTTATTTGATTGATTACGACATGACCATAAAAGAGATTTCTAGGAAATTTTTATGGATCAGCGTGGTCAGATGGGACATGACATGGGGCCATTTTTCACTCCATGCTTGTCGGCCATTTCGTGTTAGTTACCGGCGATGATTATTTGTATATCATCTGTAATAATAGAATCACTTTCTTTAATAATAAAATAAATAATTCATCATTTCAACTTTAATTTAAACCGTTTCTAATATAAATCACCGTCGTTGCATTCCTCCTATTTTCTTATAGACTTAATTTATATAATAAGTTTAGAAGCAAAACGAAATTCAATGCTTGTATTGGTGAAAAGGGTCATTCTAAATGTGTCAATTCTGCTATTTATGTATTGCATTCCTGTGTTTTCTATAATTGTATTCACCATGACAGCTGTGTCAAATGAGGACATTGCCAATATGTTGATGGCAATGCAGGAGAAGATGGGCAGTCACGCCAATGAATTAGCTGTGATCAGGAGTAATTGCCAAACCAGTTTTGTCAATATCAACTCCATTGTCAATAAGAATACTGAATTAGTTCAGGAATCTGTAGGTGTTCAGGAATCTGTAGGGGAGAATTTGAAGGCAGACATGAGTCAAATGCACTTGTCCCTCAAATATCTTCAAGATAGTAATCGCAAGATTTCAGCTAAAACTAAAGAAATAAAAGAAAAGATAGAGGATATAGAAACAGGCATCGACAGTGCGACAGCCGATGTCAGGCTTGTTCAACTTGACATCAGTAATATTAATGTAGAAGTTAGCCATGTTAGATCTAATGTTTCATCATTAGAAGTAAGAGCCATAAGCACTGAAAATAAACTAGATTCAACTGAAGGCAAATTAGATGCAATGCAAGGTAAAATAGATTCAACTGAAGGCAAATTAGATGCAATGCAGGGTAAAATAAATTCAACAGAAAGTAAAATAGATTCGACTGAGAAAGAGATAGATGCCACTCAGGCTAAAATTAACCTAACAGAAGGTATTGTAACTGGTATACGAGCTAGTATTTCTACCATAAAGGAGGATGTTAGAAATATTAAATCGGAACTGGATAGTAATCAGAAAGAAAATAAAATTAGTTTAGATGCATTGCAATTGCAGTTTTCAAACGAAGCAAGTGCAACGCAAGAAACTCTAACCAAATTAGAGGGTGATATGGCCCAACTTAAAGAAAAGGTTGAATATCACAACAAGGTCTTGAGAAAGGATATAGAGATCGATCTCAAGGCTATTGTTAACGATCAAGTGACCATCGTAAGGGGGGAAATCACAAAAATAAATGAAGATGTCATTAAAAGTATTAAGTCAGATTTTGAATTTAAGATTAACAGAACAGAATTAAGACTTAACCAAGATATTTCCCAGGCTAGAATAGACACTGATAAACGAATCGATTCAGTTCAGACTATGCAGGTCGAAAGCGTTACTGTTCTTAGGGAGGATTTAGAAACGCAGATTAAAGGCGTAAGTCTGAAAGTAGACCAAGTTAAGATAGATCTAAACTCAGAGCGTGAAAAGAAAACATCAGAATTAAACGAGATTAGACAAGAGTTTCAAACGTTCAGGTTAATAGATCACATAGACATAAATAAATTAAGAGCGGAAATCAAGTCACAATTAGAAACGTTGGGGAAACCTATAAATTCCGATGGGGAAAGAACGGTACACCATTTAAGGGACAGGATGGATACCACAACGCCAGCTAGAAACTATTTAGCGAGGTTAAATAAGGCACATGAAACAGAACAGAGTCATGCTAGATCAGAGATCCCGTATGAGGCTACGTCAGAAATAAATCCCAGAGATTTTAGGATATGAACGCCTAATGACAGATCTAATGTCATGATAGTGAGGAATTACGAGGAGAAAATTAAGAAGTTTTCAAATACGGAGGGCTTGACTCCTATAGAATTCATTAGAAATCTACAAGATCACTTTGCGGAACATCATGTTGCAAGGGACAGAGAACTGCGGATTGTTGAGAAGCATCTGGCAGATGCACCGTTAAATTGGTTCCGAGCTTTCCGATATACTTTCGATAACTTCGAACAGTTTTCGGAAGCATTTATTAAAAGATTCTGGTCGATAGAGATACAACACGCAGTGAGGGCGGAAGTATATTCAAGAAAGTATAGTAGTACTGGACCCACCAGTTATTCTGAATTCTTCACATCTCAGTTAGCCCGCCTTAGATATCTTCAACCCACCCTGAGACAGGAGGAAATTCTTGAGACAATTTCACGCCAGTTACCGGTGGAAGTTAGAAGGAATTTAATCTCATCAGGCGTAGAGGATTTAGCGGCAATGGACGACTTGCTGCGTAGGCTAGACCATACTTCTATGTCGCCTACCATAGTCAGAAGCGGAAGGACGGAAACTAAGGCCGTGAACGCGGTAGTCGTTGATCAAACTCAACAAACAGAAAGGTCAAATAGGACAGGATCTAGATGGGAAGGTCCGATGAGGAACAGTAGGACGTATAGTCGAAGATTTGAAGATAGAAACAACCAGCGACCATATGGAAACTACCAACAGAGATACGATCGAGACCGGAATAGACCTAACCAAACAGATCGTAATCAAGAAAGATATAAACCTTACGAAAGTAGAAATAGGAATGATAGGTATATGAATGGAAATCAGGAAAGAGAACAATACCAACCTAGGAATAACAGGTATCGAGGTTATCAGAACAATAACCGATACTACGATAATAGGGATAGACAAGGCCAGTATCAGCAAAAGAATAGAGGTCAACAAGGGTTTGCCAGATACAAAAACTACCGAGACAAAAACTATCATAACCAGGAAGATAGAGATCAGTCTAGAAAGGACAGGGATAGGCGTGAAGAAAGGAAGGATCGAAGGGACACAGAAAGTGAGCCAGAACCTAACACTAGCCATCACACTAGTGATAATGAAAGGGGTTCACAGGAAAAAAACGCCAATTTCGAAATCCCGGAAGGATTAAACAGCCAGCCGTCTCCATTTGACATAATTATACAAGATGTTTATGAGGTCACGGACGAAGATTTGTTATACGAAGAAATGGAAGGAATTGTGAGTGAACATGCTGAATTGCCTATAATTGAAATCTCTGTGGGCAATCAACATTGCAGGTCTCTTATAGACACGGGAGCGGTCATTTCAATCATGTCCGAAGATTGCTTTTTGAAATTAGAAAAGGAACAACAATTTACCACATTGCCAGCTTCATCGATCAAAGTGAGAGGTCAATTTCAAGATAAATCGATGAAATGCAAATTACAAGTCCAGCTGAAGTTCAGTATAAATGAAAGATGTTTTGAACATATTTTTGTGGTGCTCAAAAATATCAATTTTGAAATAATCCTAGGGATTGACTTTATTACCCGTGCCAGAATTACCATTGACATGGACAGGAGAATTATCAGGTTCCCAGAGAAAACTATTAGGAAGATAGTACTTGAAAATATTGATTCCAATGTGGATGTGGAAAATTTGATCAGAGAAGAAGTTTTAGAAAATATAATAAATCAGGCCGAGCAAGAAAGAGAGCATTATGCACTTTACGTCGAGGGATTTACAGAAAGTATTTCAAGAAAGTGGAATAAAACGCAAAATGCTGTTCATTGACGAATACCTAGAATGGTATAATAAAAGTATTCGCACACTTTTATTAGCTAGGTTGGGAGGAGGATGAGACAGTATTTTGCTATTTACTTGAACCCTGATACGACAGCGAGACATATTTTGAATTATTGCTTGGCATTAGTGTGACTGCAGGTTTGAGACGCAGTAAGTTTGTGATTCACTAAGGAGATGGATAGACAATCCCGCCACGCTCTTGATCACCTGCACAGGTCATGCTCACTGACTTGGTCCTGCAACTATTTGATACATATATGTCACGATAATCGACTGGGTTCGATAGTCTACCTCGATACAGGAGTGATGCATCTTGGGTAGACTGCCAGCTGGGTCATGGATGAGCAGTTTTGAAACGACAGACACTTGAGTTCAGTGATTTATGCAGTGCACATGTTATCGCTGTAGTAAGGAAGTTCCGTTTATCACGCGGTATTACGAGTGTTCTCTACTCGCGGCGCGGATCGGACGGGTGAATTGCTACCACAGCAATATGCGGTTGTCCGTACTTCTGGTGTGTTAGATATAACCCAGAGATTAAATATACCGGAGTGAACTTAGCTATTGCACAGACTTGTTAATACAGACTCTTCGATGTGCAAATCTAATACGTATTTATTTGAAATGCAGGAAAGCATTATTATCAAGAACATTACAACTGGATTTTATTGTGAGAACCTAGTTGTCGTAGCAATGATGGACTAAACATACCGTGCAGGAATGTAATGCAGAAGCAGAGTTGATCATTTAGAGTGATAATCTTTTTCACACTACAATGAAGAGAAAGAAACGTTGGGGAACGTTAGTTCTGATCCAGTGGTTTTAAAGTAGCCAAAAATGAAGAAACAACTCCAAAGAAAGCAAACTACTTTAGTGATAACGTCGAGGGAGCCTTGTACAAGCAATATGCAGGAACTCCGTTTCGTAGCCAGTAGTTTTCGAGTTAGGAGGAAGTTGGTTCGGCGACTTGCAGCTCCAGCCATGAACTACTCAGGGATGATGGTTCAGTTCCTGAAAGGAATGTATATTCCTATACTTTCTTCAATCTCAACCAGAACTTCGCCCAAGGTAGCTGGAAAACTTTTCTTCTCTTGTAGACAGTAGACCTTGTCACTTTTAGTTCGATACTTTTCACCAATATTTTATTAATTAGTATGAAATTCATTCGAAGACTAGATCTGGTTCTTTTTTATCATTTCTGTCGGAGAGTGTAATTTATTGTGTAGTTAACAGTAAACGTGATGCTATTTAGAGCATTACTTTGTTGCTTTTTGTTTTGAAAATTTTGGAAATAAAACCAAGCATTCAATTTTGTTGAGAAGATATCTGCAGCATAATTAGGACCAAGACGACGATATATTTGTATAAGAATAGCAATTAGGAAGAAGATGGCCACACACTCGTGCACTTGAACTATTCCAAAAATATTTCAGTGATACTATTCGTTTGGACTTATGACATTCTAGTAGAAATTCTTTCTTTTAGAAATGATAGTGCATTTTCATGGTTATTTTCCATGGTTATGGAATTATGGAAATCGTCCAACGAAAACAATTGTGAATTGATTGCCGAGGCATTTGCAGCCTACTTTCATATATCTTTTGATTAAAGATTTTTCTTTAAATGATATAAATATTTTTGTTCGTTCAGTTTTTTTTGCTTGTGTTATTTCAATTCGTTTTTGGGAAGACTCTTGGATAGATCATCGTTTGATTTAATGGTTTGCGTGTATCTATTGATATGATAATAGACTCCTTTCCATGGTGTAAGTCTCACGTGTTTTCTTCTGAGTAGTTGAGCCATTTTTCGAGTTTGGATAGGCGAAACTGAAACGACTATTTTTACTAGTGTCTATTTACAATTTTTTTCTCATATATAAGTCTTTATGGAAATAAATATATATAAATATATTGGAATTATGAACTAAATTTAACAGTTCAAACTAGTATAACAAAATTTGTCGTAGACTTAAATGACGATAATTTATGGAAATAGATAATACAATTTATCTAACAAATTGTTGCTTCGTGTTTAGTGGAGTTAGAAAAGAGGTAATCTGTGGCATTTCTATATTCGTCTATGATAGGGCATGATATTTTCAGAGCAATTTTCGAAAGGTTTTAAGTTTAATAACGTTTGGGATTAATTCTTGACAGCTTTGGAAAGCTGAATTGTGGTATTGCAATTTTGTGCATACGATTTATTGTGTTAGTGAAGCGAATATTTGACATCATTGGATGGTCAATATTAATGTTGTATATTGTACTTGTAGTCTTTTGAGAAGACGTTAACGTTGTCATTGCGTTTTAGTAAGAGTGAAATTAGCTTTTGAGCTATCACTATTTGGATATGATGTTGTAGTAATCGTGAATTGGAATCACGAATGTTTTTCTTATATGCTTGTTTTATTGAAGTTGCCCTACGTTTTATTCTTGCCTAGTAGGATTTGCCGGAGATAAATTGCATATATCATGACTCCCATATTTAAGTAACACAGCCACTTCTCGAATAACTTTAATTAATTCATGCAACATAATACATGTGATATTTCAGTAATTTTAGCAAAAATATACTGCATTCTTTGAAGCATATAAATAGTTAATAAACTATTTTCACAACTTGTAACACTATTCGATTATCTTAATTGATTGTTGAATACAACAAATTAAGAAAATGATAACCATGAAACATACTTGTAAAATTAAATGGAGATAGGCAGCGTTTAGAACAAAATCCTAATTAAGGATATAACTTGTATATAAAATGTAAAATATATATAAACCTTTAATAAGGGTATAACATCAGTACATAATGTAATATTGTATTTTTCTTGTAATTTGTTCAGCAGATGATATGAGCAGTAAGATGGGGCCTTATTGTAGGCATTTATTTAAAACTATATTTTTCATCATTTGATCTAAAGAAGCTCTTTCTTTAATTTTGTGTCTAATTGACGGACATTCATCATTAACCAGTCAATAAATTGAATTTAATTTTAAAAGAATCTTAGAACGACTGGTGTTTTATATCAGAAAAGGGGAGTGCGTTAGGAATACCAGTGGGTGGTTTTTTTTCTTGAGTTTGCTTAAACTTAACGCCCGAGATATTTTTATTTTATTTTAGAGTCTCTTGTTCGAGTTCTTTTGAGCTTCGTTTCATCGTAATTTTATACACCACTGGCATCTTCGTACCGCATTCTTTAATATCGACGTATCCTGATCCCTGGTTGATCCTAGTTGGTAGGTTTTTCAGAGGTCATTTCAGCCGGGAACTTCTATAATCTACGATCCAGCTTTTCCATCGGATTGCAACAGGTAAGACCACGTGGATTACGGGTACAGTACTGCACCATTATTCCTAAAGTTCTTAAGTACAGATATGGATACAGTATTTTGGAACGCCCTGTAACTTTCAAGCTAGCCACTGAAGTCTATCATAACAGCTGGTCTACAGCAAGCAAAAGTTCTGCTATCAAGAATGGATCGGTAGAGCTCGTATTTCCGACGAAAAGCCCGAAGGTCATCGATAATAATCATATTGACATTGTCTAACATTATATCGATCGATTCATCTGAGAATGATTAATACGAATTAAAGTATATTTAGCGCTATATGTAAGCAGTTATTTATGTCTGTTTGCATAATTCCATGGCAGAAAGCTATTACAAAGCAAGTATGGAAAACAGAAGAAGATCTGTTAAGTCACTAGTGATTATACTACGACTGCGATATATATATATATCGACTCGTGGCGTTTAGAGGAGTGGGGGTAGTGGATGCCTCCCTCAGGCGACCTCGTGTGGAGAGCAGGAACTTGTGAAACTGACAGCGTGTAGTATTAATCCTGGCAATAGTGAAAGTGAAATCGCCAGTTAACGGGATTTTCAAAACGTGTGAGCGTGCCTATGTATATAAGCGAGTTCGTTCGGCATTCTACGTGGGGTAGAGACTTGCTTAATGGGGATCAGACATGGTTTTAAACATGTAATATGTTTATCTTTGCTACCGTGTGTCCACCGCCACTAACGGACTATGCGGAAGAATACATTCATAATCCCGGCCGCCAGCTCGGGTGTATTATGTCGTAACACTCTGCTTGTAAAACTTCATGGAAATGCAGCCTAGAGTTGGTCCAAACTTTTCACAGTGGCAATACTTCTTTAAAAAAAGCACATTCTTAAGCAAGGTGTCAGAGGGAAGGAATACAATGAAGCCTATATCCATTACGATGATAGGCTAGATTACAATAGGAATACTGCATTAGCAGAGTGGTAGCGGGTACAGTTTGCAGCAACGTTCATTTACTATGAAGTGTACAAGCGAGTATCGTAATGCAATGGACCACGCGGACTCGTGTGAACCTGGTCACATTCGCATCTTTATATTGGAACTATTTAGCGGCTGTTCGAATTCACTCTCGCTTCGTGACGAGTTGATAAACTGTTTGCGGTTCAGCCATCGGTATTCTAATGCGTGTGGAAAGATATCGCCAGGATATATTGGGACCTTTCGACCGGTCTGGAGTTGTTCGAGCCTAGGAGGACTATGGTTTGTTGTCTGGGGACCCAGTTGGAGTCCGGCATGTTTTGTGTTGGTCTGGAGCCCAGTATGGCCAACGATATCCTTTTTTTCCACATCCAGATTCGCCAAAGGTACAGATCACTTCAACTTGTTACTGTAGTGTAGCGTGGACATTTGAACAATCACAAATTGCCATATTTTGATTTTTGTAGATTAAATGGTTGAGTAGAAAGTGCAGGTTCGATGCCTATTTCGAAGCTGACCTCCTATGATGCCAGGATTTTGACTCATAAAAATGAGTGCATCCTTTTTGTATTTTGATTGATAAATTTAAAATTTCAATAATTTTTTACAGTATTTAAACTGATATGCTCATTCTTACTTGTCGAAAAGTCACTGTAGGAGGAAGATCTCCAGATTTTTGTGTATGAATATTTTAGTAACGTATTTTTAGCGGCGTTGTGAACTCTGACTGAGTTTTACATATTCTAGTGCATTGTTCTTTAAGCACTTTCGCTTGGATTATCTTATTCTTTGAGGAGAATTTTTCTTTCCTTATTTTTATAACGATATTAGGAAGATTTCGGATCCTGTTATTCTGAATGTTACTTCGAGTCTTTAGACTATTTTTTCTTCAGTTTATTAACAGATTTAACTTGTATTTTCTGAGCGTGATTTTCGGAGTGTATTGACTAATGGGTCATTAATCGCTTAGCCTCTGTAGTTAACCTGGATCCATGCTGTAAGATTAATCCACCGACATTTTCGCGTTCGGGAAGTTCAAGGGAAGATCTTATTTTGAGATTGGATTTTTTTTTTCGTTTTTACAACCTTAGTTTTGAGTGGTTGTGAGTGTTATACTTTTCTTCTCTTATGAAGTTAACACTGGATTAAATTGATATCATTGCCTCTGGTGCAATAATTTTTCTCTATTAAGGGGGTATTTGAACGACATCCAAATTTGCGACGATAATCCCAGGGATGACTTAGTATAAGTCATACGTTTAAGAACTATGAATATTGTAATACATCAATGTAAGGCAAGTTTTCTAAAAATAGCTGGAGTATTTCTGGAATCCACTAGGCTTTATTAATAACCTGTTACAGAATCAAATTATTTTTCTGAGCACGAGTTCAGGCTTTTATTACAAACAGCTGATTTTCATAATTGTGGATTTAAAACAGTATGGCTCCAAGTATAGGTGCATGTTAGATTTTAAGAGGCATGTATTAGGAATAATGCTCTTGTGTTTGAGTATTTTGATACAGTGCTTTGCGAAGCAAATTTTCTTGTTGAAGATTGAGCAACGTGTGCCAATCAAGAATAGATTGAATGAGGTTTCGTCCCAGAGAGGCGTTGTATTTAACCTAGTATGGTTAATATTTTGTCATAGGTGACTTTATCGCTGTTATTATCGTGAAGTAATGCCTGTGTGAAGATTAGTATTTTTCTGAGCATTATTATTAAAACTCTTGAGTGGATATCCAGTTCAATATTTCCAGTAAAATTATAACGACTTTGCCATAGCATGTATGTTTAACAAGGATCACCGATAACTATTTAATGCTGAATCTATGATTAATTTTTGCTCTTCCTAACTGTTCGGCAGAAATACCCTGAAATTAGAAATGAAACAATTAAACTATTTTAAGCAGAAGTGAATGTCGTGACATTAAGTCAGTGGGAGGATAATAATCGAAGTTATTCTAGAATCTTGTATAAATTTGTATATTCTGTAATTATGCCATATTAATTTCATCGTTCAATAACAAGACCATATAATGCTATTGAAAATGTCGTGTAAGATTATTGGTTATAATCAGGGTATTTTTGTGTGAGATGTTCATTAAGTTAATGAACCGAAATGAATCCAATTTATTCCATTCATATATTTTTTTGTGTGTGCTTATCCTGTGGGATTGAAAATTATTATTATTATACCTTATTTTTGAAAGAACTAAAAGTTAGTTGAGATAATGGGCAATTCATTTTGGAAGCCTTTCCCATATGCCATAGCTGAAAGACAATCCCGTATAATTAATTATATTTTTGATTGGTCGTGGTATCGACAAAATTTATAATTCTTGTCATGTTTATTCTTGCAATAAACTAATTTATTATTTGGTTTTAATTATTGCGTGATGCTTTATATAGGTGATGGAAGGATGTATTAAGGGGGCCATCGCTAGGTATTTTAGGGTTTACCACACCTTTGAGATTCTTTCTTCCTTTTGAAGAATTCTTGTGTGCGAGCTAGTCTTTTCTTTCTCTGAGCCTTGGTCAGTCTTAATACATCCTGTTAGGTATTCGAGTGGCACTATTATCCCTGTGTCTGTTGGTAGAACGTGGGGTTTTTTTCTAGCCGGGGATTTTCAGGTTCTACGATCCAGCTGTTATACAGGGATTCAACAGTTATTGGTAGGTAATACGGGTACATGAGGTGGCGCCCAGCTCAGGGGCTTCGAAAAACTGGAATCCCAGAGCGAATACCAGGGAGTTGATTGCCATAATTCTGCCAAAATTGAAACTGAAAGTACAAAGTGGAAATTAGTTTTATGATCATGTAACACAGGTCACGAATTGGAACACCGTGTTTGCTGTGTGATCATGAATCATGGCAATAAAATAATGGTGAACCAATATTTTGGCACGAACTATTGGAATTCCTATGGAACAAAGCAATTACGAGGACACTTGAGCTACTTGACTTACAAGTGGTATTGCAACCATTATTAAATTTTGTATTTTATGTATTGGAGTGGTGCCACACGCTCTGTTAATAATTTGTTCTACTTGTTTCCGGCTGATGATCATTGCTGACATCATTAAAAATAGAAGTGTTTGTAACAAATTTAAATTTGAGTAACGGTAGAATCATAGACCTTCACCGATATAAACCATCACGCACATGTATATAGGCGATCCCAAATCAAATTGGACACTTCGTGTTTAGACATAAGCTTATTTTAAGGTAATGCCAGACAATAAGGATGAGCATGTATGGTAAATGGTGGTTGTTTGTAGATGTTCTCGCTGTGCTTTGTTGGTGTGGTATTCTTATTTCTTGTGAAGTGTAGTGAAGCATGTCTGAAGGTAATATGGTGACTGTTGGGGACGTCAAGAAGATGTTTGAAATTATTCAAAATAAAATGGATAATTTGAATCAGGACATAGAAAATATTAAGGTCCAAACTAAATCTGCATTAGACCATATGTCCGAAACTGTTATTCAAAATCAGGATGCAGTTGCTGAAGGTATCAGGGGGGAAATTGATACTATGCAATCCTCCTTGAAGGCTATCAAAGATAGTTCCAAAAGGGTAGAAAAGAAGTTTACCAGTGTAGAATCTAATATCGAAGATATCCAGGACGATAATAGAAAAACACAACTAGATATCAGTACACTCCGAGCTAATGTTGGCTTGGTACAGGTTGGCCAAGAAAGAAAGCAAATTGACATTAACAATATCCAAACTAGTCAAACATCAATGCAAAATAGTCAAACTTCAATGCAAACAGATCTTAACAATGTTCAGACTAGTCAAAATTGAATTGAGGAAACAGTAAAGGATGTTAACTCTAATGTAAGGATTATGCAATCGCAAATCAATGATTTAAGAACAGATGTGGGATTAATAGAATCCAGTCAAAAAGAGATTCAGTCCCAAGTCAAAAATTATCAGAATGATGTAAATCAAATTGAATCCAGCCAAAATAAAATGGAGTTAGAGGTCCGAAAAATCGAATCTAGTCAAAATCAGACGGAGGTTAAGTTAATGGAGCTAGAAAAATCAAGTAAAGAGTTTCAAGTTGAGATTAGACCAGACTTTGAAAAACGTGTGAAGCTTAGTAAAAAAAAGCACTTCAGCAACAGTTTTCCCATGACACTAATCATACCCAGAATAGCCTGGAGCAGTTGAAATGTGAAATGGGGACACTCCGAGCTCAAGTCACAGATCATACAAAACTTCTCAGGGATGATTTTGACGAAGATTTGGAAGGGATCATAAGACATAATATTGTAACATTTCGTAAATATATCATGAAAATTAATGAGGAATATTTTAAAGTTGAGAAATCAAAGTTAGAATCCAAACTTGCCACTGGTCTTGCAACTAATAGCAAAGACATAATAAATGTTAGGGAAGATCTAAGCAAAAGAATGGATGGAATTCAAAATACACAGGTTAATAACATATCCGATTTAGAGAAACGTATTAATACTGTTGAAACTAAAGTCGACCAAAGTAAGAAAGAGTTAAATGAGGTCAGGGAGAAGAAAACTTCCGAGATTAATGAAATTAGAAACGGTCTCGAGCAAATTAATCTAGAAGGGCATATCAATTTAGATACGCTAAAAGATCAATTGCGATCACTTTTACCGTCCGATTTTAGAGTTGTAGTTGAACAACCTGAAGTGATAGTATCTGATAGTAGGGAAAGGATGATGCAGGAATCTCCCAATAACGAACCCAACGTTCAACTCAGTCAAATGGTACATCCGAGTCCCATTCGAACAAGCAGGGAGACGTTTAGTTCTCGGAACCCCAACGTAGGCATGGATGATTATACTTCGAGATCAATGGGAAGGACACCGAATGTAACCATAATAAGAAACTTTGATGACAAACCGGATAGAGATACCCGTGACAACAGAGATAAGAGACAAAATCAAGGGTTCTCAAGATACAACAATTATCGAACGGAGGCGTCCGATAAGAAAGTGCAACAGGAGAGGCTCAAGACAGGGCGAGATAAGTCCACGGAGGTTGGACGAAGAAAAGAAAGGATGAAAATCTAGATAAGTCACAACCCAGCCCTAGCAGAGAAGGTCGGAGTTCAGAAAGAACACCTGACCGGGACAAGGGAAGGACGGTTTCGAGAAGAGGTTGAGCACTGAGATGTCACGCATTCTACCTGTTCACGACTACAAGAAAGTGATCACCATGACAGAGAAGTCATTATTATAAAATAGAATAATTGTTATGAGATAGTAAGCCTAAATGGAAGAGAAACGCAAAAAAACTGAAAAGATATGTGAAGAAGATAGTCTGAGTGTTGACTGAATAATGATACATATGCCGAAATTACCTGGAATGGTGTAAATAAAAGCTGAGGAGACTTTTATTTAAGGTATAAAAGGGAAAATGCACCATTATTCCTAAAGGTCTTAAGTACAGATATGGATACAGTATTTTGGAACGCCCTGTAACTTTCAAGCTAGCCACTGAAGTCTATCATAACAGCTGGTCCACAGCAAGCAAAAGTTCTGATATCAAGAATGGATCGGTAGAGCTCGTATTTCCGACGAGAAGCCCGAAGGTCATCGATAATAATCATATTGACATTGTCTGACATTATATCGATTGATTCACCTGAGAATGATTAATACGAATTAAAGTATATTGAGCGCTATATGTAAGCAGTTATTTATGTCTGTATGCATATTTCCATGGCAGAAAGCTATTACAAAGCAAGTATGAAAAACAGAAGAAGATCTGTTAAGTCACTAGTGATTATACTACGACTGCGATATATATATATATATCGACTCGAGGCGTATAGAGAAGTGGGGGTAGTGGATGCCTCCCTCAAGCGACCTCGTGTGGAGAGCAGGAACTTGTGAAACTGACAGCGTGTAGTAATAATCCTGGCAATAGTGAAAGTGAAATCGCCAGTTAACGGGATTTTCAAAACGTGTGAGCGTGCCTATGTATGTAAGCGAGTTCGTTCGGCATTCTACGTGGGGTAGAGACTTGCTTAATGGGGATCAGACATGGTTTTAAACATGTAATATGTTTATCTTTGCGACCGTGTGTCCACCGCCACTAACGGACTATGCGGAAGAATACATTCATAATCCCGGCGCCAGCTCGGGTGTATTATGTCGTAACACTCTGCTTGTAAAACTTCATGGAAATGCAGCCTAGAGTTGATCCAAACTTTTCACAGTGGCAATACTTCTTAAAAAAAAGCACATTCTTAAGCAAGGTGTCAGAGGGAAGGAATACAATGAAGCCTATATCCATTACGATGATAGGCTAGAGTACAATAGGAATACTGCATTAGCAGAGTGGTAGCGGGAACAGTTTGCAGCAACGTTCATTCACTATGAAGTGTACAAGCGAGTTTCGTAATGCAATGGACCACGCGGACTCGTGTGAACCTGGTCACATTCGCATCTTTATATTGGAACTATTTAGCGGCTGTTCGAAATCACTCTCGCTTCGTGACGAGTTGATAAACTGTTTGCGGTTCAGCCATCGGTATTCTAATGCGTGTGGAAAGATATCGCCAGGATATATTGGGACCTTTCGACCGGTCTGGAGTTGTTCGAGCCTAGGAGGACTATGGTTTGTTGTCTTTTCCACATCCAGATTCGCCAAAGGTACAGATCACTTCAACTTGTTACTGTAGTGTAGCGTGGACATTTGAACAATCACAAATTGCCATATTTTGATTTTTTTAGATTAAATGGTTGAGTAGAAAGTGCAGGTTCGATGCCTATTTCGAAGCTGACCTCCTATGATGCCAGGATTTTGACTCATAAAAATGAGTGCATCCTTTTTGTATTTTGATTGATAAATTTAAAATTTCAATAGTTTTTTACAGTATTTAAACTGATATGGTCATTCATATTTGTCGAGAAGTCACTGTAGGAGGAAGATCTCCAGATTTTTGTGTAAGAATATTTTAGTAACGTATTTTTTAGCGGCGTTGTGAACTCTGACTGTGTTAGGTAGATTTCTTTAGAAAGCTAACTATTGCAATGGGTCCCATGTTTCGACTTCCGGAAAATTTCGACATATCTTCGCGTTTCACATCCCCCAGACCTCAAAGCCACCGTCAGTTCAAAAGTTTATATATAATTTATGTATATATGTATCTATCTATATATATATATATATATATATATATATATATATATATATATATATATATCAGTTTCTTGTGGACACGATAACTGCCGTAATTTTGCACCAATCACTTTGAATTTTTTACATAATATGTATCCCTATAAAATCTCGGTCGAGTTCGTTAATGGGCAAAATCGGTCGAAGGGGGTGAAAATGGGGGGCTTTTTTCGAAAAAGTGAAATATCGCTATAACTCTCTTAATACATGAAATATCGAATCCCTTCAAAGTTCATAATATGTGTCGGATAAGTGCCAAAAATTTATGTCAAATAAGTTTTTTGATAGCTCCAACCATTGACCAAAGGGGTGGGAAAAAGTGGGTTTTTCGGGAAACATTAATCATATCTCTGTTAATAGGCACAATATCAAAACCGCACAAAATGGACAATATTCCTCCAATAATTACCTAAAACTTTTGTCTGAAAGAATTTTTGATATGACCCACCATTACGCCACGGGGTGAACAAAATGATTTAAATTATAAGAAAATGCCAAGTGCCAAGAGAGGTTGCCATGACAACTTTACTTTTAATTGATAAGGGATGACCATCAGCAGTTGCTATGACAACGCCACTGCACGTGATCACATTCAGTTTTCATATGTCAGTGGGAAGCGACTTCGGTATCGGAACTGGTAGGATGCTGAACTTCTATTCCCAAGGTCGCGGGTTCAAACCCGGCTGAAGTCGTCGGATTTACTAAGAGCGCTAAAAAGCCTGAGTTTGCTTTCCATCGGAGGGGAAGTTCCAACGTTCGTTGCGAGTTGCTGATTGAGGTGGCATCTAGTAGCCAAGTTCACAGCTAGGTGTCGTTGACGGCAGTATTTTAGGTAGATTTCATTAGAAAGCTAACTATTGCAATGGGTACCATTTTTTCGATATCCGGAAAATTTCGACATATCTTCGCGTTTCACATCCCCCAGACCCCAAAACCACCGTCAGTTAAGTTTATATATAATTTATGTAATATATGTATATATATGTATATCAGTTTCTTGTGGACACGATAACTGCCGTAATTTTGCACCAATCACTTTGAATTTTTTACCGAATATGTATACCCATAAAATCTCGGACGAGTTCGTTACTGGGCTAAATCGGTCGAAGGGGATGAAAATGGGGGACTTTTTTTTTCGAAAAAATGAAATATTGCTATAACTCTCTTAATATGTGAAATATCGAATCCGTTCAAAGTTCATACTATGTGTCGGATAAAGCTCAGAAATTTATGTGTGAAACGTTTTTTTGATAGCACCAACCATTGACCAAAGGGGTGGGAAAAAGTGTTTTTTTCGGGAAACATTAATCATATCTCTGTTAATAGGCACAATATCAAAACCGTACAAAATGGACAATATTCCCTTAATAATTACCTAAAACGTTTGTCTGAAAGAATTTTTGATATGAGCCACCATTGCGCCAAGGGATGAGAAAAATGATTTCGGAATTATAAGAAAACGCCAAGAGCTATCAGTGGTTGACATGGCAACACTACTAAATTGATGAGGGATGAGCCATCAGACGTTGCCATGACAACGCACTTGCGCGAGATCAGATTCAGATTTCCATCTGACTAAGTGTGAAGCGGCTTCGGTGACGTAACTGGTAGCATGCTGAACTTCTATGCCCAAGGTCGCGGGTTCAAAGCCGGCCAAAGTCGTCAGATTTTCTAAGAGCGCTAAAAATCCCTCAGTAAGCTTTCCTTTTGAGGGGAAGTTCCAACGTTCGTTGCGAGTTGCTGATTGAGGTGGCATCTAGTAGCCAAGTTCACAGCTGGGTGGCGTTGACGTTAGTATCTGGTAGCAACATTAGGAACTACTGCTTGAAATTGACAGTCTGCATTCCTTACCTGAATTACAGACCAATACAGCCATCACAATTCTCACCGTTTATCAGACAGATTCTACACTCACCCAAAGTACACGGGGTTATATGACCGCGTTGTCGCAGCCCCTAAACTGAGGAACCAACCAACATCTCTGCGGGAGATATAATTTTGCGTGAAGAAGTAACAGACCGTTACATAGTTACACATCAGTGTCGAAACCTTGCATAAGGACAGTGTGACCACAAGTATAACAAGTAGTTCCGTGAAGAACTGTACAGCCTATTTTCATATATCCTGCTCATGTTAATTGCCTCTATCAACATACAAAATTTCAGTTTAATTGCTGTATCAGATTCGTAGATATTGAGAACCGTCTAAATATTTCAGATGGTCGCCAGGTTGGATTTTTATTTTTGTACTATTATATTAAGATTATTGTGTAAGTGTGGTATTCAAACTTCAATCGCATGATTAGAACACAAGAAGTAAAAACGAGATTTTAAAATTACGCACAGCAGCCATCTTGTGATTATGCAAACAATTGAAATAAATTAGATGCCAGTGGATCAACATTTGTATAAGCATTTAACGTGCAACGTTTCACGGCACTCGGATAGTTAATTCGCGAGAAACGTCCATTTAAATATTAATATACTTCGCGTCGCCGCCATGTAGGATTTGTGCTCACCAGGTTACTGAAAGTCCTTTAGGTGAACATATGTTCATAGTCTCTATGAACATAAAAAAATTCAGTTTGGTTGCTGTAAAAGATTCACAGATATTGAGAACCGTCTAAATATTTCGGAAGCTCGCCATTTAGGATTGTTATCTGTATAGGCCATAGAGTTATATACCATTCAAGGTCACTTATTGCCTAGGTTCATTATTCAAACTTTCACTTCGATCGCATGATTACGACACTAGAAATAAAAACTTAATTTTAAAATTTCGCACAGCCGCCATCTTGAGGTTATGTAAACAATTGAATTAAATTAGATGGCAGTACATTACAATCTGCAAAATCATTTACTGTACCACATTTCACTGCGCTCAGAGAGTTAACTCACGAGAAAAGTCTATTAAAATATTTCAAATTCGCTTGGTCGCCATGTTCGATTTGTACTTTACAGGTTTATGAATTATACATAGGTAAACTTGTATCAGTACCCTTTATCACCGTACAAAATTGCAGGGTGATATCTGTAATAGTTTCGGGGATATAGAATGTCAGTGAAATATTTCGCACAGCCGCCATTTTGAGGTTATGTAAACAATTGAACTAAATTAGACTCCAGTGCATTGCAATGTGTATAAATATTTGCTGCACCAAGTTTCATTACGTTTGGATAGTTAAATCGCGAGAAAAGTCTATTTAAAAGTCTCCACTTCGCTTGGCCGCCATGTTGGTTATGTAATAACCAGGTTTTTGAAAGTTTCATAGGTGAACTTCTAGTAGTACCCTTTATCACCGTACACAATTTCAGGGCGATATCCGTTATAGTTTCGGAGATACTGAATGCTAGTGAAATATTTCGCACAGCCGCTATGTTGGATTGGTGAGACGTAACAAAATTCGATGGGCACGGTCGACGTCGCCGGGAATAGTGCTATGAACTTACTGTGTTTCACTGAAATCCTTCCAGCCGTTTAGATTTAATTAGGGGGGGACACACACACACCTCACACACACACACACACACGGACAAAAGGTGATCTCATAAGCCTATTTTTTCAAAATTGAAAATAGGCTAAAAATGGACTCCAAATGACAAGAAGGTTACCGTCCCCGTAAGACAATAAAATGTTTAAAATATGTTTAAAATGAAGAAAAACAAAGTTAATTAATCTCCAATTATAAAATACTTTCACGCGATAAATGAGGTCTGATCCTTCTACGAAAACCTGCATATTCTGCCTATTTTCGCCTATCTCCAAGTTTGTCCGGTGAAATCTACCTCCGCCTTCCGGCGTGCCGAGAGGACTTTTTTTTACATATTCTAGTGCATTGTTCTTTAAGCACTTTCGCTTGGATTATCTTATTCTTTGAGGAGAATTTTTCTTCCCTTATTTTTATAACGATATTAGGAAGATTTTGGATCCTGTTTTTCTGAATGTTACTTCGAGTCTTTAGACTATTTTTTCTTCAGTTTATTAACAGATTTAACTTGTATTTTCTGAGCGTGATTTTCGGAGTGTATTGACTAATGGGTCATTAGTCGCTTAGCCTCTGTAGTTAACCTGGATCCATGCTGTAGGATTAATCCACCGACATTTTCGCGTTCGGGAAGTTCAAGGGAAGATCTTATTTTGAGATTGGATTTTTTTTCGTTTTTACAACCTTAGTTTTGAGTGGTTGTGAGTGTTATACTTTTCTTCTCTTATGAAGTTAACACTGGATTAAATTGATATCATTGCCTCTGGTGCAATAGTTTTTTTCTATTAAGAGGGTATTTGAACGACATCCAAATTTGCGAGGATAATCCCATGGATGACTTACTATAAGTCATACGTTTAAGATCTATGAATATGGTATTACATCAATGTAAGGCAAGTTTTCTAAAAATAGCTGGAGTATTTCTGGAATCCACTAGGCTTTATTAATAACCTGTTACAGAATCAAATTATTTTTCTGAGCACGAGTTCAGGCTTTTATTACAAACAGCTGATTTTCATAATTGTGGATTTAAAACAGTATGGCTCCAAGTATAGGTGCATGTTAGATTTTAAGAGGCATGTATTAGGAATAATGCTCTTGTGTTTGAGTATTTTGATACAGTGCTTTGCGAAGCAAATTTTCTTGTTGAAGATTGAGCAACGTGTGCCAATCAAGAATAGATTGAATGAGGTTTCGTCCCAGAGAGGCGTTGTATTTAACCTAGTATGGTTAATATTTTGTCATAGGTGACTTTATCGCTGTTATTATCGTGAAGTAATGCCTGTGTGAAGATTAGTATTTTTCTGAGCATCTATATATTTAAAACAGTAAGGTGATTTTTGTTATCACGAGATAGAGAGAACGACAGAACCAATTTACTTCGTAGAGCACTCTAACGAAAGCTCTTGGCCTGTAGATTTGCAGAGTGTCTCTAAAATAAACAAATATATTACGGTATATTTTTAAATAAATATAGAAAATAGCAGAATTCTTGACCCTCGCGCATGCGCACAATCCGCCTGGGCTCATGACAAAATGGCGGTGAGAAGTCCATTAAAATGTAAGTTATTTAATAAGCTTGCATGTAATTGAAAACATACATTAACCAAGTTCTGACAATAAAATATAATAACAGTATGAACGTATACCAATGTGCAACATTGATTTATTTGGATAATGAAATGGATTATTTCCTTCATCTATATATTTAAAACAGTAAGGTGATTTTTGTTATCACGAGATAGAGAGAACGACAGAACCAATTTACTTCGTAGAGCACTCTAACGAAAGCTCTTGGCCTGTAGATTTGCAGAGTGTCTCTAAAATAAACAAATATATTACGGTATATTTTTAAATAAATATAGAAAATAGCAGAATTCTTGACCCTCGCGCATGCGCACAATCCGCCTGGGCTCATGACAAAATGGCGGTGAGAAGTCCATTAAAATGTAAGTTATTTAATAAGCTTGCATGTAATTGAAAACATACATTAACCAAGTTCTGACAATAAAATATAATAACAGTATGAACGTATACCAATGTGCAACATTGATTTATTTGGATAATGAAATGGATTATTTCCTTCAGACAGCTGCTTTTGATGATAATGAACGGCTGCGTCTGCTTTAATACAAGAGTGAGCGAGTGGCTATGTGGTTTAGGCGACAGACTGTGGTTCCCAGGTTCCAAGGTTCGATCCCAGCCCTCGCCGATATATATATATTTTTTTTTTACCACTGAAATATTGTTTAATCAAGGAGTATTAGTAAGGTTTTATGTCTGTTAAAGATACATATTTCTACATTCCCTCTCGGTATATTTTTGAATTAATATAGAAAATAGCAGAATTCTAGCGCCTCACGCATGCGCACAATCCGCGTGAGGTAATGACAAAATGGCGGTGAGAAGTTCATTAAAATGTAAGTTATTTAATAAGCTTCCATGTAATTGAAAACATACATTAACCAAGTTCTGACAATAAAATATAATAACAGTATGAACGTATACGAATGTGCAACATTGATTTATTTGGATAATGAAATGGATTATTTCCTTTAGACAGCAGCTTTTTAGGATAATGAATGGCTGCGTATGCCACTAAACGAGAATGCGTGAGTAGTTATGTGGTTTAGGCGGCTGACTGTGGTTCCAAGGTTCAACGGTTCGATTCCAGCCCTCGCCGATATATATATTTTTTACCACTAAAATATTGTTTAATCAAGGAGTATTAGTAAGGTTTTATGTCTGTAAAAGATGCATATTTCTACATTCCCTCTCAATACGTTTTATTTCCGTTTTACCATTGCATTACAGCATTTGATCAAAAGAGCAAACTGTTGTCCTCAGTACGCCGTTTAAATATCTGCAATCAGTTCCTATAACTGACAACAGATGGCAGTACATCGCCCATATAGTTCCAGTAACTGACAGCAGATAGCAGCACCATTGCATCGGTGTATTTAAAACCCAAGACTTGGCACGTTTTCACGTGATGGAGAATTATAAAGGAGGGGAATATTTAAGAAGGGAAATTTTGAGGAACATTAACCGACAGTTGAATGTGTAGGCTATGTTGTTTATGTACCTTAATATTGCAATTTCTTCCCAATGCTTCGGTGGTCAAGTTATTAGCGTCCTAGACTAAAAGTTATAATTATGCATCGTCGATATACTCTTAAATTATTAAAGAAAAAAGTAGTTTTCCAGGCACTCGCGCGTGTCCACAATTGCTTTCGCCATAAGAGACACTTGGCAAACATAATTCGTTTGAGGGGCTCCGACATCGTGGTCACTCAGCCCCGTGTACTTGGGTGTGTATGTGTGAAATTTTCTCTCATAACCTGTGTTATTGTGATGGCTGCATTACTGTGTGTATTTGTAATTAAGGTGGTAAATGGCAAGGAGACGGCCAAGGCCTTAAGTTAGGAACCATCCCGGTATTTGCCTTAAGTGGAAGTGGGAAACCACGGAAAACCACATCCAAGATTGTCGAGGTGGGAATTAAACCTTCCTCTTCTTAGTTATACCTCAAGAGACTGAATGTGCCCCGTTTTTGCCCTCAGACCAGAATTCAATTTCTTGGCAGAGCAGGAAATGTAACCCGGGTCTCCGGGGCGATAGACAAGAATAGGTGGGGCTCCATGTGTTAATACGATGTTTGACATGCACGGGACATATAATTCATAAACTGCCTACATTAGGGTGACTGCCGAAGTGAGTATTGAGTATAGTCCTATGGTCGTTCCAGTAGTTGGCGAAGTGATTTATGTTCCCCTGCAAAATGTACTGTCATAACCTATAACAGGTGATGGAAATTGCTTATTTAGAGCAGTTTCGTACTGTTTATAACAAAATGAAGAACGTCATTCTGAGCTGCGTTTTCAAGCTATCGCAAAAAATTTCGCTGGCAGGAACAATTATAAGGAATTTATTTTAAGCGATCAGTCTCATCGCATTCTCCTCACCAACCATCTTGAGTATGAAAGTCTCTGGACGGTCATGTTGAACTTAGTTGTATAAGACAATTGTTTAATGATTATTTGTTTAGAGTACTGAGTCTAACTACGCAGTTGATTTCGGCAATGGAAGTATTATTTGCCATTTAATATTTAGCGGTTCCGTTATTGCAGGACACTATAGTGTTATCGAATAATACGAAGCCACATTTAAAATCCAATATAAATAGGCCATTTCAGAAACAATTCCAGATATTATGCAGTACAGTGTACTGTAAGGTCTTTGACGATCAAATGTAAACATTATTCTACATTGTATTTCTCTTGCGTAAAATCTATGCGTGGTTACTTTGGTCTTTACTGTTGTGAGGGTAAAATTGATCTGCTGGAATATAAAATATTTGCCAAGCTGCAACAATGTAATGATATTAATTTAAAAGTCATTGAACTTATATCCAGTAGTTCAAACACATACATGAGCGTTAACAGATTGGATACTGAAGATGAAAGCCAGCTACTTCATTTCCCTATTATTGAATTTTTCAATTCCTTGGAAATAAGTGATTCGCCTCCACATACTCCAAACGTTTGAGCCATAGTTATGCTCCTTAGAAATCTGAACGTTTCCCAAGGACTCATATATGGTAATATATTAATTGTAAGAAATATGTAAGAAATTGCTTGGATTCGGATATAATAGGTGCAGTAATATTAGGCAGAGAGCTCAAATCCTACGACTTGATTTAACACCTTCCGATAAAACACTTGCAGGTACAGTACATTTTCTTTTAATAGGCAACAATGTCCTATTCGCTCGGCCTACTTTATCACAATCAATCAAGCTCAAGGAGAAACTCTTGAACGTATTGGGCTATTTACCTCATCACGTTTTAAGTCATGACCAGCAGGATAGTGAAGGTACAAAAAAGGTCCTGTATGGGATGGTAAAGAATAAGAGGCGGAAGGATCCTACGGATTATGTTAGAATGGTGAACAAAAGGGGACAAAGGATAGAAAATAGGGAAGAACTGAAGAAAATGTGGAAAGAATATTTTGAAGAACTCCTGAACCCAAATGGAAACCACGGCGAGGAAGAAGAAATCGGGGAAGAGGTACAGTAGATGAACTGCAAACAGAAAAGGACTTAACATGGAAAGAAGTGGAAGATGCAGTGAGGAAGATGTAAGGAGGGAAGGCACCGGGTGTGGATGAGTTGAGTGTGGAGATGGTGAGAGCAGCAGGAGAGGTGGGGATACAATGGTTGTACCGGGTGATGAAGGCAGCATGGAAGGAAAGGAAGACCCCAGAAGACTGGAAAAAGGGAATAATTGTCCCGATCTTCAAGAAAGGTAGTAGAACAGAATGCAGAAACTATCAGGGAATAACACTGATGAGTCATTGTGCAAAGATGTTTGAGAAAGTTTTGGAAAGGAGAATTAGGACAAGGATAGAAGGAGGGATGAGGGAAGAACAACATGGTTTCAGAGCAGGAAGGTCCACAGTGGATTTGATTTTTGCTGTAAGTCAGTTACAAGAACAGCACTATGAGTATGGAACAGATCTACTGATGGCCTTCCTGGACATTGAGAAAGCATATGACAGTGTATGCAGAAACAAAGTATGGAAGTCCCTGGAGGATAGAGGAGTAGAAAAATGGACTATAAGGAGGATAATGGAGATGTACAAGGGAAGCGTGAGCTGTGTGAAAGTGGGAGGAGAGAGATCGGACTGGGTGGAACAGAGAAACGGCCTGAAACAAAGAAGTGCACTGCCACCGTTACTTTTCATTGTGGTGATGGATGACATAATGACCCGAGCGGCACAAGTAATTGGGGAAGGAAAGATGAAAGCAATGGTGTTTGCGGATGATTTGATGATTTGTGGCAACAAGGAGGAGGAGGTACAGGAACAGTTGGACGTGTGGGAAGGAATAATACAAGGATATGGGATGAAATTTAGCATAAATAAGAGTGAGATGGTGATCACAACAAGGAAGAAGGAAAGGACCACAACGGGAATAACAATTGGTGGGGAACAGCTGAAGAAAGTGGAAAGTTTCAAGTATCTGGGAAGCCTGATACAAGAGAATGGAAGAAACGGTAGAGAAATAAATGAGCGGGGAAGACAGGCAGAAGCATTCCGGAGGAGTGTGAGAAGCATGTTATGGAGCAGGGATGTCCCTCAGAACAGCAAGTTGATCATATATCGTACTATGTCCCTATCCTGACGTATGCCTCGGAGACCTGGGTTATGAAAGAAAGGGAGAAGAGCAAAATACAGGCCAGTGAGATGAGGTTCTTGAGAAGCAGTATTGGAGCTACAATGAGGGACAGAATAAGAAATGAGAGGACCAGAGAATTAATGAAGGAGGAACCATTACAGGATGGTATAGAGAAATCTAGACTTAGATGGTATGGACATGTAAAACGAATGGAGGAGAAGAGGATACCCAGGAGGATACACGAGACGAAGTGGAAAGGAAAGAGACCAAGAGGGAGACCGAGAGACAGGTGGCTGAAGGGGGTGGAAGAGAGCGTGAAGAAGAGAGTAGAAGACTGGACAAGGGTGGAGGCTGAGAGATGGTGGGAAGACAGAAGACGTTGGAGAGGCTTGTGTTCCAAACAGACCCGGCCAGTGGCTGGAAACTGTGCAAGATGATGATGACCTCATCACGTTTTCAGTCATGACCAGCAATATGTTGCAATGCTGAGAGTGCTATCTTTTGACGCCCTTAAAGTTGCAATAGTGCTAAAAAGTAATCGTACAAAGAATGTAACTTATATAAGAAGCTTCTTCAGTAAATTTGTTTTCCATTGTCCGTCATGTTTTGACGGGTTTCATCTAGTTATTATTAAAACTCTTGAGTGGATATCCAGTTTAATATTTCCAGTAAAATTATAACGACTTTGCCATAGCATGTATGTTTAACAAGGATCACCGATAACTATTTAATGCTGAATCTATGATTAATTTTTGCTTAACTTAACTGTTCGGCAGAAATACCCTGAAATTAGAAATGAAACAATTAAACAATTTCAAGCAGAAGTGAATGTCGTGACATTAAGTCAGTGGGAGGAGAATAATCGAAGTTATTCTAGAATCTTGTATAAATTTGTATATTCTGTAATTATGCCATATTAATTTTATCGTTAAATAACAAGATCATATAATGCTATTGAAAATGTCGTGTAGGATTATTGGTTATAATCAGGGTATTTTTGTGTAAGATGTTCATTAAGTTAATGAACCGAAATGAATCAAATTTATTCAATTCATATTTTTTTTTGCGTGTGCTTATCCTATGGGATCGAAAATTATTATTATTATGCCTTATTTTTTAAAGAACTAAAAGTTAGTTGAGATAATGGGTAATTTATTTTGGAAGCCTTTCCCATATTCCATAGCTGAAAGACAATCCAGTATAATTAATGATATTTTTGATTGGTCGTAGTATCGACAAAATTTATATTTCTTGTCATGTTTAGTATTGCAATAAACTAATTTATTATTTGGTTTTAATTATTGCGTGATGCTTTATAGAGGTGATGGAAGGGTGTATTAAGGGGGCCATCGCTAGGTATTTTAGGGTTTACCACACCTTTGAGATTCTTTCTTCCTTTTGAAGAATTCTTGTGTTTTGAGCTAGTCTTTTCTTTCTCTGAGCCTTGGTCAGTCTTAATACATCCTGTTAGGTATTCGAGTGGCCCTATTATCCCTGTGTCTGTTGGTAGAACTTGGGGGTTTTTCTAGCCGAGGATTTTCAGGTTCTACGATCCAGCTTTTATCCAGGGATTCAACAGGTATTGGTAGGTAATACGGGTACAGTACCTTCTTCAAAGCCACGTCCGCCTCCTTCCCTCTTCCTTGCCTATCCATTCTGACCATCCATTACCTTCCCTCATGAGGCCCCTGTTCGCTTTGCAGGTGAGGCCGCCTGGGCGAGTTGCCAATCACACCTCACCAGTTGTATCCACTCCGATTAGATGTTCCCAGCTCTAGGACACTGCCCGTAGAGGCGGTAGTGGTGAGTTCCTTCGCTGAGTCCGCGGGTTTCACCAACCTGGACGGTAAACGACTAAGAAGAAGAAGAAGAAGAAATCCATTTATATTCGTAACTGCGTAAGGTTATATCCTTTTAGGATTGTACTGAACAAAATAATACATAATTAGTATCAAATAGTTTATAGAAGCGCCAAAAAACGCAAATGAAATCGTCGATTACAACTTAAAATATGATACATTCGTACTAAAGAAGTTATTTACATATCTATCTTGTATTGCATTCGTGGCGTAATGGTAGCGATCTAGCTTCATAATGAAGGGTTCCGTGGTCCGAATCCCCGGAGTTTGGATTATTTTTACTTCGTTTTTTTTTGTATTTATTGGTTCACAACTACTCACACGTTATAATGTTAAGCATATATTGTGTGTCCTTGCAATCGAAAAGATTATATAATACTAGCAGGTACCCGCGGCTTCGCTCGCGATGAAGGCAATGGGGACGATGCATTATTGCTGATAATTGGTTTATTCTATTACAGCAATCGCGGCTACAGGTGGGTAGATTCAAATTCTGAAAATTCTGATACATACAGTATATAGATATGAGCAGCAAAGTGGGAATTTTATAGAGTTGTGAACACATTTGAAAACTTAATTTTGGTTTTGCCATCTTCTGCTGAGACATAACGATTTTGTTGTCCGGATACTCGCCAGCACGCCACATACAGTTGTCCATGTGAAAAAATGGTTTTGTCTAAACGTACACCTGGAATGGCAAATCTATCTGAATATGGGGAATTAATAGTATTTTTCCTTAAGCTATTCTGGGTATAATTTTGCCACACTTATTGATGATTTGAACGTCAACATGTCGCTATTAATAGACCTATAGTAAAATATCTCTCACCTTGGTCGCTGATGTACATTATGCAGTCACTTCCAGTGTTACATCCCAGGGATTGAAATTCTCCAACAACCCTTTTGCCTCACATGCCTCTCTAAGTAATTAAAATTCCCGATTGTTGTGGTTTGGGTCTTCAGTTTCTTGACTGGTTTGATGCAGCCCTCCATGCCTCGCTCTCCTGAGCTAATCGTTTCATCACTACATAGCTACCACACCCTACATCCGAGGCAATCTGTATAACCCTGGTCTACTCCTACAGTTCTTGTCCTTGACCCTCCCATCCATAACTAAGCTTGCTATTCCTGGGTGTCTTAATAAGTGTCGTACCAACCTATCTCTTCTCTTCATTAGCAGTCGCCAGAAACATCTCTCCTCTCCCACTCGTCTTAATAGCACTTCATTTGATAACCTATCTAACCATCTGATCTTCATCATTCTCCCGTAACACCACATTCCAATCGCTTCAATTCTCCTCTTTACTGCAGCACCATTAGTCCAAGTTTCACTTCCTTATAGTGACTCAAAAGCTTTCAAAAATGACATCCTAATACCTAAATGTATATTCGATGTCAAGAGATTCCTTTTCGTGTAGGAATGCTTTCCTTGCCTGAGCCAACCTGCTTTTTATATCCTCTTTGCTTCGTCCATTACTGGTTATTTTGCTTCCTAAGTACAGGTAACAGAAGTCTCCTACTTTCCGTAGCGTTTCACCTGCCAATTTGATGTCCATAGAGGTTTCTGATTTATTTCGGCTGCATTCCAATAATTTTGTTTTACATCTATTGATTTTCATCATGAATTCATTCGTCAAGACGGAGTCCATACCATTCAAAAACTCGTTCAAATCTTCTGGCGTATTGGCCAAGATGACGATGTCATCAGCAAATCTCAGAGATGAAATTATTTCTCCTTGAATCTTCACTCCGACTTTAAATTGTTCTCCAATTTCCTGATTATTGTCTTTTTAGAGATCTTTGAAATGCGTTGCCCTCGCACATGGTGTAGATGCATTGTCAAAGGAAAACATTCCATGTTACGAACATGGGCCGCATAACCTGTACCGAAAGCCTATTCTGGACAGCAGTTCCTTGAACTCAGATTTGCCAACATTTTATTGTATCTTTCCATGTGGTATGTCTCTGTACCTCAACATACAGAAGAGTGCTTTAAAAATCATGTCTTGTGTAAATTTTGGAAAATATAGTGAGTGTGGTTTTTGCCGGAGTGGATACTCGCTAGTAGAAATTCTTTTCAGTAAAATAGACTGGTTCAAAATTTGGTAAGTGCACATTGAGGTATATGACGGCGGGATGCCAGTAGAAATTCTTTTCAGTAAAATAGGCTGGTTCACAATTTGGTAAGTGCACATTGAGGTATATGACGGCGGGATGCCTTAAGTGTTAAGGAAACGGCAATAGCCGCCTCAGAGCTTCGTTGCTATTGAAATTATGACCAGACCGATATTTGTACTTAACTATACGGGATTTGTGAGCCCAGTGTTTATGAAATTGAACGTAGCTATATCGCTACCTTTATTTAATAGCCGCTACTGTAGTGTTTAAAAATTAAAGGTGGTATTAGAAGGCGCTTCCCCTAATTTTTTTTTTTACCCCTGGCACTACAGCCCATGAAGGGCCTAGGCCTACCATGCGACCGCTTCCCAGCCATTTGGCCTGCAGATATTGTGGTGACGCGTGGTCAGTGCATAGTGTCCCGTCAGCCGTTAATCTTGTTCTTCGTGACCGGCGCGCTGCCTCACAGCTACTCAATTGTCCTCACGAATCTGAGTTCAGCCCGTTGCAGCCCTCACGTCAGTGTCTAAAATCTCTGACGGAGCCGGGAATCGAACCCGGGGCCTCCGGATGAGAGGCAGGCGCGCTACCCTGTTCTTATTGTGTTTATATATATATATCTTGAAAATGATAATAAATGAATTGGCATTGCCTCCAGCCGCCTCAGAGCTTCGTTGCTATTGGAATTATGACCAGACCGATATTTGTACTTAACTATACGGGATTTGTGAGCCCAGTGTTTATGAAATTGAACGTAGCTACGTCGCTACCTTTATTTAATAGCCGCTACTGTAGTGTTTAAAAATTAAAGGTGGTATTAGAAGGCGCTTCCCCTAATTTTTTTTACCCCTGGCACTACAGCCCATGAAGGGCCTAGGCCTACCATGCGACCGCTTCCCAGCCATTTGGCCTGCAGATATTGTGGTGACGCGTGGTCAGTGCATAGTGTCCCGTCAGCCGTTAATCTTGTTCTTCGTGACCGGCGCGCTGCCTCACAGCTACTCAATTGTCCTCACGAATCTGAGTTCAGCCCGTTGCTGCCCTCACGTCAGTGTCTAAAATCTCTGACGGAGCCGGGAATCGAACCCGGGGCCTCCGGATGAGAGGCAGGCGCGCTACCCTGTTCTTATTGTGTTTATATATATCTTGAAAAAATGATAAATGAATTGGCATTGCCTCCTAGAGGGATATATAGAAAATCGGATGTCATACCTTGAGGTAGTGTTGCCATGGAAACGGACTTGCGATTAGTTCATCAATCAGAGCGAAGATAGTTTTCTGCGAATATCTTTGAAACTGTTGGTTTTAGAGCCTTAAAATGTAGTTTTCGGTGTCCCGAAGGGACATATCGAGTATTGTTTCTTGCATCGAGGGGAGTAAAATGAGCTTTGTCCGGTCTTTGTGCGACAACTTCGATATTTTGTCCTGTTTGAGTATTTTGGTGACTTTTCAGTTATGTTGCCCATTCCACGGGAACAATGATTTATTTCCGGACTAAAGGCAGCCTATATGTTATCCCATGGTATAAGCTGTCTCCATTTCAAATTTCATCCAAATCCGTCCAGCCGTTTTAGTGTCAAGAGGTAACAAACTAACACACACACTCACACACACACACACACACGGACACACAGATTTTCACAATTATAATATACTAGCAGGTACCCGCGGCTTCGCTCGCGATCAAGTCAATGGGAACGATGCAATTGTACACCTGCTGTTAAGTGTGTGCGATTGCGCTTTGTTATTAGAAATTGCGAATATTGTTTGAAGAGGGAACTGCACTCTTGCACACTGGAATGGCAAATCTATCGGAATATCGGGAATCAAAAGTATTTTTCCTTACCTATAGTAAAATATCTCTGACCTTGGCCGTATGTACAATATGCACTCTCTTCCAGTGTTACATCCCAGGGATTGAAATTCTCCAACAACCCTTTTGCCTCACATGCCTCTCTAAGTAATTAAAATTCCCAACTGTTGTTGTTTGAGTCTTCAGTTTCTTGACTGGACTGATGCAGCCTTCCATGATCCCCTCTCCTGAGCTAATCGTTTCATCTCTATATCGCTACCACACCCTACATCCGAGGCAATCTCTTTTACCCTGGTCTACTCTACAGTTCTTGTCCTTAACCCTCCCATCCATTACTAAGCTTGCTATTCCTGGGTGTCTTAATATGTGTCGTACCAACCTATTTCTTCTCTTCAATAGCAGTCGCCAGAAACATCTCTCCACTCCCACTCGTCTTAATAGCTCTTTATTTGTTACCCCATCTACCCATCTGATCATCATGATTCTCCTGTAACACCACATTTCAAACGCTTCAATTCTCCTCTTTTCTACTGCACCATTAGTCCAAGTTTCTCTTCCTTATAGTGTCACGCTCCAGACAAAAGCTTTCAAAAATTACTTCCTAATATCTAAATGTATATTCGATGTCAACAGATTCCTTTTCTGTAGAAATTATGTCCTTGCCTGAGCCAACCTCTTTGCTTCGTCCATCACTGGCTATTTTTCTTCCTAACTAACAGAAGTCTCCTACTTCCCGTAGCGTTTCACCTGCCAATTTGATGTGCATAGAGGTTTCTGATTTATTTTGGCTGCATTCCAATAATTTTGTTTTACATTTATTGATTCCCATCATGAATTATTTCCTCAAGACGGAGTCCATACCCTTCAAAAACTCATTCAATTCCTCTGGCGTATCGGTCAAGATGACGACGTCATCAGCAAATCTCAAAGATGAAATTATTTCTCCTTGAATCTTCGCTCCCACGTAAAATTTTTCTCCAACTTCCTGTTTATTGTGTTTTTAGAGATCTTTGAAATGCGTTGCCCTCGCACATGGTGTAGATGCATTGTCAAAAGAAAACATTCCATGTTACGAACATGGGCCGCATAACCTGCACCGAAAGTCTATTATGAACAGCAGTTCCTTGAACTCAGATTTGCCAACATTTTATTGTATCTTTCCATGTGGTATATCTCTGTACTTCAACCTACAGAAGAGTGCTTTAAAAATCATGTCTTGTGTAAATTTTGGAAAAGGTAGTGAGTGTGGTTTTACCGGAGTGGATACTCGCTCGTAGAAATTCTTTTCAGTAAAATAGACTGGTTCACAATTTTGTAAGTGCACATTGAGGTATGTGACGGCGGGATGCCTTAAGTGTTACGGAAACGGCAATAGCCACCACAGAGCTTCGTTGCTACTGAAATAACGACCAGACTGTTATTTTTACTTAACTATACGGGATTTGTGAGCCCAGTGTTTATGAAATTGAACGTAGCTATATCGCTACCTTTATTTAGTAGCTGCTACTGTAAAACTTTCTTTAGCTATTCCCAATTAATTGGGGTCGCCGTAGCCAGCCAGGCTCATTTTGGTTTTGGCCGGGGATTTAAGGCCGGATGCCCTTCCTGACGCCACGTGATTTTCCAGGTGAAAATTCCACCCCGCTGCCACCGGGATTCGAACCCCGGCCGTCCTGGTGAAGGGCGAGAAGCTAAGCCACTGCTCCGTCACACTCCCCTAGAAGCCGCTACTGTAGTGTTTACAAATTAAAGGTGGTATTAGAAGGCGCTTTCCCTAATTTTTTTACCCCTGGCACTACAGACCATGAAGGGCCTAGGCCTATCATGCGACCGCTTCCCAGCCATTTGGCCTGCAGATATTGTGGTGACGCGTGGTCAGTGTACCGTGTCCCCTCGGCCGTTCTTCGTGACCAGGGCGCTGCCTCGCTATCAGACAGCTACTCAATTGTCCTCACGAAGCTGAGTGCACTCCGTTGTAGCCCTCACGTCAGTGTCTAAAATCTCTGATGGAGGCAAGAATCGAACCCGGGGCCTCCAGATGAGAGGCAGGCGCACTACCCTGTTCTTATTGTGTTTATATATATCTTGAAAAAGATAATAAATGGATTTGCATTGCCTCCTACAGGGATATATAGAAAATCTTCGCTCCCACTTTTAATTTTTAAACACTACATTAGCGGCTCCTAAATACAGGTAGCGATATAGCTACGTTCAATTTCATAAACACTGGGCTCACAAATCACAAATCCCGTATAGTTAATTACAAATATCAGTGTGGTCGTTATTTCAGTAGTAAGGAAGCTCTGTGGCGGCTATTGCCGTTTACGTAACACTTAACGCATCCCACTGTCACATTCCTCAATGTGAACTTACAAAATTGTGAACCAGTCTATTTTACTGAAAAGAATTTCTACTCCGTTACAGCCCTCACGTTAGTGTCTAAAGTCTCTGATGGAGCCGGGAATCGAACCCGGGGCCTCCGGATGAAAGGCAGGTGCGCTACCCTGTTCTTATTGTGTTCATATATATCTTGAAAAAGATAACAAATTGATTGTCATTGCCTCCTACAGGGATATATATAAAATCGGATGTCTTACCGTGAGGTTCAGTTGCCATGGAAACGGACTTGCCATTATTTCATCAGTTTATCAGAGTAAAGATAGTTTTCTGCGAATATCTTTGAAACGGTTGGTTTTAGGGCCTTAAAATGTGGTTTTCGGTGTCCCGTAGGGACCTACCGAGTATTGTTCCTTGCATCGAGGGGCGTAAAATGAGCTTTGTCCGGTCTTTTTGCGACAACTTCGATATTTTGTCCCGGTTGAGTATTTTTGGTGACTTTTCAGTTATGTTGCCTGTTCCACGGGAACAATGATTTATTTCCGGATGAAAGGATGCCTATATGTTATCCCAGGGTATAAGCTGTCTCCATTTCAAATTTCATCCAAATCCGTCCAGCCGTTTTAGTGTCAAGAGGTAACAAACTAACACACGGACACACAGATTTTCACAATTATAATATACTAGCAGGTACCCGCGGCTTCGCTCGCGATGAAGACAATGGAGACGATGCATTATTCTGAAAATTGGTCTATTCTATCACATCAATCGCGGCTACAGGTGGGTCCATTCTAATTCTCAAAATTCTAATACATACAGTGTATTGATATGAGCAGCAAAGTGGGACTTTCATAGAGTTGAGAAAGTCCACAGGGTATGATGTTACCTTATGTGAACACATTTGAAAATTACGTTTTTGGTTTTGCCATCTTCTGCTGAGACATAACAATTTTGTTGTCCGGATATTCGTGAGCAGGCCACATACAGTTGCTCATGGGAAAAAAATGGTTTTGTCTAAATGTACACCTGCTGCTCTTAAGTGTTTGTCATTGCGCTTTGTTAATAGAAATTGCGAATATTGTTTGAAAAGAGAACTGCACTCTTGCACACTGGAATGGCAAATCTATCGGAATATGGGGAATTAAAAGTATTTTTCCTTAAGCTATTCACGGTGTAATTTTGGCACACTTATTGATGGTTTGAACGTCAACATGTCGCTATTAATACACCCATAGTAAAATATCTCTCACCTTGGCCGCTGGAGTAAATTATGCAGTCTCTTCCAATGTTACATCCCTGGGATTGAAATTCTCCACATGCCTCTCTGGGTAATTAAAATTCCTGATTGTTGTTGTTTGAGTCTTTAGTCTTTTGACTGGTTTGATACAGACCTCCATGCCTCCCTCTCCTGAGCTAATCGTTTCATCTCTACATAGCTACCTCACCCTACATCTGAGGCAATCTGTTTAACCTTGGTCTACCCCTACAGTTCTTGGGCTCGACCCTCCCATCCATAACTAAGCTTGCTATTCCTGGGTGTCTTAATATTTGTCCTACCAACCTGTCTCTTCTCTGCATAAGCAATCGCCAGAAACATCGCTCCTCTCCCACTCGTCTTAATACCGCTTCATTTGTTACCCTATCTACCCATCTATCTTCATCATTCTCCTGTAACACCGCGGTTCAAACGCTTCAATTCTCCTCTTTTCTGCTGCACCAATAGTCCAAGTTTCACTTCCTTATAGTGTCACGCTACAGACAAACCTTTCAAAAATGACTTCCGAATACCTAAATCTACAATATATTCTATGTCAACCGATTCCCTTTCTGTAGAAATGCTGTCCTTGCCTGAGCCAACCTACTTTTGATATCCGCTTTGCTTCGTCCTTCACTGGTTATTTTGCTTCCTAAGAACAGAAGTCACCTACTGCCCGTATCGTTTCACCTGCCAATTTGATGTCCATAGAGGTTTTTGATCTTTTTCGGCTGCATTCAAATATTTTTGTTTTACATTTATTGATCTTCATCATGAATTCTTTCCTCAAGACGGATTCCATACCATTCAAAAACTCATTCAAATCCTCTGGCGTATCGGCCAAGATGACTATGTCATCAGCAAATCTCAGAGTCGAAGTGATTTCTCCTTGAATCTTCTCTCCCACTATAAATTTTCTCCAATTTCCTGATTACTGTGTTTTAGAGATCTTTGAAATGCGTTGCCCTCGCACATTGTGTAGATGCATTGTCAAAGGAAAACATTCTATGTTACGAACATGGGATGCATAACCTGTACCGAAAGCTTCTGCAGATTTAACACAAGGCCTATTCTGAACAGCAGTTCCTTAAACTCAGATTTGCCAACATTTTATTGTATCTTTCCATGTGGTATATCTCTGTACCTCAACATACAGAAGAGTGCTTTCAAAATCACGTCTTGTGTAAATTTTGCTAAAGGTAGTGAGTGTGGTTCACAATTTTATAAGTGCACATTGACTATGTGACGGCGGGATGCCTTTAGTGTTACGGAAACGGCAATAGCCGCCACATAGCTTCGTTGCTACTGACATAACGACCAGACTGATATTTGTACTTAAATATACGGGATTTGTGAGCCCAGTGTTTATGAAATTGAACGTTGCTTGATCGCTACCTTTATTTAGTAGCCGCTACTGTAGTGTTTAAAAATTAAAGGTGGTATTAGAAGGCGCTTCCTCTAATTTTTTTACCCCGCACTACAGCCCATGAAGGGCCTAAGCCTATAATGCGACCGCTTCCCAGTCATTTGGCCTGCATATATTGTGGTGACGCGTGGTCAGTGCATCGTGTCCCTCGGCCGTTAATGTTGTTCTTCGTGACCGGGGCGCTGCCTCACTATCAGACAGCTACTCAATTGTCCTCACGAATCTGAATGCACTCCGTTGCAAACCTCACGTCAGTGTCAAATATCTCTGACGGAGCCGGGAATCGAACCCAGGGCCTTCGGTGAGAGGCAGGCGCGCTACCCTGTTCTTATTGTGTTTATATATATCTTGAAAAAGATAACAAATGGATTGGCATTGCCTCCTACAGGGATATATAGAAAATCGGATGTCATACCTTGAGGTAGTGTTGCCATGGAAACGGACTTGCCATTAGTTCAGTTTATCAGAGTGAAGATAGTTTTCTGCGAATATCTTTGAAACTATTGGTTTTAGGGCCTTAAAATGTGGTTTTCGGTGTCCCGTAGGGACCTACCGAGTATTGTTTGTCGCATCGAGGGGCGTAAAATGAGCTTTGTCCGGTCTATATGCGACAACTTCGATATTTTGTCCCAGTTGAGTATTTTTAGTGACTTTTCAGTTATGTTGCTCGTTCCACGGGAACAATGATTTATTTCTGGGTGAAAGGCAGCCTATATGTTATCCCAGGGTATAAGCTGTCTCCATTTCAAATTTCATCCAAATCCGTCCAGCCGTTTTAGTGTCAAGAGGTAACAAACTAACACACACACAGACTTTCACATTTATAATATATATAGGGATATATATAGGGATATATAGGGATATAGGGATATAGGGATGCTGTACCCATAAAACCACACATTTCAACACTCGACTAGAGCTGTATAAATTCGTTGTCCTTGATCCGCGGTTTGAGTCTATTGTTGTTATTTTTGTTGTTGATTCTTTAGGGGTTTTGCGGCATCATGGACTTGTAGCCCCGTGTACTTGGGTGTGTGTAGAAGTTTCTGATAACCTGTGTCACTGTGAGGTCTGTAGGCTTACTACTGTGTGTCCTTTTATACGAGGCAGGATTTGGGGAAGATGCTGTTGTTGCTGCTGTTTCATTTGAGATGCATGGACATCATGGTCATTTAGTCCCGTGTACTTGGGTGAGTGTTGAATTTTCTTATAACCCGTGTTATTGTGATGGCTGTATTAGTGTGTGTATATATCATTCGGGTGAGGATTAAATAAATCTACGTATACTATCCGTATAGCATGTTGTAAACAAGCTACTACAACCAACGTTCAATTATACTCCTTGAAGAGGCCAAAGAGTTATAACTAAACTCATGCACTTAGGAGAAAGTAGGCTATATGTTCTTTACTGAACATCTTGTTTTAGTTTCTGAAGATCTTCTTTCATAACGCCGGATATAATTTCGCAAGCTAATCCGGATAACTTGTTTTATAATATTCATATCCAAAACATACTGGCATATTAATATTTCTGATTCAGTAATTGATGCAGATTTATCACCACTAGGGTTCGGATGTTGATAACAATTCATATTTTCCTGGTTTCAATTTCGGTCGTAGTGTTGAATTTAAAAATTCTGTGAGGCTTTTTAGTTTCATTTCGTGTGTCATATATTTGCATTGTTAGGTATTTTTTTTTAAATTTTGGTCATATTTTGCATATGCTTGCGTATTAAAGGCAAATCCTTGTTATGTCTTAAATGATCTTATATTTAGATAGTCAGCCTGGTAATAGTGAAACTTCAGTGTAAGAAAAACCTCTTTATTGGAAAGAAATTTCTTGGTCCCGTTATTTTTACAGTGAAAAACTCTTTTCAAGAAACTTTTGTACCTCTGTCTAAGAAGTTGTCTTGGACTCGTTTACCTCTGTATAAGAAAGAAAGTAGGTTTATGACCTCTACATAAGAAGGTGTTCCTGTTGTTCTCCTTGTCTACTCTCTGCATGAGACTACGTACTGTAGCCTACTGTATTATCCATACCTATTTTACTGTATCGCATTGTTTATATTGTCATAGTTCAGTCTGTTTTAGGAGTAAACGCGCTACGGTATCATTAGAATTGTTTTTTTTATCGTATGGCTTCGGGTGTTGGGTGCAAGCTTTGTTATTTGCGCCCAGAGGGCAGCTTGCATGTCAAATTTAGTCGTTGCTTGGAAGACTATGAAAGTCAAGGAGGTTAGATATCTAAGCTCCTTGACACTATAGCGCTTTCTGGTAGAGAAAGGAGGAACTGTTGTGTTGGCGGAAAATCCCGAGATTAATTTTGCCATTATGAACAAGGCCTACTGAATTCAAATGGGTTCTTTAACATGGCAACACGTATGACATGCATGCCGTGATTTTTGTTGCCTTTCAAAATTCAGTTACCACAGCTAGGAGCGAACCTGCAAGTTTCGGGTTGGTAGTTCAAAGCGATAATCACTCACCCACCGTGGCAAAAAAATATCTATGTCTACTAAGCGGAAACAACCTCTTACAACCTCCCTATAAGAACGTGGCTTGGATTAACTTGGGTATAAGACAAACTGGGTGTAAGAAAAACCGCTATATTTGAAAGAATAACACTTTCTCCCTTCAACTTTTTTTGTAACCAGGTTCGACTGTATGTCTAATTTCTTAGAATCACAGGTCATTGATATTTTGGTCTGGCAATCAATGCGCAGTGGCTCTGTAGGGAAAAATTAAACACTGTAGGCTACAACATATTTCAACATGTCTAGCTATCAATAAGGGTGTATATTGGGTGCCGAAAGCGTCTGTACTCTGTCACAGAACGCCTCTTAACGGTGGCTAGCATTTTTGGCTGTCACTGTGGAGGCCTGAGTTCAATTTCCGGCTCTGCCAAGAAATGCATTTCTGGTTTGAAAGTTGGCACATGGTACACTCAACCTCATGAGGCGAAACTGAGAAGAAGCGGGTTTGATTTCTAACTTTGCCATCCTGAGAATGGTTCTCCGTGGTTTCCCACTTCTACTCCAGACAAATGCCAGGGTGGTATTCAACTTAAGGCCACAGCCGCTTCCAACCTTAATTACAAATACACGCACTAGTAGAGACATTTCAATGACACAGGTTATCAGACAAATTCTACACACACACCCAAGTATATGGGGCTACATGACCACCTTTTGCAAACAACACTACATTTCATTTGGACTGGCTGTGTGGCTCAGCGGTAACATGCTGAGCCCAAGATAGTGGGATCGAATCCCGGCGCAGTAAGTTGGCATTTGAGGGTTCACAAATACTAGGGTGCCGTGTCAGTAGATTTACTGGCACGTTAAAGATTCCTTTCGGGGCTAAATTCTGGCACCCTGGAGTCTCTAAAAGCCGCAGTAGTTAAAAGGGACGTAAACCAATAAGATCAATTAATACATTTCAGTTGAAATAATAATTTCAAGTCTTTAGTGGCATATTTCAGTTGGATCAGTGGACGAAAACTAAGTTAAAAAGTGCAAAGTTATTTTAAAATAGTATGTTTTACCACAGAAAAAATGCCTTGTAAAACGTTTGTTGAAGTAACATCAATAACATGTTTTTATCTCTAAGAGCATTGCAATTCTTTAAAAGGAAAGAGCAATGCAAATCGGCTTTCATTCATTTAGTGTCATATTTAGCTATTATAAGATAATATTTGATTGCATATTTCTCACAGTTTGCGGTCATAAACATCCTGGAAATTTTCATTTCATACCATTACCCAAATATAATTAAACAAATTATATTTCCTCTTACCTTGACTGAAAGTAAGTGCTGGAACGTACGTGTATGTAGGCAAATTCACGAGCTGCAATAAAAAAACACTTATAATTTTTTAGTGAATAATATGAGGGTTATTCAATTTATTCTAGAAACTAGCAGAATGTGTACTGGACAATATACTCTGTATCACAATGATAACATGCACTTCAAGGGACATCTGCCAGTGGTATGTGGTGACGATTTTCAAAGGGTACTATGTAAGAGAATATCATTTTAATAGACTACAGTGTATAGAGAAATCGTCTGCATATACTGTACAACGGAGGTAATAGTGCAGTGGTAAAACTGCCTACTTCGTGACCAGGCAGACAGTGTTTGATTCCTATTTAATGCATAGCCTATGGTATTGTCTGGATGAAATTCCACATTTGGTGGCTCATATTCCACGTAAAGAAGCGGGAACGATGGATAATGACGTGAGGTTAATGATCATGTAAAACTACAGGCTTCTTCCTTCCGTATTCATGTTTTCCATTTACTCAATTATTCATTTATTTCTTTATTCATTTCCTCATTAATTAATTTGTTTATTTATTTATTTATTCATTTACTCATTTACTCATTTATGCATTTACTCATTGACTCATTTTTTCATCTACTCATTTCCTCATTTCCTCATTAATTCATTTCCTCATTTCCTCATTAATTCATTTCCTCATTTCCTCATTAATTCATTTCCTCATTTACTCATTAATCCAATTCCTCATTAATTCATTTCCTCATTTCCTCATTAATTCATTTCCTCATTTACTCATTAATTCATTTCCTCATTTACTCATTAATTCATTTCCTCACTTACCCATTAATTCATTTACTCATTTACTCATTTCCTCATTAATTCATTTCCTCATTTACTCATTAATTCATTTCCTCATTTCCTCATTAATTCATTTCCTCATTTCCTCATTAATTCATTTCCTCATTTACTCATTAATTCATTTCCTCATTAATTCATTTCCTCATTTCCTCATTTCCTCATTAATTCATTTCCTCATTTCCTCATTAATTCATTTCCTCATTTCCTCATTAATTCATTTCCTCATTTCCTCATTAATTCATTTCCTCATTTACTCATTAATTCATTTCCTCATTTACTCATTAATTCATTTCCTCATTTACTCATTAATTCATTTCCTCATTTACTCATTAATTCATGTCCTCAGTTACTCATTAATTCATTTACTCATTTACTCATTTATTTATTTACCCATTTATGTAGCCTATTTATGTATTCATTAACTCATTTATTTATTTATTTATATTTTAGTTATTTAGCTTATTTACAACGTCATTATATAGAATAGAAATAATGGACGTAATGCGCGCATCTTGGATCTATAAAAATCATCGATACAAAAAAACAATCACTCTGTCATGAATAACGCATGTGACAGGAATACACGTTTCATTAAATTTGTACTCAGTGAAAATTAAGTATAATTTTATTGCGGTACATATTCTGTAATTTTGTTCGTACAGATGGTGTGGAAAATTTTGGTTTCGCCAGCAAACCAGCGTTGTTTCTAGTGCAGGGTAAACTGAAAGGAAACTTACTCAGCGTTTGGACAAATGCCTGAACAGTGGAGGTGAATATCTATGGACTTCCTCAAACTATCCTATATGCCGTCGTTATGAAGTAGTACACATTGTCCAACACGTATATCGTTTCTATTAGGTCAAGCCTTATGGATGTTAAATAGAGTTAAAATATTATGATCTAATTATAATCAAACATCCCACCTTTGTATGGTTACCGAGGCTGTACTATTGAGCTAACCTGGCATGCCATCAATTATAGCTCTCTAGTGAAGAGTACATGAGTGAGGCTACTGTAGTATATGCTAACATAACCTTAGTGTATTTTTTTAGCGTATGGCTTTTAGTGCCGGGAGTGTCCAAAGACATGTTCGGCTCGCCAGTTTTGTAGCTGCTTCGAGACGGACACCCAATGGGTGAGCTACAAGTACCGTTGGGGAGGAAAGTTGGAAGGGAGGGTCGAGGAGTTGGAAGGTAGCGGCTGTGGCCTATAGTTAAGGACCAACCCCGGCATTTGCCTGGAAGGAAGATGGGAAACCACAGAAGACCATCTTCAAGGTTGCCGGCGGGGGGATTCGAACCTCCTCGCCTCCCGGATGTGAGCGACTGCCAACAGTCATGCCGCAACGACCTCGGCTAACTCACCCGGTCACCTTAGTGTATAGGAACCTTCAATTCCAAAGATTTTTCTGTCATGAATAGTTTAATGTATAAAACATTGGTGAGCAAAGATGAAGGTTGTGGGTTCGATTTTTTTTAACATGTGCCATTACATTTTAATTCTCTGTAATAAATCTACATGGTCTGTACTTCATTTATACTACACTACATGACGCTCATCCGAAATGTGTGAACCTGAAAACTGTAGAACTAGCATTCTTGCCTCCCAACACAACCAGTAAACTCCAACCAATGGACTAGGGGGTGATAAAAGTGCTCAAGCATTTCCATCGAAAGCGCGTTGTTGTACGATATCTGCAGTGCATCGACAGTGGAGCCGAAAACCGCATCACCTTATTGGACGCAATGGAATTCATCTCCGCTGCATGGGAAGGGATCGAAGTGCAGTCCATCTTCAATTGCTTTAATAAAGCAGGATTTTTAAGGTAAGATTCTCTCCACCATAATTTCATTTCATTTCATTTGTCTATCGTTAATCATTGACCAGGAGTGCGACAAGCCTCACCAACCGTAACAATCCCTTTCCTCAGCGCAAGTTACGAGCTTCATTCTTCCTATTCCTGATCCGGTTGGTTGACCTGAAATAGGCTGTGTATTTCCAGTTTCTGCATAAATTTTCGTATCGCCAAGGGATTAATTTGCCTTTATCATTTTTTAGGGACATGGTGTAACACCCAGAGAAACAAATGTTCCTGTAATAACTGATATTGACGGGGACTGGGTTGCTATACGGGACAAGTTAGGAGAAGTTAATTTCGAAGATTTTGTGTCAATTGACAATGGTCTTGTAACTACGAAAATTCGTGATGTTGACGACATGGTTGCGGATAATGCTGTCCAAGACGAAGACAGCAGTACGGAAATAGAATCTGCGGATGGAGATGTCCCCACACTAAATTACATACATGATATTCCTAGCGGCGTATCAAGTGATGTGAACAGGTACTTAAACCACATAGAACATGTGATCATTCACAGCCGTAGAACACACAGTCGACAAGGATCAATTAATGGTACATTATGCAACGAGCCTATAATGTCAATAATTAAAACACGAGTATGTATATAAAACGGGCGTTTGCGAGTTTTATAATTTCCATAAGAGTGTCTTGATTACCATTATAGGCGAATTGTATACGACTGTTATGTTCGTTGATAATTATTATAACTATTTTATCTTCGAACATAAATATTCATAAATATCTGTCGAGATTTCGCCTGTTTTATGTACCGAACAGAGCGCATGGGACACAGAGAATACCTTGTATTTACCATGGCCTCCTCGATTACGCCACTATGACACTAGGCCACGCAGCGAAATTTAAATAAGAAGGCCTTGGAAATCAGCGCAGGTGCGATGCTACCCTTACCTAATTGGTCAACAACTGTTTCTTGAGCTCTGATTGGTGGGAGAAACTGTCCCATAATGAAAACTTGTACTATAATGAGCCTTCTTATAGTACAATTTTCTGATATATAATATTTACATTGCGACATCGTCGAACATAAAGACTTTTTATCATTTTAAATGATCTAGCCGACTTCGTCGTTACGTTACGGTGACGTCACGAAATGTACCGAGAATGCACTGAGGTGTGTGACGTCATAGTACCGCTTGGTGCATGTGTACAGAGTTCACTGGTGAGCTCTGGAGTTACGAGACGGCAACGACACAGCGAGCGTGACGTCATCCAGCCAGCTCCCTCCTTTCACCGCGCGCTCCAGCTCCGTCATGACTTGTAACTTTCTAGCGTTCTGATTGTTTATTGATCATCTAACATTTCAAGAATCTATTTAAAATGATATAAAGTCCAGTCTTTCAGAATGAATGTCTCTTTTAATAGGAAGTGAAATAAACTGTACCTGCAGTAATGAATAAGAACATGCTGTACTGTAATAATATTAATAATACAATAATAATAATAATAAAATACAGTACTGTGCATTACTGAAATATTGTTTCCAAATTGTTTTCCCACCTCACAAATCATTTCCCGTCTATAGCGCTGTCCCGCTTATTACGCGTTTAAACGTCGGTCCCTTGAAGAGCGTAATAACGGGGTTTGTATATAGATTAGTTTTCTGGGAACATCGCAGAAACTGACGTTTTTAGGGCCTTAAAATGTAGTTTTGGGGGACCCTTTAGAGCCCCCGAGTTTTGATTCTGGCACCAAGGGGCTTTGCCGCGTCGTTGTACGCCATAATATATTAATAATAATAAAAATAATAATTATATAATATAGAGACAGGGATATAACAGACCATCCGTACCACACCCGCACGTGTAAATCACGTGATGAAATTCTAGAGTACCACTTGACCCCTTTAAGCGCATTATACGTTTTGATGAATTTTACAGCTTAATTTTGTTCCGTGATAACCTTACAGCCGTTTGCAAACTTTCACAGTAATGCAATAAATGGAATTGCATTGCGTCTTACAGAAATAGATGGACCTCTGTGATAATGTTGCCATGGTTTCCGGCTTGCATTCCTTCATTAGTTTCTTCAATGAAATTAGTTTTCTGGGAATATCTCAAAACCTGCCATAAAATGTAGTTTCGGGGGACCATTTCGGGCCCCCGAGTTTTGTTCCTCACATTGAGGGGCTGAAAATGAGCTTTGTCACGCCCTTCTACGCCTATTTCAGGATGTATTTTAAGGGGAACAGGCCCCCTTTCATAAAAGGTACGGAGAGGGGTTACATCAATGATTGGTGTGTCGTGCCTCCGATGTATATCTGTACCAAATTATAAGTTGATCCACGCAGCCATTCTCGAGCTATAAGGGAACAAATTTGTCCACAGACAAACAAACAAACAAACAAACAGACATACAGACAGACAATGATCTTATTTTTGCGCGTATCTATCATAAAACAGTCTGAAACGCGATAATAACGCAAATTTCCATAGAAAAAAAAAACCAGACAAACCTTAATTTGTATTTATATAGGGATATGTATTGTGTAATCCGCCCTGGCAATACTATGAAATGATGTTTAATAACATGTTTTAAACGTACATGTTTCTATATGACAATGATGTCTTCATCAGCGTTGATAGTTTATAAGTTTAACATGACAAAGTGAAATGGATATCCTTACAAGAAATTGATTTAAAATTAAATGCAATGTTCACATATAGAATAATTTTTACACACTAGAAAGAAGATTTTGCAAAGAATGAAGTTACAAATAATACTCTGGAAATGCATAAAAAATTGGAAATCTATCTTACAAAACTGCCCAAGTCACACTCCTTTAATATGGTTTATTAACGAAGTAGTAGAAGACGCCCCTCACAGATGAATAATGAGGTGGAAAAACGTAAATCTTTAATGGCTATTGAGCCTTCCAACCTCGATATCTGTCAGTCAAGCCCCATTTGTCGGCCCACTCTTGCTGCATCAGCTGTTCACGGGGTATCACAATATATTGGATCAGTTCTTGAATCCAACATCCAACCATATATGTGCACATGCCGCCTGAACCACTCAGAATGTGACTGGCCAAATTCATACTATGCTTGAAAATACTGAGATACTTTTATATAAACTAAAATGAAACTGTAACATGGGTATCCTGAACTAGTTAGTTATTCAGGTTGTAAAGGGCAGAACAGAGAAATTGCACCAACAGATAGTGCACAGTTAATACGTGGGAGCATTCTTTTCTTTAGTACAAATGAAAATCCACAGCCTGCTTCCAGTCTCCGACCGGGTCAGGGATGGAATGAATGAAGCCCCCATCTAGCGGCGAGGATATGAAATGTGCCGGCTGACGAGGCCTGACGCACTCCTCTGGGGCAATGATTAAATGAATGACAGATGAAATGAAATGATAGTGGAGAGTGTTGCTGGAATGAAATTTTTGACAGGGAAAACCGGAGGACCCGGAGAAAAACCTGTCTGCCTCTGGTTTGTCCAGCACAGATCTCACATGGAGTGACCGGGACTTGAACCACGGACCCAGCGGTGAGAGGCCGGCGTGCTGCCACCTAAGCCACGGAGGCTTCCTTTTCTTTAGTACAAATAACATTTCCAAATAACACAAAATAGACTTTTACAAACCCTTCAGCATCAAAATCATTCGAATTATCAATTTATCATTCTCCAAATTTGATGCGTATAGAATGCCAACAGGAGGCAAAACAATGGAGTCCCACACAGAAGGCTCATGACTCTGTCGGAAGAGGTTCGCATAAGATATCCCTATTGCAGCAAAAGTAGAAATAGGAGCCAATCTAAGGGTCAAAAACGAATACACCAGATATAAGTGAAATGTGTGAGGGCTATATATGCTGTAAAGTATAAACGTTATGAAAAATGTGAGTGAACAGACTGATAGCTTTACCGGTTGAATCAGCTGCCCCTAATAATATTGTTTTATGCAATCCAACAAGCGTTTTTGTCAAAAAGGTCGATATCTTTATCTGCTAGCAATCCCATATACAGTAGTACTAATGAACTGCAAGCATATCCTGCAATCGATACTGAACACTATTATAGACCCTCTGAGTGAAACGTTCGGTAAATGCGTCTATTTTAGGAACGGATTGTTGGCTTACCTGAAACAGCCGTTACTATCCTTCGAAGTAATCTCCTTGGATGGTTATGCACTTCTTAGAACGGCTGTACAAGTCCTGACATAGTCTTCCTGAGGGATAGCTTTCAGTTGGGTCGTCACATAACGTTGGATGTCCGAAATGTCCGAAAACTCTGGCCCTTCAGGGCCTTTCGGCGACACTGGGTCCCGAGAATATATACTCTGATGCTTGCCTTCGAGGTTGTACCTCAGGCACCAGGTCTCGTCACCCGTGACGATGGTTTTCAAGACCATTCCATTCCAAAGAACATTCACCCTTCTCACTGCCACCCGTCGAACAGGTGTGCATGTTAGGTTGCATAAATTCACCTTTCTCACTGCCGCCCGTCTATCAGGTGTGCAAGGCAGGTTGCATAAATTCACGCTTCTCTCTTGCTTTTACTTTAGAGTTTTGACGACCCAAACTGAAGGCTATTCCCAAGGAACACTATGCCAGGAGTTTCCAGGACTTGATGTGGTAACGTCGTCAATGAGTGAAATACGATTACCAATAGATACTGCTAATCTTTATATATATAATTCTTCGACACGTGTGTATGTGACTGAACTCCTCCTAAACGACTGAACCGATTTTGATGGAATTTGGTATGTATATTAGGGTGGGTCCATGTATGGTTTAGATTCACAATCGGACCCGGTAGGTGGAATGAACACAATTTTAGAACCACAATTTACATACAATTTTAGAACCACAATATACAGTCAAAAACAGTCGTCATGGAAACCACTAGCCTTGGCCTTCGTGAAAGCTGATGTCTTTGGAGGGTTTGTCTCTGCACGTTAGAGCCACCTGGTCGCAACCTGTGCAACTACCGCCATTACATACACTCCGCCCGTGGCGAAAAGTTGTGTTTTATACCAAAGGTGGCAGTGATGTCGAATTCTACTGTTTGTCTCTGCACGTTAGAGCGTTTCTAAGTCCCGTATGCATTCATATACCGTTCATCCGATTGCCATGAAACTTGGGTGAGATGTTGTGTACACTCCAGTGAAGGCTTCTGTCTTAGTAAATCAATTTCACATTAGGTAGCGCACGACTAGATTCAACAAATGAGTGACGACGCGCGAAGCGTTTCAACAAAATCACGTATAAGTTTATATTCCAATCATAGACTGAGATGAAACTTTGATGAGTTGTTGTGTACACTTAAGTGAAGGCTTCTAACTTAGTAATCCATTTCACAGGAGGTTGGGCACGAGTAGATTCAACAAATGAGCGGCGACGTGCGAAGCGTTTCAACAAAGTCCCGTATACGTTCAAATACCATTCGTCCGATAGCGATGAAACTTGGGTGAGATGTTGTGTACACTTACGTGAGGGTTTCTAACTTAGTAAATCCATTTTACAATTGGTAGCTCACGAGTAGATTCAACTAATGAGCAACGACGCGCGTACTTTTAATCAAAGTCCCGTATGCGTTCCTATATCATTCATCCTATTGCAATGAAACTTGGGTGATATGTTGAGTGAGCTCCAGGGAAGGTGTTTGGCTTAGTAAATCCATTTTACAATAGATAGCGCATGAATAGATTCAACAAATGAGCGACGACGCGCGAAGCGTTTCAAAAAGGTCCCGTATGTGTTCAAATACCATTCGTCCTATAGTGATGAAACTTGGGTGAGATGTTGTGTACACTATAGGGGAGGCTTCTGGCTTAGTAAATCAATTTCACATCAGGTAGCGCATGACTAGATTCAACAAATGAGTGACGACGCGCGAAGCATTTCAACAAAATTCCGTATAAGTTTATATTCCATCCATAGAGATGAAGCTTTGATGAGTTGTTGTGTACACTTAACTGAAGGCTTCTAACTTAGTAATCCATTTCACAGGAGGTTGCGCACGAGTAGATTCAACAAATGAGCGGCGACGTGCGAAGCGTTTCAACAAAGTCCCGAATGCGGTCAAAAACCATTCGTCCGATAGCGATGAAACTTGGGTGAGATGTTGTGTACACTTACGTGAGGATTTCTAACTTAGTAAATCCATTTTACAACAGGTAGCTCACGAGTAGTTTCAACAAATGAGCAACGACGCGCGAACTTTTAATCAAAGTCCCGTATGCGTTCGTATACCATTCATCCGATTGCAATGAAACTTGGGTGAGATGTTGTGTACACCCTACGGAAGGTTTCTGGCTTAATAAATCCATTTTACAATAGGTAGCGCACGAATAGATTCAACAAGTGTGTGACGGCACGCGAATCATTTCAACAAAGTACTGTATTTATTTACTGTACACCATTTATCCGATTGCGATGAAACTTTGGTGAATTGTTGTGTACACTCCAGGAAATGTTTCTGTCTTAGTAAATCCAGTTTTTAATAAGTAGCGCACGAGTAGATTCAACAAATGAGTGACGGCGCGCGAATCGTTTCCACAATGTCCCGTATGGGGTCATATATCATTCATCCGATTGCGATCAATCCTTGGTGAATCATTGAGTACACGCCAGAGAAGGTTTCAGGCTAAGTAAATCTATTTTACAATAGGTAGCGCATGAGTAGATTCAACAAATGAGTGACGGCACGCGAATCGTTTAAAGAAAATCACTTATGCGTTCGTATGTCATTCATCCGATTCCGATGAAACTTTGATGAGTTGTTGTGTACACGCCAGGGAAGGTGTTCAACTTGGTAAATCCATTGCAATATTGGTAGCGCACGAGTAGATGTAACAAATGAGTGACGACGCGCGAAGAGTTCCAACAAAATCCTGTATGCGTTCATATACTATTCATCGCTTGCGATAAAACTTTGATGAGTTGTTGTGTACACTTACGTGAAGCTTTCTAACTTAGTAAATCCATTTCACAGTTGGTAGAGCACGAGTAGATTCAACAAATGAGTGACAGCGCACGAATCATTAATCCAAATTCCGTATGCGTTAAATGCCACTTATCCGTTTGCTATGAAACTTTGGAGAGTTGTTGTGCACGCTCCAACGAATGTTTCTAAATTAGTTAGTTCAATTCACGATAGTTTAGAGGCAGTTAACAGAAATAGAAAAAAAGATATTGTGTATTCAAAAGCACTTCAAGAAACAAAGTTACAACACTTTCTTTGAATGGCAGGACAACGTCTGCCGGGTCAGCTTGTAGTGATATAATTAATCCAAGGAGCCAACGGAGCATCCATAACATCGTCCATATGTCATCTCTTCAAAATACGTTGGTATTAAGAACGAACCCTTTTTAGGTAGATTTCATTAGAAAGCTAACTATTGCAATGGGTCCCATGTTTCGGCTTCCGGAAAATTTCGACATATCTTCGCGTTTCACATCCCCCAGACCCCAAAACCACTGTCAGTTCAAAAGTTTATATATAATTTATGTATGTATATATATATATATATGTATATCAGTTTCTTGTGGACGCGATAACTGCCGTAACTTTGCACCAATCACTTTGAATATTTTACCGAATATGGATACCTATAAAATCTTGGTCGAGTTCGTTACTGGGCTAAATCGGTCGAAGGGGGTGAAAATTAGAGGCTTTTTTTTCGAAAAAGTGAAATATTGCTATAACTCTCTTAATATGGGGGGCGTGGTGGCTCAGCGGTCTAGCTAAATGCCTCTCACCAAGGCGGTCCGGGTTCGATTCCCGGTCAATGCATGTGAGATTTTCGAAGTGAAATGCCATGTCCTGTGGTACGGATTCCACGTAAAAAAGGGAGGTCCCGTGGCTCATAATCACAAGATTCACGGTCACGTAAAACTACAATCTTCCTTCCTTCCTTCCTTCTCTTAATATGTGAAATATCGAATCCGTTCAACGTTCATACTATGTGTCAGATAAAGCCCAAAAATTTATGTTTGAAGAGTTTTTTATACCACCAACCATTGACCAAAGGGGTGGGAAAAAGTGAGTTTTTCGGGAAACATTAATCATATCTCTCTTAATAGGCACAATATCAAAACCGTACAAAATGGACAATATTTCCCTAATAATTACCTAAAACGTTTGGCTGAAAGAATTTTTGATATGACCCACCATTACGCCAAGGGATGAGAAAAATAATTTCGGAATTATAAGAAAATGCCAAGAGCTATCAGAGGTTGCCATGGCAACACTACTAAATTGATGAGGGATGAGCCATCAGACGTTGCCATGACAACACACTTGCACGAGATCAGATTCAGTATTTCCATCTGACTAAGTGGGAAGCGACTTCGGTGACGTAACTGGTAGCAAGCATGCTGAAAGTCTATGCCCAAGGTCGCGGTTTCAAAGCCGGCCGAAGTCGTCGGATTTTCTAAGAGCGCTAAAATCCCTCAGTATGCTTTCCTTTGGAGGGGAAGTTCCAACGTTCGTTGCGCGTTGCTGGTTGGGGTGGCATCTAGTAGCCAAGTTCACAGCTAGGTGTCGTTGACGATAGTACCTGGTAGCAACATTAGGAACTACTGCTTGAAATTGACCGTCTGCAGTCCTTACCTGAATTAAGACTAATACAGCCATTACAATTCACACCGTGTATCAGACAGATTCTACACTCACCCAAAGTACACGGGGTTAGATGACCGCGTTGTCGCAGCCCCTAAACTGAGGAACCAACAAGAGGTAGATTTCATTAGAAAGCTAACTATTCCAATGGGTACCATGTTTCGACTTCCGGAAAATTTTGACATAACTTCGCGTTTCACATCCCCCAGACCCCAAAACCACCGTCAGTTCAAAAGTTTATGTAATATAATTTATGTATGTATATATATATATATATATATATATATATATATATCAGTTCCTTGTGGACACGATAACTGCCGTAATTTTGCACCAATCACTTTGAATATTTTACCGAATATGTATAGCTATAAAATCTTGGTCGAGTTCGTTACTGGGCTAAATCGGTCGAAGGGGGTGAAAATGGGGGGCTTTTTTCGAAAAAGTGAAATATTGCTATAACTCTCTTAATATGTGAAATATCGAATCCGTTCAACGTTCATACTATGTGTCGGATAAAGCCCAAAAATGTATGTTTGAAGAGTTTTTTTATAGCACCAACCATTGACCAAAAGGGTGGGAAAAAGTGGGTTTTTCGGAAAACATTAATCATATCTCTCATAATAGGCACAATATCAAAACCGTACAAAATGGACAATATTCCCCTAATAATTACCTAAATCTTTTGTCTGAAAGAATTTTTGATATGACCCACAATTATGCCAAGGGATGAGAAAAATAATTTCGGAATTATAAGAAAATGCTAAGAGCTATCAGTGGTTGCCATGGCAATACTACTAAATTGATGAGGGATGTGCCATCAGACGTTGCCGAGATAACGCACTTGCACGAGATCAGATTCAGATTTCCATCTGACTAAGTGTGAAGCGGCTTCGGTGACGTAACTGGTAGCATGCTGAATGTCTATGCCCAAGGTCGCGAGTTCAAAGCCGGCCGAAGTCGTCGGATTTTATAAGAGCGCTAAAAATCCCTCAGTATGCTTTCCTTTGGAGGGGAAGTTCCAACGTTCGTTGCAAGTTGCTGGTTGCGGTGGCATCTAGTAGCCAAGTCCACAGCTAGGTGTCGTTGACGGTAGTACCTGGTAGCAACATTAGGAACTACTGCTTGAAATTGACCGTCTGCAGTCCTTACCTGAATTACAGACTATTGCAGCCATCCCTAAGTACACGGGGTTACATGATCGCGTTGTCGCAGCCCCTGAACTGAGGAATCAACCAATATCTCTGCGGGAGATATAATTTTGCGTGAAGAAGTAAGAGACCGTTACATAGTTACACATCAGTGTCGAAACCTTGCATAAGGACAGCGTGACCACAAGTATAAAAATGGACCCCAAATGACCAGAAGGTTACCGTTCCCATAAGACAATAAAATGTTTAAAATAAGCATAAAATAACGAAAAACAAAGTTAATTAAGCTCCAATTATAAAATACCTTCTCGCAATAAATGAGGTCTGATCCTTCTACGAAAACCTGCATATTCTGCCTATTTTCGCCTATCCCCAAGTTTGTCCGGTGAAATCTACCTCCGCCTTCCGGCGTGCCGAGAGGACTTTTTTTTATCTACACAATCAACATTCTTCACTGTGTCGTACTGCAGGTAAGTCTAAATTTAAAGTATGACTCTGGTAGAAACTCATGGGAATTATATATTTATATTAAAACATTCCGCAACCACTTACAATTCTCAAACTGAAGAGCACTGATCCAAACAACCTCGCATTTCTGTTGAACCTCAGCTCCAGGTACTGCAACAATAAAGAACACTCAATTAGTGTTGATTTAAAGTGTAAATGAATGTTTGTTTAACAAGGATGCTGACCCCTGCAGAAGTCGAACCCACAATTTCTGGTTTTGGCCACCGTTGCGCTATCAACTCTGGGTTCGACTCCAACATGCGTCAGGCATTTCAATTTTCTACAATCCATCCCGCTGTCTCATAATATTGTTCGCTTTGTCACTTTCCAACTTCTCATAACGCCTGAGGATACTGCACACTCGCTGCACAGATAGAATAGGGAAGTTGCCGACCAACCGAGGATGGAATACGAAAATTTCAAGACACTAAATACACTATCAAAATAATAAATTACTAGGATGAACTGTTTTGGTAAACAGTAGGGGAGTGATGACAGTTCTGCCTCCCCCCAACACTACTCCCAATGCGAGCCGATAACTCCCGAACCCGTGGTCGGAGATTCACGAATGAGGTGTCGTTGAACTCGAGCTGACGGGGGTTTTGCTATGGACTACTCGTCATATTTTTGAAAAATTGCTTGAAAATTTTTGTTTTTGAAAGTAGGCGATTGTTTGAAAACCAAACATGATAGAACGTTGTGCCTTAGTTGAAACGAATGGTCTCTATGACCTTTATTTTTTATAATAATACTTTTTTTATTTTTTTAGAATTTTTGAAAACACTTAAATTTTGAAATTTGTATATTTTGGAAACTAAAGAGTTTACAAAAAAATTGTTTGACGTAAATGAATGGCCCTGACCCCCTCTACCCCCAAAATAAATTTCAAGTCTCTAGGACCAAAACTGTGCAGTAGTGCTGACTGGCCGGTTCTGAGTCGCCCCCTACTTTTATATAAACTTTGGGCGATATCACCCGAACGCGTGGTCGGATCTTAACGAACGAGGTATTGTTGGCGTTGGGATGACGTTCTCTTGGCCAAGCATGTGTGTTGGTATGTTAAAAAAATGTTGAAAATTCTTGTTTTTTGGATTGGCAAAATTTTGGAAACGGTGAATCGGAAAAACCTTTGTTTGACGTTAAAGAAAGGTGGGTATGCCCTCTAGGCAGGTAGCAAGTTTCAATGGTGTAGGAGGAAAACAAAAATGATAGCCTACTTTCTCGCGAACATTGGTGATCATTGGCGAACGGACCGTCGGATTTTAAAAAATGAGGTGTCGTTGGACTCGAGCTGATGTTCTCTTTCCTGTGGACATCTCGTTATATTTTTCAATTTTTTTTGAAAAATTTTGTTTTTGAAAGTAGGCGATAGTTTGAAAACCAAACATGATAGAATGTTGTGCCATAATTCAAACCAATGGTCTCTATGACCTTTTTTTTCACGCGAATTGACCACTTAGGATCACGCAACAACTTTATTTCTTTTTCTTATACTTTGCCTGGAGTTTCCTCTGTCTCCAATATTCCTTCATGCGTTCACTGGCATTTCTTTCTTTGGTCTTCTGTCCAAGTTCGTCCACTTCTCTTAGGTCTTCCTTCATCTTGAAACCCTTCCAGATTGTTCACTTTGCTCTTAAATAAATTTATTTCTAGCATTTGAGATTCTGTGATGTTTAACTTTTCTAAATCTTTCCTAACTTCCTTAATCCATGTTGTGGTGGTCTTTTTCTTCCAGAGATAGTCGAATATTTGTTTAGTTAATCTATGGTCGTTCATTCTATAGAGATGTCCGAGGAATGTCAGCCTTCTCTTCCGCATAGACGCGGAGATTCTTTCCACGTTCTGGTTGACTTCTCCGTTGCTTCTCAGTCTCCATCCATCTTCAGTCTGAACTGCACCCATGATTTTTCTAAGAATTCTCCTTTCCATGACTTCTAGCTTTTCGAGGCTATAGTTCATCGAGAGGCATTCACTGGCAAAGAGGCACTCTGTTTTTACGACAGTGTTATAATGCCTTATTTTGGCATTCCAGGAGATGCACTTTTTGTTGTAGATATTTTTTGTTAATCCATACGCTCTTTCCATTTTTATAATTCGATCTCCAACAGCTGCTTTTTCTAACCCATTCTCCTGTATAGTCTCTCCTAGGTACTTGAACTTTTTTACCCTTTCAATCCGTCCTATCTCCGTGTCAAGGAACATTGGTCCATGTTTGTCATTTGTCATAAATTTTGTCTTTTCAACTGATATCCTTAGTCCTGTTTGGCTAGCGATCTTTTCCAAGAGGTTGATTTGTATGACTGCTTCTTCCGTGGTTTCCGATAGTACTGCAAAATCATCTGCAAACGCCCGGCAGTTGACTTTAATTCCTACCGACTTCCTCCCGAGGCAGATTGGGTTTATTCCTCGACTCTCCAATTCCGAGTTCCAAATTCTCACAAACTTCTCTAGTACACAGTTGAAAAGGATTGGTGATAGGCCATCCCCTTGCCTGACTCCTGTCTTAATTTCGAACGGCCGAGAAAGCTCTCCCATGAACTTCACCCTGGAAGTTGTGTTTGTTAGGGTCTCTTTGACTATATTTGCTAGTTTGGTTTTGATTCCAAATTCCCTTAGGATCCTGTCTAAGGTCTCTCTGTCCACTGAATCAAATGCCTTTTTAAAGTCTATGAAGGATACCACAATTTTCTTATTACTCAGCAGTCTGTGACGGATTATTGATTTCAAGTTGAAGATCTGCTCAACACAGGAGCGTCCTTTCCTAAACCCTCCTTGGTACTCGCCTAGTTGTTTGTCCAGCGTATCTTCTATTCTGTTTAGAAGAATCTTGGAGAGAATTTTATAAGCAATTGAAAGGAGGGACACACCTCTGTAGTTGTTCACGTCTTGCTTATCCCCTTTCTTGTGGAGCGGATGGATCAGCGCTGTTTTCCATTCTTCTGGAATTTTCTCGGTTTCCCAGACTGCACCAAGGATTCTGTGAAGGTCGTCTAGAATTTCTGGCTCAGCCCATTTAATCATTTCTGCTGTTATCGAATCTTCTCCACTTGCTTTGTTGTTCTTTAGGTTCTTGATGACATCCCTGATCTCTTCTTTTGTTGGTGGTGCATCCTCTTTTGAGTTTGCTGGTGAGTCTGCTATTTCTAATCTAGAAGTGGGGTTTGGACAGTTCAAAAGATCTTGAAAGTATCCAGCTAGTATTTCGCAGTTTTCATGGTTGTTCAGCCCAATTTTTCCCTGCTCATTTCTAAAACTCATACTTAGGTCTTGGTAACCCTTAAGTTTGTTTTTGAATGTTTGGTAAAAGTCTCTGGAGTTGTGTTTAACGAAGTTGCTCTGAAGATTTTCTAACTGTGCTGCTTCAAAAGATCGCTTGGTCCTACGGAAAATTCTGGATGTTTCTTTCCTCTGTTGTCTGAATTGTTCCATGTGTTTCCTTTTTCCAGAAGATTTCCATCTTCTCCATTCCTCAGACCTCTTACTGAGAGCTATATCGCAGTGTTCGTTCCACCAGATTTCTCTTTTCCTCTTTGCCAACCCCAGTGTCTTCTTTGGGGCGTCATTGATTCCTGTACAGAGTTGTTGCCAACTTTAGTTTTTGGTGCTGCGGATTTCTTCCCTAAAGTTCTTAACAATGTCGTGGGAAATATTTAATTTGCTCATGTTATATTTGGTTATTCTAGGTGGGTCTCTCTTTTGTCGTAGCGGAAGGAAGCGGATTTTGGCTTTGGAAATGTAGTGGTCTGAATCGAAGTCACCGTTTCTAATCACCTTGACATTCATTACCTCTTTTGCGTTTTTCCTTGATATCGCTACATGGTCCAGTTGGAATTCCCCTAAATTTGGATTTGGGGATACCCAGGTTTTCGCTTTTCTTGGGAGTTTCCTGAAATTTGTTGACATTATTCTAAACTGGAATGCTCTGCAGAGTCTTATGAGCCTTTCCCCATTTCTGTTTGTCCTCCTATGCGCTGGGTAATCTCCCACGATATCCCAGTATTTTCTCTCTTTTCCTATTTGTGCATTAAAATCTCCCAGGAGAATTTTTATGTTTTTCTCGGGTATCTGCAAGATTTCAGTGTCTAAGAGATCCCAGAAATCGTCCACCTTCTGTGGATTCTTTTTGTTGTCTTCATTAATGGGAGCATGGCAGTTGATAAGCGTGTACTCCTTGTTTTTACACTTGAATGTAAGTAGCGATAGCCTTTCTGATTTCGATGTGAATTCTGTGACACTAGTCACTATCTTTTTGTTTACGTAAAAGGCAGTCCCTAGTAGAGGCATGTTTCCCATTATTTTTATTGCTGGCTTTCCTTTAAATACTCTGTAGGGTTCAGTGTCCACAACATTCTTGTCTAAGAATCTGGTCTCTTGCACAGCTAGAATCTGGATTTGATTCTTGTCTAAAAGCTTTTCAAGTTCTTTTTGCTTTCCTACTTTTAGGAGCGAGTTAACATTTATGGTCCCAATGAAGTACTTATGTTTAAATCTCAGCCTGGAAGGTATTTCAAGACGCTCCGACTCGTCTTTGTTGCAGTTGTTGGGACTCCCCAGAATCCTAAGTCCCGATGCATTGCATAACGCAATGGTGGATTTCTCTTTCGAGCTACCACCTGGGGTAGTGCTTTCTTTCAGCGTACTTTCCATTCTGCAAATAAAGTTGTGATTAGTTAGGGGAGAATTATCTTCCAAAGTAAGATCGGATTGTGAGTCCGAAATGACTGTTTTTTCGTGGTTTACTCCACTAGGTTCTTCCGCTCTCTCTGCCGTTGGGAAATACTTTGTTTTCTCTTCCGCCTTTGAGACCGTTGACCAGTTTCGCCTAGTAACCATAGGTAGGGGCCCTATGACAGGGTGCTACCATCCAGAGCCAGATGGACCCTGGTTTTTTACGAGGTTGATACTCCTCCTGCTCCTCCTTCCTCTCCACTTGCGAGATGAGGCCCCGGGCTTATATATTTTGAGATTTTTTCTAAACCCTTAAATATTGAATTTTTTGCTATTTTGGAAACTAACACGTTGACAAAAAAATTTGTTTGACATAAATGAAAGGTCCCTACCCCCTCCCCTCTACCATGAAAATAAATGTCAAGTCTCTAGGACAAAAAAACTAGGCATTATTATTTTTTTTTTAAATAAAAGCGTGTTTGTAGACAGAGAACCGGTAGCACTTGACGTGTGTTACAACGAGGCTATGATTGGCCATGGTGGATACTGGAAATGGCTATTTCGACGGGGTCGATGTATGGCAAAACGAGGGGTTGCTTTTCGATATTTTTTCCTATGACGAATGAATGAAGGCGAATATTTTGAAATGTGACAAGCATGCTAAGATTTTTACCCCTAAAGGGGATCTTTAACGTTTTCGTTAACGGTAATGAGCGAGATCGCTCTCTAACACAACAGACGGTTGCAGGATATGACCAAGTGATTCTTAGACGTTGGCGATCTCGGTGACCGTGCCCGGAAGAAATGAATAGCTATTTTGGTGGGATGGCGGGAGCAGCTTATGACGGTTGGTTTTGTGACATTTCCTATGACGGATAGAGGCGAATATTTGAAAATGTGTTAAGTGTGCTAGGAATTTTTTTACCCCTGAAGGGGATCTTTAACATGCTAGTAAACGGTGATAAGCGAGACTGCTGTCTGGCACAGTAAATGGTTTTAGAATATGGAAACCTATAACATTTGCTCGACCAAGTCATGTGTATGTACGCAAAGAGCCAAAACGGTAAGGTCATTGGCCTGAAATGTTATAAACTAAATATTGAACTGGGTAAAGTCATGTGTTTTAGGATGAAAGTATGTGGTTAACATGATCATGTATTGAGGATGGCCGCTTGCTAGTAATTATTATTACAGTAAAATGTTTAATAATAATAATAATAACAATAATAAGACACACACACATGTTTTGAATGCTAACACGCACACAGTCCAGCTCACTGGTGACTGAATATTGCACCTAGCTAGAGGACTCTTGAGAGCTGTTGCTGGTGCTGACGAGGCAGGAATGTCTACGTCAGCAGGAAGTGTGATATCAGCTTACTTGCCTCGTGGTGGCTAGCAGGTGTGCTGTTTAAGCACAGACCGCCATTTTGGTTCTGAGACAGTAGAACTACCTATGTATAAGAGGTAGCCATTTTGGTTCCTTATTAAAAACATGAAACTAGTATAAGGTACACGAATCTTATTCAGATTGGGGAATATGAAGAGGCGTGGGAACACGTGCGAGAGAGAGACAGAGAACCATTTAAGGTCAACACACTGAGAAAATACAACTTTTTCTGTTGCTGGGCTAACTGATAACGATTGCGTTAGTCATGCACTTGCCATTTTAGCACACGGACGTATACAGTAGAGCTGTCGAAGAAAAATCCTTTTATTTTTGGTAAGTACCTATGAGTGATTATTTTAATAATGTCATGCTAATGAACCTTAAATTTGTAGTTATTGATTAGGTAATTAATGATTTTTATTTATTTATTTGTTTGTAGATAACCGGTATACCTTACATGTCAGAGATACAAGAAACCATTGCGCTTTTGGGCCCATTAGAAGGAAACAGTAACAAACCACTGCAAGTGAAGGTGAGACTATTTTTTTAAACTAACTTGTTTCATTTTTTTGTTTGATATTATTTTATTTTATTTAATGAAACGTATGTATTAACCTGAATTTAGGTATTTATAACGGTTTATTTTATTTATTTTTAGAAACGTGGAAAGAAAAACCTTACCACTATAGCAGTTGCTGAAAACCCAAGACGCAGTAAAGTGCAACCTTTGTTTCCAGGCAGTGAACTATTTAAAACTCAGGTAGGCCTAAGTCTAACTTAAAAAATGCTATTCCATTTTACCACTAATGAAAAACCATAGACAAAAAATATTCATTACCTGTACATGACTGGTACAATGATTGCTTTCTTGAATAATGGCCATGTATTGAGAAACGGTACAACACTATATTGGTTGTTGACTGGAAAAAGTACAAGGCCATATTGGATTTTCTAAAAACAAAACAAAAAATGTATTTAATTTATGGGTGGTTCCCAATGGACTCAACAAATATCCACAGGTTTGAACAAGATAATCTGAACAAACTGACATGACAGTCATTTTTGTTTATATATTGGTTAAAGGGGGATGTAAAGGACTAAAGCTTTATAAAAGAAAATAAGTGCATGTGTTACTGTTAGTGCCAACATACAGTTTATTTTTAATATTGTTTTGATATATTAATGTCAATTAACGTTAAAGTTTAATTACAAGTATTGATTGAGTCAGTGAGTGATGGGTTATTTTGTTTGTTTTTAGGTGTGGTCATGCGCCATTAACGTAGTTAACAGATAGTGAACAACCATACATCTATCTATATATTTAAAACAGTAAGCTGATTTGTGTTACGGCGAGATAGACAGAACGGCTGAACCGATTGACTTCGTAATGCAGTCTGCCGAAAGCCCTTGGCCTGTATATTTGCAGAGTGTCTTTAAAATATACAAATATGTTAACATATATTTTAAAATTTATAAACAAAACTGCAATATTATTGGCTGAAGCGCATGCGCAGAATCACCTTGGTTAATGACAGACATGGCGGACGTCCACAGCGTTTTAATGTAATAGTTATTATTATAAGAAATATAAAGGAGGGGAATATTGATTATGATGTTTCCACGATATATAGTAGAATGGAATTATAACAGACGGGAAATGTAGAAGAACTTACACGGACTGTTGAGTGTGTACAATGCTTATGTATCAAAATATTGTGACTGATTCGCAGTGGTTTGGTGGCTCAATGGTGGAGTTACAATGTTGAAATTTATACATAGTGAAGTGGAGAGGGTTCGATTCCCACCTACGACAGGTTTTTTTAATTTCCGTAATCTTATTTCTTGCAATTGGTATTACGTAGCCAAATCATACTAAACTTTTAAAATTTCCCTAATGTAACGAATTCTCCTTAATAAAGAAAATTTAATAATTGTAGCTCCCGCGCTTGCGCACAATGGCTTTATATTACATGAGCGAAATGGCGCATCCCACCGCTTCTTACTGAGATCTTTGTTTATGAGAATTAAAAAGGGCCCCGAATATTGTTTATGATGTTTCCACAATATACATTGAAAGTGAATTATAAAATAAGGGAGGTATTGAAGAACTTAAACAGTCAGCTGAGTGTGTTTGTATGTTTAAGTATCGTAATATAATTTGATGGACTCGGACATCGTGGTAAAAATGTTCTCTAATAACCTGTGTTATTGTGATGACTATATTGATGTGTGCATTTGTAATTAAGGTGGGGAATGGGGAGTTAACGATCGAGACTTTAAGTTAGGAACTACACCGGTATTTGCATGCAGTGGAAACAGGAAACCACGAAAAATCACATCCAAGATTACTGAGATGGGAATCGAACATTGCTATTCTTAATTTTTCCACAAGAGTGAGCCCTGTTCCAGCCCTCAGACCAGAATTAAATTTCTTGGCAGAGCAGGGATTGAACCCGTAATCCGGGATGATAGCTCAGAATGTAGTCTAAAGACTGGGATTCCCTGTGTTAATATGATTTTTGACATGCACTGAACATATAATTCTAAAACTCCCTCCATTACGGCGGCTGGCGAAGTGATTCTATGCTCCCTCACATAATTTACTGTCATGGAAATGCAAAGGATTGTACCTACAACAGGTGATGGAAATTCCTTATTTAGAGCAGTTTCGTGCTGTTTATTTCAAAAGGAAAAACTTCATCCTGAGCTGCGTTTGCAAGCAAATTGCAAAAATAGTTGCAGGCAGGGATAATTATAATGATATTATTTTTAGCGATCAGTCTCATCGCATTCTCATCAACAACCAACTTGAGAATGAAAGTCTCTGAACTACATTGTATCAGTGAATATTATTGTTTATTGATTATTTGTTTAGAGTACATAACAATGAGTCTAACCATGCTGTGGATATTTTCAATAGAAGTATTATTTGCCATTTAATATTTGGCGGCTGCGTTGATGCAGGCCACTATAGTGTTATTGAACATGACGTTAATTTGGGGAAAAATGCTACTATAAATAAACCCATTTGACGAAAAAGAACATTAGCCGCATTAAAATGAGAAATCGGAGGAAAATACGAAGCCACTTTTAAAATCCAATTTAAATATGCCATTTCAGAAGCAATTCCAGAGTATATGCTATACAGTGTAGGGTCCTTAACGAACAAATGTAAACATTGGTCTGCACTGTATTTCTCTTGCGAGAAATCTACGCTTGGTTACTTTGACCTTTGCAGTTGTAATGGTAAAATTGATCAGACTAAATATAAAATATTCGACAGGCTGCATCAATTTTTCACTGGAGATGATATCTCAAGGAATTTCAGAAATAATAATCGGCAGTACAACAATGCCATGAAGTTCGTTTCATTTGGTACCGGTACCAATGTTACTGTGCCACATGCATACGGTCCATATTGTTATAAAATGTATAGATTTGCACATCATCGCATTTCTTCGTTATATTCCAAAATTATAAGCGACGGTTCTTGCAATCCAGTTGTATATATTAGATTCTCCAGAAGCTAATCGAGTCAGATCTGCAAATCAAGAGAATTCTTGCAAAACCCCTACATTCAACATTCAAAATCCAGCTGACGATATTCGATGAACTCGGCTCATAGTTTGGGACGGAGCCCCAATGGCAAACATTCATTCATTCATGTGTGTGAATCTACTTATAAGAGATAGTTAACGACATTATTCCTTTTTGTGGGAAAGTTATTCTTCATGGAGATTTCAGGTCTGTCGCACGCTTCTCGCCAAACAGTTATTCACAATTATATTAAATACTCTTCTCTCTGGCCCTTAGGGGCCGATAACCTCGGTGTTAGGCCCCTTAAAACAACAATTATCATCATCATCATCTCTGGCCCTTCTCCAAAATAAGCCACTTGAATAAAAACACGCGATTGAAACCAGGTGAAATGGAATTTTCTGATTATATGCTACATGTTAACGGCGACAACTTCTCTATGGATGGTGGTAATCAAGTGTTACTGAATTATCAGCCAATCTTGCAACGCATGAGGATACCGTGCCTGACACATTTACTTCTGCGAAGGATATAATAAATTTCTCGAAAGTTCGCATTCTTACACGAATGGTTGGTTCCTTAGTTTAGGGGCTGCAAAAATGCGGTCATATAGCCCCGTGTACTTTGGGTGTATGCGTAGAATCTGTCTGATAACCGGTGTTAATAATGTGATGGCTGTATTAGTGTGTGTTATCTGTGATTCAGGTAAGGACTGGAGACGATCTAATTTTCAAGTACAGTAGTTCCTACTTTTGCTACCAAATGCTACCGTCCACGACACCTAGCTGCGTACTTGACTACTAGATGCCATCGAAGCCAGCACCTGTCGACGAACTGTGGAACTAATATAGCGTTATCAAATAATCTAACCAACAAATTTTGGCTTCACACAAATGTACTGTAGTTAGTGGAAAATTCCTTTTCATGTCATAAATCTAAGGCATATGACCGCCGGATTTACTGCCCCTCCGAAGGAAGGCATATTGAGGGATTTTTACACCAAAAAAGTGAGCAATGTAATGAAATAAACTTATAAGTCATTGACCTTCTATCCAGTAACTTAGTTCAAAAAATACACGATCATTAACAGATTAAATACTGAAGATGAAAGATTGCACTGTCGACATTGCAACATACTGCTGGCCATGACTGAAAACTTGATGAGGAAAATTGAGACCTATACGTTTATTTCAGTTTCCTGCATAGTTCTTGAATTTCTTGGAATTAAATTATATGCCTCCACATAGTCCAAACGCTTGACTCATAGTTATGCTCCTTAAGAAATCTAAACGTTTCCCAAGGGCTCCTAAATGCAACCATATTGCTTGGATATGGAAATAATAAGTGCAGTTAAAATTAGGCAGAGAGGCCTAATCCTTCGACTTGATTTAACACCATCCGAAAAAACACTACCATTTTTTTAAGAGGCAACATTTTCCAATTCGCTTGGCATACTTTATCACAATCAATACTCAAGGGGAAGCTCGGGAACGTATAGGTCTCAATATTTACCTCATCACGTTTTCAGTCATGGCCAGCAGTATGTTGCAACGTCGAGAGTGCAATCTTTTGACGCCCTTAAAGTTTCAACAGTGCCTAAAAGTAATCGTACAAATAATATATATAAGAACATTCCTCAGTGAATATTTTCCCATTAACCGTCATGTTTTGACGGGTTTCAACTAGTTATGCTTTAAAGTACTCTGTGCTCTTGTGCAACGTTAATAACTTAAAATAAAAAAAGCTTTATTATAACACATGGCGTTAGTACCAAATACAACAAGTGAGCAAGTTGGTTTACCACGTGGGTTAAATTTAAAATCAGAACATGATCGCTGGTTAACATTTGAATCCTGGCCTGTGGGCTTTTTGTCGACATATGAATTTGCAAAAGGCGTTTTTTTTAACTTGAACCGAGAAGATGTGGTGCGCTGTGTGTTTTGTCGTATTGAACTTTCACACTGGTAAGAAGGGGATAATCCCATTAGAGACCATTTGCGATGGTCTCCTTGTTGTCCTTACATGCTTGGAAAACATGTGGGTAACATACCCGTGTATCCATTTTACAGAACCACAAGACCATTGGCCGCTACTTACGTTGCTGAATCACAAATAAATAATAATAATAATGATGTATTACCAGACAACAACGGTAGTGTCGATATATGTGGTCCATATGCCATCGACAGTGTTGAATTAGCATGTGCTTTTGATAAATTGGGAGTTTGCAAGACTAATGCACTAGCACACTCAGAGTACAGTTCTGTTGAAAAACGTTTAGAATCTTATAAAAATGTTTGGCCATTATTATTAAAACACCTACCAAACAGATAAGTGAAGCTGGATTTTTTATACTGGTGAAGGGGATAAAATAATATGTTTTTATTGTGGATTTGCTTTAAAGGATTGGCAAATGACTGATGACCCTTTTGTGCAACACGCTCGTTGGTTACCTAACTGTAAATACATAGTGTTGCTTAAAGGTCAGAAATTTGTGAACACTATTCGTAAAGAAAACGTGATTGCAGCACAAGACATAAAAGTGCCTTTAGAGTTAGAACATGTAGAGCAAATACATGAGGCTGAAAAGAAAGACTTGTCTCACGAACAGATAAAAAAGTGTGACCTACAATTATGTAAAATTTGTTATCAAGATGAACTAGGTGTTGTATTTTTGCCTTGCGGACACATGATATCCTGTGTCAAGTGTGCATTAGAACTCAACACTTGTGCTACATGCAGAAAAGCAGTATTTGCTACAGTTAGAGCATTTCTTGCATAACTAGTATAATTTATTAGCCATGCATAGAGACACGATTTTATGGTGCATCGCGAAAAAGCGAAATGTGTTTATAAGTGCATCAAAGGTGTTTTAAATGTGTGTTTAATATTGTTTGATCATAAAGCACTTAATTTGTCCTCACGACTAAACGCGAAATTCCACCTTATTTGCGATGTACGTCCGTATTTGCGACATATCACGAAATCGGCTTGTTTATTACGTCTCTACACGATTTGGTGTGATATCGCGAGCCTTCAGTGGTTTTCACCTTGTTAGCATTGCTGGTAGAACCCAATTCAAATGTATTTTTAAGTGTTTAAAGCCTAAGCATATCCTAACATCACGTAGCAGGAAATTACTACACAGTTTCAATATTGGCTATCCTGTCGTACTGGGAGACAAGTGAGAGAGTTGGGCCGCGCATTGCTGACCGCGTGGGTGCGCTGTGATTTGTAGTTGAAATTTCTATTTCTAATGTGAGTTCGCAATGCTGAAAATAACGACGTGTTTTGATAGGGCTGACGAGTTTAAAGACGAAGGCTATCCTGTTTTCGATGCGCGGCAGAAGATAGTTATGTGCAAATTCTGCAACATTAGACTAGATTGGAAGCGTCGCGATTCATGTGTGAAACACAACTTAAGTGAAAATCACAAAAATAAGAAAGGGACTTTGTCTGAAGGAGGTACCAAAAGACAGATATCAGTTCAAGAAGCGGTCGGGAATGCCAAAAAAGTGAAAAATGACTCCGACGAATTTGTAATGTCAACAGTGGAGGCCTTTTTGAGTGCCAATATTCCTTTAGAAAAGCTAGATCATCCAACAATGAAGGATTGGATGAACAAACATATACCAGGCGAGTTTTTTTTTCGGATGCCGCTACACTTACCAGTATCCCGCAGCCCCACTTTTCGTAACGATAAAAATAATAATAGGTGGAAAGACGTAGTTTTATGTAACGAATTTTATCAGGGAGGGAAGGTAATTCTTTTATGATTGCCGAGAATCCACCAACCCGCCGAGACATTTATAGCTGAAAGTTTTGCAGCCACCATGGAAACGTGATGTGGGATACTAGAAAGTGTAGTAATGACTTATTTACTTTTAAATACTTTTAAGTTCATATCATAAGCAACAAATAAGTCTGATTTATTAATATTTTAAATTAAAATGATTTTTATTCATAATGTTGAATTTTGGGCTTATGCCGTGTTTTATTATACTAAAATTCGACGCGTTTCGAAAGAAACCATGTCTTTCATCGTCAGGTTGAATGCGCCTGATACATCTATTATGTTCCTTAATGCGAGTGCATATTGTTCTCGAAGTCTGCCCGATGTAAACCTGTGGCAAGGCTCATTCAACCTGATAAATCAGCTGTTGCCGATCATGCTTTAACACCTGGCCATGATGTCATGTTCCAAGGAGTGGATGTTCTTGCCCGTATAAAGCAATATCGTCCCAGAATCATCAGGGAGGCGGTTGAAATACGTAAAAACCCAGATAATTTCAACCGCGACACCGGCTACAATCTCAGTGAATCCTGGCTACCTATTATCAGAACCCTGAGAAAGTAATTCACTGCTGCTTTCCGTTGTCCCTAACATGGGGCTATAATGGCGTCCATCTTTGGGCACCTTCTATATGTTCTTCGTTGCTTTCTCTTAGCAACATTGTCGTATTCCAGATTATTCCTGACGATGAAAGACATGGTTTCTTTCGAAACGCGTCGAATTTTAGTATAATAAAACACGGCATAAGCCCAAAATTCAACATTATGAATAGTAACATGGGCCGTGAAAGTCTAAATGACAATATTAAAATGATTTGCTTGCTAATATATTTTTTTCATTACACTGTTTTAGGAAGTGAAAATTTTCCCACAGCTGACTGGTTACGAAAGAAAAATTTGCCCCTATTACATCAAGAAAAAGAAGAATCAAGTAGTGAGAAATTAAAAAATCAGCATGTTATTATACACTGTGATGAAACCACAGATAGGATGGGTCGAGCCGTGTTCATTGTGCTATTTAGAACTCTTCCCAAGGGTAGTAGCGAGACTCCTAAAGTGCTAGTAGGTGGTGTCCTAATGCTTCAGAATGTTAACTCGCAGGAATGTTCTCAAGCCATAGTGGAGGTTATTAAGAGACATAAACTTGAATACAAAAATATCATAGGTATTTCAACAAATGGTGCACGATATATGAAAAAGTGTGTGCAAACTTTACAAGGTTTGATATCGGACAACCTTCTTCACATTGAGTGTTGGGCACACAAGCTTGATTTAGTAGCAGGAATCTGGCCGAAGAAACTTCATCGTGTGAATGAGTGTGTTACCAAAACAAAGCAAGCTTTTCTTAATACAAGAAAACGGAAGCATAGGTATATTAGGTTCTTGCAGCAGACGTATGGTGCAGGAGAAAAGCTTATAAAGCTCTTTCCCTCACCAGTTATCACAAGGTGGAATACGTGGTTCACATCAGTTTCCTACTTGGCAGACTATGTCATGGACTTGGTTCAGTATTTTAAAACAGTGGAGAGTGATGCTGAAAGTGTTAAATACTTTCAAAAATTAAGTGAAAGTGAAGTAAAATCAATTTTGTGTGAGGCAATTTTTGTGAAAGAACACTGTGCCTCAACTTCTGAAAAGATAACTCGCTTCGAGGGTTCTAATTATGCTTTGGCACATAACGTTTTTCCAATGGTAAATGAACTCATTTCTGAGTACACGGTTATCGAAAAACTAGTGATGAAACCAGACACATTGAAGGCATTGAATGAACTATCAAGCGATAGAAAGAAAAGTGCTGAAAAAATGTTCGTAGCCCTTGCCAATGCATGTCACACAAAACTCTCAGATATGCTGGCAAAAGACTCCGCTCATGAGATTTTTAATTCACTCTCCTCACTGTTCCATCTGCCCCTGCTAAGAACTGTGAACATAGTCATCGCTCTTCAACAAGATAGAGAAAATCCCCCTTTTTGCTGGAGTGAATTCTCATGACTTTTTGAAGTTTTACATTCAACTGCCAATCATCTGTAAATCATTTTCATGTAGTGACGGTAATGTAGTTGAAGATGTATTGAAGGGAATGTTAGAGAAATATCCTATAGCTGTGAAATGTCTTCAATCTCTCTACATTTCCATTTCAAATGTTGACAGTGAAAGGGTCCTTTCAGCCTACAATGATATTTTGTCTGACAAGCGTACCAACCTGTCAAATGATAACTTAGAAACATTATTGAGTTACTACTTCAACAGCAAATGAATACTGTAAACCAAGCCATACTTAGTGTGTTTGTTGTTTCCTTCATTGCAACATAAGGCAAAAGTATGTATATAGTCTAGTAAACCGTTTTTCTACACCGTAAGCAATGGCATTTATTCACCGCTTTTATCTCGCTTTGCCCTTAGTTTTTACACCGCTATTGTGGTTTTTTATTCACCATAAAATCGTGTCTCTAGCCATGCATAGTGCAAAATCCCTAATTGCACAATATTATTAAAGCTGTTTTAGAGTGTAATAGATATGCTTTTCTTTTGTTTATAGACTACTACAATGAATGTTTTGAATGCAGTTGGGCAAGCATGTGGCTTAGAGACAAAGAAGCTCAGCGAATTGCCAACGCATATTCCATTCCGCATTATCAAGATTCGGAAATTGAAAACAGCATATGGTGATCGTGTGCTTTGTGTATGTGGAAACTTTGAGACATTTCTGCCTACACGGTTTAATGATATGTCGGAGAGTGTTTTTGATGAAGTCAATAATGCTGTACAACCTGTACACTTAATTTATGAAGGTTTTAAAAACAATAGGTGCATGGTTCGTTTTAATTAAATTAAAAAAACAAATGTCAAATAATAATGGAAGATATAAGTCATGACAATGGACTGAAAGAAAAATATGTGTATAGAATAATAGTATTTTAGTGTTTAGTATTGCCTTTAAAAATATTATCATGAAACCAAAAAAAAGTATATAAAGTTTGTAAATAAATGAAAATAATGGTACAATGTTGTTTTATTTTCTACAGAAGTCAGAATATTTAACATTGCAGAGTATACATGATTATGACAATAAATGCATACTTAATACAAGTCTTTGCCTTTACGATAGTGTGATATAGTTTTAATAACAAAACTTGTTGTAGATCTTTATTCCACGGCGAACAATAGGTATAAAAACGTCATTATCACTATCATAATGATAAGCAGCATTATGACTATCATTATAATGACCATTATTATCCTCTACATAACTAAAACCAGTCAAATTTTCCTGTTCCTCTTCCTGTTCCTCTTCCTCTACAGTGTCCTCGTATAGAGTCTGAGTGGCTTTTGATAATGTTAAGGGTTTTTTGAACATTGGACTATATTGAGCTGCAATATTATTTTCTTGTACTCGCTTTTTAACATTTTCATGATTTTCTGTTGAGAGCAACAGTGTTTCATGCAGTACACTACATTGATGATCACTGACACTTAAAACCTCACTATTTTTACTTTTTAGCTCACTGCGACATTGTTTTGAACGTTGTTTTGAACAACGCAAAATAACAGTTCCATTTTTAATGGTTCGTTTCACAATATATGAATATCCTTTATAGAATGCATGAGGCTTACCATACCTAGTCACAGATACTTCCATATCAACTATCAAGCATAGACTAAGCTCTAGTAAAGACAACTTGGTAATAAGAGCAATAGTTTAATGTGCGAGCATATATGGGTGCAAATGTGGGAGCCAAAAAGTGGGAGCAAAAAGAGGGAGAAAAAATTGGGAGCAAAAAGTGGGAGAAAAAATTGGGAGAAAAAATTGAGAGCAAAAAGTGGGAGCAAAAAAAAGTAGGAGCAAGTATGGGAGCGAATGTAAAAGCAAAAGTGGGAGGAAGTATGGGAGCATATGTGAAACCAAAAGTGGAAGCAAAAAGTGAGAGAAAAAAGTGGGAGCAAAAAGTGTAAGCAAAAGTGGGAGCAAATATGAGAGCAAAAAAAGAAGGAGCAAGTATGGGAGCAAATGTGAAAGCAAAAGTGGGAGCAACAAGTGAGAGACAAATAAGTGGGAGCAAATATGAGAGCAAAAAAAAAGTGTGAGCAAATATGGGAGCAATAAGTGGGAGCAAATAGTGGGAGCTAAAAGTGTAAGCAAAAGTGGGAGCAAAAAATTGGGATAATAATAATAATAATAATAATAATAATAATAATAATAACAGTTTAAAAAAATCATGGGGATTGATATTTTTCAGGGTGTAATTTCCAAAGTACTGTCAAGAATAATAATTACATGAACAGATTCCAAGAACTGAGTGCTTTTAAGGTTAATGATTGGCTAGGAGTGAGATAGAGCTAGCTAACCTAAGTTAACTTCAGCTCAGTAAACCTAACCTTGTCACATGACATGTTCTACAAGTATAGATTTGCTTTGAGACTGGCTATGACGTCACAGATGAATGGCGGTGGGAGGCTGGACATGACTTTTTATTACACAAAAACATTTTCTTTTTGCCAGCCAAGTCACTTTACTAAAATTTAATGTATGTGTATTAGTTGATATGAAAGTCTCAACAACCAGCCATGCTTGCACCCACTTTTTGCTTTCACTTTTGCTCCCATATTAATGCCAACTCTTATAACTATAAGCAACAGCAAAATGTAAATGGAATAATATTTCTGATAATGTTCAAAACAAAAGTCTTGAGATCTTGGGTTTGAATTCTCAACTATGGTTGTCAGCCAATGAGTTACACTACAGGAAACTTTTTATTTTTGTGTTGTGTTTCATGATAATTTTCCCATTTCGCAGTGTAGTGGCTAGTATACTTGGGTGTTATCCCAGGAATTTGGGTTCCATCTCGACTATGGCCAGAATTCAATTTTTGATCTGAGAGTTGGAAGGTTAGGTTGGGTGAAGTTAGGTTAGGTGAAGTAAGGTTGGGTGAAGGTAGGTTAGGTTAGGGGAGATTGTTTTAGTAAAACACCACATTTGCCCCCACTTTTTACTCACACAATTTGCTCCCACTTTGTGCACTCACTTTTGCTCGCTCTTTTTGCTCTCACTTTTTGATCACACTTTTGCTTTCACATTTGCTCCCACTTACTGCTCCCATATTTGCTCACACTTGTTTGCTCCCACTTTTGCTTACACGTTTTGCTCCCACTTTTTGCTCCCACATTTTTTCTCCCACTTTTTTTTGCTCTCATAATTGCTCCCACTTTTGCTTACACTTTTTGTTCCCACTTTTTCTCTCACTTTTCGCTCCCACTTTTGCTTTCACATTTGCTCCCATACTTGCTCCTACTTTTTTTTGCTCTCATATTTGCTCCCACTTTTGCTTACACTTTTTGCTCTCACTTTTTTCTCTCACCTTTTGCTCCCACATTTGCTTTCACATTTGCTCCCATACTTGCTCCCACTTTTGCTTTCACATTTCCTCTCATACCTGCTCCTACTTTCTTTTGATCCCACATTTAGCTCCCACTTTTTGCTCCTTCTTTTTGCTCTCAATTTTTTCCTCCCACTTTTGCTTACACTTTTAGCTCCCACTTTTTGCTCCCATATTTACTCACACTTTTGTTTTTGCTCTCATATTTGCTCCCACTTTTTTTTTCTCTCACTTGTTGCTCCCACTTTTGCTTTCACATTTGCTCCCATACTTGCTCCTACTTTTTTTGCTCTCATATTTGCTCCCACTTTTGCTTACACTTTTTGCTCTCACTTTTTTTCTCTCACATTTGCTCCCACTTTTGCTTTCACATATGCTCCCATACTTGCTCCCACTTTTGCTTTTACATTCGCTCCCATACTTGCTCCTACTTTTTTTGTTCCCACTTTTTGCTCTCAATTTTTGCTCCCACTTTTTGGTCCCACTTTTTGCTCCCAATTTTTTCTCCCACTTTTTGCTCCCACTTTTTTGCTCCCACATTTGCACCCATATATGCTCGCACATTAAACTATTGTTCTTATTACCAAGTTGTCTTTACTAGAGCTTAGTCTATGCTTGACAGTTGATATGGAAGTATCTGTGACTAGGTATGGTAAGCCTCATGCATTCTATAAAGGACTAGCAGAAGTACCCGTTCTTCGAACGGTGTTCGGTGTTAACACCAGACATTATAATAATAATAATAATAATAATGTTACTGGTGTTACGTCCCTTTTAAGTACTGTTGCTTTTAGAGACGCACCAGACATTATCAATTGAGCTACTGTTGCAATGGTTAGCGGCTTGTCATTCCTTCATAAGTTTATCAAAACGAAGTTAGTTTTCTGGGAATATCACACACACTGTTAATTTAAGGGCCTTATAATGGGGTTTTCGGAGACCCTTTATAGACTCGCGAATTTTGTGTCTCACATTGAGAAGTGCAACAGATGCTTTGGTCGTCCTTCTAGGATAATTTTTATATTTCGCCTATTTTAGCATGTATTTTGAGAAGTTTTTCCCTATATCCACCCTTCTACTGTATGAAATGAACGGTGAAGAGTTTCATAAATGATTGGTGTATTGACTCATGTTTACCATACCTAATTTTACGATGCACCAAGCATCCGAACATGAGTTATAGGCGTACATAAGGATACACAGAAAGACAGACAGACAATACTATTGTCTACAACATATCACCCAGAAATCCAAATATGGGTATATCTACCACACAGTATCAAAGAAAATCATCCTTACGATGAACCCGTATGTCGACAAAAAAAAAAAAAAAAAAAGATTAGTTGAAATGTGCTCTCAAACTAAATTCACCTGACGTGTACTTCCTGACATGAAATAGAATTGAAAGCCTTGTAGACGAAACGCAATACACGTCACATAAAAACTGACCCTCTACGTTCTGTTGGGTCCCCATACACAGGAAGACCTCTTTCATAAATTATAAAAGCTTGTGGTGCATGAAAATTCAGGTTCTTTAGTCTCAAATGGCTCAAATTCCTAAAAGCCGCAAAAAATGCTGATTCAATTCAGGAATTTTTGAAAATAATGTTGTTGTTTGGAGATATAATAGACCTTCTGCACTATATGTCGCACGTGAAAATTGCATGAAAAATCCTTGGTTACCTCTTGACCCCCTTAATTGCATTGATGAATTATACAGTCTACGTTGGTTCCGTGATAACCTTATATTTGCAAACATTCACAGAAATATAATAAATGTAATAAATTGCTTCTTACTGAAATAGATGGAAAGTTGGATGCCACCCCTCGAGGTAATGTTGTCATGGTTACCGATTTGCATTCCTTCATTAGTTTGTTAAATTAAATTTAATTAGTTTTCTGGGAATGTTTCAGAAACTGTTGGTTTTAGAGCCTTATAATGTAGTTTTCGAGGACCCTCGAGTTTTATTTCTGGCACCGAGGGGCTTTGTCTCGTCGTTGTACGCCATAATATAATACTAATAATAATATAACCTAGGGATAGGAATATAATAGACCTGCCATACCACACCCACAGATGTAAATCGCGTGAAAAAAATCTAGACTACCCCTTGACCCCCTTAAGCGCATTTTACTTATTGATGAAATTTACAGCTTAATTTGGTTCCCTAATAACCATCTAACCGTTTGCAAACTTTCACACTAATGTAATTAATGGAATTGTATTGCGTCTTACAGCAATAGATGGATCTCTGAGAATCTGTTGCCATGGTTATCGGCTTGCATTCGTTCATAGTTTATTAAATTAAATTAGTTTTCTGGGAATATCTCAAAAACGGTTGGACGTAGGACCTTAAAATGTGCTTTTAGGGCCCCCGAGTTTGTCTCTCACATTGAGGTGCTGAAAATGAGCTTTGTCTCGTCCTTCTACTCCTATTTCAGCATGTATTTTAAGGGGGTATGCCCCCTTTTATGAGAGGTATAGAGAAGAGTTACATCAATGATTGGTGTCGTGCCTCTGATGGATATCTGTACCAAATTTTACGTTGATACACCCAGCCGTTCTCGAGTTATAAGGGAACAAAGTTGTCCACAGACAATCAAGCAAAGAGACAGACAGACCAAAACATTATTTTCGCGCGCATCTATCATAAAACAGTCTGAAACGTGTAAATAACTCAAATTTCCGTAGAAATTCAGAAAAAAACAGACAAATTTTATTTTTTATATATGTAGAGATATACTGCACCGCTCGATGTGACCGTGTTTTATTGCACAAATTTAGGTTTTACTCGCTAACCGTTGGAGATACACGAAAAGTGATAAGGAACTTTCGGATAGAAAATTAAATGTTTAAGCTCGTGTATGCCATTAAACGTTTGCTGTTTCTTAGCGTTCTGTTTTTATTTGAAATGGAAATATTAAATTTTGAAACCAAAGGGTGTAGTGACGTCAAAAATGTGAGTTTTACTCGCTAACCGTTGGAGATACACGAAAGGTGATACGGACCTTTCGGAGAGGAAATTAAATTTTAAAGCTTGCATGTGCCATCAAAAGTTCGCTATTTCCTACCGTTCTCTTTTTATTTGATATGGAAATATGAAATTTTGAAACCAAAGGGTGTAGTGACGTCACTAACATGGTCGCCATTTCTTAATAGTGCAAAATATCGAAATTAAAAGTATCCTATATGTAAACCTGGTATTTCAGCTACATCCATGCAAAATTTCATTTAAATCGGACCAGTGGTTCTTGCGTTATTAGGTAACAGACAGACAGACAGAAAGACAGACACACACCATCTCATTTTTAGCCTATTTTCAATTTTGAAAAAATAGGCTTATGAGATCACCTTTTGTCCGTGTGTGTGTGTGCGTGTGTGTGTGTGTGTGTGTGATTCGTGTGTGTGTGTCCCCCCTAATAAAATCTAAACGGCAGGAGCGATTTCAATGAAACTCGGAAAGTTCTTAGCACTATTCCCGGCGACCTCGACCGTGCCCTTCAAATTTTGTTACGACTCACCAATCCAACATGGCGGCTGTGCGAATTATTCCACCAGCATTCAATATCTCCGAAACTATTACCGATATTACCCTGACATTTTCTATGGTGATAGAGGGAACTACTATAAGTTCACTTATGTGACTTTTGAAAACCTGGTAACTACAAAACGAACATGGCGGCCAAGCGAATTTGAACATTTTAAATATACCTTTCTCGCGATTTAATGTTCCAAGCTCACTGAAACCTGGTACAGGTACTATTTATACACATTGTAATCCACTGGTATCTAATTTAGTTCAATTGTTTACATAACCTCAAGATGGCGGCAGTGCGAATTTTAAAATTAAGTTTTTATTTCTTGTGATGTAGTCATGCGATCGAAGTGAAAGTTTGAATAATGAACTTACGCAATAATTTTCCTTTAATGGTACATGACTCTATGGCCTATACATTTAACAATCCAACATGGCGACCATCCGAAATATTTAGACGATACTGAATATCTACGAATCTATTTTAGCAATCAAACTGCATTTTCTAATGTTCATAGGGGCTATGAACTTAAGTTCACCTATAGGACTTTAAATAACCTGGTGATCACAAATCCAACATGGCGGTGACGCGAATCAAAAATATGCACATGGACGTTTCTCGCAATTTAACCATCCGCGTGCAGTGAAATTTGGTACAGTAAATCTTTATCCGAATGTTAATCCACTGGCATCTAATTTATTTCAATTGTTTCCATTACCTCAAGTTGGCAGCTGTGAATTTTTTTTAAATCTCCTTGTTTTTTCTTGTGTCCTAATTATGCGATTGAAGTTTGAATACTACACGTTCACAATAATCTGCATGTAACAGTACATAACTCTAGGACCTACATATATAAAATCCAACATGGCGACCATCCGAAACATTTAGTCGGTTCTCAATATCTACGAATCTATTACAGCAATCAAACTGAAATTGTGTATGTTAAATAGTGGCAATTAACATAAGTAGGATATATGAAAATAGGCTGTATAGTTCTTCACGGAACTACTTGTTATATATTAGTATGATATTCATATATTGTGAAACGAACCATTAAAAATGGAACTGTTATTTGGCGTTGTTCAAAACAACGTTCAAAACAATGTCGCAGTGAGCAAAAAAGTAAAAATAGTGAGGTATTAAGTGTCAGTGATCATCAATGTAGTGTACTGCATGAAACACTGTTGCTCTCAACAGAAAATCATGAAAATGTTAAAAAGCGAGTACAAGAAAATAATATTGCTGCTCAAAATAGTTCAATGTTCAAAAATCCCTTAACATTATCAAATGCCACTCAGACTCTATACGAGGACACTGTAGAGGAAGAGGAACAGGGAGAGGAACAGGAAAATTTGACTGGTTTTAGTTATGTTGAGGATAATAATGGTCATTATAATGATAGTCATAATGCTGCTTATCATTATGATAGTGATAATGACGTTTTTATACCTATTGTTCGCCGTGGAAAAAAGATCTACAACAAGTTTTGTTTTGAAAACTATATCACACTATCGTAAAGGCAAAGACTTGCATTAAGTATGCATTTATTGTCATAATCATGTATACTCTGCACTGTTAAATATTCTGACTTCTGTAGAAAATAAAACAACATTGTACCATTATTTTCATTTATTTACAAACTTTATATACATTATTTGGTTTCATGATAATATTTTTAAAGGCAATACTAAACACTAAAATATTATTATTTTTTACACATATTTTTCTTTCAGTCCATTGTCATGACTTATATCTTCCATTATTATTTGACATTTGTTTTTTTAATTTAATTAAAACGAACCATGCACCTATTGTTTTTAAAACCTTCATAAATTAAGTGTACAGGTCGTACAGCATTGTTGACTTCATTAAAAACACTCTCCGACATATCATTAAACCGTGTTGGCAGAAATATCTCAAAGTTTCCACATACACAAAGCACACGATCACCATATGCTGTTTTCAATTTCCGAATCTTGATAATGCGGAATGGAATATGCGTTGGCAATTCGCTGAGCTTCTTTGTCTCTAAGCCACATGCTTGCCCAACTGCATTCAAAACATTCATTGTAGTAGTCTATAAACAAAAGAAAAGCATATCTATTACACTCTAAAACAGCTTTAATAATATTGTGCAATTAGGGATTTTGCACTATGCATGGCTAATAAATTATACTAGTTACGGAAGAAATGCCCTAACTGTAGCAGATATTGCTTTTCTGCATATAGCACAAGTGTTGAGTTCTAATGCACACTTGACACAGGCTATCATGTGTCCACAAGGCAAAAATACAACACCTGGTTAATCTTGATGACAAATTTTACATAATTGTTGGTCACAATTTTGTATCTGTTCGTGAGACAAGTCTTTCTTTTCAGCCTCATATATTTGCTCCACATGTTCTAATTCTAAAGGCACTTTTATGTCTTGTGCTGCAATCACGTTTTCTTTACGAATAGTGTTCACAAATTCCTGACCTTTAAGCAACACTATGTATTTACAGTTTGGTAACCAACGAGCGTGTTGCACAAAAGGGTCATCAGTCATTTGCCAATCCTTTAAAGCAAATCCACAATAAAAACATATTGTTTTATCCCCTTCACCAGTATAAAAAATCCAGCTTCACTTAGCTGTTTGGTAACGTGTTTTAATATTAATGGTCAAACATTTTTATAAGATTCTAAACGTTTTTCAACAGAGCTGTACTCTGAGTGTGCTAGTGCTTTTTAGCCTTGCAAACTCCCACTTTTTGAAAAGCACATGCCAATTCAACACTGTCTATGGCATATGGACCACATATATCGACACTACTGTTGTTGGCTGGTAATAAATCATTATTATTATTATTTATTTGTGATTCAGCAACGTAAGTAGCGGCCTATGGTCTTGTGGTTCGGTAAAATGGATACACGGGTATGTTAGCCACTTTTTTCCAAGCATGTAAGGACAACAACGAGACCATCGCAAATCGTCTCTAAAGGGATCATCCCCTTCTTCCCAGTGTGAAAGTTCAATACGACAAAACACACAGCGCACCACATCTTCCCGGTTCAAGTAAAAGAAACGGCTTTTGCAAGTTCATGTGTCGACCAAAAGCCCACAGACCAGGATTCAAATGTTAACCAGCGATCATGTTCTGATTTTAAATTTAACCCACGTGGTAAACCAACTTGCTCACTTGTTGTATTTGGTACTAACGCCATGTGTTATAATAAAACTTTTTTATTTCAAGTTATTAACGTTGCACAAGAGCACAGAGTACTTTAAAGCATAATGTATGGTTGTTCACTATCTGTTCACTACGTTAATGGCGCATGACCACACCTAAAAACAAACAAAATAACCCATCACTCACTGACTCAATCAATCAATCAATCAATACTTGTAATTAAACTTTAACGTTAATTGACATTAATATATCAAAACACCATTAACAATAAACTGTATGTTGGCATTAACAGTAAAACATGCACTTATTTTCTTTTTATAAAGCTTAAGTCATTTACAACCCCCTTTAACCAATATATAAACAAAAATGAATGTCATGCCCGTTTGTTCAGATTATCTTGTTCAACCCTGAGGATATTTGTTGAGTCCATAGGGAACAACCCATAAATTAAATACATTTTTTGTTTTGTTTTTAGAAAATCCAATATGGCCTTGTACTTTTCCATTCAACAACCAATATAGTCTTACCGTTTGTCAATATATGGCCATTATTCAAGAAAGCAATAATTGTACCAGTCATGTACAGGTAATGAATATTTTTTGTCTATGGTTTTTCATTAGTGGTAAAATATAATAGCATTTTTTTAAAAGATGGTATATTGGCTTTCACGGCCGGTGAATTAAAACTCAGCAATTCTTCTAGGTTTGTGCCGTGTCATGTGTGGGGTTTCGCCTAGGACACCAAGCTAGGCTCATCGGCGGGCTCTTGGTGTCCCCGCCCGGACCCCCACAGGAGTGACGAACTGCGCGCCACCTTCCTTTATATAAGGTGCAACTGCACCACTTGACTACGAGAACTAAACGTTCAAGCAGCCTTAACCTCCCTATGAAGGCTTCCAAAAAGATGGTATATTGGCTTTCACGGCCGGTGAATTAAAACTCAGCAATTCTTCTAGGTTTGTGCCGTGTCATGTGTGGGGTTTCGCCTAGGACACCAAGCTAGGCTCATCGGCGGGCTCTTGGTGTCCCCGCCCGGACCCCCACAGGAGTGACGAACTGCGCGCCACCTCCCTTTATATAAGGTGCAACTGCACCACTTGACTACGAGAACTAAAAGTTCAAGCAGCCTTAACCACCCTATGAAGGCTTCCAAAAAGATGGTATATTGGCTTTCACGGCCGATGAAATAAAACTCAGCAATTCTTCTAGGTTTGTGCCGTGTCATGTGTGGGGTTTCGCCTAGGACACCAAGCTAGGCTCATCGGCGGGCTCTTGGTGTCACCGCCCGGACCCCCACAGGAGTGACGAACTGCGCGCCACCTCCCTTTATATGAGGTGCCACTGCACCACTTGACTACGAGAACTAAAAGTACAAGCAGCCTTAACCTCCCTATGAAGGCTTCCAAAAAGATGGTATATTGGCTTTCACGGCCGGTGAATTAAAACTCAGCAATTCTTCTAGGTTTGTGCCGTGTCATGTGTGGGGTTTCGCCTAGGACACCAAGCTAGGCTCATCGGCGGGCTCTTGGTGTCCCCGCCCGGACCCCCACAGGAGTGACGAACTGCGCGCCACCTCCCTTTATATAAGGTGCAACTGCACCACTTGACTACGAGAACTAAAAGTTCAAGCAGCCTTAACCTCCCTATGAAGGCTTCCAAAAAGATGGTATATTGGCTTTCACGGCCGGTGAATTAAAACTCAGCAATTCTTCTAGGTTTGTGCCGTGTCATGTGTGGGGTTTCGCCTAGGACACCAAGCTAGGCTCATCGGCGGGCTCTTGGTGTCCCCGCCCGGACCCCCACAGGAGTGACGAACTGCGCGCCACCTCCCTTTATATAAGGTGCAACTGCACCACTTGACTACGAGAACTAAAAGTTCAAGCAGCCTTAACCTCCCTATGAAGGCTTCCAAAAAGATGGTATATTGGCTTTCACGGCCGGTGAATTAAAACTCAGCAATTCTTCTAGGTTTGTGCCGTGTCATGTGTGGGGTTTCGCCTAGGACACCAAGCTAGGCTCATCGGCGGGCTCTTGGTGTCCCCGCCCGGACCCCCACAGGAGTGACGAACTGCGCGCCACCTCCCTTTATATAAGGTGCAACTGCACCACTTGACTACGAGAACTAAAAGTTCAAGCAGCCTTAACCTCCCTATGAAGGCTTCCAAAAAGATGGTATATTGGCTTTCACAGGAAAGAGGACAATAGCTCGAGTCCAACGACACCTCATTTGTTAAAATTCGACCATCCGTTCGCCAATGATCACCAATTTTCGCGAGAAAGTAGGCTATCATTTTTATTTTCCTCCTACACCCTTGAAAAATGCTGCCCGCCTAGAGGGCATACCCACCTTTAATTAACGTCAAACAAACGTTTTTCCGATTCACCGTTTCCAAAATAGTGCCAATCCAAAAAACAATAATTTTCAATAAAAAAAATAAAAAATGCCAGCGCACATGCTTGGACAAGCGAACGTCATCCCAACGCCAACAATACCTCGTTCGTTAAAATCCGACCGCGCGTTCGGGAGATATCGCCCAAAGTTTATATGAAAGTAGGGGTCGACCCAGAACCGGCCAGTCAGCACTACTGCACAGTTTTGGTCCTAGAGACTTGAAATTTATTTTGGGGGTAGAGGGGGTCAGGGCCATTCATTTACGTCAAACAATTTTTTTTGTAAACTCTTTAGTTTCCAAAATATAAAAGTTTCAAAATTTAAGTGTTTTCAAAAAATCTCAAAAAATAAAACAGTTTTATTATAAAAAATAAAGGTCATAGAGACCATTCGTTTCAACTATGGCACAACGTTCTATCATGTTTGCTTTTCGAACTATCGCCTACTTTCAAAAACAAAAATTTTCAAACAATTTTTCAAAAATATGTCGAGTGGTCCATATTAAAGCCCCCGTCAGCTCGAGTTCAACCACACCTCATTTGTGAATCTCCGACCACGGGTTCGGGAGTTTTTGGCTCGCATTGGGAGTAGTGGTGGGGGGAGGCAGCACTGTCGTCTCTCCCCTAATGTAAACACACTTTATTTTGCACAGCGTGACTCATTGTAACATCCATATATAGCTATGTTGTGGAAGTTTATAAATAATTCTATTTCACCTCAATATAGACTATTGTTTATGATCTGGTCCATATTGAGCCTGCAGTCTCTCAAGAAAAGGAGTGTTAGCCATTAAGGAAATTCTGCAGGGATCTGAATAGATAATATTTCAAAGGGGGCAATATCTGTAGAATAAGGTATATGGTGTAATACATCCCAATCGAACTCCCGCAACACCTGATGGATCACTACTGCCATATACGGTCAGTGTATTTTTAGCCTAATTTTCACATTTTGCAAAAATGAGGAAAAAGTAGACTTATGAGATCGGGCAAATGTGTGTGTGTGTGTCTGTCTGTCTGTCCTTCTGCCTGTCTGTCTGTCCTTCTGTCTGTCTGGCTGGCTGTGATTGTGTACCCCCCTATCAACTCCTAAACGGCTGCAGCAATCGAAACAAAATTTGGTAGGAGTAAAGATCTATACCTGAATATCTCACGGCCATATTTGAACATGATGTCTGTGCAACCAACTGCTGAAAAATCGCAATTGAAATTTGAGCTCCATGTTGGATATCTTGGAAGGTATGAATGGGAGCTATTTCAAAACTGGCACACATATAGATAATAATATTGCAGTTTAATTTCCAGGAGGCCATATATGGCAGTGTTGCCAAAATGATTATAAGCCTGATGATAGGTCCAAACTTTAAATGCATATAACTTCTACACTATCAATTGGATTTCAACCAAATTTCGTACGTGCTATGTGTACATAAACAGATATGACTGAGCGTATTCTTAAGAGTCAACAGGGCTGCCAACTGTTTATAAATGCTCTCAATTTTCTTAAATCCAAATACCCATATATCAGAAAGTATGCAAGCCGACAGTTTTAAACTATGCACACGTATAGTACCTGACATTATATATTAATCTGTAGTAACTTATATACGTCAGTGCTACCAACATGATTCTAATCATGCTGAGAGGTCCAACTTTAAATACATGTAATTTCCATACTATCATTTGGATTTCAACCAAATTTCGTATGTGCTATGTGTACCATAACAGATATGACTATACCGATTCTTAATAGTAACCAGGGCTGCCAACTGTTAATAAATACGGTCTCTATTATTGTTACCCTAATATCAATATATCAGAAATTCTACAAGTAAATAGCTCTAATCTTTGCACACGTATAGTACCTGGCATTCTACATTAATTTGGAGTAACTAATATAGGCCTTCGACAGTGCTGCCAACATGATTCTAAGCCTGCTGATAGGTCCAATTTTAAAATGCATGTAACTTCTATACTAACTAATGGATTTCATTCAAAATTGACACAATAGATCATATTATTCTAGATCATTTCTGACCAATACATGTATGTCATTGTTGCCAACATGATTTTACGCGCGCTGTTGGATCCAATGTTTAACTGCATGTAACGTCCATGCTATCCATTGGACTTCAACCAAATTTTGTATTCTGTACCTTAAGAGATGGAACTAAGAATATCTTCAGTCACCAGGGCTGCCAACTGTAGTTCTCTATTAGGCTACATTATACCAGGTATACAGTATTTCGAACTAATTAGAAATTTCGATATTACCAACTTAATTTCGTCATTATTCTTGATAGATCCATATAGATTAATCATTGGCATGACTTTTAAATTTTAAGAAAAGTAGGCTCTTTATTTCGTCACGGAACTTCTTGTTTACTTATTTTTTAACTTTATTTACTTTGATTTGCTTATTCTGTTTGCAATATTTTCGTCTATGAAGACGTTTCAAGCACCCTGTCCGCGGGCCATGCGAATTCATTATAGAAGATTTAAATCCCCATTGTCTGGCCGGAAATCGAGCACAGGACCTGTCAGAATAAAACCTAACACGCTAACCATTTTGTCACGGAGCCAGACATTCTAATGACTTGCTAAACAGCCTTTCACTAAGGGGACGAATAGAATTTTCTAACCCAAACCTAAGTTAGCTCCACCTTGAAAGGTTTAAGGTTATGACAGATACATAAGAATGAATGCCTTGTATAATTTCTAGAGACAAACTTGTTCGGTGAGTTGCAAGAAAAATGCAAAAATTTTCAGCTTATTCCTTATAAATTTGTTTTATAACCCGATCTCATATTTGACCTCTTGTATTATACTAGTGAAATAACGTGATATTTTACTTAAATGCAAATCAAGCATACCTCATAGATTGATGTGAGCTTTAGTTGATGCAGTACCGGCAAGAAGAGAACCACCACGCATATTCCTGCTAGCACACAGGCGATTAGCATGTAGATGTACTGTATTCCATTCAGGTAGACATCCGTGGCGATCCCAATCAGCATCGTGCTGTTCACCAAACTGTGCGGCATAGAGACAGTGAATTACTTCTGGTTAGATTCCTCTTATTAGACTCCACTTGCACAAATTTAGTTGAAAATGGTTAATAGCAAAATGAGTTATTTAATGCTCAGGTTCAATATTGAATTTAGAAGGCAGATAAACTTAAAGACATCGACATTATAAATTCATCATTATAGTCAACACAGGCCTCTTAGTCAACTTTCGTCAATATAGATTTATTATTTGGTGAGTTTTCGAGCTTAATAGTTTACATATTAAAGATGGAGGAGGTGCATAGCTTTCAACATAAAGATTTCTACATTCAATTCTTATTCAAGAAATTGACCCTTAACCGGTTTGCATTAGACACAGTATAGTGGAAGAATTGCATTATTTATTGTTTAAGTGGTTCCTCTGACCGCAACCTCAGCGATCATTGATAGATACCTCTTCAGAGGTTGGACTTTATCCCAATTGACTGTCAACAACTTGGGTAGAGTCCCTCTCGTGTCCACTAACAAACCATATACGGTGACGGTGTTTACTCGATAGTTGTCCTTGTTGTAAGCAGACACGGGCTTGAAGATTGCCTGCTCTCAGTGTTCACATCCAGTGGTTGTTGGTTAATTGCCTCTAACTGTACTGTTAGATCTAAGACGTGTGCATAATTCATTTAATCGTCAGGGGCTAAAAGTCTATTATTTTAGGGCCTCCCCATGAAGCTAAGCAATGAACTTCTTCATAAGCTTCCAAGTGATTGTCACTAAAGGTTGCGGAAATATCGCCACGAATACAGTAGTATGGTGGCACGCAATTCCAAGTCATGTACTAATGTTTCAACCTCACCACAGGCACCCCTCCAGTGGTTGTCCCCTTGACAAGCTTCGTACTTGTGCTACGTCTGCCACAATCAGAGGATGCCATTACAACGCCATTGAACGAGATCAACATCTGACTCTGTGGGAAGCGGCTTCGGTAACGTAACTGGTAGCATGCTGAACTTCTATGCCCAAGGTCGCGGGTTCAAAGCCGGCCAGTCGTCGGATTTTCTAAGAGCGCTAATAATCCCTCAGCTTGCTTTCCTTCGGAGGGGAAGTTTCAACGTTCGTTGCAAGTTGCTGGTTGCGGTGGCATCTAGTAGCCAAGTTCACAGCTAGGTGTCGCTGATGGTAGTATTTGGTAGCATAATTAGGAACTACTACTAGAAATTGACCGTCTGCAGTCCTTACCTGAATTACAGACTAATGCAGTCATCACAATTAACACCGTTTATCAGATAGATTCTACACACACCCAATGTACACAGGGTTACATGACCACGTTGTCGCAGCCCCTAAACTGAGGATCCAACCGACATCTCTGCGGGAGATAAAATTTGCGTGAAGAAGGCACAGACTGCTAGATAGTTACACATCAGTTCCAAACCTTGCATAACGACAGTGTGACCACAAGTATAAAAATGAACCCCAAATGACAAGAAGGTTATCATCCCTATAAGACAATATAATGTTAAAAATATGCCTAGAAAGAAGAAAAAAGGTTAATTAAGCTCCAATTGTAAAATACTTTCTCGCAATAAATGAGGTCTGAGCCTTCTACGAAAACCTGCATATTTTGCCTAATATATCCTATCCTCTAGTTTGCCCGGTGAAATCTACCTCTGCCTTCCGGCGTGCCGAGAGGAATTTTTATGCTTTTTATCCACTCCCATGTTGAAAGATAAGTTTTCTCAGCAAACCGTTCATTTCCTTCGGGAGCGAGAATAACTCCTCTGTCCTATTGTACAATTTAGTAATCGTCATTTCTAGGATCTTCTCTAATTTCTTGCTTGTTTTTGATAATGTCTGTAGTCCAAAACTCAAGTTTCTAAAACATTCAACATTTGCCTTTAGAGTATGTCTACAATGAAAAACGTGGGCGTTGTTTCAGATCTCTAGGATATTAATAATGTTAAAGTGCTGAATAAACGCTTCCCATTGTGCTTTTTAGCTTGCCACGTCGGGTGAGTGGTTAACGTGTCGGACTACCAACCCCAAGCTTGCAGGTTCGCTCCTGACCGTAGTAAGTGATTTTTGAAAAGCCTAAAAAATCAAGACATTCATGTCATACGTTGTTGGCATGTTAAAGAACCCATTTGAATTCAGTAGACCGTGTCCATAATGGCAAAATTAATCTCGAGATTTTCCACCAACGCAAAGTTCCCCCATTCTCTACTAGAAAGCGCTATAGTGTCAAGGAGCTTAGATATCTAAACTCCTTGAACTTCATAGCGTTCCAAGGAACGAAATTCGACATGCGAGCTTCCCTCTGTGTGTCAAATAACAAAGCTTGTGCTTTCAACTATGCCAAACCTTTGAATGTTGTAGCTGAAAACGGCACAATATCCGGAACATGTGATGATAGTGAAAGAATCTCCATGGAGCTCTTAATCAGTTGGTCTACATCCTTAAGATACCCTATCGAAAGTTGATCTAGAGAGGCATTTTTTAAAGGGTAGGCTATACAAGGGTTGGCATGTATGATTATTTAAAATTTTCAACTTCTGATCAGGTCTTAGTAGGGAGAATTAATTAAATTCTCTAGCTTATCTCTCAAGTTAGTAATGTCTTTGTTACGGTTTCTGACTTAGAGAAATTCACACCAAAATATCTAATAGTTTCGTCCAATCTAATGTCCTTAATCGTGCTTTTCTCAGATATATATAGGTCGAACTCTCTATGATTGTCTTGGTCTACTAAATACAAGAGCATTCATGGATCTCCAACCCAATGCTCTCTAGCAATTTAGTAGTCATGAAGTCAAGCTATTCAATATCATCTGCGAAGCTCACAATTGAGACTGCCCATTCCAGGAACAAGCTCATATTTAAAATCCACGGTGATGGATTTTTCGGATAACTCGTCCATTACAAAATCAATGCACATGTTGAAAAGTGTTCGGAGAAGGAAGAGCACCCTGAAGCAATCTTCTAATGGAATGTATCGGTTTTGTACCGTTCCTAATGACATGAATTGAAAGACTGTTTCCTCACTGAAATTGTGCGGTTAATCTTTTCTATTTTGATGACAAACACGAGACTTGCAGGGTAGGGAATATATATTATCGTAGACTTTTGTACCATATAGGAATAAAATAGTTGTACTACACGTTCTCTGTGCTAATAATTGCTAATAAGCCATCCCAGGAATTCTTACGAAGCCTCTTTGATTTGGGGTACATACTATAATCTCTCTGACACGACAATCAAGTATCTCATCAACACATCTGCGTGCAATTGACCATATGGTTATAGGCATCCACTCGTTTACATTACTGCTTTTATGAATTCAAAATATTCGACAACCTTGAAGCATTTAGGTTACCGCGAATCTGTTAACATCATTGTTAGTATTTTAGTTATTATTTCAGCAACACGTTCACGTTTAACAACACTCTCATAAGCACATTGTCTGGTCCAGGGGAGGTACTGTATCAGTGGCCTTTTACATCAGGACAGTAATGACTTCTTCTGAATTTACTTTCATATCTTCATATGTAGCGGAGACTGAAGATGGCGTTGAATAATTTTCTCTAATAGCATGGTTGGGGGCAGTTAGAACCTAAATGAACGTGGTGAAATATTGAGATTTCATTCGTATTATTAATATTGACCTCACACCAGTATTTCCTCTATCATCTTCAGACCCAGAGTACATAAATGTGCACCTTCCCTTTTGATGTGTAAAATCTTTCTGCTCGGTTGCTGGATAGTTTTGTGGGAGTGATTTTGAAAATTGGGGACGGAAGTGAATCGGGCGGAAGTGGATCGAACGGAAGTGGATCGGACGGAAGTGAAGACGCACTGCCAGAAAAATGGAACGGAAGTGAATCGGGCGGAAGAGGATCGAACGGAAGTGGATCGGACGGAAGTGAAGACGGACTGCCAGCTGGATGTATAATTGAAAATGTGTGTATTGGAAACAAGGCAGTATGTGCTCTGTAGAGCAGGAATGTTATGGCAATACTGTAGGCAGTGCATTTAGCAGGCACTGGTTTGACGAGCACAGTGGCAAATGTTTCACCGACTTTCATTTGTCATTGAGCAGTTTATGAAGCTTCACGTTCAAGGTTGAATAGCACATGGGGTAAGACAAAGACGACAAATGGCATTTAAGAAAGCGGCATTATTGTCAAGCTATGGGTGAGTAGTCAAATATTAAATGCATAGCAGAATGTTGTTATATGAGTGGAATAAAAGCTGTATTTTCATCATATGTGAGACTAGATCATTTCATGATTGTGTGTTTACGACGAACTGTATGAGAGCCTTGAGAATAATTAATGTTATAGTTACTGAGGTATGTGCTCACAGTATTTGAGAGTACTGTCGACGTTGTGTGTCACATTGTTATTATGAATTATTAATGTAAAAGGAAAGGATGAAGCTTGTAGTTTTGCGTGTCCGTTAATCTCACGATCATGAACAACGGTACCTCCCTTTTACGTGGAATGCGAACCACAGGGCATGGCATTTCAATTCGAAAATCTCACATGTATTGACCAGGAATCAAACCCGGTCTACCTTGGTGAGAGACTAACAGCTTGACCGCTGCGCCACAAATGTGACAGTAGCATATCTCCAATCCAATCTATACATTCATCATAGTACCAGTATGAAAATGGAGTGTAACTTAACATTTTAAGAATGTCCAAGCTGTGTAGTATACGAGTAGGATAACATGTCAGATGTTACACATCATATGCGACTACTATAAGGCTCGTATCATCAGAAGTTGGTATTATGTCATTTTTGACCCGTAATCTTAACCCCTCCTTTGTATGGAGTCGGGGATGAAGGAAGATAAGTTATCTATATGACGGATGGTTTTTACAACCAGATGCCCTTTACAACGCCTCAGATGTGATTAGAAATGAATGAAAATGGGTAAGAAGCTTGAAGGAGGCGGTCGTGGTCTATTAAAAGGTACCACCCTGATTTCAGCTGAAGTTAAAAACATGGAACCATGGAAAACTATTACAAGGACAGCTCGCATTGAGGCTCGAACCCACTTATCGTCACAATCCGAAGATAGTACAAACCTATGCACTTGTGATCTAGTGTTTTAACTACCTTGGTCGATAAATTGTAACCTGAAATTTTAATATTTTATTAAAAATATGTCTTTTGTCACAAAAAAAATGCGATGTTTCTGCCAGTATATAATAATTAATGCAGAAAAAGAAAAATCTCAGCTACAAATGTTGTCTGGGTCTGAAGAGGCTACAGTCCATACCCGGGCCTCACAGGTCCGGCTTATATAAATTTGTACAAAAAAGGCTTATGCACTCAAGGGTTAAAAGAATTAATTTAAAATCTTCCATTACAGAATTTTTAACAACCATGCACAGTGTACTTACGTGGCTATGAGAGAAACAGCTGTCGGAAATAATGTCATATTCCTTCCTCCTAGAAGGTAATCTTCTGCAGTCTTGTGACCGACAAAACTCCCATAATAGATACCGATTGCTATACATACTAGTATCATAATTGCGAACACCACGTAATCTGTAGCACCAAATCTTCTCAGCGCAAGCTGCAATTCTTCAGAAGTAGAAATGTTCATCGCGAAAAATATTCAAGGTCAGTTTAAAATAGATTCTTGAACTTAAGCAGAATCTAAACATCTGTTTCTGGAAATTAAAACAAATTGTTCCACAGTGCCTTGTTCATACGTTTGTTTTCAGTAGCAAAATTTGTTAGGAATTATTCTGACACACTTATTTAAAGACCAAAGATCGAATATAGTCAACAAATATTTTTAACCGTAGCGATAATTACTAAATGAATGTTTTAAACTGAAGCTTATGCCAATGGTGTCAACTTTTAAACAGTGATACAAAGACACAGGCGGTCAGCCTTACGAAATACATGTCGAGCAGGTTTCAAACAGATAATATTATCACTATTCGGATGTTGTTACTTGATAACGCTCTCCATAATGACCACAGCCAATTAGGCGTGCAATTACTTCCACTAGTTTTCTGAACGCTTTCAAGGCGTATGCATGTTACCACACCTGGGGAGATTTCTAACCTCCCCTCTTCAGTAAGTTCCTGTAGTGATTTTGGAGTATAAATATGTATAGCGTTATGACTTACTGAAAAGCAGGAACCTGATAGCGCAATGGCCTAGTGTCTAGTGGCGGGCCAGGTTTAATTACTGGTTAATACATGTGAGATTATTGAAGAAAAACTCACGTCCACTCATATTCAACCTAAGAGGTGGTGAATCTGTTCATGACCACGAGAATTGAAAGCCACGCAAAAATACGTTCTTGTTCCGTTTTGCTTGCTCAAAATAAAACAAACGTAAGAACCAAAAAGCATGTCTTACCAGTTGTGCCAAATGATGAGATCCTTGCCCAAAATGGGATAGTATCCACACATTAAGCAAGAGTATGGTGACCACCTCATGGCGTAGTGGATAGCATTCTTGTCTGTCTTTCGGAGGTCCAGATTTGATTCCCGGATATGTCAAGTAATTTAATTCGGGTCCGAGTGCTGGAACGGGGTACACTCATCTTTTGAGGCAAAATCGAGAAGAGACTGGTTCGATCATCACCTCAGCCAACCTAGAAGTGTATTTTGTGGTTTCCAATTTCTATTCCAGGCAAATGCCAGGATGGTCCCCAACTTACGGTCACCTCCATCTGAATACTTCCGCAGAAGGAAGTTATAACACAAAGTTAAACGTAATCAATCAGCTACAGTATGTAAGAATCAAATTATTGTTGGTCATTAGAAATGTAACGACAGAAGGGGAATTAAACATTGTAATCAACAACAGCAGCAAACTATTGAAATCAATTTATTTTCACCACTTATTATTCCCTTTTCTTCGAGGGCTAGGATGAGAAGCCAGGACATTCTATCAGGCGGATGATTTTTACGTCTGGATGCCTTTTATAACGCCATCAACATCAGAGCAGTTATCGGGAGATGGGATGAATGCATGAATTCATGAATATGAATGGAATTGGGCAAAAATTTGGTATGAAGGAAAAAGAAGGAGGGTCGGAAAAAGGCAGTAAACAAGAAGGGATGGATGTATGTATGAAAGAGAGTACATAAATCAATAAGGAAAGAAGATACGGAGGGAGGGAAAAATGAAGGAAAGAATGAAGGAGGGAAGGAGTAAAGGAATGAAGAAGGGAAGGCAGGAGTAGAGGAATGAAGGAGACAAGGAACGAGCAGAGGAATCAAGGAGGGAAGGAAGAAAGGAAGGAGGTAGGAAAAAGGAGTATATGAAAGAAGAAAGGGAAAGGGGACGAAGGAGGTAAAGAAGGAAGGAAAAAGGAAGACTGTATTTTTATGTGACTCATAATCTTGCGATCATACGCCAAGCGACCTACTTCTCCTTTTGCTTGGAATCCGAAGCGCTGGACGAGACATTTAATCGCAAAAATCGCATGTATGTTAACCTAGAATGTAACCCGGTCCACCTTAGTAGGAGGCAAGAGGCGTGATAGAATGAATTAGCAGGGGCCTATCAGAAGGTATCGACATGGTAACACTAGTTCCTACCAGTCTAAGTGTACCACTCCGAAGAATTCACAGAGAATATATCTCTCTTAAGGCACCTTTGTAAATATCAGTAATACTGAGTTAAAGGCATTACAATCAAAATGTCTGTAGTTCATGGTGTGTTAATATACTGTATCAAGCTTCCATGTACGAGGGTGGACCCAAAAGAAACCAGGCTGAAAGCGCGCTGCCTTTCGTGGACAAAGTAGAGAGTTTTCCCGCTATGTGGAGTTAAGACAGACCTTCATGAAACAACTGCCAAAACGGTGCCAGTATGAGACCGTCAGATCGTAGTGTTGTTTATCTCTAACTGTTCTCGTGTTCCACCTGCGAAGACGTTATGAGCAAAAAAGAAAGAATGTGTTTGAAATTGCTCTTCCTGCTCGAAAATTCGGCAACAGAAGCTTACCAAATGCTTCAACAGGCTTTCAAGGATTGTCGCCTTCTGAGCTTCTATGCCCTAGATCGCGGGTTCAAACCTGGCTGAAGTCGTCGGATCTTTTAAGAACGTTAAAAATCCCTCAGTATGCCTTCCTTCGTAGGGGTCACTCCATGTGAGATTTGTGCTGGACAAAGAGGAGGCCGAAGGGGTTTTTTCCGGGTACTCCGGTTTTTCCTGTCACCATTTCATTCCAGCAACACTCTCCACTATCATTTCATTTCATCTGTCATTCATTTAATCATTGCCCCAGGGAAGTTCGAGAGGCCTCGGCAGACGGCACAGTTAGTAGGGGGGTGATGACAGTTCTACTTCACTTCAGAACATACTTGCCGTTACTACTAAGCCTCAGCCATGTAATATTTGTCGAACGCATGGTCCGATCTTGACAAATGAGGTCTCATTGGACTCGAGCTGACGTCTTCTTTCCTATGGACCACTCGTTATATTTTTGATTTTTTTTTGAAAAGTTTTGTTTTCGAAAGTTGGCGATAGTTTGAAAACCAAACATGGTAGAACGTTGTGCCATGGCTCAAACGAATGGTCTTTATGACCTTTATTTTTTGTAATAAAACTTTTTTTATTTTTTATGTTTTTTTGAAAACATTCGAATTTTGAAAATCCTATATATTGGAAACTAGGAAGTTTACAAAAAAGTTTCTTTGATGTAAATCAATTATCCCTACCCCCTCTACCCCCAAAATAAATTTCAAGTCTCTAGGATGAAAACCTGTAGTACTGGGATGACACGGGTTCTGCCCCACTTCTTTTTGAACCCTCCTCGTATTTGCCCCAAACCTGATATCTCGCTAACCAAACATGGGATTAGAACCTACAGGGTGTCCTAGTACTCGTAGTGACGCCCCCTACTTTCCTATAGGCTCTTTATTTAAATAAAAGACCAAAACTAAAAGGTCATCCGCTTTTAATATCTCGCGAACCAATCATGCTACAGGTGTGTACGACGGGTTCAAGGACTCGGAGTGATGTCCTCTTTGCTATGGACCACTCGTTATAATTTTTAAAAAATTGGAAACTCTATTTTTGGGTAAACACGTTATTTTTGTGATTTTTGCCGATATCTCACGAACCAATAAAGCTAGAGACGTGTACGAGGTGTCCTAGGACTCGGGCTAACGCCCCCTTTCAAATGTGGTAGATATTTTTTCCAAAAAATAATTCACAAAGGGCCTAACGCCATACATGTTGAAAAAACTTTTTCTTTTTCTTTACCTGTTTATAATGTTTATGAAGCTTGGTGGTTGAGAGAGACGATACTGCTGTGTGTGTTTCAACGAACCTGTCGCTAACCACAAGGACCATGCCTAATAGATCAATCACTATTTCGGCGGGTCGGTGTATGACAGTGCGAGCGTGCGTTTTTTCTGATATTTTACCTTTGACGAGTAAACGGTGATGAGAACTTGGTTCTATGTTGATCGAAGCGAGTAGAGAAAACAAAATTGCAGAGGAGCAGGAGGTGAATGTCATTTGAGCTTATTGGAATGCGGTGATCTGACTTGTCAACAAGTGCAATGGAAAATGACAAAGACGCTTGAAGGTGAAATAATCTGACCATCGTGGTGGCAGGGAAGAGCGAAATGCGTGCACACACGTGTGAGATGACATGTACGCTAAACAAGTTACATCCTGTTTTGCTTCGTACGTGACAAAATGCAAGTTGACGTGAAATTTGATCTGCCACAGGTGTTCGCCTGGGACGTTAGCTGTCCACGTGCACGATAACTGTTAACAAGTCACATCCTGTTTTGCTTCGTACGTGACAAAATGCAAGTTGACGTGAAATTTGATCTGCCACAGGTGTTCACCTTGGACGTTAGCTGTCCACGTGCCTGATAACAGAATGTTCGAGCGTGAGAAAAAAATGATTACACACGCAACGTAACATATATAAAGACATGTATTTATCATTTCCACTCTCACTTAGGTGACTACCTTTGAACACACTGCGTTGCATGAAACCCCTGGTCTTGTTTAACAGTTTTGGTGTTGGTGGAAAATACTTAACCTTGTTGTGGGGTAGGTATATATTTATTCATTTATATATTTATTGATTTTTATATAAATACATGCAATTATTTATTGATTAGGTAATTAATGATTTTATATATTTATTTGTTTGCAGATAACATGTATAGCCTACCTGTCGTGTGTCTGTGGGAAATATATTAAAGAAAGAGAAAGACAGACAGCTAGAAAAGGAAACCATTTCCACACTAACCCACGAGACGGGAATAAAGCAAAGCATTACACGTCAAGGTGAGATTTGTTTTATTATATAATATAACCTGTTTGATTTTGTTTTGTTTATGAAATGCATAAACTATATGGAATGGATATACTTATGGTGGTTTATTTTATTTCTTTTTTGAGTGTTGGAAAAACGCTTGACCTCTGTTAATAACCAGGAACGTGTGTGTTTGGGACCATTGTCAAGCAGTCTACAGCTGAAAACTCAGGTGAGAGTGTTCTTTCAAAATAATGTAATTTGCCACTGCTACCGATACGTTAATTTGGGAACCCCTAAACAGTTGTTTCAAATCGCGTGTGTGCTCCGGTCGTGTGGTCAATGTTAGAAAAAGTTTGATTCCCAAAGAATTTTTAGAATTTTGTTTTGAAATTTTTAAAATTGAAATTTGTACAGCGCAAATGTTGCATACGGCTTTAAAGGTGAATACAGAACTGGTGTGCGATTTCATATATAAAAAGAAGGACGTAGGGCATAAAGAGACATTTTATATTTGCAGTAAAATGCAAGAGCTTTTGATAGCCGATAATCTGAACGAGTGGTATCAAAGCCATGTGGTGAATGCCTTGCTATCAAAATTTGATAAACTGCAACAAGGACCGAGTGGCCTTGCCTTAGACAAAATTCATCATCAACAAATGAACATTTGTCATTTCAATCCGTTGAATGCTGGGTCTAGCTATATCAAAACACCACCAGCAATAGCTTTGAAAAAGGCTGTGGTGAATTTAAAGAATCATGACAATGAATGTTTTCTGTGGCCTGTGGCCGCGTATTTGCAGCCAGCACAAGACTAAAATGGTTCTCGGCCAGGAAAGTACAAGGCCAAGTTTGATGAATTAAAACAAACTTTAAATTTAACTCGAGTGACGTTCCCTATGGACTTAACCAAGATCCATAGGTTTGAACAAGACAACCAGGACTTTTCCTTCATGGTGTATGGCCTTGATGGTGATGAGATTGTGGGTCCTCTTTATGCCACAAAAGAACCGAAACGACACCACATTCATATTTTATATTTATCTGTAAGAGAGGTGAATCGCTATTGCCTCATTAAAAGCCTAAGTAGAATGCTAAGCAGTCAAATGTCCAAACATGATGCTAGGAATCACATTTGTGATCGATGCTTGCAATATTTTACCACCCTTACGCTTCTGGAACGTCATAGGGTAGATTGCGTTTCTCAGGAAGCGGTGAGATTGATATTGCCACAAGGGGACAAGGCTGAGTTAAAGTTTAAGGACATTCATAAGCGTGACACTGTTCCCTATGTGGTATATGCAGAATTCGAAGCTCTCACTACACCCATGGCGGGATGTGAACCAGATCCCACCATTAGCTCAACCACACCCATTCAAAAACATGAACCCTTTGCCATAGGATTTAATGTGGTGTGTACCTATGACCCCACACAATCCGTTTACAAATACCGTGAGGGGCCAGATTGTGCCAGATGGTTCTTGGATGAACTTGTCAAGTTGGCCGACCATGTACAGAAATTACTGGACCACCCAGTACCCATGAGCCTATCTCAAGTACAGCAGCAGCAGTATGAGCATGCCATGACATGCCATATTTGCGAAAAGCCTATTTTAAGTGGTGAGGAAAAAGTCAGAGACCAGTCGCACTTTACAGGGGAGTTTCGTGGAGCTGCGCACAGCAAATGCAACTTGAAATTTCCAGCTCCTCGTTTCATTAGTGTCTTTTTTCACAATCCGGCGAATTATGACATTCAGTATTTGATTCGTGAATTGGGCCATGTCAACAAGGGCTCGTTTACCATTATTCCCCAAAACCATGAGCGTTTTACAGCCCTGACATGGAGGTTGGGCGACTTTAGCATTCGAATTTTGGATTCCTTTAAGTTTATGGCATCCTCGCTAGACAGCCTTGTGAATGGCTTGAATGAGGAGGAATTAAAAAATACTAGAATGCATTTTAATGATCCTGAGCAATTTCAATTGTGCATTCGGAAAGGTATATTCCCGTATGATTTCTGCAAGAGCTGGGACGTGTTAAAGCAAAGAAAACTCCCACCACAAGAGAAATTTTACTCGAAACTAACACGCAGTACCGTTTCCGATGAAGACTATGCACATGCATGTCAAGTTTGGCGAGTGTTTGGCATTAAGACGCTAAGTGAATATGCTTTGCATTACCTAAAACTGGATGTATTGCTGCTCACCGATGTGTTTGAAAAATTCCGTAACTTGTGTCAACACATTTACGGTCTTGACCCGGCTCACTATTATACGAGTCCTGGACTCTCGTTTGATGCCGCTTTGAAATACACTCAAGTGGAATTGGATTTACTCACTGACGTAGACATGGTTCTATTTTTTGAAAAGGGCATTCGTGGCGGTTTTGTGTCGCTTAACCAGCGCCATGCCGAAGCGAACAATGTCTACATGCCTGATTATTCACCAGACAAACCAGAATCGTACTTAATGTACTATGACGTGAATAATTTGTACGGTTACGCCATGAGTCAGCCTTTGCCCTATGGGAAGTTTGCTTGGCTGACAGAGAAACAAGTGTCAGAATTTGATGTGATCAAGGCTAGCCAAGAAACAGGCCGTGGATATGTTCTAGAAGTGGATATTGAATATCCCTCATCCTTGTATGATGAACATGCCGATTTCCCATTCTGCCATGAGCAAATGGTTCCCCCTGACAGTAAAGTGAAAATTGAAAAACTCATGGGCACACTTTACAACAAAAATCGTTACGTGCTACATATCCAAATGTTGGTGCAATGCCTCGCCCAAGGCTTGGTGTTAAAGAAAATCCACAGGGGTATTTCTTTTGCTCAAAAAGCATGGCTTGAGCCATACATGCGAAACAACACAGAGCACCGACAAATGGCAACACAGCAGTTTGAAATTATTTTGTTTAAATTAATGAACAACTGCATCTATGGCAAGTCTATGGAGAATGTCCGCAAATACCGTGACATTAAATTGGTGAATGTCTGGGAGGGGCAGTGGGGTGCCCGGCGGTACATTGCCAAGCCAAATTTCAAATCGATCAACATTATCGATGAGGATTTGGCTACTATTGAAATGAGTAAGACCAGCGTGACCATGGATAAACCCATTTACTTGGGTCAAGTCATTTTAGACTTTTCTAAATTGGCCATGTATCGATTCCACTATGAGTTTGCCAAACGCCATTCTGAGAACGTCTCTCTTTTGTATATGGACACGGACTCATTCGTTTACCACATTCGCCACTGCAACCCCTATGACGTCATGAGGCAGCATAGTGACTGGTTCGACACTTCTTGCTATAGCGCTGACAACGTTTTTCAGCTGCCCATAAAAAAAAGAAGGAAATGGGCGTTTTAAAAGATGAATGCGGTGATTCCATTATGACGGAATTCGTAGGTTTGGCCTCAAAAATTTATGCTTATCGCACACTCGACTGTAAGGAAGCCAAAAGAGCAAAAGGTGTAGGTAGGGCAGTGGTAAAATCGCTACGAGTTGATGACTATCTAGCGGTTTTACGCACTGGCAAAGCTATGTCTCATACACAGTGCAGGATACAATCCAGCAACCATCATTTGTATCTTGTGGAACAGAGAAAACGCACCCTCGCCTCCATGGATAACAAGCGTGTGTGGGCTGATGACCTGCTCACCAGCCTGCCCTGGGGTTATGATCGCAAGGAGGAGGATGTGTGATTTCATTGTTTAATCGTTTATGGGTCATAGCTTTATGTAACTTGTAGATTTAGTATTTTGTAAATATTGGTTTCTGCCATTGTAAATAGTAGATTTTGTAAATAGTGGCAACCCACTTGGACCATTTGCTCTTTAAAACAGTTCTATGCAACCTTATTTTTTTTAAATTTTTTGATTTGTAAATAGTGTGATTATTTTAACGCTGTACAAAGTTGAGTTTTTTTGGTAAATATGAAATAAGTAAGATTTTTAGTAGCTTTTTTTTCTTTTTTGAAATGGTAAAATGGTAAACTAAAAAAAGTTCTTTTGGTATGAGTGTGCATGTCGAGAATGTGCTTTTGGGAATAAATAAAGTGGTTGTGTTTTTTCCCAAAGGCAGGTGTGAATGTATGAGTAGAGAGAGAAAGCTGGTGTGTATGTATGACCAGAGCAAACACGGTGAGGTAGGGTGGGGAGGGGGTAAATGGTCACTTATTTACTCATTTTGTTTTCAATGGTTTAGTTTTCTTTGAAATGGGGCAGACAATAGACATTATTTTTGTAAAAACAGTCTTACCTGCAGTAGTCGTAAACCTCGACGTTTCTCCAAACACCCATAAACACATTGCAGCATCGCCATGGTCAAGCACTTGCATCAACATCATTGTCAAATCTCAACTTTCGACGTACACCAAACGGAAAAATGTGAAAACAGAAAAATGGAAATTCCATGTTTCCATATCACCAAAAAAAACAAAGCAAAACTTAAAACGGACATTTTTAAAAACTGGAAATGGCCATATGTGAAATTTGAAAATTCAAAAAACTTCAAACAGACATTGTTTAAAAAGTGTCATCAGCAAAATGGAAAGGTCCATATCATCAAAAACGCAAAATTTAAAACGAACGTTTTCAAAAACTGTAAATTGCAAATTGGCAAAATAGCAATGTGTGAAATGTGAAAATGAGAAATCAGCCATCAACATCATGATTTTTAAAAATAATAAAAACACAAAACATCGTGCTCTGGCAAACCTTTGTTTTTTTATTTCATAACCAAAAGGGGATTGACAAATGAAAAATAGAATACAAACAAATCCAAATTCCTCACTCCTCAATGTTTATGTCCATGCATCATCAACTTTCCTTTCATAGCACTCATGACAATCAGGGTTGCAATTCTTTCACCCACTGAGGCATCACAGGATGTGAAACGTTGTTTAGCTTTCTTCAATAACAATTTATCGGCCACATGTCTTAAACCAGGATGACTATAGCGATAAGAAAGGTCATGTTCCTTGCATGCTTGATCCAAAAGATTAATGGGTACATCACCACGTTGTAAACGTTTTTCGAGACGAGTTCCACGGCCACAAAAACGATAACCTGGAAGATGGATTTCGAAAGGTAAGTATTGAATCACTTTGTCAATGACGCCATTGCCAGTACAGGTCTGGCATATCCTTTTCCATCGGTGGTAAAAAGGTTTGGTCTGCCTCCTCCTCTGTGGACGATGTTTGTGTTTGTTTTTGTTGTTGCTTTTTCTCGCCATGACACCCGTGGAATGATTCAACAAAGTCTTTACATGGACTTTTATGACCGTGATACAGTTTCACTAGCAGACAAGACGCACACTGACGCATAGACGGTATTTTTGCCATGGCCACTTGCTTATGGTGATCGTAATCCGTACAGGGTTGCAATTCACACAACACAGGATCTTGAGTCCATGATTTTGGTACATGTTGCCAGATTTCTTTCACTGCGTTGGCGGCCACATAATAAATGAATGACTTGGGGAGCGCCAAGAGTTCCTCTTTGGTAAAACTGTCTAGTTTCATTCTGCACACAAAGAACTTGCCGATGGCTTTGTCCGTAGCATTGCCTTTCTCCATGGTATCACGTGCTGTAGATGTTTACACGTCGCTTGTAGAAATCTCACTGGCGTCATTCACAGATAAATCTTGAGTTATAATTTTGTTCAACAACTCCCAGCAGGCATGGGTGGTTAACCAATGAAAGAGATGCCACGCATGCGATAGGGCTGTATGGGTAATGTTGCCACAGGAACAAGTATCCATGAGCGTTTGCAGGGAGGGGCAGCCCAACTCCATGAGGTCGATACATTGGCAGTAAGACGCCAAAAATGGTTGCACCCATTGATGTTTTTCATTACCTTTCACAAATACCACATTGGCCGAGGACAAGTGTGCTTTCATGACCACGTCCAAATATTTATAGGAAATAGTTCCCTGATTCCAGTCTAGTTGCCTATGATTTTCAATCCACTGGGTTTATTTACGGTCTTTTTCACACAACAAATCAAAAGCATGGGGTGGTTTAAATAGCAAATGCGTAGCTTGCGATATCCAAAACGTGGTACAATCGATAATGGCCACTTGTTTAAATATAAATTTCTGTCACTAATTTTAAACCCTTGGCAATCCACAATGAGTGTGCGCAACATGTTGACGCTTGCCTGGACCAAGTTCAACTGACGACTGACTGACAATCGACCACTAAAATGTGATCATGGCATGGGCTTACCTGCCATGCTAGTTTCAAATTGAGGTTAGGGTAGGACAGGGGGACATGAAAAAAATAAAAATTTAAGAATTACATCATTGTATTATCATAACACGTCTTACAGGCTTTTCTCAGTTTGGGATAAGGACGATAGCAACTGATACAACAATATAGTCTCTTGTGTTTGTAACGTCCATAACACCGATGATGTCCCAATGTCTCTAAACTAGGCGTTTTTGATGGTGAGCTGCTCACCGAAGCACCATGGAAACCATACGGTCCACACGTATCGTAACTTGTTTTTTCATCACCCAGAGACACAAGTGAGGGATAGCTTGAATGGCAGGGTATATTTCCCATTTCCATTCTACTCAGGTAGGGGCAGGTGGGTGACCAGTGCTGATGTTCCTGCAGGGGTTCATTGCCCTCCTGCCATTGGTCTATGATGATGGGACAAAAGGCACATTTCACTTCATCTCTTGTTTTTAAATAGTAGAATCCAGCGGCCGCCAAGGCTTGAGGGTTTATGAAAGGCACCGGCCACGTGGCAAAAGTCTTGAAACGTTGTTCCTCAGACTTTAAATTCGTGCATGTGACGTCTCTTGAGGCTTTAAAGCGAGACATGACTGAGCGGCTTGACGTGGGATGACCTGTTATTTATACACTCGTCACTTGGTTGGACAGTGGATAATAGTTGACTTGTTTGTGATGAATAATCGAACAGTAGGCCGTGGTATTGGCTGGTACATTGTCATGCGTTTCAAAATCTAGTCGAATGTCGATATTGGATGGCTTGACAGACTCTTCCAGGTAAGAACAGTTAAAGACAATCAGTGGTGCTCTTGCCTTAAACGCTTGGGGTAGTAGCATGGGGCCGTTCTCTTTTTGATAATACGAGCATCGACATTTAGAAAATAAGTCGTACAGGGGGCCAAACTTATTTTTTGAAAAATCCAAATCCAGTCCTTCATAGGGAAACACAGCTCCGTTGAGGAAAAGGCGTGCATTTCTCAATTGCAGGTGATCAAATTGCGTGGCATCTTTGGTTTGTTGATACTTGCGATTCGTTTGAAAACCCACGATCAGGTAGAGAGGTCTCTCTGTATAGCGAGCTGTTTTTACAGACCAACTGTGTGTGTTGGTGGTGGGCAATAGCGGATACTCATGGAGTGCCCAGCTTCTAAATTCCATGGGTAGAGGCATATCTCTCTTTACCATTTTGAGTATGTCCATTTTTTTGCTATCTTCAAGGGTCACATGGGGGACTTTCCATAGCAAGCGTTGTAGTTGAATTTTTGAATCTATGGGGGCATTGTCGGCTCCCTTGAGTGCATTATTATCACTCCTGTCTATCACTAGATAAAGCACTTGCCTTGCGTTGACCACAATGCGTTGGTGATCTTCGGCAAAGCCTAAAATCAGTTTAAGAGGTAAATATCCAGTTAAGGTCCCATCAGTGTCTACCATCCGGTCATTGGTCGAGTCAGGACACCAACCTGCCATGCAAAGTGTTTTACCTTTTTCCTCACTATAAGAGGGGTATAGTTTCATGACACTGGAAATGCCCACATTTCGAGTGCTATCCACTACGATATCGTTAATGACATACCGCACTTCAGAAAACAGAAAGGCCAAACCATGGTTGGCCAACTTGGATGTGGTGGGTGTAGAGCCATCGGCTTTGGTGAGCCGACCTTCAATCTGAATAACACTTTCATGCGGTAGGGTGTAAATATCTTGGTTGTTAATAACAAATTGAATTTCATCATTGTTATTGAGACCAGGTGTTTGAGCTTGATAGGAATGGAGATCAATTCTTACCACTCCTGGTTGCTCCTCGATGCGGTTCACTATCTCTAGGATAGAATTCATTATGAGTGTTGACGTGGTAATCCAAATGCTGTAAAATCTGCTTGTCTTGAGATGTTAACGTGTATTCACGTGGCAAACAACTAACACCATTCCTAGACGGTGTTGTTGCTTTATACACAAACTTCATAGTGGCTTTAGCACCAACTTGTAAGTCACTGGTGTGGTAGAATCTAGGTCAATGAGTTGTTGATCTCTATTGATCAGTCTTAATGTTATATTACTAATACTATCGACAGCCACAGAATGAAAAGGCACCACTGGAGGGTTTTCACGAATAATATACCCATTGGGCGATGTCACAATAAAGCCATAAAGCGAATGCGATGGTTCTTGATTGGTGTACACTTGGCTAATAATATTACATGTCACCGACACATGATGGTCCTCAATGAATTTCACTTCATGGTCCGAATCATGTTTTTTGTTGGGCTCCAACACACGTGGTTTAAATCCTAGTAATGGGCCAATGGAATCGGGGCGTGTTTTAAAGTCAATGTTGAATGTGGAGAAAATACTGCAGCGATGAGTGTTGGTATTTCCTACAAGTTAAAACTTGCGCGTTCCATCGAGAAATGACTTTAAACCATATTGATTGATCAACACCACATAAATGTGATCATAAATATCAACGATGGTGTATCCACCAGAGTTCAGAGTGAGCACTGAATCATCATAGTAAAACTTGTTGTTCACATTTTCACGTATGTTGTATATTCGATTGTACGTTTCAAGAGAAACAAGTCCTAAACCATAGAGTTTTTCACTCAATTCGATAGGCGGGTAAAAATGCAGCCTGACTTCAGGTCCACGTCCATGCAGTGTAAACGTTTTACTTTCTGCCGGCATACTGGTGGCGTTTTTGCTTATGCTGCGTCTTATATAAAAAATAAAACACAAACGTCCACACTGTTGGCTGTTAAACGTTTGCTCTCGTTTCACATTATAATATATCTTGATCCTGTTTCCAAAATAGGTCACTAGTTCCATGGGCGGAGGCAAATTCCCAAATCTGTCAAAGTACCATACAATGGATCCCTCTTTGACATAAGCTACATAATTCGTCCCTGGTCCTCGGTGATCATCCAAGTTGACAAGAGCACATTGCTGTTTCCAGGGTCGTGGGGGTAATTGGTTTCGCATAAACACACCTCGAAAATGAGAAAGCTTTAGTTGTTTAGCATAGCTTTCCACTTGTTGATGCGTTAGGGCATGCCTTGCTATGGCTGAGGTAAAAAAAAATAATTAAAATACTTTGAAATGGTGAAATCCCAAATCCTTGTTGATAAAAGGCTGGCTTTTAATTGGCATTTCTAGCCCCCATGGCAATCGCTTCCATCGTTTCATTGTGTCGCTGACTTTCTTTGAGTTGTTGCTTGCCCTGCTGCGCGGCTTTGATAATTTTCGCTACTGCACTGGCACCGCCCAAAAGTGAACCCAGAGCAGCCACACCGGCAAATAATGCAGGTAAAAATCCCGCTCGTTTGGGGACGGGAATCACTCGCCCTTGGTTTGAAACCTGTCGCCGACGTTTTGGAATAACATGTCTCTGTGCTGCTCGAAAGGCTTTCCTTATGGTCAATACATTATTTTTCTTTTTTTCTTTCGCAAGGGCTTGTCCACGAATGTCTTAAGCCCAGGCTTTGCCAAGGACAAAGTCCTTTTTTAGTCTTTCTCACCGCATACATTTGTTTCACCATGATGATAATGACCAACAACCTTTCACAAGAAAGTTTAAATCACAACTAACGTCAGATGGTTATTTCGTGGCTGTATATTCCAATTCCACATAAAGTGGGAAATCGTTTATGGTTTTTCCCGCTTGCTTTTCATCCCATGTCAACATGAGATGAAAGGATAATTCGTCACCTGCATTGACCATTTCATGGTTATGGATCAACATCCTATGACCATTTATCTTTATTTGTAAATGGTTCTCATCAGGTATGGCATATTTGATGTGAATGGTTCCATCATAGTGTAATCGATAGTGGCTTAAACCCGAAGCTAGCACATAGGTCAAGTGCTGATCACGGACTAGCGGTAAATGGTTTCTGTCATTCACAGGTTTTTCATTTGTCAGATACACTAAAAATAGAGATGGGATAAATTTATAAAGCATTTTCATTTCATAGGTCATATAACGCTTGGTACAAAAATCGTCTTCGTCTTGTGGGTCTTCCACGTGAATAATCCGATGGTGATTAGCGCTATAGCCATTCACCGTAAGCTGTGGCACTTTGTCATAAAACTCATACACTTTGTTATCCACATACTTTTTCGTAGTAACGTCTGTAGACACTTGAGGATGTTTTACATGGGTTAACCGCATTCCCTTAAAGTCATAATCTCCCTGTTTTGTGCGTGGCACTACTGACCTATCCACATAGTGTTTATTAGCAGGATCTGTTTCTTGTTTAGGATCATGTATGGGGACAGGCCTAGCTTTGGCCATCAACGCACGTCCAAAGACATCCATCGTCAACCTGTAGTACCAGTCTACTGTTTCTATGACAAGGTTCAGTGACCTGTATATAGACAGCCTGCTAGCCTGTCTAAGCCTTAGTTGAAATGAAGATTATTAAGAAGCAAGAGTCATTCCCCGTGGGGGACATGGTTTCCCATCTCTGTCCCACATCACGTGAACAACGCCATGGTTCACTCTTTCCATCTTCCATTCGCTGCATCATTGTGGGGCCTTCTGGCTGTGGAAAGACAAATCTTTTGCTAACGCTCATTACGGCGCCCAATGGTTCGCGTTTTCAAAATATTTATATTTTTGCAAAATCTCTCTACCAACCCCTCTACGTGTTTCTGGATCAAGTCATGTCTGGATTACAAAAAGAGAATATGGGTTATTTACATTTTCCATGCCAGAAAATGTGATTTCACCGGATGAGATAAAGCCAGATTCACTCATGATTTTCGATGATGTATCCACTGAACGTCAAGGCATCATTCAAAGCTATTTCAGCATGGGTCGACACAAACATATCGATTGCTTCTATCTTGGACAAACGTATTCAAAAATGTCCAAACAGTTCATTCGTGACAATGCCAATATCATTGTTTTATTTCGCCAGGATGAGAGGAACAGTCGTCACATTTATAATGAACATGTGAATCCGGATATGACCTTTCAAATGTTTACAGAATTGTGTGCCAAGTGCTGGAACACTCAAAAAAATATTATTAGAGCAAAAAATACTATTCGCCAAAAGTTTCGTCAATTGAAACGATCACGTGCAAATCATGCTTTGTTTATTCAGCAACATTTAGCACCTCCACTAAAGGCCATGTTGAAACCCTCTTCCAAGCCATCTGAAACGCTACCCACCGTTTCATAAGCCACGCAGACGCTGCACGAGGACCCTTAGGAAGAGGAACAGGAAGATTTGACTAGAGTTAGCGAAGTTGAGGATGACGAGGAACATGTGTTTACGCCTCAAAAAAAGGCCGCACCCCTTGCAGAGTTTTTGAGAAAAAAGAAATCCTTGGCCGAAACACCTTGCCCTTCCAGAGCGTCTCCGTTTTCGCAACTCTTGGCCACCCCTCAACATAAAGCTCAACTGAAAACCATTTTAATAAAATATTATGGATCTAAATTGGAACCCTATTTCACCGATCTATTTATTGGAAACACAGATACCACGTATGGTGTTCGCTATGAGGATGATAGTTTTAAAATTGGCGATTCATCCATTAAATTTGCCCGTACTAAAGCTGTCATTAAAAACATCAACTATAAATCAACTCCAGGACTGTTAAAGCTGCTCTTTTCTCGGACCCCCTCTTTCCATGATTATACACCAGATGATCTTGACAAATATAAATCCATTTTATTGGATACCCATGCCCACAAAAGACAGTATGATCCCGCTCAACAAGTGAATGCCAATATATCTAAAAAACATAAAACCATCATTGCAAAAATGTTTCCCACCAGTCAAAGTTCTCGTCGTAAAGCGTCCGCTTCGGGAGTGACATTTAAAAAATTAAAACCCCTTGTGGATGTTACCTACTGGCACAATCCCAATAAGCTCTTCCAGCGGCTACAGTTGTTGCATGCCTCACGTCAAGCTGGCCATACCGGTCACGATTGGGAAATTCAAGAAATTGAACAAGAACTTCGAAATGCCAAACTTATTGTTTAAGCCCTCACCCATTAAAATGGGTATTGCTCACGAGTAGCATCGCCCAGCTAGGCGTCACTATCCGCGACTCAAGGTGATTTCACGAGGTGTGGATGAACTTTGGCAGGCTGACTTGGTTGAAATTATACCCTATGCTAGCGTTAACGACGGTGTACGCTATATGTTGACCGTCATTGATGTCTATTCCAAAATGGCCTTTGTTGAACTTGTGCGTCACAAGTCTGGTCCACTGGTTACCAAGGCCTTTCAACATATTATTCAACATTCCAAACGTCAACCTCAGCTGCTAAAAACTGACCATTGGAAAGAATTTTTCAACAAGGATTTCTCCAGTTTTCTCAAATCTAAGGATATTCACCATTACACCACGTACAGCAACCTCAAAGCCAGTGTGGTCGAGCGGTTCAACCGAACATTGAAAACCCATATGTGGAAAGCGTTTACCGCTCAGGGCACGTATCGCTGGTTGGATATGTTGCCAGAGCTAGTATCACGTTACAATGACACCAAACATAGAACGATTGGGACCAAGCCACGCCTCGTGACTAAAAATATTCAGCGATTGGATAAACTGTTTAACCCCATAAAAACGGCCGATCCTAAACGTCACCGACTGAAAATTGGGGATTTTGTTCGTGTGAGCAAATGTAAGTCTGTCTTCAATAAGGGCTACACGCCTCAGTGGGGGACTGAACTATTTCGAATTCGTCAAGTCAACTTGGACACTCCAGTCACCTATTTACTCGAGGACCTCAACCATCAACCCATAAAAGGTAGATTTTATCTCCATGAACTTCAGAGAACAGCATTTCCTCAGCATTATATTGTAGAAAAAGTGTTGAAACAAAAAGGAAATAAACTCTATGTCAAATGGTTAGGGTTTAACTCTACGTTTAATTCTTGGATCAATAAATTACATGTTGTGTGAACCTGTGCAATTTTTAATTTATTCACACATTTTGTACACCACCTATAGCTCTATGTGTACAGTCCTCAGCTCCACATATTTCCTTCTCTTTCCACCTGTGTTCTCTCACATATTACCCCTCCCCCTCTCCCTCCCTTCACCTCCCTCCACTGCTGTTCGCAGCTCTTGCCTATCTATTGGTTGTGACATTATTCCCACAAGTTGCATAATACTTTTTACTGATTCAGAGATTCCCACGCTTTGAACATTCTGTTATCAGGCACGTGGACAGCTAACGTCCAAGGTGAACACCTGAGGCAGATCAAATTTCACGTCAACTTGCATTTTGTCACGTACGAAGCAAAACAGGATGTGACTTGTTAACAGTTATCGTGCACGTGGACAGCTAACGTCCCAGGCGAACACCTGTGGCAGATCAAATTTCACGTCAACTTGCATTTTGTCACGTACGAAGCAAAACAGGATGTAACTTGTTTAGCGTACATGTCATCTCACACGTGTGTGCACGCATTTCGCTCTTCCCTGCCACCACGATGGTCAGATTATTTCACCTTCAAGTGTCTTTGTCATTTTCCATTGCACTTGTTGTCAAGTCAGATCACCGCATTCCAATAAGCTCAAATGACATTCACCTCCTGCTTCTCTGCAAGTTTGTTTTCTCTACTCGCTTCGACCAACATAGAACCAAGTTCTCATCACCGTTTACTCGTCAAAGGTAAAATATCAGAAAAAAACGCACGCTCGCTCTGTCATACACAGACCCGCCGAAATAGCGATTGTTCTATTAAGCATGGTCCTTGTGGTTAGTGACAGGTTCGTTGAAACACACACAGCAGTATCGCCTCTCTCAACCACCACGCTTCATAAACATTATAAACAGGTAAAGAAAAAGAAAATGTTTCTTCAACATGTATGGCGTTAGGCCCTTTGTGAATTATTTTTTGGAAAAAATATCTACCACATTTGAAAGGGGGCGTTAGCCCGAGTCCTAGGACACCTCGTACACGTCTCTAGCGTTATTGGTTCGTGAGATATCGGCAAAAATCACAAAAATCACGTGTTTACCCAAAAATAGAGTTTCCAATTTTTTAAAAATTATAACGAGTGGTCCATAGCAAAGAGGACATCACCCCGAGTCCTAGAACCCGTCGTACACACCTGTAGCATGATTGGTTCGCGAGATATTAAAAGCGGATGACCTTTTAGTTTTGGTATTTTATTTAAATAAAGAGCCTATAGGAAAGTAGGGGGCGTCACTACGAGTGCTAGGACACCCTGTAGGTTCTAATCCCATGTTTGGTTAGCGAGATATCAGGTTCGGGGCAAATACGAGGAGGGTTCAAAAAGAAGTGGGGCAGAACCCGTGTCATCCCACTACTACAGGTTTTCATCCTAGAGACTTGAAATTTATTTTGAGAGTAGAGGGGTGTAGGGATCATTGATTTACATCAAACAAACTTTTTTGTAAACTTCCTAGTTTCCAAAATATGTTGTTGTTTGGGTCTTCAGTCTTTTGACTGGTTTGATGCAGCTCTCCATGCCTCCCTGTCCTGAGCTAATCTATTCATCTCTACATAGCTACCACACCCCACATCCGAGGCAATCTGTTTAACATATTCTAACCTTGGTCTACCCCTACAGTTCTTGTCCTCGACCCATCCCTCCATAACTAAGCTTGCTATTCCTGGGTGTCTTAGTATGTGTCCTACCAACCTATCTCTTCTCTTCATTAGCAGTCGCCAGAAACATCTCTCCTCTCCCACTCGGCTTAATACCTATTTGTTTGTAACCCTATCTACCCATCTGATCTTCATCATTCTCCTGTAACACCACATTTCAAATGCTTCAATTCTCCTCTTTTCTGCTACACCAATAGTCCAAGTTTCACTTCCATACAGCGCCACGCTCCAGACAAAGGCTTTCAAAGATGACTTCCTAATACCTAAATCTATATTCGATGTCAGCAGATTCCTTTTTTGTAGAAATGCTTTCTTTGCCTGAGCCAACCTACTTTTTATATCCTCTTTGCTTCGTCCATCACTGGTTATTCTGCTTCCTAAGTAACAGAAGTCTCCTACTTCCTTCAGCTTTTCACCTGCCAATTTGATCTCCATAGAGGTTTCTGATTTATTTCGGCTGCATTTCAGTATTTTTGTTTTACATTTATTAATTTTCATCATGAATTCTTTCCGTAAGACGGAGTCCATACCATTCAAAAACTCATTCATATCCTCAGGCTTGTCGGCCAAGATGACTATGTCATCAGCAAATCTCAGAGTTGAAATTATTTCTCCTTGAATCTTCACTCCCACTTTAAATTTTTCTCTAATTTCCTTCATTGCTTGTTCAATGTAAAGATTGAAAAGTATGGGTGATAAGTTGCAGCCTTGCCTTACACCTTTCTGAATACCAGCTTCTCTCTCATGTCCTTCAACTCGAATGACTGCTGTCTGGTTTCTGTATAGATTGTATATCACCCTCCTATCCCTGTACTTTATTCCAATCGATTTCAAAATGTCTAACAATTTAGTCCAATCAACGTTATCAAAAGCCTTTTCTAAGTCTACAAAAGCCATGAACGTTCTCTTATCTTTCCTTATTCTACCTTTCAAAATCAACCTAAGACTTAGTACAGCTTCCCTTGTTCTTACATTTCTCCTGAAACCAAACTGGTCTTCACCCAACTCCGTTTCTATCTGGCTTTCAATCCTCTTGTAAATTATTCTAGACAGGATCTTTGAAGAATGAGTAATCAAGCTGATTGTACGGTAATCTTCACATCTGTCAGCTCCCACTTTCTTTGGTATAGGGATGATTACATTCTTCTTGAAATCAGGGTGTACCTCACCTGTCTCATAAATCCTACACACCAAGTGAAATAACCTGATCAGACCTTCATCTCCTATGCAGCGTAGCAACTCAATCGGTATATCATCTATGCCTGGTGCTTTGTTCCTGCTTAAGTCTTCCAAAGCTCTATCAAATTCTGATCTCAATATTAAATCTCCTTTCGCATCCTCATCAATTTCCTCCTCCCTTTCCATTACATGATTCTCAATCTCCTTTCCCTGATACAAACTCTCTATGTAAGCTTTCCATCTCTCAACCTTTTCTTCCCTATCTGTTAGGGGCTTTCCATTTGTGTCCTTAATATTACAGCACTTAGTCTTCTTTTCCCCAAAAGTATTCTTAATCCTTCGATATGCTGTGTCTACTTTTCCTAATTTCAGACAATTTTCTATACCTGCACATTTCTCTTTCAACCATTCTTCTTTCGCTTCCTTGCACTTCTTGTTAACCTCATTTCTCAGACGTCTGTATTCTGCTTTCCCCTTTTCATCTCTTACATTCTTGTGTTTCCGCCTTTCATCCATCAATTCTAGTATATCCTGAGTGATCCGCGGTTTTCTACCAATTCTTTCTTTCCTACCAATGTTTTCTTCTGCGGATTTTGTTATTTCATTCTTCAAAAGTGCCCATTCGTCTGCAATTGAAGTTTGTTTAGGGTTTTTCATTAGTCCTTCCTTTATACTCTTCTTGAATCTTTCGTTTACATCCTTCTCTTTCAGTCTGTCTATTGCCCACCTTTTTGGCTTTTGACTTTTCTTCAGTTTCTTCAACTTTAATCTGCATTTAATTACAACCAGATTGTGGTCAGAGTTTATGTCAGCACCAGGATATGTTTTACAATCCAAAATCTGGTTTCGAAACCTCTGCTTGACCATAATGAAGTCGATTTGGTAACGCCCTGTATCTCCTGGTCTCATCCATGTGTATATTCTTCTATTGTGGTTATTGAATAAGGTGTTAGCTATGACCAACTTATGCTCGGTGCAGAATTCTACCAGCCTGCTTCCTCGATCATTCCTTTCACCTAATCCGAAATCTCCTACTATCTTCCCTTCTCTCCCTTTTCCTACCACAGCATTCCAATCTCCCATTACTATAACATTTTCATCACCCTTGATATACCTCAGAATTTCGTCTATTTCTTCGTAGACATTTTCAACATCCTCATCATCAGCTTGACTTGTAGGCATATATACTTGTACCACTGTGGTGCAGGTAGGTTTAGTATTGATTTTTGCTACAATAATCCGTTCACTATATTGCTCATAATATTCCACCCGCTGTTCAAGTTTCCTACTCAATATGAGGCCAACCCCTGCTTGGCCATAGTTTGATTTAGTGCTAATGACCCTATAGTCTCCTGACCAAAAGTCCTGTTCTTCCTGCCAGCGCATTTCACTAATCCCAACCAAATCCAACCTCAACCTATCCATTTCCCTTTCTAAGTTTTCTAACCTTCCACTTCCTAGCAGACTTCTAACATTCCACGCTCCGATCCGTAGAATGTCAGATTTCCTCTTTGTCACTTCTGTGATGTTAACCCCCTCTCGATTAGTCCCCACCCGGAGATCCGAACGGGGGACTAGTTTACCTCCGGATTGAAATTTTACAAGGGAGGAGGCCATCATCACATGTAATTATGCATAGAGAGGTGCATATCCTCGGGAATAGCATACGGCTGTAGTTTCCCGTTGCTTTCAGCCGTGCAGCAGGACGCAGTGTAGCCATTATTTGGCTTATATTATCAATATCTTAACCGTCTATAAGACTAGTAAAGAATTGATTTATTCTGAAAGGCTGCTACTCCCTTTCAGAATAAGTAAAGAGCAATTCTACTAACAGAAATACTAACCTTCTACCGTGCTAACAATTAAATACCAAAATTCTACTAACGAAAAAAATACTAAAGTTCCACCAACAACAAATACTACCACTAAAACAGTCTGTCACCAGGCACACTCACATTCACCCTCACACATCACAGTCTACTGAAACAATGAACTATAACTAATAATCAATGCAACTGCTACCAGACACAAATTCGAGTGTTTTCAAAAAAACATAAAAAATAAAAAAGTTTTATTACAAAAAATAAAGGTCATAAAGACCATTCGTTTGAGCCATGGCACAACGTTCTACCATGTTTGGTTTTCAAACTATCACCAACTTTCGAAAACAAAACTTTTCAATAAAAATTCAAAAATATAACGAGTGGTCCATAGGAAAGAAGACGTCAGCTCGAGTACAATGAGACCTCATTTGTCAAAATCGGACCATGCGTTCGACAAATATTACACGGCTGAGGCTTAGTAGTAACGGCATGTATGTTCTGAAGTGAAGTAGAACTGTCATCACCCCCCTACTACAGTTCATATCTTAGCCGCTAGATGGGGGCCTCATTCATTCCTTTCCCTGACCCAGTCGGTCCACTGGAAGCAGGCCGTGGATTTCTTCAACGTTTTATTGCAGTACATTAGTTATTTTTTCTTTATAATTGAGCATAGAATTGGTGATGAGGAGGTCGTGGTCTTAATTTAGGAACCACCTCAACTTGGAGTAAAAGTGAGAAACCACAGAAAGCCTCTTCTAAGATGGCTGAGGAATTGTAGGAATTGGACAAACCTCTTCTGCTGTTTCAACCCTTACAACGAAATAAAATTTCGTACCGGAGCTGAAAATCGAATCCGGACCTCAGGGGTGACTATCACGAATAGTAGGGAGTATCCCATGAGGTGGTCCACAACTCTGTTTTTGTGCATAGATTTGGGGATATTTATTCTAGGGTACAGTTGTCGTGACAGCATTGCCGCCTCGGAATTCATGAACATAATTATTATTTATGAATTTCGTATTGGCCTTCTATGGACCAAGCTTGACTCTCTGCTTTGTCACTTGCTCCTCCCCAGTCTCCTGAAACCTCTGCACTCTTTAATTAGTCATCTAAATTTCTCCCTATCTGCTGTGTCGTTTTCTTGTATCCCTATCTTGGCTAAGGCCGTTCTCACTTCTCGAAACAATTTGTGCTCTGTCTTTTTCTTCCTGAAGAATTCGAAAATTCCTTTTGTCAGTCTGTTGCATTCCATTCTCAGGAGGTGTCCATAGAACTGTAATCTCCTCTTCTTCATCAGTTCAACCACACCTTCAGTTTTCTGGCACAATTCTTTGTTTGGTCCTAGTCGTCTCTCTCCATCTTTTAGCTTTTGGCCCAGGATTTTCCCAAGCATTATTCCCTCTTTCTTCCTGACAGTTACAAGCCCACCTTTCCCAAGCATGTCCAACGTTTCTGCTGCATACATTCATTCGGATTTGACGACAGTGTCTAGGTGTCTTAGTTTAGCCCCGTAGGATAGCACTTTCTTGTTGAAAGTGTCCTTCGTCAATTTGGTGAGCCATTTCCATTTTTCTTATCATTCGACTAAGTACTTAAAGCTTTGATGCATGGCACTGCTACTAAACGTGCAAAAAAGGACCAATGAAGAACATTTGAGAAAATCTAGAGTTCTTTATATATCCAAAAACATACCCTAACAAGAATGTTAATGAAATCATTCGAACAGATAATCCGCCTTTTTACGAGTTATAATCTTTTTTAGAGAATAAACACGTATTCATTTGAATTATACAACAAAATCATATGGTGATCGTATATATACTAAAAATTCACATGTCATTCTTCCAGCTAAATTCGGATAAATAATCTCTTAACTGAAGTTAACACGTTTTATATTGTTTTTATTATTTCTCAAGTTCTCTTCATTCATACGACCGCATATTACTTCACCATAAACAGACTTCTCCAATTTCTTTTCATTTAGCATGCAACGCCACCATGGTAAAAGGAATTCCGACAAGCTTCATTCCTTACATGATCTCTATAGGAGATTTCTAGATACTAGTATACAGACAATACTCTTCTTCTTCTATCGAATAACCCATTTGGAGGGTACGATGAATCAACGTTGGCTATTGTCCATTGTATTCAATTTCCTTTGTTTCCAAATTTCTTTCATCCTTCTAAAGTGACGATCTTTCTCCTCTTGAGTCCACTTTCTGCGAGTTGTTTGTTCCTTCCTTTCTCGAAATTTGGTCTTTTGAATAGCTTCTCTCAAGAGTGATCTGTTTACTGTTGTGTCTGTCTGAATTTAGGCATTGGTCACGTCTTTGTCAATTTCAATGAACCATGAGGGTTAGGATTTGTTCATATCTCTTCATATTATCCTTTACATCTAGCCAATCCATTTCGACCATGTTATTTAGTTTCTTAGCAACTACACAACCGATACATTTCCCAACATTTTCATTATATATTCATTCATTCATTCATTCATTCATTTATTTGCAATGGGGGGTGTGTCCCCCGGTGGCAAATTGGATATGCATAACAAATAAATAATTATACATAACAATTCAATAACAATTATACAACAATTAAACTGGAGTATTTACACAAATAGTCAGTCTTTTCATAAACACACCTATATGTTTGGGAAAAGGCTCTAAGACTGCGGCAAGTAGAGAGTTCCAGTTATCAATGGCACGATTTACAAAAGAATATTTACCATAATTTGTTCGCTGTGGTCGGCCCTTAACTTTGAAAGGATGATCGCTCCTACCCATGTAAGTGGGCTTTCCCAATCGTTTGCTAAGCTCACCCCATGCCGGTTGATTTGTATACGTGTTGTACATAGCGCAGAGTCTAGATTTCATCCTCCTAGCCTCCAGTGATTCCCACCCAAGTTTCTTTAACATACGGCTCACACTGCTCCTGGGATTAAAGTCACTGAGCACAAATCTAGCGGCCTTTCTTTGTACCATTTCCAACTCATTGATGAGCCCTACTTGATATGGATCCCAAACCGCCAAGGCATATTCCAGAATTGATCTTACAAGTGACAAATAGCCTAATTCTTTAGCAGAGGTACTACTTCCTTTTAATACCCTCATTACAAAGTGCAGGGATTTGTAAGCTTTTGAAACTACACATCCTACATGACTACTCCATTTCATATCATTCCTTACGTGAACGCCCAAATATTTGCAAGAATCTTCTTCTACAAGTATTTCCGAAGAAATGTTATATTGAAAATCCTGCCTTCACACTTTCCCTATTTTAAGAGACTACATTTTCTTGTGTTTATTTTCATTTTATTTACAATCGCCCACTTATTGACCAGGTTCAGGTCCTCTTGAAGCACTGCATTGCATTGTGAGTCATGTATCTTTCGATATATTACACAATCATCCGCAAACAATCGACAGTCACTGCGAATCCCATTTGGTAAGTCATTTATAAACGCCAAAAATAACAAAGTTCCGATTACGCTGCCCTGAGGGATACCCGACGTTACGGTAATTTCATCCGAGAATATTCCTTCGACCTTCAATTTCTGGGAACGACCCGTCAAAAATTCTTGGATCCATAAAATTACTCTTCTATCAATCTTCGTCGAAGCTAATTTATGGAGTAGCATGTCATGCGGCACGACATCAAATGCCTTCGCAAAATCTATAACCACGGCGTCGACTGAAACTCCATGGTCTAACGATTCGCTAATGTCTTGAAAAAGTGATAGCATCTGACTCTCGCATGAGTAACCTTTCCGAAATCCATGTTGCCTATCATTAAACCATGATAATGTTTCCCACTGTTCCCTCAAGTAGTCGTAAATGAGATGCTCCATCTGTTTACAAACGATGGACGTAAGGCTAACCGGCCTGTAGTTGCCCAATTCAAGTCTGCTCCCTCCCTTAAATATTGGGACTACCGTAGCTCCTTTCCAGTCATCTGGGATTTGCGCATTGTTTATGGACACATTAAACATCACCTCCAAGTATCGTGCCACGGCCCTACCTCCTAGTTTAAGTACTTCACTAACAATATTATCAGGACCCTTTGATACATTGAAACGTAGTTTTTGTATTAGCTTTACAATTGCTGACTGGTTTATTTGGAACAGGGGAGCCCCTGATTCGTCGTTAAGGTCCAACACACAGCTATTGGATTTATTGAACACACTACCGTAAAATACATTTAATTCATTAGCAATGGCCTGTTTCTCAGTAATTAATTTACCGTCACCGGACATTATCATCGACAAATTATTTGAATTTCCCTTTCTTCTCCTAACATAACTGAAAAAAAATTCCACCCATCACCTCCCGAACCAAGTAAACCTTGCATATAACTGTCAAGAGCAGCCCTCTTTTTTAAGACGAGCTCTCTTGATAAGGACTTAAATTTCAACATATACTTGTCACTATCATGTCTTTTATTGTATAATTCCCTAATTTTCCGTTTTAGACTCCTAATTTCTCGTGTATAATACTCAGGATCTGGGTTTTGTTTCAGCAATTTAAATGGGACAAATTTATCAACAGCGCTATTTAAAATTTTCGAATAGTTAGTCCACAGGATATTAATGTGATTTCCTTCCGATGCCCATCCTACAAACAGCTCATTCAAATACCCCTGAAACTTGCCCTGATCCGCCCTGCGATACTGGAATATGATCTTTTTTGCTACATCAGAGTCTAATTTTGTAATGTCACCATATCTAATATTTAATTCAACCCCAGAATGGTCACTAATTCCTGGTACTTTCAGACAGTTAATATACAGCTCTACAGGCCTTACGAGATAAACATCTAAGGTATTATTGTCTCTAGTTGGGAAGTCAACTACTTGAGAAAATCCCCCCTCCCTTAACAATTTATTTGCAGCGCTCTGAGCTTGACCACAGCTAGTTGACTCACCAGACCAGTCTACTTTATCATAGAGTGTTTCGAGGAGAGAAAAGTTATCTTTCGGTGCTCTATATGCCCTTATCACCTGAAGAGGGAATTTATTTCCTTTATCCGAAATTTGTACATAACATTTCATGATCCATATCAGCCCACTTTAAGAAACTAGCTATATTTTTGCGCACACAAATAAATAGCCCACCACCTCGCTTCCCCTGATCCCTTCTGCACATTTCGTAGGTCCCTTGAATTATTTCGCTACTATTTATGTCCTCATATAACCAAGATTCAGTTGCAATGACAATGTCCGGAGAATACATCTCTACAAGATTCCAAAATTCAATTAATTTTTATCCTAAACTCTGACAATTAACCTGCAGTAATCTTAGAGTCTTACCTCCGCAGCAAATATCTCGAAATAGCTCCTTCTGTTCCCATCGGCTGGCAACCTCTGGACCTGCTCCTCCTCATAAAAGCCGGCACGAACTGATGACCCTTCTACGTACACTAATCCCAGTTGTGCACATACCCAGTCCATGCGGTCATTTACAGTCTTAACTCGCCTTAACGGAACATCTCGCCACCGAACAATGCCACTCATTATAATTTTTGCATTTCTAAACTTGATTTTAGCTTTTCTGCCTAGTTCGTATAGCTCCCCCATGATGTAATCAGCTGTAGCCCTCTTCTTCAAATCGTTCGTCCCAACATGGAGCAACAACACTTTAACTTTGTCACAGTCTTCTATATTTGCTTCTTCCACTTGTAGGGCAAGCTGGTCAATCTTAATCCCCGGATAACACCGCACTTTCGCACCTGATTTCCTCGAGATATTCGAACTCCATCGTATCATAGAATCACCCATTATGATAACGTAATCCTCAGTTTGCTCCTGCACGCCCTCTTCCACACTGATCCCAGTAGAAAGCCGTTCAGTCACATCCTTCACCGTTTCTTCTGATTCATGTAGCTTGGCTCTAAGTTCCTGTATTATTTGATCCCTTGCTTTGATTTGCACCCTCAAACAGTCCGGCGTATCACATACTTTACAAAACCAATTTCCGACATCACAATCCTCCTTCTTGACCTTAATACAGCCGAAGTGAAACCATTTCTCACATAGTCCACACTCAACATCATTCTTCAATGTTATACTGCACGTCGAACACTTTAAAGCTGCCACTGGATCATTTGCCTGATTCACATTTGGAGTAACAAGACCTGGATTCACTTCCACTCCACCAATAACTAGCAATGCAGCTATCACTAGGGCTATGAACCACAAGTTGCTAGGTCCCGTACGCGCACACAAACACCGGAAATCCCGACTACCCTTCGCATACCACAGTCCGATCCTCGCCCGATAACACTCCAGAGAACAACCCATTTCAGCACACCTGAGAGCTCGGGAAAAACACGACCTTTCGCCACACATATTCCAAAGTTCTTTTCTACAATGTAAGTAAAAAAGTTTTTGCTCTCAAGTTTCAATAATTTAACATATTACTTTCATTATATTGTTTTTCTTTTCTTTATGCACAGACCTGGCAAATACGCATGAAGCATCAATTTATAACCTAACATGCCGGCCCCGTGGTGTTGGGGTAGCACGCCTGCCTCTCACCAGGAGGCCCCGGGTTCAATTCCCGGCTCCATCAGGGAATTTAGAAACTGATGCGAGGGCTGGAATGGGGTGCACTCAGCCTCGTGAGGAGTGAGGCAGGGCCCCGATCACGAAAACCAAGATTAACGGCCGAGGAGACCCGATGCGCTGATCACGCGTCACCCCAATATCTAAAGGCCAAATGGCTGGACAGCGGTCGCTTGTTAGGCCTAGGCCCTTCACGGGCCATGTGTAATTATTATTATTATTATTTATTTTACACGTTACAGGCCTATTAGACCACGTGAAGCAATCATGACTTTTTGTTCTTCCTGTCTTTCCAGTACTCTTTCATTCGTGCACTAAATGCCCTCTTCCTTTCTTCGGTCCACTTTGGTCTTTGGGCTGTAGGTGCAGCTCCCTCTGACAACACTTCCCACTTGTATACTTTGTGTCTAAATACGCTTTTGTCTATGACGTCTTCTGGGTCGACCAGTGCTTTTACTAGATCAATTTTGACTTGCATCATCCAGGGTGTAGTAATCTTGAGCCGCTGTATGTATCTAAGAGTTTTGTTGGTGAGTCTGGTTTGTGGGAGTCTGCTGATGTGGCCGTAAAATTTTAGTCGCCTCTTTCTGACGTCTGCTGCGAGGTTGGACAATTTCTCTGTGGTGTCTCTGGAGTGAAGCCTGTATCCTTCATATGTGTGCTTTGGCCTAATTATTTTCCTTATTATTTTTCTTTCCTCTGTGAGTATTTTTTCCAAGTCGCCCTTAGTGTGTAACATCAACGTCTCACTAGCATAAAGTACCTCAGGTTTAATAACCGTGTTGTAATGACGAAGTTTAGTGAATGTGGACAGATATTTTTTGTTGTAGACACCCTGTGTCTTGTATAAGGCTCTCTTCATTTTCATTAACCTAGTATTCTGTGCGATTTGCTCTTATCCCGTAGGTTCAATCACTTCACCAAGGTAAATTGGGCGACTCTATTGATCTTGCCATATTTCGTGTTTAAATTCTGTACATCGAATTTCGTACAGAAAATCTCTGTCTTTTGTAACGAGATCTGTAGTACTTTTTCGGCGCACTCTTGGAGTACTTCTATCTGTCTGATTGATGTGGTTTCGTTATCTGAGAGTAATGCCAGATCATCCGCGAAGGCTAGACAGCCAACCTCCAGTTCGTCCTTTGGTCGTCCTAGTCGCACTGGCCTCCAGTAACCTTGATGTCTCAGCTCCTTCGCCCATTCCTTGATAACTTCGTTCAGCACTAGGTTGAAGATGAGCGGAGAGAGCCCGTCACCTTGGCGAACACCTGTATTGATCTGAAATGGTTCTGAAATTTCCCCCATGAATTTCACTTTTGATGTCGCGTCTGTCAGTGTCTGTTTGATCAATCGCAAGGTCTTGCTATCCAAACCTTGCTCGTGTAAGATGTTGAACAATGACTGACGGTCAATGGAGCCATATGCTTTCTTGAAGTCAACGATGGTACATAAAAATAGAGTATTCCTGAGGGCTTTGATTTTCAATATACTTTTTGGGTTGAAGATTTGTTCCGCGCAGGTGCGACCAGGACGAAATCCCGCCTGGTACTTGCCAATCTCGTGTTCCAGCTGGTCCTGAGTCCTTTGGAGTAGGCACGCTGAGAGGATCTTGTACGTAACTTGTAATAAAGAAATGCCCCCGTAATTGTTTACCTCAGAGTGGTCGCCTTTTTTGTGTAATGGGTGGATCAATGCACATTTCCACTCATCCGGTAGCTTTTCTGATGTCCAGATGTCAGTGATAATCTGTGTGATTTCCCCAAGTGAGTGTGGCCCTAGGTTTTTCAGTAGTTCGGCCACTATGACGTCTTCACCAGATGTCATGTTGTTCTTGAGTTTGAGGATGTGCCTGTGAACTTCCTCTTGTGTCGGAGGTAATGAGTCTGCGTTCTTGACTGTAGGTTCTTCCTCTGAGAATCTCTCTATTGGTTCTGGACAGTTGAGAAGTTCAGAGAAGTATTGTGCTATCACCTAGCAATTCTCCTTATTCGTTAGTGCTAATTTTCCATTACATTTTCTGAAGCAAAGGTTTGGTGGTGTGTACCCTCTGATGTGTCCTGCAAACGTTCTGTAGAAGTCCCTTACGTTGTAGTAACGGAAGTTGTCCTCAATGGAGTCCAACTGTTCCTTCAGGTATCTCCTCTTGGATTGTCTGATAATGTTTGCGGTTGTTTTTCGTGTTTCATGGAAAGTCTGTAAATTTTCTGGGGAATTTTTACTGTTGTATTTCTGATATGCCAATTTCCTGGTAATGAGTGCATCTCACAATCGACATCCCACCAAGGATGTTTGGAATTCTTCTTCAAAGGAATGAGAGCTTGTGCTGTTTCTATGATTTTTTGGTGAAAATTTTGCCAGTCATTGGCATGTTCTTTTTCCCAGGCTTCCTTTACTCCAGAGTCTGCGATCTTTTTTGTGTCAAATTTTAGTAAGGGGTTTTTCTTGAAGAAAGTTCTCTTTGGGGTGAACTTGACCTTGACGCGGGTTAGGTAATGGCCAGAGTCAATGTTGGCTCCTCTACGTACCTGTACATCATGAATCTCCTTCTGTACTAGATATGAGATTGCCACATGGTCGATTTGGAACTCACCTAACTGCTGGACTGGAGAACACCAGGTTTTCTGTTTTCTAGGGCGTTTCCTAAGAAATGTTGACATGAGCTTGAGGTTATTCTGCTGGCAGAGTTCTACGAGTCGTGTGCCATTTTTATTTGTGAATTTATGTGCAGGATAGTTTCCGACTGTTTTCCTGTACATCTTTTCTCTACCGATCTGAGCATTGAAGTCGCCCATGAGGAGTTTGACGTCATCCCTGGGGAATTTGGACATCACTGTGTCAAGGGTCGACCAGAATTCTTCTGCGGACTGTGGATCGCTCTTGTTACTTTGGTTAGTGGAGGCGTGTGCGTTGATCAGTGTGTAATTTTTTGTTGGCGCACCGGAAGCGCATGCTCATCAATCTGTTGTTTACTGGAGTAACTTCTTCTAAGGATTCTACTATGGTCTTGTGGACCATGAAGGCCATCCCCAGAAGTGGGGCGCCTTTGGCAACGCGCCTGTCAGTCTTGCTCTTGAACAAGCGGTAATTGCCGTAGTCCATGCTGTCTTCATCTGTGATACGTGTCTCCTGCAGCGCGAGGAATAGAAGCTTCTGTCCATCGAGTTCTGTCACTAGATTGTGCAACTTTCCAGGCTGTATGAGAGTGTTGATGTTTAGAGTGCCTACGTATGTTGGTGTCTTATGTGGAAGTTTGCCAGAGAACTCCGATTTTCTCTGTGGCCGTGCTTGCCCGGGTCCCCCAGAGTCCGAACGGCCGGGTGCCGTCAGTTGACGGGTGGATTGGTTACCACCTGGGGTAATACTGTTATTATCTGCACGCGCCATGGTTACTTGTAAGAAATGGGGTCTAGTGGTTATCCACTAGGTTTCTTAGAACCAGGGATTGTTAGTTCCTGGAGCATGTTTACAGCCGCCACCACTTGGTGAACAGACGCTGACCATAAGCCGCCCAATCTGGGAACAAACGCTTTTGGATTTAGAATTCTTTATTGGTGGGGAAACCACCTGGCTCTTCCGCTCCATCCAACGTTGGGAATTTTAGATTCCTCTTCCGCCATCAGGATCGTTGACCAATTTTCACCTAGTAACCCTAGGCAGGGACCCTTACAGGGTGCTACACTCCGGAGCCAGATGGACCCAGTTTTTTAAACGAGGTGTTGTTCCTCCCCCTCCTCCATCCTCATCACTTACGAGATGAGGCCCCGGGCTTGGGACCGGCAGTGGCGGAGTTATTATTATTATTATTATTATTATTATTATTATATGACTTTTTCAACATACAGTATATATTTTCACATACACGTAAGTGTTATAATTTTGAATATCTTTTCTGTTCTATTTTCATGTTTTTGTTTCTCGGTTTAATTTCTTATTTTTAGATCTCCTCATTTCAACGCTGTATTCAAGACATTTTTAGCCTATTTTCAATTTTGAAAAAATAGGCTTATGAGATCACCTTTTGTCCGTGTGTGTGTGCGTGTGTGTGTGTGTGTGTGTGATTCGTGTGTGTGTCCCCCCCCTAATAAAATCTAAACGGCTGGAGCGATTTCAATGAAACTCGGTATGTTCATAGCACTATTCCCGGCGACCTCGACCGTGCCCTTCAAATTTTGTTACGTCTCACCAATGCAAAATGGCGGCTGTGCGAAATATTTCACTAGCATTCAAAATCTCCGAAACTATTACCGATATCGCCCTGAAATTGTGTACGGTGATAAAGGGTACTACTAGATGTTCACCTATGAGAGTTTCAAAAACCTGGTGACTACAAAACCAACATGGCGGTCAAGCGAAGTTGAGACTTTTAAATAAACTTTTCTCGCGATTTAACTATCCACACGTAATGAAACTTGGTACAGCAAATGTTTATACACATTGTAATGCACTGGAGTCTAATTTAGTTCAATTGTTTACATAACTTCAAAATGGCGGCTGTGCGAAATATTTCACTGACATTCTATATCTCCGAAACTATTACAGATATCACCCTGAAATTTAGTACGGTGATAAAGGGTACTGATACAAGTTTATCTATGTATATTTCATAAACTTGTAAAGTAGAAAACGAACATGGCGACCAAGCGAAGTTGAGACTTTTAAATAGACTTTTCTCACGATTTAACCATCCAAACGTAATGAAACTAGGTACAGCAAGTGTTTATACACATAGTAATGCACTGGAGTCTAATTTAGTTCAATTGTTTACATAACCTCAAAATGGCGGCTGTGCGAAATATTTCACTGACATTCTATATCTCCGAAACTATTACAGATATTACCCTGCAATTTTGTACGGTGATAAAGGGTACTGCTACAAGTTTATCTATGTATACTTCATAAACGTGTAAAGTAAAAAACGAACATGGCGACCAAGCGAATTTGAAATATTTTAATAGACTTTTCTCGTGATTTAACTCTCTGAGCGCAGTGAAATGTGGTACAGTAAATGATTTTGCAGATTGTAATGCACTGCCATCTAATTTAAATCAATTGTTTACATAACCTCAATATGGCGGCTGTGCAAAATGTTAAATTAAGTTTTTATTTCTTGTGTCGTTGGAAACATGCGATCGAAGTGAAAGTTTGAATAATGAACCTAGGCAATAATTGTCCTTGAATGGTACATAATTCTATGGCCTATACATATATCAATCCTAAATGGCGAGCTTCCGAAATATTTAGACGGTTCTCAATATCTATGAATCTTTTACAGCAACCAAACTGAATTTTTTTATGTTCATAGAGACTATGAACATATGTTCACCTATAGGACTTTCATTAACCGGGTGAGCACAAATCCAACATGGCGGCGACGCGAAGTATAAATATTTAAATGGACGATTCTCGCGAATTAACTATCCGAGTGCTGTGAAACGTTGCACGTTAAATGCTTATACAAATGTTGATCCACTGGCATCTAATTTATTTCAATTGTTTGCATAATCACAAGATGGCTGCTGTGCGTAATTTTAAAACCTCGTTTTTACTTCTTGTGTTCTAATCATGCGATTGAAGTTTGAATACCACACGTACACAATAATCTTAATGTAATAGTACAAAAATACAAATCCAACCTGGCGACAATCTGAAATATTTAGACGGTTCTCAATATCTACGAATCTGTTACAGCAATTAAACTGAAATTTTGTATGTTGTTAGAAGAAATTAACATGAACAGGATATATGAAAATAGGCTGTATAGTTCTTTACGGAACTACTTGTTTTATGTTTCATTAACAAAATAATTGTAATAGACCGACAGTAGTGGCTACGCTGGCTAAAGCGCAGCATTAGGTCATGGGGCCAAGCTCTCTGCTGACTCGGTAGACGCGTGGGTTCGAGTGTCCTTGAAATGGTTTTCCGTAGTTTCCCATTTTCAACACCAGGCAAATGCTGGAACGGTACCTTCTGACAGGTCACGGCCGCTTCCTTCCACATCCTTGCCCAATTTCATTCACCATCATTCATTCCATCTCTCATTAACTCCTCTCATAAGGTTGGCGTGAGGAAGGGCATCCGGCCGTAAAAACCATCGCCACAAAGACTTCCATCGCATCTCATCCCCGACCCCGTTGGAAAACGGGAATAATAAGGGGTAGACATACATACAACAAAATAATTGTAATAGATGTAGTTTTTTGAAATATTTTTATCTGTGAACTCTTGTTATGGTACTACACAGTTCTCATAACATATCACGCTGAAGAAGGTGACAGTGTGACCGAAACCGAAATATTGACTTTAGGTAAAATAAATAGTTTATTATAAGTCAAATAGAATCACTGGTTTATGACTTCGTTACATAACAGCCATCAATGTGTTGACTTGCACTGTGCCCAACTCGTGGTGTAATGGCGAGTGTTGTTGGCTACCATCTGTGAGACTCGGGTTCGATTCCCGGTACTGTTTATAAATCTAAGTCTGGCCCGAGGGCTTGAAAAGGGTATATTCAACCTTGCGGTAATTGCTGAGTAGAAATGCAGGTTCTATTCTACCTCAGCTCTGTCGTCCGAAGAATGGATTTCCGTGGTTTCCCATTTCTACTGCACGCCCCCCCCACCACCCCCTTCCCCTCCGCCCCCTTCTCCTCCGCCCCCTCCTTATCAATCCTAGCCATCACAATTATATATTTTATCGGACCACTTCAATACACACCCACGTAATGACCAATATCCCGTAGGCAATAGAATCACAACAACTTCATTGACTAATCTGACTTCTGCCTGCCCACCAAGAACTTCCTGGGTGTTAAATCCAATATAATCACTTCCAAACCCCCGCTAGGATACCCCCCATTTAAGTGATATTTATATTACAGTTGAAAAGATATGTGTCAAACTGCCACACCCAAGCAATGCAATAGGATAATTTTCTCCCCTCCCCCTCCATCTTGTCCTCAATTAGGTAGCCCACCTGCGCACCTGAGGAGTCCCTGTGACTGAACTGGTAGTTGGCGATCAACATCATTCATCATTAAGCAGGCAATATCAATCCTTTCGCCTCTTCTTGCGTGCTTCTTAAGAGATTACTTTAACAATTCCAAGTTTTAAATATCTAGCAACTCTTCTAGAGTTTTTCCGTGTCCTTTGAGGAGCTTGGCCAGGAGTGGCAAGTCAGGCTTATCAGAGGGCTCTTGATACATCCTGCCCAGATCTCCACTGAGGTTGAAGACCACGCACTATGCCCTGTGTATGTGAAGTGCATCGCAATTCTTTGCTGTCGGAACTGAGAGCTCCCATATTATTTCCTCCCTATGTATAGAGCATACAAGGGCAAACCTTTTAGTGGCATGGCCAGATGCAATACAAAATAATCTAAGCGGGCCGAAACAAACACAACACATGTTTGTAGATAGATAATATATATTAGCCTACTTTTCACATTTTGCAAGAATGAGGAAAAAGTAGACTTATGAGATCGATCCGGGAAAATGTGTGTCTGTCTGTCTGTCCTTCTGTCTGTCTGTCTGGCTGTGTGTGTGTCCCCCCCTATCAACTCCTAAACGGCTGCAGCAATCAAAACCAAATTTGGTATGAGTAAAGATGTGCACCGGAATATCTCACGTCCATATTTGAAAATGATGTCAGTGCTGCCAACTGCTGAAAAAACGCACTAGAAATTTGAGCTCCATGTTGTATATCTTGCAAGGTATACATGGGAGCTATTTCAAAATTGGCAAACATGTAGATAATACTATTTCAGTTTAATTTCCAGGAGGCCAACCATGACAGTGTTGCCAAAATATTTTTAAGCCTTCTGATAAGTCCAATGTTTAAATGTATATAACTTCTACACTATCAATTTGATTTCAACCAAATTTTGTATGTAATATATGTATATTGAACCCGAGGGTGTTATGCTGACTGATATCGAACGTGGATCTCAGAGACTGTGATCTCAGTATAAAGGTTCCACCAGGGAACGAACCCGAGATCTGCTGAGGGAGTTTCATGGTAAAAACCCCTAGAGAAAAGTGTATATTTAATCACCGGTGTGATTCCAGTTGATAATGACATTATTTATTAAAATAATGCAGGAAATTGAAGCGAAATACAGCATTATTAGACTACTTGAAGTAGGCTATACTGGACTTGGAGCACGGAAAGTGCAGAGTTTGACGTTTAACTATTTGGCCCAGCATTGTGGGAGGTGCAGCATGGAGCCACGTCCATCTTGCTGACCTCGTTATGTCGTCTGGAGGAGGTTGGGGACTTGAATAATGACCCAGTTTTTCCCCGACTGAGAATGGATGTAAGAATGGGGTGGGAAGATCCCAAGAAAAATCATTGATTACTCATGATTGGAGTAACGCAATGATATGAGAGTGGCACACAGATGAATCTTTAGCCAGGAGGCTAATTTTAGAGCCTTTAATCTGCGAAATTGACGCATATTTACTGAAGTGCGGAAGAACAGAGACTATGGTTGTTCGCGGCTTGGTTTTAACGAGGTTGCCAGGGATTCCCAGTAAGATAGCGTCCCCACGCTATGGAGAAAGGAATTAATATTAATTAATTGGCCGAGCGATTCTTCAGCACGCAGACAGTTCTGGGATCAGTGAAGGAAAAGGAACCCGATGAGCATGGTTTCGAGACCAGAATCGTGCTGGGAGAGGAGTCGAGATAGCGTGGGAAAATTTAGCTCTACTTTTCGTGGGAATCCAATATAAGGGAGTCGACCCTTGGCAGAGCCTCAGTCTTTAGCTCAGTCTTTAGCCCAGTCTTAACCCAGTCGCACGCCAGTGTTGCAGCCAGTCTTAACGCAGTTTACACAGTTGGACACAGTTTGTCACAGAGAGTCGCAAACAGTCGTCGCTACACAGTTTTTGTAAACAGTACGAACAATGGGTGTTCACTTAGGAAGCAACGTGTGAGATAAGTTGCAGAACTATTGTAAATAATAATCTATGTAAAGTTATGCACAGTGTTAAGCGCAATGTATAAAATAATGACGGATCGTACATGTCTAATTACGATGGAATGCGCTAAAAGAAACCTTACGAAGCATTTGGTAATGTCTTTGAATACCAAATAATAACGCTCAGGACGGAAGTTAGCATATTTATGCAAATCAGGAAACTTACCGTAGGAGTATGGATAAACTGTTGGTGAATTCCGAGGGCAATTGAACCAGACTTTCAATCAGGAGTTGGTAGGAGCACGGGAGATGCCATCGACACCTGCAATTTTTGATATCTTTGCTAGGGAATTTCAACCAAGGAAAAATGTACAGAGTGACGTGTGCTATGTATAAATCATATGTGAAATGTCTTTTAAATTAATGGTTTAATAAGTGTTCTAAAGTGTCATGTGTTTTAGAAGCAATAGCTTCTTTATAGAAATGCAAAGTGTCGTGTGGTTAACGAAAAATATGTGTCAGAAAATGTGTGTATTCAAGATGCAGATGTCGCACTAATCTGCATATGGCAGGCGACCAGGAAGGATATGAGTGGTTGGAACCACCATGACGAGCCTTAAGATATGTAAGTACCCCACAAATTATGTTTAAGTAGAGGTATAGGCCACTGCATGTAGTGTGATTTCAGAAGTATAAAGATGCCAGTAAGAATCAGTGTAGGAGATAGACTCTCCAAGTTTACTCATTATTGTGTTGATTTTAATAGATTTGAGATGTTATGTTGCATCAGTGAGTGGATTAATCGTTACCACTGTTAATTAAAAATGGCAAATCAGTTATGTAAACGTAATGAACGAACATGGTTGTTCGATTTGTAAGATGAGTTGTGTCGGATTTTGGTAAATTTATGTCAGTGAAAATAATAATAATAATAATAATAATAATAATAATAATGAATATAAAAGGTATGAATGAACGCATCAGGCAAAATGTTGTAAACAAGAAATATTTACGCTAAAGGGCAAGACTTATCGATCTAAGCAGTAAGATTATACAGTAAGATTACGTTACGGGATTAAGAAAAGAGCTTTATATCAGAATATAGTGTATTAATGGGAATATAATTATGCCAGGAAATGGAAGAGCTTTTAGTGAATTGGATTTGCAGCTTATGTGAAAAGCTTATAGAGAAATTGATAGATTTCTCTTGGTAATCATAGGATGCAGATCATAGCATTAGGAGGGACCAGGGTATCTATTCTTCGTATGAAATCTCGTATGCCGTGGGCGTAATGAGAGATGTACTTTATGCCAGAGCGTATATAGTGATATTGACCCTAGCTCTGATGATGGATATGGAATGTTCCGGGTTCGAATCCCGTGATAGGTGGGAGGAAAACAATGGACACCTCTGCACGCTATCTGATTCCCCGAGAACTATTTGTTGAGTGATTCGGCTCGTTGAAGCGAATCCCAGAACGGCAGCGTAGGCTGGCCGCAATAATTATTAAAGATGCCGGTTACCTAATGGACTAATGTGTTATGAATCTCGTGCTTTCATGTTGAAATGGGCCTATTTTGGAGCCAATTATTATTATCCTCAGGGTAGGAGTAAATGTGAAAGCTCATCCAGAACCTATTTGCATAATATCCAGTTTAAATCCATTGAGATATGTGTGTCACTGGGACCACAGTGTTTGTCTGTTAAAATCTTTTACTGCTTGGGGAGAAAGCCTTCAGACGAAACGAGGGTGGAGGTAATGTTAGGACCTCACTCCACTTCTATTGTGTACCGGCCGCTCGGGAAGAGGGTCTGGACGGTCAAGCGAACCGTGAAAGCAATTTTTAAAGGAACAGGTTTTAGACACTGTTAATGACATAAGAGGAAACATTGTTATATTGAGTAATAAAGTCATGTGGTTTAAGAACACATTGATAATTATAGATTATCCTGATGTTTCATGATTTTAGCTATCTAACGAATGGTTAGACGTTGCATTTGTACTGTCACTGACATCTGTTTCTGAAGTGGGTTACCAGATGCCACAGGCTACGCGCGCAAAGGTAGTTTAATAGTACCGTCCGACACAGCGTTAACTAATGTTTTTAATATGAAATCACACACGGCATGCAGTGGAACTATATAAATAGAGGAAGTGTAGGGGTAGCTTACATAATTATGGAGTTGTACGTAGACTGCTGTGCAACACCAGAATAGGCTAATGCATGTAACGCATTTGGTGGGAAGAGAAAGATCAAAACACACACACGATACACATTATTGTCAAATTAAGACAAGGTTCAAGGAATAATTAATTTTGTTGAATTAATGAAGTCACATTGGATGACAGAACAATTAAAGTACAGTTTGTTTCTGAAGTTGTATGTGCATCAGCGCACTAGAGTACTTTGTAAAGTTCACATAAGGGTAAAGGTTTGTGTTATGATATGATTTGATTATGATAATATTATGTTCATATTTGTGGATTGTGGAAATCATTTTTGTTTGCTTTTATTTTTGTGGTTGTGGGATTTGTTTTATTTGTGTAAGCCATGAAGTTTATTACAGAATTAAAGTTTTAGAATAGAGTTGTGCCTTATCATTGTAGAGTTGATACCTTTTAGCCTCAAATCCAAAATATGCAACTGCTACATGGGAGAACGGTACACGCCCGAGCCCTGATGCTAGCTGGAGGCAGAAGCATATTTTCCATCGAGATTACTCACAGGGGTACAATATAAACACATATGATTGAGCGTATTCTTAAGAGCCACCAGGGCTGCCAACTGTTAATAATTGCTCTCTCTATTTTTTTATCCAAATACTAATATATCAGAAAGTATGCAAGCCAACAGCTTTAAACTATGCACACGTATATTCTGACATTTTAGATTAATTTGGAGTAACTTATATACGTCAGTTCTACCAACATGATTATAAGCCTGCTGATAGTACCAATTTATAAATACATGTGACTTCTATACTATCAGTTGGATTTCAACCAAATTTCGTATGTGCTATGTGTACTATAACAGATATGACTATAAGTATTGTTAAAAGCAATCAGGGCTGCCAACTGTTAATAAATGCTGTCTATATTTTTTTACCCTAATATCAATATATCAGAAAGTATGCAAGACAACAGCTCTATACTTTGCACACGTATAGCACCTGACATTCTAGATTAATTTGGAGTAATTAATACAAGGCAGTGCTGCCAACATGATTCTATGCCTGCTGATATGTCCAATTTTAAAATACATGTAACTTCTATACTAACAAATGGATTTCATCCAAAATTGGCACAACAAGATATCATAATATTTCAGATTATTTCTGACCAGCACAAGCATGGTATTGTTAGCAACATGCTTTTACGCGTGCTGATAGATCCAGTGTCTAACTGCATGTAACGCCCATTGGACTTCAACCAAGTTTTGTATTCTGTACCTAAAGAGATGGAATAAAGAATATATTCAGTCACCAGGGCTGCCAACTGTAGTGCTCTATTAGGCTACATTATACCAGGTATATTTTGAAATAATTAGATTTTTTGATATTACCAACTTAATTTCGTCATTATTCTAGATAGGTTCATATGCTGTAGAATAATCATTGGCATGAAAAGTAGGCTGTATAGTTCTTAACGGAACTTCTTGTTTATTTATGAATTTTAAATCATACAAAACTTATAGGCTACAATGGTAGAAAACATAGGGAAAAAGAACACACCTTCATTATTTGGTAGAAGAGAAAGGAGTATGTGACAAGTGAAACAGTGACTGTGCTTCTAAAAGTTTTTCATAATCTGGTTGAAACTGGGATGAGCTGATTATTAGTAGTGCAGCTAATTGGTGGTCTGTCAATCTATTCGTGACACCATTTTTTTTTTTTTTGCGAACCTTCATTGTTGAAAACACCTGTTTACATGTATATGAAGTTGCGAAAATTGCAGTTATCTTTCGTGCATGAGATTTGAAGTATGGGAGGCTTGAATTTGGTAGGGCCTGGTAAAACTCAAGTTTCGAAACGTTGAGAAATAGTTGCTTCAATTCATTGTTACATTGTTACTCAATCAGTTTTAGCTGCAACTCTATTACACAAAACGCACAAACACAATGGGAATGGAACAGTCTCTCATTTCTAGGTCCACAGAACAGGAAATAAGACCTATGTGTAATTGTAGGTAGGATAATTCAAAGCCATGTCGCGGGCCGTATTAGACTAGCTCAAGGGCGCACTTGGCCCGCGGGCCGTACTTTGCACATGACTGATATACAGGTACCAAAACATGGCACATTGAATTTCATAGCCAAGTAAATATAAATGCTAGAATAATTGTAGGAGGCAACCTCGTGGTGTAGTGACTAGTATTCTTGGCTGCCGCTCCAGAGGTCGGATCAATTCTGGTGTGAAGTCTCGAACGGGGTACACTCAGCCTCGTGAGGCAAAACTGAGAAAAGGTGGCTTTGATTCCCACCTCAGACATCCTGGAAATGGTTTTCCAAGGTATCCCACTTCTACTCCTCGCAAATTCCGGTATGGCTCATAACTTGAGGCCACAGCACACACTAATACAGACACCATAATACATCATCACGATGTCACAAAGCCCCTAAAATATGCAACAACAACAGATTTGTTGTATTTTTGTAACTTGACCGTGAAAGTCAATCTTCCAAGTCTTAGTTCTCTTCTGGCAATCCAACCTTGTGGCACTGATATCTCGGTCCAGCGCAACGACCCTCCGATCTTCCTCTAGATATATTCAGGTTTTTCCTGTAGATATGCAGGCCTCGTGGTGTTGGGATAACGCGCCTGCCTCTCACCTGGAGGCCTCGGGTTCGATTCCCGGCAACGTCAAGGAGTTTAGATGCTGGCATGAGGGTTGAAACGGGGTGCAGTCAACCTCATGAGGGCAATTGACTAGCTGTCTGACAGTTGGGCAGCGCCCTGGCAAAGGAGACCAAGAACACGACGTGCTGACCAGGCAATCTGTAGACAGAATGGTCAAGGACCTTCATGGGCTATAGTACCTCCGGGCTTGGTTCGGTTTGGTTCGGTTTGGTCCCTACCAACATTCCTCATTGAGACATGTCCAAGTCCACTGATCCCACTTAGCAGTTTTCAGGGGCGTAATAAGTCCAGCCAGTTTGAGTAAGTAGCTTTTCAAAAGTAATTTGGTTACAGTTACCGTTACTTGCCAAACATAGTAACAACGTTACAGTTACAATTGTTGAAGAAAAGAATCGTTCCTTTATCGTTACCTTTTTATAAAATATATAGTTCCGTAATAATATTTTTCCCGCTCCTATCACTACAACGCTACAACAACCTGGCGCTCATTGTTTGGTTCCTCAAAAATAATACAAGTCATGAAGAGTGAATATTATGCACTTAAACATACATTTATTTATTTATTTATTTATTTATTTATTTCTTCTTCTTTGTTCGATTTTGGCCTACTTTGGACCACGGGAAGCAATTGACTTTCTGATTAGTCCTTTTTCTGCTCCCAGAAACTCTTCATCCTTTCACTGTGGATGCTCTTCCTTTCTTCCGACCAGATGTTCTTGGCTCTTCTCCTTTGCTTTTCCTGGAACCCCTTGAATGCATCAATCCTACCTCGAAACACCTCTCTATTCCAGATCTCATTTGGACTGACCCCAACTTATTTATTTATTTATTTTTCGAAGCGAATTGACCACTTGGGATCACGCAACAACTTTATTTCTTTTTTCTATTCCTTTGCCTGGAGTTTCCTCTGTCTCCCATATTCCTTCAAGCGTTCTCTGGCATGTTTCCTTTGATCTTCTGTCCACGTTCGTCCACTTCTCTTAGGTCTTCCTCCATCTTGAAATCCGGCCAGTTTTTTTTTCACTTTACTCTTAAATTCACTTCTTTCTAGCATTTGAGACTCATTGATGGTCAACCTTTCTAAATCTTTCCTAACTTCTTTAGTCCATGTTGGAGTGATCTTCTTCTTCCAGGGATTATTTATATATTTATTATTAATTTCATTTACGGTATGTATTTATTAGTTTATTTATATATTTATTTATTAGTTTATTTTTCTTTGTTGTTTTGGGGAAGGGGTTCAAAGAAATATTCGGTTGTCTCCAATAGAATTTTCACATGCATTAACCATGAACCATTCCTCACATCTGTGAGAAATAGTATTTTATAGATCGAGTTGACTTCAGAAATTTAAAAAAAAATATCAGTACATTAGATAGTCATTGAAAGACTAGAGTCTCGCACTGTTGAATCCTATGCTGTATTATCGTACTGTTCGACTAGGTTCAGAGAGAGGTAATACATTCTGATGCAAGGAGAATTAGCCTATGTTCTAAACTCAGTTAGTGACGAAGGGAACATACACTGCGAAAAATATTATTGATACATATTATTCTATAGAATACGAAGCCGCCACCCATGCAGGCACAGATGCTAATTTCACTATAAATCACCATGTTTGTATAATGTGTGGACAAATTAAACTTCTCAAAAAAATTAAACCACCACTTTTTTCAAAGGCCACCAAATTTTGAAAAGTTGACCGCACAAGCTCGAAATCTCAGTATGACGTTTGTCCTGACGCCTACTGTACCCGTAAATCCGGAAAGTAGCCTGTCGGAATATCCATAGCCCCAGCTTGATTGCCTATTTCTAACAGCACTGGCTAATTACTTCATTAGAAATCGCTCCAACATGGTCTTTAGGGATTTACATACAGTAGCTGCAAGAATATTGTGGATAGCAACAAAATATACGGGATCACTTACCTTTACTTACCTGTCTCGGGGGTATGTGAACTCAGCTTCGCCTGAAAAGGGATCCACAATACCTTGATCCTTATATTTAGAATGAATCGCTCATCAACGACCAAGAACAACGAACTGTGCAAATTTACTTATATGTAAACTAAATTTAACATAAACAATAAATAATAATAAACTATACCAATAAAAATGTCCATACACTCCTCCACTACACATGTTTACTGCAATTAATGGACTGTAAGTTAAAAGCACAAGAATTTTGAAGTATTTAAAAACGTTTAAGACAAATACCACGTGCAACACATTCTTTGAAACATTATATAATGGCTGGCACGCTTACTTGTATTACAACTGGCCATACGCGATCATTGACACACTGACACACATTTGCGTCGGCCGCGAATCTGTTTCATTGTCAAGGCTGTGGCTGGACACCACGCTTGTTATTTAATAATCTGGACTTGAATGGACTAATGGAAATACAATTCCCAACATTTGCTTGCTGCATACACACACAGTTCAGCCGTGCGTTTAGTAATCTCGTTTGAAAAGAGATTCTGACATTATAAAATTGCTTGTAACTCCTGTAATTCTTTACCAATTTAATTGAAATTTAAATACACCCTTCCTTTCACACTCCTTAATCGTTCTAGAACCGATTAGGTTGTTCAGTCAAACTTAACAACTGGCAATCATCCATTCAAAAAAATTCGCTCCCAAAATATACACTATTTCAAAAACATCCTACTAATTAATCCTAATAACAATTATTTAAGTAATTAAATCATTACGGAAAATATTTACAAGTAATCTGGTCGTTATAATAAACGATATCTAAGGCTTACAACACGTTATCATAGAGAATCTTAATTCTCTCTTACTATACAACTTGAAATTAATTATTTACAATGTTTCTCAACACACAAATCTGCTAACGCTCATTAGCGTTCATATACTGCAGACACATCGTCTTAGATAGGTTTCTTTACATTATCGATCAAACACAATCAACTGGCAAAGGTCAATTGTACGTTTCTACCCAACTCCTAGTTTACTAAGGTTTAATAATGGTATCAATGACATGAGTAGACAATCGTTCTCTAACTGTTTTCCGCTCAAACCCTCCTGTCAACACTCCTAAAACGTTACTTCAAATGAAATGGAATTCTTATATACAACGACTCTTATCATGATCAATGCCTTGTTCTTATCAAAGAACTATATTTCGTAGACTTCCCTTTAAAATGCGGAAAAACCTTCGCACGAGCTAAACACAGCTCTATATCACTTCATATAACAATATATATGGTATAAACAATTATCATCCACTATGTTAATCAATAACTAAAAACGGATTAATTGTTATTAACATTTCTTCTGTAGGAACCTCCTTCAATTAACGGCATGACCCTCAGTGTCGTCACACTCGACTACTGATCTAAAATTATACATCCTTTAGTTCTTCAAATAAAACTTCCAACAATAACGAACGACTTTATACTGTCGTGAATGACCTGCTCGAGTTTACTACACAATAAGATAATAAATTGTTAACTCGTCTGTCACAAATACATGTAATAAAAATTAATTCTGTTTCATCTCACTTGTCAAGCTTTAAATTGCACGTCGTTGCAATATCAGGTCTACATTATGACGTGATATTACACAAATAGTGCATAAATAACCACACGTTATTTATAATGTCAAATAGAATTCAATCCTGACCGGGATAAACTAGCTTTGAATTCCTAGCCAAAGATTATTAAATATTTAAATAATCTTCTATCAAAAATATTTCCTCTAACAATTAATTGACTAAAGCTTTCAGCTTTACAAATAATTTAAGGGTTGTCAATTTCGTAATGTCTTTCCATTCTACACGAAGAATGTCTATGAATTTAAGACTTCAGTCTTATTAAACGACTAGTATTTGCTAGATCGCTGTAAAGTTTATATACAATAATGATATGACATTATCATTCGATGTTTCTTCTGCTCCTGAAGTTGATACATTAAAGTGCCCAAATTAAATTACTGAAAGAATTTAATTTGTAACTATGACACAATGTCTGATTCCTTGAAAATTTAAAATTCGACAGTCAAAACGACTAGTCTTCTAGAAGGAAATCTGATTCCTCAAACAAAATTTTTAATGTCGGTTCAACAACTGATCCGTATAAGAAAAATAGACGAAAATAGACGAATAATCTTAAAGCATAAAAATCTTAACACACAACTGAAGTGTAAATTACATGAGAACACTGAAATACATGAAATATGGAGTAAGGAACGTTGGCTCAGAATGTCACTAATCAAGCTCTATACTACAAGTAAATGACACTGCTACCTTATTTGGACGATAACTTGAAGATCAGGGTAAGTATTTACACAATACTTGAGGTGTTTCCTCAGTCCAATATACAGAGATGGACCTCCATTCGAACCTCGGAACAGCGACCTCGGATTTGGGAAGACGTTCCCTCTCTGGTATTCACCAACCTCCGTCTGGTATCGAACAACATCCTTCTGGCACATTCTTCTGTTTTTGTTGGGATACCCTAGCATCTTGACCATCATCTCCAGTAGAATCTTCATTCTCCGTCGCAAATATTTATCAGCATCATCGTTGAGTAATAACTTATAGAAATATTCATGTAGGTGGTGAATGAATTATTTCTATTGCTAATCGTTGTTACATTAGTGTCCGTAGACTGACGAAAATGTACAAGGTGTAACATACACTACGTCTGTATTCTGCAATACGTTGTCTATCGAAGCTCCATTGTTGTATCTTAACTCTGCATCAAATATGTCTCTGGCGCATGACTACTTAGTCCATCATCTCAACCATGTTAATAATGTTGAATGAAACTAATCGATGAATATCAATAGTCATTATAATAATGTTTGTTTGCTGCGCCAATGTTAAAGTTCTCCACTGCTGTTCACTTGAACTATGTTCGTTAACTTCACGTTGCAACAAAAGTGTTATTCGGCTTCTATTTCCAACACATTTGAAAAATTGTCTTTACGGGCTTATTTCGTCGAAGTGGTTTGAATTAAAGCTCTCGACTTTTAATAGAATATAGTATTCGACCTGTACCATCTATTTATTCACTTGGCTGAAGTTTATTCTCAAATACAAATGAGATATCCTAATTTGAATACTCCTCTCAACTTTGCCTATAATGCTAGCGCGGGAATCTCCACTGTTCCACCCTGCTAACGTAACATCTCCACGAGTCGTCTTTCGCCGCACTCGGACTAAGGCTTTGGGATCTCCGTTAACCCAACAAGCACTTCCTCTCTCTTCAAAGTCTGCTGGAATAAGAACCTCGATCCTTGGATCTTCCACTCCAAGTCGAAATTTTGGCGGCCATATCAATCTCTTACCATAATTTTAGCGCGTAGATTAACGATGCTTATTACTGCGTAGATTAACCGTTCTGTGGCCTTTAAATTATCAGACCTATTTTCATTTAAATTTCTCTTCATTACCTATTTAGAAAATCACCTTCTAAGGGCCCAAATGCATAATTTCATCAAATTATGTAGTTGAAGTTAATCCCGTCTTCAATATGACCTCTTCTCATTGGCTCTGGGCTGGTATCCAATATCATAATTTATAACAATATTTATTATATTTTGTGGCTAATTCACTGTTGCTATGCCGATTTCAACCTTCCGGAAACTTCTATTGCGCAACATATCACGTAATCGGGCTCTCCCACTGCCTCGAGCTTGTAACATGACTCACTTGTGTCACACCTCCAGGATTTATATTTGCTGGTTACATTTTATCCTGGGGACGTATAATACTCTCATTTTGTCCCAAAATAATTCAATTTCCTGGGGCACTACCAAGCATATGCTTCAGCACAACTCCCCAATTTGAGTAGTTTCGGGGTAGCGCCCACAAAACCAGCCTAATTTCGAAAACCGCAAATTGAAGTTTGCGAAAAACGCTGTAGGATTTGTCACAGGTTGCCAAAGCAGTCGAAAATGAATGAGTCCTACTCTTAAAGGTTCCACAAACACGCTGAAATCGTTACATTTGACGTTTGGGCATTTCAACCCCTTCATCATCCCCTAAACATGGACTACCATTGAGCGCGTCTGAGAGGGTACTGGGTGTGATTAACCACCTGAAAACCTGCACACCGTCCTCAGTTGCTGATTTCAGTAAGTTCTTAAGGCCTCCGGCATTGTTAACCCCCCCCCCCTAACACCCTCAACTGGCATGGGACCAAACCACCCCGTCTCGATTCATCCCTAAGGAAGGTTTTATTCGAGATGTTTATCAGTGCTGTGAATGGGGGTCTTTCCCTAACGTTTCAAAAAAAGAGCTGTGCCTGTGTCACCACCCCTTATGTATCAGGCCTTTTTAAGGGCTGAAACGAGGTCTTAATCGCTGAAAGGGCTGTAAAGGTCCATAGAAGTAGTAGTGACATGAAATCAACCCCTTCCGATCGTTGATTGACATGCCATCCTCCAAACTCAAAATTTTTGCACCCTCGAACCTCCCTGTCTGGATGCATAACGCGTCATGGCAGAGTTTTCAAAGTTGGATGAAATTGAAGCTTATGGCCTGCAATCGAGCCCAAAAGAGCAGGTTGGATGGAAATTCATCGGTAGGGTGGGAAACGAGACTAAAATTTTTCCAAAAAGTTAACATTCTCTAGTAAGTATGCCCATGCATAGGCAATCCACATCACGTCCGTGCGTGCGGGTTGCCGATGATCGGCAATGGGTTAAAAAGGATGGAAATGGGAGAAAGATGACGTGATGTGGGTTGCCTATGCATGGGCGTACTTACTAGAGGCTGTTAACTTTTCTGAAAACTGTTTGGTCTCGTTTCCCACCCTACTGATGAATTTCCAGCCAACCTGCTGTTTTGGGCTCGATTGAAGGCCATAAGCTTCATTTTCATCCAACTCTGAAAACTCTGCCATAACGCGTTACGCTTCCAGACAGGGAGGGTTGAGGGTGCTAACATTTCAAGTTTGGGCGATGGAATGTCAATCAACAATCGGAAGGGGTTTATTTCGTGTCACCACTACTTCTGAGAACCAGTACAGCCCTTTCAGCGATTAAGACCTCGTTTCAGTCCTTAAAAAGGGCCTGATTCGAAAAATCATACAAATGGGGGTAGCAGGGGAAGGGGTGGTGAAACAGGCAGAGCTCCTTTTTTTAAACGTTAGGGAAAGTCCCCCATTCACATCACTGATAAACATCTCGAATAAAACCTTCCTTAGGGGTGGTTTGGTCCCATGCCAGTTGAGGGTGTTAGTGGGGGTGGACATTGCCGGAGGCCATAAGAACTTACTGCAATCAGCAACTGAGGACGGTTTGCAGGTTTTCAGGTGGTTATACACACCTGGTGCCTTCTCAGACGCCCCCAATGGTAGTTCATGTTTAGGGGATGATGAAGGGGGTTGAAAATGCCCAAACGTCAAATGTAACGATTTAACGTGTTTGTGGAACCGTTAAGAGCAAGACTCATTCATTTTCGACTGCTTTGGCAACCTGCGACAAGTCATACAGCGTTTTCCGCAAACTTCAATTTGCGGTTGTCGAAAAAGGGCTGGTTTTGGGGGCGCTACCCCGAAACTACTCGAGATGGGGAGTTGTGCTGAAGCATATGCTTGGTAGGCGTCAGGACAAACGTCATACTGAGATTTTGAGCCTGTGCGGTCAACATTTGAAACTTTGGTGGCCTTTGAAAAAATTGGTGCTTAAATATATTTTTTTTGTAGCATATAAGGTCTCTGCCACTCTAATGCATGATATACTAGTGGGAATTCCCTCAGTTAGATGATTTTGTTCAATTAGTGGAATATCACATGTTATGTGAATTGAAGCCATGGTAGTGTGCTTACGAAAACGCCGAAAATGACGACTATATTAGGCACCGATTGAAATTTAAAGACATATTCAGCACGTAATGAATAATTGTTAGTTGGCAGCTTTGTGGGAAAACAACAACAATCAACATTCTCATTTGGGCAGAATTTAACAGGCAACAAAGACATCATGTCAGCTTCACGTTGTAATTCAAAATCTCTACTTATAACCTGTTTATCAAATTGAGAGAAAATGTTTTATTTTTCAGCAAATTCAGAATTTTGTGGGGTTGAAGCCATTTTTTCAGTGTTGCCTTAGTAAACAATAGTTGAGTGTTTTTCAGTCGGTCAACCCGAGTGTACCCAAAAGAGCTGAGTTACGCGCTAATCATGAAATAAATTACATGCGATTAATACATACACTAGGGCAACTTGTGGCAGTCTCGCTTAGGCTGGGATGACAAGTGAAACGGTATTTACTTTGCTCCACGTTGAGCGTACAAATGTGGCAGTTTCGCTAGCCCACACTGTTGGGAGATAAATGTAACTGTTTACCTTTGCCTAAGCTATGTTGTTTTAATGGGCGCCAAGACCTCAACCCAATGTTGAAATCTAAATTTGTATTTAACAACGTCTAGCTCTGGCAGAACACCTTCAAGACTCTATTCACTCAGATCGTGGTATGATTTGATCATTAACCCAACAAACAATTGTATCAGGAGAAGGAATTGGTCTATATCTAATGCTACCTACTGAAAGCAAAGATTGCATTGTAAAAGAAATGAATTTATTATATAAAACAAGTATAGCAAAATTAATAATAATAAGTTTAAATTTAAATTGGAGCGTTGTGATTTGAATATTACCGATAGAAAATTACGTGAAAACGGAGTCTGATAAATTGATTTTACTCTTATTTCCAAGCTATGAAGTTACTGAAATATGAAATATAAAACCAAGAGAAATGAGAGATTGCGTATTTCTGCGTCATTAGCGCTTACCACTGGAAATGCCCGAAGCATTTCCCTCGTACTTGATGATGCTGTGAGCTTCCCACAGTCTCCTGGACGTCGCCATCTTCTTCGTTATTTGATGATATTCTGGTAGATTAGATAATTCTATGGTCCGTACCTCGGACCCAAACACTCGTATAACCACACTGGTTAAGTTTCACCAAGATAGTCGCTAACTCCACTGAACATCGGAGCGACTCCCGCGTGAACCACACTCGGCAAGAACTACACAGATTGTTCCCGTTCCACGGAACATCGGAGCGACCCCCGCGTATAACCATACTCCGCAAGTTCTACACAGATAGTCCTCGTTTCACGGTGCGACGAACGATATATCCACACGTTGGCTCCCCCATCATGGTACCGTCTTCCAGCTTACGTTGTCTCCACTGATTGGCTGAGCACGCCGCTAGATCCCCACTCTGCCTCATTACACTCGGCGCGCGAGAGGGAGAAGTCGTTTTCCGTTCCAACAATTCGCCTTTTCTAGACCTTGCGACCCCGCCTTGCGTAATACTTCTCGACAGGAATCAGCTTGTATTTGAATTCCCAGTGAGTCATCTCTCTCAAATACCCTAACTGACAAAACTCCGTAAAATTCCGTAATCAGATAATTTTCTATGATATCGTCGTTCGTAATAATTTGCTTGATAGCGTTTTCTAAGACATAGAAAACCTATCTGTATGCTTATAATTTTTATAAAATGCTCCGAAAATATCTTAATAATAATTATAATAAATTAATAATAATAACAAATTAACATGAAAAATTCTCTTGGCTGAACAATTTGCCGCGTAAATAAATATAGAATGGCTTCCTACTGACTTATGCCAGTTGCATAAAAACCCCTCGATAAACACGTTACATATTCGCCTCGGATCATCGCATGATTTACCGTGACGACGGTCCATTATCCGATTATCCCAGACACGTTAATAAACCCCATCCATAATACATATTACATAAATGAAATCACCCTAAATTACAGATATATACACTCATAATTTTTCTTCACGCACTTTGCGTCAAAGTTTGTTGTCACTATGGATTGCACTTTGCAACCAGTCCAATGTTTTACATATAGAGTAGTGTTCCACGGATATTTCCGCCTCTCAAATTTCTCTATGTCGGAAAAATAGACATAATTAATGTGTGAGCACTATGTATTTATGATGTCAAATCACACGCATTGAAGGTGTTCTGATATATTTATATCACCATAGAACTTCCTAATTTCACTGGAGGTCCCCTCCTTATGGTGAAATTTAATCTCACTTATCACTGAGCACACGATCACACTACTGTGGCAGCGCCTCGTGACCATAATACTTAATCTCTCTTTAAAGTAGATTAAATTAAGCTTGACTTCTGAAAAAAAAAAACAGTAAGTGCGCATTACATATAACACCAAATATTTCTGTGCCGTAATCGCCCTGTCTTGTTAAGTTCCCGTTAACCATATTCTACTTAATACTAGTTCTCAACACAGACCATTTCTCCTCACACAAATAATACCTTTGTACAAATTACCTTAAATTACACACTTACAAATCTTACATGGCGAGGCCGTAAACAGAAATCACGTGTGCTGATATGTATGAGTTTCATGAAGGACTGTCTCGCATTCTGATGGCCCATCTTTTGCCTCGTGGACGCCTTAAGCAAAAATATCCTGTCCAAGCGCTCACCCATCTCTTGGAGGCAAATGGGAATTCACCAGCGCTACCAAATTCTGGCCTTGGTGTATCGAGACATTTTAGTGCTCAACAGCATCCGACAATCCCGTCATATTTCCCTGTACCTTAAAAACTCTCATTTACTTACATACTACCCCCCTGTGTGACTTCTGATACGCCTGCCTTAAGACCAGATCTTCCACGCACCAGACATCACACTTACTCATTTGATAGGCTGGCTCGCCAGCTAAACACACTCACTTTATGACACATATTTTCGTAGACTATGTATATTATACGTTCCGTATAATCTGTTTCCCTCACTATTCTCCAGCACATATGCTGTTTTCCCAATACGTTTGGAAGATATAAATGTTTCTGCGTCACCTGCTTCCAACCTTTCAAGTGGCTCCCTTTAAATGAACGTCATCACGTTGCTCCACTAGCATATTTCTCAGTGTCTGTAACGATGCCCTGTTGCTACTGTCCACACATGCTAACCCTACTTTCCTCTGGTGTTACACCTCTACTCGACACTCTATGACCTAAAAATGTCACTTCTGACTGACAGAATGATGACTTCGACAGCTTCAAAGTGAACCCTGCCTGATCTAACTTCTGAAAAACTATATTTAAATGACGTAGATGCTCCTCAAAACTGCGTGAACTAATTACCATATCATCAATATAAATGGTTACAAACTCTCCTGTGTCATCCCCTAATGCGATGTTTAAAGCCCTAATTAAAGCTGCTGAACTACTCTTTAACCCATAAGGTGTTCTACAAAATTGATAAAGGTTATATTTATGACTAAAAGCTGTAAATGGTCTATCTTCGTACATAAGTGGCACTTGCCAAAAACTGGAACTCAAATCTACACAAGTGAAATACTTCTTCCCCTCAAATGTTTGCATTAATTCCTCTATTGACATAGATTTCAGCTGATCTTAACTAATTCTACTGTTAACCAAACGAGCGTCTAAACAAATACGAACAGTGCCGTCGGTCTTGGGTAGCGTGATCAAAGAATTAACATATGGACTGTTCGAGTGCTCAATAATCCCATCTTCAAGCATCTGGTTAATTTGTGCCTCAACTGCACTCTGATAAGTGAAAGGTACAGGATATCTATGTCCTGTGAATACTGACCTATCAATAACGTTCAATGAATGTGTATAGCAATTGGTCATACCAATGCGATCCTCAAAAACTCTCCTATTACACCATAACACATCATAGAGCTGAACACACTGTTCATCCTCTATATTTCCCGGAAATGCAGCCTCACGTAACGAGTCCTCTAGACTTCCGTTCGTAATCACACTGCCCACTAAACATGGAGAACCCCGCTCTACGGCTGGCGATATCTCATTTAAAGTACAAATCACACCTACAATACTACTCCTCTGAATATGGTCATTGAACGCTACTTCTACTTCAGAATTTCCCCATTTAAATTTCAAACTCCCTACATCATAACATAAGTTACCAGACACTCTACTTAGCCACTCTGAACCCAAGATAACACTGAATACTAAATTTGGAATTACAAGACAAATCTGCTTTTCTACATGATTATTAATTTTAATGTCTACTAAAACTTGCTTAGAAATTACTTTAGACCTCTTCCCAACAGCTGTGATAACAAAAGTGCTTTTAATTGGCATCTCCTCAAAATTTACTCCAGTTCCTTTCATTTTATCATAAAATGCACTACTTATGCAACTCTTCATACAACCACTATCAATTAAAACATCTGTGCACGCCTCGGACACGTTAAATTTAATTATGGGGCTCTTACTAACCACTTCCTGAATAATACCTTCATCATTTAGTTCATGTAATAATTCATTTCTTACATTTAGGTCATAGGGTTCCTGTATAATTGTATGGACAGGGCATGCTACAGACTGAGATTCTGACCTTACTTCGCAGCCTGGTTCGCGTTTAAAGAACCGCTACAGCTGGCCGTAGTACTACTAACTACTAAACTGGTCTGGTTGTTCTGGGCTGTGTTGTCATTGTTTGGCTGTATATTACTACCACTAGGCTGTCCTCTTCCTTGACCCCTATTCTGGTTGTAATTATTGTCATTATAATTTCTCCCTTGATTTCCCCTGAAATCATTGTTTCTCCCTTGATTTCCTCTGTAATCATTGTTCCTCCCTTGATTTCCCCTGAAATCATTGTTCCTCCCTTGATACTGATTACCATAGCCATTTCCTCTGTTCTGATTTAGCTGATTATTATTATTTCTATTTTGAGCGTTGGCTCCTTCGCCACCGTTCCCTTCAACTTCTTGATGCCTGGCCTCGTTAGGTCTATTATTATTATTACCCTGGTTCCGATTGAAATTGTCCTCATAACCCCCTCTCCCTTGTGCATCAAATGTGCTTAACAAATTTTCTACTTGTGATATAGTCTTTACATTCTGGATACAAGCAGCCTCCTTGATCCTATAGGGAAAGTGCCTAAGTAGCAACCTCACCACATCACTTACCTCCTTCAAGCCATCCAGATATTTACACACTAATACCTGCCCTAAAAAGTATTCGGTCATGGTGGAGCTTCCTTTAGGGTTATATTTACCACACACTACTCCCTCACGATGCTGCGACTGAATAACCTCATTCCAGAACTTTTCACAGAATTTCATTTTAAAATCATTAATATCAGTAAACTTGTCTCTGTAGACAGCAAACCAATTCCTCGTTTCCCCCACAAACACTTGTTCTAAAATTTCAACTACCTGGCACAACTCAATACTACCATTTTCCAACCTCTTCCCGAATTTATTTTCTATAGTGTTCATGAACTCCATTGGGCACCCCTGTCGATTGCTGAACTTACCCAGTTCTACCTCCCTGTGTGTGCTATTCACAAAAACTGGCCTATTCTGACTATTTTCTTGCCTGATCCTAGCTTTTAATTTTAATTCTAATTCTGCGATTTTCTCCTCAGCCTTCCTCTCAATACTGTTTACTGTTAATTTAATGTTTCCTTCTGATTCTTCTACTTTATCATATAGCTTTGCTTGTTTCTCCTCAATCTTGCTAATGCTCTCTCTATTACTCTCTCTTAAATCATTTACTTCTGCAACTATTTGTGAGTGAACTTTCTCAATTCTACCCCCCAGCTGTTCCTTAACCTCTTTAGTAGCTACCTGAATTTTGTCAATTTCTCCCCCCAATTGCTTTTTGACCTGCTGTGTTTCCAGTTGCACTAGTTCTTTTAAATTTTCAGCCTGTGTACTGATTCTAATTTCCAACTCCTCCTGTACTTTTCCTAATTTTCTGTCTACATCTGCAATAATCTCTTTAGCCTTTTCTTCCATCACCCCCCTGATCTCACCTCTAATCAGTTCAAATTTGTCACTCATTTCCCTACTGTTTTGTTCTAATTTAGCATTTAAAGTTTCAGTACTCTCTCTATTTTCCTTACTGTTTTGTTCTAATCTGGCGTTTAAAGTTTCATTACTCTCTCTATTTTCCCTACTGTTTTGTTCTAATTTAGCATTTAAGGCATCTGTACTTTCTTTATTTTCCCTACTGTTTTGTTCTAATTTTGCATTATTCTGTTCTAATTTTGCATTTAAGGCATCACTACTAACTTTGTTCTGATACATGAACTCGAGAAGTAAAGTTTTTAATTCTGGTTGGCCTCCTACACTCCCTGTTTCAGTATCGGGATTTACCTCCGCTACCCCAGTACTACCATCACTCGACATACTGCTCGTATCATCACTCTCCAGTTGATGACCACTACGTAACCTTATCTGTCTTTCTTTCTCATCCCCCATAATGATATACACTGATAAAGACAAATAACCCCCAAAATACAGGCACAGAAATATATACCCTTCTCCTTCCACAAATGTTATTAGGTTTTCAGCCCCAAGTTGTCGGCGACAAGTGTAACATTAATTAGTTAGTGCCCCATGTTGGTAGCGACAAGTGTAACATTTTGACTGCCCACACGTTGAGCGTACAAATGTAACAGTTTTGCTGCCCCAAACTGTTGGGTGATAATTGTAACTGTTTACCTTTGCCTAAGCTATGTTGTTTTAATGGGCGCCAAGACCTCAACCCAATGTTGAAATCTAAATTTGTATTTAACAACGTCTAGCTCTGGCAGAACACCTTCAAGACTCTATTCACTCAGATCGTGGTATGATTTGATCATTAACCCAACAAACAATTGTATCAGGAGAAGGAATTGGTCTATATCTAATGCTACCTACTGAAAGCAAAGATTGCATTGTAAAAGAAATGAATTTATTATATAAAACAAGTATAGCAAAATTAATAATAATAAGTATAAAATTTAAATTGGAGCGTTGTGATTTGAATATTACCGATAGAAAATTACGTGAAAACGGAGTCTGATAAATTGATTTTACTCTTATTTCCAAGCTATGAAGTTACTGAAATATGAAATATAAAACCAAGAGAAATGAGAGATTGCGTATTTCTGCGTCATTAGCGCTTACCACTGGAAATGCCCGAAGCATTTCCCTCGTACTTGATGATGCTGTGAGCTTCCCACAGTCTCCTGGACGTCGCCATCTTCTTCGTTATTTGATGATATTCTGGTAGATTAGATAATTCTATGGTCCGTACCTCGGACCCAAACACTCGTATAACCACACTGGTTAAGTTTCACCAAGATAGTCGCTAACTCCACTGAACATCGGAGCGACTCCCGCGTGAACCACACTCGGCAAGAACTACACAGATTGTTCCCGTTCCACGGAACATCGGAGCGACCCCCGCGTATAACCATACTCCGCAAGTTCTACACAGATAGTCCTCGTTTCACGGCGCGTCGAACCATATATCCACACGTTGGCTCCCCCACCATGGTACCGTCTTCCAGCTTACGTTGTCTCCACTGATTGGCTGAGCACGCCGCTAGATCCCCACTCTGCCTCATTACACTCGGCGCGCGAGAGGGAGAAGTCGTTTTCCGTTCCAACAATTCGCCTTTTCTAGACCTTGCGACCCCGCCTTGCGTAATACTTCTCGACAGGAATCAGCTTGTATTTGAATTCCCAGTGAGTCATCTCTCTCAAATACCCTAACTGACAAAACTCCGTAAAATTCCGTAATCAGATAATTTTCTATGATATCGTCGTTCGTAATAATTTGCTTGATAACGTTTTCTAAGACATAGAAAACCTATCTGTATGCTTATAACTTTTATAAAATGCTCCGAAAATATCTTAATAATAATTATAATAAATTAATAATAATAACAAATTAACATGAAAAATTCTCTTGGCTGAACAATTTGCCGCGTAAATAAATATAGAATGGCTTCCTACTGACTTATGCCAGTTGCATAAAAAACCCTCGAAAAACACGTTACAAACTGTCAGTGAATGCTAAATGCAGTATATATGATGTTAGGTGAAATGCTAAATGATAGATAGATATATAGATATCCGGAGTTTGTAATTTGGAGTGATTATATAGTTGTAAAAATCAACTGTGGCTAAAATGTAATATTACAGGCTACTACTCGTCTGGTAGTCTTCCTTGCTGGAGCTGCGTGCAGTTTTCATGTTCACTGTAACTCCAGGTGTGGTCGACTGAGAGGGGCTGTTATCTCAACTACATGGGTTTTTCCCCTTTTCTTCCCCCTGTACGTATGTGCTGTGCGGGGTCAGTGCGGTGTGTTTATGTGGGGTGTTGCCAACCTAGATAAGATGTATGTTATTGAATGAGGTGGGTCTACAACTATCAAAGACCGTAGAACATTCCCCGCCACGCGTGGACCATAAGCCATTCAAACTAAGCGCTGCCCGGTCTTATGGGGACGTCCTGGCACCTTTAATACCCCGCGAATACGGGCCTTGGTTTATTGCAGAAGAAATGTACATCGTACACCTGATCCAGATAACATTTACCTATTAAAACCCCCTAATTCCCCCCCTTTTTATCTAGCTTCGCTATATCGCTAAGTTGTGTCTTGTCTCCGACAGCGTGTGTGTTTTTAGTAGCGTGAAGAGGGGTGAGCTCTCCATGAACGTGTGTTCATTTAGGTTGTTGGGATTGTTTCGTTAGACTAGGTGTATCTCGATTGCTTTCTTTGTGTCAAGAGCTCTGCCTTTCGATTCGTGATGAATTATTTTTAGGTCCGTCTCAATGTTAGTAAAGCTGTGCCCCGCATACGGCTGAATGTGTTCCGTATCTTATCGCATTCCTATGTTCATTATAACGTGTGTCTACTAGTCTTCCACTCTGTCCGATGTAATTAGCTTGACAACCGCTGTCTTGGCACGTTATAGAATATACCCCTGACTTTGAATACGGCTCAAGTGTATGTATTAATCGCATGTAATTTATTTCAGGATTAGGGCATAACCCAGCTCTTTTTGGTACACTCGTGTTGACCGACTGAAAAGCACTAAACTCTTGAAATTCAGAATTTATAGAAAGCTTAACAATCATTTATTCAGTGTTGTATTCTTAGAATCTGTGTAAATTTGCTCTTCAGTCAATTATCAATTATAGGGATGCCCAGGTTATTGGGTGGTTAAAGTTAAAATACTCCCAAAAATACCTGAAATAAAATCAATAATTAAAAATTGTTCACTATACATACTGCGTAAACTAATTAGGGGGAGGGGGGATAAAAGAAGTGTCAAATCATCGTCAACCACGCAGTGATCGTTATCATAGTCGGAACCATAACCGCCAAACTTCTATCATGTAGCCTATCTTTCCCGGTCATAGCCTAAGTGACCAACTGTCAGGCCTCAGAGACTGCTGTCCTGAGCTTGGAATCGATAAAATAAATATCATACTAATGTTTTATTATATCTTCCTCCGCATCGAGGCTGACCAAAAGACCAACAATATACAAACAATAAATATTTGATAATACTTCAAATTTAGCATTAAACTCAGAAAAACGTTTGTGAAACTAAAACACTATTTAAATTTGTAAAAACATTCTTCAAAATCAATGTCTATAGACAGAAAAATAGATTTAAGGAACAATATATACGAAATTTACAACAAAAGTATGTTTATGAAACAAACAAAGTAGTAACAATTCAGTTATTGGAGTAGAATATAATAACATTAACCACCTTGGATTCCTCTCTATACCTGCTGAATGACTGAGGGACACTTATTACATAGAACTACTCTACTTCCCTATTTTCTACATAAGACATTATTCGTTTCCATTTTAGCACCGAATTCCATTATGTAGAATAATAATTGCTATAGTAGGATAAGGAACACGTAGGTGCACCAACCTAAAGCATGCACTGCAATGTGAAGCGAAAGTCATTATTATTAAAAACGTCCTGAATGGATATATACCTGTGTATATCTAGAACTGGTTCTTGTTCAACTAGTGCGGACTGCCATCGTATTCCGGAGAATGCTACTCTAGTTCACAATATTTATTTTCTAATTCCATCTTGTTCTTGTGTTTTGTCAATACGATCTTTTGCAATTACGCATGTCCCGACTAGCGACTCGAGCGCAAGTCTTCATTTCCCAAATAGTTCTACAAAATTACTAATTAATCCGCTAGATAGCAGCAACAAATTCCTACTTCAGTAAACGTAATCATCAATGGAATATAGGATACGTCACTAAAACTAATGACGTTAGGGTCAAATTATTTAACCTGATGAATTCACGATTGGCCATACCAATCCAGTAAATATCAATATTTGGTTAGGTTCTTTAACCATAAATAATAATTATCTTCAAAATAAAACACAGAGATCTGACAATGTTCCATTGCTTGCTTTTAACACATATCGTATAAGTTTAATTTTGGTGTGTTTTACTCTTAAATTAGTTTTGTTATTACTGTGTTGTGTAAGCCTCCGTGGCTTAGGCGGTAGCACGCCGGCCTCTCACCGCTGGGTCCGTGGTTCAAATCCCGGTCACTCCATGTGAGATCTGTGCTGGACAAAATGGAGGCAGACAGGTTTTTCTCCGGGTACTCCGGTTTTCCCTGTCAAAATTTCATTCCAGCAACACTCTCCACTATCATTTCATTTCATCAGTCATTCATTTAATCATTGCCCCAGAAGAGTGCGTCAGGCCTCGGCAGCCGGCACAGTTCTTATCCTAGCCGCTAGATAGGGGCTTCATTCATTCCATTCCTGACCCGGTCGGAGACTGGAAGCAGGCTGTGGATTTTCATTACTGTGTTGTATTACGAATGTGCTACTAGTATCGGTATTAGTAAGTGTCCTCCGATACGAGATGGCCTGGAGTCGTAACAATCAATAATTAATATTACCTTACCTTTTCCTGATTATAGTAATACCCAGGCATATTATGTAGTTTCTAAAGCTTACAAATCCCTGCACTTTGTAATGAGGGTATTATATAAAAGGAAGTAGTACCTCTGCTGAAGAATTAGGGTATTTGTCACTTGTAAGACCTATTCTGGAATACGCCTCGGCGGTTTGGGATCCATAGCAAGTAGGGCTCATGAATGAGTTGGAAATGGTACAAAGAAAGGCCGCTAGATTTGTACTCAGTGACTTTAATCCCAGGAGCAGTGTGAGCCGTATGTTAAAGAAACTTGGGTGGGAATCACTTGAGGCTAGGAGGATAAAATCTAGACTCTGCGCTATGTACAACACGTATACAAAAATTCACCAGCATGGGGTGAGCTTAGCAAACGTATGGGAAAGCCCACTTACATGGGTAGGAGCGATCATCCTTTCAAGGTTAAGGCCCGACTACAGCGAACAAATTATGGTAAATATTCTTTCGTAAACCGTGCCATTGATAACTGGAGTCTTAGAGTCTTCTCCCAAACATATAAGCGTGTTTAAGAAAAGACTGACTATTTTTGTAAATACTTTAGTTTAATTGTTATTGAATTGTTATGTATAATTATTTATTTGTTATGTATATCTAATTTTCCACCTGGGGACACACATCCCCAATAGCAGATAAATGAATGAGTGAATGAATGAATGAATATATTAACGAAAAACTACCTTTAACTTAAAATTCAACATTTAGATACACCCGATTCAAAGTTGATTCAGAAATATGGTCTCAATAATAAAGGATTGCATGTTCTAAGTGAAGCAACCTCTACAATATATAGAACAATGCAATACTGAGCTGCCTTGACTCCAATAATGTAGAAGCAAGGTAGGGGCCGATAACCTCGATGTTAGGCCCCTTAAAACAACAATTATCATCATCATCATGTAGAAGCAAGGAAGATTAATCTAAAGAAAAAGAATTTTGATAACTCCTTATTTTCTTCGATTTCATTAAAATCATTTCATTTGATACTATACATTGTTACCTTAAACCTGATCTTGTAAGAAACTGAGCAGGGTAATTTTAAATGCAATACCTTCACAATAATTTACCTCTAACCTTTCTGTAATGTATTTACATGCGTTGCAATGTCAATCAAAGAAAGTGTTGGCGTTGTAACTTTGCTTGTTGAAGTGCTTTTGGATACACAATATTTTTTCTTTTCCGTTTACTGCCTCTAAATTATTGTAAAATGGACTTACTAAACTCAGAACATTCGTGGGAGTGTGTCCAACAACCCACCAAAGTTTCATCGCAATCGGATGAATGATATATGAACGAATACGGGACTTAGTTTAAACGATTCGCGCACCGTCACCCATTTGTTGAACCTACTCGTGCGAAACCTGTTGTAACATGGATTTACCAAGTCAGAAATATTTGCAGGAGTCTAAACAACGATTCATCAAAGTTGAATCGCAATCGTATGAATGGTTCATGAACGCATACGAGACTTTGTTGAAAAAAATCGCGCTCTGTCACTCATTTGTTAAATCTACTAGTGTGCTACCTATTGCATTGTAGATATACTAAGTCCGAAACCTTCGCAGGAGTATACACAACAACTCAGCAAAGGTTCATCGCAATCGTATGAATGGTTTATGAAGGCATACGGGATTTTTTTAAACGATTCGCACACTGTCACTAATTTATTGAATCTACTCCTGCGCCACCTATTGTAAAATGGATTTACTGAGTCACAACCTTTGCAGGAGTGTACACAAAAACTAACCAACATTTAATCGCAATCGGATAAATGGCATATGAACGCATGTGGGTCTTTGTTGAATCTGATCGCGCGCCATTTTGTTGAAGCTACTCGCGCGCTATCTATTAGAAATTGGATTTACTATGCATATAACCATCCCGGGAGTGTGCACAACAACTCACCAAAATTGATCGCAATCGGAGGAATGGTATAGGCTATGAACGTATCGCCAACACTCATTTGTTGAAACTACTCGCGCGCTATCTATTGTAAATTGGATTTGATATGCCTATAACCATCCCGGGAGGGTGCATAACAACCCACCAAAATTTGATGCAAATTGGATGATTGGTATATGTACGCATAAGGGACGAACAAACAAACATGCATTGTTATAATTATATAAAAACTAGCTGTACCCGGCATGCGTTGAAATGCCAATCAAAGAAAGTGTTAGCATTGTAACTTTGTATGTTGAGGTTGAAGTGCTTTTGGATTCCCAATATTGTTTATCTTTTCCCCTTAACCACCTCTAAACTATTGTAAAATTGATTTACTATCTCAAAAAAATAATGGGAGTGGGCTCAACAACTCAACAAATTTTCATCGCAATGAAATGAATGGTACATGAACGCATACGGGACTTTATTGAAACGATTCGACCGCCGACACCCATTTGTTGAATATACTCGTACGCTACCTATTGTAAAATGGATTTACTAAGTAAAAACCTTCCCTGGCGTGTACACAACAACTCATGAAAGTTTCATCGCAATCGGATGAATGGCATATGAACGCATACGGGTTTTTGCTTAAACGATTCGCGCGACGACACTCATTTGTTGAATCTACTTGTGCGCCACCCTTTGAAAAACGGATTTACTAATTCGTACACATTCGCAGGACTGTGCTCAACTCCCCAAAGGTTTATGATAATCGGATGAATGTTATATGAACGCATACGGGACTTGGTTGAAACGATGCACGCTTTGTCGCCCATTAATTAAATCTAATCGTGCGCTACCAATTGTAAAATGGATTTACTAAATAAGAAATCTTTGCGGGAGTGGTAACAAAATTTCTCCAAATTTCATTGCAATCGCATGAATGGTATATGAACGCATACGGATTTTTTTAAACGATACGCACGCCGTTACACATTTGTTGAATCTACTTGTGCGATACCTATTGTAAAGTGGATTAACTAAGCCTGAAACTTTCCCTGGAGTGTACACAACAACTCACCCAAGTTTAGTCGCTATCAGACGAATGGTATATGAACGTATTATACCCGGATCATTCACACGTCCGTGACATTGTTGACAATCTTATTTTGGAAAGAGGAGTTGTTAGTTGAAGAGGTTGAAGGAATGGATGATTTGAATAACGCGCGGAGGAGACTCAAGAGTGCTGAGGGAAGCATACATCGCAGGAGCGAGTGACGCGAGATTATGACGTGGAGCCTGAATACGTCAAGAGAATTTTTTTATAATTACCTTAAGGAGAAGAGATGGACGCTAGGAAATTAGCACACTTTTCTGGCTATAACAAGAGGAGGATTTTGAGCCATCAAGCATTAAAATCGGTCCAGTAGAAGCCGAGATACGAGATGGAATGTTCTCGAACAATTTCTCGCTGAACTATAAAAGGCCACGTTGCTGAGCAGAGAGTCATCATATCTTCAAAGCATTTGCTTATGTTCGGATCTACGCTACGTGAAAGTAACAGTATACACGCCGAGATTCTGACGGTCGGAGGACTTAGTCACCGTACCAGTGGTCAGCACGACTTAGTTTTTGTTCAAGTGAACGAACTTAACTTTTGTCAGCGAATGGACTTGGAATATTCACTGACTTTCAGGTCACTTATTCTATAGTCAGGTGATGGTAGTGTCGAAACCATTCACAGAAGTTAGCCTACAGAACGATGTATTTCTTGTGGTGACTATACATCAGGCACTTCGAATTCATCAGGAGAAGTTTATTTCATTTTTGTTCGTTTATGCAGCTAATAGGTGTTCCTATCTTAGCGTGCAAACGAAACCGCATTATTGGAACATGAGATTTATTCTCGAATCTACAGGAGTACTGTACCAGTCTATGACTGAGCAACTTTTTGTCATGTTACACGGTACTAGTGATAACGGGAGTTATTTCGAACGGATTACTGCGAACAACATCATACGCCGCTTATTTTATTTATTTATCGTATGGCTTTTAGTGCCGGGAGTGTCCGAGGACATGTTCGGCTCGCCTGAGTCTGTAGCTGCTTCCAGCGGACACCCTAAAGGGTGAGCTACAAGTTCCATTCATTTTCAAGTAGTTCCAACATTCGCCACCAGATATCAATGATACCTAGTGGTGAACGTTGGAACTTTGATAAAGCGTTCTGATGAAATCTAACCTAACAATTTTTGCTTTACACAAGTTTAGTCTGTGAAAGGATCTTTTACATGCCATAAATCTATGACATGGGACCGCCGGCTTTACTCCTCCTCCGAAGGAAGGCATACTGAAGGATTTTTAACGCTCTTAAAAAATCCGACGACTTCGGCCGGGTTTGAACCCGCTATTATGGGCACAGCAGTTCAGCATGCTACCGACTACGCCACCGAAGCCGCTAAAACTACTCGTAGGACTGGAAGGACATGGAGACGAACGAGGTATTTGGATACGGCAGATGGCCATGTGAAGACACTGTGGGAATAGCGTACACCACAGGACACGACCGTCATCTACATCAAGAATGAAGTAAGACAACCATTTCATGTACTATCGACTAACCAGTAGTATTAGAGAATCCCATATTATTGAACAGTCACGATCAGAAATCAACACACATTTTTCACCATAGCTAGATATTAGCTAGATCTTCGATTGTATTTGTTTGGATGACAAATGGAACTGCTGTCTGACAATTTATTTTTCGATCTACGATTTTTGTTTGGACAGGCATTAGTTCATGTTTCGACATGAAATATTTCGATTATTCCAAGGGATATAAATATTTTTCGTTAATTCTGATTATGAGAACAGAAGTAATTGAGGCTTGGATTATTTAAATAATTTGATTTATTTAATAACAATAATAATAGAGTGTGAAGTGAATAAGTTAATAATATTTATAAATAATAACAACGCTATTTAAAGTTATAAATAATTAGGGAGTGATAATACCGAACATTAGGAATTAAATTAAATGTTGTTAATTGTTTTTGTGATTAAATAATTAATGCATTAAATAAAAATTAATAGGAGACGTTGATAATAATAATTCACAGATGAGACTTAAATATTTATTTATTTAAAAGAATAGGGCGATAATAATCATTTGATATTGATGATGCTTAAATATCTTTGTGGTGATAATAATAATTTGTGGATGAATTTAATTAGTTGGAAGGAATTAAATTAAATAACTTTGTTTGGAAGTTTAAATAAATTTAAATGAGTTTATGGATGAAGAGAATGAAGTATTAGATTTTTGAGCTCAGAATCATTTTTTTTCAAAAGTACTTAAAAAAATATTCAGATAAAAAAGAAGGGACGGCAGGTATTTAATGTACCAAATAGGGAGAATTTATGTAAATGGGAGGCAAGGAGATATTGACCAGAGTTTATTTTAATTGGTAAAATAATACTGAAGAACCACAGTCTAGTAATTGACAGAATATTACAAGAAAAATATATAATTAGTAAAAAAATATAATACTAATAATATGATGCTGTGTGCAGAATATTCTGGTGATGATTTTAGTGTGCGTTTGGCGACACTTAAAGTTGTGGAGGCCTAGGGGGTCATCCAAAAGTGGGGTTTATTCCCGTAGTGTTGGGCACAGAAGGATGTACGGATGTTTGAAGGAGCCTGTGGGCTATATTTGTAAAAGAAGGGTTAGGCGATGTGGACCGCCCCATATTCTTGTCAGATTTCACTATTCTGTTAATCCAAATATTAAGTATTTTTTTCTGGATCAACTTAAAATTCAAATGGAATGCATAAATAAATAATTGAAGAACTTGAATTTAGATTTGTTGAACCTTACCGAGGAGAAAAAAAATAATAAGATTAAAAGTGCAAAAGAATTAAAATAAATAATTAATGATTTTTATTTTTGAATAACAATAATAATAAAATTGGAAATTAGCGAATAAAATATTCATCATGTGAGAGGTTGAGAAAACTTGTTATAAATAAAGTGAAGGGAAAGTTTGAAATTAATTAATTAATAATAATAATAATAATAACTATATCTTTTATTAAAAAAATTGTGAGATTATACGAAAAGTTTGGTGATAGAAAATTTTGTTAACATAACAAATTTGGTGAAGAGTTAGATGATTTAATCCGCTGATGGTGGATAGAACTAACAACATTGTTTACAACAATTTTTGTGTAATGTTAATAACATATGAGAATAATTTAAAATCGTTTATGACATTTAAACAAATGAAAGTGATAAAAGAAGAAAGTTGAATTTTCAAAATATTTGAAGGTTTTTGAAAGCCTCCGTGGCTTAGGCGGCAGCACGCCGGCCTCTCACCGCTGGGTCTGTGGTTCAAATCACGATCACTCCATGTGAGATCTGTGCTGGTCAAAACGGAGGCAGACAGGTTTTTCTCCGGGTACTCCGGTTTTCCCTGTCAAAATTTCATTCCAGCAACACTCTCCACTATCATTTCATTTCATCTGTCATTCATTTAATCATTTCCCCGGAGGAGTGCGTCAGGCCTCGGCAGCCGGCACAGTTCATATCCTCGCCGCTAGATGGGGGCTTTATTCATTCCATTCCTGACCCGGTCGGAGACTGGAAGCAGGCTGTGGATTTTCATTTTCATGAAAGTTTTTGAACAAATTTTGTTTTTTTTGAATTTGAAAATCTTTATGAACAATTATTAACATTCGACTTTATGTCAGTCGAGTATTGATATTGTTATGAAACAACGAATCAGTGATATGATAATTTTCCAAATAAGTTTAATTTTGGAATAAAACCGAATGAATCAAGTGACTATTTATTTTGAGAATTTTTTGCTACGAATATTTGATAAAATCAAATTGCAATCTTTGTAAAGTGAACTACGAACGTGTAAATAGTAGGGATCCCTCAGAACTCTTTATTGAACAGTGATTACCGAGTGTAAATATTCTTTTTGTAATTATTTACGGATATCAGAATGGACTAATTAATTTTTTCTGATTATCACATCTACGACAATTATAATAATATTTATAGGAACCGTTGATTTCTTATGTGTGATGTGTTTTTATCTTTGTTGAGGGTTTTTACCAGTCGAATCATATTTTTTATTTATAAATAATTGAGAATTTTAAGGAATGTGCTAGTTCAAAAATAATTTCTCACTTTACCTTACTTGTGAATTACCGAGATCAGGGATGCCAGATTAGACCCAAGTATTCACCTAGATAGACCCTGAGATATATTTTCTCGTGCTGATCTGATTTCGGTATTTTACAAAATGTGGTCGTTGGATCTCGGTCCAAACGGGCACAGTATACGGGACTATGTTGAAACACTTCGTGCATCGTCGCTCGTTTTTTTATCTACTTGTGCGATGCCTATTGTAAAGTGAATTTACTAACACAGAAACCTTCCCTGAAGTGTACACAACATCTCACCCAAGTTTCATCACTATCAGACGAATAGTATATGAACGCATACGGGACTTTGTTAAAACGCTTCGATCGTCGTCGCTCATTTGTTGAATCTACTCGTGCGCTACATATTATAACGTGGATTTACTAAGAGAGAAACTGCCCGTAGTGTACACAACCTCTCACCCAAATTTCATCGCTATCGGACGAATGGTATGTGAACGCAAACATGACTTTGTTGAAACGCTTCGCCCGTCGTCGCTGATTTGTTGAATCTAATCGTTCGCTACCTATTGTTAAGTTGATTTACTAACCAGAAACCTTCCCTGAGGTGTACACAACATCTCACCCAAGTTGCATCACTATCAGACGAATGGTATATGAAGGCATACGGGACTTTGTTGAAACGCTTCGCTCATTGTCGCTCATTTGTTGAATCTACTCGTGCGCTACTTATTATAACATGGATTTACTAAGCCAGACACCTTGCCTGTAGTGTACATAACCTCTCACCCAAGTTTCATCGCTATCGGACGAATGGTATGTGAACGCATACAGGACTTTGTTGAAACGCTTCGCCCGTCGTCGCACATTTGTTGAATCTACTCGTGCGCTACCTATTGTTAAGTGGATTTACTAAGCCAGAAACCTTCCTTGAAGTGTACACAACATCTCACCCAAGTTTCATCACTATCAGACGAATAGTATTTGAACGCATACGGGACTTAGTTGAAACGCTTCGCTCGTCGTCGCTCATTTGTTGAATCTACTCGCACGCTACCTATTATAACATGGATTTACTAAGCCAGATACCTTGCCTGTAGTGTACCCGATCCCTCATCCAAGTTTCATCGCTATCGGACGAATAGTATGTGAACGCATACAGGACTTTGTTGAAACGCTTCGGCCGTCGTCGCTCATTTGTTGAGACTAATCGTGCGCTACCTATTGTTAAGTGGATTCACTAAACCAGAAACCTTCTCTGATCTGTACACAACATCTCACCCAAGTGTCATCAGTATCAGACGAATAGTATATGAAGGCATACGGGACTTTGTTGAAACGCTTCGCTCGTCGTCGCTCATTTGTTGAATCTACTCGTGCGCTACCTATTATAACATGGATTTACTAAGCCAGACACCTTGCCAGTAGTGTACACAACCTCTCACCCAAGTTTCATCGCTATCGGACGAATGGTATGTGAACGCATACAGGACTTTGTTGAAACGCTTCGCCCGTCGTCGCACATTTGTTGAATCTACTCATGCGCTACCTATTGTTAAGTGGATTTACTAAGGCAGAAACCTTCCATGAAGTGTACACAACATCTCACCCAAGTTTCATCACTATCAGACGAATAGTATATGAACGCATACGGGACTTCGTTGAAACGCATCGCTCGTCGTCGCTCATAATTTACTCGTGCGCTACCTGTTATAACATGGATTTACTAAGCCAGAAACCTTGCCTGTAGTGTACACAACCTCCCACCCAAGTTGCATCGCTATCGGACGAATGGTATGTGAACGCATACAAGACTTTGTTGAAACGCTTCGGCCGTCGTCGCTCATTTGTTGAATCTATTCGTGCGCTTCCTATTGTAAAAAAGGATTTACTAAGTCGGAAACCTTTCCTGGAGTGTGCACAACAATACTGTACAATCGGGGATGTTACCACCCACGCTCACAGTCGGTGTCGAGACAGTGAGAAAGAAAAGCTCCCACATGTGCGCAGGATGGGGACTGCCACTCAGAGGGAACCGTGGACCTCTCAACCAGTGTCGAGTATATTCACATTTAGAATTAGATGGTGACGAATCATGAAATGAAAACACGTTTAAAGTATCGTTTGAAAACTGCAAATTAGCATTTAATGAAAAGAGGTATATCAAAACGGGGAACGTGAAGGGTGCATGAAATGGAATATGAAGATGATTTACGGGGCTAGAAAAAAATACACATTTATCAAAATTACAAATACAACAACAAAACATATCAAAATAAGAGCTTGACTGAGAGATGACTCAAGATACCGGAATGCTGGAGATCTTTCTTAAAATACTCAACTTAAGAAAAGGTGGATAGAGAATAACAAGTTTACAATAGTTTAAATAATACATTCGTTCCACCACAGGCTAACTACATAAATGTAGTTAGAAGGAATATTCTGAGAGGTTTAAGAAATCACATATCCCAAGAACTGTCTATCCGACCACCCATACCATAACGTATGTCACATCATATACAAACAACCCAAGAAACAAAACAGTACAAGAACAAACGACATCACACAGAACAAACAAACGTACCCGAACTTCACTAAAACATGACATGACATGACATGACATACCAACCCCTTACGAAACATAGATCAGTTCAAACATTTACCACGATAAGAAACAACAGAAAACTATCCCAAAATTAATAACCAACGAAAATGATTTCATGAACTTCTAGAATAATACTTCTTCTCGAACGAAGTATAAGATTCAGTTACATAACTTGAGGCGATATGAGCACCAATCACAACCTCCGGACAGATGTAAGAAGTACACATACTACCACCCGAAATAATAACCGATTGATCTCATTTAATAACATAACGAGCTCTCGCGTCGGTTCTTGACTGGACTAAAAGAAACACAAGGAAACATATACAAGGAACCACTGTCCAGTCAAGACCCTCATTAAACAAACAATATCTACCCACCCACAAGGAAAAAATACGAGCATAAAATGGAATGTTAAGGAGAAATACGCAGTCTTAAATTAAATACACAAAACACAAATACATGAAACAACAACATCAATTATCATCCAGCGAAACCAAAAACACATGGAACTAACCCCATGGTTGATCCACGTAAACAGCGAGCTAACCCCATGATAGAACGCCTAAATAAAACACTAGCCATTCACTCTTAAACTTTCCATTATCCAGCATAACAAAACGCAACAACACGCGAGTGAAAGGGCAAAATTACAAGAACCCGTAAGATACAAACCCCTTAAAATAAAACCAACGCGATCGCCCACTACGTTTATATAATTACAAGGGAACTATTACACAAGTTATCAACTTAACCTCAAATCAGAAAGATCTCCGAACCTATTTTTATAATAAAGGGTCATGCTAACACCAAAGATTGGAGGATATTTTTCTTAGTCGGCAACTTCTAATTATATTTTCATGCATGATACTTCAAACAGTAAGGGCTTAGCTTTGATGAGATGACTAGAAGTTCTACGTGACAGCTTCAAAATATATATATCGATGCTCACTCTTGGTCTCGTTTCAAATGAACACGAAGAACACGGATATTCAAAAGGAGAACTTTTAGATTGTAACAAGGTAATTCAAACTTAATTTCAAAACATATTAATATCTTCTAGATTGTAAACCGGTCATGGTGTTCTCAGTCATCTTCTCGTCGTGACAATCACCGATCTCTATATTGTTGTTGCAAGTTCCTTTGGTCAAGCTAACATTCTCATTGGGGAGCATTTCATATTTACGAGAGATAGCCGGTAAATTCAATCTCTTAGTATTTCAAGCAATTACCCCTAGATGGAAATAGCGTCGAAATTAGTATCATAAAATAGTATTGTATCATCTCTCCCACCTCCAATTCTTTGACTTAGCTTGCAAGTCCAAGTCAAAATGAAAATGTCAAATGTACCAAGTTTGTGTTGACATATAACAGCTGATATGGCGATCGTCAATTGAGTTCGTCACGTGGTATGGCGCGCTGATACCACACGAAGCAGAGCATTGTGGGTTTTATCAATGGTAAGACGAAGGATAAAGTCTCAGCTGATTAACAATAGCTTACAGTTTCAGGTTATACGGAAGAGAAAATGTCGTGCATATTAGAAGTAACAGAAGAATGACAATTGAGTCCGTTAAATGTTTTGAAGTTCGAAAAAACATCTGATACCAAATCGAAGTTGTTCGCGTCTAACAGTTCTTAAGTAGTTTAGTGGTTAAGTCTCCAACTACACTTGCCAGTAGTGCTCATTTCCAGCTACAACTTTCATATTTATTCACCTTTTAAACCTTCTCTGGACTTCCACAAATAATTCAAGACCAAAATAAGCCAAATCGCTCCAGCAGTTCTCGAGTTTTAGCGAGACTAACGAACAGGAATTCACTTTTATATATATAGATTACAACCCATCAAAATTGATTGTCAATGGGAAAGTTTGAAAGAGGTCGTGCGATCGGATTAAAAGTAGCTGGTTGGTCGAATCGAGCTGTCGCTGAACATTTAGGTCGAAGTGATGCGGCGATGAGACGATGCTGGCAAGCGTGGGTCAGCAACGGCAGGTATCAGCGTCAGGATGGCAGTGGTCGACCGAGGGCCACAACAGCACGGGCAGACAGAGCGATTGTCAGAACAGCTGTCACAGCACCGGAGTCGTCGTTATCAACGATCCAGCGTGTGACCCGCACACATGTGGTCACCATGACCATCAACAGACGCCTGAGCGATAGGAATTTGCGCTCGTGCTACCCATTACGCCACTCACTGCCACTGTTCACTGTCAAGTCAGCTTACAGTAGTGCCGCGCTCGAGCAACGTGGAACTGCGCTGACTGGGGACGTATAGTCTTTAGTGACGAGTCCCATTTCCAACCGTGCCTTAACGACAACCGCAGACGTGTTTGGAGACTTCCAGGCCAGCGTGGGGATCCTGCCTTGACTAACGCATGCCACACAGCCCCACAACAGGGGGTGATGGTCTGGGGTTCCATCTCCTTTGATATTCGGACCCCTCTGGTAGTCATTCCTGGCACACTGACAGCACAGCGGTATGTTGATGACATTCTACGGCCGGTTGTGTTACCGTTCCTTCAGCGACATCCAGGCCGTACTTTCCAGCAGGATAATGCCCGGCCGCATACGGCACGTGTTGCTATGGACTGCCTTCAAGCTTGCTCTATCCTTCCTTGGCCAGCTCGGTCGCCTGATCTCTATGCATAGAGCACATTTGGGACGTCATGGGAAGGCGATTGCGAACATCCCGGAATGTCGCCGATCTAGCCCAACAGTTGGAGACCATTTGGCATGAAATTCCGCAGGACACCATCCGGGAACTGTATCAGTCCATGCCACGTCGAGTGACAGCTTGCATCCAAGCCAGGGGTGGACCAACAACTTATTGAGTCCTCACTTTGTAAGGCTCTAACTCTGCAATAAATCAATCGATTGTTCTGCACTTTTGATCGTTTGTTTGTTGTTGTATGTCTGTTGCTCTCATGCACCAATCTTTATTGCCATCGGACAATTCCTTCCAGGTGCGTCGTTTTTGTTGTTGTTATACAGTGCATTTCTAAACGAAAGCAATTTTCATCCGTATTTCTTACAATTAATCTGGTTCCGACTAGGAGTCCTTGGGAAACTATGACTCCAACGTTTAGAGCATCAATATGTGGAGGCAAACCCCCAATTCCAAGGAATTAATGAATTCTGTAGGAAATTGTAGTAGCTGGCTTTCATCCACAGTATTTAATTTGTTAACGCTTGTGTATGTTTTTGAACTTCCGGGTATAAGTTCAATGAATTTAAAATTAATTTCATTACAGTATTTACATTTTGGTGTAAGAACGCAAACTTTCAAGAAATTGATTATATCGTTCGCATAAGTGACTTGCGCGGCAAATCTCTGTCAAGATGTCATCATGTGCTAAATCTGGCTGGTAATACTGTACAATAACATTCGATTCCTCACCATCCACAGAGGAGTAGTCACCGTTATCATTTGTAATGCCAAAAAACAGAAAATTGCATTTCTTCCTAGTTTTGACCACATGAATCTATAAAAATGGCGTATTTTGAAGAAGGGCTAGAGAGGAGAGTATTTAATACAATTGTGAATATTCTTCGTTGGAAGCGTGCGGCTCAACAGACAAAACCCGCCTGAAGTCTCCTCCAAAAACAATAATTTCCCCACCCAATGAAATGTCGGTATATTGGCTTTCACGACACGTGAATTAAAACTCAGCTATTTTTTTATGCCGTGTCTTGTGTGGGGTTTTGCCCAGGAACACCAAGCTGGCTCATCAGTGGGCTCTTGGTGCTCCCCGCTAGGAACCATGAAACTATTCGATGCAAGAATCGTACCCTTCCTAACGTATGGAATAGAAATAACCTGGGAAAAGATAGGAATAAAAGACCTATCAGCCATGAGAGCCGTGGAATCTCGGTTCCTGAAGTCCACCCAAGCAATATATGAACATACCTGCAAACGACTCGTCTATGTCCTAGCATGAGAACCCATTCTTATGAAAGATCTCAAGACCAAATATAATCTACCTTTCACTAATAACTGGGAAAAACATGTGGAAATAAGAAGACAAAGGTCAAAAGAGACATGGCCCGACTTCTATGCAACGGAGGCCATGGTAAATAGATCATGGATGGAAACCAACCAAGACCTGCGCCATTTCGTGAACTCTTTGGCAACGCACGGATAACACCACAGAGTGTGCAAAGTGAAGAACCTTCACAAGCCGAACTAAACATGTGTATGTTATCTTTGTTAACGCCCATGTGATCGGTACCATATTACAACATGCATCCAAGTCAATAATCGAGACTTGCTTAGAACCATAAGACAGAAATAAATTTAAGTATAAATGAATGTAGTGTAAATGGTTTGTACGCTTAATGCACAACTTGTGCGCGTTTCTTTAATATATTATAATGTTCTCATATGAATATTCATAACTATCTGTCGATATTCTGTCAGTTGCTTTACTGAACAGAGCGAATGCGCATGGTTCCCACTAAGGATCAAAGACCTTCCAATGCTTTCTCCTTCTTTTTCTTCTTCTTCTTCTTGGGAACTGTATGGTCTCAGCATTTGCTCCCTACCCAATAACAAATTCCAAAGCTTTGAAACATTGCTTATCCTGAACTAGCACCAACCGATAGCGCATAGGTACTATGTGGGATCAGTTTGTTATTTTGATTCAATAACACACAATAGGCTGTTACAAACGCATTAAAATTAATATGTATCGTATTATCAAATAGTTATTCTTCAAATTCGCTGCGTATAGAATGTCAACGGAAGGCAAATCAACGGAGTCCCACATAGAACAGTCATGACATCTGGCGGAAAAGTTCGCGTAAGAAATCACTTTACTGAACAGAGAGCTGGGTTATTGATTTTCGTGGATCTAATGCCATACGTTTGCTGCATCCATGATGTTCTGGTGCGGTTATATCAACATCAGAATTCACTAAGATTGTCGGCAAAATCGTACGAAAGCAATGCCCTGTGTAGAAATTGTAGTTGGGGATATTAAGATACAGTGCTATTTCTTTTCCCATATTTCCCCAGTTTATTTATGCAAACATTTGGGACGGTGCACACTTTCCAAGTTGGTAATTCATATAGGCTTGAAGGACGGTGTTGCAAACTTCTGGACGTAGAATCCTACATTTCCTGCATATTTCATAGTATTTTCCTGTTACCATAAAGGTTCATGCTGATTTTTTATTTGTGTTTGGGATTGTAACTACAATGGTTGTTCGGATATCCTTTAGCCTACATTGTCAACTTTCATATCATGTAATTCATGTCCGACATGTTGGATTTTGTGTGCATGTGCGAAGCTATCAAGTACCTAATTGTTCACACAACTGTTTCACAATGAAAATTCCCAGCTCTGGTTGGTGGAGAAACTGTATCATAATGATTTTTTTTACTATAATGACCCTCATTATAGTACAGTTTTCTGGCATATAATATTTACATTTCACCAGGGTCGAACATAAATAATATTTTATACGATATATTAATTGGATTTTGACACCGCGATGAGGCGAAAATCCCTGAGTACATTCACACGCTACTTAAACTGTCTATTGTCTGGCTGCTTGGCACAGCGTTTACACCCTCGCCCCCTCTGCCCACCGTTGCAGGATCGAATCCTGAGGCAGTCTGTTGGCATTTGAGGGTGCGCAACATAGGATCGATTCCTGCCGCATTCAGTTGGCATTTAAGGTTGCACAAAAATGAGGAAGCCGTTCAGTTAATTTACTGGCACGTTTGAGATCCCCTTCAGGGCCAAATGTCGGCACCCCAGCATCTCTTAAAGACTCAGTGCGGTATATAAAAGGGACGTATCACCAATAACACTATTGTATATAATGTCTACGGGTAGAAGTAAGGTTAACTTATATTCTCCTCACAACTGCGTTATGCTTATTGCAGTCACCATGACTCAAGTACTTTTAGCCTACTTTCATCATATGAAACAAGTACTTCCGTGAAGAACTAAATTGCCTATTTTCATATATCTCACTAGACTTTTCCATTAAAACTCTCCTGCCTATTACAAGCATTTTATATGCGATCTACTATATACTTTTGGTTCACCACCTATGTCTTCTCCAACGCCATTCCAATGAGAAGTTATGTGCTAGAATACAGCGTATAGCTTTCAATATCGGTGAATAAGACTCCTCCTCCAGCGAGATGGCACCCTTCTGTAATGAACCATGGGAATTAATTTTAGAAAAGTCAAATGCACGACTTCTAAGATTTACGAAAGGTAAACTACGGAATTTAGTTTCATTATATAAAGGTTGTTATCATAGACCAGCATACGAATCATATTTTCAATCGCCTGAATAAGTTACGAGAATAAAGAAGGTTTTAAAATTTTAAAACTGACGCATCTTGACATTTTGAAAACTACTGAAAAACATTAGATGGCTCTACGCTAAGCTCTGAATAAAGGTTCACTGTGCCGGGTATCAATGTACTCAAGTGATTAGATCGCAATGAAAGTTATTTGAAATATTTGAATATCACTTCGCCGCCATGATGCTTTTGTGTTTCTCATGATTAGGGAAAGCCACATAAGTGTCCTTACTTAACAGTCCTCTAACAACATACAACATTTCAGTTTGATTGCTTGAATAGATTCAGACATACTGAGAACCCGTGAAGTAAATGGTGGTTGCGCGAAATGTTTCAAATCATGTATATATGTCCCATGTCCTAAATGTTTAAACAATATTTAATCTACTGGGACCGGATTCAATTCAATTTTGCTAATCATGCGATTATAGTGAACGTTTGAATAATAAACCTACATAATATTTTTATTCTAATGGTACATTACTATATGGCCTGCATATAGAACAATGCAACATGGCGATCACCTGAAATATTTCGACAGTTCTCAACATCTCCGAATCAACTGTATTACAGCAATCAAACTGAAATTTTGTATGTTGAGAGAGGCTGTTAACATAAGTTCACCTATGGGCTTTTCTATAACCTGATGAACACAAATCCAACATGGCGGCGCTGTGATATTTAAATATTTATATAGATGTTTCTCGGAAAATCCTTGTAATAGGCATGAGAACTTTAGTGGAAACGACCAGTGGAATATAAGAAAATAGGCTATTTAATTCTTCACGGAACTACTTGTTTATTACTAGGTATGATTACAAAATGGAAGATACAACACATACTTAACATTGCTTATTAATGGTTTATTTTATGTTTACAACACTCTGCATACAATCTAGAAGTTTATTGATAAAAAGAATCCCGTACAGCACTATGCTGAAATATAATCCCATCTCCCTCCCTCCTCCATTCAAAGTGCTGTGACGTGCTGTCTTAATCAGTACTCAACTTCATTTAATAATGCGTGCAAGGACGATGTTCTGTTTATGTTACAACTCCAATCCGAAACGCTTATGATGGATAACTAATTCCTTCTAGTTAATTATAGGTGCTTGAAATGAGAACTGTCATTGATGCTTATTATACTGATTCATTACTTATACCTTCGATTATTGAAGTAAATTAAAGTATTTATTATTATTATTATTATTATTTATATACCAGATGAATCAGCTGCCCTTAATAATATTGTTTTATGCAGCCTAACTGACGCGTGTTGGCAGGACGGTTGATATTTCTCTGCTTGCATTCCGTATGGTACTACTGCACTGCAAGCATATCCTGCAAACGATACTGAACTATTTTGCCTCCATGTGATTACAGACTAATACGAGGGGAAAATAATAGTGTTCAGTATCGTTTGCGTGATAAGCTTGCAGTGCATTAGTACCATACGGAGTGCAAGCAGTGAAATATCGACCTTCCTGACAACACGCGTTAGTTGGGCTGCATAAAACAATATTATTAGGGGCAGCTGATTCACCAGGTATATGAAATTTACTTAAAAATACAAATTCATCACCGTCGGACTCTTTTCGAGACAAAGACTCTGATTACAACATCTTAAGATGTTCACAGCAAGTCACTGAGGAGAATAAACCTTACGTACAATACTTGCAGTACCAAGGAGGGCAACCTTTTACATTAACTGCATGTGTTTTCTCTTCAAGCCACAGTTCTCCTTTGTATTTTAGCAGTCATTTGTAACTAAACAATTCACAAAGACAACAACAGGGATGACGAAAATTTCCTTTAAGCCATATATGTGATTTATTATTATTATTATTATTATTATTATTATTAAGGCTTCTTACTGTATTGACTAAATTGTAGATTTCTATTGATTTTACAATTATTTTACAAAAGAATTGAACATCTGTTTTCCACGCTTCTATTCATCACGGCCTTGTCTAAGTTCGTTGGAGAATACATTCTTACCTCTCAGGTCAAAGGATTCGGTAATATGCTCTGAATACAGTTCTTCTATAGAAATATGATACCTTGACCATTGTTATTCGACAAGAAAATATAGGGACTTTAGGGTATGTCTTCTTTACACTGAGCACGTCCCTCCAACATAGGGGCATCTGGCATGTCTTGAGGATTCACATTATTACTACAATTCACTTTCATCTCCAAAGTCTGTAAATAGAAACAATGGATAGTAATATTATAACAGAAATATAATAACATGTATTCTTTTATAAAACACAAACAAATACTTCCATTAATACTACAGGGAGATTCTTTTGCTGGAGTGAGGCCAGCGACTATATACCAGGTGCGTACGCCTTCCGCCTGCCAGCCGATCTTGGCTCCGCAGATTGCGCGTGTGTGGAAACCGTAACAAAGTGCATTAATTAATGGTAAATTCACCAGCAAATCATGACTAAAGAACTTACCTTTTCGCAGAGGATGCTGATGATATCCTCTTTCAGCTGACAGACAGGCATTCTACCGTGTAAATAAATTAGCGTTTACACGTTGTAATTCTCTTCTGTTGTGAGGGATATCTGCTGGTGTATATTATTCTCTAGATCTGTACACTTTGTATTTTAAATTACCCTACAATTAAACATCAAACGGGCTTAGGTCCGTGCTTCGATTAATTACAGTTAACACGCAGGGGCTACAGGAGTAAGTACATAATGTAACGATATAACTTCCAAAGTTGCTGTCTGTCAGCTGATGGAAAAAAAATCCAGCGTCTTCTGTGGAAAGGTAAGTTCTAACCTTTAACTGGTGACGTGAGGTCATCCAGGTTCCCAAGTAATTTAAAAAACATATGTGCATCTTTAATTAAATATTGCAGGAAGCTGTTGTTTATGTTACCTTCTAATCTGTGCGCTGACACTTCTCACCCACGTCGATGAAAGTTTAGTGACTTACAAGGGAAGTCTCTGAACCGGGGAATCGCGGATCCTGCTGGAACTTAGAAGATACGTTTCGTGAGCCCAACTAGGCAGAACCGTGAAGAAAAATCTTTCGGAAATCAACTCCTACCCACCGTAGACGGCAGTAGGTACTACAGTTTTGAATTGTGCGCGCTGGTCAAGCGGGAGTTTGCCTCACGCCTGATTGGTGGCTCAAAACATCACGTTCCAAACGACTGCCCTCCCGAAATCGCGCTCACAAGCTGCGCTGCGGCATTGGACATTAATGCTGCATCTTTACAATATATTGCACGTCGTGCTGTATTATTAATCAAGCAATGTAAGGTGTATCACAAATACACATCATTACAACACAACACAGAATAAATTGAACCAATGGTCACACAAGTGAGAAAGTGACCAAGCTATTTCACATAGTTCTGACAACAGTATGTCAGAGACTGCATTTTCAAGAGTGTATTTCTCTGGGCCAAATTGATATCAAAATTCAATAACCGAACGGTGTTCGAAAATCTATGGATAAAACTTTTCCTGGCCCTAAAGCCGTAAACATCCAAGGATTCACAATAGGCTGTGACCCCAGGAGGGATCATCATCAGTCGTATGCGCTCTTCACTTTCTAACGATTTACGTCCAGAAAAGGAATCCAGAAGGGGTGCCACATTTCCGGACGGTACATGCTGTTTGAAAACATTATGAAACTAATCCTTCAATTGTGCGTATGCCGGGTCTGTTGCCTCACATTCGGCGACTGTACTCCGAAGGCCGGGAAGCAACCTCTGACGCAGCCAATGAAGTGCACGCCACTGGCGCGCCAATTTAAACGTGTAAATCTTAATCTTTTATCTAATACAAGGGGAAGTTAATTTCCGAAAGATTTTTCTTCACGGCTCTGCTTAGTTGGGCTCACGCAACGTATCTGCAAAGTTCCAGCAGGATCCGCGATTCCCCGGTTCAGAGGCTTCCCTTGTTAGTGACTTAAATGACCCTGGTTAGCTCACCTCCGCGCAATCTGCGGGCCAAGTTTGGTTAACTGGTGGAGGGCGTTGGCGCCTGGGTGCTGGACGCTGGCCCGCTCCAGCAAGAGATGCTCACTGTATAAAAAGTATAGACGAAACTCTACCAGGTAAATCAACTGCGCCTATCAGTACTATTTAAATCAAAACTTGAGTTTTATATAGGCCTACGTTATCTTTCCAACAAGTATGCACAGTAAAACAGTATTGTCCGACCAAGGTGAGTGCAGTCCTGCCCAGTATGGAGCCACTAGTATCAAACATGAAGTCATTGCAGTACAGTCATCCTTAGAGAACAACTGAAGCACAAAACCTCTTTTACGTGAGTCCACAAACAATTTCTTAAGGACACCTTGTAGAGTTGAGTGATGAAAAAATCGGATTTTTTTTTCTTTGATAAATGTGTGAGGGAAGGTCTATTCTATAAGCTGGCATATGATTTTTGCACCTTCCGGCCCTCTAAATGCCTTTATCGGGGCATTTAATTATGGTGCTCAGCTGACCACGCCCACCTTGCGTGGACTGTCACCAAAAGTTCTTTTTCGGCATGCTAATAGGAAGTCTTGTTTTGTCTGTTGGTAGTTCTGGTAGCTTATATAATCTCCATGGTAACATCTGAGTAGTTCTGGTAGCTGCCTTGCTTATATAATCTCCATGGAAACATCTAAGCATCGGTTTCCGCGGAAACTTGTTGATGTTTTGAATTTTCAGTGGTAACCTCGTGTAGATCAGTCGTCGTTGGTTTTATAATATTTATTTACAGTTTTGTGATCCCGTGTGTTATTATGGGTCGAATTAGGAAGTTTGGTAAATGTAAACATTATCGCCGTGTTGCCAAAGGTGTGAAGGGCGATTTTGGATTGCCTTCAACCGACTCAAAACATGACATTGGAAGAGCAAGCAGTGCCTCAAAAAGGAAACTATTATTTGGAAGCCGAGAGTAATGCCAGTTCTACTGTCAGTAATGCAAGTAGTTGCGATAGTTATGCAATTCTAGATATAGGTGTACTTTCTGCATTGCTACACTCATTTGCTAAATGTAAACACTGTGATGGTGTAGACTGTTTTGAACTAACGGAAGATGAAAAAAGTAGAAGGGGCTTAGCCACTTGATTGGAAATACAATGTAATTCATGTGGCAGCAATAAATCAACTATGACATCAAAATTAGTTGAGAAGAAATATGAGGTTAATTTGAGGTTTGTTTATGGCATGAAAAACTTGGCATTGTACCAGGCAATGACATGGCATGTGCGCTTCGCCAGAGTGATATGCTGCGACTGAAGGAAGCTGAAAAGAGTGGCCAAGAGATGACCAAAGAAGCCAGAATAAAGAAGAGAGCTGAAAAGAAGAAGAAATAAGATGAGAAAACCAAGAATAAAGAGGAGTATGGAGCTGGACAATTCTAAAAGGCTGATATGTGTCAAAAACGCATGTCTTTGTTTTTTTTTTTTTGCCATTTACCGTAACTTATATTTTTTGACATTCAGGTACACTTTTCTCTGAAACTACTGAACTTATTGTCATGAATTTTTTTATGGGTATGCATGGGGTCATTAAAACACACTAGGTGAAATATAACTGGATATTAACAGATATCAAGCCCTATAAAAAATTTAATATTACAAAACATTTACCAAAATTTGGTACATCAAATATAATATTTTTTAATTGGCCAAATAATATTCTAATGAATAAAATCTTTCACCTACTGTGTAAATCAAAGCCTATACGACATATATGGGCAGTTTAGTTGCTCTCTGTCTGCTACTTTCTGAGAAAAGTGTACCTAAAGAGATTACAACATTCTCAAAAATTATTTTTCAGGTAAAATTTAAAATGTGTTTTACATAAACTGGGCATTTGGATCTTTCCATAATTCTTTCCCTGTGTTGAGTAGATATCACTAACTGCATGTGCAAAGTTTCAATGCTTTGAAGTTAATGGTATAGTAGTAAGATAGCCTCAAAATTTATTGAAATAGTGTGGTCAGTTTCAAGGCGAACTCTACATGGTGTCCTTAAAAAATAGTTTTGAAGCCATTTTTCAGTGTTGCTTTAATGGCAATTGATATTGTAAATTTCATTCGGTCAACACAAAAAGACAATTACTGCAATATGTGAAAAAAATAACGTTAAATAAATTACTTGTAATTAATGTTACATTTTTAATACATTGTGAATAAAATTATGTTAAGTAAGTATATTGTTTCGCCCTCTCGGTGGTTCCTAAAGGGCTTGACTTGCTTGGCGTGATAGGGGTTGTGAGGTAGGAACCGAGGGGTTGAGACGAGGGGTAGACGGGTGAAATGATGGAAGGGTGTTCGGTGCGTGCGTATAAGCGGGTGACCTTGCAGACGAAATTGGACCACCTCGACCTATCCATCTTTCCCCGAATGTTTGGTCGAGATGTTCGTACCACATTTGCTGACGTCGTTGACTGATTTTTAATTTCGCTCGTGGCGTGAAATTAAATTAATTACTGACTTATAATTTAGCTCCCGGCGCAAAATGAAATTCTTTAAAGACTTTTAATTCTGATCCTGGCGCGAAATAAAATTCGTTACAGACTTTTAATTTTACTCCTGGCACGAAATAAAATTCATTACAGACTTTAAATGTTGCTCCTGGCGTGAAATAAAACTCGATAGAGACTTTTTAATTTCGCTCCTGGCGCGAAATAAAATTTGTTAACGACTATCAATTTCGTTCCCGGCATTTAGTCCCTCCCCTACCTGAAATTAAAATGCATGGAGCAATTCATTTCATGTCTGAAATGAAATCTGTCTCTTTTCTTCCCCGTAAGCCTTTTTTGCTCCGTCTATTTCTCCTGCCGCGTCCTACACCTAGCCACCATCTGCATTAATCCCTACCACCCCATCCCCAAAGACTTAATTGCCCACGTGGCTGAGGTCTTCCTTCACTTCATTCTAATGGGCCACCTCAACCTTCATTTCCGTTTGGCCCTAGAATTTCGTAGCCTAGACATCTACCTACGACACATAGACGCCACCCTCGTCCCTCTCCTAAAACCTACCCTTCCTTCCTCCAAAACCACCCCCGACGCAATCATTGTTCATAACTCCCTCCTCCATCTGTTTGACGTGTCTGTCCTGTCCCTCATAGGAGGTGATCACGCTCCTATTTTACTCACCTTCCCTCTTCCCCTCGCAATACTCCACTATCACCTCCCAGGATGGTCCAGAATTTCTGGGCAGCAAACTGGCAGGAATACAGCGCACACATCAACGATCACCACCATACGGACCATCTCACACTGGATGACCAGATGACGATCGATGCATATATTGCACACATAGAAACTACACTAAAACAAGCCTCGCAGCTAGCCATCCCCCTCATCCCGTCGACCCCGTTCTTCCCCCCTACAGTGGCTTCGGTGGCGTAGTCGGTAGCATGCTGAACTGCTGTACCCAAGAAAGCGGGTTCAAACCCGGCCGAACCCGTCTGATTTTTTAAGAGCGTTAAAAATCCTTCAGTATGCCTTCCTTTGGAAGGGAAGTAAAGCCGGCGGTCCCATGTCATAGATTTATGGCATGTAAAAGATCCTTTCACAGACTAAACTTTTGTAAAGAAAAATTGTTAGGTTAGATTTCGTCAGAACGCTCTATCAAAGTTCCAACGTTCACCACTAGGTATCATTGATATCTAGTGGCGAAAGTTGGAACTACTTAAAATTAAACGGAACTTGTAGCTCACCCATTAGGGTGTCCGCTGGAAGCAGCTACAGACTCAGGTGAGCCGAACATGTCCTCGGACACTCCCGGCCCTAAAAGCCATACGATAAATAAATAAATAAATGCCCCCCCCCCCTATCCTCTCCAAGGCACGTCGTCTCTTCACTTTATTCCGCTCCTACTACACTTCGTATCTACGGACCCGTATCCGCTATTTCCTACAGCGCCACAGACAGTCACTTCGGCGAGTCAAATCCTACATCGAGGCCCACAACAGCCTTTCATGGCACACCATATACTCCCGAATAAACCGAGTGTTTTCTTCTGTCTCTACCTACTGGCAACACTTAAATCGTTTAACCGGTAAGACGTCCTCACCACACTACCTCATTCTATACAGGGTGATTCATAATTCCTATTACGAACTTCTGCGGGTTGTAGAGGAGACTAAATAGATCATAGTTTGAATAGGAACCCTTGTCCGGACATTTTTCGTTTCGATACTAAATCAGTTTGATCACTTTCATTTTACATCGCCCGCTTCACGGAACGCAAATACAGTCCGGACGTTTGTTTTAGACGATTGCCCTTGACCTTGAAGCTTGCGGTTGAGCCTATAAACAGTCACTCTCTAGCCCTGTCACTTCAAATTTGTCACCACCGCTTTGATGTAATGGAATTCCAGACTTGAGCACGTGACGACACCGCCTTGTAGACAGTACAGTCCACGCCAAAGTATTGTGTGTCGCGCAAGTACTCGTTACATAGTTACGAACAGAACGCCATTATATTTGCCAATTACTGTACTTCAGCAGTAGTGTGAGACAGCTTTGTCAATCATCGGACCACATGTGGCAGCTGACAACAACACAGGTACAGTAATAACTCGTCTCCAAACTTCCATTAAGATTTTTCACCCGTTTATAACAAACGTCGGGCCTGTAACATTGGCTGAGGGCAACCTCTGCAGTCCCCTTATGTCATACGTAGGCTACGTATGTCTTCTGTTTACAAACCGTAGTGACAGTGAGTCCGATTTGACAGCAGTTGTGATCCAGTCATTCAGCGGTACAGGATGGCGGCATACACTTTTGATCAGTACACCGAGATGTTACTATTGTACGGCGAAGCTGGACGTACTGGTCGAGCTGCACAACACATGTAACATGTACGTTTTTGGCATCGCCCCACCCCGTCACTTATATTTTGTGAAACTACAATAAAGGCTGCGAGAAACCTGTACATTCCAACCGTGGAGGGCGGATTGTGGTGCTCCACAGCCGCGTGGCACTGTCGACTTTGAAGAGGACGTTCTTCATCACGTAGAAGAGTACGCTAAACATTGCCCATACCATGAATGGGTCCCAATCGAGCATCTGGCGTGTTTTGAGCGACCAGCAACTGCACCCTTTCCACCCACAGAAAGTTTAAGCAATGGGCCCGGCAGATTTCGCGCCACGTGCCAACTTCTGTGCTTGGTTTCTACACCAGCGTATTAACACACCCCACTTTCCGCGTCACGTTCTATTCACTGATGGAGCTCAATTCACCAGGAAAGATTTTTTTAACTGTCGAAACTGTCACATTTGTGCTGAAGAAAATCCGCATGTCCACCGCCACGTGGATTTCAGCAACAGTCCGGCATCAATGTATGGGCTGGTATACTTGATGGCCATCTGATTGGGTCGTACCTTCTTCCTTACCACCGAAAGGGTCCTCTTCCTGCAAGAGGTAATGGTTGAGTCCGAGGTTCAGTCAACGACGTCAGAAAATGCAGTACGAACATGATGGCGCACCAGCACACTTTGCACGTGCAGTCCGCGAACATCTCGACCAAACATTCGGGGAAAGATGGATAGGTCGAGGTGATCCAATTTCGTGGCCACCACGATTGCCAGATTCAACTCCCCTTGACATCTTCCTGTGGGGCCATATGAAGAACCTTCTTTATGAGACTCCTGTTGTCGGAAGAAGATCTTGATGTTCGCGTTCTTGCGGCAGCGCACATTATTGAACAGACTCCAGGTCTCGTGGGAAGTGTGTATGACAACATGCTGCGTAGGTACACGTTGTGTAATGAACAGCTGGGTCACCACGTGGAATAACTCTTGTGGTGCATACGTATCTGTAGTGATGTGGGGTATGGCAATCGAGTCAAACTTATATGGTATCGAAACGATATATGTCCTGACATGAGTTCCTAATCAAAATGTGATCTATTTAGTCCCCTCTACAACCCGCAGAAATTTGTAATAGAATTATGAATCACCCTGTATAATGTGACAGCACCCTCAGACGACGCAGCCAAATGGAAGTTGTTCACTTACCTTCAATGTCTGTCCGCACGGCACATTAGTTTTCTTGTCTGCTAAGGAAAAGGTAGAGGTAGGCTACTTGTTGCCTCATTGTACACAAAGTTCTGCGTTATGACCGTCAGGGAGGGCCAGCCCCAAGTCCTAGGTTCAGTCGACGACGATACTGATGTCGATACCATAGCACTGACTTTCTCCTACACTGGAGTGATGACCATTGAATGACTCACGTTGCTGTTGCGGCCCAGCATTATGTGAAGGTGGTATACGCTAATAATGTTGCCAACGTCGGGACTTTGAACATCCTACCGAACATAATTTAATTCTCGAAACGAATATATTTTAATATCAACAACGAAATGAAATGTTTCATGCATTTTAAATTCACGCCGGGGGTGGAAACTAAATACAGTTTGGGAATTTTATTTCACCCCGAGAACGAAATTAAATGTCAGTAACGATTTTTATTTCACCCCGGGAACAAAATTAAAAGTCTGTAACGATTTTTATTTCGCACCGGGAGAGAAATTAAAAGGCAGGAACTAAATCAATTTCGCGCCGGGAACGAAATTAATTTCGCGCCAGGAGCGAAATTTTAAGTCTGGGCCTAAATTAATTTTGCGCCGGGAGTGAAATTAAAAGTCTGGAAAGAAATTAATTTCGCGCCAGGAGCGAAATTTTAAGTCTGGAACAAAATTAATTTGGCGCCGGGAGCGAAATTAAAAGTCTGTAACGAAACTAATTTCGTTTCGAATTAAGTTTCGCGTTGATTTAATTACGCGTCGACAATCATTATAATTTCGCTCCCAAATATCGCGCTCACGGCGAAATTTAATTATTTTCGCCCCCACAGCCATGCATTTAATTTCTCATGCCAGCCCTGGGCTGAAATGTAGCGTCAGTGGCCTTCTTAGACGGAAAGCGGGGAATGCTAGCGTCAGGCCAAATGACAGCTGTGGTGTGAATAATTGAGACGGGGAATGAGGGTTTGTAATAGTGTTTATGTCCTTTGAATGTGATGAGATGATTACAGAGTTATATGGGTTTGGTATGGGCAGGATTAAGGATCATTTCAAGTACAAATAACCGAAGTGTCGACTTGAAGAGTAGCGATGTTCCATTTAGAGTGTCGTGTGGACGCCCCCGGCGGCCACCGGCGGCGATTCTGTAGAAAACTGTTTTCGAGGTTCTGTCAGCTTGAGTATTTATGTGTATTCCTATGTTTTGCTGTTTGGTCAGCAGTAATTGTCGTGTTAGCTATGTTGATCTTCGTGTGTTACGCTGGGTCTTGTTGTGTGTTATGATAATTGCTTCATGTGTGTGCCCAAAGCGCTGTGTAGTTCCTGTATTAATTGTGGTATTTATACAGTTACAGACCCGTTTAGGGTTAGGGTTGTAACAATATACAGGGTGTATTTGATATGATGGAAGTCCATTACACTGGTGATAGAAGCGACTATTCTAAGCACATATCTTCATGAAATTTAGTCGTATATTAATTAGTGTAGGTGGAATTAAATCACAAAAATCGTCGGACAATGTCTTGGAAAAGGTCTTAGGCTGCGGTCCCCTCAGCAGGACAGCTGACCTCTCCCCGCCGCCCTCCCCTCCTACGCTGAGGAATGTTAACAAGAGTCTGAAGTCGAGTGACCTACTCGCCTTGTCTGCCAATGGCATTGAAATACACAAACCGAGCCTATGAACAGCTGATTCACACCTTCATGGGGAGTGGCTACAAGACTAGTGATGGTGGATCTGTTTAGGACTATGCATGGACTATGCATAGAAAATAGAAATCCTGTAGATTTGGGTAATTAATTTAAGGAACTGTTGGTCTATCTTTGTGTGAAGATAGTGCAACAACTGTAATAAAAATATTAATAATACTAATAATAGTAATATTAGGCTTATAGAAACACCAACTTATTTTATGTTTCTTTTGGTATGTCGAGTTGCCAGACTTTAATGTACGTAGGATTTCTTGTGTGTGCCATGATATCCATGGACATGATCGTATTAGATCCCATTCATTTACTCCATGACTGAACGTAGATCGCACCCTCGGGAAGGTTAGCACTCTACCACCAGAACTACACATGCTGACTCTTATTATTATTATTAGACTATTATTATTATTATTAGCCTATTATTACTATTATTATTATTTTAATAATTATAACACTGTATTATAACAATGTATTTTTATTTTATTTTCATTTTCGTGTATTTTCATATGTATGTACATTGTTGATTGACCAATAAATAAACACCCCCCCCCCCCCCCTCTGCAGTTTATGGCCACCCCAGGGCTGGAGATGGGATGGGACAATTCACAATATGTACATGTTGTACCGTACTAGTATTAAATCTTGGAAGTAGTTTTCCATGGGTTCCCACTTCTACCCCAGGCAAATGCCGGGATTGCTCCTAACTTAAGGCCACGGGCGCCTTCTTCTCCATAACCATAACCATAACCGCTGGCAGTGCAGCCCATGAAGGGCCTAGGCCTACCAAGCGACCGCTGTCCAGCCATTTGGCCTGCAGATATTAGGGTGACGCGTGGTCAGTGCATCGGGTCCCCTTGGCCATTAATCTTGATTTTCCTGACTGGGGCACTGCCTCACTGTCAGACAACTACTCACTTGCCTTCACAAGGCTTAGTGCACCGCGTTCCAGCCCTCACGTCAGTTTCTAATATCCTTGATGGAGCCGGGAATCGAACCCAGGGCCTCCGGGTGAGAGGCAGTTGCACTGCCCCAACACCACAGGGCCGGCGCCTTCTTCCAAATCCTCACCTGAATTACAAATATCCACATTACTACAGAAACCACATAAACACAGGTTATCACACAAATTCTACCCACAACCAGCTACATGGGGCTAAATGACCAAAATCGCCAAGCCTCTCAAACAAAACATCAAGTATTTTATTTCCGTCTTAAATGCCTAGTACTGAACAGACTACGGGATGTCGGAATTTTGCCACACTGTATTTCATTAAGTGAATGTTTTTAGTATTTTCAGAAACTAGTCAACAGAAGGTCCGACACGGACGCCAATGATACACCAGGGCTGAGTATCGAAATTATTTTATACATGAACATCAATCAATGAATTCCACACTTACAAAGTAGGCTACACAATACTACCGGTCCTAACGTCCCAAGCCATTCCGTGCGTTGTCAACAACAACAACAACAACAAGAGCAACGGCAATGCACATTTTCTTACGAGACGGTAGCGCTTATCCTCATAACAGCAGATAGCCTACCACCCCTCAAGTCAACCGGTAAGGTCAATGCTCCGATTACGTAACAACTTCCCCTCCGCGCGTCCTCACAACTCGCCCCGCCCTGTTTCCCCGCAGCCTGCCACACCACTTTCTGCCTGATTAGTTTCTGAAAAAACTAAAAACATTGACTTTTTAATGATTAATTATCAATTTCAAGATAGGTGACAAATTTTTTACCTAGGAAGCTTCTTCTATCACCAGTGTAACGGACTTCCATCATATCAAATACACTCTGTATATACCAAGTGAATCAGCTGCCTCTAATAATATTGTTTAATATAGCCCAACTAGCATTGTTATCAAGAAGGTCGATATTTCTCTGTTGCATCCCATATAGTACTAATGCGCTGCAAGTGTATCCTGCAAAAGATACTGAACACTATTATTTTTCCCGTGATGTGACTACAGACTAATACGAGGGGAAAAAATAATGTTCAGCACCGTTTGCGGGATATGGTTGCAGAGCATTAGTACCACACCGGATGTAGGCAGAGAAATATCGGCCTTTCTGACAACACGTGTTAGTTGGGCTGCATAAAACAATATTATTAGGGGCAACTGATTCACCCGGTATATATGTCGTAGTCAGATAGTGAGATCCGTCATTTCATGAAAATCCTAGGCACTTCATGAAGAGCCGGCATATGATGTAAAAAGGTACAGTTGCACTATCTGACGCGTGGTTTCATGAAATGACTAAATATCGCCGTCACATAGTGTAATTCATTTTGTACATCATCTGACGGGAGATCCAGCCCGTCACTTCATGAAGTAACGTAGCGGCAGCGGTGATCACGTGTGAGGGAAGTGGGATTTCCAAGAATTAATCGGATAAACATGTGGACACTAAAGGGCTGTTATTTCCTCAGAAAGTGAACACTGTGACATATGGTACAAATGTCTAATGGTCTGGACTTCATTTATCCCCTAATTCCCTCCCCAGCATCTTGCTTGGCCTTGCGCCTGGAAGAAATATTATGCTGCCGTACTGTGAACGGAAGAAGAACGTCGTTCGGATCCACCTTGTTTTTAAAACATGAGAGATAGATAACCGATAGTATAATATGACTTGATTTCGCTGTTCCACCCTTTAAAACAACAAGAACAAACTCAGTTACGGACGCGCAATAAAGAGATCTTATACAGCTCCTAGCAACCAAATCTCTCAGTGAACTTGTGGTCTCGGGGTATGGTGTTAGCTTCCGGAGCATTACGTGGTGAGTTCGGACCCCACTGACGGCTGATTTTTTTTGCCAAGTAACTATTTCAATATTTTTTGCTCAATCTGCACATTTAATGTAGTTCAGTTGTTGCCTTGTTTTATAGTTGTTTTCTTGTATATTTATTTTAAGGGCTAGGGACATCTTGATCATCAGCCCAGTGTATTTGGGTGGTTGTTTTCTGATAACCTGTGTTTGCGTGATGATAGAAGTAGTGTGTGGGTAAAGAATTTGGCAAGGTGTCTCGAGACTTGAAATTAAGTACCATCCCGGCATTTGCCGAGAGGGTGTGTGAAAAGACCTGGGGGAAAACGCCACAGTCAGCGACGGTATTCGAACCAGCATATAGGCCTACTCGTTAAGTAGACTGAAATCAACTATGATTACCACGGATAGGAACATAATTATGGTCTGAGGATTGAATTGGGGTACACTCGACCTCGGGAGGAAAAACTGAGAAGAGTTCCATTCCTACCTTAGCCATCCTGGAATTGGTTTTCCGTGGTTTCCCCCTTCTCCTAGAGGCACATGCCGGGTTGGTTCCTAACTTAAGCCACGACCGCCTCCTTCCCAATCTTAACCTGACCTACAAATACACACACTACTACAAATACCATAATAATACTGATTATCAGACAGATTCTACACACTCCCAAGTACACAGGGCTGAATGACCACGATGCCGAAGTTCCTAAAATGAAACCACAGCGTCATATTTCGTCTATTGTCGCGACATTCTCGCGAGAAGTAAGAGGGGCATACACAAAAGCTTTACATTTGGTTGATTTAGTGGAGGGTTCACCTTCGAGAAAATTTATTATAGACAGAAATTTGAAAGAATGATTCTGCATCATTGTGTGTATCTTACCTGTTATCGTTCCAGTTTTGTTGTTAATTCATTTGGGGGACTTGGGTCACCTCAATCATCATTCCAGTTTCAATGGGCATGGGGATGATGTTCAATCAATTTCTATGTGGCAGGTGGTATCTAGGCCAAATGCCCTTCCTGATGCCAAACTAATGGAAAGTTAATGAGATATTGATTGAAACTGAACCAAGAGATGGAAGGAAGCGGTCTGTGGCCTGTTAGAAGGCACCGTCCCAGCATTTGCCTTAGAGTTTCAAATGGGATACATCATTTTATTGACCGCTGTAAGTGAGGTTTGAACCACTCGACAAGTCGGTTTATAGCTTGGTTTCATACCCTAGAGCGGCGTTATGAATATTTTTGAGACTGTGACCACCACCATCATGCCATACCAGGTCCCGGAGCACCATTAAGTCAATATAATAATAATAATAATAATATATATTTTTTGGGGGGGGGGGGGAAGAAATGCATCTACGCACAGAGTGTCGGGCTCCTGAGTAGCAGACTACCGACTAAAACTCCCCCGTTACTTCTGAACACTAGCCTGGAACCGTTTAACACATTACTTCAGGCTAGAGTCATTTTATATTTGCCCGTAGGGCACTCTTCCGTAATGAATCATCTTCAGTGGCGATCCAGATCCGTCTTCTTTGTTCGGAGGATATCTTCAACAAAACTTGCTACAAGTTTCCAATGTTCTTCATTTTGTAGCATTACCGCAACAATATTGTCGGGAGATATCTCTTCACCAATGTGATCTTGAAGAGACTGCCTATTTTGAATCCACCGTCCACAAGAGAAGAAGGTGTGATTAACATTATCTACCTCATTAACACAGTAGATACAATCTGGTGAATCCACTTTCCCCATCTTCTTAAGATAAGAACAGAAGTATCCATGGCCAGTCAAGAACTGAGTGAGATAATAACCAACCTCACAATGTTTTCTCTCTGAACAAACCTGCACCTGGGGTATCATTCTCCTAGTCCACTGGCTTCGGTGTCCTTGCTCCCATTTGATCTGCCAATTGTGAAAGGTTTGTGCTCTTGCATTTTGTAAACCTACTTCCGATTTCCTCCAGTAAATGTACTTGCGTTCTTTCGCTAGAAAAAAAATTGGAATTATCCCAGCAATAACAAGAACTGCTTCTTCAGAGACCGTGCGATAAGCAGATACCACGCGTAAAGCACCCCGCCTCTGCACCTGTGCTAGTGACTTCCTATAAATTTCCTTATCCAGGGCATCCGCCCATATTTCCGCTCCATACAGCAGAACTGAATGGATAGCTGTCATCAGTAATCTCCTCTTACTAGATTTTGGCCCACCAACATTGGCCATTAGCCGACTGAGAGACGTTACTCCCCTTGCCGCCTTGTCTGCAGTCCGCCTAATTTGTTCTCCAAAATTCAGTTTATTGTCGATAATGAGGCCCAGATATTTTGCTGATGGCCGCGTCTCTACTTGTATGTCTCCTACCTGTATTGGGAGTATTGTCTGAATTCTCTTCGTTGTTAGGACTACAATTTCTGTCTTACTAAGTGCTAGAGACAGACCATGTTCTTCCATCCAACTATTGATTGTACGCATTACCATATTGAGTCGCAACTGTGCCTGCTCGACACTTCTTCCTGCTACAAGAGCAGCAACGTCATCTGCATAACCTACTAGGATAGTTTCATCAGGGACTTCAGATCTCAGCAAGCTATCATATGTGATATTCCATAGATCTGGTCCTAAAATCGAGCCCTGTGCTGCTCCGGCTGAGATCTCTACCCTGCGTTGTCCTTCTGTCGTGTTATAAAGCAACGAACGATCTTTCAAGTAGGAATTTATCATCCGTAGGAGATAATTTGGAAACATGAAATGTATTCACCAATGCATTCAGCATGTCACTCCACTTGACAGAGTTGAATGCATTTCTTACGTCAAGAGTAACAAAGAGAACCACACGACGGGAGTGGTGATTGTAATTCTCCGCCCGCTGGACAGCTGCAACAATTTCTTGTATCGCATCCAGGGTCGATCTTCCTGTTCGAAATCCATATTGTCTTGGTGATAAGTCGCCCGCTGCCATGATCGCTTGGCGCAACCTGACCCTCAGAAGCTTCTCAAAGAGCTTCCCTGTTGTATCAAGCATACACAGAGGGCGGTATGATGATGGCAAATCCGGGTCTCCCTTTCCCTTATTAATGAGCGCCAGACGACAGACCTTCCAGCAGATGCTGAACACTCCTGCTTTTAGACACTCATTGAATATTCGTAATATTAATTGTGGATGTAACTCGATTATTAATTTGAGAATCTCATTTGAGATGCCGTCAGGACCAGGGGATTTTTTGCTTCGCAGAGACTGAGTAGCCCTACTCAACTCATCCTCAATAAAAAGAGGAATTTCAATATCTACATCGAAATTATGCTCAGGGATTGTTGGATGTGTTGGGAAAAGTGTTTGGACAATAATGGCCATACTGTTTGCATCCATGACGCACGGTGTTCTTTGTGACCCAAGCTTCTTTCTGACAATTTTATAACCCAAACCCCATGGATCAGTGTTAATATCCTCACATAGCTTCCTCCAGCTCTCAGCTTTGCTTTGATTTATGGTTTTCCGAAGTAGCCTCTTTGCATCTCTATGTTCGGCTGATAAGGCATTGGCATCATCCTGATTTCTTGTCCGTTGTGCGGCACGTCGGAGTCTAAGGCAATTCCGCCTCAATTCTGCAATTTCATGTGTCCACCAGTATGCAGGGCTCTTCCGATGGCGTGATCTTAAACATGGCATTGAGGTATCACAAGCCAATGTAATAAGGTTCATAGTTGAGGAAACGAGAGTCTCAACATCAGCCTCTCCGTCAGGCTCCATATCCTCAATTAGTTCTACACCACTGGCTAATGCCTCCTTAAATGTATCAAGATGGATCTTAATAAAATTCCATCTCCGTTGTTTCTGATTAGATAAGTTCTTCCCACTTATATTACTGCACACATCAAAATTAATATACTGATGATCACTACCAGTGTAGTCTTCTATAACCTTCCATTCCTTGATGTGTGGTACTAACGTCTCAGAAGCCATTGATATATCCGGAATGGTCTCTGTATAACCCGGACGCCGAAAAGTTGACACTGCACCTACATTTAAGATCAAAAGCCCTGTCCTTGATGCCATTTCCAGAATGAACTTACCTCGGGAATTGGTATGTGGCATACCCCATTCCACTGCTCTGGCATTGAAATCCCCAGCTACAATGATTGCTCCAGTTGTATTAAGAATGGCATCTTCCAGAGAGTTGACTTATGTATTTATGTATTTAACAATATTAAGGTACACAGACGTAAGCCCAATTATGTTTCATCTTGGCATATCAAGTTCAAAAATTGCATCAGTGAAGGAAAGAGAGAGAAAAGATACACAATTGAAAAACAAAAAGAAAAACTACAAATGAAATTATGAAAGTATGCATTACAGATTAGAAAACAACTGTACAAATAAAAAATGTAAAAATAAAAATACAAACTTCTACACACACAAAAAAAAAAGAGATAGAGAGTAAAAAGTAACCGGTATTTCACGATTATATTTAGGTTATGTGGAAATTAATTTCGAAAACCATAATAAACAATCGTTAATTTATTTCTTGGAATAGAACAAGTAAATGAATTAATGTACGGCTTCATTGCGTCAGTCATTTCATGAAGTGCCGAATCAACAAACACCGGATCTTCATGAAGTGCCTCGGTTGATAATGTAAAATCATTTCTTACACCATCTGCCTAAATCAGTCCGTCACTTCATGAAGAAACGCGTCAGATGGTGTAACTATCTCTTTTTACATCATATGCCGGCTTTTCATGAAGTGCCTAGGATCTTCATGAAATGACGGATTTCACTATCTGACTACGACATATATATTGTTATAGACTACTCAAGGAGAAGCACTAAACATATTTTACGTAAGTACACAAGCATTAAGAACATATAGCTTTAAAGCCATTTTTCAGTGTTGCCTTCTTCAATCGTCCATAACAAAATATACGTTACATATATTTTAATCACCCTTAATTTATTTCAGGTTATTTGTTCCCACATTCCAGTAATTGTAATTATTTGGTGTTCACCAACTGAAAGTTACAATATCAATCCACAAGCATTGCTATTACGGAAAATCGAACCAATGATCTCTCTTGAAGTCATGGTGTGTGACTTGAGGGGCACGGCTACACTGAAGAGGGGGGACTTTTGACTGTTGACTTTTGATATTGTACCACTATTATAAGTTCGATTAACCTGAGAACAAGCAGAGTCTCACCTTGTAATCTACGAACGGAAGGAGTTTCTCTTCGTGTATCTCCATCTTTTGCTTTGGCAGGAACCTTCTGATGGCAGGACTCAGCAGCTTGTGGTCCATGCTTCTGAGGTCGTTAGTTCCAGTCAAGACACTCACCAGTAAGCCCACTAATATACTGACCAAACATCCCAGAGGAACAAACCACAAGTATGATAAGCGGTAGAGGTAGAAGACATCACTGAAATCAAAATTGGTCCAATTAGAATTGGGTATAAAAATCCTTGGGCAAAAGAAACAAGTAGTTCCGTGACGAACTAAAGAACCTACTTTTCTTAAAATTTAAAATTCATGCCGATGACTTCGTATAGAATAAAGACGAAATTAAGTTGGAAATACTGATATTTCTAATTAGTTCGAAGTATTGTACCCATATGGCATTATATGTGGAACATGTATTCGTAACCAAACTGCTCGCGGTCTTTCGGGGCATGTGACATCCTCCCACTGTACGATTACATATTCAGGATCTGATAACTACAAGGTATCTACTCTACAGGAAAAACAAACATATTCCTAAAGTAACGGTATTTAATTCTAAATCATGTCATAAAACGATAAAAATAGCAAATCCTTACATTTAAATACTCCCAATCAATGCAAAATAAAGTTTGGAGCACACAGATGACATTTTCAAAGGGTCACAAGTCCTACATTTACTCATCTGTGCTCCGCAGCTCGGATCAAACATTGATCTCCTCAGGCATGTAAATAACTTATTTAGTACAGATATATCATATTTTGTGTTGTAATCTACGATCTCATTAGCCTTTTTTTGACGCTTCTCTAAACCATTTGATACTAAATTTGTATTATTTTGTTCAGTACATTCCTAAAAGGATATAACCTTACGCAGTTACGGATATATATGGATTTACGAGCACAAATAGTGGCCATTTTGTTTACGACCCACGACCATATGACAAGGTCAATCACACCTGTTAAGTCACTTCTACGGTTACATATTCGGTTCTTTCGGCGGGACCCAGGGGTATCGCTCGAATAAGACAGGTACGAGCCAGTCAGAGAACAAGTACACGAAGTCCAGAGAGAAGGAAAGACGAAAAAGTATCAAGATAATGCTATGGAATATAGAAGGTTTGAAAAATGTAACTAGTATGGCACCAACAGACTGTCTGGAAGGATTTGACATAATAATACTAACGGAAACTTTCCTCATGGATCAATGGCAGCATGCGAAATACTATAGTATACATCTGCATGCGAAGCAAGGGGGAAGAGGTACACCGAAAGGAAGACTAACCGTTCTCCTCAAGCCGTGGCTCACCCCAATAATCTTGACCATCAAGCAAGATCACACCATACCGACAGTAGTGGCTACGCTGGCTAACGCGCAGCATTAGGTCATGGGGCCAAGCTCTCTGCTGACTCGTTAGACGCGTGGGTTCGAGCCCCACCGTCGGCCGTCCTTGAAATGGTTTTCCGTGGTTTCCCATTTTCAACACCAGGCAAATGCTGGGACGGTACCTTCTGACAGGCCACGGCCGCTTCCTTCCACATCCTTGCCCAGTTTCATTCACCATCATTCATTTCATCTCTCATTAACTCCTCTCATGAGGTTGGCGTCAGGAAGGGCATCCGGCCGTAAAAACCATCGCCACAAAGACTTCCATCGCATCTCATCCCCGACCCCGTTGTAAAACGGGAATAATAAGGGGTAGACATACAAGCAAGATCACACCATGCTAATTGAGACGAAATATATTGCAATTATTTCGGCTTACTTCCAGCCGAACACAACTGCTATGGATATAATAGATGAGTTAGGCCAACTAATCATAGAAGGTAAGCAGGACAAACCTCTAATCATCGCAGGAGACCTAAATTGCAGGCTTGATATAGAAAACTACAAAACTAAACTAGTCATGGAACAGTTGCATGAAGAAGGCCTCCGCCTATTAAACAATAGCACTGTACCAACATATCTTTGCCACAATGGCAAAAGCACAATAGATATCGCATTTATAAGAGGCCAAATAAAAGGGGAAATAACCCCTCTTTGGACAGCACATCACACACCATTGCGAAAACATATACCAATGGAAATAAAGCTTCAAGGAGAATGGAAGGAAATACAAATCGAAGTAAAACAACAACTCTCGAGGAAAATAGACGTCCGGAAGGTAGAAAAACGATCAGAACAGATAGAACAAATAGAATCAATAATAGAAGTCTCAAGATTGGAGGAAGCGGTGCAAGCTATAGAAGAACTTCTAACACAAGCCGCAAGCCCTAGGATGAAGAGAAAAGCAAAACAATGGTTCGACCAGGAATGCTATTTGTCAAGGAAAGAGGTACTGGACAGCCTACACCAGCTAAGAATGAACATTGCGAATCATACACTCACCCAAGAGTACAACAAGAAGAGAAGTTGTTACAAGCAGTTACTAAGAGAGAAGAAGAGGATTTATTGGGAAGAAGAAGGCAAACGAATAGTAGAAGAAGCTACAGGAGATCCATATATTGCACTACGTCCAAGGAAGCAAGCGCAGACGCACTATATAAACATGGAAGAATGGAAATCTCACTTCAGTAGCATTCTTAACAGAGAAGGAATAAAAGATACACCAAAACCCACACAGGAGAACGGCCTGCAATTACCAACAGAATGGGCCCCACTGACTGATAGTGAGATCCAATTCATCATCGCAGGAACAAAGAACAGAAAAGCTGCAGGACCAGACGGGCTATATAGTGAATATATAAAGGACACTTTCCATCTACTAGTTCCTATTTGGACGAAACAATATAATAAATGCGTCGAGACAGCATCAATACCAGATAGGTGGAGAGAATCAATAATCAAAATGCTGTATAAAGGAAAAAGAGATCCCAAAGACCCCAATAAATACAGAGGTATTGCGTTGGAGAATATCCCCTTTAAAATATTTACAAAAATAATAACTGAGAGAATAAAAGAAACAATCAACGAACATCTTCCGGAAAACCAATTCGGTTTCAGAAAAGGAGGATCGACTCTAACTGCAATAGAACTACTGTTAAATGACATCTGGGAAGCCCTTAACAGAAAGGAAAAGTTTTACGCCATTTTCATAGATTTCACTAAGGCCTTTGATTTGGTAAACAGGAATTTGGTGATAAAGAAACTAGAAGAGACTTTAGGCAAAAACAATATATGGATGAGAAGTATAAGCTCCATACTCCAATGGAACAAAGTAAGAGTCTCGGACTATCTTTCAGTCTCAGAGCCGATACTCCAAACAAACGGAGTACTGCAGGGAGATCCACTAAGCCCTCTACTATTCATTCTAGCAGCAGGAGATCTAATGCGAATGACCCAAAGAGAGAACATAGTTGCATACTCGTACGCCGACGATATAGTGGTTGGATCAACAGACATTATTAAACTTCAGGACACTATAAATGATATAGAGAAATGGTGCACCAAGCATGAGTTCGAGATCAACATATCTAAGATATAAATGATGGTCTTTAGACCAGGAGGAAAGGCTCCAGCATTGGCGGAAATATGCATCAAAAAGTCGACAATAAACATAGCTAAAGATTAAATATCTAGAAATCACGCTGCAAACAAGCGCCAAATGTTTCACGAAACATATAACTGAGAAAGCAACGCAAGCAGCAAGGGCGATGCACGAGATCGGCTACATTAAATCCGTCAATTTAGAAACAGCAATGATGCTCTTCAGAGTTAAAATAATGCCCATATTAACGTATGGGATAGAAGTCATATGGTCGCACCTCACCGAAAAGAACCTATCCGAATTAGAACGGGTAAAAGCATTATACATCAAAAGAGCACTAGGAGTGTCAAAGAATACACGTTCCAGACTCGTCTACCTCCTCGCAAGAGAAACATTCCTTATCGAGGACCTAAGAACACTTTTGACTCTTCCCAGCACTCGAGCTTCGGAAATTCTTTTATCAAAATTAAAAGCAAAAAGGGAAGAAATACCCGCAGAGTTTTATGGAACGGGGGCCATAGTAGATCGGACATGGACCACATCAAGCTTTGAGATGAGACACGTGTTTACCAGAATGGCGGTACACGGATTTCATCATCTCATCTGTGTGAACACATCATACCATGAGCCAGCTGAGACGTGTGAGTGCAACTTATGCGGACAAGCATGTGGACGCTACCACATAGAATTGTGCAAAATGAGAACCCAATCAATTACAGAATATGCAAACCAAGGCACCAGAATGCAAAATGGAAATTGCTTGAATAATTTGTATTGTAATAGAATTTTCCTTTTGTTTTTGTTTGGCCATTTGGCTGCAATAAAAGTATTATTATATTCTATTATAATAGGCTAATATCCTACCGGTCACCTCCTTGAGGACAGTTTAAACCTCCATATGTACGATAAGCTGAATTGTTGAGATCAGGCTTTGTTGAATCGTAAGTTATGGTTGGGCTATAATACTTGCGTGATTCATACATCCACCATCCTGAAATTATTAGGCGGATGACCTGGTAGTTTGGAAAAAAGACGTTTCCCACATTAAGGTATATTGTTGCAAAATTTAGTAGAGATCGGATGATAAGGTTAGTCGTAATTTGATTTAAGCTTAGAACATTTGGGTGGCCGCCATTACGTTTCCGTCAAGATGGCGGCGATATAAAACATGACACTGAGGTGCCCTTTGCTAGTGCTATCTCTGTACCAAATTTCGTTCTATTTGGTTTCACCGTGTTCGAATTGATAGGGAGGGGGGGCAGACATTCAGAGTACGCACACTCACACACACACAGACTCACACACAGACAGACACACATTTTTTGGCCCTGTGTAGATCTCATAAGTCTACTTCCATTTTTTGCAAAAATCGAAAGTAGGCTAAAAAATATGCATTCACTGTCACTTGACGAATGTTCATATTTCATGCACATCTCAAATAACAATTATAATAATAATAATCAAAGCAAACATTATATATGACTGTACCCATATCTCACATCTTATACTTTAATGATACTCTACTTGGTTCAATCTGCATGTCCGTATCGCTCACGGTACATTTACCTTACAACTCAACAATGCATTTACCATTACATTAGTTACTTTTACAATAACTCTGTTAGTTGATTTGTTTATCTTTGAATTTGTGTTTGTTTATTTATTTATTTGAGTAACATCATATTCCCGTTCCTTTACTCTTAACGCGGACTATAGTACCATGATTACTACACTAAACAATGCTAGTTAATTACTCGCTACACCATATGTCGTCGTGTTTTGAACATAAATATCAGTCCTTCCACTGTTAATATTGCGTCGACCCATGATTTGGGCTACCCGTCACTTACTGTGCGGCTTTGTATAATTATAAGCGTTACTTTGCTTCACTTTAAGTTTCTTTGTACAATCACCCGTGGCTTTGTTTACAATTTCCGTGCGGGAGAGTAGCAAGCTCCCCGCCTGAACTCTTCAAATGGACTTTATAACAAAGGTAAGGAGACTTTTGACTTCACTCGCGTGGCGTTGTTTACAAATTCAGAAGCGGAGGAGTAGCAACCTCCCCGCGTGAGTTATCCAAGTTTTCTGCCTCTTCCAAGCTCCACCGCTCTATTTAAGGTATTTGTTCGAAACCATAGTCCCTTCAGATTTCCGGAGCGTCTTCTTATCTAATAATGCCCTTTCCGGCTTGGAAATGCATTTATCTGGATTGCTCTTTCATGGAGGTCACGGTTCTTGCCTCGTGCAAGCGATTCGATCGCCCAATTAATTAATATTAATTGTTTTCTCAGATGGCGTGGGCACGCTTATCTCAGGGGACTCCCAGGTAGATCTGCATCTCTGGGTTCACGTCCCTCCAATACTTTATTTGCTTTGATTTGCATATCTCTTGGCTCCAAAATTATGCTCTCGGGATTTCATTCACCTGGGTGTTCATCTCGAGTCTCTCGGATGCATAGTTTCCAAGTAATCAATTTATTTCTCTTGGTGAAGTTCCCTTTCCACATTACCTTCATTGTGGTTCGGGGATTTTGTAGGTCATTTGTATCTGTCCCCAACCCCTCTGGCACTCGAAAGTAGGTCGACTTCATGTACGGGGCTCCAGTCTGACACGCCTTCCCGTTCGGACTAATTTGTAAAGTGTCACACAGCCTCCAAACTGTGGTCTTGGCCAGAATTCTATATGCTAAAGAATTAAGCATACAATTCTTTTCCACAAAATCGCGTGTAATTCCTATCAGGTAACTGGAATCAAGCTGGGATTACATCAGTAATCGTAGTTTACTTGGGTCTTGGGTTCCATGCAGTTGTTTCTCCTCAAAGACCTTAGGTTCGTTACCCTATAAAATCATAGGTATGATTTCTCCTTCATAGAGTATCTGGTTCTATGCCAGTCAGCAGCACTTCCGTAGGGTACAGTATACCTGAAATAGTGTAGCCAAATAGAGCACTACAGTTGGCAGCCCTTGTGACTCTGAATATATTCTTAGATCCATCTCTTAAGGTAGAGAATGCACATACAAAATTTGATTGAAGTTAAATTGATAATATGGAAGTTAGACATTGGATCCATCAGCGCGCGCAAAATTATGTTGGCAACAATGCCATGTATGTTTTGCTTAGAATTAATCTGTAGTAGTATGATCTATTATTGCGCCAATTTTGGATGAAATCCATTTGTTAGTATAGAAGTTACATGCAATTTTATAATTGGACTTCTCAGCAGGCATAGAATCATGTTGGCAGCACTCGATGTATTATTTTCTTCAAACTAATGCAGAAGGCCATGTACTATACATGTGAAAAGTTTCGAGCTGTTGGCTCGCATACTTTCTGATATATTGGTATTGGGATAAAAATAATAATAAAGAGAACATTTATTAACCGTTGGCAGCCCTGGCTGCTCCTAAGAATATGCATAGTCCTATCTTTTATGGTACACATAGTACATATGAAATTTTGTTGAAATCTAATTAATAGTATGGAATTTACATGCATATAACCTATTAGCAGCCATTTAATCAAGTTTGCAACACTGTCAAGTATGGCCTCCTAAAAATTAAACTGAAATATTATTTATATATTGGCTTTCACGGCCAGTGAATTAAAACTCAGCACTTTTTCTAGGTTTGTGCCGTGTCTTGTGTGGGGTTTCGTCTAGGACACCAAGCTGGCTGATCAGCAGGCTCTTGGTGTCCGTGCCTGGTCCCCCAGTAGAGTAACGAACTGCGTGCCAGCTCCCTTTATATGAAGTGCACCTTTGCCTCTCAACTGCGAGAGCTAAAGAGGGCACGGACACCTAGAGCCTGCTGATGAGCCAGCTTGATGTCCTAGGCGAAACCCCACACAAGACACGGCACAAACTTAGAAAAATTGCTGAGTTGAAATATTATTATCTATATGTTTGCCAATTTTGGAATAATTCACATGCATATGTTCCGAGATATCCAAAATGGAGCCCAAATTGCAATTGAGATTTTTCAGCAGTTGGTAGCACTGACGTCATTTTCAAGTACAGTCGTGAGATATGCAGGTATAGATGTTTACTCATTCCAGATTTGGTTACGATAGTTGCATCCGTTTAAGAGTTGATAGGGGGGAGGGGGTGGACACACACACAGACAGACAGACAGAATGACAGACATAAACACATTTTCCCGGATCGATCTCATAAGTCTACTGTACCTTTTCCTCATTTTTAGCCTACTTTTCACATTTTGCAAAAATGAGGAAAATGTAGACTTACGAGATCGATCCGGGAAAATGTGTGTCTGTCTGTCTGTCTGTGTGTGTGTGTCCCCCCCTATCAACTCCTAAACGGCTGCAGCAATCGGAACCAAATTTGGTATGAGTAAAGATCTATACAGGAACATCTTAATGTCATACTTGACAATGATATCTGTGCTGCCAACTGCTGAAAAATCACAATTGAAATTTGAGCTCCATGTTGGATATCCTGGAAAGCATACATGGTAACTATTCCAAAATTGTCACTCATATAGATTATAATACTTCAGTTTAATTTAAGGAGGCCATACATGACAGTGTTGCCAACGTGATTCAAAGCCTACTGAGAGGTCCAATTTTTAAATGCATATAACTCCTGCACTATCAATTGTATTTCAACCAAATTTCGTATGTACTATGTGTACTTAATCAGATATGACTGAGCGTATTCTTAAGAGTCACCAGGGCTGCCAACTGTTGATTAATGCTCACTCTATTTTTTATCCAAATAGCAAAATATCAGAAAGTATGCGAGCCAACAGCTTTAGATTTTGCACACGTATAGTACCTGACATTCTAGATTAATTTGGAGCAACTAATGTATATCAGTGCTACCAACATGATTCTAAGCCTGCTGATAGGTCCAATTTTAAAATGCCAGTAACTTACATAATAACAAATGGATTTCATCCAAAATTGGCACAATAATAGACCATAATATTTCAGATTATATATGACCAATACATGCATGACATTGTTGCAACATGATTTTACGCGCGCTGATGGATCCAATATCTAACTGCATGTAGCGTCCATGCTACCCATTGGACTTCAACCAAATTTTGTATTCTGTACATTAAGAGATGGAACTAAGAATATATTCAGTCACCAGGGCTGCCAACTGTAGTGTTCTATTAGGCAACATTATGCCAGGTATATTAAATTTCAAACTAATTAGAAATTTCGATATTAACAACTTAATTTCGTCCTTATTCTAGATTGATCCATATAGATTAATCATTGGCATGATTCTTAAATTTTATGAAAAGTAGGCTCTTTAGTTGTCACGGAACTTCTTGTTACAATATGGAAAATTAGGCTAAAAATAATCCATAAATGGAAACTTTTCTTTTGAAGGGCGTAGCATCGAGGAGATACTCAATTCCGTACCTTCAGACCAGGAACCCCGAAAATCAGTTTCCTGATCACATTTGACAGTCTCACTGCTGGAGGACACTACAACCGAACGACTTCCCAAAAGTACTATTAGTACCAGATCAGGAGTGCTCGTATGGAACCTCGCAGTGTTGCCCAAGCAATAACTTGCACAAATTCATCACAACATCGCTGCAGCGTTGTGGTTACTGTCAAAATGGCTATATGTCGACAACAGACAAAGAATATACACATTTGACAAGGCAAGCATTCTGCATGTGGTAGCAACAAGCTAGAAGTATAATACGTCGTCCAACTCGGCATGGTCACCGAAGAAGATGTGGCGCAACTCTCTCTAGGATTCCAGTTCACCCTGCAATCACGTCAACTCAAAGATTGGTGACAAAATCGCTATATTGTCAGCACTGTAAATGATTCATAAGGTCTAATATTGAAACAACGTAGCACCTATCTAACTCTAGCACTTTCTGACTCTCTAAATTGTAGGCCAATGCCCTTCTAAATCTCTTGGTAGCAAATGCTGATACATAATACTGTAGTATCTGTCCTCGGGGTCATTTGTTTGTTGTTGTTGATGATTCTATAGGGGATTTGCGACATCGTAGTGATGTAGCCCCGTGTACTTGGGTGTGTGTAGAAATTGTCTGATAACCTGAGGCACTGTCTTGTCTGCACTATTGTGTGAATTTATAAATGAGGTAGTATTTGGGTAGGAAGCGGCCGTGGCTTTAAGTTAGGAACCATCCCAAAATATGCTCGGAGTAGAAGTGGGGAAACCATGGAAAACAACTTCCTGAATGGCTGATTTGGAATCGAACTCGCTTCTTCTAAGTTTTACCTCACGTGGCTTAGTGTACCCCCTCCAGTACATTCCTCAGACCAGAATCAAATTTCTTGGCAGAGCCTGGAATCGAACCCGGGCCTCCGCGGTGACAGCCAAGAATGCTAGCTACTACGCAACGAGGCTACAACGTTGTGGCTATTATCAGCCTTCCTCGACAATAGACATCTACGTTTAGTATTTTCTGACTCACTAAATGGTAGGCCAATGCCCTTTCAAATACAGTGCTAGCAAACGCTGATACGTCACAGTATCCATCCACTAGCCTTTGGGGTTTTTGAACTACCCCCTTAAGGTCCTCTATTCCTTAACGTTACGATTATTATGTTTAATCATGTCAAGTGCAGGAAATACTACATGCAATTATCAAAACAAAGCACTCGACGCAGCTAAAGAATACCAACAGAACTCGAATTTGTTTCACTGCATCTACTCTAACTACAGTACTTTTGTGAGTCGGAGAAAGAAGTGACATAGAATCATCAATATTGTCATAGACAAGGTGATGCCCTAGCGGTAGCCTACACAGCTATACATACGCACGACTCTCCTTGCTTTAATTGCATTAGCTTTACGCGCATGGTTTTAGATGCTTCACAACATATGAATAAATACGTAATAATAATAACATTAATCGTACGGCCTCAACTACCGTGGTGTAGATCTTTTGATTTCAAGCCCTTTAGGCGATCACTCTCCAATGTTGATGTTATTTTGTAACTTTTCAAAGGGTGTAATAATGATCGTCCCTCAGTTGAGTGATAATTCTAATGCTTCAAATCCACATGGGCTTCAATAAGTTTATATTAAATGTATAGTATTCATCAATCTCGACAATCTTGATGTTAGATTCGGGGTGGTGGGGTTATACACCGTAGCGAAGTCAATACTAACGATATACACACTTGACTACACAACTGAACATCTTGAAATGATAAAACTGGAAAATCTGGTAAAAACATAATGTATTCTGTAAAATATAGCACAGGCAGGATCCTCGTCGCATACAGAATAACCTATCTCAATACCAATGATATTTAGGCTACATGGCACAACAGTAATAACACAATCTGCATATCCCTTGGTGATGATGTAGATATTGTACTTACTGTTGACGATCTATGGATGCTGAAGACTATTACTACTGATTCTGGGTTATATGCTCCCAAGAATCAGTCCTATACCTTTTGCACTTGAAACACTATCTGGTTTCACTCGCTGTCGAATTTGAATGTTGAATGCATGGCTGTTACTAGCCGTATTTACTTTATCGCTCGACTGATACATAATATACTCGTCGATTTTATTATTGGTCTTTTGAAACAGTTTGGTTATTCAGAGTCCGCTCCGCACCTCAACTAACCCTTACCTTAAGCTTATACTAGCTGGTACGTGATGACTAAATACTGTACCATGTCCCTCGAACCTCGTAATCAGACCTGAGTTTGCAGTAGGCTACTGCTTGTAGCTTTTCGAAATAAAAAGACAAGTGGTACCTTTTTAATACTAGGTATGATATTCTCTGATGTGAGAAGTACCACTTAACCAAGCTCTCTAGATCTAACTCTTGTACGATATTGTACACGTCTTGATTTTACTAAGTTCCCAGGAGCACACGTGACCACAGCACATGTCCCCCAAAATAAAAGTCCAAACTCAGAACAAACTCCCAAAGCTACATGAGCGCGACCCACAGAGTCGGCTCGTCAAGACAAAAATTCTAATAATCAGTCATCCAGCGCTCCTCAAACCAAGCAATGGTATCTCCATCCCCTCCACTAACTCCTGTGCAGTACCAGCCACAAGTACTAAAAATCACAGTAGCCAATAATAATTATGTACAAACATCTGCAACTCCTCCTAATGGAACAGCGGTGCCACATTTCTCAGACTCGCCTACTTCATAACGACTCACACAGGTCAGCGGCTGGGACAAACCCCATTGCTTCATATAGACCAACTTCCCAGAAAATTACGAAATGTGTTTACTACGGCACACTTGGGGTTGACTCACTCACTTGGTACATCACGTACACTAAATAAATGTATTACATTATACAATAATTACAACATCCAACCTGGACTCAGATCACGCAACAAATTGTACACCCTAAAGCTAAATTGATTAAATGGTTATAAACAATATCAGAATATACACTCCAAAAATAATTAAATAGAAATAAAAAGCATCAAATAAAAATATAAAGATGATAATTCGAAATCGTATGTCTCAAAAGTGAGGGTTCGATCCCTTGAAACTCTGACTGTTTCAATGTTTAAGACTACCATCTTGCAGTGGAATCTAGAACGCTTCTGGGCAACCTATGGCTGAGATTTAATTAATGTTGTCTTCGAATCACCAAATATATAATACGAGAGATTTTCTACGAGCCGACATTGTTCTACTCGAATGCCGTGGGCTTTTCCGCCTTTTACAATTTGGACTTTCTCCGCTGGGAATTGAACCCGCGATCCTGGGATCATTAGGCTGACAGTCTACTATTGACTCGTCGAGAACGCGATCAAGAACATCATGATTTCACAACTGTTATAGAAATATTAAATTGCTCTCATAATGTTGGCCTAGCAAGCCCTCACACAGGGCACTGCTAGGGACTATAGACTCATAAAACTCAGCAAATTTAACCCAATTTTGAAGCTTAGAAGTCAATTTATTAATTATAATGTGTATTTATTCAATATTATTTTTCCAATTAACCAATCTAGCAGCACCCTATTTTCAATCAATTCAACAACATTATTATGAAAACATTGTACGGTATATTAATCCTTTAGTTATTAATGGCTATTTTCAATTAAAAATATACCGTGACGCGATTTGTTGTTCTGTAATTTGGAATTGTCAGATGAAACATCTCAGCCTATCCTACTGTAAGCAATAGTATTCAGAAGTAGATCATTGGCGCAGGCTCAATCAGTATGCGAACCAAATCAGAATTTCCGATGCAGAGTGTGTGTCGACGGGTATTGTTACCATCCACCTTTGATTCGTTTGTCCCGTTTGCTTCTCGCTGGGCTGCATCCCTTGCTCTCTCATTTACATGTGTTCGACAGATCTGTACAAAAGTTCGCTGTGGAGCAATTCATTGAAATTCCGGGGGACCAGCAGAAGCCTAGTGCGTTTCTTTGATAAGTGTTAGTCATTCAAGTCGTATATTTATGTCTGACATTCTATTTTTAAAACAAAAGCTGGTATGCTCGAGTAACGAAGTGCATTTCTCGAAAAAAGTATTTTAACATGTTTCGAATATATATTACCCATTAGTGTATTTTAATATCACTGACTGGATAAATCTGTCATGTACGTCTACAAATCTGGAGTTCTATTGAAGTTTGTGACTTCGCTACGGACCACACTAGATGCTTCTAAGAACCGCGCATTGAAGTCTCCTGTAGGCTACTTGTCATGTATAAACAGTAAGTCAATATCTTAGTTGTACTTTACTTGCAAATATTTTACTAAGCATGGTGTATAATAATGATAATAATAATAATAATAATAATGACAGATACCCCTGATCCATAGCATTCACTGTCGTCACGTTGCGAACTATGAACTCGTATGTGCATCCTTCTACTGACATTGGTTTACCCTTGAAAGTAACACGCCTCTTCGTAACAGCATTGTAGGATCCGATGCAGATCCAGATGACAAAAGCCATACCGGAGATGCCACCAGCCAGCAACCCCTGTAAATAAGAACTCGATGCGAATTGTTCTATACTGCTATTTAATTCATTAAAAAGTCTATCCATTTCCAAATACACTAAATACTTGGAGAGCATAAAATTCCTGATCTATATGAAACTCGGCGCACAAGCTTGTTAGAGCTCAAGGAAAGCATACGTGATGGTATTTCGTCCCAGATTCATTGGGACCATCTCTCGAGAAGGACAATTGAACTAGAATAAGTACAAATAGATAACGCAGTGCCCAACAAGATGCACACATTGTTATCCATTGCAATCTCCGACCATTCTTATCTGAGAGCCTACACTGGCTGTTTAAGTACTTACTACACATGTTTCATAGCCTTCTGTACAATAAAATACGCCTTTTCTATTGAGACGTCAAAACACAGTCCATCATATGTTAAACAACGCCGAAGTGTTGTGAACATTCACACACGCTGTGATCTTGCACACATTCAGCACAAAATCACAAGTTATCTGACATATGTTACCCACACCCAAGTACATGGCTGATGACCAAGATGTCCCAGGCTCCTAGAATTAATTAACAACAACAGCAACTCACTCATTGCTTCCAATTACAATCAATTTAATGTTTCGTTGGTGCGCCTTTGGCCATAATTTAAAAACAGCATGCTGTAATTCGAAGACATTATGTTTAGGAAAGAAACTAATATATTAATTATTTAAATCAAGTAAAGTATTCAAAATATTAATACCTTACTGTTCACCCAGGGAAGAAGAAACCCCATGGTAAATATTCCACATATTGGACCGTCAGCCAAAACTCCAACACTCAGTGCCATCTGTAAAGGAGAAGGTTAATTTCTTGATTGCAATGAAACTTGCACAGAGATGTAGGAAGTAGTACAAAAATTTGCATCTTTGCATAGTATAAAACAAAGTCTCCGATTCTTGGATGTAACAGGTAATCTCGAGAACCACTGGATGGATTTTGATACGGTTTTAACCATGCTGTTAAAGATTTTTCGAGGAAGGTTTCTGTAGAAGAGCCTTCATTTATGACCAAGGGAAACCGAACAGTTACGATTTCAGTGAATCGAGAATCGAGTCGAAGAAAAACCTGCCGTCCGTGCGCCTTTCCAGCTCACGCTGGGTAAACCGTTAAAAATACCAATATGCTATGAGCGTAAGAATTGTTCATCATGAACATTTATACAAAAATGTCCCGGACAGCATATCTCTATCTGTAATACATCGCCCACTATAAGTATTTTTAAGTTTTCATTTCTTCCAACAATCTCCATTCAGAGGAAATAGAATTTACTTGCTTCGGATCGAGTTTACGAACTAGCGAGCGAGCTATCACCCCAACATTGGCCAGCATCAAACTGTCGAGTCGTGTCGAGTTAAGACTTCAGAGAAGAGTATATATGTTCGGAGTTTCGCTGTTCACCTCGGCTTTTCTGAATTGCGTCTGGGACCTGCCGTCCGTGCGCCTTTTAAGCTTACGCTGCGTAAATCGTTAAAGATACCGGGTGAAGCCGGAGCGGGTTGCTAGTTTCAGATAAGAAGTTCATGTCGGTAGAATGGTTAAGGAAGAAGATAGAATTTCAGGTAATATAAGGGGTACTAAATTGAAGGTGCGAGTATATTCTTCGTTTACTCGCCAAGATTATGTTTATTCTTTGTGTAGTTTCTATGTGTATTCTTTGTAATCTCTATGTGTAATCTTTGTATGCTCCAAGATTCATTCATCCTTGGGTTGGCAGCAATTGCCTTCATTGTCATTGTTATTGTGTTATCTAGTCAACATGGCTGAACATTCAAATAATCGAAACATTAGCTCAATTACATTATATGATAATTACAATAATTATTAGAGTGTACATAAGGAAATACAGTCCACTATATCATTCAGTCGTATAATTTCTCCCCTGATGCTTCATCTGTGGGCACAATGATGCGCAAGAGCATACATTTGTTTTGATCCACCAGGGCCGGATTACATTTGTTTTGGTCCTACACGGATTATGTTGGCTTCGTCAACTGAAGCTATGTGGTCAAGATAATAAGATTACAAAGGTATTCATTGCAATTCTTTCCCTTCCCCAACATTCCTTTCAGTGTATGATCCATGTTAATTATGTCTATTGAATGTGAGGTTGTTATTGACCAAACGCAGAGGTGTTCTCCGAGCATCTCTTACGAGACTTCATAACCAAATTAATTGGTTTGATAATGAAACTCCCATTGAATTAGTAAATGTGAAGAATGAACATTTCTTAACTTTATTGCCAGAATTTAATGACATTCAAACCAAGTTGGAGGATTCTGATGAATCAAATTCTCATGGTAATTCTTCGGGAGTGATGAACCAAGGTCCTACACTGTTACTTACCTAATGTATGATTTTCATACCTTATTTGATATTCTGGGAGTCATTATCAATTGAAATTACTGTCCATTATCAATACTGCTCAGGAAATAAGTACTAAAATCACGTAAATATGTGACGTACGTAGTTATTTATTGTTCATTGAACGACGGCGAACGACGGCAATTGTCATGGCTTGTCGTTGCTCAACTGCTACTGACGGATGCGCATTGGGCGTGTTCAATTGTTAACGAGACGTCATTTCACTGTTGCCAATGTACACAAAATACACGACACAGGTCATGTGTAGCGATCTAAGAGAGCGTAGAGAGTTAATTGAGCGAAGCGAGAAACTATTGGCTTACGAATCGGGAGGGTAGATAGTTAATCCAGCGAAGCGAAAAACTATTGTCTTACGAAGCGGAGCTAGATACTACTGGCATTTATGTCCGCTAGTAACTTAGGCACTGTCTTGCCGAAAATTACTGCTAGTACCACAAGCAAGGGGGTCTGGGGCGTAAGCCCCAGGTTAGGTTTGTTTTTGTATGTAAAACATTAATAAGATAGAATTTATGTCCGCTACTAGGTTAGGAACTGCCTGGCCGAAAATTACTGCTAGTACCACAAGCAAGGGGGGTCTGGGGCGTAAGCCCCGGGTTAGGTTTGTTTTTGTATGTAAAACATTAATAATATAGAATTAGGGTTTTGCCTTTCGAATACGAGTATCAATAATCGCAACACCAAAGAATAGGGATATCGTATGCGAAAATTTTCCACCAGATGGCGTAACTGTTCTATGTGGGACTCAATTGATTTGCCTTCCGTTGGAATTCTATACACATCGAATTTGAAGAATGACGAGTTGAAAATACAGTAAATTTTCATTTTAAATATTTTGTAACAGTCAATTGTGTGTTTTTGTTAAATGGTATTTGAAATAAAGAACAAAATGATTCCACATAGTACCTGTGCGCTATCTGTTGCAGCTAGTTTAGGATGTCCCTATAGAAACAGAAATAAGCGAGCGCGCTCAAATCGCTCACTCCACTCAAAACAAACAACACACGGCCGTGTTTACCGTATACGTGGGGTTGGCAATATCTTATTTGTCAAATAAGCCACGCCTACAATGGACGACAACTGAAATTTCACTATATAAGTCGTGTTATTAATTGGGGAAGGTGGGTGGGTTATAGTCAGCGGAGGAGACAACATCTATTACCACATCACTCCTACAATTATTATTCATCATTACCCAAGGTATTTCGGCTAATTTAACTAGTTTTCTACTTAGTTCATCACTCGCGAAGTGTTACCATTCTCATGAGCAGGTCCGATACGATTTCGAAGATGAATATGATAAAATTAGGGTTAAGCTTCAACAGCTGTCAAATAACCATTACACAAATGCCTCGTCCGTATGTAGCAATGGTAGAGATTCTACAAGTGCTAATACAGGATCGTACAGTTTGCCAAAGATACGGTTGCCCGAATTTTCAGGTGACGTTACACAATTTATGCATTTCCATGACCGATTTGATTCATTAATACTAAAGTATCAGACTTTGGGTAATGTTGAAAGATTCCACTACTTGATGTCTGCACTGCGTGGTAATGCTCACCAACTCATTCAGAATATTCCGGTTACTGCACATAACTTTGATATTGCTTGGGAAACGGTTTGTAAGCGATACCGTAATAGGAAGATAATTGTAAATACACATATTAAATTATTGTTATCCCCAGATATTGTTCAAAAGGGGTCATCTTCTAGTTTACGCACACTGTTAAGTCAAGTACAGTCTAATTTAAAGGCTGTTGAGTCTTTGAAGTTGGATATTCCATTACATGAAATCATAATTAGTCAAATTATACTTGACAAGTTACCTGAGGCTACACGTAAACAATGGGAAATGAGTAACAAATCAAAGGAAATGTCTTCACTTACAGAATTGTTAGATTATCTTGAAAGACGAGCTGAAACCCTTGAATTAATTGATTTTTCACCTTCTAAGGGTCACATTGACAAGAGTAGCAAATTGGCTCAAGATAGAACTTCTAAGCATGGTGTCAAGCATGAGAAACAATCATATACAAGTAATTCATACATTGCAATTAACAATAATTGTGAATATTAAGGCTTTCACGGCCCGGATTATATAAATAATTGTGAAGCCTGCAAGGGGCAACATCCCATCTTCAGATGTGATACAATTTTAGGTTACGATGTCCATCGTAGATACAATCTGGTTAAGCAGCATAAACTTTGCTACAATTGTTTGCATAAATCACACGGAATACGTTCTTGTCCTTCGATGTCTGCATGCAAAATATGCAACGGTCGTCACAACTCACTGTTGCATTTTAATTCTGGGAATCAAGTCAATGGTAACTCGTCTAAACAGTCCCATCAGGGAGCTATCACTACATGATCAAATTCAGAGTCTAATCAGGCTCACAATCTCAAGCTCGTGATACCTCGTCAAGTTATTGCACTATGAAACTCAAACCACAAACTCAAGTCCTACTTTCTAGAGCATTAGTCAAGGTAAAGGATAGTGCTGGTAGGCAACACTTATCTCGTTGCTTATTAGACAGTGGCAGTCAAAGCAATTTTGTAACAGAAAATTTGGTTCAAATTTTGGGCTTAAGGAAGACCAAAAATCTCACACCCATCGAAGGTATTTCTCAGTTCATATCTGAAGCCAAGTATAGTGTGAGCATTGAAGTTCAATCTTCCATGAGCAACATACATCACAATGTTGAATGGCTGGTCCTATCCAAGGTTACAAGCGATATGCCTAGTCAGCAGGTACCATATGAAGAGTGGGAGCTCCCTAGTGACATTCAATTAGCAGATCCGAAGTTTTATGCTTCAGCCAAGATAGACATGCTTCTTGGTGCTGACGTAATCTTCCGAGTTCTTCAGAAGGGGCACAGGACGAGACCAGGGAAGTTTCTATTCCTACAAGCACAGATTTTGGTTGGATTGTGTCAGGTTCATATGAATCTACATAAAGAAAGAGAAACAATACTGCAGGAACTCTTTTCCTTCCTAATGATGTTCACCTTCATAACCAAGTACAACGTTTTTGGGATATCGAAGAACTTCACGAGCCAGTTATGTCACAAGAAGAGATGGAATGTGAACAACATTTTTCTGATCATGTATCAAGAGATGGATCTGGAAAATACATAGTCGGACTCAGACTACCATTTAAGCAGGATCCAAGCATATTAGGCAATTCTTTACAAACAGCAATTAGTAGATTCCAATACCTTGAGCGTAGGCTTAAAAATGATGCGCAATTGAAGGTAGACTATGACCGGTTTCTCACTGAATACAAGGACCTAGGTCACATGGATATAGTTAATTCTAGTATGGCGACATCAGTAGCATAATACATGCCTCACCATCCGGTCTTTAAGAAATCCAGCACTACGACAAAAACTAGAGTTGTCTTCGACGCTTCTTGCAAATCCAAGTCAGGAAAGTAACTTAATGACATTTTGATGACGGGTCCTACTATCCAACAAGACTTATGTTCGATTGTTGCTAGATTTAGAACTCATGCCATAGGCCTTACAGCTGATATCGGAAAGATGTACAGACAAGTTAAAGTTGATTCCAGAGACAGCAGCCTTCAACGCATCGTTTGGAGAGCTGCTCCTAATGAGCCTATCAAACAGTACCAACTTCAGACGGTCACATATGGCACATCATCAGCTCCGTTTTTAGCTATAAGATGTTTAAGGCAATTGGCATATGATGCAGGGCAACAGTATCCACAAGCAGCATCTGTCCTTCTTCGTGAATTTTATGTAGATGACTGCATTTCAGTAGCAAGTAAAGTCGACAATGCATTGATCCTACAACGAGAACTAATCCAATTGTTATCCAAGGGAGGCTTCAACCTACGTAAGTGGTGTTCTAACCACCCAGCATTGTTAGAGGCGGTTCCAAAGGACTGCAGAGAGACGCAGCTTCCTTTTCAGATTGATTCGGGTGAAAATATTGAGACTTTAGGTCTACTTTGGCATCCAGCGACAGACAGATTACAGGTCTCCACTGGTGTTCAGAAAGAACAAGGAATAGGATCTCCAGTTACCAAACGCAAGGTGTTATCGATTGTATCGTCAATTTATGACCCTATTGGATTAATCAGTCCTATTGCTATCGCATTCAAGATGTTTCCGCAGCAATTATGGCAAGAGAATTTAGGATGGGATGATGAACTTCCAACAGAATTTCTTACAAGATGGCATACTCTGCACTCTCAAATACCCTTGATTGACAATATCTATATTAACAGATTTGTGCTTCAAGAAAATTGTACTCAGGTGCAGCTGCATGGCTTTGCTGATGCATCCTTAAAGGGCTACGGTGCATGTTTAATCCTACGCTCATCAACAGATCAAGGTCACGTAACCACGCATTTCCTGTGCTCCAAGTCCAGAGTAGCTCCAATCAAACAATTTACGCTACCCAGGTTAGAGCTATGTGCAGCAGTATAATTATCACAATTGGTTAGAAAGATGTGTCAGGTTCTCAATATCGAATTCCACAGTATTCATTTGTGGACAGATTCAAAGATCGTTCTTGCATGGTTAGCAGGATCGCCTTCGAAATTGAAAACTTTTGTTGCGCACCATGTGGCCGAAGTGCAAGGCAATACTTCAGTCAAAGATTGGAAGCACATTGCATCTGCAGATAATCCTGCTGATCTAATTTCTCATGGAACTGATCCTACAAACCTTGTAAATAATCATCTTTGGTGGATTGGTCCTGGGTGGTTAGAGTGTTCAGAACAGAACTGGCCTTCTTCCAGTGAACAATATGTATTGGAGATTCCTGAGCAACGCAAGATAGTGCTTAGTTGTTCAGTTCACTCCAATCCTTCAGAATTATTCACCAGATTCTCGTCACACCTCAAGCTACAAAGGGTGTTGGTATACTGCCTAAGATTTCTACACAACATTAAATGCAAACATTCAGAACGGAAACATGGTCCATTAACAATAGAAGAGTTGCAGCAAACTAACATGACATGTGTTAGACTAGTTCAGTCAATAGCATTCCGCGAGGAAATAGCTGATCTTTTGAAACACAATTCAGTGTCAAGACGTAGCAAACTTCAAAGTTTAGTACCATTTTTAGACAAGGATCAAATCCTGAGAGTTGGAGGAAGACTAGAGAACTCCAACCAAGACTACGATTTCAAACATCAGATGATTTTGCCCGCTAAACATCAGTTTACTGATTTAATAATCAAGAGGGAACACGAAAGACTCCTACATTCAGGTAATCAGTTGACTTTAACATCCATCAAACAGTGCTACTGGATCATCAATGGAAAGTCGGTGGTTCGAAGAGTTATTAACACTTGTGCAAAATGCTTCAGGTTCAAAGCCAAAACCACACTGTAATTAATGGGGCAGTTGCCTTCAGTTCGTGTGTCTCAAGCAAGACCATTCCGCAACACCGGCACATACTTCACGGGCCCTTTCTACTTGAAGATTGGCAATCCACGTAGAAAGACCATTGTCAAGGGTTACATATGCATTTTCATATGTATGTGCACCAATGCCATTCATATAGAAATAGTTTCCGACCTAACCACTCAAGCATTCCTCGCAGCACTCAGGAGATTCATCGCAAGAAGAGGATTATGCAGCAACATGTATTCCGACGATGGTACAAATTTCCACGGTGCTAGTAGAGAGATCAAGGAGCTCAAGAAATTGTTCACTCAGGAACGGACTAGAGAGGAGATCAGTAACTTCGCCAGTAGTTGTGGAGTTAAGTGGCATTTTATACCTCCTCATGCCCCTAATTTTGGAGGACTTTGGGAAGCAGGAGTAAAATCCCTCAAACATCATCTAAGAAGAGTTCTCGGAACGCTTCATTTCACATATGAAGAATTGGCTACATTCATTGCACAAATTGAGGCTTGTTTAAACTCACGTCCCCTTCTAACCCTGTCAAACTATCCTTCTGATGCATCTACCTTGACACCAGGGCACTTCCTTATAGGCGAACCACTCACGACTCTTCCCGAACCTGATTTCACATTATGTAAACTGCCTTTGTTAACGAGATGTAAGGTTCTTCAACAAAGACTCCAATGCTTTTGGAAGAGGTGGTCAGCAGATTACCTCACTCATCCGCAGCAGCGCAGCAAATGGACGACCTCCTCCTGCAACGTATCACCAGGCACGGTGTACTGATACGGGAAGACAATTTTCCCCCACTCCAGTGGCCCCTTGGTGTCATCTCTGAAGTGCATGGTGGTAAAGACAATGTGGTAAGAGTGGTTTCAGTGAAGTGCAACAGTGGTATTTTTAAACGACCAGTGTCCAAGGTAGCTCTGCTACCAATTGAGCAGACACATAATTTTGACTGTTAATATGTCAGTGTTTGTAATTTAGTGAATATTTTAGTGTTTCATGTCTTTGTCATTGGAACATTTCAGTGTTTCCATTTCAGATTACTGTAATCCATGTATTTCAAGGTGGGGAGTAAGTATATTCTTCGTTTACTCGCCAAGGTTATGTTTATTCTTTCTGTAGTTTCTATGTGTATTCTTTGTAATCTCCATGTGTAATCTTTGTATGCTCCAAGATTCATTCATCCTTGGATTGGCAGCAATTGCCTTAATTGTCATTGTTATTGTGTTATCTAGTCAACATGGCTGAACATTCAAATCATCGTAGCATTAGCTCAATTACATTATATGGTAATTACAATAATTATTAGAGTGTACATAAGGAAATACAGTCCACTATATCATTCAGTCGTATAATTTCTCCCCTGATGCTTCATCTGTGGGCACAATGTTGCGCAAGTGCATACAGTGCGCCATTTCAATAACACGAGCTATGTATTTTCCTAAGGTGGCATTATAATGTGAATAAGGAGAGGAACCGTATTACAGAATACACCAAAGACAATGCAAACCCAACGCTACACTTAGGCCTATTTTAAAGCCCCCTGTTCCAACGGATCGCTCAAATATTTGCAAAGTAGCCATCATATTATCTCAGTCCCCCATTGTAATTCTGAGCGTGAACCCCCCAAACCCATGGGCACTACAGCCCATGAAGGGCCCAGGCCGACCAAGAGACCGCTGCCCAGCCATTTGGCCTGCAGATATTGGGGTGACGCGTGATTAGCGCATCGGGTCCCCTCGGGCGTTAATCTTGGTTTTTGTGATTGGGGCTCTGCCTCACTGTCAGACAGCTACTCAATTGTCCTCACGAGGCTAAGTGCACCCCGTTTCAGCCCTCATGTCAGTTTCTTAAGTCCCTGACCGAGCCGGGAATCGAACCGGGGCCTCCGGGTGAGAGGCAGCCGCACTACCCCAACACAACGGGGCCAGATATTTCTGGGCGTGAAATATGAGCCTTTTATCCTGTAGATCATGTTTAGTTACCATAACAAAGAAACCTACAAAAATTAAAAATATATTTCTCCGCCAAAACTTGTTTACCTCTTTCAAACAACGAAAAAATTGGCGTATCCTTTAAAACTGTTCAAATAAATTAAGTGCCCCATGTGCCATAAACCTCCTGTCCGATATTTTTATTAATGATAGCCTTTTCTGTGTCATGAAATGGCGTCCGCATGCTTCCTTGTCGAAGCTCCCAGGCAGCCACCAGCCTTCCATTTCCGCGTGCTGATTCCCTGTTCCGTGTCTTTTCAGTAGCTTTAGTTTCAGGCGCGGATGTAGAGTTTGGTTTTGGGGGGTCAGAGATTCGATCTAGAGTTTGGCTTTGGGGGGGGGGGGGGTCAGAGAATCGAAATTGTTAAGGAAAATGGTATCACTAAAAACGCAATCACAAAATAACCAAACGTACAAAACCAGACCAATTTTTTTACAAGCTTCATGGATAGAAATTTGATGCGTTTAGCGCACCAAAAATATTCGTACAAATTGCAACGGCGTGTTTTGCGACTTTTACATCGAGCTTCGAGAAAAGGAAGGTACGTTACAGTTTCGGCAAGTCGAGTTGATACCGACAAAGGGAGAAAGTCACAGCTTAAATTGCCAACCAAGCTTGCAGTTTGGACGTCGGCAAAAAATTTTGGTGCGAAAAAAATACCCCAGTTTCCTATCCGTGCATTGCTGCACATTCATTGTGACATCACTATAAACATCGATTCGGTAATCACAAGGTTTGCTAAACAAAATAGACGAGTTGATTTTGTTGTATAACTAGTAGTTTTTATACAAGAGGTTTGAAGTTTTAAATATGTACAGTTGTAACAGAACATAATAATTCCAATAAAGATAATTCAGTATTGAATAAAATGAAAAAAAACTGTTTTTCAGTTAAAATTCGTTAAGTTTTATTTGTCTGGTAATTGTGTTTTCGTTTTTTGAGTTTGCAAAAAAAAATTGGTCTCCGTTGGGGGGGGGGTCATGACCCCCGTGACCCCCCCCCTTTAATCCGCGCCTGTTTAGTTTAAATAGCGGCTCAATGTTAAATTGAGTCGATTGTTTTACCAGCATCGTATACTGTAGAGTGACCTACCTAGAGTATCCCCTGCCAATTATAATCTGATCAGGGAGTAGACCGTACCAGAGTTCCCTTGTTAGTGTTTTACATAACACTAAGAGTAGTGCCCGGCTTCACCCGATGGATTTATTTGTTTTATGGATGATAATGAATACTACTACAGAACTGGAGTGCTCAAGGACAAGGATCGGAAAGCACCATCGCTTATTACAGCTGATAACCTCAGTATAGCCTACTGCTCCAACACCATCGCCCTTATACAGAGGCATGTTATTGTCATGATCATAACTGTCTTAAAGGGCCTCAGAAATATTTCTGCAATAATTACTTCCCGTGACTGCAATTTATAAGCAGCTCGCAATTCTGCACCAGAACACTGGTACGGGTAACGTGATGCAGCCCGCATTGCCAGATAACAATAAACTTAGGTATTATTGAAGTTGTTCGGGAGCGCTTGTTCTTCCGACTTATTGAACAAAAATCAATCTTTAAGGTTACCTGAGAGGTGTAACCTAATGATACATAGCCTAAACTATTCCTCTTGAATCTGGCTATCATATACAAAAGACATTTTTCGAATCCGACTGGTAGTTGCAGAGATTAGCGCTGTTACACACACAAACAAACAAACTCTTCAGCTTTATTATATTAGTACAGACTAGGTATTTTACCTGGAGTTGCCTGGGAGGTGTATTCACATGTTATTGAAAGATACATGCCAATATATTTCGCAGAGTATATACACTTTGCCCCTAAGTGAGTTGAAAACATAGTACTCCTGGGCTCTGATGTTACTCAAGTGCAATATTAACTCACTGTAAGCCTAGTCGAAAAGTACAATAACATGGCAGAGAATGCAACAATAACAAAAAGGACTGTATATGCACAATTTCTCAAGGACCTAGTCTCGTAATTACTGTACTTTCCTGATAGTGTATATCTTTGTTGTAATGTGTGTAATTAAGACGTCTTATTCACATAGTTCTCTTTAATCTTTAAAATGTTACATCTACCTTTTGGAAAGAAAACAATATTGAAATTATTCAGTGATTGGAAGATAAAGTCAACATTCTGGAGTCAAATATACTTACGATTTTAAACTCCGCACAAATGACGTGAATAATGAGAAATTACATAATTATTCATGCACATAGGTCAGTGTGTAGGCTGCATATTAGGGAACAGTGTTGTTGTAAAAGTAATTTACATGCATATTGTCTCATCTTGTGCGGCTTTGGTGTTATAGTTGGTAGCATGCTGAGCTTCTATGCCTAAAGTCGCGGGTTCAAACCCAGCCAAAGTCGTCGGATTTTTTTAAGAGCATTAAAAATCCCACAGTATGTCTTCCTTCGGAGGGGAAGTAAAGCCGTCGAGCCATTGTCATTCATTTATGGGATGAAAAATAACCTTCCACTAACTACACTTGTGTAAAGCTAAAATTTGTAGTTTAAATTTGATTAACGCTATTGAGTTCCAACGTTTACCGCCAAGTTCTGGTTGTGGTGGCAGCTATTAGCCAAGTTTGCAGCTAGGTGTCGTTGACGGTAGCATTTGGTTGCAAAAGTAGGAAATACTTGAAATTGACCTATTCAGTCCTTACCTAGATTACAGATCACACGCACTAATACATTCATCTCAATTAACACCGATTATCAGACAGATTCTACACACACCCAAAGTACAAAGGGCTACATGTCCGCGTTGCCGCAGACCCAAAAAAAGGAACCAACCAACCTATCTCACCTAGTTAAAGTAAATGCAGCAACGTATAATCCCAGTATAATGTCAAATAAGATGCAGTGATTCTGAACACATTGGGCTTCCTTAGCCCCTAAACTATTTTGTAAGATAAGAAATATGTTCTCTAAACCCAACACTTAATAATCTCTAAAGTGCTATAGCGGAGTCCAGGGTGTTTAGACCTTGTGATAACTAAAACATAATACAACAAAATGCGTCATTAAGCACTGAAATGGCTCATATTAATACCTAGTATCAAAAACGTGTTAACGAACCAGAACGAACTATATAGTGTATCGTATTCTTATGCAAACGTATTGTGGGATGAACACACTTTAGTTTGAGTACCAAGATCAGATACATCTACAAAGAACAGAACTCGTATGCCAACCAACAAACTGTAGTAATGGCAAACGCTAGCCTTAGTCAACACAAATGTCTTTGGATGGTCTCTGCCCATTGCGGTTCCCGGTGTCAAATGTGTTAATACCGCCACACCGGGCCTGGCAGCAATCTGTGTTACACCAGCCCCCCGCGGAGTTGAGGTGGCTACTGTTGAAAATAGTTCGGAAATATCATACGTCGGCTGTAATGCGTTGTTTTTGCTGGCCTGATTGAGTCCATTTGAATGCGTGGAGCGTTTTTCGTGGTTGGTTGATTGGTTGGTTGCTTGGTTGGTATGCGGCATTGCAGCGTTAGTGGCGTCCTTGATTTACATGGTAGGACACATACTAAGACACCCAGGAATAGCAAGCTTAGTTATGAAAAAAGGAAGCTTGTAGTTTAACGTGACCGTTAATCTCGAGCTCATGAGCCACGGGACCTCCTTTTTATGTGGAATGCGAACCACAGGACATGGCATTGCACTTCGAAAATCTCACATGCATTGACCGGGAATCGAACCCGGACTGCCTTGGTGAGAGGCATCCAGCTAGATCACTGAGCCACCACGCCCCCAAGCTTATTTATGAAGGGAAGGGTCGAAGACAAGAACTGTAGGGGTAGACCAAGTCTAGAATATGTTAAACCGATTGCCTTGGATGTAGGGTGTGGTAGCTATGAAGTGATGAAACGATTAGCTCACGATAGGTAATAATGGAGCGCTGCATCAAACCATTCGAAAGACTGAAAACTCAAACAACAACAATATATGTACAACACTATTTACAAATCACTGGTACCGGTATATTAGAGAGTCTTTGGGGTCACCACGATGGCAATTTTACTGCAACTCGGCATACATCTGTGAGGATGAAGGCCGCTGAGTTGGTTCTGTTTATGCTATGGGTTGCTGCAGTAGTAATTTCTGGGCCTGAAGCAGACGCAGTTGTTCTTCTAGCTCCTCCATCGAGTATTGTAACACAGTCGATCACGTCGGGGTCACAAAAATGTGGGATGAACACACTTTTCATTTGAAGAACCACAAGATATGATACATGTACATAGAACAGCACTCGTTTGTCAATAACGAAACTATAGTCATGGCAACCGCTGGTCTTAGTCAACACAAATGTCTATGAATTGTCTCTGTCCGTGGCGGTACCTAGTGTAATTCTGTGTTACTACCGCCATATCGGGCCTGGTGCCAAACTGTTTCACTACCGCCGCAGTATCATTACTTACTGTTGGGCCCTCTTCATCCGATATATAATTACAAACACAATAATGTTATTTTTATAACAATCTGCAATAGTATGTCGCATGCTGGGTTAGCCAATGTGTTTTTTTAATTTAATTTCCAACATACATACATACATACTGTGACCGAAATCCACCATGTTGCTCGGCTACGCCGATTGTGTATAATTTAATTGCCGAGATTCACGAGCCAGGATTCTAGTATTTAGCTCAGAGCAATCTTGAAAACACTTGATTTAAGGGGCATATTGAGATGTATTAGAGCAAACACATGTATTGTAAAATACCCGAGTTATGAAAATATCCTTCGTATTTGTCAAACAAAGATAGCAGAAATTATCATTTGACAATTGGCAACTCAAACTAACACTTGGGGCGCTGCGGTCGGTCTGAATAAGTAGGGTTTAAAATACTCAATAACACGCGTTTGATATGGAACACTTTTTATTTTTCGGTTATAATCAGTAAATATGGTCTCTAAAGTAATGACAGTGTTATTTTTAATTGTATATATGTATAACTGTGCGATACACGTGATCTAATTTGTGTGTTCCACTGGATTTTTTGGTGTCATTTGCATATTATCAAGCATCAGTTTTTATGGGTGATGTAGATCAGCTGATTCAAATTTACACAGGGCTACACTTTGGACATTATTTCGGTACTATTATGCGCAATATAATGTAAATGTCGATCCTGAGTCAACGCCGAGGACATTCAAATAGAGAAATACGGTACATAAACAAATAAATAACACACCGAAGCTGTGCTACTTTTATCATTCCGAGACTAGCATCCACGCAAACCAGACGCCACTGTTCCAAGCTCCGACTTATATCGTGAATTGATGTCAAACTGATGATCAGCCAGCCTTTCCGCCAAGCCTACACCTCGTAATCGCTAAGTTCTTCGATATTCGAGCTATTCCACTACGAGTCATATAGGCCTAATTTGCCTCCCCGTGGGCACTGTAGAATGAGTGATTCCGCTACCATTCGAATATTCAACGCCAAACCCACCTTTTAACCATCCAAATCAAGCAATTCCTGTCGCCCCCCCGAGTTTTAATACAAGTTAAACTCATCCCTTCTGCCTACCAAGCAGCCAATAATTAATTATTTAATTAATTATTCAAGTAACTTCAATCTTACCAGCGCGCCCATCGTAACAGCTGTTTTTAAACTGAATAACCTTCGCTGGCTTTACGTCGCAGGTCTTCTGTCTGTCTACCTCGACAAGTGTTAGATCCTTCCCGGGGTGGAAAGGTATTATTATTAGGTATTAGGTATTATTAGGTATCATCACATTTCGGCTATTGCTATTTGCATCTTTTGGAAAGTGATGAAAACGTATGTCCGCAGCCCTCTTATACATCGACTTACAGCCGTAAACTGAGCAATACACTTTGCTTTTACTCATTTTTCACTCTATCCACGAGTAAAACTTATTACTTATGTATAAAGAGACACGAACAATTTACCACGATCTGTTTACCAATACAAGAAACCATATACAAACAGTCACCACGTGACAAATGTACCCTACTTGGTAAGTTTCTTATTTTTACCGCTAGATGTCATATCAGATAGCTGGAGTTGCCAATTGACCTAAAATATTGCAGGAGAAAGTGGAACATCTTAGGAGGTAAGGCACTACCCATGTCTTTGACCTTGTCGTGACGCGGCCAATAAGGGATGATAACAGCCCCACTCACTGCTTTTAATCAGGTGACCAGAACAGCGGGTCGGCTCGGTGCAGCACGTGCGGAGCGTTCTTTTCCACGCTAGTCCCTTCCGGTTTAATCTGTGCACGGAGAGACCATTCTATTCTATTCTTTTATGTTCATCTGACAAGTGTCCGCGGAGACGAACATTATACGTTCATGAAGCGTGTGTTCACACCGTGCAATTAGTATTACAACTTGCTTGTGAAATGCCGGTACTTGTGATAACGTTTACAAGTGACACGTAAAACTAAAATCAGTGATTTCTGCCAGAAGCTTACGTGAGTAAAACTGTACATTTATCAAGTGGACACATAAACATAGCAACACGTCGGACTTAACAAATGCACAGTGGAAGCCGGTGTTAGGAGACATTGATATGCAACATGTCACAGCAGACTTTGTCATGCTATGAAACCTGCCATACAGTCAGTCAATGTTGAACAATTTCTACAACAGTAATTACATCTCATTCAACAAAAACACATTCAACAAATAACTGGATTGCTAGCAAGGGCATCAATAAACCTTATATATAAAATTGAAAGTCTGTATGTATGTATGTGGGTATGTATGTGGATTTGTTCCGTATACAAATCTACACCGTTCCACCAATCTCAACCAAATTTTGCATACACATAGTTTAGGACCCAGAAGGAACGGCTGGCTACATGAATTTTCGATAGTCTTTCTAATTTTTCTGATTTCGGCCTTTTGCACTCGAGAAAAGGCTAATCTTATACATAAAAGTGAAAGTCTATATGTATGTGGGTGGGTGGGTTTGTTCCGTATACAAATCTGCTCCGTTCCACCAATCTCAACCAAATTTTGCATACACATAGTTTAGGACCCAGAAGGAACGGCTGGCTTCATGAATTTTCGATGGTCTTTCTCATTCTTCTGATTTTGGTCTTTTTGCACTCAAGCAGAGGCCAATAAAGTCACAAAATTAACTAATGAAGGAACGGCAAGGCCGGCCATCTCTATGGCAACAGTAGCACAAGACGGGTCCTCCAAGTATCCATCTATCTCGGTAAGAGGCCACGCCATTCAATTTTCTCAACGGCAACTCTACCTCAAGAAGTGATCACCAGCTTTCCATCTGTCTCTGTAAGGGGCCATGCTACTCCATTTTCTCCATGACTACAGTCAAGACGTAAGCCCCAGGCAATAGGCCTCCATTTTCTATCCAAACCACGATAAGAACATTAGGATTCTGAACGCCATAAATAGCTGAATACGTTTTTTTAAATTGTATTAACAGGGGTCGATGTAGGGAATTAAAATTAAGAAAGGAATACATTGACTAACCCTGCGTGCAGGGTAACTTTACAACGGCTGGATATATCATCATGAAACTTAGTATTAAGATTAAATGAACTTAAATGATTATGTTGTTGTTGATTGATTTAGAGTCTTTGCGACATCATGGTAATGTAGCCCCACGAACGTGAGTGTGTATGAAATGTTCCTGATAACCTGTGTTACTGTAATGGCTCTAGTAGAGTGTGTATTTGTAATTTAAAAGATGATTGGAAAGGAGGTTGCTGTGGCCTTCAGTTAGGAACTATCTCGGTATTTTCTTCGATTAGAAGTGGGAATCCACGGAAAACAAAATAAACACTATCAAGAATGTAATTGGGAGACTGAGTTCTCGAGGAATTGTGCATATACATCCCTTTTACTATTGTTCCATGCTCTGCTACGTAATTGTACTTCACAGTACATTTCGACTAGGTTTACAGCAAATTAATATTGCACTTGAGTAACATCAGAGTCGAGGAGAACTATGTTCTACACTCATTTAGGGGTGTTTGTAATTTAAAAGAGGATTGGAAAGGAGGTTGCTGTGGCGTTCAGTTAGGAACTATCCCGGTATTTGCTTCGAGTAGAAGTGGGAAACCACGGGCTTAATATCGAGATTGAAACAAAAACGCGAGAACATGGCACTAAGTTAGTTCTTTTGTTATTCAGTAAGCATAAAGAATATGATATTAATTCAGACACATCCTGACGGGAAAATTTTCAATTTCTAGGAAAGCGAAACATACATGGTTGTGGAGGTGACTGTTTTCATGGGGCGAAATGTTTACCACACTTTCCCGTAATTATACGGTACGGATGATAATTAAAATAGGACTACTACTTCCAATACGGTACATTATATAGTTCGTTTCTGCACGTTCACAGGTATTTATCCTATGTATTAGCCATTTTAGTGCTTAATGACGAATGATATTGTATAATGGTGTTGTTATCACGAATTCTAAACACCTTGAACTCCGCTATAGCATTTTAGAGATCATTACGGTATGGGTTTAGAGAAGATATTTCTTATCTTACGAAATAATTTAGGGGCTAAAGAAGCCCAATGTGTTCTCAGTCAATGCATCTTATTTGACATTATACTGGGATTATACGTTGATGCATTTACTTTAACTAGGTGAGATAGGTTGGTTGCGACAACGCGGTCATGCAGCCCCGTGTACTTTGGATGTGTGTAGAATCTGCCTGATTGGTGATAACCGGTGTTAATTGTGATGGTTATATTATTGTGTGTTATATGTAATTCAGGTAAGGACTGCAGACAGTCAGTTTTAAGTAGTTCCTACTTTTGCTACCAAATGCTACCGTCAAAGACACCTAGCTACAAAATTGGCTAATAGATTCCACCGCAACCAGAACCTGACGGTGATCGCTGTCACTTAATAGCTTTAATCAAATTTAATCTTCAAATGTTATTTTCACACGAGTGTAGTTAGTGGAAGGTTCTTTTGCATCACATAAATCTATGACATGGGCCCACCGGCTTTACTTACCCTCCGAGGGAAGGCATACTGAGGGATTTTATCGCTCTTCAAAAATCCGATGACTTCGGCCGGGTTTGAACCCGCCACCTTGGGCATAGAAGCTCAGCATGCTATCAAATACGCCACCAAAGCCACCCAATATGAGATAATAGGCATGTAAATACAGCAATACTATTCCCTAATATGCACTGACTTATGTACTGTACATTAATAAGCCATTTCTCATTAATCACACTATTTGTGTGGGGTTAAAAATCGTAAGTTTATTTGACTCCAGAATAATGACTTTATATTCCAAACATAGAATAATTTAAATATTGTTTCCTTTCAAAAATGTAGATGCAACAACTTAAAAATGAAAGAGAACAAATCGTACAAGACGTCTAAATTACACCCATAACCATAAAAATGAAGACTCTTAGGATAGTACTGTAATTGTCAGACTAGGTCCTTGAGAAAATGCATATGCAGCCCTCTTTGTTATTGATGCATTCTCTACTACATCATCCATGACAGTAAGTTGGGTGAACATCTGCGCGCAGTTAAATTGAAGAATCATTGAAAATGAAGATCATATTTCAGTTAAAAGTGAGTATAAGTGATGTCTAAGTATTCGTACTTTTGACTTGTACTTATGGTCGCTACAACAACCGTGAGCCCTTGAGGTTGTAGCACCTCCAGTGGTGGGGCAACACACCCTGTCTCCTTTATGGCCTTGTACAGAAGGCAAGAGATATGATGAAAAGAAAAACAAGAGATCTGACCCTTTGAAGAATGAGGGTATCAGGGAAGATGAAACAAGGTCAAATTAAGGCGGGAATTTGAAAGACTTCTTAGACCACGGATATCCTAATACCGTCAGGGTCGGAAGAGAACAAGAGTTGATCAGGGGAGGCCGACCGTAAATATGCCACAGACGACCCCGGCACAATTAAGTGGAAGTAATCGCCAAGTCAGCTGGGGCCCTTTGATCGCTAACCAGTGTCCCACAAGTTGTCAGCACCTGAAGAATGGGGAGTGTCGTAATGTCGTAAGTAAACGAGAGGTGACCATGGGAGGTCGACAGGAAAGATGACAGAAGGGAGCCCGGCACAAGTAACCAGAATTAAAATTTCTTGACAGATCCGTGATTCAAAATAAGACCTCCAAGGCGAAAGCCAAAAATGTTAGCTGCTAATACACGTGGTGGTTTAAATGATTTTTGCATTTTATATATAATTTTATTTAACCTTCAGTTGTTAGGACACAGAAACCTATTTGACATTTTGGGTCTAATCTTATACTCTAATGCCGCTGCTGTTACGGAAGATTTTGAAACTTTACCTGATGACAAAAGGTATATTGTGTGTAATATCTACTAGAATCGAAGTATTTACTCTCCGGTAAGGTGTGTTCTACTACTGATATGTTGACATTTATGTTTTATTAATAATAATGTCCTTATACTGCATTCTTTTAATTTTGACAGTGTCTATACCAGCTGTATTTTGTATTACAAATCAGAAATACAGGAACTTTTGCGTGATAATGCAGATTGTTATATGAATAAAATTTCCTTCTGTTATTCGGGTTATATTGTAATTGGTAATTATCCTGCTCTATGACTATGCCAATTTGTAATGGAACCGTATGTTAAATTATGAATTTAGTTGATAACATGGCAATAACATATGGTAATTTAACTACGAATATATATATATATATACACTGGCCAAAACAATTAGGGGATCAGTTGAGATATCTAGGTTCTGACGTATTGTCATCGGCAGATTGACCTAAAATGCTTCGACGTCTTTCTGTCGGTTCTACGGAGTGGAGGCAACAACATTACGGCAATCGAGATAGTGGTAATAACAGAAAGTTGTTGCAGACGGGGTTGGTGTGGACGTTTGTTTACTCCTACCAAACGAATGGCACAAGCAGTTGGGTTCAGATGGTGTAGTGATCAGGTAGTGCAATGCAACAACAACGTGACTTCCCGAAGGTATGGCATGGAGAGCCATAGGAAGATTGGAAACGGGAAAGACACAGAGGGAGGAGGCTGCAGCTATTGGAGTGTCCCAAAGAGTAATTTCCAGGACCTGGACCCGATTTCAGACAACAGGAACCGTTAAAAGAAGGCCAGGCCAAGGTCGTCCACGGGTAACATCAGCAAGAGATGACCGTTACCGCCGGTTAACAGCCCGTCGAGACGGGAGGCTGAATGCAACTCAGCTGCAACGCACCCTCCGGGCGACAACAGGACGCGCCATATCAACACAAACAGTCCGATATCGCCTTCGGGAAAGTGGCCTCTACGCACGGAGGCCTATGGTGTGTGTCCCATTAAAACCACGCCACCGTTTAGCCCGCAGAAACTGGGCGGAGGAACATCAGGATTGGCGTCATAAAGAATGGCGCCGGGTTCTGTTCACAGATGAGTCAAGATTCTGTGTTCAGCCGGAAAATCGTCGTTCCCTCATCTGGAGAGAACGTGGAACTCGGAACAATCCCGCTTATGTGCAGTAAACAGCACCATATCATAGTGGTGGACGAAAGGTGTGGGCAGGAGTCAGTATTGGCGGAGTTACGGACCTCTATGTCGTTCAGAATGGCACTTTGACTGCTCAGAGGTATCGAGACGAGATCCTTCGACCGTTTGTTGTGCCCTACGCTGGTGCCAAAGGCGATGGGTTCATTCTGGTGGGCGATAACGCACGTCCCCACAGAGCTGCACTGGTGGACAACATGCTTGACGATGAGGGCATTGAACAAATGGAGTGGCATGCTTGTTCGCCGCACTTAAACCTTATTGAGCATGCCTGGGATGCACTTGGCAGAAGCATTGCAGCCAGACCAGCACCTCCCACAACGGTGTCCGAGCTGAATATTGGACTGATGGAAGAATGGCCAAAGATCCCTCAAGAGCTGATTGATAACCTCTTGCTGTCCATGCCACGCAGGTGTGCAACTGTCCTGGCCGTCCGAGGTGATCACACACCATATTAGAGGGCAAGGAGAATGAATTTTTCACTATTATGGTAGCCCCATGGTGCCTCGCTCTAAGTAAACGCCAAGTAAACCTCCAGTAAAGAGTTGAGACAGCACGATATCGTACTGTAGCATACACAAATTACAATTGTAACCGAACTCTGAATAAAAGACGTCACCATATGTATCTTGTGCATGATATCTCACCTGATCCCCTAATTGTTTCGACCAGTGTATTATTATGCGATAATTTTCTACAAGAGCCAAACAGTAAGTTATGATACTTTGACATAAGAATAGTGGCCCCATTAAATCAAAAATAAACAATATCAGGAAAGTAATTGTGAGTCTGAGTTCACGAGGAATTGTGTGTACACATCACTTTTACTATTGTTGCATTCTCCGCTACGTTATGGTACTTCACAGTACTGTACTTATCGACTATTTACAGTGAGTTAATATTGAACTTGAGTAACATCAGAATCGAGGAGAACCATGTTCTAAACTCACTTAAGGGAAAAATGAATACACACTGCGAAATATATTGGCATGTATCTTTCTATAACATATAAAGACACCTCCCGGGCAACGCCGGGTACAATAGCTAGTTATTATTAACATTGAAACAACACTACAGATTCCATATCAATGAAATACATGGAATATTTTTGATTCGACAGTGGCGTACACCTAATTCTACTTAGGGGGTGTATGACGTCATCCACCATGATACTTTTGCTCAAGAATATGGGAATATTTATGGAACTTTTAACACACTTCAAGATGATGGCTTAAGCATTTATTAGGGGAACTTGATGGTGAGGACAAATCCAGGATTTGGAGAGGCTGAATACCAGGCATCATGATAATGTTCGCGTTACTCAATTTTATCAAACGTCGATCTTGCAAATTAAAGAACAGATTCAAGATTAATTCGTCGTGGGGAAAACATGGGTAACACTTTCATCGTCAACAAGGGCAAATATTCAAACCACACCCTTCTGAACACTAATGGCAAACCATTACCATGAATTAGCTATGTTTTTTCTTCAAGGTGGCTACAATATATTTGGAATGAATTTCCAGACTATGAGAGCAAATTATTTTTAAGACATTGAGATTATTTCACTCACATAAATTCCGATATTTTTTATATTTAATCGTTCTAAACTTAGGATTTTATTTTCTCATGGCAATTTTTTTTACCATGAAGGCGAATGCGAACGGAACGTTTGAATTTTTGCAGCGCTAATGATGGTAGCCTATTTAATTAATTTATGGCACTGTAATTATAATTATGATTCATGATCTATGATCCTAGACATTACAGTAATTTCATTTAGATTGCACAAGAATACAAAGCCTGTGATGATCATTCACATTAGTGGAATTTTTGCCCAGATTTAGGAATGCAGATTAATGGAGCTATAATGATTTGAGGAATTTTTTGGCATTATGTCAAATAGATTTGGAACTGCACTTTGATTATAAGCACAATGAATTATAAGTTGTAGAGACTTTATAGTGGTCTTATGGTGGCAGCTGTTGGAGATGAGAAATACCATTCCTACTTATTAATCTATATATATAACAAGTAGTTCCGTGAAGAACTATACAGCCTATTTTCATATATGCTACTTATGTTAATTGCCACTATCAACATACACAATTTCAGTTTGATTGCTGTAATAGATTCGTAGATATTGAGAACCGACTAAATATTTCGGATGGTCGCCATGTTGGATTTTATATATGTAGGTCCTAGAGTTATGTACTGTTACATGCAGATTATTGTGAACGTGTAGTATTCAAACTTCAATCGCATAATTAGGACACAAGAAAAAACAAGGAGATTTAAAAAATTTTCACAGCTGCCAACTTGAGGTTATGGAAACAATTGAAATAAATTAGATGCCAGTGGATTAACATTCGGATAAAGATTTACTGTACCAAGTTTCACTGCACGCGGATGGTTAAATTGCGAGAAACGTCCATGTGAATATTTATAATTCGCGTCACCGCCATGTTGGATTTGTGATCACCAGGTTATTTAAAGTCCTATAGGTGAACTTAAGTTCATAGCCCCTATGAACATTAAAAAAATTAGTTTGATTGCTAAAATAGATTCGTAGATATTCAGTATCGTCTAAATATTTCGGATGGTCGCCATGTTGGATTGTTAAATGTATAGGCCATAGAGTCATGTACCATTAAAGGAAAATTATTGCGTAGGTTCATTATTCAAACTTTCACTTCGATCGCATGACTACATCACAAGAAATAAAAACTTAATTTTAAAATTCGCATTGCCGCCATCTTGAGGTTATGTAAACAATTGAACAAAATTAGATACCAGTGGATTACAATGTGTATAAATATTTCCTGTACCAGGTTTCAGTGCGCTTGGAACATTAAATCGCGAGAAAGGTCTATTTAAAATGTTCAAATTCGCTTGGCCGCCATGTTCGTTTTGTAGTTAATCGGTTTTTGAAAATCTTATAGATGGACTTCCAGTAGTGCCCTTTGACTCCGTACAAAATTTTAGGGAGATACCGCTAGTAGTTTCAGAGATATAGAATGCCGGTGAAATATTTCGCACATCCGCCATCTTGTGATTATGTAAACAATTGAACGAAGTTAGATGTCTGTGCATTACAATGTATATAAACATATACTGTACCAAGTTTCATTGCGTTTGGTTGGTCAAATCGCGAGAAACGTCTATTTAAAAGTCGCAAATTCGCTTGGCCGCCATGTTGGTTTTGTAGTTACCAGGTTTTCAAAAGTCACATAAGTGAACTTTTAGTAGTTCCCTCTATCACCATAGAAAATGTCAGGGTAATATCGGTAATAGTTTCGGAGATATTGAATGCTGATGAAATATTTCGCACAGCCGCCATGTTGGATTGGTGAGTCGTAACAAAATTTGAAGGGCACGGTCGAGGTCGCCGGGAATAGTGCTATGAACTTTCCGAGTTGCATTGAAATCGCTCCTGCCGTTTAGATTTTATTAGGGGGGACACACACACGAATCACACACACACACACACACACACGCACACACACGGACAAAAGGTGTTCTCATAAGCCTATTTTTTCAAAATTGAAAATAGGCTAAAAATCAATGTAACGTGATAGTTTGCCTGTGGGTATGTCTGTATGTCTCCTATGCGTTCGTATACCATTCGTCCGATTGCGATGAAACTTGGGTGAGATGTTGAGTACACCCCAAGGAAGGTTTCTGACTTAGTAAATCCATTTTACAATTGGTAGCGCACGCGTAGATTCAACAAATGAGCGACGATGCGCGAAGCATTTCAACAAAGTCCCGTATGTGTTCATATACCATTCGTCCGATAGCGATGAAACTTGGGTGAGATGTTGTGTACACTTACGTGAAGGTTTCAAAATTAGTGAATACATTTCACAGTAGATAGCGCACAAGTAGATTCAACAAATGAGCGTCGACACGCAATGCGTTTCAACAAAGTCCCGTATGCATTCATATACCATTCGTCCGATAGCTATGAAACTTGCGTAAAATGTTGTGTACACTGCAGGGAAATTTTCTGGCTTAGTACATCCACTTTACAATAGGCAGCGCACGAGTAGATTCAACAAATGAGCTACGACGCGCGAAGCATTTCAACAAAGTCACGTTTGCGTTCTTATACCATTCGTCCGATAGCGATGAAACTAGGCTGAGATTTTGTGTGCACTCCAGGGAAGGTTTCTAGCTTAGTAAATCCCTTTAAAAATAGGTAGAGCACGAGTAGAATCAACAAATGAGCAACGACGCGCGAAGCGTTTCAACAAAGTCCCATATAATTTCATATACCATTCATCCGATAGCGATGAAACTTGGATGAGATGTTGTGTACACTCTAGGGAAGGTTTCGGGCTTAGTACATACATTTTACAATAGGTATCGCACCAGTAGATTCAACAAATGAGCGATGACACGCGAAGCGTTTCAACAGAGTCTCGTATAAAGTCATATACCAGTCGTCTGATAGTGATAAATGTTTGGTGAATTGTTGTGTACACTCCAGGAAAGGTTTCTGGCTAAGTAAATCCATTTTACAATACGAAGCGCACTTTTATATTCACAAATGAGTGACTACGCGCGAAGCGTTTCGACAACGTCCCGTATACGTTCACATACCATTCATCCGATTGCGATGAAACATGGGTGAGATGTTGTGTACACTCCAGGGAAGGTTTCTGGCTGAGTACATCCATATTACAATATGTAGCGCAGAGTAGAATCAACAAATGAGCGACGACACGCGAAGCGTTTCATCCAAGTCCCGTATGCATTCATGTACCATTCGTCCGTAGCTATGAAACTTGGGTGAGATGTTGTGTACACGTCATGGAAAATTTCTGGCTTAGTAAATCCACTATACAATATGCAGCGCACAAGTTGATTCAACAAATGAGGGACGACGCGCGAAGCGTTTCAACAACGTCCCGTATAAGGTCATATACCATTCTGCCGTTAGCGGTGAAACTTGGGTGAAATATGGTGGACACTCCATGGAAGGTTTCTGGCTTAGTAAATACATTTCACTGTAGGTAGCACACGAGTAAATTCGACAAATGAACGACGACACGCGGAGCGTTTCAATACAGTCCCCTATGTCTTCATATCCCATTAGTCCGATAGCGATGAAACTTGGGTGAGATGTTGTGGACACTTACGTGACGGTTTCTAATTTAGTAAATACATTTTACAGTAGGTAGCGCACGAGTAGATTCAACAAATGAGTGACGGAGCGTGAATCGTTTAAACAAAATCAGGTATGCGTTCATATACTATTCATCCGATTGCGGTGAAACATTGATCAGTTATTGTGTACCCGCCAGGGAAGGGGACTTAGTAAATCCATTTCACAATAAGTAGCGCAAGAGTAGATGCAACAAATGGGTGACGACGCGCGAAGCGTTTCAACAAAATCCCCTATTGCGTTCATATAACATTCTTCGATTGCGAAGAAACCTTGATGAGTTATTGTGTACACGCCAGGGAAGGGCTTCGACTTAGTAATACATTTCTCAATAGGTAGCGCACGAGTAGATTCAATAAATGAGTGACAGCGCACGAATCGTTTAAACAAAACCCCGTATACGTGCATATACCATTCATCCGAATGCGATGAATCATTGATGAGTTATTGTGTACACGCCAGGGAAGGGTTTCGACTTAGTAAATCCATTTCACAATAGGTAGCGTACGAGTTGATTCAACAAATGAGTGACAGCGATGAAACTTTCGAAAGTTGTTGTGCACGCACCCACGAATGGTTCGAAATTAGAAAATCCATTTTACGATAGCTTAGAGGCAGTTAACATGTTTTGTATCCAAAAGCACTTCAAGAAACAGAATTTCAACGTCAACACTTTCTTCGATTAGCATTGCAACGCATGCCGGGTACAGCTTGTAGTTTAATAAATTAATAAATATCTTCGAGGATATAGTTGATGGTTTTTGATTATCCCAGGATGTATAGGGGCTTATGCATTCCTAGGTTTAATGATATTCGAATGTGCTTTATATTTCTAATCATATTAAGTATTTCCAATGGTAGAAAATAGTGCAATGACAGTTACTGCATTACTGTTCAGTTAATCGTCGTAATATAAGAAATGTTATCAGAGTTACATGAGTTGGTCAATTTAATATTAATAATTCCTGCAGATCACGGGTGAATCATTTGTATTCTAATTTAATAAATGCTAAATTATAATGTCGCAATCTGAATAATTAAATTGATCTCATAAGGATATGACAAATTTTGCTAATGATTTATAAATGATATGAGGGGTTAGGATGTCATTTAAAGACAGTTCTGAGGCGGCTATAACAAGTTATTGTTATTTATAGCTGATATAATTTCCATAAGGAAACTTTAAATTATTTTGATAATTTATTAATAATAATAATTTCTTTCTACAAGTTAATTTCGTCCAATTAATTGATTAACTGTCATCATTGAAAATCTAATGTCTGTAAATATTATAAAGGTGTGAAATTTGTGTGTAAATTATGAATTCAGTTAGTTGTTATAGGAAGGAAAAATTTATAATGAAATAAATTCTATTTTCTTTAGCTGAAGGAGGAAGTGAAGTGTATTTATTATTATTATTATTCAGCTAATCATCGAACACTTGAACTCGAATAATTTCTTCTGCGAGTACTTCCCAGATTAAGTCAAATAGGGTAGCTCAATGATATAGATGGACATTTTGGATTTTTCATGATCCCAACCTGATGATTGTCATTGAGTGATAGGAGGGTAAATTTATTTCTTTTTGAGTTCGTCCGCTCCTAAATAAATTAAGGACAGTGATTTTAAAGGCTCTCATAATATTCCTGCAGTTTTTGAACTTCTCCCGAATCAGTGATATTTTCTTATTTTCTTTTTGAGAGATATTTGTCCTGTTAAACCTTACATGTCTATCCATTTAACCGACTCGAGATAATCGATCTCTTGCCTGCCCAAGCTAGTTTTTCGATACTTTTTGTTGGGACAAATATTTCCAGGACTTAATTCTTTTTATCGCCTGTGTCCTTTCTTCGGTTTCACGTTGAAATCGCCGGGCCAACGTGACGTCAGGGGAACGGGCACATTAATTACATACTGTACATACATACGTACATGCATACATACATACAGACTTTCACTTTTATATATAAGACAGGGGTGAATAGAGTATAATAATAATAATATGTTATAATTTATGTTCGACCCTGACTATTATGTGTCAGAAAACTTTATCATAATGAGGCTCATCATAACACTAGTTTTCATTATGAAACAGATTCTCCCACCAATCAGAGCTCAAGAAACAGTTGTGTGACCAATTAGATAAGGATACCTTCGCGCATGCGCTCAAAATCACACATGTCTATATAAATTACCGAAAGTGCACCGTCCATATGTTCGCGTAAATAAACTGGTGAATATGAGACAAGAAATAGCACTGTACCTTAATATCCCAAAATCCAATTTCTACTCAGCGCGTTGTTTTGAAACGACTTCGGTGACAGTTTTGCTGAATACTGGTGCACAATCTGAACATACGGCATTGAAGCACACAGAGCGCATGCGTCGGTTGGCCAGAGAGCTTGGAAAACAGAGATATACTACCCAGCGCAGCACCCGATCACAACATTCTAGTGACTGAACAGATATTTAGGAATATTTATGTTAAAATATATAAAACTCGCTTACGCTCGTTTTATAAACATACTCGTGTCTTAATTATAGCCATTATAGGATCGTTGCTTAATGTACTATAATATCAATATTAATAATTAATAATAACATTAATAATACACTCACCTGATGCACAGATCCTAGCTTCTCTACGACGAATACCAGAGCAAATCCTATGAGACCGATAATGACAACAACACTTTTCATAAATATGGCAGTTTGTTTTTCAGTCAAGGGTTTTGAAGTAAATGCTTTGTAAAAATCTTCCAAAACTACGGCGGACATTGAATTAAGGCATGATGACAGTGTACTGGAAAATAGACAAAATAATATACACACATAAGAACAGTACATAAAAGAAGAAATGCACCACATACACATATATTGTAGGGGATGCATATGTGGATATGACAGCCTATATCTAAAAGTGGACCAAGTCCAAAACTGCTTTTTGTTGGGGCAATCCATTAGATATTACAAATAGTAATTGTTAAAAATCCCATAGGAAACTCTGAATCTCTACCAAGTAATTGGCCCAGCTTTACATTGGACGCTTTCACTTATCAGGTCTCGATTTTTACATTAAGTAAAATGCAATGACTTCGGCAGGAATCAAACCTGGAACTTTGGGATTTGACCATCAATGCTCTCCCAATTGAGCTAACAAGGAATGGCGTTCAACTCACTGGGCAGGGAAACGTTAAGCGGAGAGAGCAGCAACTATATAACTTACATCGGTATGGCTTGTATGGCTTGACTGGCAAGTAGTGAAGCCTCAAAGTCAAGACGCCGGATCAGGCCAAACAGGTTTTCAGTCGATAGAGAACAGCGACCACAGTGAATCCCAGTCGGCCGTGCTGTCAGCATCGTGTGTGCCCTATGATCATTGCAGCTCAGCACTCGGAACAGCTACGAGAGGCGCTTACTACTGATACTGCAGCTCAACCTTGAGGCTCCACCACTCACCGGTCAAGCTATACACAATGTTCACAATACAGCTTAATACACACATCAAAAAAAGTTTTGCATCACCTCGGTTCCAAGAGTTCCGGAACCGTTAAATACAAAGGGAATAGAGATCAACACAAACAACATTTCAGCTCGTTTTATTGCTCATGAGACCCACACATTGCATGTTGTACCATCATACAGCTAGACTTTCAGCATTTGTGGTCCAGATTGCAGTACACACCACTACCTCTAATACCCAGTAGCACGTCCTCTTGCATTGATGCATGCCTGTATTCGCCGTGGCATACTATCCACAAGTTCATCAAGACACTGTTGGTCCAAATTGTCCCACTCCTCAACGACAATTCGGCGTAAATCTCTCAGAGTGGTTGGTGGGTCAAGACGTCCATAAACAGCCCTTTTCAACATATCCCAGGCATGTTCGATAGGGTTCATGTCTGGCGAACATGCTGGCCACTGTAGTCGAGCGATGTCGTTATCTTGAAGGAACGCATTCACAAGATGTGCACGATGAGGTCGAGAATTGTCGTCCATGAAGACAAATGCCTCTCCAATATTCTGCCGATATGGGTGCACTATGGGTCGGAGGATGTCATTCAGGTATCGTAAAGCCGTTTCGGAGCCTTCCATGACCACCAGTGGCGTACGTCGGCCCCACATAATGTCACCCCAAAACATCAGGGAACCACCACCTTGCTGCACTCGCTGGACAGTGTGTCTAAGACGTTCAGCCTGACCAGGGTGCCTCCAAACACGTCTCCGACGATTGTCTGGTTGAAGGCATATGCGACACTCATCGGTGAAGAGAACGTGATGCCAATTCCGTGGGGTCCATTCAGCATGTTGTTGGGCCCATCTGTACCGCGCTGCATGGTGTCGGGATTGCAAAGCTGGACCTCGCCATGGACGTCGGGAGTGAAGTTGCGCATCATGCAGCCTATTGCGCACAGTTTGAGTTGAAACACGACGTCCTGTGGCTGAACGAAACGCATTATTCAACATGGTGGCATTGCTGTCAGGGTTCCTCCGAGCGGCAATCCGTAAGTAGCGGTCATCCACTACAGTAGTAGCCCTTGGGCGGCCTGAGCGAGGCCTGTCATCGACAGTTCCTGTATCTCTGTACCTCCTCCATGTCCGAACAACATCGCTTTGGTTCACTCTGAGACGCCTGGAAACTTCCCTTGTTGAGAGCCCTTCTTGACACAAAGTAACAATGCGGACGCGATCGAACTGCGGTATTGACCTTCTAGGCATGGTAGAACTACAGACAACATGAGCAGCGTACCTTCGTCATGGTGGAATGACTGGAACTGATCGGCTGTCGTACCCCCTCCGTCTAATAGGCCCTGCTCATGCATGGTTGTTTACATCTTTGAGCAGTTTTAGTGACATCTATGAACAGTCAAAGGGACTGTATCTTGGATACAATATACACAGTCAACGTCTATATGCCGGAGATCTGGGAACCGAGGTGATGCAAAACTTTTTTTGATGTGTGTAGTTGAAAGCCTTCTTTGTCATTAGTGCTGTTGGAATTCAACCCAACAGTGGGCGACAATGCAAGGTGGTTGTGTTAGCACACAAACAATCTCCCCGACCTAGGAACCCTCTCATGGTTCTAGTTTTAATGTATAATGCTCGTTTCTTCTTTATAAAGCAACTGTGTTGCAGAAGTTTGGCTGGGAGCTGTTTGATCATCCACCGCACAGTCCTTATCTAGCTCCCAGCGATTTCCACCTCTTCTTTCACCTCAAGAAATCTTTGTTCTACGGTCAGCATATTCACACTGACGAAGAGCTGAAGACGAATATCACACGCTGTTGCAGGTGGCAGACAATACCAATATTGATAACACGCTATGACAAGTGTCTCAATTCGTTTGGTGCCTATGTCGAAAAATAGCTGACACATTGCTGTACCTGTTGCCAATAATGTTTTGCTTATAACTATGATCTCTTTTAAAACATAGGGAAACATACTTTCTAGATGCAACTCGTACAATTCCTAACTTAGGTTGAACTAGTTCCCATTTAAGGGGATACGGAATCGCTTATCCTATCAATGTTAAATATGTTTAATTCATGTTCCTTTTCCTCAAAATCTAATAAATATATGATAATTAAATATGTAAGCCATTTCAAGCAAACCTTACTTGACATACTAATGGAGCGTGTTTTATATTGGACTTCAGGGGAGTCAGTTTTTTTTAACTGTCGAAAAATATAATTACTTTTTCTTAGCGGCTTCGGTGGCGTAGTCGGTAGCATGTTGAACTGCTATGCCCAAGATAGCGGGTTCAAACCCGGCCAAAGTCGTCGGATTTTTAAGAGCGTTAAAAATGCTTCAGTATGCCTTCCTTCGGAGGGGAAGTAAAGCCGGCGGTCCCATGTCATAGATTTATGGAAAGTAAAAGATCCTTTCACAGACTAAACTTGTGTAAAACAAAATTGTTAGGTTTGATTTCGTCAGAATGCTCTATTAAAGTTCCAACGTTCGCGCCACTAGGTATCATTGATATCTGGTGGCGAAAGTTAGAACTACTTGAGATTGAACGGAACTTGTAGCTCACCCTTTAGGGTATCCGCTGGAAGCAGCTACAGACTCAGGCGAGCCGAACATGTCCTCGGTCACTCCCGGCACTATAAGCCATACGATACATAAAATAAAAAAAATACTTTTTCTTAAAAATGCAGCCAAACCCCAAACAAGAATCCTTCTCCATTAAAATATTAACCACTATGAGACAAATTTATGGTGAAAATTTCACAGCTCTGTGAAAAATAGTCGCCTAAAAAAAGGAACATATATTTTAGAAAAAATGAACTGAGAAAACTGCAGTTAAAACTTTCCCTACATGATGATTAACTAATTGCTAGCGTAAGTGTAAATTAAAATTATGGCAATTTTTAATGGTAAAACTTTGACGTATTACGCATCATTTTAATTGAGAGACTTCAGTGATTCACAAAATATATAAAAAAAACAGTTTCTTTTGACAATTTTTACCGTTTCGTATCCCCCTTAAAAATACCCCTTGTTCGTGTCCTAACCAAGGAATGATTGTAAATAAGTGACCAGACCCGCCCATTGCTATTATACCTTAGGGAAGCACTGACTACTCCTGCAACGAAGATCGCTGGAAGACCCGGGAATGCCCCAAGCGTCCTCATCACCAACAGTGGGATGATCTGGTCCTTGGCCTCCACAACCTGCAAAATAAATAAGCACGGTAACTGTTGCTGAACTTTGTAACTGAACGTATTTAGTTACAGAGCTCACCCTCGGGGTTTCGCCTTGTGCGCTTAATTGGGGGTATTTATTCATATTTTATTATATTGGGGTAAACTCCATGTGTTTGTGTTGTGTGTTTACTATCAATATTGTGACAGTTATTTCTATTATTATTATTATTATATTGAGGACAGGAATAATTATTGTTTAATTATTACCTGATAGAAGGGTCTGTGATGTAACCTGGAGGGGTCCTCATACCACCAGAGGACCCAGACAAATGGGAGTGTGATGCAATGGTGCAGAAAACCAGCACGAGTAACACAAGAATTTCAGAAGAAGAGAAATTCTCCTAGCCTCTCCACTCCATTTCCAAACATGTACCTGCCCGTGGTGTCCCCTGCTAAGCCGAGCAACCCAGTGGAAGGCTGGGTAGCAAATTCTAGCGGGAAATTTGGTCGGTGAACAGATTGATTTTTGGCGATCTGGGGATTTTATTCTCAGCTGTACTGTTATACCAGAAATTAGTAAATTGTTAGCGTCAGGAAGGGCATCCGGCTGTAAAACTAACTGCCAAACTGTACAAATATGACAAGTTCTGTAAATTTAGCCTCGGAAACTGACGGGCGTTCCCCGGAAGCGACGTGAAAGGGTCCCGCCTGCCCCTTGTGAGAAATGAGCAAAGGCTACCGAGCCTTGGGCGGGCTCGGCTGAAGAAGCAAGTCCAGATGAGAATTGGAACTCTGAATGTTGGATCTATGACTGGGAAAGGAAGAGAGGTTGTGGACCTAATGATGAGAAGAATAATTGGAATTCTATGTGTCCGAGAAACTGGGTGGAAGGGTAATAAAGCAAGAGAGCTTGGATGTGGCTTTACATTGTTGTACAGTGGAGCAAACAGAGCGGGAAGAAATGGTGTTGGAATTACCCTGGCTAACGATTTGATCCCCTCTCTAGTCAGTGTAAACAGAAGAAGTGATCGCTTGATTAGTGTGAAGCTGTGTCATGGGGAAGAGTTTACCATTTTAAGTGCCTATGCTCCTCAAGTTGGCTGTGAGGAGGAAGAAAAAGATGTTTTTGGAGGGACCTGGAGCAGGAACTTTCTAGTATATCAGCAGTTGAAAGGGTATTTCTGGGTGGAGATCTAAATGGACATGGTGGCACCAGTGTGGAAGGGGAAGTAGTGAGCAGAGTGCATGGAGGCTGGGGATTTGATACGAGAAATGAGGAGGGTGAGAGAGTGCTAAGTTTTGCCTTGGCATTAGATCTAGCAATCTGCTATACCTTCTTCATGAAAAACGAAAGGCATATGGTGACCTACAAAAGTGGAGTAAGAGAGAGCCAAATAGATTTCCTTTTGTGCAGATGAATGCATTTGATGGAAGTTAAGAATTGTAAAGTTATTATGGGAGAAAATTTTACACCACAACGCAGAGTTATTGATTATGAATTCACGGACATTAAGAAAAGAACAGCAAGGAAAATTACTCCAAGAATTAAAGGGTGGAAATTGAAAGATCACATTTTGAGAAGTGAATTCAAGGAAAAGGTGTTGCAAGGAACACGGCCAATGGAAGGAGTTCAGAGATGGTGGACAGTAAATGCAGATGCAATCAGGAAAGCAGGTGTGGAAGTTTTGGGTAAGACGTCTGGGAAAGGTGTTTCACTGGATAAAGAAACATGGTGGTGGAATGATGTGGTTCAGGATGCCATCAAGGCAAAACGACAAGCAAAAAAGAAATAGAATGAGTCTGGAAATGACGAAGATAGAGGACACTACAGAAAGGCAAATACAATTGTGAAATGAGCTGTAGGGAAAGCAAAGGCAGCTGCATGGAAGGAAGTCTATGAAGAACTAGAGACCACCGAAGGGGAGGCCAAGCTTTTCAGAATCGCTAAGGCACGAGACAGGGCTTCAAATGATCTCGCACACATAAGGCAGATGAAAAGTGAACAAGACATTGTAATTCAAGATGAAGAGCATATTAAGAAGAGATGGGAGGAATATTTTGAAAAGTTGCTAAACGAGGAAAATGCCTGGCTTGTGTTTGAGGATGGTATCCCAAATCACAACGTAACAACTGACATATGCAGGGAAGAGGTTGTATCTGCTATTAGGAAAATGAAATGTGGAAAAGCAACCAGCCCCGATGAAATTCCAGTGGAGGCTTGGAAATGTATGGGTGAAGAGGGCATAGATATGTTGTGGAATCCATTCCAACAGGTACTTCATGAGGAAGTAATGCCCAAGGAATGGCGGGAGAGTACCATAATTCCCATTTATAAGGATAAAGGTGACATTCAGGATTGTGCAAATTACAGAGGAATAAAACTCATGTCGCACACAATGAAGATCTGGGAGAAAGTTATTGAAAGTAGGCTTCGGGTGGAGACGACAATAGGAGATGAACGGTTTGGAGTTAGGCCTGGAAAGGGAACAACAGATGCTATTTTTGCACTAAGGCAGGTCATGGAAAAGCACAGGGAGAAGAGAAAAGAACTATGTATGGTGTTCATAGACCTAGAGAATGCTTATGATCGGGTGCCCCGTCAGGAGGTATGGAGATGCATGAGCTGCAAGGGAGTACGGAGAAGTATGTGCGAATTGTTCAGGATATGTACCGTGGAGGAAGGACACGAATTACAAGCAATGTAGGATTATCAGATACTATACCGGTTCAAGTTGGTCTTCACCGAGGATCTGCACTAATCCCCTATATTTTTGATCTTATAATGGATGTCTTCTCTGAAAGCTTAAGAGAACCAGCTCCTTGGTGTATGTTATTTGCAGATGATATTGTATTATGCAGCACAAACAGGGAAGAGCTTGAATATAAACTGGAATGCTGGAGAAGAGCCGTAGATGACAGAGGCCTTAAAATCAGTAGGAATAAGACCGAATACCTGTCCCTTGGAGGAACTGGAAATTAAACTATTCAGATGGATGGTAACCAGCTAAAGGCAAGGGACAGTTTCAAGTATTTGGAATTCACTGTATCTGCCGATGGCAATCTACATCTGGAAATTACCCACCGAATTCAAGCTGCCTGGTTAAACTGGAGAAGGTTATCTGGTATTGTCTGTGACAGGAGACTGAATATCCAAGTAAAGGGTAAAGCCTATAAATGTTTAGTGAGACCTGCAATGCTATACGGAGCAGAAACTTGGCCAACAGTGCAGTCAAGTGCAAGCGTCTGGAATTAGCTGAAATGAAGATGCTAAGATGGATGTGTGGTGTGACAAGAAACGATCACATCAAAAACACCTGCATACGAGGCAGCGTAAAAGTGACTGAAATATCAAAAAAGGTGCAAGAAAGACGCTTGCTCTGGTATGGCCACATTAAGCGCAGGGATGAGAGTTATGTAGGAAAGCGAGTGCTTGATCTGGAGGTGGAAGGCAAAAGGGAAAGAGGCAGGCCTAGAAGAAGATGAATGGACTGCGTGCAGAATGATCTCCGGGAGAAGCAGTTAACAGAAAACACCATTTGGGACCGAGGAAAATGGAAACGACTTGTCAGAAACGTTGACCCCGCATGAACGGGAAAAGACGAAGAATAATAAGAAGAAGAATTACCTGATAGAGTCACTATTTTATTTTGGATATGATTATCAACTTTATTTATTTAGTAATTCTGTAAGTATGTGTTGGCGTAGTGGTGTGTGATGTGAGAAAATGAGGTTGCAAAATGGCCACCTTATTTCTCGGGCCAAACATTTTATATAGTGGCCTTAGTTGTTGACAAATCTCCTTGACAACGAACTAACAAATAACAATGGAACTACTAGAAAGCTTGGGGAAGAAGCAGTGACAAGAATAGAAGAGTATTAAGTATTGCGATTTGATTTTTCCATGTGGACAGACAAGTATTGAGGGTTGTGATTCCCAGAGAACGTTTAGTAAGAATAAGGAAGGAAAGAGACGTTTTTGGAAGAAGTGGAAAGGATTCAAAGTGCCAACAAGTCAGAAGGAAGGCTTCGAGTTGTGTTTGCAATTGCCAGAGTGGATTATCGACTATTAAGGAAGATTATCCGAGGGGGAATTGGGATTTGGACTGTCACGACAATCGGAGAACATTAACGTGTATGGAGAGATGGGAATTGAGTTGCCAGAAATAATGTAAGGAACAGGATGAAAAGAGGCATGCTAAACAGAGAAGCGATTAGGATCAAGAAAATGATGTTCATTGTGACGTAACAACCAGAAAGGAAGGATCTGAAAGTGGAGATGAACCAATATTATATTTTGATGAAGAAGAGACATATTGTGTAGATCGAGACTTCAAACTTTTTCCAGGGAGTTTCCCAAACCAGAGCCATTTTCCCAGGCAGTGATTTGCTTCTATATATATATATTGAATGCTTCACTAGTATCTCATACAAGTCAGAGATACAGATAGCTCTTTTCTCACGGATCACAATGTTAAGGTATTAATAAATCAACTATATTGTAGTGAAGTTACTTTACTTTTGTGTGATTCATTTAGCGAGTACATCGCCCTGCTACCGTGAGGTGGCAAGCAAAAGCCTAGGTTATTATAATTAATTACGTCATTTCTTGAGTATTCTTACCGTGTGTTTCTTAATATTGATTGAATGACGTTTCACTCTCTACTTTAGATACATTTACGATTTTACAGTTGATGATTTACACGTACTCGGGTGATATTCATCGTAAAACAAGATGTTCAGTAAAGAACATATAGCCTACTTTCTCCTAAATGCATGGGTATTGTTATAACTCTTTGTCCTTTTCAAGGAGTATAATTGAATGTTCGTTGTAGTAACTTGTCGAAATACAACGTGCTATAGGGATATTAAACATGAATATGAGGTGCCCTTTGCTAGTGCTACCTCTGTAAAAAAATTCATTCAATTCGATTTCACCGTGTTTGAATTGATCTGGGGAATGGATTTGCACACATACATGGCCGCTATTTGCAAACTATTGGGCTGATGACCTTGTAGTCAGTCATAAGATGCTTTCCAGAAAAAGGCATGTTGTTGCAAAATCCGGTAGAGATCAAATGATTAGGATGGTCGAAATTTGATTTAAGCTTTTAACATTTGGGTGGCCGTCATTCCGTTTCCGTCAAGATGGCGGCGATATAAAACATGACACTGAGGTGCCTTTTGCTAGTGCTACCTCTGTACCAAATTTCGTTCAATTCGGTTTCACCGTGTTTGAATTGATAGGGGGAATCGATTTGCACACATACTTGGCCACCATCTGCAAACTATTGGGCTGATGATCTAGCAGTTTGGTCAGAATATGCTTCCCACATAAAGATTTTTTGTTGCAAAATTTGGTAGAGACTAGATTATTAGGTTGGTCGTAATTACATTTTAACCTTTAACTTTTGGGTGGCCACGATTACGTTTCCGTCAAGATGGCGGTGATATAAAACATGACACTGAGGTGCCCTTTGCTAGTGCTACCTCTATACCAAATTTCATTCCATTCGGTTTCACCGTGTTCGAATTAATAGGGGAATCGATTTTGACTCAAAGATGGCCGCCATCCAGAAACTATTAGGCTAATGACCTATTAGATTTGTCAAAGGATGCTCCCTTCCTAAAGGTATGTTGTTGCAAAATTTGGTAGAAATCGGATGATTAGGTTAGTCGTAATTTGATTTAAGCTTTGAACATTTGTGTGGCCGCCATTACGTTTCTGTCAAGATGGCTGCGATATAAAACATGACACTGGGGTGCCCTTAGCTAGTACTACCGCTGTACCAAATTTCGTTCCATTCGGTTTCACCGTGTTCGAATTAATAGGGGCAATCGATTTTCACACAAAGATGGCCGCCATCCGCAAACTATTAGGCTGATGACCTATTAGTTTGGTCAAAGAATGCTGCCCCAATAAAGGTATGTTGTTGCAAAATTTGGTAGAAATCGGATGATTAGGTTAGTCGTAATTTGATTTAAGCTTTGAACATTTGTGTGGCCGCCATTACGTTTCCGTCAAGATGGCGGCGATATAAAACATGACACTGAGGTGTCCTTTGCTAGTGCTACCTTTGTACCAAATTTCGTTCAATTTGCGCTCACCGTGTTCGAATTGATAGGGGGGGACAGACATTCAGAGTACACACACTCACACACCCACCCACACACACACAGACTCACACACACACACATACACACACACAGACAGACACACTTTTTTCGCCCTGTAGTGATCTCATAAGTCTACTTTCATTTTTTGCAATAATCGAAAGTAGGCTAAAAACAGGGGAAGCATTAATATGCTCGGCATCTTCCACACGCTACAAAAGCCCCATTTTTAGAATTACTTAGTTGTTTTAAAGTTGCTATAGAAAAACAAAAGAGGATACGTGGCTCATGCCTCGCCCAATCCGCCCCAAAAACGTTACTTTTAGCCTATCTTCATTTATGGTAAGATAGGCTCATGAGATAACCTTTGTCCGTGTGTGTGAGTGTGTCCCTAATAAAATCTAAACAACTGGAGCGATTTCAACGAACCTTGGTAATGCCATAGTAGTAATTTGTCCAACCTCGACCGTGTTCCTTTAATTTTATTACATCACACCAATCCAACATGGCGTCTGTGCGAATTATTTCACTGGCATTCTATATCTTCGAAACTATTACAGATATCACCCTCAAATTGCGTACTGTGGTAATGGCCACTACTACACGTTTACCTAGGTGACTCTCCAAAACCTGTTAAGTACAAAACGATCATGGCGGCCAAGCGAATTCGAAGAATTTAAATTCACTTTTTCGTGATTTAACTATACCAGCGCAGTGAAACATGGTACAGCAAATATTTATACACATTGTAATGCACGGACATCTAATTTAGTTCAACTGTTTACATAGCCTCAAGATGGCGGCTGTGAGAAACATTAAAATTAATTATAAATTTCTTGCGTCCTAATCATTCGATCGAAGTCGAAGTCAACGTTTGAATAATAAACATACGCAATATTCGCTATCTAATAGTGCATAGTTCTATGGCCTACACATATAAAATTCCAACATGCCGACCATCCGAAATATGTAGATGGTTCTCAATATCTAATAATCTATGGCAGCAATCAAACTGAAATGTTGTGTGTTGATAAAGGCTATGCACATAAGTTGGGACTTCTAATAACCTGGCAAGCACAAATCCAACATGGCGGTGACGTGAAATTAAAATATTTAAATAGACGTTTCTCGCGATTTAACCATTCGAGCGCAGTCAAACTTGGTAGAGTAAATGCTTATACAAACTTTAATTCAATCGCATCTAATTTATTGCAATCGTTTTCATAACCACAAGATGGCGACTGTTCGAAAGATATTAGCAAAAAGATATAACTATATAACCAAACTCCTGGAAAAAATTACGAAACGCGTAATCCTAGATTGCCCCATTTAATTGTGATAATTTAATTAATACATGCATTTCTTCCCCATTCCTTGGGGACAATCATGTTGACCGACTGAAGAGCTACAAAATGACTACTTCTGAAACTTCCACTATTAGTTTAAATACAACGTGGCAGCTTCGTAAAGTGAAAGGTTATATAGTGTACATAAAACATGAATGTTGTAGAAATGATTACCTGGGTTGTGAGTGGATCACAATCGTGGTATGTCGCATACGTCACCAATCCAATGTAGCAGGAGAAAACGGAGAAAAATATTCCACCGAATGTTGTCAGCCCTGAGGCCCTGAAAACATAACATCACACTGTAAATACCACTCATTTTGTTGCTCATCAAGCGAGCATCATTAGATACAAATATACAAGAGAGAAGAGCTCTAACAAACCTACAGTGACATCCAGAAACGGTCTCTGCTCCCCAAAATCAAAAAGCACGACAAAAACTTAGAAAGTGGGGCAAATATCTATCTATATATATAGGAAGGCTCAATGTTTTCTGTCTGTCTGTTATTTATACAAATTTATACCGATCTGAACCAAAATTTGTATACATACCCTTTGGAACCCGACGAGTAACACTGTCCACTTTAAATTTCGGACAGACCAAACAATGCCTTGAATTTAGGCCCCTTGGCACAAACCTACACCGTTTCACCGATCTGAACCAAAATGTGTCTACTTATCCTTTGGAACCCGACGAGTAACCCTGTTCACTTGAAATTTCGGACAGACCACTCCATTCCCTGCATTTAGGCCATTTGGCACAAATCTGCACCGTTTCACCGATCTGAACCAAATTTTGTATACAAAACCGTTGGAACTCGACGAGTAACACTGTCCACTTTTAATTTCAGACAGACCACTCCATTCCTTGCATTTAGGCCCCTCGGAACTAACCTATACCATTTCACTGATCTGAACCAAAATGTGTATTCTTATCTTTTGGAACTCGACGAGTAACACTGTTCACTTGAAATTTCGGACAGACCACTCCATTCCCTGTATTTAGACCCTATGTCACAAATCTACACCGTTTCACCGATCTGAACCAAACTTTATGTACTTACCCTTTGGAACCCGACGAGTAACACTGTCTACTTGAAATTTCGGACAGACCAATCCATTCCCTGCATTTAGGCCCTTTGTCACAAATTTACACCGTTTCACCGATCTGAACCAAACGTTATATACTTACCCTTTGGAACCCGACGAGTAACACTGTCTACTTGAAATTTCGGACAGACCAATCCATTCCCTGCATTTAGGCCCTTTGGCACAAATCTACACCGTTGCACTGATCTGAACCGAAATCTACATTATCACCCTTTGGAACCCGACGAGTAACACTATCTACTTGAAATTTTGGACTGACCACTCCATTCCCTGCACTTATGCCCTTTGGCACAAATCTTCACCGTTTCACTCAATTGCACCAAATTATACATATTTACCGTTTGAAACCCTGCTGGTAACTCTGTCCACTTGATAAGTTGGACAACCTGCTCCATTCCCTTTGTATCTTGTATTCTTGTATCACACTGCCCTTACCCGTGTTCTGGTGCAGAGTTGCGAAAATAGTTACATCTTGCGCTGCTTATAAATTGCAGTCACAGGGAGTAATTAGTGGAAAAGATTTCTTAGGCCCTTTAAAACAGTTAACATCTAGAAAATATTATGCCTCTGTATAAGTGCGATGGTGTTGGTGCAGTACATTGAGGTTATCAGCTGCAATAAGCGTTTGTGCTTTCAAATTTACTTTCAATTATTGCGATAAATGGCACTATTGCTACCTCAGGAGCTCGAGACATATGAAGTTATCCAAAGTGCTCTGATTATTTTCCTACGGTGCTATGCCTTAAAAGACGACACTATTGGTCTCTACTTTTCTAACATCCTATGAGATATAGGAAATAGGCAGTGTCTTATATTTCACTTACTCCTCTTTCTAAATAAATTTTTCAATTCGTTTGTAAATTACATGTGTCAGTGCTGTGGTTAGTAATTAGCCCTTTCCCTGTTCATTATTATCATTACCATTAGGGGAAAGTGACCTGAATCTTACGTCCATTATACTGTACTACTTATCACCCCCACCACCACAAAAAGGTAAATTTTTAGAATACTTTTTTCTCTATTTAAGTATCATGTGCCAGTTCAGTAGTAGTATTCATTATCATACATAAAACAAATAAATCCACCGGGTGAAGTCCTTCACTACTACTAGTATATACACATCAAGCTCAATGTTCTTCTGTTTGTCTGCCATCTATACAAATCTACACTGTTTCACCGATCTGAACCAAATTGAACATACTTACCCTGTGGAACCCTGCGGGTAACACTGACCACTTCAAATATTGGACAGACCTCTCCATTACCTGCATTTACGCCCTTTGGCACAAATTCACTCCCTTTCACCGATCAGAACCAAATTTTACATACTTACCCTTTGGAACTCTGAGAGTAACGCTGTTCACTTGAAATTTCGGACAGACCTCTTTATTCTCTGCATTTAGGCCCATTGGCACAAATCTAAACCGTTTCACCGATCAGAACCAAATTTTACATACTTATCCTTTGGAGCCCGACGAGTAGCACTGTTAACTTGAACTTTCGGACAGACCACTCCATTCCTTGCATGTAGGCCCATTGGCACAAATCTAAACCGTTTCACCGATCAGAACCAAATTTTACATACTTATTCTTTGGAACCCGACGAGTAACACTGTTCACTTGAAATTTCGAACAGACCTCTCCATTCACTGCATTTAGGCCCTTTGGCAAAAATCTACACCGTTTCACCGGTCTGAACCAAATTGTATATACTTACCCTTTGGAACCTTGCGGGTAACACTGTCCACTTGAAATTTCGGACAGTCCTCTCCATTCTCTACATTTAGGCCCTTTGGCATAAATCTACATCGTTTCACCGATCAGAACCAAATTGTATATATTTAGTTACCCTTTGGAATCCGACTAGTAATACTGTCTACTTAAAATTTCGGACAGCTCTCCATTCCTTGCATTTAGGCCCTTAGGCACAAATCAGCACCGTTTCACCGATCGGAACAAAATTGCATATACTGACCCTATGGAACTCTGAGAGTAACACTGTTTACTTGAAATTTCGGACAGACCTCTCCATTCCCTGCATTTAGGCCGCATGTACGAATTATCGAATTTGTCGAAGGAGCAATCTAGGCTCATTTTAAGCCTTGCAATGCTTAAGACGAAACTCGCTACTTAAAATTTGGCTCAGTTCGGTGAATTGATGTAGCTTTGTCTTAATAAGGCTCAAATTAAGCTTCGCATTGCAAGAAAAAAAATACTGGCTGTTAAATATGGCCAGTTTACTGAGACGGTGTAGGTATATATATATAAATAACAGACAGACAAATGGGCCCGAAAACCACGATTTATGACCCTAGAACTAGCCGTTCCAGAAATATGTCGGTGTTGTAGTAGGGGTCCAGATATCCTGGGAATGGAAGTGGAACTGTAAGAATATATAAATGAGTTTATTGTTGGCTGGCAATGCGAACTGAATCACGCCGTCCCTACCCGTGTTCTGATGCAGAACTGCGAACATTGTCACACCTTACCTTGCTTACAATTTGCAGACACGGGGAGTAATTAGTGCAAAATTATTTCTTAGGCCCCTTAAAACAGTGATCATCATGAAATTATTAGGCCTGTGTATAAGTACGTGTGTTGGTGCAGTACATTGAGGTTATCAGATGCAATAAGTGCTCGTGATTTTAAATTTTCTTTCAAGTAAACTACTCCGATCGTTATCCTACAGCGCTATGTGGCGAAAAATGACACTGTTGCTCCGTGAGGAGCTCGGGACAGCCGAAGTTTTCGGAAGTGCTCTAATTATTTTCCTACGGCGCTATACGGCAAGAGACGACTCTATTGCTGTCTAACTTTTATAATAGCCAATGATATACAGACGCAGCGTTTATTTCACTTAATCCTCTTTCAAATATTTGTTGTTTCAAATTATAGTAAATTACATGTGACAGTACTGTAGTTAACAAATATATATTTCCCTGTTCATTGTTATCATTTCTGGGTATTACGTCCATTATGTTAATGATCAACTCCAAATAATGTTTTATTTTTAACATACCTTTTTCTGTTAGTTTGTAAGTTGCATGTGTCAGTTCATCCATAAAACAAAGAAATAAATCCACCGGGCGAAGCCGGGCCTTGCTGATAGTTACTGATAAATACTAAATCATGAACCACACGAAAACAGAACTATTTACCGGTACTTTAATATCTACAATGTTGCAAGACTGAGAAATGACGATCTCAACCACAAACAATCTCCCTCCAGCATTTAAATTATAAAGGTGTAGCTACTATTCTTGTGATACCAATGAGAGATGAAATGAATGATGGTGAATGAAAATGGGCAAGGATGTGGAAGGAAGCGGCCGTGGCCTGTCAGAAGGTACCATCCCAGCATTTGCCTAGTGTTGAAAATGGGGAAACCACAGAAAACCATTTCGAGGACGGCTGACGGAGGGGTTTGAACCCACGTCTACCGTGTCCGCAGAGAGCTTGGCCCCATAGCCTAGCGCAGTTAGCGAACTTAGCTACCGCTGTCGATGGAAAAGACTGGTGACAAACATGAATATAGGCTATTTAGTACTTCACGGAATTACTTGTCATCTTTTACCTTTTCTTGGTATTGTGTTGATGGTAGGCTATTTCTTGTCCCGAGGCCCCTATCCCAATCCTAGATCCTACTGCCTGGTTTCGTAGCGAAGTGCATAGGCAGCTAGGGCTTGTTCCGAAGGTTTCCGGGTTCAAGTCTCACTCGGGTAGTGGGATTTTAACTTCATTCATTTCATCCCCATCGCAAAACGCAGGTCGCCTACTGGCGTTAATTTCTAAGACCTGCACCAGGCTTCTCTGGAGGCCACCCGCATTATTTATAGATCCTACTAAACTGTGTGTGGTAGTTCAACCTGTTAACGAGCAAGGCCATGTGGCCAGGCAATCTGCGCTCTCGGGAGACTAGCGGGTTCAAACCCTAACTGTCGGCCGTCCTTGAAATGACATTCAGTGGATTCCCATTTTCAACTTCAGGAAAATGGCGAAAAGGTACATTCTCATATCCCAATGTCGCTTCCTTCCAACTCCTTGACTAATTACATTTATTAATTTATTCATTCATTCGTATATTTAGGGGCTGAAAAAACCGATGCTCCACTCCTACAGCAGCAATCACAACCATCACCACAACCACCACCAGGTCCTCACATTACAGTTTCACATGCTAGTGGAGTCACTGCAAAAGCACAGGTTAACAACTAAATACCATGCACGCACAAGAAAACGTGGCTGATTACCAAAGATGTCGCAATCCCTAAACCGAAGCAATAACAATATATCAGTCACACACTTACATTGTTGCTGATCGTAAACGTGGCAGACTCACGTATCGTTGTGACATATTTTGGTTGAAAAGAAACGCCTGTTGTGCCATGAAGAAAGTTCCTATCAGTAGATTCCACTACGTATAGCGTACCGTTGGATCTGGGTCCAGACTATATGGAAAAGAGAATACAGTATTATGGAAAAATTATCCAGTTCTAATGACAAGCACAGTTTTACAAACTAATTTCTTAGAACGTAAATAGAATTCTGGTTATCAAGCTCATATGTCGGGAATGATACTACCCCCCCCCCCCCCCCATTCCACCAACCCCTCCACCACCACCACACACACGGTGCTCTTTTATCCCTCTAGATAATGCAGACATATGTAGTGTTTATTGCAGTCAATGATCATTAGCAGAAAACAAGATATATAAAAGAAACGACATAAATTACATAATCGTTCTGTCTCATATTTATAAACAGTTCGTCACTGCAGAACTACGTCAAGGACCTGGGTCTTTGCTCGCACCAAAGGACCGGATATCTATCGCACTATTTTCCACAAAGATACAGTTACCGGCAGTTAGCTCTGCACTTCCCCATCTCACTCCCCTGCTAGTCTATACTACTGCAGCGTAAAACGTTTGCCACGCTCAGCGATTCTGTGTCGGATTGTGTGAACGTACTGTCTCGCGCGTCAATGTTCTCAGATAGGGAAGTAGTCGGCCTGCTCTCCGCACAGCACTACACCCCTCTCCCACTGCAGATCTCTCAAGGTCTTGTGCACATCTGAACCCAGGTATTTGTAAACATGTACTGATCTCCTGAGCGTTGGCAATTTGCATTCCTCTACTTTTTATATTACGGAGAAAACCATGTACTGACAGCAGTAGTGGTTTTTGGCCGGTTCAGATCCCACCACCACCGCTCCACCGCTGGAATACTAAAATGGCAATATCTCGCGAACCAATCAGGCTAGAGACTTGTACGAGGTGTCATTGAACTCGGGCTAACACCCCCTTTCCCATGGACAACATATTTCCACCCCAAAAATAAAACCTACCCCTACTAGGGGGTGACATTTTAATTTTTTAGAGAATCTCTCTTTTCAATTGCAACATGTGAGAGTTTGAATGCCGATATGGAATGAAACGTTGTTCTACATAAAGTGCATGTGTTCGGTGGATAGCCACTATGAATTAACATGCTTGTTTTCTGTTTTTACGCATGCCCACTCATGGCTTTTGTAAGAGGGTGGGGGAGCGGATCCCTATGGATGGGTTATTGTTGACGAGTCATTGTTGGCGGGGGACATTGTTGTCGGGTCATTGTGGACGAGTCCTTGTGGACAAGTCCTTGTTGACAGGTCCTTGTGGACAAGTCCTTGTGGACGAGTCCTTGTCCCTTTGGGCTGATCCCTTTGGACGGGTCCCTTTGGCCTGGTTCCTACGGACAAACCCATGAATTTATTTAAATTATGTCAAAGGGCCTAACTACATTTGTGTGTGTTGAATTGACGTTGTTCACCACTACTATAATGGAATAACGATATGAAAGGAAAGTGACGAAATACATGTGAACACGTGTGAAATGACCTTATTACCATCCTCCTTGTGAAACAAGTCACATCCTGTTTTGCTTCATACGTGAGAAAATGTGAGTTCGAACCCGTGGTCGGATTTTGACGAATGAGGTGTCATTGAACTCGGGCTGATACCCCCTTTCCAATGAACAACACATTTCCACCCCAAAATAAAACCTACCCCTACTAGGGGGTGAAATTGTATTTTTTTTTGGAGAATCTCTCTTTCCAATTGCAACATGTGAGAGTTTGAATGCCGATATGGAATAAAACGTTGTTCCACACAAGAGACATGTGTTTGGTGGATAGCCACTATGAATTAACATGCTTGTTTTTGTTTTTTGTTTTTTACGCATGCCCACTCATAGCTTTTGTAAGAGGGCAGGCTTTTTAAAAGATGGCGGCTGTAGTGTAACCTAACCTAACCCAACCCACGAGTGGTGATCAAAAAGTATTTTAAGTGACGCTTGTCGATTGGCAAACCAATAATCAAAGAGGGATATGTCAGGCCTTGAGGTGATAGCCTCTTTTGATTGATCCCTGTTGATTGATCTCTGTTGATTTGTCCCTTTGGACTGGTCTCTGTTGACTAGACCCTTTTGGACGGGCCCTTTTTGACAGGGGGTCATTTTTGATGGATCCTTTTTGACAGGTGCTTTTCGACGGGCCCCTGTTGACGAGTCATTGCTGACGGGTCCTTGTTGATGAGTCCCTGTGGACGGGTCATTGTTGACGGGTCCCTATTGACAGGTCATTCTTGACAGGTCATTGATGACAGGTCATTGTTGACGGGTCATTGTTGATGGGTCCTTGCTGACAAGTCCCTGTTGATGGGTCCCTGTGGAAGGGTCCCTTTAGACCGGCCCCTTTGGACTGGTCCCTATGGACCGGCCCATGAAATTTATCCAAATTATGTCAAAGGGCCTAACTACATTTGTGTGTAAAGCAGTGTGTTGAACTGACGTTGTTCACCAGTCCTTACTACTACAATTGGATAACGATATGAAAGGAATTGATTAACTAGACATGAGTTAACTACCATCGAAACACTTTGGCGACTCTGCTTGTTATTGACCAATGAGTAGGGTTTTAGAAAAACTGTTTGCTATTTTGGGTTATATACAAAAAATGCTTAGACCTTTTGAGTGACTATGTTTGCTAAACAAGACATTATACCAGACACGATTAGGATTCTTATGTAGCTCAGACAAGGAAAGAATTTCTACAGAATCTGTTGACATTGAATATAGATTTAGGTATTAGGAAGTCATTTTGAAGGCCTTTGTCTGGAGCGTGGCACTCAATGAAAGTAAAACTTAGACAATTGGTGTAGCAGAAAAGTGGAGAATTGAAGTGTTTGAAATGTGGTGTTACAGGAGAATGATGAAGATTAGACGGGTAAATAGGGTTACTAACAAAGAGGTATTAAGACGAGTGGGGGAGAAGAGATGTATCTGGCGACTGTTAATGAAGAAAAGAGATAGGTTGGTAGAACACGTACTAAGACACCCAAGAATAGCAAACTTAGTTAAGGAAGAAAGGTTCGAGGACGAGAACTGTAGGGGTAGACCAAGTTTAGAATATGTTAAACAGATAGCCTTGAATGTAGGGTGTGGTAGCTATATAGAGATGAAACGATTAGCTCGGGACAGATAGGCGCTGAGATCTGCATCAAACCAGTCAAAGGACTAAAGACTCAAACAACAACATGTAAGTTCACTAAAATAATGTTGTGTAACGGTATATGTTAGTCAACGAACAGTAATGCATTACTAAAACCCATGACACGATACCTAAGAGCTTTTCTAAAATGATTTTAAAATGCCTTTAACCCTATATTGAACACCCAGTTCACAAGACTCATAACTGCAATGTTATGGTAAAACAAAACAAAATCTATATTTCAAAACAAGCAAGTGGTTTAGTCAATGTATACTGGAAAAAGTTTTGTAAACACTCAAGTCCTCAAGACTAATTAAATTAGTAACTGTCAGGTTGACCGAGTGGTTATGGTATTTGACCAAAGGGACCCGTCAACAAGGACCCGTCCTCCGGGACCCGTAAAAAAATGACTCCCCCTTTAAAAAAGACCCGTCCAAAGGGGCTAGTCAACAGGGACCAGTCCAAAGGGATACATCAACAGAGATCAATCAAAATGGGTCAATCAACAGGGATCAATCAAAGGTTAAGTTAAGCTACGGCAGCCATTTTGGAACTTTATGATCACACCTCGTAGGGTTAGGTTAGGTTGAGTTAAGCTTCGACCGCCATTTTGGAACTAATTCTTAGTTTCCAAAATATAGGCAATTTTGAAAATAGGACTTTTTTTTTTTAAAATGAAAAAAATGTTAAGTTTTGTTCTAACGTTAAGGGACTTAAAGGACATTTGTTTGAGTCTATATATGACTTTTTAGAATGATTAGTTTTCAAAATATCGTCTACTTTGGAAATTGAACCTTTTTGGATTTTGTCCCAGAGACCTGAGACTTGGTTTGTGGGTAGAGGGGGTAAATACCTGTCATTTTAATGTCAAACACATTTTTTGTGTAATTCATAGTTTACAGAATATAGCCCATTTTTTAAAATGGTCAATATTTGGAAAAATGTCAAATTCCATGTTTTGTTCTAACGATTAAGGCCATAAAAGCCATTGGTTTGAGTCTATATATGACTTTTTAGGATGATTAGTTATCAAATTATAGCCTACTTTCCAAATATTTTTTGGAAAAATTTAAAGAATATATATATATATTTTTTTAGCCTACTTTCGATTTTTGCAAAAAATGAAAGTAGACTTATGAGATCAACACAGGGCGAAAAAAGTGTGTCTGTCTGTGTGTGTGTATGTGTGTGTGTGAGTCTGTGTGTGTGTGTGTGTGTGTGTATGTGTGTGTGTGAGTCTGTGTGTGTGTGTGTGTGTGTGTGTGTGTCTGTGTGTGAGTGTGTGTACTCTGAATGTCTGTCCCCCCCTATCAATTCGAACACGGTGAATGCAAATTGAACGAAATTTGGTACAAAGGTAGCACTAGCAAAGGACACCTCAGTGTCATGTTTTATATCGCCGCCATCTTTACTAAAACTGAATGGCGGCCATTCAAACGTTCAAAACGTAAAATCAAATAACGACTAACCAAATCATCCGATCTCTACCAAATTTGGTAACAACATACCTTCGTATAGGATGCGTCTTGTGACCAAACTACAAGGTCGTCCGCCATACCATTTCAGGATGGCGGCCGTGCGAATTATGCAAACTTTATAATCCATATCATGGGACCCACCAGTTCCGATTATCGAGCCGAGAATCGTTTTAACTGTTCTAAAGGAAGAGGCACGTTCGAAATTAAAAGTTTATTTTGTAATACTATAGTGCAGACGTGATTTTAACAAGCTGAACTGATTCAGTAATAAGACAAGATGGCAGCGGATATCTTGTGCCGGACTTATATTTCACTAATTTGAGTACTGCATGCAATATAGCGTACTGATAAAAAATAAATAAACTTTGTATGAAATGCTTTATATATAAATAATATACTCCAGTGATGAAATCGTTTTGTATAAATCATTATTTGCTAACAAGTTCTATGTAAGTCATTTTAAATAGAACGATATTCGTTGACACAATTAGCTCAGTGGTAGAGCGTTAGACCATCGCTCAAATGCCTATGGTTCAAACCCGATCAGAGCTAGGTTTTTTGCTTGAAATGTTATATGTTTATTGTTTTGTAATGACTCAGATGTTTTAAAATTAAGCGTTATATTGTGCACATTATGGTGTAAAATATATATTTAATTAAAACATAATTCGCCAGCAGATTTACTCGGGACATCTAGCTGCCAAAAAGGTAACTTCCAGATTTTATTGAAAAGTTTCTTCTTCTGGCCGCTAGAATGCACTCGCTCTGTTAGGATTATATTGTTCGATATTTCACCAATAGATGTCACGACTAGTCTACGTGGGGATCCATTGATTACTATACCATTATCATTCTATGCGCATCGAATTTGAAGAATGACAAGATGATACTACGATACATTTTAACTTTTTATTTTAAAGGGTTTGTAACAGCCTATTTTGCGTTACTTGAAAATGTTATTAAGCGTTATATTGTGCACATTATGGTGTAATATATATATTTAATTAAAACATAATTCGCCAGCAGATTTACTCGAGACATCTAGCTGCCAAAAAGGTAACTTCCAGATTTTATTGAAAAGGTTCTTCTTCTGGCCGCTAGAATGCACTCGCTCTGTTAGGATTATATTATCGAAAATATCCACATAGTTTGTATACACACGTCTCTGTAGGGTCATGGAAAGATTTGTTAATTCAATTAGGGTTGTGAAAGCCATGCACAACCAGACGTGTAAAGACATGCCTCAACTCAAAGTTGGATGTTGCCCACGGCAGGTCGTAATAATAATAATAATAATAATGTTATTGGTTTTACATCCCTTTTAACTACTGCTGATTTTAGAGACACCGGGGTGCCGGAATTTTGGCCCGAAGGGGATCTTTAACGTGCCAGTAAATGTACTGACACGGCTCCCTCGCATTTGTGCACCCTCAAATGCCAGCTGACTGCGCCAGGATACGAACCTGCAACCTAGGGCCCAGCAAGCGAGAACGTTACCGCCGAGCCACGCAGCCAGTCCGGTCGATTATGTCTCCAGATCCATAACATTCTTGAGATACTTCTTATCTTTCTTTCTTCAATGATGGTAGCAGTTTTTAACTAGATTGTGGCGTTTGGTAGAGGAAAATCGTTTCTATGGCCTTCAACAAAGAATAGTTCTATTATACTCTTTGATAATAACAACGAGTTATAACTATACTCATACATTTAGGAGAAAGTAGGCTATATGTTCTTTACTGAACATCTTGTTTTGACTGAGAATGGGATAGACGTAGGTGTTGGAGTTAGCATATGATTTTTAGCCTACTTTCGATTTTTGCAAAAAATGAAAGTAGACTTATGAGATCAACACAGGGCGAAAAAAGTGTGTCTGTCTGTGTGTGTGTATGTGTGTGTGTGAGTCTGTGTGTGTGTGTGTCTGTGTGTGTGTGAGTGTGTGTACTCTGAATGTCTGTCCCCCCCTATCAATTCGAACACGGTGAATGCGAATTGAACGAAATTTGGTACAAAGATAGCACTAGCAAAGGACACCTCAGTGTCATGATTTATATCGCCGCCATCTTGACGGAAACGTAATGGCGGCCACACAAATGTTCAAAGCTTAAATCAAATTACGACTAACCTAATCATCCGATCTCTACCAAATTTTGCAACAACATACCTTTGTGGGGGGAGCATCCATTGGCCAAACCAATAGGTCATCAGAGTAATAGTTTGCGGATGGCGGCCATCTTTATGTCAAAATTGATTCCCCCTATTAATTCGAACACAGTGGAACCGAATGGAACGAAATTTGGTACAGAGGTAGCACTAGCAAAGGGCACCTCAGTGTCATGTTTTATATCGCCGCCATCTTGACTGAAACGTAATGGCGTCCACACGAATGTTCAAAGCTTAAATCAAATTACGATAAACCTAATCATCCGATCTCTACCAAATTTTGCAACTACATACCTTTATGGAGGGAGCATCCTTTGACCAATCTAATAGGTCATCAGCGTAATAGTTTGCGGATGGCGGCCATCTTTGTGTGAAAATCGATTCCCCCTATTAATTCGAACACGGTGAAACCGAATGGTACGAAATTTGGTACAGAGGTAGTACTAACAGAAGGCACCTCAGTGTCATGTTTTATATCGCCGCCATCTTGACGGAAACGTAATGGCGGCCACACAAATGTTCAAAGCTTAAATCAAATTACGGCTAACCTAATCATCCGATCTCTACCAAATTTTGCAACAACATACCATTATGGGGGGAGCATCCTTTGACCAAACTAATAGGTTATTAGCCTAATAGTTTGCGGATGGCGGCCATCTTTATGTCAAAATTGATTCCCCCTATTAATTCGAACACGGTGGAACCGAATGGAACGAAATTTGGTACAGAGGTAGTACTAACAGAAGGCACCTCAGTGTCATGTTTTATATCGCCGCCATCTTGACGGAAACGTAATGGCGGCCACACAAATGTTCAAAGCTTAAATCAAATTACGGCTAACCTAATCATCCGATCTCTACCAAATTTTGCAACAACATACCATTATGGGGGGAGCATCCTTTGACCAAACTAATAGGTTATTAGCCTAATAGTTTGCGGATGGCGTCCATCTTTGTGTGAATATCGATTCCCCCTATTAATTCGAACACGGTGCAACCGAATGGAACGAAATTAGGTACAGAGGTAGTACTAACCAAAGGCACCTCAGTGTCATGTTTTATATCGCCGCCATATTGACAGAAACGTAATGGCGGCCACACAAATGTTCAAAGCTTAAGTTAAATTTCGACTAACATAACCATCCGATCTCTACCAAACTTTGCAAAAACATACCTTTATGGAGGGAGCATCCTTTGACCAATCTAATAGGTTATTAGCCTAATAGTTTGCGGATGGCGGCCATCTTTATGTCAAAATTGATTCCCCCTATTAATTCGAACACGGTGGAACCGAATGGAACGAAATTTGGTACAGAGGTAGCACTAGTGAAGGGCACCTCAGTTTCATGTTTTATATCGCCGCCATCTTGACTGAAACGTAATCGCGGCCACACGAATGTTCAAAGCTTAAATCAAATTACGATTAACCTAATCATCCGATCTCTACCAAATTTTGCAACTACATACCTTTAAGGAGGGAGCATCTTTTGACCAATCTAATAGGTCATTCGCCTAATAGTTTGCAGATGGCGGCCATCTTTGTGTCAGAATCGATTACTCCTATTAATTCAAACACGGTGAAACCGAATGGAACGAAATTTGGTACAGAGATAGCACTAGCAAAGGGCATCTCAGTGTCATGATTAATATCGCCGCCATATTGACAGAAACGTAATGGCGGCCACACAAATGTTTAAAGCTTAAATCAAATTACGACTAACATAACCATCCGATGTCTACCAAACTTTGCAATAACATACCTTTATGGAGGGAGCATCCTTTGACCAATCTAATAGGTCATTAGCCTAATAGTTTGCGGATGGCGGCCATCTTTATGTCAAAATTGATTCCCCCTATTAATTCGAACACGGTGGAACCGAATGAACGAAATTTGGTACAGAGGTAGCACTAGCAAAAGGCACCTCAGTGTCATGTTTTATATCACCGCTATCTTGACGGAAACGTAATCGCGGCCACCCAAATGTTAAAAGTTAAAATGTAATTACGACCAACCTAATAATCTAGTCTCTACCAAATTTTGCAACACCATATCTTTATGTGGGAAACATATTCTGACCAAACTGCAAGAACATCAGCCCAATAGTTTGCAGATGGTGGCCAAGTATGTGTGCAAATCGATTCCCCCTATCAATTCAAACACGGTGAAACCGAATTGAACGAAATTTGGTACAGAGGTAGCACTAGCAAAGGGCACCTCATATTCATGTTTAATATCCCTATAGCACGTTGTATTTCAACAAGCTACTACAACCAACATTCAATCATACTCCTTGAAAAGGACAACGAGTTATAACGATACCCATGCATTTAGGTGAAAGTAGGCTATATGTTCTTTACCGAACATCTTGTTTAGTTTAAATATATAGCCTACTTTCTCAATTTACCTTTTTTGGAAAATTTGAAATATATAATGTTTTTGACTAGGCGTGGAATGGAGTTGAGAGACCATCATTAACCTTAGAGTAGTTTGGATTCTTGGAATTTTAGTGTGTTGTTGTTGCTTACAAACATGACGGTAAGCATTATGCTATCATAAAAAGGGCTGAGATACTTTCCATGAACAAGAGAAATATCCTCCAAATACATTGACAAAAACAACTTGCGAAATAAGCCATTACGAATAGGGTACCACAAAATAACTTGTCAAATAAGCCATTCCAAATAGGGTACCACTTTTACACCCCACTTTTGCACTCACTTTTGCACTCACTTTTACAACTACTTTTACACTTACTTTGCACTCACTTTTACACTCACTTTGCACTCACATTTACACCCACTTTGCACTCGAACATTACATCATCTGACATAATAAAAATAGGCATGGTTGTTGTCGAGACCGAGATAAGAGTGGGGGTAATGAATTTATAGTGATAGGATCGGAAAACCCATTATCACTTTAGTATTGACATCAAGAATTTTTTTTTTTTTAAATATCGTGTTTTTGACAGAGTGGGATAGACATAGTTATAAGAGTTGAGAGTCGATAATTAATCTAAAAGTACTCTGGAATTCATGGAATCTTAGTGTGTTGTTGTTGCTTACAAACCGGTATGGTCACGTCAGGTGAAGTTAGCTAGGATTAGTTTAGGATATGTTCAGGTAGTTTCCATAGTCACCACTAGATAGCGGAAACATACTTTGAGTGTCGCCTGTGGCTATTTGACAAAGTTTTACTGTGTGCAAAAACGTGCTTGTATAACCTGTGTATATAAATTTAAAATACAAATAACCACTAAGTGTTTAGAACTAACATGTATAGCCTTGTGTAGGGAATATATAGGGGTCCTTAACAAGATAGAGTGTCTAACACATGAGTGTACAGCCTTTTGATATGCAGTAAGTACCTGATCACACCTACTATCAATTGCGCCTACCATTAATCGCGTCTACTATCAATTGCGTCTACTACCAATCGCGCCTGCTAGGACATGACTTTTCATTAAACCAAAACATTTCCTTTTTTGTCAGCCTCCCACCCCTCTCATCAATCTATGACGTCATAGTCATAGTCAGCCTTAAAGCAAGTCTAAACTTGTAGAACATGTCACGTGACAAAGTTAGGTTAGGTAAAGTTAGGTTATGTTAAGTGAGCTGAGGTTAAGTCTTAAAATACCCCCTCTCTGCCTTGTTCTTTGTATAAACATTGACACTGTAACTTTGTAATATCATAAATGATCTAAGTCGCGTCCATATCAAACACGTCTACTATCAATCGCGCCTACTATCAATCACGTCTACTATCAATTGCATCTACTATCAATTGAGCCTACTATGAAATGCGCTTACTACAAATCACGCCTACTATCAATCACGCCTAGTATCAATTGCGTCTACTATCAATCACGCCTACTATCATTTGCGTCTACTATAAATCGCGCTCATGTCAAATCGCGCCTACTACCAATTACACCTACTATCAATCGCGCCTACTATCAATTGCGTCTACTATAAATCTCGCCCATGTCTAATTACGCCTACTATCAATCGCGCCTACTATCTTTCGCGTCTACTATAAATCGCGCTCATGTCAAATCACGCCTACTATCAATCACGTCTACTATCAATTGCGTCTACTATTAATCGCGCCTACTATCAATTGCGTCTACTATAAATCGCGCCTACTAGGACATGACGTTTCATTAAACCAGAACATTTCCTTTTTTGTCAGCCTCTCACCCCTCCCATCAATCTATGACGTCATAATCAGTCTTAAAGCAAGTCTAAACTTGTAGAACATGTCACGTGACAAAGTTAGGTTAGGTAAAGTTAGGTTATGTTAAGTGAGCTGAGGTTATGTCTTAAAATACCCTCTACCTTGTACTTTGTATAAACATTGACACTGTAACTTTATGATATCAAAAATGATCTGAGTCGCGCCCATGTCAAATTGCGCCTACTATCAATCGCGTCTACTATCAATCACGCCTACTATCAATCGCGCCTACTATCATTTGCGTCTACTATAAATCGCACTTACTACAAATCACGCCTACTATCAATCACGCCTAGTATCAATTGCGTCTACTATTAATCACGTCTAGTATCGATTACACCTACTATCAATTACGTCTACTATCAATTGCGTCTACTATAAATCACGCCTACTAGGACATGACGTTTCATTAAACTAAAACATTTCCTTTTTTGCCAGCCTCTCACCCCTCCCATCCGCAAAACGTGCTTGTATGAGCTGTGTATTTAAATTCAATATATACAATTAACCACTAAGTGTTCAGAACTAACATGTCTAGGGTATATATGGGATCCTTAGCAACAAACAAAAATACGGTCTAACCTACGAGTGTACGGTCTTGTCATACGCAGTAAGTACCTGTTAACCTTGACTAGGGTATAAGAATATTGTCAGTTGACTACTGCCTGTTACAGTGTTCACATCGTGAAAGACCGTCTCACCTAGCAGTCTCCAGCCTTGTCATACGCAGTAAGCAGCTGTTGGCGGAAAACAACATCCATAAATCTTGACATTTAGGAAAGTGTGTGTGTGTGTGTAAATCACTTGTAATCTAAAGATTGTTCATGTGACTTTACTAAAATTTAATTCATATGTATTAGTTGATATGGAAGTCTCAACAACCAGTCATGGCAAGCCATGTGTCTTCTATAAAGGATATACATATATTGTAAAAACAACCAATAAAGATGGAACTGTTATTTGGCGATGTTCAAAACAACGATCCAAAAAGTGTCGAGGAATGATTAAAACAAAAGACTCCAACGTACTTACTTCAAAAGAACATCATTGTGAATCTCAAATTAATACACATTTAAATACGCAAAATACTCTAACCCAGGTAAAAAAAAGCAAGTCCAAGAAAAATATATTGCTGCTCAAGATAGTGCATTGTTTGTTAAAAAGCATTCATCATCACATCAAAAAGACATGTTAGGACAAATACCATCGTTCAAAAAACGCTTAACACTATCAAAAGCAACGCAGACTCTACAAGAGGTCCCTGTGGAAAACAAACAAGAGGAATTGGATAGTTCTAGTGATGTTGAGAATGATGATGATGATGATAATGATGGTGACAATGACTATAATAATTTTGATGATAATATTCATAATGATGATGATGATGATAATTATGAAAAAGAAGAGGATGAGGGTTTTATGTTTATAAAACCATTGCGGCTTCCCCAGTTTTTAAGAGCAAGAGTACCTGGAGAAAGTTGTAAAAGGATCTACAACAAGCGTTGTGTTTAAAAATCTATATAGAACAATGGTAAAGAGATAGACTTGAATTCAGTGTGTAACTATTATAAAATGAATTTAATAAAAATATTGTATGGGTATTGTCTGTTTTTCTTAATTACTATCCCCATGTCCCACTATTAATACAATTGTTAACCATCAACAGTCTCTGACTATGTTCAGAAAGAGAGTGGTCTTAAACAATACACTATATCTATGGTTTGTGTACCGAGTGTCATAATAATGCAGTGTGGCCAAGCCATGTCAAGGCAATAGTTATGTCAGGTAAGGGATTCGAACCCTTGCTTCCTTATACAGAAAATTTGATCTTAAGTCAAACACCTTAACCACTCGGTCAACCTGACAGTTACTAATTTAATTAGTCTTGAGGACTTGAGTGTTTACAAAACTTTTTCCAGTATACATTGACTAAACCACTTGCTTGTTTTGAAATATAGATTTTGTTTTGTTTTACCATAACATTGCAGTTATGAGTCTTGTGAACTGGGTGTTCAATATAGGGTTAAAGGCATTTTAAAATCATTTTAGAAAAGCTCTTAGGTATCGTGTCATGGGTTTTAGTAATGCATTACTGTTCGTTGACTAACATATACCGTTACACAACATTATTTTAGTGAACTTACATGTTGTTGTTTGAGTCTTTAGTCCTTTGACTGGTTTGATGCAGATCTCAGCGCCTATCTGTCCCGAGCTAATCGTTTCATCTCTATATAGCTACCACACCCTACATTCAAGGCTATCTGTTTAACATATTCTAAACTTGGTCTAACCCTACAGTTCTCGTCCTCGAACCTTTCTTCCTTAACTAAGTTTGCTATTCTTGGGTGTCTTAGTACGTGTTCTACCAACCTATCTCTTTTCTTCATTAACAGTCGCCAGATACATCTCTTCTCCCCCACTCGTCTTAATACCACTTTGTTAGTAACCCTATTTACCCGTCTAATCTTCATCATTCTCCTGTAACACCACATTTCAAACACTTCAATTCTCCACTTTTCTGCTACACCAATTGTCTAAGTTTTACTTTCATTGAGTGCCACGCTCCAGACAAAGGCCTTCAAAATGACTTCCTAATACCTAAATCTATATTCAATGTCAACAGATTCTGTAGAAATTCTTTCCTTGTCTGAGCTACATAAGAATCCTAATCGTGTCTGGTATAATGTCTTGTTTAGCAAACATAGTCACTCAAAAGGTCTAAGCATTTTTTGTATATAACCCTAAATAGCAAACAATTTTTCTAAAACCCTACTCATTGGTCAATAACAAGCAGAGTCGCCAAAGTGTTTCGTTGGTAGTTAACTCATGTCTAGTTAATCAATTCCTTTCATATCGTTATCCAATTGTAGTAGTAAGGACTGGTGAACAACGTCAGTTCAACACACTGCTTTACACACAAATGTAGTTAGGCCCTTTGACATAATTTGGATAAATTTCATGGGCCGGTCCATAGAGACCAGTCCAAAGGGGCCGGTCTAAAGGGACCCTTCCACAGGGACCCATCAACAGGGACTTGTCAGCAAGGACCCATCAACAATGACCCGTCAACAATGACCTGTCATCAATGACCTGTCAAGAATGACCTGTCAATAGGGACCCGTCAACAATGACCCGTCCACAGGGACTCATCAACAAGGACCCGTCAGCAATGACTCGTCAACAGGGGCCCGTCGAAAAGCACCTGTCAAAAAGGATCCATCAAAAATGACCCCCTGTCAAAAAAGGCCCGTCCGAAAGGGGCTAGTCAACAGAGACCAGTCCAAAGGGACAAATCAACAGAGATCAATCAACAGGGAACAATCAAAAGGGGCTATCACCTCAAGGCCTGACATATCCCTCTTTGATTATTGGTTTGCCAATCGACAAGCGTCACTTAAAATACTTTTTGATCACCACTCGTGGGTTGGGTTAGGTTAGGTTACACTACAGCCGCCATCTTTTAAAAAGCCTGCCCTCTTACAAAAGCTATGAGTGGGCATGCGTAAAAAACAAAAAACAAAAACAAGCATGTTAATTCATAGTGGCTATCCACCAAACACATGTCTCTTGTGTGGAACAACGTTTTATTCCATATCGGCATTCAAGCTCTCACATGTTGCAATTGGAAAGAGAGATTCTCTAAAAAATTACAATTTCACCCCCTAGTAGGGGTAGGTTTTATTTTGGGGTGGAAATGTGTTGTTCATTGGAAAGGGGGTATCAGCCCGAGTTCAATGACACCTCATTCGTCAAAATCCGACCACGGGTTCGAACTCACATTTTCTCACGTATGAAGCAAAACAGGATGTGACTTGTTTCACAAGGAGGACGGTAATAAGGTCATTTCACACGTGTTCACATGTATTTCGTCACTTTCCTTTCATATCGTTATTCCATTATAGTAGTGGTGAACAACGTCAATTCAACACACACAAATGTAGTTAGGCCCTTTGACATAATTTAAATAAATTCATGGGTTAGTCCGTAGGAACCAGGCCAAAGGGACCCGTCCAAAGGGATCAGTCCAAAGGGACAAGGACTCGTCCACAAGGACTTGTCCACAAGGACTCGTCCACAAGGACCTGTCCACAAGGACTTGTCCACAAGGACCTGTCAACAAGGACTAGTCCACAAGGACTCGTCCACATTGACCCGACAACAATGTCCCCCGCCAACAATGACTCGTCAACAATAACCCATCCATAGGGATCCGCTCCCCCACCCTCTTACAAAAGCCATGAGTGGGCATGCGTAAAAACAGAAAACAAGCATGTTAATTCATAGTGGATATCCACCGAACACATGCACTTTATGTAGAACAACGTTTCATTCCATATCGGCATTCAAACTCTCACATGTTGCAATTGAAAAGAGAGATTCTCTAAAAAATTACAATTTCACCCCCTAGTAGGGGTAGGTTTTATTTTTCGGGTGGAAATATGTTATCCATGGGAAAGGGGGTGTTAGCCCGAGTTCAATGGCACCTCGTACAAGTCTCTAGCCTGATTGGTTCGCGAGATATTGCCATTTTAGTATTCCAGCTGTGGAGCGGTGGTGGCGGGATCTGAACCGGCCAAAAACCACTACTGACAGCCTCGGCACCAGGTGTCGAACCTCACAGGTGCCTTGCATCCCGTCCTGTGATATCACAGCGTCCGTCGTGTGTAGATTTAAGTGCTAGTTTTTGGCAGGTACCCTTACGGGAGGAGGATAGGCAGTTCACGGTGTTTTGTTACAAAAAACAGCTGTTACAATTCACACGGATTCCTTTTTGTATGAAAACATCGTCAGCTGGGCTCATTCGCGCACTTAACATCGCCTGAGGACACGACACAGGGGATTCCACAGCCAGTTACATCGATGACTTAGTCATCGCATCACATACATTTGGGGAACACGTGGAACACCTTAGAATCGTTTTGAGGAAGTTGCATCGGGCCGGGTTCACAGTAAAACTTAAGAAAGCGACCTTTTGTGCACAACAGATCGCGTTTTTAGGCCACAGTATTACACCACAGGTGGTTATGCCAGAGGGGTCGAAATTTGATAACATAATCAACACTTGGACACCACGTAACGTCAAAAAACTTCGATATTTTCTGGGGGTGTGTAATTATTTTAGGAGGTGTCTACTGCGGTATTCGCAACTTTGAGGGCCAATTAGTGGGTTACTCAAACAGAATTCTAAGTGGGTTTGAGGAAAGGAACACGAAGAGGCATTCATCAAACATAAAGAGGGTTTTAGGGATGCTGTCACACTTAGGTACCCCGGGCAGGTGAGTCAGTATATAGTGATGACAGATGCTGGCGACTTCGATTTAGCAGGGGTGCTTTGTCACAAGGATGGGGATGGTAATCTAGGCATCGTGTCACTCGCTAGTAGAGGTCTAAATTCCGCGGAGAAAAGATATACTACTAGTGAGAAGGAATTGTTAGCCATTGTGTATTCGCTGGGCAAGTTCAGGACCTATGTGCTTGGCCACAAATTCCTAATCTATACAGACCATAACGCACTTACGTTTCTTAGGACATGTGGGATAACCTCAAACCGGATTTCTAGGTGGATATTGGCGATCAAGGAGTACGACTTTGATATATTTCATGTAAAAGGGTCTGAAAACGCATTCGCGGATTTTGTGAGTCGTCACCCAGAAATTGCTGGGGAGGGAGTTGAAGCTAGGAGAGAGGAAGGTATCTCGGTCTGTGTAACTAGGATTTCAGATAGGGACGGGGAGAGGTCAAAGGTGGGTAACATGAGAGAGGAACAATAAGGACGAGGAGATTCAGGACATTTATCGGGAACTTGAGGAAATGGAACATATGAGCATTGCTAAGAGGGGTAATAAGGAATTCAGGCTTATTAATGACTTGCTAACTAGGACATGCTTTGGTGAGAGATGGTGCGTGTGGGTTCCTAAGTCTTTGAGGTCCTACATTATCTGGTTTTATCATAAGGAGTTAGGCCACTATGGTGCAGAGATGTTGTTGGGTGCTATTCAGGAGAACTTCTTCTGGAAAAACATGGACAGGGAAGTCAGAAAAACCCTAGCAACATGTGAGTTGTGTCAGAAGTGCAAGCACCCCTCAAGGTATTTAGAAGGGCCAAGGCAGGCTATTTTAACTCAGAAACTAGGTGAGTTGGTGTGAGTTGACCTCTATGGGCCATTGGTGAATTCTCTGGCTACCAATATGTGTTTGTTGTTGTAGATGCCTTTTCTAAGTATGTTAATCTCGATCCTCTAAGACAGGCCACTGGGAGGGGTTGTATATATTGCATAGTGGGCAAATATGTTCCGGAGTTTGGTAAGCCACTCCGAATACTCTCAGACCACGGTTCTTAGTTCACCTCGAAGATATGGAGGACCAAGTTGAGTGTACTGGGAATACAGTGTACGTATTCCTCTATTAAGTTCCCCCAAGGAAACATGTCTGAGAGAGAAATTAGGGAATTAGGGCGCATATTTAGGACCTATGAGAGTGAGCGACATAATGCCTGGTTTTCGATGCTTGAGGACGTTGAGCGTTTGCTCAATGTTACCAAACACGAGAGCACGGGTCGCACTCCCATATAAGTCCAGCTGGACAGGAAGCCTGTCAGCGAACTTGCTAGGATTTTGGGTTTGAGGACAGTGGAGACCGTACCCAGAGATTTAAGTATAAGGTTAGCTGGGGAACATTCTTGTAAGGCTAGTAAGAAACGACAGAAGCAGTAAGGGAAGCGGGCGGGAGATAGGTTAGATGTAGGTGACCTTGTGCTTTTGAGGGTGCCTCATGTCTCGTCCATGGACCATAAATTGGTACGTAATTTGTTTCTTTTGCATGAAGGACCGTATGAAATTGCACGATAAATAGGGGCCTGTGCGTACGAGCTCCTTACAAAGGACGGCAGGGTACTAGGGATTTACAATATTTCCAACCTGAGGATGTACATATCCTAGTAGCCCTGTTCGTTGTGTATATATTTGTGGAAGGTGAGAGTTAGGATTTTGGAAGGGAAGTCATGCCTAAAAAGATTGCTTTTTATTCTATGGTATAGGACCAAATGAATGAAAAGCAAGGGGGCGTTCCTTAAACTACATTTTAAGAGTCCCCCATGGCAGTTAAACGTAGGCTGGATACGCAGTGTCATTATTATTATTATTACTATTATCACCTACGTATATTTTTTATTATTAATTATTCTATGTATTTTAGGACACATTTGGCGAGATTCTGGCGCTTGCTTTGATCCTATGTTGTAAAGAATATAGTATATTTCATTTGTACAGATTTGGCATAATTAAGTACGGAGAAATGGTGGGGGAAGTACCGGTACTGTAATTGCCTGTCACTTGTTGGTGAAATGTAAGTCTGTCGCTGGTCACGAGAAGGGGTATGTGCCCTTGCAAGTGGTGCAACCTATCCAAAGGGCTAGAACACTGACAAACGAGCTCGCTTGTTTCTGTTTTTAAAGATGGCCTTGCATGAGCTCTGGACGTGGCTGCTATCTGACGCCCGGTATGAAATATTGTATGCGTACGAGAAGGGAAGAAGCCCTTGGGAGGGGGACAGGGTGTGTCGGTAGCAGTAGGAAATCATGTGACAATTAGCGCTTCTAAAAACGCTACTTCCTGGTATAAGGTGTGGCTTGGAGAGACAGGCTGGGGCATTCAGATGGAGATACGTGCTGTAGCAAGCAGACTGGGATGACAGGTTGGTGAGAGTGTCTCTCTTGCTGTGAGTGCTATGTGTTTTGCCGTAAAGATGCAAGCTTGAAGACTGTACCTTCGATTTGTTTAGTAAGGAAGGATTTGAGCTGTTATGAGTAGTGGAGTAAGGGGGGGTTTCCTACTTCACAGCTTACTTTCCTGGTGACGTCACATACTAACCCGCAATACAATCAGGGTCAAAGTCGATATCACTCGAACGCATGGTCCGATTTTGACAAATGAGGTGTCGTTGGACTCGGGTTGACACCATCTTTCCAATGGACCACTCATTTCAACCCCTAAATAAAACCTACCCCTACTAGAGGGTGAAATTTTATTTTTTTAGTGGGTAGCATTGATTGTTTGACCAGAGAAAATACGGTGAGGTAGGGTGGGGAGAGGGAGAATTAACACTTATATATGAATGGTAAATAGTATTTTTGTTTTTTCTATAGTTTTGTTTTTCAAATGCAGTGGTAGATAGCCGTTATTTTGTAAAACATTCTTACTTGCAGTAGTAATAACCCTCTACGGTTCCGCTAACACTCATAGACAGACTGTACTATTGCCATGGTCAAGCAGTCACATTAAGATCATTTACAAAAACATAAAATGAAAAATAAAAAATCTTGTTTTGGAAATATCGTTTTTAAACAGACACAAAATAAATAAAAAAATGTGTAAACAGCAAAATGGAAAATCCATGTTTCCATATAGACAAAATTTAAAAACCTTAAACGAACATTTAATAAATCCCTATATCCCTATATCCCTATATATATTATAATTGTGAAAATCTGTGTGTCCGTGTGTGTGTGTGTGTGTGTGTGTGTTAGTTTGTTACCTCTTGACACTAAAACGGCTGGACGGATTTGGGTGAAATTTGATATGGAGACAGCTTATACCCTGGGATAACATATAGGCTGTCTGTCATCCGGAAATAAATCATTGTTCCCGTGGAACGGGTAACATAACTGAAAAGTCACCAAAAATACTCAACTGGGACAAAATATCGAAGTTGTCGCATAAAGACCGGACAAAGCTCATTTTACGCCTCTCGATGCGAGAAATAATACTCGGTGGGTCCCTACGGGACACCGAAAACCACATTTTAAGGCCCTAAAACCAACAGTTTCAAAGATATTCGCAGAAAACTATATTCACTCTGATAAACTAATGGCAAGTCCGTTTCCATGACAACTGAATCTGAAGGTATGACATCCGATTTTCTATATATCACCGTAGGAGGCAATGCCAATCCATTTATTATCTTTTTCAAGATATATATAAACACAATAAGAACAGGGTAGCATGCCTGCCTCCCAACCGGAGGCCCCGGGTTCGATTCCCGGCTCCGTCAGAAATTTTAGACACTGATGTGAGGACTGCAACGGAGTTCACTCAGCTTCTTGAGGACAATTGAGTAGCTGTCTGATAGAGAGGCAGCGCGCCGGTCACGAAAAACAAGATTAACGGCCGAGGGGACACGATGCACTGACCACGCGTCACCACAATATCTGCAGGCCAAATGGCTGGGAGCGGTCGCATGATAGGCCTAGGCCCTTCATGGTCTGTAAAGCCAGGGGTAAAAAAATTAGGTGTAGCGCCTTCCAATACCACTTTTAATTTTTAATCACTACAGTAGCGGCTGCTAAATAAAGGTAGCGATATAGCTACGTTCAATTTAATAAACACTGGGCTTACAAATCCCGTATAGTTAAGTAGAAATATCAGTCTGGTCGTTATTTCAGTAGCAACGAAGCTCTGTGGCGGCTATTGCCGTTTCCGTAACACTTAAGGCATCCCGCCGTCACATACCTCAATGTGCACTTACAAAATTGTGAACCAGTCTATTTTACTGAAAAGAATTTCTACGAGCGAGTATCCACTCCGGCAAAAACCACACTCACCACCTTTTCCAAAATTTACACAAGACATGATTTTTAAAGCACTCTTCTGTATGTTTAGGTACAGACATATACCACATGGAAACATACAATAAAATGTTGGCAAATCTGAGTTCAAGGAACTGCTGTCCAGAATAGGCTTAAGGCAGGTTATGCGGCCCATGTTCGTAACATGGAATGTTTTCCTTTGACAATGCATCTACACCATGTGCGAGGGCAACGCATTTCAAAGATCTCTAAAAACATAATAATCAGGAAATTTAAAGTGGGAGCGAAGATTCAAGGAGAAATAATTTCATGTCTGAGATTTGCTGATGACATCGTCATCTTGGCCGATACGCCAGAGGATTTAGACGAGTTTTTGAATGGTAAGGACTCCGTCTTGAGGAAAGAATTCATGATGAAAATCAATAAATGTAAAACAAAATTTAAAGTGGGAGCGAAGATTCAAGGAGAAATAATTTCATGTCTGAGATTTGCTGATGACATCGTCATCTTGGCCGATACGCCAGAGGATTTGAACGAGTTTTTGAATGGTAAGGACTCCGTCTTGAGGAAAGAATTCATGATGAAAATCAATAAATGTAAAACAAAACTTTTGGAATGCAGCCGAAATAAATCAGAAAACTCTATGGACCTCAAATTGGTAGGTGAAACGCTACGGGAAGTAGGAGACTTCTGTTACTTAGGAAGCAAGATAACCATTGATGGACGAAGCAAAGAGGATATAAAAAGCAGGTTGGCTCAGGCAAGGAAGCATTTCTACAGAAAAGGAATCTGTTGACATCGAATATACATTTAGGTATTTCGAAGTCATTTTTTAAAGCTTTTGTCTGGAGCGTGACACTATAACGAAGTGAAACTTGGACTAATGGTGCAGCAGAAAAGAGGACAATTGAGGCATTTGAAATGTGGTGTTAAAGGAGAATGATGAAGATCAGATGGGTAGATAGGGTAACAAATGAAGAGCTATTAAGACGAGTGGGAGAGGAGAGATGTCTCTGGCGACTGCTAATGAAGAGAAGAGATAAGATGGTACGACACACATTAACACACCCAGGAATAGCAAGCTTAGTTATGGATGGGAGGGTCGAGGACAAGAACTGTAGGGGTAGACCAGGAAAGGGAGGCATGGAGGGCTGCATCAAACATGTCAAAAAACTGAAGACTAAAACAAAAACAATCTGGAATTTTAATTAATTAGAGAGGCATGTGAGGCAAAAGGGTTGTTGGAGAATTTCAATCCCTGGGATGTAACACTAGAAGAGACTGCATAATGTACATCAGCGTCCAAGGTGAGAGATATTTTACTATAGGTCTATTAATAGTGACACGTTGACGTTCAAATCATCAATAAGTGTGGCAAAATTACACCCAGAATAACTTAAGGAAATATACGCCTACATTTAATTCTCCATATTCCGATAGATTTGCCATTCCAGTGTGCAAGAGTGCAGTTCCCTCTTCAAACAATATTCGCAATTTCTATTAACAAAGCGCAATGACACACACTTAACAGCAGCAGGTGTACATGTAGACAAAACCATTTTTTCCCATGGGCAACGGTATGTGGCGTGCTCTCGAGTATCCGGACAAAAAATGGTCAGCAGAAGGTGGCAAAACCAAAATCGTAATTCTAAAATGTGTTCACATAATGTAACATCGTACCCTGCAGACTTTCACAACTCTATAAAATTCCCACTTTGCTGCTCATATCAATATACAGTACTGTATGTATCAACATTTTCAGAATTACAATGGACCCACCTGTAACCGCAATTGCTGTAATAGAATAGACCAATTATCAGCAATGCTTGCCAGGTAGATGAGTGGATAGCGTGTCGGTGTACTAACCCCAATATTGCAGGTTCGCTCCTGGTCGTGGTAAGTGATTTTTGAAAGGCGGAAAAAATACGACACGCATGTCATTCGATGTTGACATGTCAAAGAACCCATTTGAATTCAGTAGGCCGTGTTCATAATGTGCAAACTTAATCTCGGGATTTTCCGCCAACACAAAGTTCCTCATTTCTCTACTAGAAAGCGCTATAGCGTTCAAGGAGCTTAGATATCTAACCTCCTTGACTTTCATAGTGATTCAAGGAACAACAAAATTCGACGCAAGCTACCCTCTGGGTGTCAAATTACAAAGCTTCCATCCGGCACCCGAGGCCATATGATATTATTATTATTATTATTTTATCAGCAATAATGCATCGTCCTCATTGTCTTGATCGCGAGCGAAGCCGCGGGTACCTGCTAGTATATATTATAATTGTGAAAGTCTGTGTGTCCGTGTGTGTGTGTGTGAGTGTGTGTGTGAGTGTGTGTGTTAGTTTGTTACCTCTTGACACTAAAACGGCTGGACGGATTTGGATGAAATTTGAAATGGAGACAGCTTATACCATGGGATAACATATAGGCTGCCTTTCGTCCGGAAATAAATAACTGTTCCCGTGGAATAGGCAACATAACTGAAAAGTCACCAAAAATACTCAACCAGGACAAAATATCGAAGTTGTCGCATAAAGACCGGACAAAGCTCATTTTACTCCCCTCGATGCAAGAAACAATATTCGGTGTGTCCCTACGGGACACCGAAAACTATATTTTATGGCTCTAAAACCAACAGTTCCAAAGATATTCGCAGAAAACTATCTTCGCTCTGATTGATGAACTAATCGCAAGTCCGTTTCCATGGCAACACTACCTCAAGGTATGACATCCGATTTTCTATATATCCCTCTAGGAGGCAATGCCAATTCATTTATTATCTTTTTCAAGATATATATAAACACAATAAGAACAGTGTAGCGCGCCTGCCTCCCGTCCGGAGGCCCCGGGTTCGATTCCCGGCTCCGTCAGAGATTTTAGACACTGACGTGAGGGCTGCAACGGGCTGAACTCAGATTCATGAGGACAATTGAGTAGCTGTGAGGCAGCGCGCCGGTCACGATGAACAAGATTAACGGCTGAGGGGACACTATGCACTGACCACGCGTCACCACAATATCTGCAGGCCAAATGGCTGGGAAGCGGTCGCATGATAGGCCTAGGCCCTTCATGGGCTGTAGTGCCAGGGGTAAAAAAAAATAGGGGAAGCGCCTTCTAATACCACCTTTAATTTTTAAACACTACAGTAGCGGCTATTAAATAAAGGTAGCGATATAGCTACGTTCAATTTCATAAACACTGGGCTCACAAATCCCGTATAGTTAAGTACAAATATCGGTCTGGTCATAATTTCAATAGCAACGAAGCTCTGAGGCGGCTATTGCCGTTTCCTTAACACTTAAGGCATCCCGCCGTCATATACCTCAATGTGCACTTACCAAATTGTGAACCAGTCTATTTTACTAAAAAGAATTTCTACTAGCGAGTATCCACTCCGGCAAAAAACACACGCACTACATTTTCCAAAATTTACACAAGACATGATTTTTAAAGCACTCTTCTGTATATTGAGGTACAGAGACATACCACATGGAAAGATACAATAAAATGTTGGCAAATCTGAGTTCAAGGAACTGCTGTCCAGAATAGGCTTTCGGTACAGGTTATGCGGACCATGTTCGTAACATGGAATGTTTTCCTTTGACAATGCATCTACACCATGTGCGAGGGCAACGCATTTCAAAGATCTCTAAAAACACAATAATCAGGAAATTGGAGAACAATTTAAAGTCGGAGTGAAGATTCAAGGAGAAATAATTTCATCTCTGAGATTTGCTGATGACATCGTCATCTTGGCCAATACGCCAGAAGATTTGAACGAGTTTTTGCATGGTATGGATGGACTCCGTCTTGACGAATGAATTCATGATGAAAATCAATAAATGTAAAACAAAATTATTTGAATGTAGCAGAAATAAATGAGAAACCTCTATGGACATCAAATTGGCAGGTGAAACGCTACGGGAAGTAGGAGACTTCTGTTACCGGTACTTAGGAAGCAAAATAACCAGTAATGGACGAAGCAAAGAGGATATAAAAAGCAGGTTGGCTCAGGCAAAGAAAGCATTTCTACACAAAAAGGAACCTCTTGACATCGAATATACATTTAGGTATTAGGATGTAATTTTTGAAAGCTTTTGAGTCACTATAAGGAAGTGAAACTTGGACTAACGGTGCTGCAGTAAAGAGGAGAATTGAACCGTTTGAAATGTGGTGTTACGGGAGAATGATGATGATCATATGGTTAGATAGGGTATCAAATGAAGAGCTATTAAAACGAGTGGGAGAGGAGAGATGTTTCTGGCGACTGCTAATGAAGAGAAGAGATAGGTTGGTACGGCACATATTAAGACACCCAGGAATATCCCTATATCCCTTCCCTATATATATATTATAATTGTGAAAATCTGTGTGGCCGTGTGTGTGTGTGTGTGAGTGGAGTGTGTGTGTTAGTTTGTTACCTCTTGACACTAAAACGGCTGGACGGATTTGGATGAAATTTGAAATGGAGACAGCTTATACCATAGGATAACATATAGGCTGCCTTTCGTCCGGAAATAAATAACTGTTCCCGTGGAATAGGCAACATAACTGAAAAGTCACCAAAAATACTCAACCAGGACAAAATATCGAAGTTGTCGCATAAAGACCGGACAAAGCTCATTTTACTCCCCTCGATGCAAGAAACAATACTCGGTGTGTCCCTACGGGACACCGAAAACTATATTTTATGGCTCTAAAACCAACAGTTCCAAAGATATTCGCAGAAAACTATCTTCGCTCTGATTGATGAACTAATCGCAAGTCCGTTTCCATGGCACCACTACCTCAAGGTATGACATCCGATTTTCTATATATCCCTCTAGGAGGCAATGCCAATTCATTTATTATCTTTTTCAAGATATATATAAACACAATAAGAACAGTGTAGCGCGCCTGCCTCCCGTCCGGAGGCCCCGGGTTCGATTCCCGGCTCCGTCAGAGATTTTAGACACTGACGTGAGGGCTGCAACGGGCTGAACTCAGATTCATGAGGACAATTGAGTAGCTGTGAGGCAGCGCGCCGGTCACGATGAACAAGATTAACGGCTGAGGGGACACTATGCACTGACCACGCGTCACCACAATATCTGCAGGCCAAATGGCTGGGAAGCGGTCGCATGATAGGCCTAGGCCCTTCATGGGCTGTAGTGCCAGGGGTAAAAAAAAATAGGGGAAGCGCCTTCTAATACCACCTTTAATTTTTAAACACTACAGTAGCGGCTATTAAATAAAGGTAGCGATATAGCTACGTTCAATTTCATAAACACTGGGCTCACAAATCCCGTATAGTTAAGTACAAATATCGGTCTGGTCATAATTTCAATAGCAACGAAGCTCTGAGGCGGCTATTGCCGTTTCCTTAACACTTAAGGCATCCCGTCGTCATATACTTCAACGTGCACTTACCAAATTGTGAACCAGTCTATTTTACTAAAAAGAATTTCTACTAGCGAGTATCCACTCCGGCAAAAAACACACGCACTACATTTTCCAAAATTTACACAAGATATGATTTTTAAAGCACTCTTCTGTATATTGAGGTACAGAGACATACCACATGGAAAGATACAATAAAATGTTGGCAAATCTGAGTTCAAGGAACTGCTGTCCAGAATAGGCTTTCGGTACAGGTTATGCGGACCATGTTCGTAACATGGAATGTTTTCCTTTGACAATGCATCTACACCATGTGCGAGGGCAACGCATTTCAAAGATCTCTAAAAACACAATAATCAGGAAATTGGAGAACAATTTAAAGTCGGAGTGAAGATTCAAGGAGAAATAATTTCATCTCTGAGATTTGCTGATGACATCGTCATCTTGGCCAATACGCCAGAAGATTTGAACGAGTTTTTGCATGGTATGGATGGACTCCGTCTTGACGAATGAATTCATGATGAAAATCAATAAATGTAAAACAAAATTATTGGAATGCAGCAGAAATAAATAAGAAACCTCTATGGACATCAAATTGGCAGGTGAAACGCTACGGGAAGTAGGAGACTTCTGTTACCGGTACTTAGGAAGCAAAATAACCAGTAATGGACGAAGCAAAGAGGATATAAAAAGCAGGTTGGCTCAGGCAAAGAAAGCATTTCTACACAAAAAGGAACCTCTTGACATCGAATATACATTTAGGTATTAGGATGTCATTTTTGAAAGCTTTTGAGTCACTATAAGGAAGTGAAACTTGGACTAATGGTGCTGCAGTAAAGAGGAGAACTGAAGCGTTTGAAATGTGGTGTTACGGGAGAATGATGATGATCATATGGTTAGATAGGGTATCAAATGAAGAGCTATTAAAACGAGTGGGAGAGGAGAGATGTTTCTGGCGACTGCTAATGAAGAGAAGAGATAGGTTGGTACGGCACATATTAAGACACCCAGGAATAGCAAGCTTAGTTATGGATGGGAGGGTCAAGGACAAGAACTGTAGGGGTAGAGCAGGGTTATACAGATTGCCTCGGATGTAGGGTGTGGTAGCTATGTAGTGATGAAACGATTAGCTCAGGAGAGCGAGGCATGGAGGGCTGCATCAAACCAGTCAAAAAACTGAAGACTCAAACAACAACAATCGGGAATTTTAATTACTTAGAGAGGCATGTGAGGCAAAAGGGTTGTTGGAGAATTTCAATCCCTGGGATGTAACACTGGAAGTGACTGCATAATGTACATCAGCGACCAAGGTGAGAGATATTTTACTATAGGTCTATTAATAGCGACATGTTGACGTTCAAATCATCAATAAGTGTGGCAAAATTATACCCAGAATAGCTTAAGGAAAAATACTTTAATTCCCCATATTCAGATAGATTTGCCATTCCAGGTGTACGTTTAGACAAAATCATTTTTTTCCCATGGACAACTGTATGTGGCGTGCTGGCGAGTATCCGGACAACAAAATCGTTATGTCTCAGCAGAAGATGGCAAAACCAAAAATAAAATTTTCATATGTGTTCACAACTCTATAAAATTCCCACTTTGCTGCTCATATCTATATACTGTATGTAACAGAATTTTCAGAATTTGAATCTACCCACCTGTAGCCGCGAATGTTGTAATAGAATAAACCAATTATCAGCAATAATGCATCGTCCCCATTGTATTGATGGCGAGCGAAGCCGCGGGTACCTGCTAGTATATATATAAATGGGAAATTGACAAATGTATAAATATGAAAAAGGAAAATCCATGTTTCCATATCATGAAATTGAAAACAACATCAAACTGTCATTTAAAAAAATACAAATGGAAAATTGACAAATTGCAATGTGTGAAATGTGAAATTGAACAAAAGGCTATCATTATTAAAAAAAAAACACAGTGCCTTATGGTTGAGGTGTGAATCAAACCCTCTCTACTTATTTTGGACCACCAAAGACTGAGTATACTTGTTTTAATCCTCATACCACTTTTAAAATTTTGTGTTAAAGCTAGGAATTGAACCCAAGAGCTTGTAGGGGGAGACCAAGGTTAGAATATGTTAAACAGATAGTCTTAATTGTAGGGTGTGGTAGCTATATAGAGATGAAACGATTAGTTCGGGACAGGGGCATTGAGATCTGCAGCAAACCAGTCAAACGACTAAAGACTCAAACAACAACATGTAAGCTCACCAAAATAATGTTGTGTAACGGTAAATGTTAGTCAACGAACAGTAAAGCATTACTAAAACCCATGACACGATACCTAAGAGCTTTTCTAAAATTATTTTAAAATGCCTTTAACCCTATATTAAACACCCAGTTCACAATACACATAACTGCAATGTTATGGTAAAACAAAACAAAATCTATATCTCAAAACAATTAAGTGGTTTAGTCAATGTATACAGGGAAAAGTTTTGTAAACACTCAAGTCCACAAGACTAATTAAATTAGTAACTGTCAGTTTGGCCGAGTGGTTAAGGTGTTTGACTTAAGATCAGATTTCCTGTACAAGGAAGCAAGGGTTCGAATCCCTTACCTGACATAACTATTGCCTTAACATGGCTTGTCCACACTGAATTATTATGATACTTGCTACACAAACCATAGACAGATTGTATTGTTAAAGGCACTCTCTTTATGAACATAGTCAGAGACTGTTAATGGTTAACAATTGCATTAATAGTGGGACATGGGGATAGCAATTAAGATAAACAGCCAATACCCATACAATATTTTTATTCATTTAGTTTTTTTTACAATAGTTACACACTGAATACAACTTTTATCTTTTTATCATTGTTTGATATAGATTTTAAACACAATGTTTGTTGTAGATCCTTTTATAACATTCTCCAGGTACTCTTGTTCTTAAAAACTGGGGAAGCCGCAATGGTTTTATAGACATTAAACCCTCATCCTCTTCTTTTTCATCATCATCATCATCATTATAAATATTATCATCATAATTATTATAGTCATTGTCACCAACATCATCATCATCATTATCATCATCATCATCCTCAACATCACTTGAACTATCCAATTCCTTTCTTTCTTTTTCAAAAGGGACCTCTTGAAGGGTCTGTGTTGCTTTTGATAGTGTTAAGGGTTTTTTGAACGTTGACAACTGTCCTAACATGACATTTTGAGGAGATGATAATTGCTTTTCAACAAACAATGCACTATCTTGAGCAGCAATATCATTTTCTTGAACTTGCTTTTTAGCATTTTCATGATATTTTGTTGACAGCAACAGTGTATTATCTGGTACACTACATTGATGATTACCCACACTTAAGACCTTACCATTCTTTCTTTTTAGATGACCTAAACATTTTGTTGTCCTTTGTTTTGAGCACTGCCAAAATATGATTCCATTCACATATTGCCGCTTATAGTTATAGGAGTAGCCATGATACAGTGCACGTGGTTTGCCTTTATCGATTATAGTATATTCCATAGTAGTAACTGACTTGTAAAGTTGATCTACCTACTACAAAGGTCAGAACAATTCTGGTGAAAGTGTGATTTTGTGTTGACGTTTTATATAGGATGATGTCGGTGGCTTATGATGGTGGCTTATGTTGATGGCTTATGTTGATGGCTTACCCTGGTGGCTTATGTTGATGGCTCATGTTGGTGGCTTATGTTGGTGGCTAATGTTGATGGCTTAAGCAAGTCTTAAAGCAAGTCTAAACTTGTCCGACATGTTGGATTTTTTTGTTCATGTGTGAAACTATCAAGTACCAATGATCAAGTGAGCTTCATTCTCTCTAATCCGCAGTTCTGCCCCATAGCATTGAGAATATTTATTGTAGTAGCCTATAAAGAAACAAAAAAATCATGTCTAATACAGTTTAGCTATAAGAGACTTATTGCTTATGTTGATGGCTTATGTTGGTGGCTTATGTTGGTGGCTTATATTGGTGGCTTATGTTGATGGCTTATGTTGGAGGCTTATATTGGTGGCAAGTCTAAACTTGTCCGACATGTTGGATTTTTTTGTTCATGTGTGAAACTATCAAGTACCAATGATCAAGTGAGCTTCTTTGACTTATAGCTAAACTGTATTAGACATGATTTTTTTGTTTCTTTATAGGCTACTACAATAAATATTCTCAATGCTATGGGGCAGAACTGCGGATTAGAGAGAAAGAAGCTTTAAGACTGGCTATGACGTCATAAATGAATGGAACAAATACATTATATAAAAAACTGACATCAAAATAAGCTACCAACGTAAGGCATTAACATAAGCCACCATAAGAAGCCACCAACATAAAACATCAACATAAGCCACCAATCTAAGCCACCAACATAAGCCGCCAACAAAAGCCATCAACATAAGCCACCAACATAAGTCAACAACATATGCCATCAACATAAGCCACCAATATAAGCCACCAACATAAGCCATCAACATTAGCCACCAATACAAGCCACCAACATAAGCCACCAACATAAGCCGCCAACATTAGCCATCAACATAAGCCACCAACATAAGCCATTAACATAAGTCACCAACATAAGCCACCAATATAAGCCGCCAACATAAGCCACCAACATAACCCATCAACATAAGCCTCCAATATAAGCCACCAACATAAGCCATCAACATAAGCCACCAATATTAGCCACCAACATAAGACATCAACATAAGCTACCAATGTAAGCCATCAACATAAGCCATCAACATAAGCCACCAACATAAGCCACCAACGTAGGCCATCAACATAAGCCATCAATATTAGCCACCAACATAAGCCACCAGCATAAGCCACCAACATAAGCCACCAATATAAGCCACCAACATAAGCCACCAACATAAGCCATCAACATAAGCCTCCAATATCAGCCACCGACATAAGCCACCAACATAAGCCACCAACTTAAGCCATCAACATAAGCCACCAACGTAAGCCACCAACATAAGCCACAAACATTAGCCACCAACATAAGCCATCAACATAAGCCACCAATGTAAGCCATCAATATAAGCCACCAACATAAGCCACCAACATCATCCTATATAAAACGTCAACACAAAATCACACTTTCACCAGAATTGTTCTGACCTTTGTAGTAGGTAGATCAACTTTACAAGTCAGTTACTACTATGGAATATACTATAACCAATAAAGGCAAACCACGTGCACTGTATCATGGCTACTCCTATAACTATAAGTGGCAAAATGTGAATGGAATCATATTTTGGCAGTGCTAAAAACAAAGGACAACAAAATGTTTAGGTCATCTAAAAAGTAAGAATGGTAAGGTCTTAAGTGTGGGTAATCATCAATGTAGTGTACCAGATAAAACACTGTTGCTGTCAACAAAATATCATGAAAAAGCTAAAAAGCAAGTTCAAGAAAATGATATTGCTGCTCAAGATAGTGCATTGTTTGTTGAAAAGGAATTATCATCTCCTCAAAAAGTCATGTTAGGACAGTTGTCAACGTTCAAAAAACCCTTAACACTATCAAAAGCAACACAGACTCTTCAAGAGGTCCCTTTTGAAAAGGAAAGAAAGGAATTGGATAGTTCTAGTGATGTTGAGGATGATGATGATGATGATGATGATGATGATGTTGGTGACAATGACTATAATAATTATGATGATAATATTTATAATGGTGATGATGATGATGAAAAAGAAGAGGATGAGGGTTTAATGTCTATAAAACCATTGCGGCTTCCCCAGTTTTTAAGAACAAGAGTACCTGGAGAATGTTATAAAAGGATCTACAACAAGCGTTGTGTTTAAAATCTATATCAAACAATAATAAAAAGATAAAAGTTGTATTCAGTGTGTAACTATTGTAAAAAAAAACTAAATGAATAAAAATATTGTATGGGTATTGGCTGTTTTTCTTAATTGCTATCCCCATGTCCCACTATTAATGCAATTGTTAACCTTTAACAGTCTCGGACTATGTTCATAAAGAGAGTGCCTTAAACAATACAATCTGTCTATGGTTTGTGTAGCAAGTATCATAATAATTCAGTGTGGACAAGCCATGTTAAGGCAATAGTTATGTCAGGTAAGGGATTCGAACCCTTGCTTCCTTGTACAGGAAATCTGATCTTAAGTCAAACACCTTAACCACTCGGCCAACCTGACAGTTACTAATTTAATTAGTCTTGTGGACTTGAGTGTTTACAAAACTTTTCCCAGTATACATTAACTAAACCACTTGCTTGTTTTGAAACATAGATTTTGGTTTGTTTTATCATAACATTGCAGTTATGTTTATTGCGAACTGGGTGTTTATATAGGGTTAAAGGCATTTTAAAATAATTTTAGAAAAGCTCTTAGGTATCGTGTCATGGGTTTTAGTAATGCTTTACTGTTCGTTGACTAACATTTACCGTTGCACAACATTATTTTGGTGAGCTTACATGTTGTTGTTTGAGGGTTTAGTCGTTTGACTGGTTTGCTGCAGATCTCAATGCCCCTGTCCCGAACTAATCGTTTCAACTCTATATAGCTACCACACCCTACAATTAAGACTATCTGTTTAACATATTCTAACCTTGGTCTCCCCCTACAAGCTCTTGGGTTCAATTCCTAGCTTTAACACAAAATTTTAAAAGTGGTATGAGGATTAAAACAAGTATACTCAGTCTCGGGTGGTCCAAAATAAGTAGAGAGGGTTTGATTCACACCTCAACCATAAGGCACTGTTTTTTTTTAATAATGATAGCCATTTGTTCAATTTCACATTTCACACATTGCAGTTTGTCAATTATCCATTTGTATTTTTTAAAATGACAGTTTGATGTTTTTTTCAATTTCATGATATGGAAACATGGATTTTCCTTTTTCATATTTATACATTTGTCAATTTCCCATTTATATATATATTTTTTAAATGTTCGCTTAAGGTTTTTAAATTTTGTCTATATGGAAACATAGATTTTCCATTTTGCTGTTTACACATTTTTTATTTATTTTGTGTCTGTTGAAAAACGATATTTCCAAAACAAGTTTTTTTATTTTTCATTTTATGTTTTTGTAAATGATATTAATGTGAGTGCTTGACCATGGCAATAGTACAGTCTGTCTATGTGTGTTAGCGGAACCATAGAGGCTTATTACTACTGCAAGTAAGAATGTTTTACAAAATAACGGCTATCGACCACTGCATTTGAAAATCAAAACTATAGAAAAAAAAGTCCTCTCGGCACGCCGGAAGGCGGAGGTAGATTTCACCGCACAAACTTGGGGATAGGCGAAAATAGGCAGAATATGCAGGTTTTCGTAAAAGGATCAGACCTCATTTATTGCGCGAAGGTATTTTATAATTGGAGCTTAATTAACTTTGTTTTTCGTCATTTTATGCTTATTTTAAACATTTTATTGTCTTATGGGAACGGTAACCTTCTTGTCATTTGGGGTCCATTTTTATACTTGTGGTCACACTGTCCTTATGCAAGGTTTCGACACTGATGTGTAACTATGTAACGGTCTGTTACTTCTTCACGCAAAATTATATCTCCCGCAGAGATTTTGGTTGGTTTCTCAGTTTAGGGGCTGCGACAACGCGGTCATGTAACCCCGTGTACTTAGGGATGGCTGTATTAGTCTGTAAATCAGGTAAGGACTGCAGACGGTCAATTTCAAGCAGTAGTTCCTAATGTTGCTACCAGGTACTACCGTCAACGACACCTAACTGTGAACTTGGCTACTAGATGCCACCGCAGCCAGCAAATCGCAACGAACGTTGGAACTTCCCCTCCAAAGGAAAGCATACTGAGGGATTTTTAGCGCTCTTAGAAAATCCGACGACTTCGGCCGGCTTTGAACTCGCGACCTTGGGCATAGACATTCAGCATGCTTGCTACCAGTTACGTCACCGAAGCCGCTTCACACTTAGTCAGATGGAATTCTGAATATGATCTCGTGCAAGTGCGTTATCTTGGCAACGTCTGATGGCTCATCCCTCATCAATTTAGGAGTGTTGCCATGGCATCCACTGATAGCTCTTGGCATTTTTTTATAATTCCGAAATCATTTTTCTCATCCCTTGGCATAATGGTGGGTCATATCAAAAATTCTTTCAGACAAAATTTTAGGTAATTATTAGGGGAATATTGTCCATTTTGTACGGTTTTGATATTGTGCCTATTAAGAGAGATATGATTAATGTTTCCCGAAAAACCCACTTTTTCCCACCCCTTTGGTCAATGGTTGGTGCTATAAAGAAACTCTTCAAACATAAATGTTTGGGCTTTATCCAACACATAGTATGAACGTTGAACGGATTCGATATTTCACATATTAGGAGAGTTATAGCAATATTTCACTTTTTCGAAAAAAGACCCCCATTTTCACCCCCTTCGACCGATTTAGCCCAGTAACGACCTCGACCGAGATTTTATAGGTATACATATTCGGTAAAATATTCAAAGTGATTGGTACAAAATTACGGCAGTTATCGTGTCCACAAGAAACTGATATATATATATATATATACTTTTGAACTGACGGTGGTTTTGGGGCCTGGGGGATGAGAAACGCAAAGATATGTCGAAATTTTCCGGAAGTCGAAACATGGTAGCCTACCCATTGCAATAGTTAGATTTCTAATGAAATCTACCTCTGGTTGGTTCCTCAGTTTAGGGGCTGCGACAACGCGGTCATCTAACCCCGTGTACTTTGGGTGAGTGTAGAATCTGTCTGATAAACGGTCTGAATTGTAATGGATGTTTTAGTCTGTAATTCAGGTAAGGACTGCAGAGGTCAATTTCAAGCAGTAGTTCCTAATGTTGCTATCAGGTACTACCGTCAATGACACCTAGCTGTGAACTTGGCTACTAGATGCCACCCCAACCAGCAACTCGTAACGAACGTTGGAACTTCCCCTCCTAAGGAAAGCATACTGAGGGATTTTAGCGCTCTTAGAAAATCCGACGACTTCGGCCGGCTTTGAAACCGCGACCTTGGGCATAGACATTCTGCATGCTACCAGTTACGTCACCGAAGCCGCTTCCCACTTAGAAGTCAACCCCTGGCACCATCCAGCCCATGACGGGCTAAGGCCGACCAAGCGACCGCTGCCCAGCCATTTGGCCTGCAGATATTGGGGTGACGCGTGATCAGCGCGTCGGGTCCCCTCGGCCGTTAATCTTGGTATTAGTGATCGGGGTGCTGTCTCACTGTCAGACAGCTACTCAATTGTCCTCACGAGGCTGAGTGCACCCCGTTCCAACCATCACGTCAGTTTTAAAATCCCTGACGGAGCCGGGGATCGAACCCGGGGCCTCCGGGTGAGAGGCAAGCGCGCTACCACAACACCACGGGGCCGGCTTAGTCAGATGGAAATACTGAATCTGATCTCGTACAAGTGCGTTGTCATGGCAACGGCTCATCCCTCATCAATTTAGTAGTGTTGCCATGGCAACCTCTGATAGCTCTTGGCATTTTCTTATAATTCCGAAATCATTTTTCTCATCCCTTGGCGTAATGGTGGGTCATATCAAAAATTCTTTCAGACAAAAGTTTTAAGTAATTATTAGGGGAATATTGTCCATTTTGTACGGTTTTGATATTGTGCCTATTAAGAGAGATATGATTAATGTTTCCCGAAAAACCCACTTTTTTCCACCCCTTTGGTCAATGGTTGATGCTATCAAAAAACTCTTATTTGACATAAATTGTTGGCACTTATCCGACACAAATTATGAACTTTGAATGGATTCGATATTTTACGTATTAAGAGAGTTATAGTGAAATTTCAATTTTTCGAAAAAAGCCCCCCATTTTCACCCCCTTCGACCGATTTTGCCCATTAACGAACTCGACCGAGATTTTATAGGGATACATATTATGTAAAAATTTCAAAGTGATTGGTGCAAAATTACGGCAGTTATCGTGTCCACAAGAAACTGATATATATATATATATATAGATAGATACATATATACATAAATTATATATAAACTTTTGAACTGACGGTTGTTTTGGGGTCTGGAGGACGTGAAACGCGAAGATATGTCGAAATTTTTCGGAAGTCGAAACATGGGACCCATTGCAATAGTTAGCTTTGTAATGAAATCTACCTAAAACAAAAATACTATTTACCATTCATATATAAGTGTTAATTCTAAGAGCATCGGTGGCTTAGGCGGCAGCGCGCCGGCCTCTCACCACTGGGTCCGTGGTTCAAATCCCGGTCACTCCATGTGAGATCTGTGCTGGACAAAGCGGAGGCAGACAGGTCTTTCTCCGGGTACTCCGGTTTTCCCTGTCACAATTTCATTCCAGCAACACTCTCCACTATCATTTCATTTCATCTGACATTCATTTTTTCATTGCCCCAGGGGAATGCGACAGGCTTTGGCTGCCGGCACATTTCATATCCTCGCCGCTAGATGGGGGCTTCATTCATTCCATTCCTGACCCGGTCGGAGACTGGATGCAGGCTGCGGATTTTCATTTTCATATAAGTGTTAATTCTCCCTCTCCCCACCCTACCTCACCGTATTTTCTCTGTTCAAACAATCAATGCTACCCATACATACACAAGCTTTCTATATCTCTCTCCCTATATATATGTGTTCGCTGTTCCACAAGATAAAAATTATGGTTGCTGGATTGTATCCTGCACTGTTTATGCGACATACCACTGCCAGTTCATAAAACCGTTAGGTAGTTCTCTACACATAGCGATTTTACCACTGCTCTACCTACTCCTTTTGCTTGTTTGGCTTTCTTACAGGCTCGTATGCGATAGGCAGCATTAACTGTATATCAAACCCAGTCCACCTTTGTATTTGTAATGTAAGTAATAATTTGAAAAGAGACAAGTGTAATCATTTTTAAACATTATCTCCGCTTTCTTTGTTTGTTTGTTTGTTTGTTTGTTTGTTTATGACATGTATATTAACCTAAAATCAAACCCTAGTCTACCTTAGTGAAAAGCTAACAGTTTAACCACTGCGTCACCATACCCTTCTTTCTTAGTTTGATTCGTTCTAGGCCTTAGAGCTAGAAATCGAGTTATGATCTCCAGTGCAAGAGGCACATGTGCTCACCACTATAGCATGTTATGGTTAGCTGGTAACATTAGACAACCGAAAATGATTGTATTTCTGTTAGCTAAGCATTTCTGTCATTTGCCTATTGTGTGAGCACTGCCAGCAAGACAGTTTAGTTTAGAACAAGCGAGTGTGTGTGTGTGTGTGTAGATTATTAGCCTCAAGTATTTAAAGCTTGTTGTGTGTAGCGACCATCTTGCTCAGTAACCACTGAGTAAGTTTTAACAGTCAATTCATAAAAACAGCATAGGAGAGTTGTGTGTGTGTGTGGTTCATGTACTTGGAAATATGCATTAGCACCATGCGGTAGCTTTACCTTACCCTCTAAAGGTAGAGCGTTATCCCTTCCTTTGGACATTGTCAATGACTGCATTCCCCCACAAGTTTTACACTTAAGCCCTTGGCTTGTCCTTGATTAGGTTTGGTTTGCTTTAGGCTTGGTTTGGTTCAGTTGGGTTTGATTCGACTTGGTTCAGGTTAGTTTAATGTAGTCACCATTTTTTTATTCTTAGCTACACTCTTTAACCAATTAATTAATGATAGTCTACTCTTAATTCTTGAATCGATAAATTGAATTTTGTGTACACCGTTTGTCAAGCCATGCCCACAACCTATACTCCCTATGTACTACAGTCAGATCTGAAAACAAGTTCCATTGGTCAAAGACGTGTCAGTCACCATACATGTAGCCTAGAATAATTCTTTCTTTACCTAGCTAGGTTTCGTCACTCACAGTAAACATCTTACATTATGGGTTTGCAATATATTAAGAAAAGCAAAAGTCCATGATCTTGTTGTTTTGGGTCTTTTTTGGGGAAATTCATAAGCCATAAAAAGAATGACATCATGTCAAGTTCTGGGGGGACCTTGTATGTCAAAATCCCATTATCAGTTTATAAAATCTCAAGGCCATGGCCTAGCAGTTTTGGATTATTTCAATCAATGAGTCCACCGTAGGAAAGATCAGAAAAATAAATACCCTTAAAACAAGTCGTCACATGACCCACTCCGAACAATGCTTCGCAAAATATAATTTCATCCATTGAACATTGAACATGATCGGTGACATCATCCTCGCTTCCCCCTCCCACCATGGTTGCCATATCGTTTGACCTTCAAGTGTCCTCAGCATCTCTGTGCTTTTTTTCATTGCCCTGTTGTCAAGTCAAGTCAATGCATTCCAATAAGCTCAAATAACTTCCACATCCTGTCGGTATGCCCCAGCAAGTTTGTTTTCTATACTCACTTCAAGCAACATATAACCAAGTTCTGTTTGTTCTATCTAAAGCCAACTTCATCTGATCAAGGAATTATCATTTGTTATGTCACTCATAATCGTTTACATGTTAATGACCCCCTTCAGGGGGTTTAGGAATTAGGAATTCCATCATAGGAAAAATCGGAAAATGAACCCTCGACCCGCTGTCTCATCGATATAGCGAATACTGTATTGGTATATCACCACCGTGGCCAATAATAGCCTCGTTGAAACACGTGCCCAGTGGTATCGTCTCTTTCTATCTACAACCACTCTTCATGAACATTATATACAGATTTTAAAAAAAGTTTTAAAAACTAAAATGTTTTCAACAAAAGTGTCGTTAGACCCTTTCGCAATTTTTTAAAACATAAATACTATATTCGAAAGGGGGAAAAGTGAGGGGGAGGGGGTTGCCTTACCCAGAGTCCTACGACCCCTCGTATACGTCTCTGGCGTTATTGGTTTGTGAGATATAACAGAAAGTCTAAAATCACAGTTTTACACCAAAAAATTTTCTTTTTCCCTCATTCTCAAAAACTTTAACCTATTACCAAAATAAGAAGGGTTTCTAGGTAAGCCATTTGACACGTCATAGGACCAAATCCGACCATGCATTCGTGAGATATAGAAAAAAGTCTAAAATCACGTTTTTACCCCACAAAGCCTGTTTCCAGCATTCTCAAAACTTTAACCTATTAATAACATATATAGGGCTTCGAGACAAGCGATTTGACACGTCACACGTCCAAATCCGACCTTGCGTTCTAGAGATATCAGCAAACTTCGTAGGAAAGTAGGCGACTATCTGGCTCTCTCCTCACCACCAAAACCCCTTCTTATCAATCAATTTTTTTTCAAAGAGCTCGCCCTCTTACAAAAATCCCAAGTGCGCATGCGTACAAAACAAAAACAAAAATGTTGATCCATAGCGGCATCCAGCAAAACGCATGCGCTATATGAGCAACAACGTTTAAGTTCATTTTAGCAGCGCACCTTATACATGTCGCATTTGAAAAGAGACTTTCACTTAAAAATTACAATTTCACCCTCTAGTAGGGGTAGGTTTTATTTAGGGGTTGAAATGAGTGGTCCATTGGAAAGAGGGCGTCAACCCGAGTCCAACGACACCTCATTTGTCAAAATCGGACCATGCGTTCGAGTGATATCGACTTTGCCCCTGAATGTATTGCGGGTTAGTATGTGACGTCACCAGGAAAATAGGCTGTGATGTAGAACCCCCGTTACTCCACTACTGTTATTCTACAATCACAGTAGGGCTAATAACTGTGGCAATAATTGTGCCACCGGGAAGCAGACCGTGATGGCGGTGAACCATAATGGCATGGCAGACCAGTTTCAAAGTCAAGAGAAAAACTTGAAATATACAGCAGTCGACGGCTTTACCGGTAATGTGAAAACCAATTAATAAATATTTGCCAAGCTTAAATATTATTATGTTATTATATTAAATATTTCTAATTGCATTTCTTGTATGTCACTCTTTGTTATTACAAATGCCTAATTTCGAGCTTCAGTATGTAGAGTAAATTTAAATTGGATAGATTATTTTTAGTTACATGTCTGTAAACCTTCCCACGTCTTTATTTAGGGGGTCTGGTAAGGCCTATGTACGAGCCAGTCCTTTCAGAGTATCTGCACACACCCGGGAATAAGAAGAATTTCAAGAAGATGGATTTGTTCATTTACAGTACCGAGTAATTATTTAATTTGCTTAAATTTAAAGAAAGGCCATATGAGGCATTTTTTTTTTGTATATTCAAAGTTACAAATGGCTTCACTGGGTGAAGCCATATTGTTGCCAGAATTGAAAGATAACAGTACGTCTTCAAGGAATACCAAGTACGCGGCACTTGTAAGGTTTCGTGGAAGAAGGTATGGCTTCGAGACAAGCGATTTGACACGTCACACGTCCAAATCCGACCTTGCGTTCTAGAGATATCAGCAAACTTCGTAGGAAAGTAGGCGACTATCTGGCTCTCTCCTCACCACCAAAACCCCTTCTTATCAATCTTTTTTTTTTTCAAAGAGCTCGCCCTCTTACAAAAATCCCAAGTGCGCATGCGTACAAAACAAAAACAAAAATGTTGATCCATAGCGGCATCCAGCAAAACGCACGCGCTATATGAGCAACAACGTTTAAGTTCATTTTAGCAGCGCACCTTATACATGCATGGAACGACAAGAAACCTGTAGGTGATCTTTCGATGGCCTACGTACTCCTGTCATTGACCCCAAAACTGTGGGAGATTTAAACGGGTGCTGTAGTAGTTTTTTGCGAGTAGCGGGAAGACGGTACGTTTCTGGACACAAGTTCCGATGCTTAACTTAACCGTCTTGGTCCCACTACAAGCCCTCAAAGTCTGTAATGGGAATTTAGAAACACACTCTGTATAGCCTTCTTAAGTTGTTGCTGAATAGTTAATTCCACGAGAACAGTAAAATATTTAAATGATAAATGATGAATGTCTGATTTTTGAAGTGATATGCCATGTCCTGTGATTCGGATACCACGTTAAAAGGAGGACTCGTGGCTCATGATCGCAAGATTAATGGTTACGTAAACATGCAAGCTTCCCTGCTTATTTCTAATAAGCTTTCTGTCTGAACAATTTGAATTTTAGGCTGAAGGTTCGTATACATACCGGATAAGGTTAATAGCAACCAAATACACTTCGGTTTAACTTTTAGCCTATTTCCATAATATGAAATAAAGGCTTATGAGATTACCTTGTGCCCGTGTGTGCGTGTGTCCGTAATAAAATCTAAACTGCTGAGCGATTTCAACGAAACTCTGTAAGAACACCCTACATTCTCACCCAACCTCGACCGTGCGTTTTAAATATTAATATGTTTCACCAGTCCAACATGGCGACCACGCGAAATATTTTGCCATAATTCAGTATCTCCGAGACTATTACTACTATTAATCTGAAATGTTGTATGGTCATAGACGATACTATAATAAGTTCACCTACATTACCTTCAAACACCTGATAAGTGCTAAACCAACATCGCGAGCAAGCAAATGTAAACTTGTTATCCACTCAAGACCCTTTAAGCATATCCTGAATCAATAGGTTTTCCGATTGGAGAAACAAGTTTACAAGTAACTGCAATTAGATAACGCGCGAAATCAAGTCTTCGAAGCTTTGAATCCTAAATAACTTAAAACCTGCGATAGTTAACCAAATAGTTTACAGAAACGTTATCTTTAGTTGACAAACATATTTGTTAATCGTATACCGTCAAAGACCCCAAATATAGTTTGTAAACAACTGGAGTAAATAAAAGTTCTAACATACAGAAATACTAACTTTGGTCCTTCTAGTCGATCACCATCAATGCCCCTCTGCCATACAACACTGAGACCTCCAGCATCTATCGTACCTTTAATAGCCACAAGAGCCACTGCTCCCAGCATGCTAAACCCTTGTACAACATCTGTCCACACGACTGCTTTCAATCCACCCTGAAATAGAGTAAGCATTATCAATGAAACTCATTTTTAGAAACAATCAAAGTACTACTGTACTTTAGAATATAACTTAAACGATTTAATTATCTATTCATAAGCCATTCAACCTAAAATATATATGTCACAGTCAGTTGTAACTCTTCAGCCGGTCAACACGAATTCGCCCAATGACTGGGTGGGGTACAATGTAGATAATAAATGAACATACGCTTACCTACCATAAATCGTCCTGGGTTTGATGGTAACGACAGAACATGGGTTCAATTCCATGATACCTTTGACAGCTTAGTCATTTCAAATAAATTCTTATCAGAAGTGCAAAGGTTTCATTATTTGTTATCGTCGTTGAAGGGTGAACCGCATTATCTGTTGAAAAATCTCGCTATTTCTAATGACAATTTCTCAATTGCTTGGGGCCTATTAAACCAACGCTATAACAATCCAAGGTCAATAGTGGCTCAACATGTTACGGAATTATTATCACCTCCTCGTGTTGGTAGAGATTGTGCGTCAGAGTTACGTCACCTTGTCAATCACATGAGACGAAATATTAACGCTGTAGAGACATTCTGCACAAAGAGTCAACTCCATGAAGTACGATTGGCTCAACTCACGTCAGACAGTGTTGACCCTGCTACACGGAAATCATGGGAATTAGAAACTAGTTCACAAGTCATTCCTAAAATTGATAAACTTCTGTCGTTTCTGGAAAGTAGGTGCCAGGTACTAGAACTCAGTCAAACTAATCACTCACCTCAGGCACACTACGGTGTCAATCATACGTCTGGTACGGCGTCAAATTACAATAAAGCAGATAAGCATTCTCGGGCATTTTTTGCCATCATTGACAATACATGCTCCTATTGTCGACAATTCCACACTTTGAACAAGTGTCCTTCATTTACCCAATTAAGTGTCAGTGAGCGATACAAGTTTGTGAAGCACAACAAATTCTGTTTCAATTGCTTAAAATCTTCACATGAGCACAGGGCATGCTAGTCTGGGAACTGTAGGGAATGTGGTAACAGACATCACACACTTATCCATCAGGGTTACCAATAACGTGGAAGCACCAGTCTGCTCAGTCATAACACATCAATACCACAACAATTAGCAGACACAAGGCATGTTCCTGCTCCCTCTCACAACAACCAATTGCCTACTAGCAGCTACTGCACGTTAAGGATGAATTCAAACACTCAGGTTCTTCTTTCAACTGCTATAGTAAAAGTGAATGATTATAAGGGCATGTTAAACCCTTGTCGAGCCTTGTTAGACAGTTGGTCAGAAACTAACTTCATCACTGATTCCATGGCACGACTTCTCAATCTAGAACGAAGAAAATATGTCATTCCAATCCATGGCATAAGCAATGTGGAATCTCAAACCACCCACAGTGTTAGGGTCGAAGTACACTCCAACGTGTCCAATTTCAAGACGAATAACAGTTGTGCAGTACTACAAAGAATAACTGGGGATATTCCGTCTACATTCATCAACACTGAATGTTGGAATTTACCTAGTGATGTTGCACTGGCCGATGATAGATTCTATCAACCTGGCAGGATAGATCTACTCATTGGTTAAGAACTGTTCGGATGTATATTGTGGGCAGACAAACGTACGAGACCAGGCCATTATCCAGTTCTACAAGACACGGAGCTCGGATACATCCTCTCCTGTAGAGTACAAATGCATAACGCAACCACATATACACGACAACTTCAACGAACCTTCTTGGTAAGAAATTATGATAATCTGGACAAGCAACTGTAGAAGTTTTGGGAACTTGAAGAACTGAACCAGATTCCTTTTACAGGAGAAGAACGCCAATGTGAGCGACATTTACAACAAAATATCAACCGAGATGAGCCAGGCAGATATATAGTTCGCCTACCAATTCAAAACGTTGACAGGCAACTAGGAGATTCATATGGCCATGCCAGCGGTCGGCTGTTACAATTAGAGCATCGGTTACAAAGACAGACTGTCCTGCGTGCAGCATACAATGAATTTCTTCAGTAGTATGAAGATCTGGGACACATGAAGAGGATAGAAAGAGGTCAAGAAAAGGCAGGACACGTCTATTACTAACCTCATCATGCAGTCTTCAATCCTTCAAGCACCCCCACAAAGACTAGAGTAGTCTTTGATGCATCTGCAAAAACAACCACTACAGTAGTTTGTCCCTCAATGACAAACTTCTTGTGGGACCAACAGTACAACAAGGCTTGCAATCCATTATTCTGCGCTTCAGAACGCACGAAGTCATATTCACTGCAGACATAACTAAGATGTACCGACAGGTGAAGGTACACCCAGAGGATACTGGACTCAGAGAATATTGTGGAGAAATTCGTCAGGACAGCCAATCACTACATATGAACTTACTACAGTTACATATGTTACGGCATCAGCACCTTGTCGTGCAACTAGGTGTCTCCGGCAACTAGCTGATGATGAAAATCACAGGTTTCCGCGAGCTGCAGAGATATTTAAGGCGAGACTTCTATGTGGATGATGTGCTTAGTGGATCAGGCTCAAAATCTACTACATGAACTCATTGAACTACACAAGAATGGTGTATTTCCACTAAATAAGTTTTGTTCAAATCATCTAGCCGTGCTAGACGCCACCCCTTCGACAGTGAAACAAACCGAGTACCCTCTCCAAATGGACGCTTCGACTGAAGTGAAGACATTGGGATTATTGTGGCATCCCACAGAAGACACATTCATGATCGGTACCAATCCAACATCATCTTCTTATGAAAGTGATGGGAACACTAGGGACTCACCAGTCACTAAGAGAGATGTGGCATCTGCAGTCGCATCAGTTTTTGATGCATTAGGACATGTCAGTCCTGTGGTAACCAATTACAATTTATTCCTACAACAGCTATGGTTACACACCATAGGCTTGGATAGTAAATTGGATACCAAACTCAATGCACGTTGGCGTCAACTTAATTCGCAACTGTCTATGCTCAGAATAATTAAGGTAGCTACACATGTATTAGTTAAGGGTACACCATCGAAAATACAACTTCACGGCTTCTGTGATGCGGGCGAAAAGGCATATGGAGCCTGCCTCTACCTTCGATCTACACCGCAACAAGGAGAGACTTAAGCTCCGGTTTCCTCCAGTAGCGGTACCGCTTTCTAGCGGTCGTATCGTGACGGCGAATGACGTATAGAAACTGAGAACTGTCTTGACGGTGAACAATGGTGTAAAGTTGAGGCTAATTATCTATGTGTGTCGTGACGGCATGTTGTCATAAAGTTAAATAAGAAATGGATGATCTTTATATGGCGCTCGTAATACTTTTGGAAGAAGAGTCATCCAAAGACGATAGGGAACGTTCGGGGGGAAGTGACATTTTAAAAAGGCGTCCTACAGAAGGTACATATGAAATTTATTGCAATGAAGATAAATAAGAATATTTTCGGTTGACACCATTGCTATTTGATTATATTCTGAATTACATAAAGGATGACATAACTTCAGTGTCGTATAACAGAAGCGAAAGACCAATATATTCTGAACAGAAACTATGTATTTTTAAGGTTACCGGTACTCTTCACATTATATAATGCCTCTTCATTCTTTTCGAAATCTATTAATGTTTCTTCTCCTTCCTTACTCCAAAATATCATCTTATCAGTCATTGTATATTATTCACTACTTTCAGCACACACACACCGTACACCGTACAAAAACGTTGACGAACTGATTGCTACCGTACTCGCCATCGTCATATGAATGACGCCACCGCAATTTTATGTGACGGAGGTAGTCAATGCTTCCTAGAAAACCACTCGCCTTTGTTTCTATGCGGAACGTTTTTGTGACGTCATTCACCGTCACATTACGGCCGCTAGAAAGCGGTACCGCTACTAGAGGAAACCGCAGTTTTAGACGTGATTGCTGTGCTAAAATCTCGGGTAGCCCCTATAAAACCAGTAACATTGTCAAGACTGGAACTCTGTGGAGTTTGTTAATCGCAAGACAATAGTTTGGTGCTTTTCAGTCGGTCAACACGAATTTACCCATAAAGAGCTGGGGTGTGCCCTAATCCTGAAATAAATTACATGAGATTAATAAATGCACTAGGATGACCAGTTTCGATCGTCAAGCGATCATCATCAGATCCATTACAATTAGGCTATAACATCTATGTTTGAGAATACAGGTGTAAAATATTTACAATATGTACAATTAATTAGTTGCAGTATTGGGAATGCAACTGTCGGTGTATGCTAATTGTAGTATATCTAATGTTAGGTAAAATGCTAAAATGGTGATAAACATCCGAAGTTTGTCTGTTTGGGGTGATTATATGGTTTTACAAAATCAACTATGGTTATACTGTAATAATACAGGCTGATACTCATCCGGTTTTTCTTCCTTTCTGGGACTTCGAGCAGTTTCGTGTTCACTCTGGCACCAGTTTTGGTCGACTAACCCGGGTGTTAACTGGACGAAACTGGTTTTCCCTTTCTCCCCCCCCCCCCCCTTTTGTTCCTATGTGGTTTCTGAGGTCAGTGCAATGTTCATTTTTGTGACTTTGCCAAGTCTAGAAAACAATGTATGTTATTGAATACAGGAAGATCTACAACTATTGAAGACCGTTGAACTGTCTTCGCCACGCGTGGAATAAAAAGCCATTCCACTAAGCGGTACACGGTCTATTGAAGACGTCCCGGCACCTTTAATACTGCCGCGCATACCGGCCTAGGTTTATTGCAGAAAAAAGTACCTAGTACACCTGATCCAGATAACACGTACCTATAACCACCGCTATTCCCCCCCCCCACTCCCTTTTTATCTAGCTTGGCTGTAACGCTAAGTTGTATCTTGTTTCCGAGAGGGTGTGATTTTTGTAGAGTGAAAAGGGATGAAATCTCCATAAAAATGTGTTCATTTAGATTATTGGGATTGTTTCGTTTGGCAAGGTGAATCTCGATTACTTCCTTTATGTCGAAAGCTCTGCCTTTCGATTCGTGATGAATTATTTTTAGGTCAGTCTCGATTTTAGTAAAGCTGTGCCCCGTGTCACACATATGTTCGCATACAGCTGAATGTGTTCCGTATCTTATCGCATTCCTATGTTCATTATAACGTGTGTCTACTCGTCTTCCACTCTGTCCAACGTAATTAGCTTGACAACCAGTGTCTTGGCATGTAATAGAATATACCCCTGACTTTGAATACGGGTCTTGTTTATTTAGATTACTAATTTTCAGGTGCCTCCCGGTCGTATTGTTCGTTGTGAATGCTATCTTTATGCCTTGATTTTTGAAAAGATTAGTGATTTTATACGTGTTCGTATCCACATAGTTGAAGCGCGCAAATTTTTTCTCATTACTCTCCGGTTTGGGAATCTTTTTATCTATATTTTTATGTTTGGCTGTAATTTGGTCTGTTGTTCTTGGCGGGAAATTGTTTTCCTTTGCTATTTGCTTAATGGTTGTTATTTACTTATTATAGTTATCTTTTGACATGGGTATGTTAAAAGCCATGTGCACCCGATGTGCACCATTGAGTTGAACTCCGCTAATTTTTGCGTACTGGGGTGATTAGACTGATTATCGATTGTATGCGAGGTTTGTGTGGCTTTCCGGAATATGGAATATGACAGTGCGTTATCTTTACGTTCAATAATTATGTGAAAATAATTTATTTTTCGGTCGGTTTCGGATTACGTAGTGAATTTGAATGAGTGGTGTAGGCTATTAATGGATTGGAGAATTGTTTCTTCGCTTGTTAGTTCAGTATCGTAGATGCAGATTACATTCTCTACGTATCTTTTCCATATTACTATTCCCTTTGTTGAAGTATTTTCTAGGAAGTCATTTTCTAGTGCATTAATGAAGATGTCAGCGATTAGTCCGCTTAGCGGTGACCCCATCGCTAGGCCTTCTGTTTGTGTGTAAATTTTATTGTCGAATTGAAACACGTTTTGGCTGAGAACGACCCTCAGTAATCTCAGAATCAATTCAGTTTCTTTTTCCAAATTGTTGGATTTTAAGTTGTTTTCGATAGTGTTGATTGCATCAATAATAGGAATGTTGGTGTACATGTTAGTTACATCGGTTGGTTTGTTGGTTCTTAAGTTTAGGGGCTGCGACAGCGCGGTCATGTTAGTTACATCGAAAGATACAAGCCTCGGGCTAGGCTTTATTTGTAGGGTGTTCAATGCTGTTACTAAATCCGTTGTGTTCTTTATAGAGTTTTTTTTGTCGTTGGAAAGGCGGTGTTTTTGGTAACATTCTTGTTGACCGGCTGAAAACCACCAAACATTTGTTTACTTGGGCAACACTGAAAAATGGTTTCAAACCTCACAATGTTCACGGTCAATCTGGCCAATCGTGAAGCCAAGAGGTTCAACACACTCAGGCTTAAACTCATGAACACAGACAAGTCAATTTGGTTCAACAAAAAATGTATAGAACTTATAAGGCATGATTCACCAGTCAGCCACTCCGGGGTAAGCTGTACAGCGTTGCTGAGATGGAGCCCATCACTGCCGAGCGAGGCGAGGTCATATTTCCCCGTTCAAATATAAACCGTTATAAAATAAGTGAATTAATTTACGTATTTTAAAGTCATACAGCATAACTTCTTGATGTATAAGGATTACAACGCGACGAAGAACTATATTTTCCAACCACCCCGAGCCGAGAAAAAGTTACCTTACAAAAATGATAACATTTTTTTTTCTTGGGCACACAAAATTTTGAAATTATTAAACCAGTTATACAACATTCCAATGTATATTGTGTTAAAATTTGGATTCGATATGATGACGGGTTTGTGAGATAATAATTCTTAAATGTGACGCATGGTTGAAACACGCTTTAAAACGGGCACTTTTTGTGTTCCAATGCGATAAAAAATATTAAAATATAAACTAAAAATTTCAAACCTACATAAACTCACGTAAAATAGAACGACGAAAATGATGATGTTATTGGATTTTATGTATGTCTTCTGGTTACGTCACAAACAACCTTCAAACTCGAGTACACATAATACTTTGGTCGACAGTAAATATTCATCATTAACTCGTCTACTGAGAGTCGTCAGTTATTGCTTGAGATTTGTTCACAACACGCGGAATCTAGCCAACAAAGAAGAGGTAAAATAACTGCACATGAACTCCAAACTTCGCTGCATTGGTGCTCAAAGATGACACAGCAGGAAGTCTACAACAAAGAAATTCCATCGCTTCAAGAGCAAGGAGTGATCGCTACTAAGAGTGACCTTCAAGATCTTCATCCTTTTCTTGACGAAAATGGTTTTCTTCGAGTCGGTGGACAGCTACGCCACTCTCAACTAGCCAACGACAATAAGTACCAATTAATTATACAGCCAAGCCATCACTTTACGAATCTCATAATAAGGGATGAGCACATTCGTCTCCTACATGCAGGACCCCAATTACTCATCGCGTCATTACGACAAAGATATCTGATACCTCGTATTGGACAAGTAGCAGAGGAGTCATCCACACAGGGGCGCACCCAGACTTTTGGTTTGGAGGGGGCTTTCCTCAAAAACATGATTTCAGCTACGGAAAGAGAATGTGTCCACTATTAGTCTTGTATGTAAATATGTATATTTGAGATCATATGCATAAAAAGATATTCTATAAGATCAAACATACTGTAGAATGCTCTGTTAAAACCAATACAAAAGATGCTATTGGACTGGAGATTATTTAAACAAAATGTGCATTGGTTTTATAAAAAATTTAGTTACAGTACCATTGACCTAAGGTTATACAAGTAGGCCCTAATAAAAAGGAAGTGCATGATTTTTATCAGGAATTAACTTTTAATCACGATCAGAGTGATAACGACTGGATTGCTCTGCTCACTATTATCATAACTGTATATCCAGCTACCAGGATCGTCAGATTGATGTGTAACATCAAATATCTGCAATCATTTACTAAGTTTTGAGTTGTTTATACCAAGAACTAGTATAGGTTTTAGGCAATTAATAATAACATTTTGATTTTGAATATGTACATTTAAGTGGAACTAAAAATTACATTTTAAAAATTACGAGATGTAATTGTATACCATAATGTTATGGATTGTAACAAATATTTTATGTACTGTACGTGAAAATAAATAAGTTATTTTAATTTTCCTTAATGACTAACATTATGCTGTAATAAAGTAGCCTCCGTGGCTTAGGCGGCAGCACGCCGGCCTCTCACCGCTGGGTCCGTGGTTCAAATCCCGGTCACTCCATGTGAGATCTGTGCTGGACAGAACGGAGGCAGACAGGTTTTTCTCCGGGTACTCCGGTTTTCCCTGTTTTCCAGCAACACTCCCCACTATCATTTCATTTCATCTGTCATTCATTTAATCATTGCCCCAGAGGAGTGCGTCAGGCCTCGGCAGCCGGCACAGTTCATATCCTCGCCGCTAGATGGGGACTTCATTCATTCCATTCCTGACCCGGTCGGAGACTGGAAGCAGGCTGTGGATTTTCATTTCATACTGTAATAAAAAATCTTAAACCTTTCTAGAATTTCAAGTTGAACTTTATTACACAGGCTGAATGCAAGTTTAAACAAATAGTTGAATACAAATCATTTATTAATGAATTAACATTAACGGTGTTTGAATAAAGTGGAAACTCAAATTTCACAGAACAAAATCCAGCCGCCTAGCAGATTTTTTCAAAATGGAAACTACCTCTGTACTGGTGACTTCAATTGCCCGGTGAATATTCAGTGCTGCTAGACCAGTCAGCCTGACTGCACCCATGGTATTCCTAAGATATGTTTTCAGCCGACGTAGAGTAGAAAATGACCTCTCAGCAGTGCTTGTAGTCACAGGGATGGTACACAAAATTCTCAACAATGTGTGGATATTAGGAAACTAGTCCTTGTCACATAGGTTCAACACATCGATTGCGTTTTTAGGGATATTAGCGTGGGTCTTGAAGCTCTTGTGCCACAGTTTAAACTCAGCCATAAGCAGGCCTTTGTTGTTTCCTCCACTTTAAATTATGTCATTCTTATAAAAATTACACAGCTGTAAGAAATCAAGTTGCATTTTTTCTTAGAAGGTTTCTTTATGTGTATGTAATGCATTGGCTGATGGCAGTAAGCACTCAAAACTCTTTAATAAGTCTTTATGCTTGATGAATCGAGATTCCAATGAAATAATAAAAGAGTCAATCCAAGGGATGAAAACAGATCTTTTACAGTATAATTCTGTAGTTTCTGCTGAGCAATTTTGGTAGCTTCTTCAAACAACGAGTGAAATTCTTGATCTGCATTTTTTCTTAGAGATTTTAAGCTTTCAATCACAGTTTCAGCGTGTGTAATTGCAGACGATAAATCTAAATCAGTTCCCTGAAGCTTTTTGCTTAGGTTTATTGTGTAACCAAGCAGTTTTTCATATGCCATGAGAGAAATTATAAATTCACCTTGACTTAAGGAGTTTAGTAGTATTAGAGCTCCTGAAGAAGATTTCATAACAAAAATAGTATCGTGCCTTTGTACCCATCTCGTTGGATAAAGCTGCAGGAGTTTTTTCTTATTGGTTTCAAGATTTACTTCAGATTTAATGCACTGTTTTAAAACTGCTTGTCATTTAGTAGTGTTAAAAAATCCCACAACTTGTCCACTATTCCAAAGCAGTTCCTGATTGATACAACCTCAGACGCGGTCGACAATGCCAGGTTAAGGCTATGAGAAGCGCAATGCACGTATATTGCTGTGGGGTGATCTTCTTGGATGCACGCTTGAGCCCCTTTAAACTTTGCACTCATGGCAGCCGCCCCATCGAACCCCTGGCCACGTAGGTCATTTATGTCTATATTACTGTCTTCAAGACCTTTAATCAATGTTTTTGCCAAAACGCTACCCGTATTAGTTAGGTTAGAGGCATGAACTTCAAAAATTACTCACATATTGCATAACTATTTAAAGTATTTGGCGTTACATAACGTAAACACAAAGAAAACTGTTCAACAGTTGAAACATCAGATGTTTCATCTGCGAGAACACTAAAAACTTAGATTCTTTTACTTTACTTGCTATTTTTTCAGTTATTATTTGGTTACAAGCATCGACGACTTGAATTTGAAAATTCCAACTTATATAGGTCGCATTTTTGCCACATGACCCAAAGTGATCTTTCAAATTGTTATCACCTGCTTCAATTCTAGCTCTGAGAAAAGCTCTTAAGTTCCCCTCATTTTCAAGTGGTTTGCTGTCGATTTGAAACTGACCATAATCGCTATGGCCCCTAAGGGCGATATTTTGCCTGCCACACAAAATAATAGTTTCTATTATTGGAATTATTCTTTTCACATTATTTTGGGCTTGGACGTCTTTTCCTTTATCAAGAAATTTGTCAATCAGTTTCATTCGGCAGTCCATAACTCTTTTAAAGTTAGCTGCGCTTACACATGTGTCTTTATGATACTGCGAGTTTGCATGTTTTCAAACTTTTCTAGTGCTTTTTTCCAGTTACAAAAATCTTCTTCAACAAGTTGTCCATTGTGTTGAGCGTTACACTTACCTATTTCTTCTTCTTGAAAAAAAAAAAAAAAGCATACAATGGACATAGTATGCAGAGTCTTAAATTCCAGAATACGAAAGCCAGGTATATTTCTTTAGCCATGAAAACGAAAATGTTCGTTGTTGGTTCCCATGCGATCTAAAAGGAAAGTTAAAGTTGCTCTGAGGAATCCATTTGTCATTCAAAATTTTGAACTTTTCATTGTCAGTCATCACTTTGTTTTTAAATAAACCAATGTCCAAATCCATGTTATGTTTACTTACAACGGCCTTAGGCCTGCTCACATTTGCCTCTGAGCCCTCCTCTGACGAACAACTTGGCTGTTTTTCTATGCTTGCAGTCCTTGATAACAGTTCCTTACTCGTTGAAGGATTGCCACATTCACTAACACTAACCACATCATATTTATTGATTTTTAACGGTTTAAAGTAGTTTTGCATGTTTTGACTTTATTTTGTCTCCCATTACTACTAGTCCAATTGGACACACTACGAACACCAATAGCCAATAGAAAATACGAACACAACAGCAATCTACGAATCAACTTTTACAAACACCACGACTGACTTGACGCCTAATACAGAGCACAGCACAATACCTTGGGGAGAGAAATTTTCACCGCTGTCCCACGCGCATCTTGCTCCGAGCATAGTTACGACAACGGCCGGAAATATCCGATCGTGTTGTGTTTACAATATATATTATTATCACTCAAGTGTTGCATAAATATGGGCCTAACATAATTCTATTTTAAACCAGTAGAAAATCGCAAAATGTTCCAACGTTCCAACACTAAACATTCTGGAGCCCGTTATGCAATCAATTTTCTTGAAAGATATCATCAATGTTTTTAAAGTGTTCCCAGGTTTTTGGTGGGGGCTTAAGCCCCCAAAGCCCCCCGCTGGGTGCGCCCCTGCATCCACACATGCCTACCTTGCTACAAATTCAAGGCAGCTAGTACTCAGCAACCCATGGGCCAATTACTTGTGGCGAGAGTTAAACTTTCGCGTGCTTTTCTCCATACGGCAGTGGATTATGCTGGGCCAATGCAAATCAAGGTCAGTTCTCTTAGAAGCCGACCACAATGAAATGCTATGTCGCATTATTTGTGTGTCTCTCTACGAAGGCAATTCACTTAGAGTTAGTGACCTCACTAACATCTGATGCATTTATCGCTGCACTTAAACGCTTCATGGCCAGAAGGGGAAAGATTCTTGACTTATATAGCGACAACAGCACTAACTTCGTTGGAGCTAATACTTATTCGGGTGGTTAGCTTGAGAACTTCGACAGGCACCACTATGAAGCGTGCACTGAACAAACTTGTGGTGTTACCATATCAAGAATAAGTGTTGAATTAATGATCTTACCATGAATGTATTGCAGTGTTAGTATGTAAGTTTATTATGATTGTATTAAGTTAAGGTTTTCAGGGTTTAGTATGTAAGGTCAATTATGTCGTATGTATGATGTGCCTTGAAACATCAACTGTTTCGACGGGGGGGAGTATGTCTACAATAGGAAGGCATATCTCAACCCCTCAATTTGTGTATGTAAATTGCGCCTCATGTGACAGCGCAGCTGTATGTGTTCTTGGGAGGAGTTTCTTGATTCAATGCCGGGTCACTAGGCTATCTAGCTTATTGACGAGATGGCAGCACATGCGTTAGTCTCACCCAGGTCTGCTGACTGGGGTTAAGGTGGCTGTGAACCAGGATATATATGGTGGTGTATTCCGAGACAAGGAGAATGAGAACTATTGTTGCAAGAAAGTGAATGGCTTCCATGGCTGAAGAAACGAATCGCCGATATAAAACCTGCTCAGTAGGGGGGCTGTGGTGGTTCTAACCCATAGCCTACTTTCCTGGAAGCTGTGACCAAACAAACCAAGATGGCGGCGAAGCTGTGCCCAAAAAAAAACAAAGATGGCGGCCAAGATGGCGGCGAAGATGTGTCCAAAAACAAAGATGGCGGCCAAGATCGTGGCTGTGCCCAAAAAACATAGATGGCGGCCAAGATCCAGGCTGTGCCCAAAAACAAAGATGCGGCCATGATGTCACAACAAGATGGCTGCCACTAGTGACGATCAACAAGAGGTGTTCAAAAAGTTCCAAATTTTAATAGCCTACTTTCCTGGTAACGTCACAACGAGGGATGATCAAAAATTTTCTAAAATGTTAACCCATAGCCTACTTTCCTGGTGATGTCACCTACGAGGTGTGATCAAAACGTTAACCCATAGCCTACTTTCCTGGTAACGTCACAACGAGGGGTGATCAAAAATGTTGACCCATAGCCTACTTTCCGCTAACCATATTGGCGGCTAACCAAAATGCCGTCTTACCAAAATGGCGCCTAACCAAAATGGCAGCAATGGCTTAACTGGCAAAGTAGATATCTCACAAATGCATGGTTGGATTTTGACAATTGAGGTATCGTTGAAATCGGGCTGACACCCCCTTTTTCCAAAATTCCAAAAATGTTGACCCATAGTCTACTTTCATGGTGACGTCACATACTAACCTGGCAAAGCCGATATCTCCCGAATGCAGGGTCGGATTTTGACAAATGAGGTGTCGTTGAACTCGGGCTGACACCCACTTTTTCCAAAATTCCAAAAATGTTGACTCATAGCCTACATTCCTGGTGACGTCACATACTAACCCGGCAAAGCCGATATCTCACGATTGCATGGTCGGATTTTGACAAATGAGGTGTCATTGAAATCGGGCTGACACCCCCATTTTCCAAAATTCCAAAAATGTTGACCCATAGCCTACTTTCCTGGTGACGTCACATACTAACCCACCATACATTCAGGGTCAAAGCAGATATCTCCCGAACGCATGGTTGGATTTTGATGAATGCACGTGTGTAACAACATGTAAGCTAACAAGTCACATCCTGTTTTTGATTCGTACGTGACAAAATGCAAGTAGATGTGTCACATGACTTCGCGCAAGGTGTTGGCCTTGAACTTAAGCTATACACGTGCGCGATGATTGAATGTTCAAGACATGCAAAAGTGGGTGCAAAAAAGTGGGTGCAAAAGTGGGTACAAAAAGTGGGTGTAGGTTAGGTTAGGTTAAAATATGTTACATTAGGTTAGGCGAACTAAGTGTAACTTTATAGCTTGTCTTTAAAAAAAA